>CM067858.1:19965000-21261666 GCA_034642435.1 Megalocaria dilatata | reverse complement strand
AACATCAAGGCAGTTCGCGAGAGTATGACAGAAAGGCCTTTGACGTCAATTGGCCACAAGAATTGGACCTACTTGGAAGCTATGGATCTTGATGACATGTGGTTTCAACAGGATGGTGTCACATGTCATACGGTCCATGAAACATTGACAATCTTGCACGAGTTTGCTTCTGGTCGTGTCATTTCCCGATTTGGTGACAAGAATTGGCCTTCACGCTCTTAAACGCCTCTAGACTTCTGGCTGTGGGGTTATCTGAAGTCACGTGTTTATGCCAATAAGCTTGCAACCATAGAAGCATTGAAGGCCGAAATTAGACGCTGTATGAATGAAATAACACATGTATTCAATAACATTATTGAAAATTTTGTCAAAAGGGCATATGCCACCAAAGCCGTGGCGATTTTGTTTCATACATAATTGCCGAATGTATACATTCTGTCAAGAGAGTACCGGGAATTATCGATTTAAATCTGGCGGGGCAATGAGGCAGGTAAATTTTTTTTTTCCTAGGTTGGTACCACTGTCCTTAATTACTATGCCAAGGTTGAGCGGGATCTGTCAACTAGTGTGTTTGCAACAGCTGATTAAGTCAATCGATGTCAGAGTGCGTGCCGATTTTTACTATGGGTGATTACGTTGAGCAAAGAATTTGTTTAAAGTTTTGTGTTGCAAATGAATTTTCGTGTGCCGATGCATTGAAAATGTTGCAAAAGGCCTTTGATGATAATGCTCTATCGAAAACTCGTGCATATCAGTGGTACAGAGCTTTCAAGGACGGTCGTGAAGTGGTCGCCCATCGACGGCTTCGATCGAAGATAACGTCCATAAAATTAAGGAAAGAGTGCTGGAAAACCGTCGTACCAGCTTGAGAGAGTTAGCACATGATCTTAAGATATCCCACGAGTCCGCACGTACGATTTTGATTGATATTTTGGGCATGAGAAAGGTGGCCGCACGACTCGTACCGAAAGACCTGAATTTTCTTCAAAAACGTCATCGCGAACGGGTTGCTTCAGACATGCTGGGTCGCTGTAATTCCGATTCTACATTCATGGAACGCATTATAACTGGTGATGAGACCTGGGTCTACGAGTACGATATGCAAACAAGCCAGCAATCATCGGAATGGGTGGCAAAAAATGAGCCGAAACCGAAAAAACCACGCCAAAGCCGCTCGAAAATGAAGGTGATGCTCATTGTTTTCTCCGATATCCGTGGCGTGGTGCACTACGAATTCGTTTCAGAGGGTCAGACGGTAAACAAGGAGTCTTACCTAGGCGTTATGAAACGTTTGCGTGAGCGTATCCGTAAGAAGCGGCCAAATTTGTGGGCGAACAACTCATGGATTTTGCATGACGATAACGCGCCTTCTCACCGAGCTACGATTGTGACTGACTTTCTCGCCAAAAACTCAACAAACGTGCTTCAGCAACCACCGTATTCGCCGGATTTGGCTCCCTGCGACTTTTTCCTCTTCCCAAAACTAAAATTACCCCTTCGTGGCACCCGTTTTGAGTCGATTGAAGCCATAAAACAAAATTCGGCGCGAGAGCTAAAGTCCATCCCGGAAAGCGCCTATAAAAAATGTTTCGATAATTGGAAGTGCCGTTGGCATAGATGTATTGGAGCAAATGGAGCCTATTTTGAAGGCGACCCAATAAATTTTGAAGATTAAATGTAAAAATGTTGTTTTAATTGAAAATTCCCGGTACTTTCTTGACAGAGTAGTATGTCTATCTAAAATTTCCCATCTTAATATCTTTTGAAGTTCAAATTAAATCATATTGAACCGAGTTTTTTATATAAAAAATGGGCATTATTTTGTGCTGAATTTCGAAATGATCTTGGAGCATCAAATGAAAAATATTGAGTTTCTCTAGGGTTCAGAAGATACCTTAGCATATGTTTCCGGTACTTTCTTGACAGAGTAGTATTTCCTAAATCAATAAATATATCAATACTTTGCTATAGAAAAACAAGTTTTATTGGACACTGAAATCTTGCGCTCTTATTGAAACACCCTTTATAAGTAGTTACTGTCATGGATTTTACGCTACAAACCCTTTACATTAAAAAATATGAGTGGTTGGAAGATTCCTACTGAAGAACATTAATTAGTTGAAAAAACTAATTCTACGTATGTGAAAATTGAAATGATTATGGTTTAGATGGAACATACAACTCGAAAGAACAATCAAAAATCAAATTTTTGTAAATAAAACCTATCGACAAGACAGTCGTTCGTAATAAACGAACTTATCAAGATAAGCATAATTTCACAAGGTGAAATTAGAAAAGAGGAGTATCAAATTTATCTCCCTACTGAACGCATAGTTCAAGAAATTTCCGAAGAATCTGAAGAAGACAATCCAGAAGCCAAAAAAGAATTGTCAAGTTATAATGAAGCTATCAATTTTTCCAAACGTCTTAAACTATGTGCAGAATAACATAAATAGAGGTTAATTCTTGATAGAAGGTATATAAAATTATTCAAATATTTTAATATTAGCCTTCTACATATTTAATTCCAAAAAATTATATTTAATGATTATAACCTCTGAAAATAAATTAAAATAATGTCATATAAGTACCACTTATATCAATTGACATATAAAATAAACATTCATTATAAGACATCCGAATGGTATAACAAAATCCAATAAATAAAAATTATTAACCAAAATCCTATAAATTAAATATTTTGAATAGACAAAATTTTGTTTCTGCTGATCAATCATATGAAAACCAATATCTTTCAAAAATATCTAAGATAATCTTAAGAATTTCATCATAAAACTATCTTACTTAGACTATTCAATATTATTGGATATCTAACTAAGGTACTTTATATAAAAACTCAAGATATGTAAAACATTACTGAGAAACAAGTTTTAAAAAGGACTTTGCTTCGTCAGTATTCAAATAATTCATATTTAATAAATATAACATCAATCAACAACAAATATTTACTTACCCCTCAATCTTTTAGAAAGACTTCTGCCGAACTGAAAAATCTTTAAATGTAGTGATAACGGTTCACTATATATAAAAATATATCTGTGGTTTACCCTTGATTTAAAAGATTGAAAGACAATTTAACGGCCTCTGTAATAGCACAAGAACTATCTGTATAAAGAATGTTAAAGAAACCAAATAATTATATATTATGAATAAAATAACATAAATAGAGGTTAATTCTTGATAGAAGGTAAATAAAATTATTTAAATATTTTAATATTAGCCTTCTACATATTTAATTCTACAAAATTATATTTAATGATTATAACTTCTGAAAATAAATTAAAATAATGTCATATGAGTACCACTTATATCAATTGACATATTGTTTTTCAGTAATGTTTTACATATCTTGAGTTTTTATATAAAGTACCTTAGTTAGATATCCATTAATATTGAATAGTCTAAGTAAGATAGTTTTATGATGAAATTCTTAAGATTATCTTAGATATTTTTGAAAGATATTGGTTTTCATATGATTGATCAGCAGAAACAAAATTTTGTTCATTCAAAATATTTAATTTATAGGATTTTGGTTAATAATTTTTATTTATTGGATTTTGTTATACCATTCGGATGTCTTATAATGAATGTTTATTTTATATGTCAATTGATATAAGTGGTACTTATATGACATTATTTTAATTTATTTTCAGAAGTTATACTCATTAAATATAATTTTTTGGAATTAAATATATAGAAGGCTAATAATAAAATATTTAAATAACTATGTGCAGAATATCAGAGAGATGATGCAGCTTTGAATCTTCTTACTAGCCTGCAATTATATTTCCAAGATGTCATCTTTAAGAAGAAGATCCGGCAGACTTCCATCGAAGAATATTTAGTCAAATAATGCATCTTTTTGGAAATATGTCACTTAATTACTTATTATATAAACATGAACGTATTTTTTATTATTTTTCATGTTCATATTATGTTATTCCTCTTTCTTGAAATATTGTACGTTGTCCGATTGAAATAAATAAGAAAAATTCAGAATTTCAATTTATTTCGTAGGATTTCTTTTCACACAACTCATCTCTCGAACGGGCAATTATTTGCGTTTCTATTGGTGTCCTTCCGAGAGAGATTTCACATTAGTTTTCATCAAATTTAAGACTTTTGAAAAAAAAGGGAAAATATTAAATAATCTGGTGATTCCAATCCATTTGACAAAATCAAGTAACGGTCAAAAGCATCCTTGTAAAGTAGAACAATTTAAATAATTAATTTTAAAATTGGAATTCCATTTTCGTAAACATAACACTTTTATCTCAATTTAGGTTAACCATCATGAAGTTTTAATAGGTTAGTTTAGAGTTTATAATTTCTGTTAGTTTTGTCAATAATATTTTGCTGCAAAAATTATATTCAAAATAATTTTATGTATTATTGAATCGAATTCTCAAGAATAATCAATACATATTTGAATTTCTTTCATGGGATAAATTAAAATTAATCAGCAGTAATGAATTCTCCCTAATTCAAAAAAGTCTCAGCAGTACAAAATTCAACCAGGCATTCAAAATCAAAATTTCAAATTTCAGAAATATTCAATAAAATAAATCCATTGCAGTATATACTGCAGAAAGTGGGGCTTAATTGAGGTTTGTCGCTGACATTCCAAACCTTAAGAATATAAAAGTAAGGTATGGTAAGATCTCTAAGTATGGTAATAAATTGGGCTTTCCCACCGGTAAGAATATATTGTAAGATATGAAGATAAAAGTAACCGAACGAAGTAATAACACTTATTCGGGTTTTTGTTGTTTTTTCTTAACTACAGGAAGATATTCAATAACTTACTAATAAAATAATAATGAGTGTGGACAGTTCAGTGGGAGAGCATCGGGCTAGTGACCGAAAGGTCCGGGTTCGAATCCTGTTCAGGTGGGAAAGAAATTTTCTAGTTGGACGGAGGTCTGCCACCATTTCACTGTTGGGTCAAAAATCAACAGTGCTGTGACCTAAAGTGGCGCAAGATGGCAGTAACAAAGCCTACCCAGAACACAACTGAACTCCTAACTCGCACAAGCTGAAAAAAGCTTCTGAGGGATCTTCACAGAAGATCTAAGAGTATCAGGATGATAATAATAATATTTAATAACAGTAATCTGTTGATATCTGTTTGCTCATTTAAGAACCAATTGTATAGGCTCAGTTTCAACTTCAAGCGCCAGTTAAACTTAAGCTTAATGAATTAAGTTCATTGTATAGGTATCTTGGTCTCTTACTTAAACTGTCAAATGGTGGATAGCGTAGCACTTCAAGCTTTGCTTATATTAGAGAAATCAAGTATCCTCTTTATTTTCCTGGCTTGAATATATGCGCTGATTGAAATTTTAATTCGTGTTTTCTATACCCATTTAAGCTTCAAATTTAGTATATCCCCTTAAATTGTCTTGTGAAAATTGACTTATTCGTAGACTTATTACCTGACGATGAAGACATCACCAATATTATGATTATATGGAAAACTCAAGAAAATGCAAATGTTTCTTCTTCGAATCAACACCATGGACAATTGGATAGACCAGGAATTTATTCATAGGTTCAGGATTTCATAAGAATGGGTAGAGGTATTAATTCAACAAATTGGCATTAACATTGATTCAAATCTATGAACATGAGAAATAAAGTTGCTCCCTGGCGAGGATCAGCTAATAATAGACTCATTAACAGCAATAACCGTTGAAGGCTGGTAAGATGCTGATGATACCCTGGACAATCCTGCGATGATTCCAGTGGCAAATCTAAACACCGCTGTGGAAAACCTTTACAATGAATTCCAACTAAAAAACTGTGATGTGATAGAGTACCAATATGTAATGTGGAACGTGGAAAAGAAGACTTGAAGTTTAAATAAAATAAATGAGAAATAAAATAAATGAGAGCTATTCAACACCAGTTTGGCCTTTGAAGTAGTTACAAAGGTATTACATAATATTGCTTTAGTCCAGAATGGACCGACAAGAAGACATTCCTATTGAACATGGCAAATTTCACTAAACAAAACTTAATGGACAATTATTTTGCGAATTTACAAAGATGTAGAAAAAAATTTCCTTTGTTAATGTCATTAAAAATTCACTTCCAGGAACAATATTTATTATTTCAATTCTGGTTACTCCGATGATTCTGACAACTCATAAACTTCCGAACACTAATGAACATAACAGGTGAATGTGAAAATGCAAGAATACTTCACAAGACCAAAATTTGTTAGAATCTCTGTCATTCTCTGGAGGCTAAAGTAATTTAACTTAAAACTAATTATCTTCCTTTTTGTAAAATGAGGTCGAAATATTATGAACTTTAATAAGTAAAATTTATTATCTCTTCTTCAGACAACTTGGAGATGGGATAGTTAATTCCTGAAACTCGAGTCACAATTATATGTAAAATATCAATTAATTTATGTTATTACTATATCAAGCATAGTAATTTCTACAACTTGTATTTGGTCACGTTTAATGAATCTCTTCTGTTGAAAAACTTAGTGTCTAAGAATGGGAAATTTTTGTGGAATTCGTACAATATATGGAGTATAAAATTGAAACATATAATTATAATTTTTTTTTGAGTTATTTATTCATATTAAAATCTGTAGAGGTTCCGGAGAATTAATCCAGCCCTTTACTGTAATATTCGAAAAATTTCTTTATAGTGAGTTTTCACTATATTTTGAAACATTCTATTGAAGTTAAAATTTGTATCGATATTTGTTCTAACCCCAACTTCTAAAGTATATTATAATAATAATGGAGTTTCATCATCAAACTCAGGCAAAAACTGTGGAGTTATTCAATGTTAACTGTGTACAGCTACTGCAACTCAAAATTCGCTTTAAAAAATTCAACTGAAAACTTGATTAAATCTAAATCTAATCGTATCAGATTATCCTATATCTTTTCATCATATTTTTTATGTCCCCATCGGTGCTATTTCTCTTCATCGGGTATAGATTGTCTTCATCAGTTGTATCTGTCTTGTTCAGGGGTCTATTTAACTTCTAACTTCAGATTATCATTATAGTAGTTCATCTTATATTAATAGTATTAGTAATATTAATAATTTCATTTGGAATTGATAATCTATGGATTATCAGTAAGCCATTTTTTTAATTCTCTTATGAACTTATATTTGTTTTTTATTTCTCAAATTACGATCAGATATATTCAAGATGCGACGCACAACTTCGTTGGCCAATTCATTTTTAGTATATATTTGTCTTATGTCGAGTACCTTAGGAAATTTCGCATAATTTATAACTCGAAAATGTTATTTTTTCCGTACATAACTTTCAAAATACATTTTTGTAGAATATCCAAGCATTATTAATAATCATATCCTATTATCCTGTATGAAAGATGCGATTGTACCAACGCATTGTACAGTATATGCATATGTTTTTCCAAACTTATGTTTTTTTATGTATCTAAATCTATACAGGACACCTCTTAGTTTTCCTGCAAGAAAAGACACATGCATATCCCATTTCATGTGCTCATCATTAAAAATTCCGAGATATAGTCGATTTTGTTGATGGTATGTGCAATTTATCATTTATTTGTGAATCTCCTAACATTGCCTGTCCTAATTTATTTGAAGAAAAGGTTAAGTATTTTGTCTTCGCTCAGTTCAAAATCCTCTGTTGCTTTATGTTTTAGATCTTCCCACGTTTCATCTTCCTGTTTATATATCAATTAAATAATAGAAGTTCGAGAACAGTGCCTTGTGGTATGCCATAGGTAAGTCGCCTTTTTTACTGTACTTTATGTATGTATTGCGGTTATTTTACTAGCATAAGTTTCACTGACTACTGAAATAATGATTGAAGTGGTCACACATTTCTTGATCGTCCTCAATTTTTATGTTGTCCTTACTTTCAATATGTTTTATATTTGTTTCTGATTTCTTGGTATTTGTTATATTCTTTACACAGTCTCATAAAGCTTTCAATTCACTCTGATTATTTTTTATGCACTTTTGATAGTTTTTTTTTTTGTTTCACAGATGAATTTTTTCTTGATAAAAAATTTCTAATTCCAGTGCCTTGATTTTTCTGAGTTAAACAACCAAGTGCTGAAAATCTGAACTGTTTTTATGTTTACAACAGTAAAATAATAAAGGGAGGTTTTCTACTTGATAGAAGAATTATTTAAAAATTTAAAATATCATACTGATTTATCCTGTTAACCTCCTACAAATGTTGATTTCAAAAAATTTTTTATACAAAAACTCTCAGAATTAAATAAAATAAATGTCTGAGAGCACAGTGTGTCAATTTAGTAGACGTATGGAATTAAACACTTCTCAGACACTACCAAAGGGGAATAAAGGAATCCAAAGAAATATAAACTATCAATTAAATCTACTGAATGAATACCCGAAGAAGATAAAATTTAGTTTCGTTCCTTATTTTATTAAAACTAAATCAACTCCCAAAAATGCAAATCATAACCTCAAAAATCTCTTCAAAAACAACTTGTTCAAAATAGATTCCTTCAAAAATATTCCTAAAACATGCAGAACATCTCCAAAAAGCAATTTAGGATCATTACAATGGAAACCCATCACCCCTACTTCACACTTAAAAAACAAAAATAATTAATAAAATATATCTTACCATACCAACTGAATGCCGATATCTTAACAAACACTATAATGAAGTGAACTTATTATATATATAATAAAATAATAAAAAGGGATTTTTCACTTGACAGAAGGATTAGTTAATAATTTAAGTATGAAGAAGGCTGATAAGTTTCCGTTGTAATTATTCTGAATTGCTTTTTGAAGATGTTCTGCATGTTTTAGGAATATTTTTGAAGGAATCTATTTTGAGCAAGTTGTTTTTGAAGAGATTCTTGAGGTTGCATTTTTGGATGTTGATTTACTTTTAATAAAATAAGGAACGAAACTAAATTTTGTCTTCTTCTTCTTCTGAATTTTTTTGAGGAAACTTATTTTGAGCAATTTGTTTTTTTTGAAGAGGTTCTTGAGGTTCTCAAGAAACGAGATAAAATTTTGTCCTCTTCCCTTTGGTAGAGTGTGATAATTGTTTAATTCTTTGTGTCCACTAAATTGGCACAGTGTATTCTTAGACATTTATTCAATTTAATTCTAAAAGTTTTTGTATAAGAATTTTTTGAAAATAAAATTTGTAGGAGGTGAAGAGAATAAATCTGTATGGTATTTAAAATTTTTTTATAGACTACAGTTCCATCGTTTCTGTTATATTGGCCTCAGTTGTAGATCTGATGGTATCCACTCAAACTAAATAACTTCGAGTCCTCCAATTATTCCCCTGCAGAGTTAAATACACTAAGAGTAAACAAAAGTGCATTTCCAATGATTCGAAGACAGAATGGAAAACGTTAACAATGGAATGAATGCTTCCCATTGTTCATAACTTCAGAGATTTCTCCAAAAAATCCGAAAGTCAACAGGTCTGCCAGTTCATCCCAAGGTTAACGTCGAAGTTTTACTATGTAAAGTCATTTTTTTCACGTTTAATTATGCAATATTCCTTATTCCATTGTCCCACGACTTAAACGAATCATTATTCATATCTTGAAACACTCACTAACCTCTTCAAGCATTAGTCATCCGGGTAATAATAGCAAGGATAGAGAAATTGTCGGTTTTCCCGACCACTATGAAATGTTTGTACTCGTATCTTTGTGTGTGAAATCCACGCGTGTGCTACGCGTATGTATGTCTATTTTAATGAACATGACTAAGGATTTACTCCAGTAGCGAAAAAGTAAACATTATAGGATTGATTATGTTTGCCTTTTGTGTGGATATAACAATGATAGGTCTTGAATAAATGAAAATTTCCAACGATTGTTCACTTGGCGGCTAGCATTCATCTGCATCTATTAGCATTCAAATTTTCTTGGAACTTGATGAAGAATGTGCATATTTCCTTTGCTGTTAGCAACTTGTTTCAATATTTCAAATCAGGCAGGAATACGGGATTTCATTTTATAAAAAGAGAAAACTGAAGAAAAAGTTGATTTATTCGATCCTCACTTGATGGAAATTGAAATAATATAAAAGGGGGTTTTTACTCGATAGAAAGCTTTTACAATATAGTAAATATCACACAGATTAATTCTGCTAACCTCATTATAAATTTAAAGTTTATGTAAGTTTTTTCTCGAAAACTTCGAAATTAAATAAATGTCTTAGAAAACACTGTTTCAATTAAGTAGATATATACAATTAACAGTCATTACATAGCACCAGAAGGAATAAAATAATGCAAAGAAAATATAGAATATTATAAAATAAAAAGGCTTTTTACTTGATAGAAGAAATATAACAAAATTTGAATATCAAAACAAATTGAAATATGTTTATCTTCTACAATTTTAATTTCCAAAAGAATTTTTTATTCAAAAAACTTTTAGAATTAAATTAATGTCTAAAACAAGCACCGCTCACATTTAATAGACGTTTATAATCAAAATATAATTATATATTATATATAAAATAAAATAGAAAGGCTTTTTACTTGATAGAAGAAATATAACAAAATTTGAATATCAAAACAAATTGAAATATGTTTATCTTCTACAATTTTAATTTCCAAAAGAATTTTTTATTCAAAAAACTTTTAGAATTAAATTAATGTCTAAAACAAGCAACAAGAGTTTTGATTATAAACGTCTATTAAATGTGAGCGGTGCTTGTTTTAGACATTAATTTAATTCTAAAAGTTTTTTGAATAAAATATTCTTTTGGAAATTAAAATTGTAGAAGATAAACATATTTCAATTTGTTTTGATATTCAAATTTTGTTATATTTCTTCTATCAAGTAAAAAGCCTTTCTTTTTATTTTATATATAATATATAATTATATTTTGGCTTCAATAAATCTCATTATAGAATGTCAATGAATTTAAGTAAACCTTAAAATAACTCACTTTGTTCTTTGATTTTGTTAGAACATAGATCAATCTTGAATATATATAGTTGATCTGTAGTTCGAAGCTTAAGTCTTTTAACACGTGAGTGATGTAGGTTATGTTTTTGATTTTGATATTTGTAATATTGAAAAAGGGCTGAAGAAGGGATTATCTAAAATTATATTTGTTTTTTGAAGATATAGTGCACATTTTTTATAGATTTTTGAAATAATTTGTTCGAATATTTAAATATATTAAATATTTCAAATAAATTATATTCTTTGGGAAGTCCTTTAAGTGTGTTCATGTTTTTATAAGGCAAGTAGTATTTTTTAAAGATAAAACCAGAAACAAAATTTTGTCTCCTTTGAATATTTATTTATTAATTTTAATTACTTTCGTATATCTGTTGGGTTATTTATTTCATTTGACATTGTATATTGAGTTTTGATTATAAACGTCTATTAAATGTGAGCGGTGCTTGTTTTAGACATTAATTTAATTCTAAAAGTTTTTTTAATAAAAAATTCTTTTGGAAATTAAAATTGTAGAAGATAAACATATTTCATTTGTTTTGATATTCAAATTTTTTTTTATAGAATATTAATTAAAAATATCAAATTAATGCTTGAAAAATACTAACGTTTGTTTTCGTAATATATTTCAGGAACTTTTTGAAGAGAGTTATTTAGAAGAAAATTTCGAGGAATTTGGTTTTCAAAATACATCGTTATGAAATAAACGTTCATATCCTTCAAGTATTTATTCAATATTTTCAATTAATATTCTATATTTTCTTTGGATTCTTTCATTCCTTCTGGTGCTGTGTAATGAATGTTAATTCTATATGTCTATTAAATTGAAACTGTGTTTTCTAAGACATTCAATTTAATTTTAAAAAGTTTTTGAGAACAAATTTTCATAAAATTAAATTTTGTGGTGAGGTTAGCAGAATTAATTTGTGTGATTTTCAAGGTGTTGATGGAAATTCATATTAATCAAATAAAAAAATTAAGAATAATTGCTAAAAATTCATTAATAAAGAATTGGTTCGCCAACAATGTAGCTCTTTTAGGTTTACATGTTGAAGTGACTCTTATAAAGCAGCTTTACATCTTAAATAGGTATGACAAAGGGCAACACTTGAATCTTGAATGGGAGACACTAGTAAAGCAGTAAAATATATCAAGTCAATTATTGGGAATTTTTCAATTGAGTAGAATTATTCAACGAGGGAAATATTTCAACATCTGTTCGTTAATTCAAAATAATTTTTAAGGAATAGTATTATTTAATTTCGAGTGATTCCTACACTGATGGTCACGTATTTTTCTTTCGTTTTGGACAATTTCATGATTGATCTTGAAATTATGACCAAATTCTTTCAAAAGATTAGCGTATTTCGAGTGTTAGGTGTCCCCTCTGGTCTTGATGTATTCTTTTATCGAAAGATCTACGAGTTTGACCAATATATAGAACAAAAATTATGTCCAAATTCTTTCAAACGACTGGCTTATGTCAAGTGTTACTATAAATGTGTAACTTCTCTGGTACTCATGCATTCTTTTTTTGAAAGTCATTACAAGTTTACTTATAAACTCCAGATTTATTGTTCTTATTGATCCTTCTGAAAGTTACATAATAGTTAATGTTTTTCTTCAAATATTAAGCAATATTTTCCTCTGATTCTCGAATTTTTTCGATAAGAATTGGGTTATAATCGTTATTTGATCATCAATTCTTTGAAAAATATCAGGATTCATAGATAAATTAAGAATTTACAATAAGAAGTATCAATTATTTGTTCGAAGATTTTTCAATGATAAACAATAATTGTTTAAAAATAACCGTTCAATATTTTATGACTAGTTTAAAAGTAATTTCACACATATCAGTAAAATAAAATTGATATAGATGGAAAAATTAAGAATTGAAGTCAAAGGAATAATTTTCTTTCACAGTTTCGTATTATTATAATATAATAATAATATTTTTTCATACACCAGAAGATATAATATATGCAATGCAGCGATTACGAATCATATTCTGATGAATAGAACTTTTGACAAAAAGTCATTGATAGAAAACAATTCATCACATCAAGCACTTAAGTGAAATAAGAGCGAAGTAGTATTAAAGTTACATGAATAATTGCTAGAAAAAAATATTTTAAAGGAGAAACTATTAAAGAAGCCAAAACATAAAACTGTTTAACAATATTTTCAAAATTTCTCTATAAAATTCATTAAGTTGAGTATTTTGAATTGATAATTTGGTTAAGTAAAATATCATTGATAATATGGGTCACGTTTTCAATTTCAAATCCGAACAGACATCAAATAAAAGTTCACGAGGTCGTCGATTATAATATATTTTTTATAGATCGTTTTTATGTTCGTGGAGACCAAGTTGGACTGAAGATTATTGGTTAGAATTTCAAATAGCTTTTTTGAAGACGTGCTACATATTTTTGAAGAGTTTTTTGAAGGATCTTTTCGAAGAGATTTAGTTTTGAAGAAATTCTTGAGGTTATGTTGGGAATTTTTGGAGTGGAATTTGTTTTCCAAAATACCGTTATGAAACAACGTTGTACCCATCAAGTGTTTATTAAGAGAGTTCAATCAATATTCTATATTTTCTATGGATTATTTCGTTCTTTTTGATGCTGTGTTAATTCTTATGTCTGCTAAATTGAAACAGTGATTTATAAGGCATTTATTTAATTAAATTTCAAAACGTTTTCAAGAAAAAATTTCTAAAATTGAAATTTGTAGGGAGGTTAGCAGAATTGATCTGTTCCATATTTAAGATATTAAAAAAACCTTCTATCAAGTAGAAAACCCCCCTTTTTATTATAGAATAACAGGTTTGTTCGTCCTTGTCGCACTTGTTAGTTCTGCTATATTCTTTATCCAACCAATCTGTTGTTGGCCGTACAATAAATAAGATTTCAATAGAGGAATATTTCGTCTCCTTAGGATAATAAGTCTATGTTGCTGACTTATTTAATATTGAACTTGGTAAGCTCAGCGTCATCTTATTGCTGCATCAGGATTTAAACCCTATTTAAATATGATATGATTGCTTGTTATGATTTGTGTTATTAGATAAAAGCATTTGTAGAGTCTTTTTTGTAAAGTGAATAAATAATTGAATAAATTCTCCCTGTAAAATCTTGTCTCGAAGTAACTTAATCGGGTCAAATAAGACATTGAAAGTTACAGAAATTTTCATAAAGCTTAAAACTGGTATGAATGTTTAAAATACTATTATAAATTAATTGCAAAAAGTCCCCATCCATCCCCCTTGTACAAAAAATTTTATTGATGGTAAAATTTGCCAAAATAATTATGCAAAATTATTCGTCGGATTCATAATTATAAAATGGAGCTTCTAATGTAATGCCTTCATTTTGTTCACTTTCTTCTTCCTCCTGGATACAAATATTCTGTTCTAGAAGTGATGCATAATATGTCTTATTACTTATGTCATAACAATACTCATCTCTCATCTAGTATCGATTCAAAATTGGAGCACCTTTTATTGACCAGTGAAACGATCTTTACGTGGAGTTCAACTTTCCAATATTTCCGAAAAACCTCAAGATACACAATTCACTTTCGTTTATTCATAAAAAAATTCTTATATCAAAATTTACTTGGATGGTAAAATTTTTGTGGGTAAAAGCTCACGTCGGAATTGATTCTAATGAAAAAGTTGATAAGGCAGCCAGATCGGCATCTATGGATGCAATTCAAAATTTAAAATGTGTATATTCCGATCTATTCCTAGATTACATCGGAAATATTAGGAGGAAATGGACCCATGAACACCAATCAAGCCCTAAGGGGTCGTTCTATAATAGCCTTGAAAGAAACCCTTTGTCATCGTTTGGTACAAATTTATCGGAAATAGACGTGACTTTGTACGTACAATGTGCTGTGCCGTCTAAGAAGTGGTCATAATCTGTTACCATATTATCTGAATAAAATTGGTCTCAAGGAAAATGCGTTATGTTCCTGTGGGGAAATAAGTTCTTTGGATCGTCTCATATTTGTAAGTATTAATTTTCGGTATAAATCAGATGAACTACTCACTAATCTTAATAGATTTTTGAACTTTTGTCAACCTTTCAATATAGGTTTCTTTTTGTCGCTAGTTCCTTTAAGAGTTTATGATATTTTGTACAACTTTATTCAATCTATTGGACCGAAACTATAAGCATCGTTGACTCTTCCTTTGTGTTACTCTTTCTTTGTTCAAAACTCCTTCCTTTCCGTGGCCCATTGAAGGTTTGTGTAAGAAGAAAAAACATCGTCACGTTAGGCCCCTTGGCGTATTGTATCCCTGTGTTTCATCCTATTGCCGACTTGTTAACTCTTCTTTGCGTTGTTATTCTTTCTCTATGGAGCTTGAGGTCATAATCACGATGTTATAAATTTTAATTTGTCTTGTACGCAATTTGTCTATTTTAGTAGTAATTTTCTATGAAGTTTTCTGTTGGCTCATAATTAATTTGTCAAGGCCATAATAGGGGATCATCTTGAACAATGAACCTATGAGACAAAGAAACATTGGAGAACAATTGATATAGGCTAATGAGCAAAATAGTCCAACCCTTTTAAAAACTACATTTAGCATCTCCCCCTCTTTTTGAAATTGCAAAAGATAGTATTTGAGAGTTTTTCTGGTGCAGGTGAGAGTTACGTTGGAATTGGTTCCAATGTATTGTCAATTTACTTCCAACCCAATTCTTCTGGATCCAATTTATTACCAAGCCAAACTTGAACTCAATAATATACTCGGAATAAATATTGATGAGCAGCAGCAGAGGTTGGGGGAAGACAAGCTAATTGCACCTTTTCAACACTTAATGTCTGCATGCCATAATCAACAGTAACAACTCCACCTCTAGTAAGAGGTTGACTACAAATAAAGCAGAATTGCGACAAATTTAAAAAAAATCGTTATTTGCGCAAACTTAGTTTGCGAGTTTTCACTACGAGGGTATGCTTAAGACTAACAGTATTTTGTTGAGTATGACGCCTTTGAAACGGAGAAGGTATATGAGCATCGCCACGAGACAAATGAATGGAAGACAAATGTTTCTCAAGGCCATACTTCTGTTAATCTCCTACAAATTTGAATTTAAAAAAAATTTCATTCAGAAACTTTTTAGAATTAACACTCATTACACAGTACCAAATGGAATAAAAGACATTATTCTGGTGTTTGTTAAGAAGACATTCCGCTAGTCTGATAAGAAATTTTTTGTCAATTATTTTTATTTTTTAAATATGAATTAGGGCTGAGGAGCTTTCGTTGTGGGAATTCTAAATTGCCTTTTGAAGATGTGCTGCATTTTTAGGAATTTTCTTTATTTGAAGTAAGTTGGTTTTGAAGAAGTTCTTGGGGTTATGTTTGGCATTTTTGGAAAGGAATTAGGTTTTCATAATACAAGATACGAAAGAAAATTCTGTATCCTTCAAGTATTTTCAGGTAATAATCTATATTTCTTGGAATTCTTTTATTCCTTTTAGTACCGTGTAATGAGTGTCTATATGTCTAATAAATGGAAACAGAGTTTTTCTGAGACATTTATTTTATTTCATTCTGAAACGATTTGAATAAAATTTTTTTTTTAATTAAAATTTGTAGGAGATTAACAGAATAGATCTGTATGATATTTAAAATTTTGTAATAATCCTTCTATCTAGTAAAAACCTCCTTATATTATTTTAATTTATTTACATTAACGTACATATTAGGATGAAAATCATTTTGTCAATTCTTTGAATCGTCATATTACGGAAAGGGCGATACTCACGAAAAGAGATGTAAAGACATTTTTTATAGAGAATTCGATGGTCTACAATTTTTGCTGTTAAACTCACCATTTAGCTGGGAAACGCAAAAACCATTTTTGCAAACCTTCACCAACAATAAAACAATAAAATTTTTGCACAAGGGGGATCGATGGGGACTTCTCATCATCAATTTATATAATTATAATAATAGTTTTCTGAAAATTCATACCAATTTTTGGCTCCATGGGAATTTTTGTGACCTTATCCCTATTTTTAGGACTAACTTGACTGGACTAACTGTCCGCAGGGCTTGTTTGTAATGATGGACACACGATTCGACCTCAAATCCACTATTAACCCCTTATCAAGTAACCCCATCCCATTCACAATAAGTGTCAAATCCCACGGCTCTCTATCTAGCCCAGCCTCACACCTATAACAAGAAAAAATCGGCAAACCAGTTCATTACTTCGTTCCCATGGTCCTCGAGCTCGCGTGCCGCAAAAAAAAGACAGCATCACCTCTCAATCGACGCGAACGTCATGCCGGTCCATACGGGCGACACGCGTCTCAAAAACGACTCACAATGACCTTTTAACCGCCCTTATGATTCGTACATGCGGGTATGACGCGGATGAGCCCTACCCCATTTCTATTCAATCCCGAGACCGGCAGTTATAAGAGCACACCCTAATAACTTATAAATAAAATTTTCGATAATGACCCCTCTCCTGGGGTGACGTTATTCCGATACAATCGAGCATAGCAATTTCCTTTGAGCGGGCGCAATTTCCATACTTAATGGACGATTATGATGAAGGGTGGGATGGCGAGAAGCGATCAACGCTTGGGACAAACATCCGTTTGGGTTTTAACGTTTCCGTGCGACTAATCGGTGTTTGTAGATATTAATTAGCTTCATGGGACTTTTCATGAAATTAAATTGTATCTTTCTCAAATTTGTTATTGAATACACAAGAGAAATTGTCCTATGAGTCCCATTGTTTCTTATATAAATGCACCCGTGTCAAAAACTTGTGAATATCTCGATATCATTTTACCAAATTTCGGTCAATTTAGACCAAAAAATGAGAGTGAAGATAAATAAATTCCCAACAAGCTGAAACTGAGTAAAATTGTTCAACACATAATTATTAATAATACCCGAAAGTTCCCCATCATTCCCGTGTGAGGAAAAAAAATTATTCAAGGTCGAAGGTTAAAAAAGGTCAAAAAAATGAGTTTTTCGCGATTATCAGCAAAACAGTAAATTTTATCATAAAAGTACCTCAGACAAAAATTGTGAATTATAAAATTATCTATAAAGAATGTATCAATAGTTTTTTCCTACGAGCCACTGTTTCTGAGATATATACTGTTCTGTTAAGGAGTAAGAAGATTAGTACAATGTAATACCTGAAGAAGCCACATCGTGGTGAAACAATTGTTGTATTAGTACAAACATTTTTGTGGAAATAAATTACTGTCATATATACATTTTTTTAATTAAAATGAGTTTCCACCAAGTGAAGACCGAATCTATCAAATATATATGTATATATTTAGACGATTTGATATATAATATGACTTTGAAAAATGAGGCATTGTATGCAGATGACATATCATTTCTCAATAAAGAATAAAAATCAGAAAAAAACTCGAATTGGTTCGAGCAGAATAACTTGAGGGTGAATTCCGAAAAAACACAAAAGCTGCTGATAACAACAAAAAAGCATAACGAGGACAGTTTATCCCTTCTTGGAATAACATTATGCGTAACTCTCGCATATTGACAGTGTGCAAAATGCTTTGTCCATCAATATTCGCTATAAGAAGAATAAAGAATGACCTATCAAAAAAGGAATCACTTCTTGCTTATTATACCCAGTTCTACAGCAGAATGTCCTATGGCGCGCTTCTATTGATTCATCTCCAGATGCTTCTAGAGTGTTTTCAAAACAGAAAGCTGAAATTAGGACGATTGCGGGAGTAAGTAAAGTGACAAGCTGTAGACCATTATACAAAAGTATAATATACTTACTATTCCATGTTGCTACATTCTAGAAGGTCTCCTATATGTCCATAAAGGACAATTTTCAAACGCACTCCGCTTGGCATGAGCACGAAACAAGAACAAATTTATCATTCCAAGGCACAGACTCAAGAAGACACAAGGTGCACACATTTATAGTGACATCAAAATGTATAATAGACTTCCAGAGCACATATCTGTACTTCATGCGCGGCCTTCAAAATTGTTATCAATGGCATTCTCATCGATAATGATTTTTATACCATTGATGAGTTCATGGAATATGGTACCTGTGAATCCTGCTCATGACAGATCTCAAAATTACAAAAACGTCGTTTTTCCTATGTACATATATTTTTATTAATTTTGCTCGTAATGTGTGTTATGCTATTTGATTTGATGCATGATGTGTATACAATTATCTATATGTTTATTTGACACACCCCTTCTACGATAACCTCAAGAAAAAAAAACTACGCTTTGCCCGACAAATCGTTGTCATCGACTTCAAGATCAACACCAAAGTCGAACATTCATGGTTAGAAAGTTATGATGTGTATCTGATGGGACCAAGGAGGCATTGTGTACTAGGAGCTTCTAAAACCTGGTACATTACGGGTGATCGGTACAAACTGCAATTACTTCATTTGAACCGTTTATTACGAGAAACACGACCAGAATACAAGGACAGACATGATTAAGTTATTTTTTTGCATGATAACGTTCGGCCTCACGTCGCAAAAGTTGTCAAAAAATATTTAGAAACGATAAAATGCGATATCTTACCGTATCCGTCGTACTCTCCGTACACCTAATAAGTCGAACTTCTGCTTGAGACACTCTATATATATTGTTAAAAAAGAGATCTTGTGTCAATTTAGAAAGCTACTACCAGGAATCTTCCAGTCCTCCTAAGATAGTACAGCTGGACGTCCCACAAATATCTTTTTTGTTATATCATTCCTAGTAAAGCAGACATTTCTCAACGTTCCACAATATTAACTAAAAAAAAACGAAGAAAAACCAATAAACTTCGTTGGATGTGCAAAATAGCACATGGCATCTTGCTCTACTTTTTGTCGTCTTAAACTATCTTGAAAAAGTTAAGTTTCAACGCAAATATTCCTTCTATTCTTACTAACGAGAAAGATCGTGAGCTCATCGAATATCGGATGAAATTTTTGTTAGATTCCTCTACAGCTCTAGAATATCGGACCTTTTGATCGTCAACACAAGCAAATTCTCCAAATGTTCGAAAACATAATAATGAATAATTTTTTTGGTAAAACAGGTCTTATTAATTCGTGCATTTATTAAGATCTAGATATCGTAATTCAGCCTATTGGTTCGGTTGCTAACATGTCCGAAAAAATTCTTGGTATTTATTATGTTTCAAGGATACGCCGCTCTCCAATTGATATTCACCAAAGATCGAATTTTGTTTTTCGCTTCATTCGCTTCCCGACATTAAATTCCCTAGTTGATTGTATTCAAATATTCAAATAGTGACTCACCATATTTGTCGAACTTTGACTGGTAACCGAATACAATAGATTGTTGAAAATTTCATAAATCGCTTCATTTCTTATTTACCTTATTGTTTTTGAGTATATGTGATGAAAATAAAATAATTTCAAGAGAAATTTCATATTAATTATTATAACTATCGCTGAGTTCGGTACTAGGCAATCTAATTGGGTATATTTTTTCATCGGAACATTTTGTATCTTTGGAATTTCAACCTCAAAACTTATTCACAAAGTTACATACAGTCCAGCATGTACTCCATTTGGAAGCATGAAGACTTTTTGAATTTAATTATCATAACATATCGGCTGATATGTTCACAGTTTAATGAAGAATGAACCAATTATATTTCAACGGTAATAGGTTCGTTGAAGGCTTGTGCAAAACTTTGAGAAGTGGAGAACTGCTCGTTTAATAGTTTCATTTCTGAAACTTGCTTGTTCTTGAATACTTCCATCGATTCCAGAATTCTAGTTCTTTGCCTTTTGCTTCCAAATGTAATATTTCAAGATTATCTAACTCTAGGAAGACATGATTTGTTTCGAAAAGCTGTTTCGCAAAATTTGAATTATCTTTCTGGTTTCTAAATAATTGTTGATGTTCGTCGAACATTTATTTTACTTTTGTACCAAATATCATTCATAAGGAGTGTACGCTGTGGTAATAGAAAGTTCTACAAATCGAGATAGTGTAACATACATCTGTGAAACAATTCCATACTCAAACAAACTCGATGAGGTTTGTTGATCACAGGGGCAAATTGCAGTGTATGTCAGTAACTAAAAATCTGTTAAGTATATATATTCGCTATACACAGAGACACTAAGATATTAATCATACACTAGGGCCATCTAGAGTATGCAAACTTACATAAAAGACATAATTATAATAATGATTATTCAATTTACAATAACCTAAAAACTCTTCAACACTGTACGGTTCACATTTCATTATGAATTTGCTCACACTCCTTATTAATGAATAAGTTATTAAGCCGGTTATGTCTTCAGCAATAAAAAAGGTTGTAAGTTTCATATAATGCTGTAAAAGCCATTTTTATGTTAGTTTATAAAATTTTTAAGCAAGTTTTTGCCAGATTAGTCCAAAATATGTTAGTTTCATGAATTTTTTGTAATTGTTGAATTATATATTTTAAATTCTCCAATATATATAGAAACTATACACAAAAAGTATCAAAATGATATCCTTATATATAATCTATATGAAATATTCAATCGGAAAACACCTTTTTACATCCCGACATGAAATGTAAAAATACAAATGTATTAACAAAAACTATATAAGCATCTATAATCAAACAACAACAAATATAAGAAAATCCACTACACCAGAATCATCTAAAATTCTCAAAATAAAGAATGAAATAAAAATAATTGAACAAGAATTCCAACATTTGATAGCTATTTCGGTCTCTAGACCTCTTCAGAAATGTATTGAATTCAGATTCATATATATCAGAAGATCAAACATGCGTACCTAAAATCTGGGAAAACTGAAAATAGTGCAGCTATAAAATAAAAAATTTCTCTGATAATAATAATAATTTATTATTTGGCCTGAAAATTTACAGGTTATATCACAAGAATAATGATACTTATATACATTCATAATATGACTTTAAATTCAGAATTATATATTCTAACTTCTACAATATATATTGAAACTATATAAAAAAAACTATCAAAATGAAATCCTTATATATAAGCATTATAAAATATTTCTCAATGTCTCGGAAAAAATCTCTTTACATCCCGACATGAAACGTATTAATACAAATGTATTATATTAACAAAAACTATATAAGATGTATATAAACATACAAATACAAGGGAATCTACTATTCCTGAATTATCTAAAATTCTCAAAATAAAGGATCAAATAATAATAATTGAACAAGAATTCCAACATTGGATAGCTATTTCGTAGACCTCTTCTGAAATGTATTGAATTCAGATTCAAATCTATCTCTAATCTAATCTCTAATCTATAACCATTTGCACTAGGAACATTGAAAAATATTTTATATTGATTATATATAACAAAATTTGAATATTAAAACAAATTGAAATATGTTTATCTTCTACAATTTTAATTTAAAAAAAATTTTTATTCAAAAAACTTTTAGAATTAAATTTATGTCCACACAAGCACCGCTTACATTTAATAGACGTATATAATCAGAACTCAATATATAATGTCAATTGGAATAAATAAACCAACAGATATACGAAAGTAATTAAAATTAATAAATAAATATTTAAAGGAGACAAAATTTTGTTTCTGGTCTTACCTTTAAGAACACCAATTGCGTTTTAAAAACATGAACACACTTAAAGGACTTCTCAAAGAATATAATTTATTTGAAATATTTAATATATTTAAATATTCAGAAGTTAAGTTAATTCAGAAATCTCCCAAAACATGCACTATATCTTCAAAAAACAAATATAATTCTAAGCAATCCCGTCTTCAGTCCTCATTTAATATTCCAAATATCAAAATCAAAAAACTAACCTATATCTCTCACGTGTTAAAAGACTTAAGCTTCGAAATACAGATCAACTATATAATTCAAGATTGATCTATGTTCTAACAAAATCAAAGAACAGTGTGAGTTATTTTAAGTATTATTTAAATTCATTGACATTCTATAATGAGATTTATTGAAGCCAAAATATAATTATATATTATATATAAAATAAAATAGATTTTAGATTATATATAAGGATTCATTCTCATAATTTTTGTATATAGTTTCAATATATATTGTAGAAGTTAGAATATATAATTCTGAATTTAAAGTCATTTGAATTTTACTTCTATCAGGTATTGATTCACATTCAAATGGATTTTTAAATTATGAAATAAATTCGTATTGTGTCTAAATATCCACTATATGTTCCTTAATTATTTATTATTTTCGAAATTCGGGTTATTTTTCTTATCCTGGGACATTATTTGGGGTGACTAATTTTTGTTATGTTTTTTTGTGTTCCAAGTACAAAGTGTTATATGTTCATGGTTACAACACGTTTATCCCTTCTGTTTTATTTTGGATTGTTTAAAGTTTACTTCGAGTTTATTCATTCCAGGTTTTATCTTATTTGGTGAGTTAAATTTTGATCTTGTGATATATTTGAATCTGAATTCAATACATTTCAGAAGAGGTCTACGAAATAGCTATCTAATGTTGGAATTCTCGTTCAATTATTAGTATTTGATCCTTTATTTTGAGAATTTTAGATAATTTATGAATAGTGGATTTCCTTGTATTTGTATGTTAATATACATACTTATATAGTTTTTGTTAATACATTTGTATTAATACGTTTCATGTCGGGATGTGAAGGGATTTTTTCCGAGACATTGAGAAATATTTTATAATGATTATATATAAGGATTTCATTTTGATAGTTTTTGTATATAGTTTCAATATATATTGTAGAAGTTAGAATATATAATTCTGAATTTAAAGTCATATTATGAATGTAACCTGTAAATTTTCAGGGTAAATAATAAATTATTATTATTATCAGGGAGATTTTTTATTTTACACCTGCACTATTTTCAGTTTTCCCAGATTTTAGGTACGCATGTTTGATCTTGTGATATATATGAATCTGAATTCAATACATTTCTGAAGAGGTCTAGAGACCGAAATAGCTATGAAATGTTGGAATTCTTGTTCAATTATTTTTATTTCATTCTTTATTTCGAAAATTTTAGATAATTCTGAAGTAGTGGATTTTCTTATATTTGTTGTTGTTTGATTATACATGCTTATATTGTTTTTGTTAATACATTTGTATTTATACGTTTCATGTCGGGATATATCGTTATGATTCTATTCCTGTGATATAACCTGTAAATTTTCAGGGTAAGTAATAAATTATTATTATTATCAGGGAGATTTTAGATTTTATAGCTGCACTTTTTTCAGTTTTCCCAGATTTTAGGTACGCATGTATGTTGAATGTCCGACGTTGCTGTCCGACTTTGTGACGGCACTTTATATCAATCGCAAATAAATTCACCACATATCGTACCGAGAAAAGTATGATATGTATAATATGTAAATTTCCAGCTTATATCTCGACGATACGAGTTCGATTAAAACATGGTGTAATTGCTTGATATTCAGTGCTCCACTTTCGCTGTGCGAGATGCAAAATAGACGTCTACTTCCTACGATGAATTAGTTTCAATTTCTATACTCGTTCCAATAAGATGGAAATGGGTTGTCGCCTTTATTAATGTTATCTCGGAGATGTCAAGCAGCGAGCAGCTTTCTCCTGATATTTAAATTGGAAATCTTCCGAACAAAGACTAATAACAGTTCCATTAATAGGGTGTTTTGCCAGAAATAGATTATAGTAGTGAGAGATCCATATTAAGAGCAAATTCTTAAATCCAATAATTGCAAGTTGCGTTAAGGATATATATTAAATGACACAAATTGCTCCGTAATAGGCTGGCTGACATGGCCTAAGCAGCGTATATCCATAAATGCTAAAAATAACGGGTTATCCATTTCGCGGTTCGGATTTCACAGCCCTGATTCACTGACATATGTCAAACAGAACTGTGATTCGAAGCCTCAAATGTTTAGTTGAAGGTTAGCCATTAAACAATATGAATCGTTCATCTACTGCTGAACGTGTGAAAATCGCGAAAACTTAATACAAAAACAATGATTCTGTAGTAACTACGTTTCGTGCATTACGGGCAGATTATGGTCCACAAAATCGTCCATCTAAGCCAGTGGTTCCCAAACTTATTTTGTCTACTGCCCACTTTGAGAATAAATATTTTTTTAGCGCCCCCATTTTTTCACCTATTTAAAAACCACTATAAATTCAAATTAAATTAATTAATTATTGTGACCTATATATGTATATTAACAGAGAATTCTAAACGAAACTTTTACTATAACCCGCAACTTGAAACCTGAGCGCAGTAGATAACATACAACGGCGTTTAGGTCTCAAGTTAACTCTTACGGGCTCCACCTGCCAATAAGAATGATTATTGAAACGCAACTTTATAGTATTAAAACAGAGTATAAAGATACTCTGCTACTGCTTACTGAATAGAGAAATCGTTTGCTTGTTACTGAACGTGGCGACTTGCGACTGTTCTTGAGTAAATTGGAACCTGATATCAACAAACTTATTAAACAGCATCAGATTCATCCTTCCCATTAGTTTTTATATAAGGATTGATTATTTTAGTTATATTTTTAATACTTTTATTAAAAATATAACTAAAATAATCAATCCTTATATAAAAACTAATGTGAAGGATGTATCTGATGCTGTTTAATAAGTTTGTTGATATCAGGTTCCAATTTACTCAAGAACAATCGCAAGTCGCCACGTTCGGTAACAAGCAAACGATTTCTCTTTTTAGTAAGCAGTGTTGTCACAGCACTAAATCCACGTTCACACAAATATGACGATGGGAATGCTATCAAGAATCGTTGAACGATTGACCACAATCCAGGGTACAATTGAGGGATCGGTTTTTGAAGCCAAAATTCTTGGTAACCATTTTTGAACTTGATTTTTATTTCCTCGTTTGTTATCAATTCTATAAGTTCTTCTTCCAGCTGAGGTGACATTGCTGTGTTGACATTTGAAAACGGATCCAACACCCAGTCTGGTATTTCCAAGTTCAAAATGTCCTGGTATCGTTCGGTGAAGTCAATGTGGAGGTTTTCCAAATGTTGGCAGTAGGCAAACAATTCGTCGTTACTGCATGATACTGATAAATTTGGAAAATTGTGAAACTCACGTCTGCCCAGATTCTTTTTGTGTAGAAGCAGTTTGGCTGCGAAAGCAGAAACGACGTTTTTTGTTTTAATTAAATTTAGTTTATCGCCTTGCAGTTGGAGATTCATGTCGTTGAACAATTTATACAGGTCTGTCATGTAAGCTATATCATTCTTTGATGTTATGAGCTTGTCGTGCAATTCTGTATCTTTAGTTTCCAAGAACTCTATAACAGAGTCAAACAGGTTGTAAAATCGAGTCAGAAAATTGCCTCTTGATAGCCAACGAACTTCAGTATGAAACAACAAACGGTTGAAATCCTCGTCATTAGTAACACAAAGCTGATGAAATAATCTATCATTCAAAGAGCTGTTGCGGATTTTATTGACTGCTTTGATGACATATTGCAGTGATTGAAATAGTTTTTCACTTAAGTTTCTAGCAACTAAATGTTGTCTATGAATAACCCAATGTACACCAAGGACATCTGGAATTTTATTTTTTAAGTACGCTATGAAGCCTTTATGGCACCCTGTCATAGCCGGAGCGCCATCCGTAGCAACTGAAATAATATTTTTCAAAGGAATCTCTTTCTCATCGCAAAACTTTTTCAATGTATTGAATATGGTTTCACCTTTTGTATCGGTCTCTAAATTTCTAGCAAATAATAGTTCTTCACATATTTTCTCATCTTTAATAAACCCCACGTAAGACAACAACAATGCTTCATTAGTTGGTAAAGTGGACTCATCGAGCTGAATTGAGAATTGACTTGTCCTCAGGTGATCGCACAATGATTCTTCAGTGTTTTCAGCCATTTCATCAATTCGTCTTTGCACAGAATCATTACTCATAGGAATTTTTCGGATAATATCTGCGGCCGGTTCATGAAGCACATTAGTTATTACTTCATTTATTGCTGGCAATATTAACTCTTCGCCGATGTTATGTGGTTTGCCTTTTTGAGCAATTAACAAAGAGATATTGTACGAAGCTGGAAGTCCGTCGTCATCTTGCTTAGCAGCCGCCGAAAATAGTTTTAGTACACTTGGCTGAGTATTATGCTTCTTCTCTAGGTCTTGAAAATATGCTACATTCTTGTCTTTCTTATCTGGATGCATTTTATTCAAATGATCTTGTAGCCTTGAAGGCTTCATTGCTTCATCCGAAAATGTTTTTAGACATAGAAGACACAAAGGCGACGATCGGTTTGTGGGATTTTCAATAAATCCGAATTTAATATATTCCGCAGAGTATTGCCGTCTTTTCTTTTTTACTTTCGACATTGTTTTGCTTTGAGAAATACGTTCAACTTCGCGAGTAGAGGAGGCGTAAGTACTGCTCATCTATTGCGCGCGAGACCACAAATGAAAATAAAATAAATATTACATTTTTTATATAGGAATGCTTAAGCAGCACGCACCGACAGGAATAAAACAAATATGCATAAACTTGTTTATCTCATTCGATGCTCAATCGTACTCAACAAGTCCGAACAAGCATTCAATGAACCAGCCGACTGATACAGGAATGCACAATTCGGGTTATTTAACAAAAACTTGTTAAAACATGATAGATATCTACGAGAACTAATAACTATTAATTTTTTCTATATTCAATAAAATAGGACAGATATATGAACTACGCGAAGAGAAATATAGAACCGAGTTTGAGCAATCTTTTAATTCATATTAGTTGATGTTCACAAGTTGTTGTTGAGAGTCGAGAGCTCTTGCAGTTGTTGTTTAAGAGGCCTCTTAGCTAAATAAAGTTACAAATCACCCCCCGCCCGCCCGCCTCTACACAACGCCCCCATTTTCTTCTGGGTCTCTTACCGCCCCCCTTGAGACCTGCAGCGCCCACTTTGGGAAAGACTGATCTAAGCGTACAATTAGTAACAAAGTGAGAAAATTCAAAAGGCTGGATATGTTACTGATGTATTTTGCATCTGGATTTGCATCTCCATCGTTAAAAGGTTTAGTTGATACAAGAACTAAAGCCAGCTGACTATGGAATGCGTAGAACATTTGCCGATTGGGTGCTTGAACAACAACGTTTGGATGAACATTTTTCTCTCGGTGGCTATGTAAACAAGCAAAATTGTCACATCTGTAGCATGAAAATCCTCATGTAACTGCTGAGAGACCATTTCATCCACAAAAAGTCACTGTGTTGTGTGCAATTTGATCTGGTGGAGTGATTGGCCCGTACTTCTTTAACAATGAGAGTGTCACATACTCGCAATTCTCATAGCTATAGCCAAATGATTACCGATATTTTTGGCCTGAAATCTATGATATGGAATTGGAAAATATGTGGTTCCAGCAAGATGGTGCAACAAGCCACACAACACGACCCGTTTTGGCATTATCGCAAGAAAAATTCTCGTTTCGGTGGTGTGAAGTGGGCACCAAGATCTTGTGATTTATCGCCTTTGAATTTTTTGTGGGGTTATGCGAAGGATCGTGTTTATGCCTATAATCCTCGGATTATTGACGATCTGAAAACCAACATCTGTCAAGTTATTGGTGAGATATTGCCCAAAATGTGCGATGAGCAAGTCATCGAAAATTACCTAACAAGGATCGACTCCTGTAGATAATCACGCGGAGGGCATTCAAATGATGTTTTATTCCACACATAATGGCAAAATCCAACCATTATATTAAAATAAAAATCTGATCGATATTCTAAATAAAAGAGTGTTTTATTTACGTTTACTTCCGGAGGCACAAAATGGATAACCCTGTTTATTTCGGATACTGAACTGTTTCAACCGTTATTCTTTGGTAGTTGATCAGAATTAAAACAAGTTGTAGAAACTACTATATTTTACTACCAATAAATTGATATTTTACAAGTTGTCTGAAGATGGGACAGTTAATTTACGAAACTCGGGTCACAATTAAATGTGTAAAATATCAATTTATTGGTAGTAAAGAATAGTAATTTCTACATCTTGTTTCAACTGTATATTTTGGTTAAATTTCGACTTATTCTCATGTCGACCATTTTAATAAATCGGCCATTTTAAGCTTGCTTTTTGAATCATCTATAAATGAAAAACTATTTTTTTCATTTGCGAATGAAAAACAATGTCATTTGATCAACCCAATTTTTCAGTATATTGTCGATTGTTTGGGGCTCAATCTTATGAATGGCAACTTCGATTCTGTGTTTAAAGACATCAATCGTTTCTGAATGGTTAGCGTAACACTTATCCTTAACGGATAAGATAGTCCAACTGAGTGAAATCACATTTTCTGAGGCGGCCAATTGACATGATTATCTGATGTTCAAAAACATGCGTAAGAAATCGATGGTTGCGTTGATTGATTGGCAAGTGGTCCCATCCTATTGAAACCATATATCGTCCATGTCTTCCTTTTGAATTTTGAGAAACAAAAATTGGTTGAGCACGGCACGGTAACATTCTCCATTGACTGTGAGGACTTGCTCAGTTTGGAAGAAAAATGGTTAATTGATGGCACCGGACCAAAACCGTACCTAACAGTTACTCGTCGTGGGTATCAGCTTTTTCACAATAAATATCCTCCGAGTGAAAATGAGCTCCATCGAGAAAGATTATTCTTCTGGAAAACGGCTCATCTCCGGCCATGCGATCATCGGCTCATTGAGCGAAGTGGAAACGCATGGGATGATCACAAGGCTCCAGTTTTTGCGTTATTTGAACTTTTAAAGACTTCATACTGAGCTCTTTATGCAAAATTTTACTCAGAGAAGTGCGAGCAATGTTCAGTTCTTGAGTACGATGATAAGTTATTGAGCCACCTTCTGTTCTACAACATCAATATTTACAGGTGTGCTCATTGGACGAGAACGTGAACGACTTGTTTTATCAAATAATCCAGTTTTAATGAACAAATTGATCCACAAACTTTGAAAGGGCATTTTATTTCTATTGAATTTTTCACGTGAATTTATAACAGTTTGGATAGAAGATTTACCACTCCGGAAATGAAGTTTCCATATTTTCCAGTTTTGTTCAAGCTTATTTCGACCCATTCGGTTGAGATTAAATATAAAACTAACTTTCTGCACGACATTTTTTTGAAGATCCTGTAATTGAAAGATTCAAAAAAACACCGGAACCTTAGCAACAGGCCTGAATTCGGGTTTGAATATAGTATTTAGTAATCAAATAACGTCAAGAAGATTGATGCTAAGTTTTGTGAGGATCAGCCAGCCGATTCGAGCTAAACGAGCTAACTTTCGAACGAAAAGGACAGAAGACTTGAAATTTAGAAGATACGATTGAGGCCTAATTATACTATTTAGGCTCAAAAATAAGTAAAATTGGTAGGACAGAAGACTTGAAATTTCGAAGATACGATTGAGGCCTAATTATACTACATAGGCTCAAAAATAAGTAAAATTGGTTAAATTTTTGCCGATTTTGAGCATTTGAAATTCTACTTCTCAAATGTTTTCGAAATAACAAATTGATCCTATTCAATTTTTCTATTTGGATGTAAAATAAGCACACAAAGAAAAGCAATATTTTATGTGGAGAAATTACGAAAATGTTCTCAATTTATATCAATAGAAGCTTAGGTTTTAAGTCTTCAAATAATAATATATCAGAGGGAAACCGAAAAAAGTTACAAACTGTCTGTGTGGCCGCGCATGTAAAGGCGTAGGACAGTAGTCTTTGCCAATGCAATGCATCTCTATGCGGTTCGAAAAAATTAATAATAAATACCTATTATTCTTTTTGGAATTTTTTCGCGTCTGCATATCAAAATAATAACATACAAAGAAATAAAAAGAAAGAAAATAAAAAGAAATAGCTTACTAACCTGAAAGGAATAAAAAACAATGCTATTTCTTCGGGTTTCTCAATTCATAATTCTAACAGCTGACTAAATATAACATGAGGTAGTTTAAGGTTAGAATCTTAGACATAGAACATAGATCATAGAACATAGTTACAAAGTTGTTTTCCCTAAAAATAACAGTTTTAATTTTACATCCCCCCCACACAAAGTAAGCACCCTTCATTACATGTTTTGCGTTTTCACATGGAACCAACTTAGTTACATGAAAATAATTATAGTCCTTTCTTTTATTTCCAATATCTATCTCATATAAAGTGTTTTTTTCACTATTGGAAAAGGTCCTATTCTTATTTCATCAAGTTTTTTTCTATCCAATTTTGATTTATTTTCAACGTAAACATAGTCTCCAATTTCAAAATCATAATGTTTCCTATTCTTGTCGATCAGTTTTTTATTGTATTCTTGATAGCGTAAATAATTTTTATATGCTATTTCCTCATCTTTCGGTAAATTTCTCTCTTCAATAAGTTCTTCTGGAGCAATGGAATCAGTTCTGCCACAAAGTAAATATTCTGGGCTATATCCAGTTGTAGAATAGTCTGTACTATTGTATTATCCAATACATTCATCAGATATTTTCGTCCATGCCCTAGTTTTCTTTTAGTTTTGTTTGCACCTTATTCTGTTCACTAATGTCTGATTTAACCGTTTATTCAGACCATTAGAAAAAGGGCAATCTACTGTTGCGAAAATCATTTGTATATTCAAACTTCTCTCCTATGTTGCCTGAATTTGCCGAATTTATTCCTGGGTATTGATCTGTTAATAGTGTTTTCATTGGTCGTTTATCTTGAATTTTATTAATTAATTTGATGAAATCTTCGGTTGATTGGTGTGTTGAAGTGCTCGCAAATGCATATCGAGTAAAATGATCCACTAGGAGATGAAGGTATCTTTTTGAAGAGCGGTTTCCAGCAAAACCTCCAATTGTGTCTAATGACATTATTTGAAATGGTTCCTTTGCTGGGCCCAGTTGAGAAAGGAGAACATACTTTTGGCCTACTCTGGTTTTATTTTTACATCATACTACTCTGTCAAGAAAGTACCGGGAATTTTCAATTAAAACAACATTTTTACATTTAATCGTCGAAATTTATTGGGTCGCCTTCAAAATAGGCTCCATTTGCTCCAAAACATCCATGCCAACGGCACTTCCAATTATCGAAACATTTTTTATAGGCGCTTTCCGGGATGGACTTTAGCTCTCGCGCCGAATTTTGTTTTATGGCTTCAATCGACTCAAAACGGGTGCCACGAAGGGGCAATTTTAGTTTTGGGAAGAGGAAAAAGTCGCAGGGAGCCAAATCCGGCGAATACGGTGGTTGCTGAAGCACGTTCGTTGAGTTTTTGGAAAGAAAGTCAGTCACAATCGTAGCTCGGTGGGAAGGCGCGTTATCGTCATGCAAAATCCATGAGTTGTTCGCCCACAAATTTGGCCGCTTCTTACGGATACGCTCACGCAAACGTTTCATAACGCCTAGGTAATACTCCTTGTTTACCGTCTGACCCTCTGGAACGAAGTCGTAGTGCACCACGCCACGGATATCGAAGAAAACAATGAGCATCACCTTCATTTTCGAGCGGCTTTGGCGTGGTTTTTTCGGTTTCGGCTCATTTTTTGCCACCCATTCCGATGATTGCTGGCTTGTTTACATATCGTACTCGTAGACCCAGGTCTCATCACCAGTTATAATGCGTTCCATGAACGTAGAATCGGAATTACAGCGATCCAGCATGTCTGAAGCAACCTGTTCGCGATGACGTTTTTGAAGAAAATTCAGGTCTTTCGGTACGAGTCGTGCGGCCACCTTTCTCATGCCCAAAATATCAATCAAAATCGTACGTGCGGACTCGTGGAATATCTTGAGATCATGTGCTATCTCTCTCAAACTGGTACGACGGTTTTCCAGCACCCTTTCCTTAATTTTATCGACGTTATCTTCGATCGAAGCCGTCGATGGTGGCCACTTCACGACCGTCCTTGAAGGCTCTGTACCACTTATATGCACGAGTTTTCGATAGAGCATTATCACCAAAGGCCTTTTGCAACATTTTCAATGCATCGGCACACGAAAATTAATTTGCAACACAAAACTTTAAACAAATCCTTTGCTCAACGTAATCACCCATAGTAAAAATCGGCACGCACTCTGACATCGACCGACTTAATCAGCTGTTGCAAACACACTAGTTGACAGATCCCGCTCAAGCTTGGCATAGTAATTAAGGACAGTGGTACCAACCTGGGAAAAAAATTTTTACCTGTCTCATTGCCCCGCCAGATTTGAATCGATAATTCCCGTTACTTTCTTGACAGAATGTATGTCACATGATCCATTCTTTTGTCAGTGAATCCATATTCTGAATGTAGCACAAATATGGCCATAATACTTATGCACTTTTCTGATTAAATCTTTTCCGAAATCATTCGATAAAATAATTTTTTTGTCATTTTTGTGCAATTTGTAATGTAGCTCTTTCTATACAACAGTTCTTCTTATACTATTTATCTTTATGAGATTATTATGATGATTTTTTCTTCATCAATGTTGCTGTATAATGATTTTTAGTAAGTATTTGTTTAAAAAAAAATTGAATATCAAAGCAGATTTAATCTGTTAGTATTCTACAATTTTAATTTAAAAAAAAGTTTTAATTCAAAAAACTTTTAGAATTAAATTGATGCCTAAAATAAGCACCGCTTATATTTAATAGACGTATATAATCAAAACTATTTTATCTATTTTACTATTTGTTTAATAATGCTGAGTTTTAAAGTATGATTTGGGGTGCTACTGATAATTTTTTCCTGATAGGATGGTGTAATTTAAAAATCATATTGCCATCTATTTATAAGGATTTATGATTTTTCAATTTCAGTTTATTCAAATCGAATTCCTCTCATCCAATTTTTTTAAATACATTCATTATAACATATATTATTATCTCCTCCAGGAATCCAAACACACGTAGGCATGCTTGAGTTGAAGTTCAAAGAGTGAAGAAAAAATAAGAGAAACAAGAGGCCTAAAATAAAATAAAGAGAGTAAATAAATTCAATCACCAGTTCGAGGGGTCAAAGGAAGCACGCAACCAAAGTTTAAAAAAAACAAAATAAAAGAGGGTAATTCAAATAGTTTCAAGTAAGTGATTTGAATCTGTGAAGAGAAATTCCTTCACCTCTATTTTGTACCTACGAAAACTGAGATTTTTTATATTATCAGATAGTATCATATTAAATCATTTTCGGCCAAAATAAAATTAAGATCTGTTCGATAAATATTTTTCTAAAAATTGCAAGTTGCTTCGATAGCTTTTTAGCGGATCTTGTTGTCTTAGAATTTATATTACATTCTGTCAAGAAAGTACCGGGAATTATCGATTTAAATCTGGCGGGGCAATGAGGCAGGTAAAATTTTTTTTTCCTAGGTTGGTACCACTGTCCTTAATTACTATGCCAAGCTTGAGCGGGATCTGTCAACTAGTGTGTTTGCAACAGCTGATTAAGTCGGTCGATGTCAGAGTGCGTGCCGATTTTTACTATGGGTGATTACGTTGAGCAAAGAATTTGTTTAAAGTTTTGTGTTGCAAATTAATTTTCGTGTGCCGATGCATTGAAAATGTTGCAAAAGGCCTTTGGTGATAATGCTCTATCGAAAACTCGTGCATATCAGTGGTACAGAGCCTTCAAGGACGGTCGTGAAGTGGTCGCCCATCGACGGCTTCGATCGAAGATAACGTCGATAAAATTAAGGAAAGGGTGCTGGAAAACCGTCGTACCAGCTTGAGAGAGATAGCACATGATCTTAAGATATCCCACGAGTCCGCACGTACGATTTTGATTGATATTTTGGGCATGAGAAAGGTGGCCGCACGACTCGTACCGAAAGACCTGAATTTTCTTCAAAAACGTCATCGCGAACAGGTTGCTTCAGACATGCTGGATCGCTGTAATTCCGATTCTACATTCATGGAACGCATGATGAGACCTGGGTCTACGAGTACGATATGCAAACAAGCCAGCAATCATCGGAATGGGTGGCAAAAAATGAGCCGAAACCGAAAAAACCACGCCAAAGTCGCTCGAAAATGAAGGTGATGCTCATTGTTTTCTTCGATATCCGTGGCGTGGTGCACTACGAATTCGTTCCAGAGGGTCAGACGGTAAACAAGGAGTATTACCTAGGCGTTATGAAACGTTTGCGTGAGCGTATCCGTAAGAAGCGGCCAAATTTGTGGGCGAACAACTCATGGATTTTGCATGACGATAACGCGCCTTCTCACCGAGCTACGATTGTGACTGACTTTCTCGCCAAAAACTCAACAAACGTGCTTCAGCAACCACCGTATTCGCCGGATTTGGCTCCCTGCGACTTTTTCCTCTTCCCAAAACTAAAACTGCCCCTTCGTGGCACCCGTTTTGAGTCGATTGAAGTTATAAAACAAAATTCGGCGCGAGAGCTAAAGTCCATCACGGAAAGCGCCTATAAAAAATGTTTCGATAATTGGAAGTGCCGTTGGCATAGATGTATTGGAGCAAATGGATCCTATTTTGAGGGCGACCCAATAAATTTTGACGATTAAATGTAAAAATGTTGTTTTAATTGAAAATTCCTGGTACTTTCTTGACAGAGTAGTATGTATACCTCAACATTATGCTATGTAAAAATCTCTTCTTTATATATAGTTTCAACATACTATACTTTTAACTGAAGGCCAAATTAATGATTTGAAATTCAGTAGATCATATACTTTCAAAACCTTAAAATTAAACGATATTAACGAAATAGCTCAAAACAACAAATATAAAATGATATAATACGTACGCTTTATTGACCTAGTAATTGTAACTCATATGAGAAAATGGAGAAATTCAATAAATAAACAATAATATACATAATTCAAATCATGATCACTGCAAAAAACTTATACATCGCAATCACATGGTATCTTTACGAAGTAAGATAACCTTATTATTATATATTATATATATTAATCAATTGTTTTAAGAATATGGATAGGAATTGACTGCATAAATATGTTGTAATATTCAGTTCAATATTGGAAATGGACTTGCTACTAGAGGTTAATAACCTTTGGAACCCTGTTCCGGCCGTTTAATTATTAAGGCTTTTCTATCTTTCCACGTTTCTCAGAAGTCTAATCCATATTTATGTTATTACGAAATCAGTAACGAACCAAATTTGAGGATCTCATACCTTAAGACGAAGGGAAGTCCAACTCAATGTGTTTAAATTTGCATACTATTCAAAACATTCCAATATTCGGTTAGCTATTAGTTCCAACATTGAGTTCTGCCTGTCAAGCAATCTTTTATCAACTCGCCCCCTAGTTGAATACTAAGTTACACAAAATATTGTGGGAGGCAGTATCAAAAGCCCTAACGAGATCAATAAACAAAGTTAAACATTTCAACGAATTATCCATAAGCACAACAATCCCCCCACAAAATCAGCAATAGCACTTTCAGTACTTGATTTCGTTAGCGAAACGTATTGTTTTTTGTTATTATTTGGTGTTTGTCCAAGAAAGAAATTGGTCTCATTTTCAAAGATTTTTCTGAAGTTGTTCGTCTGGGATATTGGATGATAGTTCTATAATCCAGATTTATCATCAAAAGTGCTTTAATTTTTGCGAACGCGACTGCAAAATTTTTCAGTGAACTTTTACAATTTTACTGCCCAGATAGCAAGCTATTCAAAATGGAAACTCTTATTGGAAAACTCTTTATATGCTAAGGGTTCGAAGATATAATTTTGCATCTCTTTCATCAAATGCATTTACAAACCATCAGAACCTGAAAAATTAGATATTCAATTTTTGTTGTCATATTTTGTCCAACTTATGTGAAATACTGATAAGGCAGATCTGCTTTTTCTTTGTTATCTGAGATTATGTCTGCTTTGCTGTTTATTATAATTTTTATATATACGTGTTATCGATATGTTACATTCCTAATTTTATTTCGGTGATGTCATTTATAATGTTCCATATTTTTCTGCAATGTCTAAAGTTCATGTTAAATGTTAGATTTGCAAGTCCAGCTCATGAAACCGGGTTAACGAACTAAATCTTCATGATATTTTTATGAAAAGGAAAAGTTGATCCTGGCGCCACCTTCACTCTGTCAAAATTTCTCTTCGTCTGCCTTCAATTATACGCCCACTGCGATTGTCATTCGAAGAAAGTTTGGATGTGAAGAACTTTTTCTTCGTTTTTGAATACGACGACTTGCGTGAGCGAAAGAAACTAGAAGTGTTCTCCTCTTGTGAACTATCATCCGATTAACTTTCGATTTCATATTTCTCTCGGAGGAAGAAGAACGTTTCGCTGCTTGAAAATGAAGGTGAAAGTGATGAAGAGGAGTAGCGTTTTGACCATGATCTAGATCCGACTACCTGGAGATGACCCCTAGATGTTACACAGTTCCGTGACCTTTTACCATGACGTTTCAGATTTTTATGCTATGGAAAATCAGGTTCATAATACTCATCATTTCGTCGTCGCCACGCCACGAATTTGCAGAATCATCATTCGGCAAACACTATGATGAAAGTAATAATTGTTCAAAAATGCCATCAATATCTTTTTTATTGATGTTAATATTGAGGATTCCTCCTTTTTATTCAGATGGTGACACTGCGGTGACGAATTTGGCTGTTGCTTCTACACAAAACAATATTAAAGTCGAAATAATTTCTAGCAGAAAAAATTAATAAGAAGAGAAAAAAAAATTTTACTTGACAGAAGGATTATTACAATATTTAAATATCAAAACAGATTTATTCTGTTAGCCTCCTATAAATTTAAATTTCAAAAAATGGTATTCAAAAACATTTAGAATTAAGTTAATGTCTTATAAGTACTGCTTAAATTGAGTAGAAATATAAAATCAAAACCCATTATATAATATGAAATGGAATAAACAAACAAATGTAAATTGTCAATTAAAATTAATCAATAAATATTTGAAAGAGACAAAATTTATTAATGCCTCGTGTCAACTGAAGTGCTACCTCTGTTCAGTAGTGTTTGACAATTCATAATAGGAAGACTTAGCGTCTACAAATTGTAAAATACGCCTAGTTGTTGAATATAACAGGCCAAGCTGTTGCGAACGGCGACGAATCGACACTTCACGGTCTTCGCGTACACAATCCGCTACCGCTCTTATATTTTCTTCACTCGAGTATTATCCAATAAAGAAAATTTGGTCTCAAACTCATGGATGGTCGAGCTCATTGTGCGTTCGGTAGGCCAATTATATGCACCATAACTTGCTCTAAGCGCCCGATACACATTCCTCGTAGAACGCCCATTTTCGTAATAAAGTTGAACAATTTTTAGACGCTATGCTGGGCTAATTCCTTCCATTATGAATCGTCAAACTCTACTGAACAGAAATGGCACTTCAGTTAACACGAGGCATGCGCAATCTTCAATTAAATCCCCACCACAAAAAGTACCTCTAAATGAATCACCCTTTATATGCTTCTGCACTGACATATATAGGCTATATTCATAATTTTGTATATATACGTTTTATATGATTTTTTCTGGTCATCAATAAAATTTTTTATATTACTTAAAAATATTACAATACTTGCTGAATATTTTAATATATGATTTTTCTAGAAATAATTCTGACCTTAAATTTGTTTAAATACTTCTATCAAGTATCGATACGCATGTTGGTTTAATTTAATATATATATTTTATGTTAAACAGGTGTCAATGTCAATTGTTTTCCTCAATAATTTGATGGGTCACAACTTTCGATACTACGATCATAGTTTGCGCAGACAAATACAGACTTGGTACAAACTGGGAAATAACTAGTGTAAGAGTTGTTTCGGAAAAATTTTTCAGATGTGGAAATAAGAAAATTTATACCAATAAAAGGCAAGTTAAACAGTTGCACCACAAAGTTTAATTCAAATATTCATTTATTAATTTTAATTGGCAATTTATATTTGTTGGGTTTTTTTATTACATTTGATATATAATTATTTTGATTTTATATATATTTCATATATATATATATATATATATATATATATATAATAATAATAATAATTTATTCGTTTCACCTACAACATCCAATACAAAAATTGTCACATTTCACGAATAAATATAATGTATCTCAAAATGACCAGTCAAAAATATCTTATTTTGGCACTAGTATTGTGTTACGTTTAGGTTCACTTTAGCCAATGGCTAGTCTGTGTTCCCAAACGTGACAACTTTGATCATCCCGAGACTTCAATAATTCACATATAGACAACTATTATACAATACAATGGTTAAAAAAACAGTATTTATAAAGTTACATATTACATATGTTGTCCAAATGGACAATGGATAATACTTTGGAACAACGTAAAGCAGATGCAAATCGCAGATGCCGAAACAATTTTCAGGTGCCTTTCCCAAGATGATATTTTTGGACTAACATGCTATCGAAAATTATCAACTTTAAATAGGTTTATCTAGGAGTCATTAAATTTGGGTACATATTCACTTATTGGGAAACTGAAGCTCTAAAGAACACTAGAGATCTTGAAGGGTCCATACATTCCTCCAATACGATTAATTGTTGTGTCTAGTTTACAAATAAAATGTTTAAACATATTAAGAACAAGAAGTTTATTCTTATGATAAGTTGGGGAAAAAATTCCATTATGTATCCAAGATGACATTTCACACTAAAAAAATTTGTTTGCTGTTTTATGTTTGGCCCATTCGGTTGTAAGTTACAGAGTGTTAAAAAGGGAAGTCAACAAAGATGAAAATCTGTATATTTTACAGTTTTTTCATGATTAAGGCGAAAATGGAGGCTTGAATTTTGAATGGTGTTCATGGTTCCGATACTTTAACAGCTAATCACGTACAATTTTGCTTTATTCGTTTCTATTCAGGTATTTTTGATGCTGGAGATGTACCTTGTAAAGGCAGGCCTGTCGTATAAAATGTCGGTAAAATCAGGGAAATAATCGAAGTTGACCAGCAAGGCTAGATTATATAAACTGTATTGTGCAAAAAAGGAACGGATGATAGGTGTTGTTTCGAGATACGGAAATTATGGAAAATTGTCAGAAATTAATTGATTCTTTGCCGAAAGAAGTTAAAATGGTTATACAAGCCAAAGAAATATATATTCCATTTAAAAATACTGGACAAATGTTAATTATATATAATTGTTTTTCCTATTACAAACTGTATACTTACCATGTTCTACCGTCCACATTCATTCACACAGTAGTGAAGCAAGGATATAAAAGTATTTTCGTAATAGTGGACAAAATAAAAAATCATAAGTGGTACTTGTTGTGAATCTACATCTACCAGTCAACATTCAATTGACTTGTCATTTCAAGTAACATTGAATCATTACGTTGACAAGAAGTCGGTGTTTAGCCCTGTCATGATTGATTAAATGATATAATTACATTTATTTTCAGATGAAGTCGTTCTATCCGACAAATTTTGTTCATTAGGTGTTCTAGTTTTTGTATTATTATTTTTTGTTTATATTTGTTTTGGAGTATTCTAAATGTTTGTTTTCTTTTACGTCTGCATAATGAGCCGGCTTTTAAGTTGATTGATTAAGTTGATTCATTAGGTGTTCTAGTTTCTGTATTATTATTTTTTGTTTATATTTGTTTTGGAGTATTTTAAATGTTTGTTTTCTTTTACGTCTGCATGATGAGCCGGCTTTTAAGTTATCATAGAATCAAATGAAATTCAGCAGGATTAACTGTGATTTGAACGTGATATATCTATCCATATTTATTAGAGAACGAACAAGATGAATTCCTTGAAAGAAAGCATGTTTTCCTTCTGCATAAAAGAGCTACAGTAGATAAATTAATTAATTACATGGCAATACTATTCTCTGATGATCATCTTCTAGAAAAGTAGGCACTGAGTTAGACTCGGCACTCTTCAAATTAGCTCGCAAAAAAAGTGGAAACTAAAGATATTAGATCAAGAGATCATAGAGGTCATACACTTTAATTCTTGGAAAATGATGATCCAGAAAGTCACGTACTGGGGCTGCGTAGTGCGAAGGAGCATTGTCTGGCTGGAAAAATATGTTTTCTATCTGATGATCATTTTCTAGAATCTCCACAATGAGTGGATAGATGAGATCTTGGAGAAGATTGAGATAAGATTTACCTTAGAAATTGTCAGAAACGAAAAAGGGGCCCATGATGCTATTTCTTAAATTTCCAGCCAAGACATACAATGATTCTGGATAATGTGTGTGTTGTTTTCTTAGGATTTTAGGATTTGAACTATTTCAGTAGTCTTAATAAGGAGTGTAAGTTATGGTAATAGAAAGTTCCACAAATCGGGACAGTGAAACATACATTTTTGTAGTATCAAATACATCATGAATATGAATATGCTTATTATGAGTATTACGGCATATTATGGTCTGACTTGAGCAGGAAAAAAGTTTTTCTGCGTTTGTAACGTGAAAATATCGGGAATACATTTCTCTACTTGAATTAGGTCGCAAAGGTATGTCTTGTATGTATGTTTGTATACTCTAGATGGCGCTAGTGTATGATTAATATCTTAGTGTCTCGGTGTATAGCGAATATAGATACTTGATAGATTGGTAGTCATTAGCGTACATTTCACTGATGAAAACCAACCAGTCATGAATCTTTAGACTGGTCGAGTTCTCTATTGGTACGCCGGTCAAGCAAGGAAGGTTTCTGGAAGAGGAGCGAAGAAGTTGTTCGCTACAGTACTTCCAGATAGCGGAGAGTCTCTAAGAGCATCCCCCTGTAAAAAAAATTATCTTTAGCGTACATTGTACTGATGAAAACCAACCAGTTTGAAACGTGCGCATATCTGGAATTTGTCCCTGTGATCAACAAAACCTTATCGAGTTTGTTTGAGTATAGAACTGTAATACAGATGTATGTTACACCGTCTCGAGCTATGGAACTTTCTGTTACCATAGCTCACACTCCTTATTAATAATGTTTGGTACAGATCGGCCAAATTAATTTATTTGCATATTTCAGTAGCTATAGTTATGTTTGTTGGCATATCATTCAGAAAAAATAAGCATTCATCAGAGAAGCATATTGAATATAAAAAATAAGATCATGTGAAATCTTTTCACTTATATATTCACAATATTTTAATCGTCATCATTGAATTTTTGCGCAAGGTGAATCTTATAAGGATGGAGATGATCTCCTGAATACTTGTTTGTGCAATTACTGAAGTTTCTGGTTCTTGTCGACGGATCAAATTCGAAACTGCAACTTGTGTAAGCTTCATCTACACAAGTGTGATGCTTTTCACGTGTTTCCTTAGCAACGCACCCATTGTTCATGAATTTGGAAAATAAATTCAAATATAATATATACACATAAAATCACTGGGTACATGAAGATTTGTTAATCTCTCCCTATGGCTGATGATTCGAGTATTTTTATCTAAGAATAAAGAACCTCAATTACTGCTTTATTTCTCAGGAAGAACTCAATTTTTTCATCATATTTTGTGGCCTTATCTTAAAGTCAATTAATGTCATGTAATATCCTTCACAATACTATCCAATTTTCATATTCGCTACAAAATATGGTCCTCAGCGGTCTAACCCATGCTAGAGATCTTGGAATAATAGTGGACTCCAAACTTAAATTTGATGTACAAATTAGATCATATTGCAACATCTTGTTTTGCTATGTTGAGATTCATATTGAGACAGTGCACTAACGCTTTATTATAGTTGTATTCTATAAGGTGAATCACGCTTCTATAACCTAGAATCCTCAATATACTACTCTGTCAAGAAAGTACCGGGAATTTTCAATTAAAACAACACTTTTACATTTAATCGTCAAAATTTATTGGGTCGCCTTCAAAATAGGCTCCATTTGCTCCAATACATCTATGCCAACGGCACTTCCAATTATCGAAACATTTTTTATAGGCGCTTTCCGGGATGGACTTTAGCTCTCGCGCCGAATTTTGTTTTATGGCTTCAATCGACTCAAAACGGGTGCCACGAAGGGGAAATTTTAGTTTTGGGAAGAGGAAAAAGTCGCAGGGAGCCAAATCCGGCGAATACGGTGGTTGCTGAAGCAACCACCGTTTTTGGCGAGAAAGTCAGTCACAATCGTAGCTCGGTGAGAAGTCGCGTTATCGTCATGCAAAATCCATGAGTTGTTCGCCCACAAATTTGGCCGCTTCTTACGGATACGCTCACGCAAACGTTTCATAACGCCTAGGTAATACTCCTTGTTTACCGTCTGACCCTCTGGTACGAATTCGTAGTGCACCACGCCTCGGATATCGAAGAAAACAATGAGCATCACCTTCATTTTCGAGCGGCTTTGGCGTGGTTTTTTCGGTTTCGGCTCAATTTTTGCCACCCATTCCGATGATTGCTGGCTTGTTTGCATATCGTACTCGTAGACCCAGGTCTCATCACCAGTTATAATGCGTTCCATGAATGTAGAATCGGAATTACAGCGATCCAGCTTGTCTGAAGCAACCTGTTCGCGATGACGTTTTTGAAGAAAATTCAGGTCTTTCGGTACGAGTCGTGCGGCCACCTTTCTCATGCCCAAAATATGCGGAAAGGACCGCTGTTGCTGTTCGACTGCTAAGAGCGAGGCTCCGAAGCATCGTAGAGGATGGGATTTTGGATCAAAAAGTAGGGCCAGAGTTGGGGGCGAGTAGAGCGAGTCATCCGGGCCCTAATACCGGTCGAAACGTCGTAGTCTCCCTTTTCCCTTCAACTGACCACTTCCGACCCAGCAGCAGATAAGTAGCTTAAGGATTCACGAATGGGGCTGAAGTTGGGGGTGTGGGCAGAGGGCGAATCTTCCAAGTCTCCCAGCTTGGTCGAAACGTCTTAGCCTGCCCTTTTTCCTCCAGCGGAGATTAAGGATCTAAAGATGGAGCCAAATTTGGGGGCGAGCAGAGCGAGTCTTCCGAGATCTCACCCCGGTTGAAACGTCGTAGTCTCCCTTTTTCCTTTAGCAACCATTTAAGATCCCTCAGCGGATGAGTACCGAAGGTTGAAAGCCCACGCTGAGATTCAGCAGGGTTTCGCCTTCGCCCGTATATGGATTCAAAACTCTAATCGATCGCAGGGTCACGTGATTCTGGTCGTTAATCAGAGCCACAACTACCCCGTACGATTCTAAGTCCTGTTGAAGGATAGGAACGGATGTGGGACAACATGATAGAATGGTATGCAAGAAAGAAACAAAGTTTGGATTGCGAGTCATCTGCTTTAGGCATCATAATCATATCCTCCATTTCATAAATGAAACTAGGACACTCCTTATGACAAGCTCCTCCACCACGACAAGGTACAGAGACAGGAACGGAATATCAAAGCAACGGTCAGAAATTCTTAGTTACCGTCTTAAGGAATAGAACTTATTAGGCAACGAAATGAAAATAATGAATTTCAGAAAAAGAAATGCTCCTTTTTATGCATTCTACAGTATGGAAAATTCGTTATGTGCGTGTACTGATATTGATGGTTTAATGCAGGAACTTGATATCTAGAATTCCCCCTCTGAGTGGCGTTTATTTATAGATTCCTCTAAATACAGTTTAGAAGCTGTCTTATTGCATAATGGAAATTTGAAATCCCCTATACCAGTTGCCCATTCAGTGACGACGAAAGAAAGATATGAAAATATGCACACTCTTTTGGATAAAATAAACTGCAACACGTTTAAATGGCAAGTATGTGGAGAGGAATTTTAACGGGACTTCAGTGAGGATTTACAAAATATGGCTGTTTTTTTTTTGCCTATGGGTCAGTCTGGCAGTAAATCATCATTATATTACAAAATATTGGCTAGAAAGAAGTGTATTTCAACCGGGATCTCAAACTGTTAAGTTAAAACCTCTTGTAGACCTTTAAAATGTGCTTCTACCTACATTTCATGTTAAACTTGGTCTGATGAAAAACTTTGTGAAGGCTAAGAATAAAGATGGTGATGGATTCAGATACTTAAAACCAGTCTTTCCTAAGTTAAGTGATGCCAGATGAAAGGAAGGCATTTTTATTGGACCACAAATCAGAAAAATGCTGGACGACATTAACTTTACAACGAAGCGTACCAGACAGGAACTCATTTGTAAGTATAGTAAGAGGATTTTTGGGCAACAATATGATGCAAACTACCAACAGTTAGTTAATGAACCATTAGATGTCTACAAATCGCTTGGTGTCCGAGTGTCAATAAGAATTCATTTCCCCCATTCACATCTCCATTCTTAGGACCTCTCAGTGATGAGCAGGGTAAAAGATTCCACCAAGATATTAGGAAAATGGAAATTCGATATCATGGACGATGGCATCGAGCCATGATGGGTGATTACTACTGGTTTTTAAAGAGAGAAGATATGACCCCTCATAAAAGAAAAAAATAGAATTTGATTAGTATTTTTAGTCAATATATTTAATCTATTTATTTTTCTTAAATGAAAGATACGTTTAGTAGGTGTAAAACTAAATAAAGTCGATATACTACTCTGTCAAGAAAGTACCGGGAATTTTCAATTGAAACAACATTTTTACATTTAATCGTCAAAATTTATTGGGTCGCCTTTAAAATAGGCTCCATTTGCTCCAATACATCTATGCCAACGGCACTTCCAATTATCGAAACATTTTTTATAGGCGCTTTCCGGGATGGACTTTAGCTCTCGCGCCGAATTTTGTTTTATGGCTTAAATCGACTCAAAACGGATGCCACGAAGGAGCAATATTAGTTTTGGGAAGAGGAAAAAGTCGCAGAGAGCCAAATCCGGCGAATACGGTGGTTGCTCAAGCACGTTTGTTGAGTTTTTGGCGACAAAGTCAGTCACAATCGTAGCTCGGTGAGAAGGCGCGTTATCGTCATGCAAAATCCATGAGTTGTTCGCCCACAAATTTGGCCGCTTCTTACGGATACGCTCACGCAAACGTTTCATAACGCCTAGGTAATACTCCTTGTTTACCGTCTGACCCTCTGGAACGAATTCGTAGTGCACCACGCCACGGATATCGAAGAAAACAATGAGCATCACCTTCATTTTCGAGCGGCTTTGGCGTGGTTTTTTCGGTTTCGGCTCATTTTTTGCCACCCATTCCGATGATTGCTGGCTTGTTTGCATATCGTACTCGTAGACCCAGGTCTCATCACCAGTTATAATGCGTTCCATGAATGTAGAATCGGAATTACAGCGGTCCAGCATGTCTGAAGCAACCTGTTCGCGATGACGTTTTTGAAGAAAATTCAGGTCTTTCGGTACGAGTCGTGCTGCCACCTTTCTCATGCCCAAAATATCAATCAAAATCGTACGTGCGGACTCGTGGGATATCTTAAGATCATGTGCTATCTCTCTCAAGCCGGTACGACGGTTTTCCAGCACCCTTTCCTTAATTTTATCGACGTTATCTTCGATCGAAGCCGTCGATGGGCGACCACTTCACGACCGTCCTTGAAGGCTCTGTACCACTGATATGCACGAGTTTTCGATAAAGCATTATCACCAAAGGCCTTTTGCAACATTTTCAATGCATCGGCACACGAAAATTCATTTGCAACACAAAACTTTAAACAAATTCTTTGCTCAACGTAATCACCCATAGTAAAAATCGGCACGCACTCTGACATCGACTGACTTAATCAGCTGTTGCAAACACACTAGTTGACAGATCCCGCTCAAGCTTGGCATAGTAATTAAGGACAGTGGTACCAACCTAGGAAAAAAAATTTTTACCTGCCTCATTGCCCCGCCAGATTTGAATCGATAATTCCTGGTACTTTCTTGACAGAATGTAAGTAATATTTACGACCGTCTCTTTACTGTCTTGAATATTTAGATGTGATCCAATAAACTAATTGGAAATTTACGCTTTTGTTTCAAGTTTCGTCTACAGTAAAGTATTTTGAGAATACAAGTCCCAAATCAAAAATGAACATGATCTTATTGTTTGGCTTTATACACTCACTGTTTTTCCTCAGAAAAGAATAAGAGTATTCGATACTAAATTCTCATAATTTTCGTAACGCATAACCGAAATTCCGAATTCTTCATCTTAATGGGCAGCCTCATTATCCTCATTTGTTCGAATTTTGATCGGACAGGTCGCAAGATTCAAGAGATCCGTGAACGCACCGAAAGAATCCTATTGCATAACTGAAAAGTCGAGATCTGGTTCGGCCGGATTGGTTTCCTTGGGATACCTGATTTATCGGCTTCTTTTTCTTTTTCTCCTGATGAAATCGAAACGATCGGTCTCTTCTGCGTCCGCACTTACGTAACTGTTATGTCTCAGGCGTGTAGAAATTTGCCGTTTCCATTTCGATGCCGGCGTTTGGAAAAATTTCGGTTTGTTGTTATGTAAACGGGCGGTTTGTCGTGTTATCGAGTCTACGGCGTATTGTTTCAACGGCTTTTCTCTAAATTTACCACAATTCTTCTTCTGTTCGCATTATTTTCTGACCGCAAGTTACATATTCAGAAAAAATTCTATGGAATTGAAATCAAGAGGAAAACAGTAAATATGTACTACTCTGTCAAGAAAGTACCGGGAATTTTCAATTAAAACAACATTTTTACATTTAATCGTCAAAATTTATTGGGTCGCCTTCAAAATATGCTCCATTTGCTCCAATACATCTATGCCAACGGCACTTCCAATTATCGAAACATTTTTTATAGGCGCTTTTCGGGATGGACTTTAGCTCTCGCGCCGAATTTTGTTTTATGGCTTCAATCGACTCAAAACGGATGCCACGAAGGGGCAATATTAGTTTTGGGAAGAGGAAAAAGTCGCAGAGAGCCAAATCCGGCGAATACGGTGGTTGCTCAAGCACGTTTGTTGAGTTTTTGGCGACAAAGTCAGTCACAATCGTAGCTCGGTGAGAAGGCGCGTTATCGTCATGCAAAATCCATGAGTTGTTCGCCCACAAATTTGGCCGCTTCTTACGGATACGCTCACGCAAACGTTTCATAACGCCTAGGTAATACTCCTTGTTTACCGTCTGACCCTCTGGAACGAATTCGTAGTGCACCACGCCACGGATATCGAAGAAAACAATGAGCATCACCTTCATTTTCGAGCGGCTTTGGCGTGGTTTTTTCGGTTTCGGCTCATTTTTTGCCACCCATTCCGATGATTGCTGGCTTGTTTGCATATCGTACTCGTAGACCCAGGTCTCATCACCAGTTATAATGCGTTCCATGAATGTAGAATCCGAATTACAGCGATCCAGCATGTCTGAAGCAACCTGTTCGCGATGACGTTTTTGAAGAAAATTCAGGTCTTTCGGTACGAGTCGTGCGGCCACCTTTCTCATGCCCAAAATATCAATCAAAATCGTACGTGCGGACTCGTGGGATATCTTAAGATCATGTGCTATCTCTCTCAAGCTGGTACGACGGTTCTCCAGCACCCTTTCCTTAATTTTATCGACGTTATCTTCGATCGAAGCCGTCGATGGGCGTCCGTCCTTGAAGGCTCTGTACCACTGATATCCACGAGTTTTCGATAGAGCATTATCACCAAAGACCTTTTGCAACATTTTCAATGCATCGGCACACGAAAATTCATTTGCAACACAAAATTTTAAACAAATTCTTTGCTCAACGTAATCACCCATAGTAAAATCGGCACGCACTCTGACATCGACTGACTTAATCAGCTGTTGCAAACACACTAGTTGACAGATCCCGCTCAAGCTTAGCATGGTAATTAAGGACAGTGGTACCAACCCAGGAAAAAAAAATTTTACCTGCCTCATTGCCCCGCCAGATTTAAATCGATAATTCCCGGTACTTTATTGACAGAATGTATACCTCAACATTATGCTATGTAAAATCTCTTCTTTATATATAGTGTCAACATACTTTACTTTTAACTGGAGGCCAAATTAATGATTTGAAATTCAGTAGATCATATACTTTCAAAACCTTAAAATTAAACGATATTAACGAAATAGCTCAAAACAACAAATATAAAATGATATAATACGTACGCTTTATTGACCTAGTAATTGTAACTCATATGAGAAAATGGAGAAATTCAATAAATAAACAAGAATATCCATAATTCATATCATGATCACTGCAAAAAGCTTATACATCGCAATCACATGGTATCTTCACGAAGTAAGATGACCTTATATCTATAATCAATTGTTTTAAGAATATGGATAGGAATTGACTGCATAAATATGTTGTAATATTCAGTTCAATATTGGAAATGGACTTGCCAAATACTAGAGGTTAATAACCTTTGGAACCCTTTTCGGGCCGTTTATATTATTAAGGCTTTTCTATCTTTTCACGTTTCTCAGAAGTCTATTCCATATTTATGTTATTACGAAATCAGTAACGAACCAAATTTGAGGATCTCATACCTTAAGACGAAGGCAAGTCCAACTCAATGTGTTTAAATTTGCATACTATTCAAAACATTCCAATATTCGGTTAGCCATTGGTTGAAACATTCGGTTAGCTAATTGTTCGTTAACATTCAATCAGTTGTAGGTTTTCTTTTCAACTACTTGCTCGTTTTAATTAACACTGCGTAGTTTCAAAATTGTAGTCTCAATTTTCTTTTGAAAAGGTGGTTGTCGAATTTTATTACTACGTTTTCGTACATTTAATTTTGTAATTGTTTGAGATTGAGTAACAAGAAAATATACATCGTTATTTCTACGGGAGTGTTTGGATTAACAACTTATTCTTTCAAAGACTGGTTATCAAAGTGGATAATTAAAAATCAATTATACAGTCTACTTTTATTTGGTGTTTACGAAAAATATTAAAACTGCAACGATATGCGATCAATATAGCGACCCACCAAAACTTCCAGAGTAATAGCCAAGATTAATCCATGCACCCACGTAGGACGAAATATTCTGTTTACCTTAACATTTTGATATCCCAATATATTCATATTATTCACTTCAATATGTCATTCCTTTAACTTGAATCAAAATGAATGAATTATTTATTCACCAAATCATTTAGGTTCTTTCGAAACCAAAAAATAAAGCGATAACTCTAAACAACAAATATATAAGAAAAGACAATATGATACGTAAGTTTCATTATTATATGGATATCTTAAGTTATATCTCTAATACATTACATAATTATTTAATTTGATTTAAATTTCTATCAGGGCCACAAATTATATGGTTTCACAATTTTATAAAGTTTTGGGAAGTATTTGGCAAATCCATTTTCAAACAGAATATTAGAACTTTTCTGTAGTCAATTCTATTATATGTGCCAAGATAATTGCGTATAGTCATAAGGTTTCTTGTTTTGCATAGTTGCAATAATTAATATTGATATGTTAGAGTTTTTTGCATTGATTATGAAATATACGTGTACTAAAAATTTTCATAAAATTAATTACTACCTGAAACCTTAAGTGAATATCTCACGATACCCATTTTTTCAAAGAAGCACTGCTCTAAAAACGACAAATTTTGAATTTTTATCAATTGAAATATAATAATCGAAATCAAAAGTTAACAAAATAACTCAATGAAAGACACATAATCCAAATACAATATTTTATATGTCCATATTTCGTTTTCTATGAAACTCTTCAGAAATATTCAAGCTAAACTATGACTATCATATCAAATTTTTTTACTCACATGTTTTATATTTGAGAGCAAATTAGATAATGAACTTGAATGAATAGTTATAACCCAACTTTTGCTGAAGCATAGGTTTCAACCACAGAGTCAGCTTACCTTCTTAATGATCCATCTTGAGAGCAGTTAAGAAATGAACGGAAATGAGTAGTGCTGAATTTGAAATCAATAATTTCCAAAAAGTTCTATAATCTGCTATCCCATAGGATGCCAATTTTGCATTCAAAATCAACAGAATTACTAAAACTAACTTCAAATCTCACGCAAATTATGAAGGGGAATGTGACATGCTCTCAAATTTTTTCATTTTACTGTTGCTGTCTATATTATTCACTGAACTAAAAATTTAATTTCAGTAGAACGTGTAGAAATTTGCTGATTCTAAATTCACAGAAAAAACGTCCGCCTATTATAATTTGTAAAAAAATGGGGATGCCTATATGTTCTCATACAAAATGAAACAGGTAGACAGAAAACGGCTTACTTAAATTTGATAATTGTTAAAAGACTTACTCAATCTATACCTCTCACCCGTTCTCTATATATCCCTGAAAAACTAGCAAATTTCATTTTTCCTAGTTTATAAAGTATTTTGTGTGCCCTTTCATTTTGAACGACTTACACTGGATTTATAGAGAAATAATTCATGGTTAATTATTCAATTTCACTATTTCATTCTGCTGTTTGTGAACATTAATACAACGGTTAAAACTTCCAAGGTTTAATAAAGAAAATACGTATTTACGATATAACTTTCCCTTCGTTCCAGCGATTACCACTTTTCTCGAGCCAAATATTTCTCAGGCAAGCATTTTTTAGGTCTGTATTTTTATATTTGCCCGCCCGTGAAAAAAAACCTATCACGTAGTGGAATGTTATGTTCTGTTTTCCCCCTTCTTGAACACTGAAGATAACATCAGCTGGAAGCCTTTCCCAAAACTGACCAGTTTGCTGTGAGAAGTACTTCTGATGAACAGAAGTTCTCGGAGTTGTTATTTCAAATACATGGGGATTTACTCGTTGCACAGCCCCACTGCCACGTGCGAATCTGGCGACAGCTGCGCTATCATTTCCTTCAGTTTTGTGAAGCATCGACCGTGATAATATCTATAGAACAAGCACAAGTCAGCAATTTTCCTTCTTTTCTCCAACGACTGCAAACTGGCTGTTTGCAGTTAATCCATCATTCTGCTCTGTTGTAGAAGGAATCCAAAAGTTGTAACGACCGCTTGGCTTCTAGGCTCCAAACGTGAGAGCAGTAATCGAATTCTGATATAATGTAAGCCTTATACAGTACAAATATCTGATCTGCAGAAAAATATTTCCTAGCCTTGAACAAACATCCCAGCTTATTTGTAGAAGGCTTAGCAATATGGTTACCCCTATATTGAAAAAAGGTGATCCTGAGTTGGTAGATAACTACAGGCCAATATCACTAATAACAAATTTCACGAAAATTTTTGAGAAGCTGCTGCGGTCTAGACTTATGACATTTGTTGACAGGTACAATCTTATATCTAATAGGCAGTATGGTTTCAGGCGGGGTCTGTCAACAAGTGATGCGATAGCTGCTCTAACTGGCGAACTATACGAACACGTGGATAATAAAATAATATTTAAATAAGGTTATTCTGATTTTCACAAATTTTTATTGTTATGTGTACAACAATCGTTTCACTATCACAGTAGCATCATCAGGCAAAATTACATTTTGAATAACTAACTAAATAACTTTGCCTGATGATGCTAGTGTGATGGCGAAACGATTGTTGTAAACATAATCATAAAAATTTGTGAAAATCAGAATAACCTTATTTGAATATTATTTTATTATTCACGTGTTCGTATAGTTCGCCAGTTAGAGCAGCTATCGCATCACTTGTTGACAAACCCCGCCTGAAACCATACTGCCTATTAGATATAAGATTGTACCTGGCGAACTATACGAACACGTGGATAATAAAAGGCCAGCTATATGTTTATTTTTAGATCTAGCCAATTATACACCCAATTACTAGACGTCCTGATTGCTCTGGTATTAGAGGTAAACCTCAGAAGCTTTTCGAAAGCTACCTGAAAGACCGTGGACAAGCAGTGAAAGTTAACAATGTTCTGAGCACAGAATTAAAAGTGGAATTATGGTATACCACAAGGTACGGTATTGGGTCCTTTGTTGTTTTTCCTGTATGTGAACGATCTCCTCACCTTGAGATTTGAAGGGACTGTTTTCAGTTTCGCTGACGACACTGCCTTGCTCTTCACAGCAGATGATTGGGGAAGTCTGAAAGTAAAAGTTGAAGATCAGATGAATGTAAAAAACTGGTTCGATCACAGATCCTTGAGAATTAACTTTGCCAAAACTTATTTTATGCCATTTGCAAGTTATGAAAACCGATTGCCAAATCATAATGAATTGATAATTAATAATTATGGAAAAACAATGAAGATCACCAGAGCAGACAACATTAAGTATCTGGGTGTCACAATAGATCCCCATCTGAGATGGGATGCACATGTTCGGAAGGTTTCGGAAACACTCAGATATATGTTGTATAAATTTAAATATTTGAGATCTTTTACCGATACCACTTACCTCAGAGTGAGAGTACTTCGCCTTGGTCCAGTCCCGACTACAGTATGCCATTCTCAGTTGGGGTGGTTTGCTTGATACTCACCTTAAAAAGATGAAAATATTACAGAGCAAAATACTGAAAATTATAAACCGCAAAAAAGAGACTATCCATCGGATTGTATTTATGAGGATTCACGAGTTCTGGACATACGGCAGCTGTACATGTATGATATTGTATTATTCATATACAAAAATAATAAATACCAGAAATAAGGCTAAGGGAAATGTACAGGTCACTACTCCAAGGAAGAATATTGGGAAACACACATACTACTCTGTCAAGAAAGTACCGGGAATTTTCAATTAAAACAACATTTTTACATTTAATCGTCAAAATTTATTGGGTCGCCTTCAAAATAGGCTCCATTTCCTCCAATACATCTATGCCAACGGTACTTCCAATTATCGAAACATTTTTTATAGGCGCTTTCCGGGATGGACTTTAGCTCTCGCGCCGAATTTTGTTTTATGGCTTCAATCGACTCAAAACGGGTGCCACGAAGGGGCAATTTTAGTTTTAGGAAGAGGAAAAAGTCGCAGGGAGCCAAATCCGGCGAATACGGTGGTTGCTGAAGCACGTTTGTTGAGTTTTTGGCGAGAAAGTCAGTCACAATCGTAGCTCGGTGAGAAGGCGCGTTATCGTCATGCAAAATCCATGAGTTGTTCGCCCACAAATTTGGCCGCTTCTTACGGATACGCTCACGCAAACGTTTCATAACGCCTAGGTAATACTCCTTGTTTACCGTCTGACCCTCTGGAACGAATTCGTAGTGCACCACGCCACGGATATCGAAGAAAACAATAAGCATCACCTTCATTTTCGAGCGGCTTTGGCGTGGTTTTTTCGGTTTCGGCTCATTTTTTGCCACCCATTCCGATAATTGCTGGCTTGTTTGCATATCGTACTTGTAGACCCAGGTCTCATCACCAGTTGTAATGCGTTCCATGAATGTAGAATCGGAATTACAGCGATCCAGCATGTCTGAAGCAACCTGTTCGCGATGACGTTTTTGAAGAAAATTCAGGTCTTTCGGTACGAGTCGTGCGGCCACCTTTCTCATGCCCAAAATATCAATCAAAATCGTACGTGCGTACTCGTGGGATATCTTAAGATCATGTGCTATCTCTCTCAAGCTGGTACGACGGTTTTCGAGCACCCTTTCCTTAATTTTATCGACGTTATCTTTGATCGAAGCCGTCGATGGGCGACCACTTCACGACCGTCCTTGAAGGCTCTGTACCACTGATATGCACTAGTTTTCGATAGAGCATTACCACCAAAGGCCTTTTGCAACATTTTCAATGCATCGGCACACGAAAATTCATTTGCAACACAAAACTTTAAACAAATTCTTTGCTCAACGTTATCACCCATAGTAACAATCGGCACGCACTCTGACATCGACTGACTTAATCAGCTGTTGCAAACACACTAGTTGACAGATCCCGCTCAAGCTTGGCATAGTAATTAAGGACAGTGGTACCAACCTAGGAAAAAAAAAATTTACCTGCCTCATCGCCCCGCCAGATGTGAATCGATAATTCCCGGTACTTTCTTGACAGAATGTATAAATACCTCAGTAGTAAAATATGCAACTACTTACCTGAGATGTATAAAATGTATATACGACGAATAAACAACATTAACCTTCTGAAGAAAATTTTCAGGAAGTACATGATTGAGCTGGACCGAAATGTTGTTCACAAATTAATTCTCAATGATGATATGTAACCTAGCTCCAGTGTGTCTTCCTGTTTCTGGATCGGCCACCAGTGAGTTTGCGAGGGGATTATTTGCGTCTGATCTGTTTTATGGGCTTCGATTTGTCAGATTTGTTTTTAGTGTTAGTATTTATTTAATGTACAATGTACACATATTATTGTAGAATGTTTCAATGGCAGATGAATACCTACGCACTACTTTTTAGTAGGGAAGTCATCTTTATTTGTTAGAGATTTTGTACATATTTGAGTATATTGCTTCATGTATTGTGTGTTATATATATATATATATATATATATATATATATATTCAGAAATAAACATTATTATTATTATTATATCAGTCGCATGCTCTCCCAAACGGACCGAAGAGTCGACAGTCACACTAAAAAAGATGCATGGAATTCCTTGCTGAAGTACTTGGTTTTACATCATCACGTCTGAAGTTACGAACTGAGTTTTTCTAGAAATAGTTGTTGCTTGGGTCTTCGAGGCTTTGAATTGCACCAGAGTACATTGACCCCAATCGTTCATCCTTTTGGGATCTTCGTTCGGGGAATCGATCTATGGTGGTGAGACTCTACGGTACTCAAAGGTTTGTCACTGGTGAAAGAAGACATCAGCGTGCTCACAATGTGGTTCAAGGTCTTACTAAGAAGATTGCTTCTGTGAATCAAGAAGAAGGTGTGCGACAAACCTGAACCTTCGGGCACTTCAGCGTTCACGTTGAAACCACAGGAACCCACATCATCTACTATCATATGAATGTTCTTGTTGGTGAGGAAACTCTTCATCCAATCACAGAGGCTCCCGGGAAAACCATATGAAAATAGCTTATTCAGAAGGACACGATCTAAAGCCTCAGATATGTCCACACAACAACTGACCTAGCTCAACAACCCTTACCCACAATTGAGTCACATAGCTAAGGAGGTCACCTGTTGATCGGTGTTTGTTAAAACCATATTGTCTGTCACTAAGGAGGCCTTTACTCTCCAGGTATCTAACCATTTCGAGATCCCATCACTTTCGACCAAATGGATATTGTCGCTATTGGGCGGTAGTTTTATAGAAAACACGTCCTCCCCTCCTCTGTTATAGGATGCATTCGTGTACTTTTCCATGAGACAGGGACAATTCCTTTCCTGCATGACAAAGTGAACATCTTACAGAGAACAGATGTAAGCTCTGATGAAGACTTTTTGAACACAATGGCAGGAATTCCGTATGGTACAGTAGTTTTCTTGGAATTGAGCCCGACAAATGATCCGTGGTCTCAAGTATACATTGCTCATCCTAGATGAAACAGATAGTTGAAGCTTCCCGAGCAAATGTTTCGATAAATTTTAGTTCGGAAATAATTCCAGCTCCTACGACTGACGCTATCCTGTTGATAAATATTTTTTTTCTCAAAAATATTGAATTTTAGCAAGAAAATACAGGAAATCTTATTTATTAAGAATGGATCAAGCTATCCAAAATAAATTTTTTTATTGTAAAATAGGAATATGGAAAAAAGTTTATTGCAAAAGAAGCTTTAAGGGTGGCTAATCTGAATCTGAATTCAATACATTTCTGAAAAGGTCTTGAGACCAAAATAGCTATCAAATTTTGGAATTCTCGTTCAATTATTTTTATTTGTTCTTTTATTTCGAGAATTTTAGATAATTTTGGAATAGTGGATTTTCAAGTATTTGTATGTTAATATACATATGTTTCATGTCGAGATGTATATTGATTATATATACTGATATCATTTTAATAGTTTTTGTATAGAGTTTCAATATATATTGTTGAAATCAGAAAATATAATTCTGAATTCAGTCATATACAAATGGACGTTTAGGATGGAATTTTACCACGAAATATTTTTCAGCAAAAATAGAGGTTAGGACCACAGGATAGGTGCGTATGTGTTAGGGGTCCTAGTGAAATCTCCACAGTTTCAACAGAATCCCAATCGGAAATACCATTATGTGAAATTTGTGGTTCCCTTCCGCCAAGTCACCGTTCCGCAGGAAACACTAAGCGCATTTTTATTGCCTTCAATTTGCCGGTAAAGATAATTCCACCCCAATTTCCATCCCATATCGCATCGTTGAATTCATTTAGTCCCGCCATTAATCTCGATTGCACAACACGCGGTGATAACTCCCCTAAGTGAATGGGGGTCGACAATCCTCTTCTGGCTAATATAAACATATGTCAAAAATCGGAAACCCCTTATTTATTAACCAGAAATATGCGATAGGGGTTGCCAGACTAATCGTCGCACTCTACGCCCGTTATTCCGAAAACCGTACGAGGACTGAACAAACAGTGACATTTCGGACGATCAAATTTGAATAGATATCGGTTTTCTGATGCGAGGGTTGACAAGGGTCGAATTGTGTGCAGGAAAAGGGTGTACGATGATGACCTGATAATTATTTATGAATGTTTAAAATCTGATGTAAAAATAGAAAAGAATGGTTTCTGGTTACATGAATACAGAAAAAATACCGTAGAATACATAACCTGAGTGAAATGTTTCAAAATAATTAAAAAGTTCATCAATTTGGTGATCTAGTTCTCATATACGTTGAAAGAAGTTTGAAATTATTGAAACTTTACTACCAAAGGTTTTTTGAAATATTACAGATAAAATCAATTTCCTACGCGTACAGATTTATTCTGAAAGATCTCTTGAAAACTTTTTAGGATTAAATTAAATAAGATGCCTCCCTGTTTCACTTTATAGACATATAGAATTATCAACATATAGGAGCGACAGCTAGCCAATAAAGAATAAAAAAAAAACATAAAATATTGTACATAATTATCCAAATCCGCCACAAAAGACAAATCTGTTTTGATTCGATATTCAGAAATAACAAATTCCATCACCAAAAAATGTTCGGGTGTTTTTTTTTTAGTCTAGAACTTTCGATAGGGAAAACTGTGATTTAACAAAAGGTAGAAGCCATGTTGTTTTGATATTTCTGTTCAGTAAGCATTGACAAATTATCATGAAAACACTCACGCCGCAACAACGTTTACAAATTCTTGAAATTTATTTTCAAAATCGGTGTTCTATTCGCCAAACTTATAGAGCACTTCGTGAAATTTATGGTTTACATAAACATCCATCGCTCTGATGGATTATTCGTCGAACTACCGATAGATTTCGGACAACATTTTCTGTACTCGATGCAACAACAACAAAACAAAGAACTATACGTACAGAAGAAAATATCGCTGCTGTAAGTCATAGTGTTAATGATGTCCAGATTTGTCTATTCGTCGACGTTCATAACAAGTTGGACTCTGTGCATCCACCACATGGAAAATTTTGCGTAAAAATCTTAGTATACACCCATACAAGATCCAACTGGTTCAAGAACTGAAGCCACTTGACAATAATAAGCGTCGTTTTTTTTGCTGATTGGGCCCAAGAACAGCTTCAAGTTGATCCACTTTTTTATCGTAAAATTGTGTTTAGTGATGAAGCTAATTTATGGTTGAACGGCTATGTGAACAAGCAAAATTGCCGTATATGGAGTGAAAACAATCCTCAAGAAGTTCTGCAGGTTCTATTGCATCCTGAAAAATGCACTGTATGGTGTGCTTTACACGCTGGAGGCATCATCGGTCCATATTTCTTTGAAAACGATGCTCGAGCTAATGTTACAGTGAATGGTGCTCGTTACAAATCGATAATCAATGATTATTTGTTTCAAAATTTGAATGGTATCGACCCAGAAGTGTTTTGATTCCAACAAGATGGTGCTACACCTCATTCTGCTACCGTAACAATTGATTCATTGAAAGAAAGATTTGGCGATAACATTATTTCGAGAAATGGTCCAATTAATTGGCCTTCAAGATCGACATAAATCCACTCATTTTCTTTGGGGTTATGTCAAGTCATTGGTTTATGCTGATAAACCAGAAGCAATAGACGCATTGGAAGCCAACATAATTCGTGTTATTGATGAAATAAGGCCTGAATTACTCGAAAAAGTGGTCCCAAATTAGTCTGGTCAAATGCGGTTCCTCGGAGCTAGTCGGGGTGGACATATGCTGAAAATTATTTTTAAAACATAAATGTCATAAAATTATCTTTCAAATAAAAAAAAATTGGCTTCAATCTTAATTTAATTCTGTTTTTTTTTCAATTTAAAGTTCTTTCATTTCAAAAAAAAATCCGATAAAATCCAAAAAGCTCTTTCTTGTTTCCCCTTTTAAAAAATACATAGCACATTCTCCATAAAAGGAATTTGAAATTCTCACCCATATCCTCATCAGTTGGAAGTTATTTGAATGCTAAATGAAATCAATCAATAAAATATAGCTACATACCTTCATTCACCAGATATTCTGTTTGAAAGCGGACTTAAAAAAGCGTAGTTGAGCACCATGCAAAAATTGAACTATTTCACAGAAAATGTCGAAAAGAAGATACGATCAAATACACCATATTTGAAAACTGCCACGCGCATGTGTGAAAATACAAATTATGAAAAATTCAGGCAATATACAGGGTTTTACTTTTAAAAAGGCCAAACTTCAATGGGAGATCATACAAGTTATTTGCAACAAAAATGTCATAAAACACATGGTCGAAATGTTGAAGGTTATTCTTCAATTTAACATGTCTTGATTTCAGGAAATATTTCAAGTTTTTCCATTAAATCAATTTATACTTCAGTTATCTTTGTAGCCTCATCAAATTTGACCACATTTCTGGAAATGGCATTAAATTTGCTTCAAGATAAGATTTAATAAAGTAAATAAAAAACCTGGCTTAAGTTCCACTGTTCATTTGATGTCTGTTGACATATATGTTTCGGGTTTCTAGCCCATTTTCAAAACTGAAGAAAACAAAACTTAAAATCCTATTTATAATGGTAGGGTAGATCAAAGGTACAATTTTGAACAGTGAAAAAATCTGGTGTTAGTTGGGTCCTAATCTTTTACAGATAAGAGCAATGGTGATAAATTAAATTGAATTTGTCATTTGTAATTGGTAGCTTCTTACCATGTGCTAAACAAATTTCCAAACTTTGTAAAAGGTCCATTCTTCTGCTTTTTTTACCTACGTGTAAAATCTCAGTTCTCCTGAAATCTATGAAATGGTTGTTATTTATACAATGTTCCGAAAAACCAGATGTTATTTTATTATGTAATATACTTTTTTTATGTTCTTCTACCCTTATGTTTATAGATCGGCCTGTCTACCTATGTAAAATGCAGGACATTCATTATAATATAATTTGTATGTACCGCTTTTTTCACAAGTTTCACGACAATCTTTGCTATTGACTAAGAGTGAACCTAAGTTTTTCTCATTTGTACAAATAATAGAAATATTATTCTAATTTAGTTTATTGCAAATTTTATTACTTTTTTGTGGTATGAAATTTATCGTATAGAATTTTTCTTTTTCTTTGTCATGAAGAATAGGGTAAAGAGAAGCTAGAGCTTTTTTATGCTGCTTTTTAAAAAACCAATTTATCGATTACGTTTGTTTTTATTGTAACCATTCTTCGACGCTAGTGACTTCAAAATTTTAGTTTCTTTGTTAAAGTTTTCTATTGAGAAAGGGGTTGATAGTAATCTATGTACAAGGGCGTGAAAATAAGACATTTTTATTTTATGAGGGTGAGAACTGTTATTGTGTATTAATGAATCTGTGTACGTGGATTTTCTGAAAATGTCAAATTGAAAGAAATTAATATTTCTTGTTATCTGAATATTTAAAAAAATTATTGATTTTTGTGAATTTTCGATTTCAATATTGAATTTGATGAATTTAACAAATTCAGAAACAGTTCTAATTGTCTAATAGAACCTTACCAAATGCAAAATATATCATCCACATATATTTTCCAATAAAAAACTTTATTTATGAAATTACCTTGAGAAGAAAAGATTTTATTTTCAACTGAAAACTTTAAAAATTCTCCCTAACCTCCAAGCACTTCGAGAAACCACATGAAAAGCCAAAGAACTACATGGCAGATACTAAACTGAGTTGGAAATGACAAATAAGACAGAGAGCTCTAAACACTTGGTTACTGGCCACCTATAATCTCAGACGAAAAAGTTTCTCTGTTCGATCCAAGATCAGGTTATGATAACTAAAAACTATAAGAGGCAAATCACGCGGGATAGAACAGCAACCGACAAAGATAATTTTTGGAAAAATGCGCATCTTCGGCCAGGCGATCATTAGTCTATTGAGCGAAGTGGAAACGCATTGGATGGTCACGAGACTTCTTGCACTAGCTGAACTTTGTAAGCCTTTATACCGAGGTCTTTATGCAGAATTCTCCTCGCATAAGTGCAAGAAGTCTTCAGTTCTTGAGCACTATAACGACCTGATGTTGATGGACGTTCAGAAACATTCTAGGCTACAACAGTAATGTTTTCAGGTCTGCTCAGTGAACGAGAACGTTCATTTAGGTTGTTTTATCAAATAATGATCCAGTTTCACGAACTAGCTTCACGAATGGATTCACAAATTGTCGTGAGGCTGTTTCATCTGAATTTAATTTTTCATGTAAATTTCTAACAGCTTGGATGGAAAATTCAGCATTTTTGAAATAAGTTTTTAATATTCTCAATCCATTTCGTTAATTTCAAATATCAAACTAACTTTCCGCCGAAGGAGCCCTAAGCAATCATTTATTTATATTCCATCCGAATGGTACAATTTTTCAGTTATATAACCTTCGATTCAAGTTTCCTTTTCAATAAGTTGATCAGTGTACGGTAGAGCTACTGTTTCTTGTACCTGTTCACTCATTCCATCGTTCAATAGAAATCGGAATCAGGCTTGAAGAACATAATTATAATTCTCTTATTTACGATCGCTATCTGTATCTATATTTTGCTATCACACCTTTTCAGATTAAATGGCGAAAGAATCGTTAGGTTTACTTATTGCTTATTCGCCAGGTACACAGGGTTGGGCATAGGTTGGGCATGAATAAGCAGTTTTTAAGAAAAAAAATTGAAAATAACGAGAAAACAAACAGGTGGCAATGTCTTTTCTCGATAATTGGAACAAATCAGTCAAGTCAGATTTTTTGTCACAGTTATAACCAGAAAATCTCAAATTCCGCACAAACTCTCGAACAAATATTTATTTATAGAAGTTAATTGTTTAATTAGTTCACTTATCTCTTTGAAAAATTAACCTATCTTAAATAATATTAAATAAGGTTATTCTAATTTTCAAAAATTTTCATTGCTATTATAACACAACAATTATTTCGTTCGTTATTCAAAAATGATACCAAAGATGCCACCTACCTGAAGATGCAGCTGTTATAGCCAAACAATTGTTGTATTATAATAACCATAAAAATTTGTGAAAATCGAAATAACCTCATTCAGTATTATTCAATATGAATTTTAATCAGGTGAAGACCTTATCGGAATTCTAATTGTTTTTTGAAGATATATTACATGTTTTTGAGAGATTTTTGAAGTAGCTTATTTAAATATATTAAATATTTCGAATAATTTATATTTTCTGAGAAGTCCTTAAAATTATAGTATTTTTGAAAAGGAATTAGTTTTCATAATTGTAAGATCAGAATCAAAATTTTGTCTCAAATATTTATTTTTTAATTTTAATTCATATTTGTTGGGTTATTCATTTCATTTGATATTTTATTCTGAGTTTTGATTTTATAATTCTATTAAATATAAGCTGTGCTCATAAGACTTTAATTTAATTCTAAAAATTTCTTTGAAATTAAAATTGTAGGAGACTAACAGATTAAATCTGTTTTGATATACAAATTTTTATTCGAAAAATAATCGCTTTATCGCGGAAATATTCAAGAAGTATGATTACTAAATATTAACAGAATAGTTATTCTCAAGAATTTCAAGATTTCTGAAAAGGGAAACTAATATCAAGTTATCTGGTGAACCTATCCCATTAAAAACAGAAGATCCAGGAACGAGTGAAGTTAGTTTATTTTAAATACTAATAATAATAATCCTCTGAAATATCTACAAATTTCAATCTAAAAAATGCCTTGAAAATTTTTTGAAATTAATTTAAATAAAATACAACAACAAACTATATGCATGGCAATCAGAGAGTTATTTTAATTAATATTTGAAATTTTGAAAAACCCATTCCAAGTAATATTCACTTAATTTTTATTCATCGTAAATTAGGGAAAACATAGAATAGTAGCAATGGTGTAGTTTTTAATTAGTAATTTCTTTAACAATTCCCAACTGATTTTTTAAAATTACAATTGCGAAGAATTTTCATATTTAAAAATTAAATTTTAGAAAATAATTGATCAAAATTTTAAATTCTTCCATCAAATTAATCAAAAATTCATTCGGAAATTGAGAATCCTTTCTAGCACAAATAGAACCTCAGCTGTACAAAATTTAATCGAGCTTATGAAATAAGAATTTGAAACCATGACATTTTCAAAATAACTGATTTAAAATGCATAGTAGTACCTAATCTCACGTCTATTTTCGTTAGCTATATTAATATTAATTGTTAATCATTTTGAAGGGATCTTTGATAATCTAATACAATATTTTGTGTTGTTAAATATTGAAAATGAATTATCCTAAAGAAAATCATCAGTGTCTATTGAAATATATGGGGTGTCCAATATAGAATTTTCCAGCTGAAATATCGTTTAATATGAAATTTTGAAACAATTCTTAAACCCGGTCGATTTTCAATCCGAAAGAATATCCATTCACATCATTACTCATTTGAGGTGAATCGATGTCCCTCTCAGATTAAAAATCTACATGTTTTTGATATTTTTTCAAAACCTAATCTAAATTTTGATTGAAAAAAATAAACCATTGTGTATAATTTGCATCATTCATTTAGCACAAATCTGATAATCGAAACTTTAGTGGTTTGAAAAAAGGATTTAAATTATACAAGAAATTTATCAATCCTGAAAGGATTGTTCTTCAAAGTGTAAGCATAATAATAAAGTTTAATTATAATTACTACAATTATTTATCTTCTATATAATTAAGACTCCTAATACAACCTTACCAAACCACTCTCAAAGTCACATAGATAATATCACAAATTTCAGATAGTGACTTTGAAAGAAATAAATCGAGATACCAAATTGCTGGATGCAGGAACTAACCTAGACACCATCCAAACTTCACGGATACAAGGAGTCTACTTCCTTCCGTTTTATTTCCGGAGTTACACCGGAAAGAAGGAAGTGATGTGAACAATCAATCGTAAGCTTCCTGGTGTTTTCAATGGAACTTTATCTATATGCATATTATAGTCGAACTAATTACTTCGATAAGAAGTTTAGGGAATATATTTTTGAAGTGATCACCAGGTTTGTGGTATAATGAAATTTTAAAAGCTCTGATACGGTACCAGACGCTTCAGCGTGCTCGTTTGTTAACAGAGAAATGAATTTTATCGATTTGTAGCACTTCACACTTATTAAACTCCAGTATTTAACTGTACTGCTGTAGTAGAACAGCTATTTAGCAGATTCAATTGATATCTATGGTATACACATTTCCAATTGAGTATTGTTCAGAAAAATTCACAATATATTTTGATTCGTTTTTTAATACTTTCAATGATTAAACTTTTTTCATTAATATTCAATTTTTTTTTATTTTATGTTTAGAATTACTATAGAGCCAATGATTTTGTAAACTCTTTTGTGGATTTCACATATACAAGGTGAATCGTAATCTTACACTTATATATGGCCAAATCAAAACAGAAGATTCTTCTTTGAAAACAAATAGCATTTTAAATTCAATGCGTATATTCCTTGGAAGAGTGTAATATTTTGAAATTTGAATATCTGAACAGAACAATTCTCTGAAATCCGTACAAAAATTAAATTGAAAAAATAATCAAAATGCCTTAAAAATATTGTCTTTATTTAGTAATTAGATATAAACAATTCTCAAATATCATATAATACTTCAAATATAGACAAGGTAAAATATAAAAATATAAATGTAAAATATAAAAATATAAATGTAAAATATAAAAATATAAATGTAAAATATAAAAATATAAATAAATATATTTGAAAATTGTTGACAACACAAAAATATCCCTTCGATTACTCGGAGTTGCTTCCATCTTGTATTTAAGGTTGTTTCAGTATACCAATATTATTTTTTTACTGGTGCTTTCCCTACAGTGTTATAGCGCCATTTTTCGTGAAAACGCATTTTATTACCATATTCTTTAGACCATGACAAATGCAAAATTTTCGTTTTTCTTACAGAAAAACTAATATTGTAAAAAAAAATAAAATAAGAAGGAATGGTTTTTTTACTTGATAGAAGGATTATTACAAAATTTGATTATCAAAACAGATTTAATCTGTTGTCTTCTACAATTTTAATTTCAAAAAATTTTTTGAAGAAACTTTAAGAATTAAATTAATGTCTTTAAAAGCACTGCTCATATTTAATAGACGTATAAAATCAAAATTCATCATACAATATCAGATGGAATTAAGAAAAACCAACGAATATAAATTGTCAATTGAAATTAAAATATAAATAAGCAAACATTTTTTGTTTGTTCCAGGCATGCGTACTGAACTCTTCAGACAAACGTACGAAGCCCTGTTTGTTACAAAATGTATTGTTTTCTGATCCTATATTGATGAAAAATAACTCTTTCTCAAAAATATGAAACATAATTTCAAGAACTTCTCAAAAACTAATTTATTTGAAATATTCAATATATTCAAATAAATTACTTCAAAAAATCTCAACACATGTAGCACATCCTCAAGAAATAATTAAAATTACGATAAGATCCGTTCAACTTTACATATAAAAAATAATAAAATCAATTAAACAATGTATAGACTTACCGAGTGCATCTTCAGAAATATATGATATTCACAAAGTATGCAAATAGGTACCTTTATATCCAAGGTACTCTATGTTCCATGTTCACAAAAAATCATACAAAGCTTATAAGGCACTTGGTCTTAGTTGAAACCATTCAACACTGGATAATGAATTTCTTTATTTAAAAAACCTAATATAATTATATATTATATATAAAATAAAATAAGGAGGATACTTGATAGAAGGATTATTACAAAATTTAAATATCAAAACAGATTTAATCTGTTGTCTGTCTATTGTATGAAAAAAACTAAATGAAATCAATACCATTTCAATTACATCGAACAGCACAATAAAAAATGTTTTTACAAATGTTTGTTTCATCGAACGTTCTGTTCGAAATGTCTACAATTATTTCAATTACAGCCTCTTGTTCTATTCAGAAAATCACATTGAATTTCCCCCAAGACGTCACTGGTGAATTTTGGGTTCAAAATACAGTGTATTTTTTGATATGTCCGTTTTGATGAAACATTAATTATCTTGAAAAAAGATACCTTTCGATGTGAACACCAGGTTTTTTCTGAAAATTGACTCAGGAATTCAGATGAAAATTTCATTTCAAAGAGAATGTTATTGAAAAAAAGGCCATTAATGATGACAACAATGCAATATTTATAGATGAAATGAGATGAAGAGAAATTATGAGAAAGCATCAAATATGGTGTATTCCAACATAAAAGTAAAAGATAAATATATTTCATTGAAAAATATAAAAGGTATTTCTGAGGAGATTGTTGCATATCTTAAAAATAAGAACCTCAATCAAAACTTATTCAAATATCAGTGAATCCAATATAAATAATTAAGATATTATATCCAAGGATGATAAATTAGGACATCATAAATTCATCATGTGATGAACTTTCCAAAAAAAGATTCAAGAAAATTTTAAAAGTTTCTCCACCGGAAAGAATTATTCCATTTATTCAAAAATGTATCGACGGCAGGACGCGACTCCAACTAGAATTTCGAAATTTTGCACGTTGAAAATAAAAGTTGCACCCTCACTTTGTTAAAAGCACTAGAAATACAATAAAATCGGAATTTGTCTCAATGAGCGAACAGATGTGAATAGTTCACCGTTTTTAAATATTTTTTGTTGACCCCATTACCTACTAAAACCTAAATTTGGAATAATCCTGAACCATCTGAATAACATACCTTAAAAATATAAAATGAATCTTTATCCGAAATAAGTTGAGTTATTTAAAATGTGAGAAAATTTAACGATTCTACTATGATAGTGGCACAACTTTTACATTTATAATGAATTTTTAGAAATCTGAATAGCGTCATTTGAAATATCTATTCTACTCAAAATAGTTTTCTCTTTGATTCTAGAACTATGAGTCAGATGGAATATTCAATAAATATTCTTATCCTTATTACTCAACTAACTACTCGTTTTTACTCGGTGCTTGAACTGGCATTCAGCATTGGCAATGGAAATGATTATTGTACAAACCATCATAATTACGATACATTGCAACTTTTAATGAGTAGATTCAGGATGCTATATAAATCTGAATGGTAATGTTTGCTAGAATCGAAATATCATTTTGAATAATTCACATGTGGATTTTAATTGAAAAAAGTGAAAGATGACAAGTCTTTAGCACCTCAAAACGATTTCCGCAAAATTAACTTTCGTTTATTTTAGCACTAACAAGCAAAATACAAAGTACATTCGCACAAAATTTCATAGGACAGTACATATATTTCTCTTCCAAAAATTTAAGGAACTCAAATAGGTCCGAAATTAAAAAAAAATTAATTATCGATTCTAGTTCAATTTATTGCACTACATAAACAATAATTGACCATTCTGATATATTGTTTAAGTTCGGGTGAACTTCCCGCCCAAATAGACATACTTTTCGAATTTTCGTACTCAAACGATTGTAGAAGAGATTAGATGAATATCTAAATCAAAAAATCATGTCCGTGAACATATAAAATTCGTCCATGGAAATAATTTTATCTATTTTTATTTTATTTATTTATTATCATTTAACAAATTGAAGGATGAGGACAAAGTCCTTTCAAGTCTCGGATGTGACCGCTATAGGCAAGTCGTCAAGTTATCGATTCGAAATCTTTTGGGATACATTCTGTCAAGAAAAAACCGGGAATTATCGATTTAAATCTGGCGGGGCAATGAGGCAGGTAATAATTTTTTTTCCTAGGTTGGTACCACTGTCCTTAATTACTATGCCAAGCTTGAGCGGGATCTGTCAACTAGTGTGTTTGCAACAGCTGATTAAGTCAGTCGATGTCAGAGTGCGTGCCGATTTTTACTATGGGTGATTACGTTGAGCAAAGAATTTGTTTAAAGTTTTGTGTTGCAAATGAATTTTCGTGTGCCGATGCATTGAAAATGTTGCAAAAGGCCTTTGGTGATAATGCTCTATCGAAAACTCGTGCATATCAGTGGTACAGAGCCTTCAAGGACGGTCGTGAAGTGGTCGAATAAAATTCGATAAAATTAAGGAAAGGGTGCTGGAAAACCGTCGTACCAGCTTGAGAGAGATAGCACATGATCTTAAGATATCCCACGAGTTCGCACGTACGATTTTGATTGATATTTAGGGCATGAGAAAGGTGGCCGCACGACTCGTACCGAAAGACCTGAATTTTCTTCAAAAACGTCATCGCGAACAGGTTGCTTCAGACATGCTGGATCGCTGTAATTCCGATTCTACATTCATGGAACGCATTATAACTGGTGATGAGACCTGGGTATACGAGTACGATATGCAAACAAGCCAGCAATCATCGGAATGGGTGGCAAAAAATGAGCCGAAACCGAAAAAACCACGCCAAAGCCGCTCGAAAATGAAGGTGATGCTCATTGTTTTCTTCGATATCCGTGGCGTGGTGCACTACGAATTCGTTCCAGGGGGTCAGACGGTAAACAAGGAGTATTACCTAGGCGTTATGAAACGTTTGCGTGTATCCGTAAGAAGCGGCCAAATTTGTGGGCGAACAACTCATGGATTTTGCATGACGATATCGCGCCTTCTCACCGATCTACGATTGTGACTGACTTTCTCGCCAAAAACTCAACAAACGTGCTTCAGCAACCACCGTATTTGCCGGATTTAGCTCCCTGCGACTTTTTCCTCTTCCCAAAACTAAAATTGCCCCTTCGTGGCACCCGTTTTGAGTCGATTGAAGCCATAAAACAAAATAAGGCGCGAGAGCTGAAGTCCATCCCGGAAAGCGCCTATAAAAAATGTTTCGATAATTAGAAGTGCCGTTGGCATAGATGTATTGGAGCAAATGGAGCCTATTTTGAAGGCGACCCAATAAATTTTGACGATTAAATGTAAAAATGTTGTTTTAATTGAAAATTCCCGGTACTTTCTTGACAGAGTAGTATGTTGGTAAGTTTGTATGTTAAATTCATCGCATCGATGAGCATTTTCCAAAATGTTCCAGTCACGTATCAAAACAGAACACTACACCGTTCCCTCGCATTCAAGGATCGGACGCACAAAGGTCTTAAAAACTTATTGGCCCTCTTACATCTGGCAAGTATATGATCGGACCAGGTAAGGTTTGAAGTGATAGTTATGCTCAACATTCAAGAGTATAAGCCAATCACTACATAAATCTAGGTCTTCTTGAAGATAATTATGCTCAGTAAATTGGTTGACATAAAAATTTGTTTCATCACAATAGAATTATCAGTGGTGCTATATGTAGTAAGTCATGTCGCCTTCATACACAAGATAAAAAATGAGGTCCCAAAATGCCACCCCTGTGGTCCCCCCCTGTAACTGCATAATCTGAGTAGAAGGATCGCCTGAACTTCACTTTGAAAGTCATGTTTGTCGTTTGTTAAATAATTTCCAATCCAAGCATTCAGTCCTACCCTTATACCGTAATGTTGAAGCTTGTGCAGAGAAGTCTTATACTTGTAACTCAAAAAATAAAAATCCAACAGATCTGAAGTAAAAGAAGTTTTCTATGATATGTGAAAATTTCGTGAGGTTTAGTGAAATACAACGCCTTAATATGCATTATCTATCAGATTTATGAATTGAAAATTACAAAATTCTGAAGAATTATTACTCTAAAATGAAAAATGTTAATTATTTAAAATAATAAGAAGAGCTTTTTGCTTGATAGAAGGATTATTACAAACTTTGACTATCAAAACAGATATAATCTATTAGTCTCCTACAATTTTAATTACGAAAAATTCTATTCAAAAACATTTAGAATTAAATAAATGTCTTATAAGCACTGCTTTTATTTAATAGACGCATAAAATCAAAACTCATTATACAATATCAAATGTGATAAAAAAAACCAAACAAATATAAATTATCAATTGAAATTAATAAATAAATATATATTTGAATGTTTCGTTCCAAGCATTCGCACGTGAACTCTTCAGACAGGCGGTATGCAGCTTTGCCTGTGATAAAATGTTTTGTTTCTGATTTTATATTTATGAAGATTAAATCTTCTTGAAAAGTATGTGTATTTTTGAAAAAGAGTTCAGGTGCGCATGCTTGGAACGAAACATTAAAATATTTATTTATTAATTTTAATTGACAATTGATATTTGTTGGGTTTTTTATTCCATTTGATATTGTCTAATGAATTTGATTTTTTACGTCTATTCAGGTTAATTTGAAATATCAAGATTATCCAAGTATTTCAGATTATCAATTCATAAATTTTCTAAATAACTGAGTTGACTGAAGGGTTTTCCTAGTAAGAACATAAGTGTGTTGTCTCAAATTTCTTAATTAGAATTCTGATGATTTTTATTGATTATACAATAGTTGATATATTTTTGGTGTCAATGATTGGAAATAGCTCTTTCTCTTTCTAGAATTAATTTTAATCATTTCGTGAAGAATTTCTTGAATTTTCCGCTTTTTAAATTGTGTATTCAATCTTTAAGTAAGACTGACAAATTTTCGAGAATTCATAAAAAATTAAGCATCATTTGATTAAACTGCAGATGTTTATTAGAAGTCCTCCTGAGTTAAGTTGAAACTATTTCAGGATTGGAATAGAGAAGAAATACTCTCGCTGAGAAGAAGCATTTGGAGAGGTAATACAACGCAGGTGCTTGCCAAAATATCATTTTTCAAGACTCTCACCAATCGTTATCGACATCTTCCTATCGTTTATGTCGTCACGATCTCGCAGAATTTAAATCTCATGGCAATCCCATTCTCCATTTCTTTATTTTGCTACCAAATCAAGGTTAACCCTACACACAAGTGATAGCAGGTTGGAAAAAAGAGGGAAAATAGTCACGGGCAAGAAAAAGTGATATCAATAGTTTAATGTTTATTCATGACAATAAATAATTCATAGGCGCAGTTGGTAGTAAACAGTGAGTGAAGTTATTTTTGTTGTGTCATGAGACCTCGCCTTCTGATAGATTTTATATTCTTTCAACGGATGGACATCATAACAAAGGATTTGATAGATGAGGAAGGCAATTCTTAATCTGCGTGACTAATTTACCTTATTCGACCAGTTGAGGTTCACAGAGGGCATCAATCAAGATGATTCATAAGTAACAATATGGAATTAAATAATAAGAAGAGGTTTTTTACTTAATAGAAGGAATATTACAAAATTTGAATATCGAAACAGATTTAATCTGTTAGTCTCCTATAATTTTAATTTCAAAACAATTTATCCAAAAATTGTTAGAATTAAATTAATGTCTTATAAACACAGCTTATATTTAATAGACGTATAAAAAAAACTCAATATACAGTATCAAATGGAATAAATAACCCAACAAATAAAAATTGTCAATTAAAATAATCAAATAAATGTTTGATTGTATAGGTCTCTACTTGTCGGAAATACATCTTGATGATTAAAAGTAAAACAACTTAATTTCCGCTAATTTATTCAATTTCATAACAATTGTTTCGTCAAGACAACATGACTTGAGTACCATACTCACCTGATTAATAAATAAATATTTGAAGGAGACAAAATTTTGTTTATGATCTCACAATTATAAAAACTAATTCCTTTTCAAAAATACAAAACAATTCAAGGACTTCTCAGAAAATATAATTTATTTGAAATATTCAATATATTTCAATATTTAAATAAGTTACTTAAAAAATCTCTTAAAACACGTATTATATCTTCAAAAAACAATTAGAATTCCGATAATATCTTCATCGGCCCCACTTTCATTTGAAAAATAAAATTAATTAACAACAAATGTAACATACTTGACAAACCTTCTTGATTTGAACACACAAATTTTACATCCAAGATATTCTATGTTCGTAAAAAAAAATCACAGAAAGCTCTAAGTTATTATATGGTTTTCTTTGAACCACTTGATATTCCATAATGAGTTTTATTCAAATCTAGTATAATTATAAATTATATATGAAATAAAATAATAAAAAGAGGTTTTTTACCTGATAGAAGGAATATTACAAAATTTGAATATCAAAGCAGATTTAATCTGTTAGTGTCCTATAATTTAAATTTCAAAAAAATTCATTCAAAAATTTTTAGAATTAAATTAATGCCTTATAAACTTTGTACCCTTCAAATATTTATTCATTAATTTTAATTGATAATTTATATTTGTTGGTTATTTATTCCATTTGATATTGTATATTGAGATTTGATTTTATACATCTATTAAATATAAGCAGTGCGTGTAAGACATTAATTTGATTCAAAAAATTTTTGAATACATTTTTTTGAAATAAAAATTATAGGAGACTCACAGATTAAATCTGTTTTGATATTCAAAATTTAACAATATGGAATATAAGTTGTAATTATTGATAAAGTATTCCAAATGACTGATATTATCATATTACTCATATATTCAAAAAATACATACGTATTTGAGGATCTGAGGATACTGAAAATAGCACAAAATATGAGAAAACAAAAGGATATCTTGAATAACAATCAGAGTGATTCTGTTATACCTCATTACAAATTTTGATTTGATCAAATTTCTTAAAAAAAATTTTAAATCAAATTGAATGAATGTCTAAGAAACACTTTTGTTTTAGCAGAGTTGTAGAATTAACACTCATCAAATATCATCAACAGGAAATTGAGGAATTTGGAGAAAATAAAGAATATTGATAGAATTTACTCAACAACTTTTAGTGAAGAGAGCCCTGTTTTATACCGGCATTATACTACTCTGTCAAGAAAATACCGGGAATTTTCAATTAAACAACATTTTTATATTTAATCGTCAAAATTTATTGGGTCGCCTTCAAAATAGGCTTCATTTGCTCCAATACATCTATGCCAACGGCACTTTCAATTATCGAAACATTTTTTATAGGTGCTTTCCGCGATGAAATTTAGCTCTCGCGCCGAATTTTGTTTTATGGCTTCAATCGACTCAAAACGGGTGCCACGAAGGGGCAATTTTAGTTTTGGGAAGAGGAAAAACTCGCAGGGAGCCAAATCCGGCGAATACGGTGGTTGCTGAAGCACGTTTGTTGAGTTTTTGGCGAGAAAGTCAGTCACAATCGTAGCTCGGTGAGAAGGCGCGTTATCGTCATGCAAAATCCATGAGTTGTTCGCCCACAAATTTGGCCGCTTCTTACGGATACGCTCACGCAAACGTTTCATAACGCCTAGGTAATACTCCTTGTTTACCGTCTGACCCTCTGGAACGAATTCGTAGTGCACCACGCCACGGATATCGAAGAAAACAATGAGCATCACCTTCATTTTCGAGCGGCTTTGGCGTGGTTTTTTCGGTTTCGGCTCATTTTTTGCCACCCATTCCGATGATTGCTGGCTTGTTTGCATATCGTACTCATAGACCCAGGTCTCATCACCAGTTATAATGCGTTCCATGAATGTAGAATCGGAATTACAGCGATCCAGCATGTTTGAAGCAACCTGTTCGCGATGACCTTTTTGAAGAAAATTCAGGTCTTTCGGTACGAGTCATGTGGCCACCTTTCTCATGCCCAAAATATCAATCAAATTCGTACGTGCGGACTCGTGGGATATCTTAAGATCATGTGCTATCTCTCTCAAGCTGGTACGACGGTTTTCCAGCACCCTTTCCTTAATTTTATCGACGTTATCTTCGATCGAAGCCGTCGATGGACGACCACTTCACGACCGTCCTTGAAGGCTCTGTACCACTGATATGCACGAGTTTTCGATAGAGCATTATCACCAAAGGCCTTTTGCAACATTTTCAATGCATCGGCATACGAAAATTCATTTGCAACACAAAACTTTAAACAAATTCTTTGCTCAACGTAATCACCCATAGTAAAAATCGGCACGCACTCTGACATCGACTGACTTAATCAGCTGTTGCAAACACACTAGTTGACAGATCCCGCTTAAGCTTGGCATAATAATTAAGGACAGTGGTACCAATCTAGGAAAAAAATTTTTTACCTGCCTCATTGCCCCGCCAGATTTAAATCGATAATTCCCGGTACTTTCTTGACAAAATGTATATACAAATTCCACTCTAAAAATGGCCAACAAAAGGATATTTTGAGAAATGGTCTGGTACCTAATTAAACTCAATAGGTTAAATTAAGTATTTCAGATAGAGAAAAAAATTTTTAAAAATGAGTTTTTACAAATTACTACCAAAGGGTAACCGCTGAAAAAGTTAATATAAAAAAATTCTCACTAAAAATGATAAGATATTAGGAGTAAAGTAAGTTTGTGCGGATTTGATAACAAACGTCTCTGCTAGTTAATTTTTCTATTGTGCTTTTATGAGTGTCGATAGATCAGTGGTTAGAGCTTTGGGCTCGTAACTGAAAGGTCGAGGGTTCAATTCTTGTTCAGGTGGGAAAAAAATTTTCTATTTGGACGGATTTCGACTAACATTTCACTGTTGGGTCGAAAATAAACAGTATTAAAAATTATTTCCGAAGTGGTGAATCTACTATCCAAACTGTAGAAAATTCACGTGGAAAATTCAATATAAATGAAATGCTCCTATGGAAATTTGTGGATCAGTTTGTGAAAACTGTACGGGCCAATCACTCCACCAGACCAAATTGCACACCATACAGTGACTTTTTGGGGATATAATGATCTTTCAGCAGTTACATGAGGATTTTCACTGCCCCAGATACGACAATTTTGTTTGTTTACATAGCTACCGAGTGAAAAATTCGCTGAAGGAAATTCGATGCGAAAAATCGTCATCCAAAACTTGTTGTTGAAGCACCCAATCGGCATATATTCTACGTATTCTATGTTCAGCTGGCTGTAGTTTTTGTGTCAACTGAATCTTATAAGTATGGAGATTCAAATCCAGATGCAAAAGACGCCATAGCGTGCCGCAAGAGATGTGCAAATATTGTGCGCGCCAAAGAATTGATAAAATTGTATCTTCTTCAACACTTTCACTTACAGTAGAAATATTTTTGGTCGAGCGTGCATGTCGATGATATATGGGCTTTAAGACATCAGTAACAGATCCAGCCTATTTTCTTTTGTAGTAAAATTTCACAATTTTTACAGGTTTAGCAGTGGACAAACGATGGATATTGTTAAATGGCTAACCTTCAACTGAACATATGAGACTTCGGATCACAGTTCTGTTCAACATATGTCATTGAAACAGAGCTGTAAAATCCGCACCACGAAATGGATAACCCGTTATATATATTATAAATATGGGTTCCTTTCTGAAAATGATTTGTAAACCATATGAAATTGTTTATTATTACATGGAGATGAATAATAATGAATATAAAACGCTGTTTAATTCTGTTCAAAACTCAAACTGTTAATTTCCAAGTATTTGTCGTGGACTTTGAGCACGTACATGTTTTCATTTCCGACTTTTTCAGAGAGTAAAATTCAATCGTTTGTTCCTATAATAACTTCAATAATCATCTACCATGCGATGATTAAAAAAAAAATTCGAATAATTCGACATGATTATTAAAACCTAATTAAGTGCTCATACAATCAATTAGTCAACAAAATCACAAACTTTCCACTGAGGCAACGAGTCCAAGGATCCAGATACGATTGCTACTATGTCCATTCAACGATCCTACATACATAATAACAACCTGCTTCCGCATTATTATCCAACAGTCAACGCTTACAGATTAATTTCGTACCTTCAGGAAGAGTAAAACTTCAAGTTTTGGTGAAAGCACGGTTTATGCAATCACGTTAACCTGGGAAGTTGTTCTGATAATGTCAAGGAGACTGGATATCGGATGTAGAATGGGCTGAGGAAAAAATTCAGGAAGAGTTTCTAGGTGTCCAGAAAAAAAAATGGGTTGATTATTAATCAGGTTCACGATTATCATTTGAACGTGAAAGGTTTTTGATTATGGAAACAGGTTTTTGTGAATATAAAGGTTTCAAGAAAAAAACTTATTGAGGAAAATGCATATAAAAAATGTTACATTTCAGGTAAAAATTAACGAGGACTTAAAGACGGATAAAATCAAAACAGGTAGGGGAGTACGTCAGAGTGACACTATACTACCGAAACTATTTACGTTGGCTCTAACAAATATCTTTTAAATCATTAAAAAACAAAAAAATATTAATGTGAACGTATCCTACTTAAACCATCTCCGCTTTGCCTATGAAATTGCCTTTATAAATAGCAACCTGCAGGACAACTTAGTAATACTCTGAAAGGGTCGGACTAAAAATGAATATCTCACAAATTCATCAACAACACCACAGCAAAAATATACATTGACAGTATATAACTTGAAGATGTGGAAGAATATTTGTGTATTCAGGACGCTGTTCGAATTTGACACCGAATAAGGAATTTTTAAATTTCACGACGCTGGTTCACAACAATTTCGTTTTCAGAGTTAGAAATCTGGGTCTCCCAAAAATGTCTCATTTTTACCTAGAAACCTAAATAAGACACGAGAATTCCACCAATTAATATATAGGCATGTGATCGTAGCTCTTTCACCAAGTGACTAGTGACTCCGAAGAGCTAAACCCACCAGCTTCAGTTCGAGAACCTACAACCATATGACTGATAGCAGCGAAACAATATACAACCTCTAGTGGCTCTGCATGGTCAGTACCTGAGTTGTTTGGGACGTAACTCCTACGCCGAAGAGGCTTCTTATCCATTCATCCGAACGCAGTCTCATAAACCAAGATAGTCTCAAGATTGATGCCTCAATTGATTCTGGTACGAGCACTGTCAATCTGGCCTGTACGTCAAGACCCACGAACCCTTGTGAAGTCTTTCAATTGATTCTGGCGTCAAGCACCAACGGTCTAGCCGTATTGTCGAGATCCACGAACCCCATACGTCTCGCAATCGATGCTGGTTCAGGACGAGGCCGGCCGAAACGTCAAGTCCCGCCAAACCCTGAAGGATTTCTCGAGATATCTTAAACATGAGTGACTTCGAAGAGATAGAAGGAATACCCTCCTAGTCCAGCATGCGAACTTTCAACTGCCTCCTCGAGTCCAACACCAGTTGGGTGGCCAGGTCGTTCGAATAGTTTCCAAGGTCCTCCACCCCCCGAGGTAACGCAGTATGCTACATAACGCACTCGGCCATTATTGGACAGAAAAATCCGGAGATTTACTGCAATAGGGCAGAGTACGTTAGTTTAAAAGGAGAGGCCCTGTGCTGCGACGGACTCCCTTGTCACTGTGTTGATTAACGCGGCTCAGCCCTCCATTCCACCTTTACGGTGAAACTAGGGCCCCATTCGGCCGATCTTCCACCACATGGCTCCAGTGACTGGCACGAATGGCATTACTTTAGGCATCAAGACTCAACCCTCCATTTCACTGGGATGAAACTAGGATCCTAGTCAAGACAAGCGCCCCTAGCGTGTCAAGCTACAATGCCATGGGGGGCGACTTAAATGGAACTGTAGAAACCCATTAGAACCGACGACGTTTCGAGACGACAATAACCCAATGTCGTTTCGGAATTCTACCTGACCACATTTCGACCCCTAACAGTTTCCGTTTTGGAGTTAACGACAAAGCATCGTTTAAGACGCATTCCCTCAAAATCGTTCGTGGGCACTCGGTCTACAAACTCTCGCCGTTTTTGATCAGACAGTCACGTAAACTCTGTACAAACAAGTAAGTTCTTAGTATATTGTTCTCTCTGCTCTTCAACAAGTTTACATTCGCATTCATATTAATTTTCCAAGGAGAACCGTTACTTGATAACTCTCAAAGCACTAAAAGGCCTGCAAGTGCATATATTATCTACATTATTTGTTTGTTATTAGCTAGTATATGTATGAAGTGAACCCACTGAACTCAGTGCAAGTGAACAACGGTGGAAAAGCTCTTCCATATCCACAACACGATAATGATTTTACCGCAATTATAGTTCAAACTACACAGAAATAATTACCTCAACCCTTGGATAAAACAATCCCAAAGTTGTACATTTGTAACATATGTATTTAGCAAATAAATCAGTTGAAGCCAATTATACATCTCCTCTTATACACCATTTTGAAATATGCTTATCCTGGAATTTGCATACTAATTGATTGACGTTAATCAATTACTAGGAAGATGAGTTCTATATTCAGAAGTAATTGCATCCCTATTAGGAGTAAAAATAAATTCGTGCAGTTTTGATAATACATATCAACACTAGTTTATCATTCCATTGTTTCATCTGGCAATATCTGCATTTTTAAGCATCGTCGTTAGGCGTTATTGGCAGTATCTGTCAGTTTACTGAAGTCTAAACAACATATTTTCTGTGTGACCTGAAAATGTCAACTTTTCTACCGAATTATATGTTTTTGCACTTCATTACTTCAATATGAAGCAAACGGCCGCCGAAAATCATCGTATTGTAGTGGATGCTCATGGTGTCCATGCTGTAGATGAACGAACGTATCAGGAGTGGATTTCCTGATTTAAAAGTGGCAATTTCGATTTGGAAAATGAAGAACGACCCGGAGCGCCACCAAAAGATTGACGAGGAAGAATTAGAGGCAAGATTCAATGGAGATCCATCACAAACGCAAGGGAAACTCGCAAAAACACTTGCAGTCACTCAAACAGTCACTATCGTTTAAAAATAATGGGAATTATCCGAAAAGGAGTAAACTGGCTCTCATGTGAACTAAAGTCGAGAGACGTCGAACGCCGTTTTTTCTCGTGTAAACCACCGCTCCAACGGCAAAAAAAATAAAGGGAATTTTGGATCGACTTGTGACCATGAAAAGTAGGTCCATTGCGATAATCCAAAACATCGTTCAACGTGAATATATCATGAATATTCCGAATATTGACATGAGAAAGTTATTGACAATGCACGGCTACATATTGCATCGCCTGTTGAAACGCTCAAATGAGAAGTCTCAGCCCACCCGCCGTACAGCTTAGACATTGCTACTTCCAATTGCCATATCTTCCGAACGATCTAACATAGTCTGATTGACTAGCACTTTTCCAATTACGATGAAGTCAAAAAATAGATCGAGCATGAATAGCCTTTTTCCGCGGTAGGATCCGTCAATTGCCAGAAATATGGGAAAAAAGTGGCTAACGACGAACAATACTTTGACTTTGAATGTATAACTAATTTTTCATAATAAAGCTTCAATTTTCGAAAAAGTCACACTAACTTATGTATATTCCTATATAAAACTCAAGAGAAAGTGTTCGATACTTGCATATTACATACGGTCTGGAAATTCTGGCAATAACCAATAAAATAGCGAACCAGCTGAGGCTGATGCACAGAACGTTGAAACGAACTATGCTCAATGTCGGTCTTAGAGACAGAAAAAAAAATCCGAGACAAAACCGAAGTTTCACATATCACATATATTATATTATAATTAAATCAAAATGTTCAGTGTAGAAGAAAAAGTTCAGATCATAAAATGGTACTTGGTGGTCAATCAATTCAAGAGAAAATAAATTCATTTATTGTTGCCTTTGAAGATAGCCCGATTTCTTTAAGTTTGGCTATTTCTAAAATAATTAAAAAATTCGAGAAATGTGGATGTTTACGGACATGCAGGCATTGCAAGATTGATAAACCACCAAAAATCATTAATGAAAATCGTCTGAAGTAGATGTGTTTACCGCTGTTGCAACCAGTGCATTTTGTTCGAGTAAAAAATTAGCTGAACAAGTCGATATGAGCGATAGAAGTGTTCGGAATATTTTGATAAGGAATGGCTACCGATGTTGTAAGGTTCAAACAAACCGAGAAATTTTTCCAGAAGACCATCTGAAACGAATGGAATTTTGTGAAACTATGATGGAAAGAGTAGATGAAAATAGTTCATTCCTTAACAATATGTTATTCACTGATGAGTCATCGTTTTTCTTGACTAGAAAACATAACTTATAAGTAGTAAGATATTGGTCTAAGAAGAATAAGCATCTGAGTATTCCGGTGCGTACCCAGTATCTCCAAAAACTTAATGTTTTCACGGAAATACTGGGGAATTATATCATAGGGTAATAGGTCATAGGTTATCGATGGTAACCTTAACGCTGCCAAATATCTGGAGTTTTTAGAGAACCAATTTATTTCGACAGATACCAATTAATTTCGATTATGTCTGGTTTCAACAGGATGGCTTTCTAAGTCACAACGCAAGAGTAGTCACACAATTTCAGGACGACTTTTTCAGACCGTGTCATTTATAAAAATGGCACGATCAAATGGCCCCCCAGATCACCAGATATATTTCCAATTGATTTTTTTCTTTGGGGATATCTAAAAAATTCGATTTATTGGCATGAAATTGATAGAGCGACGAATATTAATGAATTAAGGTTCAAAATGATACAACTTTTTGCCAAAAGAACAACTATGCCGAATCTGCTCAGAGCTATGAGATTATCTCTTTATAATAGATTTGGCTATTGTCTGGCTCAACAAGGTGGATTATTTGAACATTTAATCTAAAATTTTCACGACGGAAACTCATCAGCCCTACTTCATATTCAAAAAGTAAAAATAATTTACAAAAAATATCTTACCAAACTACTTATCTGAACAAACACTAGAATAAAGTGAATTTTTTAAAATCCTACGTGTTCTTTGTTCGTCACAGAAATTACACAAAGTGTGCAAGATATTACATGTACTCCTTCAAGGCCAAATGATAATATATTATAAGTGTAAACCAAAATATATTATTATTATATATACAATTAAACTAAAAAAGGGGTTTTTTCTTGATAGAAGGATTATTACAAAATTTAAAATATGATACATGTTAACCTCCTATAAATTTGTTGAAATTAAAATTTGTAGGAGGTTAACAGGATAAATCTGTATGATATTTAAAATTTTGCAATAATCCTTCTATCAAGAAGAAACCACTTTTTATTATTTTATTGTATATATAATAATTATATATTTTGCTTCACACTTATAACATATTATCATTTGGTTTTAAAGGAATCCATAAAATGCCTTGCAAAATTTGTGTAATTTCTGTGACGAACATGGAATATGAAGGATATTTTAAAGTTAACTTCATTCTAGTGTTTGTTCAGATAAGTATATTCAGTTTGTCTGGTAAGATATCTTTAGTTAACTATTTTTATTTTTTAAATGTGTAGTAGGACTGATAAGTTTCCGTTGTGGGAATTCTAAATTGCTTTTTGGAGATATTCTGTATGTGTAAGGAATTTATTTTGAACAAGTTGTTTTTGAATAAGTTCTTGAGATTTTTTTTTTCGTAAAACAAGGAACGTAACAAAATTTTGTATCCTTCAAGTATAGTGGTAATTTTAATTGATAATTTATATTTATTCGAATTCTTTCATTTCCTAATGATAGTGTGTTAGTTCTATATGTCTTCTAAATGGAAACAGTGATTTCTTAGATATTCATTTAATTTAATTCTAAATGATTTTGAATAAAATTTTCTGAAATTGAAATTTGATGGAGGTTAACAGAATAAATCTGTATGGAATTTAAAATTTTGTAGTAATCCTTCTATCAGGAAAAAACCTCCTTTTATTATTTCTTTAATTAATGAAGATCTTATTTCTTTCAGGTCCATTACCGTAACACTGCAATCCAGTTGATAAGACTATGTGTTTATACAAAATAAGCATTTTTAGCTGCTCCCTCTCCTGCTAACTGTTTTGATCATATTCTGGTAATTATAGCTAGCTACAGACACTTTTTCGTATGCTGGTAAAACTTCAGACTTGGTTTCAAGTATTGGGTTAAGCATCAAAGGTATGGAGCCATCTTGTTCAGAGACCATTAGAAATTTCTCCTGAGGATCTTCCACTTTTGGACTTTACTTAATGGAAACTCATTTTTAATAAAAAGTAAATGAAATTCAATGTTCAAAATTTTTTCATAAATAAATTACAATTGTTTCACTACACTGTGACTTCATCACGTTCTACATCTGAACTGGCTAGGTGTGAGAACTTACATAACATCTTATATATAAGTTGATACATACAGTAAAAAAGAGAGATTAATTGAGGTGTTTTACTGGTATTCCAAACTACGTGCAAAGAATTGTAGTAACTGAAGATTATAATGAAACTTATTGAGATTTGCCGCTAGTATTTCTAAATTGGAGAAAGATATTTAGCAACGGATTTTTTTGGAAATTATGTGTGGTGATTGCAACTGATTCTAGATCCTTCACTCTCTTCTTCTTCCTTCAATTTTATGGGCTAACATAGCCTCTTTATCGATCGTCCTGCAGCCTGTGTTCCGTTGCTTGGAATATTGTCGTTTCAACGTTTTCTTGGCCGTCCAATGCTTCGGCGTTCTGATGGTGATTGGTCCCTTGATATTTTGACAATTCTGACTGATATGGTCCTTCCATTCCATCTTTCTACGAAGTACTCAGTCATTCATACCATCTATCCCATACTCATTCTCCTGATGACCCCGCTTCTCATCCTGTCCATCAACGTCTTGCCCACTTTCATCTCTGCCGTTTCCAGAATTCTCCTTGTTTTTTGATGTTTCTGGTCTGGTTTTGGTTGCATATGTCATTATGGCTCTTTTGACTGTCTTATAGATTCTCGAACTTGCTTCAACTCCTATATAATTATTGTTCCATCCTTCATTCTTGATGTGAATAATTTCTAAGTTTTTAGTACTTTTGAAAACTGTTGTATAATTAATTTTTTTGAAATTATTGGCAATATCTTCAGATATAATATGGATATAGGTGAATCGGATTGTGGTTTTGGATCTTCTCTGATGAGAAAAAACGCCATTAACACGTAGAATGACGTAATCGTTTGATTGCGCCAAAAAACATAGTTGTTTGAGTCAAACCGCTTGTAATTATTTCCTTCGAAATAAATAATAAATCTGAACCTTGCATAGCAGGTTCCTTAATTGAACGTATGTGAACACTTCTTCGCTATTTACCTGTTGGTATATACTTGTTGTCATGTGCAGATATGAATAGACGAAATGAATCGGACTTTTATTCACAACAATAGACATTAAGGTGAGCCTAATGTACAAACAATACTTACATTTCACCTAAATTCTAAAAGACATTATCCGCGTCTACTAGGATAGCCGATAATACTATAGACTTAAAGACGATAGGCCCAAGGTAGATGATAAGTCACAGGAGCCTGGCTTCATTGATCAGGCTACATGGACTCGAATCATAGAAAATTCATATGAATTCACTGTATTCTAGTGAGCAACGGACCCATCCTGGATGATATCCTCAACACAATATTGTGCCATTAGCCAGCAAAGGAGAAAGCGTATTAACGGCTCAACAACTCATATTTTTCCCATCATAAAAGACTCCACCTGGCAGCTAAGCATGCTTATCATTTATATTATATAAATTTGAAATAGTAACTGCCCCAGCATGGACCTCTGAGAATCCACACAATCCCAGTCTAAACTTTTCTCTTAAGCCACTACCATTTGGAATCTATTCTATAAGTAGCTTTTTATCAGTTTTAGTGTTACTCCTATTATGCCATAATATTGCAGTTTCTCTGAGAGGATATTATGGTTTTGAAAGTCAAATACCTCATTCAGATCATATACTATTAGCTTGCAATTTTTTTTTGGCTCAACTAGTACTGACCATATATATCGCCTTAATTGTAGATAACTGTTATGGTGGAAATCATGCTGCTTATTGCACACTGTTTCATTTTTTCGAAATTGAGTTGGGTATTTGTGATCTTTACTAGGAGGGTCCAATGAAGTTCCTAAGATTCAGCTTTCTAATCTAAGCCCCTCAAGAATATTCCATTTTTTCATAGAAATCTAAATGGGAAGGTACTATCTGAAACGAAAATAGCAAAATGCTGCTTCAAAATTTGGGGTAGAATTTTACCTGTTTGCGAGTTCAACCTCTTCTTGGCATCCGCGCTATTCATATCGTAACAGTATCTTTTTTCACCCGGCCAACTCACATCAACACTTTCTCGTTGTGTTTTGAACAACCGGTCACGCAAAATTGACGCAACATTCTTTACTCCTCGAACAATTGAATTCCATTAAAGTCTTACTCATTAATTTAAATTACAATCACTCTTCGCTCTTTGAACAAGTAAGTTCTCTTCACTCTCTCTGTGTCTCTCTTTCTATCTCTTTCTCCCTCTCTGCTCTGGATCAAGTAAGTCCCATTCACACTCTCTTTCTGCTCTTGAACAAATTTATATTCACATTCACTCAACATAGTCCGTATTTGTCATCCACCTACGACATATATTATAATCGATCTGTAGTTAACATTCAGGCAAGACACAATCTCATCATAATTTACACATTTAACAAAAGAACTCTCTATTCGCAATCACTTTTTAATTCTCAAAGAACACCCTCTCGTGGATACATAATAATGCATTGAAATGTCTGGAAGTGAATACATATATATCTGCCTTATATACTAATAACTAGGTAGTATATGTGTAAAGTGAACCTAGTGAAATTGAGAAACGCTCAAAACAATCCATCGATCTACTCCTATACGAGCAATAGTGTTTTCCGCAATTACAGTTCAAAACTACACTGCAACATTTCTTCCTATTTTGTGTGAAACAACTCAAATTTGTACAGCTGTAATATATTTATTTAAGCTGTAAATAAACCAGATTCTGGATTATTTCTCCGAAAAAAGGGACTCTTCGTAGTAAATTTTCAGTATATATTGTAAATGAACTATTATATATCTTTACCTCACTACTGAAGTATACTTATTCTAAATTACTAACGTTTAATCAATTATTACAGAAGAATTCAAAAAAGTATCTCTACATATCACGCAGTTCTTCAACACACTATCCGAAATTTCTGAAAATTATCCAGTTGCCCATGCTTGAATGTTGCTTCAAATTTTCAAGAAAGAGAAGGAAGGATTGATTGCATTGGTCTATAATTCGAAGGTACGAAGACGTTATTTTGGCATCTTTCAACTTTGTATCTGTAATTGGGATGAAGAGACATTATTGCTTGTAAAAGAGTAGATCGATGGACTTTTTCAATATTGTTCATTTCATAAATTCACTAACCTTAATAACATGTGTGAATATTTCAGATAATACATTAACTTTCAGGCTTTTTAGTTGCAAATTTGTATTATTATGAGAGAGTGGACGAAAATGTTCCTTGAGATTCAATTTGTGATGTTAAAAATGAGTCCGAGTAGAGTTCTTTCCTTGCGTGTGTTATAAACAATTTTGTGTTACTACGGAGAGTACTTCTTTGGGCCGAAGTGAAGAAATATTAATGTGCTAGAGGTATGGGTTTCAAATGACTCGGACGAAGAGCCGTTTGTTAATGCCGAGGGTACGACTTTCAGCTGACTACTATTTTTCTAATTACTTTTGGGGTGACGGATATAGCATTGAGATTTCTACGAAAAATTAAGGATATTTAAGAAGTTGACTTTAGGGATCCAGTGGAGTTTTGTCCAGAAGTGGAGCTCAAAGGGATCATACTACCTGCCAAGTAAAAGTCGACATTACCTTCCTTATTTAGAACAAATCAAACAAAAATGTTAAAGCAAAATGAAGATTAGAATTAGAGTAACTCTAAAATGTGGACTTCTTCACAGAATAATAATTTAAATTTAAATAGTCTATACTCGATGGATGTTGCTTACGAATTTATTCTGAATAGAAAATAGTTCTTGCAACTCTTCGGAAACTGATAACTTTATATCTTGGATCAACCCTTCAGGACATGAAGATGTCCACATAATAATAGTAATGAATTTTGATTTAAGGACTTTAAAAGTCGGAGATGTTACACAAAAAAAACTTTATTCAATATCTTGTATGAAGTTCAATAATGACTGTACATTTAGGAAAACTTAATAACCTTCACTAAAAGCTTGTATGTTATAGTAACCTACAGTTACTGAATAAACTCGACAGCTTGAAGACAAGAGAGAAGGAAAACAAAATCATCATTCAAACCACAGAAATATTTGTGATCACTTCAGAGTAAAATTCTCATTTTAGTGGCATATTCACACATTGACAGTCCGGACCTAAAAAGCAAAGGACAGACGAGCAACAATAATAAGAAGGCTATGATGCTGAAAGACCCACTGTAATTTTGTCTATTATAATATATTATTTTCATTTTATTACAATCCGAAATTAACTTTTCCGAACTATGCGTTATATGATATTCGAAATATATTTTCGAAAAAGAGATATATTTTAAAATAAGAAGGAACGGTTTTCTACTTGATAGAAGGATTATTACAAAATTTGAATATCAAAACAGATTTAATCTGCTGTCTTCTACAATTTTAATTTCAAAAAATATTTTTGAAGAAACTTTAAGAATTAAATTAATGTCTTTATGAGCACTGCTCATATTTAATAGACATATAAAATCAAAATTCATCATACAATATCAAATGGAATTAAGAAAAACCAACGAATATAAATTGTCAATTGAAATTAAAATATAAATAAGCAAACATTTTTTGTTTCGTTCCAGGCATGCGTACTGAACTCTTCAGACAAACGTACGAAGCCCTGTTTGTTACAAAATGTATTGTTTTCTGATCCTATATTAATGAAAAATAACTCTTTCTCAAAAATATAGAACATAATGTCAAGAACTTCTCAAAAACTAATTTATTTGAAATATTCAATATATTTAAATAAATTACTTCAAAAAATCTCAAAACATGTAGCACATCCTCAAGAAATAATTAAAATTACGATAAAATCAGTTCAACTTTACATATAAAAAATAATGAAATCAATTAAACAATGTATAGACTTACCGAGTGCATCTTCAGAAATATATGATAAATGAATATGCAAATAGGTACATTTATATCCCAGGTACTCTGTGTTTCATGTTCACAAAAAATCATACAAAGCTTATAAGGCACTTGGTCGTAGTTAAAACCATTCAACACTGTATAATGAATTTCTTTATTTAAAAAACCTTATATAATTATATATTATATATAAAATAAAATAAGAAGGAACAGTTTTTTACTTGATAGAAGAATTATTACAAAATTTGAATATCAAAACAGATTTAATCTGTTGTTTTCTACAATTTTAATTTCAAAAAATTTTTTTGAAGAAACTTTAAGAATCGAATTAATGTCTTTATAAGCACTGCTTATATTTAATAGACGTATAAAATCAAAATTCATCATAAAATATCAATATGAGCAGTGCTTATAAAGACATTAATTTAATTCTTAAAGTTTCTCCAAAAAAATTTTTTGAAATTAAAATTGTAGAAGACAACAGATTAAATCTGTTTTGATGTTCAAATTAAGATATATTTTAACTCTCAGCATATGGGCGATAGGGTTAACATTACGAAGTTTTTAAAATATATGAATTAAATTAAATTCCCAAGGAGTGACTTCAAAAATTATGGGCAAATGTATGGGCATCCCATCTCAAATCTTTGTCCACATAAACACCCAGGGATTTAAGAGACTCAATCCTAATTCTGAAGAAAGGGACTGTTACTCCAGTATACAAGAAAAGTGATGCATAGGATATCGCAAATTATCACCCTATATCAATTCGAAATAGTTTCTAGAAGGAATAGTTTCAAACAGGATGCTTGATTATTTAAATTAAATCATCGATAGCTCACAGCACTGTTTCAAATCAGGGTATTCAACTGAAACTGGGGCATTTTTGTTTGTTGAAGATGTCTATAAACATCTGGATGAGGGTATGTACGTTGCTAGATTGTTTTTCGATCTATCTAGAGGGTTTGATTCGTTTGATTTTTCTTTTATGTTGATCTGCATTGCAACGCCCACCGTCACCTGTGTTTACTATGTAAAGATCACTCAATTCATCATTAACTTTAAATCTGGATTCTTCCAGCTAAATAATTTCTTAGTAGATAATTTCCATCATATGTAATTCATTCCAAATATGTTAATTCCAAATTTTAAACCATAAAAGCCCACTAATATAAAATTGTCGAGTAATACAGATATTTTATCTGTTCATACAGAATCTTGTGAGAATCAGAGTAATAAAAGTTTATGAAAAAACTATTTCCAATGAGTTTTAAATATCTCGATGATATTCTTCTTAGTAATACCAAATTTTTAATGAAGCTTCACACAAATATCAAAAGCTCTCTTCTTAATTAACTTATCGATTTAGTGAGATATTTTTGGGGAGATATAGAAAAACTTAATTTCTACTAACATTGCTTTGAGACTCCATAAATGTATTCAGCCCATTTTCATACTTGATCTTGCTATTTAGGCTTCGGAGCTATTCCTCAAATTTCAAATCACAATTAATTATGCTAGTTACAAACCTTCAAATACAGAATTGAATTCGGGAACGCAATGAGACTGTTTTGTAACTTCTTCTAGTATAACTGCAAAGTAATGAATTCAAGAAAAATGAGCAGATTTTAGGCGCTCCACAGGCAATCTGCAAGCGAATACTAGAATTTAATTCATATTTTGATAGAAGAAAATATTTTGTGTTAACTTTCCAATGATCTTCTTAAATTTTGATTCAAATCGAAAAAGTTCTGCAAAATTTGTGACATTACCCCGTATAGGATAGTAAATAAAACCAGAAGCTGACAGAAGAAATTCAATTAACCTTCCTCGGCGAATTTCTCGCTATCTGCACTTTCAATCTGATCGAGCGAACAGCTTCAATTAGTTTGTTTAACGAAGCATCGAATTTGCGACCATTAATTTGAAATCTGAAGGATTTGCAGCTTGTTATCTCGGCAGTCGAAAATTCCTCAAATTTTTGATACAAAGTAATGAGAATTATCGTACATTCATATCAGAGGAAATTCTCTTTGCTATACTACATGACAGAAATTGGACCTTTTGGTGTTATGATCTACGTACAAATTAATTATTGATTAATGTGATCGAAAATTTTCAAACGAGTACGTATTAATATCTTGGTAGCTTAGACTAGTTTTATGGATAAATAATTTAATGGGATATTAATATATAGTGTTAACTACTGCAGCGAACAATAACAAATTGTGTTAGTGTAAAGTTTCACTTTATAGTAAAACCAAATAAACGCAATAAAATTTGAAAACAGATCTCGATCGAAATTGTGAAAATAGAAAAACTGTTACAGGTACAGAGTCTTCATCAAGATTCTGTATTTGAAGTTTTTAAAAGGTAAGCAGATTTATAAATATGTGATTAATACCCTAAGCGCTCAATTTCTCTTGTACGCGGCCGTGAAAAATAGCATCAAAAGCTTGAAAAGAGTTAAATTTTTATGAAATAAAATAGAAAAAGGCTTTTTACTTTATAGAAGAAATATAACTGAATTTGAATATCAAAACAGATTTAATCTGTTAGTCATAATATATAATATAATATATATTACATAATATATAACTATATTTAGGCTTTAATAAATCTCATTATGGAATGTCAATGGTTTAAAGAAAACCTTATAATACCTTACAATTTTCTGTGATTTTGTAAGGAACACAGACTATCTGTATTTTTAAAGTTAGTCTGTTAAAACAAGTTCCGGTTACACTCTAAGGTAAGATATACTGGTTGTTAGTTGATTTTGATATTTCAAATATTATCTAGGGCCGATGAAAAGATTATCCGAATTCTAATTGTTTTTTGAAGATATAGTGCATGTTTTGAGAGATTTTTGAATAAACTTATTTGAATATTTAAATATATTAAATATTTCAAATAAATTATATTTTTTGAGAAATTCTTAAGTTGTGTTTCATGTTTTTGAAAGGGAATTGGTGTTCATTATGGTAAGAATTATATAATATTTATTGATTTTAAATGACTTTTTTATATTTGTACGTCTATTAAATATAAGCGGTACTTGTTGTAGACATTAATGGAATTCTAAAAGTTTTTCGAATAATTTTTTTTTTAAATTAAAATTGTAGAAGACTAATAGATTGAATCTGTTTTGATATTCAAATTTAGTTAAATATTTCATTGAAGATAAAAACCGATCGAGAAAACCACTTCTTGTGTCCGTCCCTCAAAATATCATGACATGATTTTATCCGACTGTTCAACTTAGGCTGAAATGAATATCTGAGACACATTAAATTTCAAGTTGACGCATCCATCACATCGTTCAGAATGAGACTCGAATACTGCTCTCATATTTAGCGCTTGGCAACCAAGCATTCGTTAGAACTTTTAGATTCGATCCAGAAAAGAGCAGTACGATTGATTGACTGCCCGACTGATTGACTAACAGCCAGTTTGCAGTCATTGGAACATAGAAGGATATTTGCCCACTTGTCCTTGCTCTACAGATATCACGGACGATGCTTCACCCAATTGAAGGAATGCTGCACAACGAGCACCTATAGAGTTGAATTAACAACTCCTAGAACTTCTGTTTATCAGAAATCCTTCTTCCACCGAACTGGCCAGTTGTGAAATACTTTTCCAGCTGATGTGTTTTCTGCAGTGTCTAATTTCAGCAGTTCAAAATGAAAATCAACAGGACATAACTTACCACTTGGAGCAACAACCAGGTGACAAAGGTTTACCTTTCCTCTGATGGCCAAACACAAAAAATGGACCTAGTTTGTGGCTTGTGAGCATGGCTCTTCACAATCACAAAAGTTCCCGAAAGTGACTGTGTGTTAAGAGTTACGCCTTATCATTACACATCTGCTTCCAGTAAGCTTCAGTTCTAGGAATCTAGGCAGTCAGCGCTAGTAGCGAAGCACTGCTTAATCTACTGGCTATGTAGGACAATACACAAGTTGTGTGGATGTTCACAAATCGAATAGGCAGGTTTTCACCATCCAGTAGTAAATTCAAGATCCACAAACCGCCGAAAGTGAATATTTCAATTCATCATGTTTTAAGCACCTACACCCAGCCGTATCGTTAAGACCCACAGACCACTGGGAAGTCTCTCAATTGATCCTGTTCCTAGCACCAATGGTCTCAATCCGTACGATTAAGACTCACAAACCTCTGAGAAGTTACTCAACTGATACTGTTCAGAGCACCTTTAGATACCTGTATCGTCAAGACTCACAAACCACTCAGACCAATCTGGATCAACGCTCGCTCGAGAATTACGCATGACCAGATGAATGAAATACCCTTAAGCCTAGCATGCAGGCTGCCTCAGTGAGTATAACACAAATTAGGTGGACTGGAGTACGAATACTTCTGTGGGCTATCCATCCTCTCGTGGTAGTGAGACATGCTAGAAACAACTAACTGGGGGAATCTAACATGTCACAGCCTCCCTTCCTTTTGATTTGTGTAGATCTAGTAATGACTCACTCGCCAGACACGAACTGATAAAATGAACTCGGGTAGAGCCACACCAATTTTAGAGGTTAGCGCTCTGTGTTGCCGCGCCTACCAGCAGCACCACACTACAGTGCGAACAAGTGATGTTAAGACAAGTCCGAGGACATAGGTGAGAGGCTCTGAACGTATCAGGATAATCACACAGTGCCAAGATCATCGATTGAGTCTTATGGCTCTTAGATGACGATTTAGCAGCACGTAGGTCATCGCAAATCAATGATTTGAGCAGCATGGTAGAATAGTTCAGTTGTCAGCTCAATATCGACATAACTGTCTTCTCTAGTGTAGGGAAAAAATTCTGTGAGATCAAGAATGAAATTAAGTTATATTTACTGACAAGTCTAGCTTCTGCCTGGGGATACATGATAGTCGGAGGGTAAGAAGGTGAAGGAATGAAAAACACACTGTGGGCGTAATGGTATGGGATTATATTGTATATGGTAGCTGATTTCTACTAGTTTTTATTAGATGCAACATCACCTCATATGTAAACAAGTGTACAAAAATTATTGAAATTAGATAAACATACATGGGTCTTTATCTTTTTTGAATATAGTTTTTCTCTATTTCCCATTAACGTTTTCAAAAGGTCGACAATCTTCTGTAAAGACTGTTACAGGATGTAATTTGCTTGTCCAAAATATGTCTCTCCTGAAGTAGAGTCTCACATATTTCAGGATTTTTGCTAGTTTTATCGTAATTTGCTTTGTTTGGTTGAAATACCCTGGATTAACGTTTCTAGTAAATGTACCGATTTGTGTCTCATCCAAAATCGACATGTTTTTTGGAGGACAGATGTCCTCATAAAATTGCAATCAAACTCCCACTTCCTCCGACCATTTCAGCGCAGTAATGAAATATAATTTCGCCTCTTCTCATTTCATCGGCAAGATGACATCGGCGCTCATGTTGATGATGATGACTGGGTTCCCATTTCCATCTGCGCTGTTCCGATAAAACCTTGAACCAGCGAGCGTCATTATCATGGTTTACAGATTTCCTTTTTCCGGCCAGCTATCATTGTTCGGATTACTGTTTTTATTGAAGCGTAAATGAAAAAATGCATTTTATTGCTATCTGTTCGCCCATTTTCACCGACGTCTAGTTTGATGGAACGTCATTAGGGAATTCCGATGATGGTTTTGCGTGTTTTTAATCTTCGCTGGTGTAATTGGATTAGATTGTTTTTCGATGCATGAATGCGTGGTGGTTCTGGCGTTGGAAATGATAGGAGATCAGGTTTTATTTGGTGCGATAGAGGGGACTTGTTTAGTGATTGAATGACACCACATTTAAAATCGTAAAACTGAAGATTTTTCACTAGAAGACGTTATAACATTACTACAATGCAGAAAAAGTACTGGAATTAGGTCAATTTAATATAATATAAAAAGTAACATATATTATATTCGTTACAATGTCTTCTATCCATTGCAAACGGTTTTATCGAAGTCATTATTCGAATTTTTTGAATATGATAGTTGCTTAATAAGGGTTGTGGAGCTTTTAGCCAGAAACTCGTTCTCTTATGAGATTGTGAGTTATCATGTCTTTAGGTTCTAGTCGAACGGTAATGTATCCAAAAAATTTTTCAAAATCGTACGAGTTGGCTGGTCAGACGCAGAAAGCTCACGTTCCTGAGGAAGTCGATTCACGTGGCTTCATTCATCGTTATTTGTTTGGTATACAATTTGGTGAAAATCGCAACCGACACTAGATATGAATTGATGGAGTACCGTAAACAAACTATGTTACGTAAATTCTACCAGAATAGTTATTGGCTATTTGAGGGAGACCTCTTTTCCAAGTGACTACCAAGCAGTCTCCACAGTCCACCCCTAGAGGTAGAAAGTGTGATAAGGATTACGCCATATCATCGCACGTGGCAAGAACCCCTCCGAAGAGATGAACCCACCAGCTTTCAGTTTGGGCCCCGACTCGAAAGCCAGAACCGTCTGACTGGTAGCAGCGAAGACTATCCAACCCCTACTGGCTCAGCAGGTCAGTACCCGAGTTGGTTTGAGACGCAGCTCACCCACCGGAGGGAATTCTTATCCATCCACCCGAACGCAGTCTCATGAACTAAGATAAACTCAAGATTGACGACTACAATTGATCCTGGTACGAGCACCGTCTAGCGGCCTGTACGTCCTGACTCACCGAACCCATGTGAGGTCATTTGATTGCTCCTGGCGTCAAGCACTAATGTCGGAGCCATTTCGTCGAGATGCACAAACCCTAAATAGTTACGCACAGATCCAGGGGCCAGGACAGGCCGGTCGAACCGTCAAGTCCCGTTAAACCCCGAGTCGTTTCATGAGAATATCCCAAACATGGGGGTCTGCGAACAGATAAATGAAATAACCCCCCTAGTCCAGCATGCGGACTTTGAACCACTGCCCCCTCGAGTCCAACACCAATGGGGTGGCCAGGTTGTACAAGTAAAACCTGTGGGCAAACCACCCCCCCGAGGTAACGCAGTATGCTACATAACGCACTCGGCCATTACACAGAATCCGGAGATTCATACTGCGATAGGGTAGAGTAGGCTAGTTTTAAGGGAGAATTCTTGTGCTGCGACAGACTCCCTTGTCACTGAGTTAATCAACCGGCTCAGCCCACAGGCTCCATTTCACCTGAGTAAAACTAGGGCCCCATTAGGAGATCTTCCGCCATGCAGGTCCAGTGACTGGCGCGAAATGGCATTACGTTAGACACCAAGACTTAACCCTCCATTTCGCCGGGACGAAACTAGGGTCCTAGTCAAGAGAGCGCCCCCATCACGTCAAGATCTAATGCCTGGGGGCGAAAACTATGTGACAGATGACGCTTCTAATAAATATAAATTAGTATGGAACACAGTTTTATCAACTCAACGATAAAAAATTCCACAATCCCTTGAAGTCGGCTACCTAATTGAACAATTTTTGGTACTCTCTTGAAATAATTCACCCAATTTTTAACAATTTCAGTATAAATTCATTGACGTAGTGTTTAATAAAATTCTCGAAATTTGTGGGCATGGCCCAAAAGAATATCCACAGATGTTAAATCACAACTTCCTGGAGACTAATGTTTGGGATTGAAGACGTTTCAATTTTTTCTCTCAACAACTTCATAAAGACTTTGATAAGCAAGGATCTTGCAGCATCATACTGGAAAAACATTTCTTTCAATTTCGTCTCTTTTGGTCTCGAAAAATCAACATAATTATTCCTTGACATTAGAAGACTATTATGACTATCTTTAAAGCATGCGATGGTGAAGATTTCAACATTCTATCTTATGTAAATTTAGTCGTTCCACATCCTTTTATTGCAGAGATATTAGGGTAGTGAAAAATTTTCATTATAATAACTCTGCAATGAACAGACCCATCTGTGGAATTTCCCACTTCTGGACGGTCTCGAGAAAGAAAACAACCCTCAATATAAAATAATTCATCCCACCTTGTAATTCACAATTTCAAAATGTTGATTCAACAGCTAGATAAAGCCACTACGACTCACGCTATCATGTTGATAATTTTTTTTTTCAAAAACCTTGAATTTCAGCAAGAAATTACAAAAGACCCTATTTGTTAAGAATAGATCAAGCTATCCAAAATTAATTTTGTTATTGTGAAATAGGAATATGAAAAAACGTTTCTTGCGAAAGAAGTCTAGGGGTGGCTTTTTCTACCCCTTGCAATCATAGAGCAGCACCACCAAAAATTTTTCTGGAATGCCCTCTTGCCCGCATGAAATGTCTGCTTAATTTTATTCTTGTTTGTTTTTAGTTTGTAAGAAAAAATAGAAACTGATTTTCGGGCGCCATCTTTAGGGGGCTGTAACTAAGTAGAGGGGGCTCAAAAATAAAATTATATAAAAGACCCACCCTATTTTTTGAGAAGGAATCACTCCTTAAATTTTTTCGCAACTATTCATATACCTAGATGTTATATATAGACATTTTCGAGCATTGTATAGTCAGTGTCTAGTAGTACTCACCTGATGAAGTTATGGTATGATGAAACAATTGTTGTGAAATAAGATATTAGCGGAAATGAAATATTGTTTTCGTTTCTCTTGGTTTTCATTGTTTGATTTCTTCTGGGGTACCCTAGTTTTCGGTTCTTCTCTTTTGCTCGTTTCTTTCTTCTTTTGATTTGTTCCACGAGCTATTTTTTGGCAGTGGATGATCAACAATTTTTTTTTTATTTTGGTTTCCGGGTTGTTCGGATTTTTTCACATTTTATTTTTGTAGAGAGCTGGTCTTCGGCAGACTTCACACATTTTTGAGCTATAGCAATGACTTCCGACATTCCGAATTCAAGTGTCCTCCATATTTCATGCAATTAAAAGCTTTATAACATAATTTGTAGGAGTCTCCAAAGAGTTGGCACGTGTGCTCGTATGACCGCTGATCGTATCCTTAGGCTGTCTACTTAGCAGGTCTTCACTTTTGTGAATATAGCTTTGTAACTCTTATCTATTTAGACCAGAATCAAGGGAATTAGAAAGCTACTCTTTTCTTACAATCTGGTAATTTTTGTTACACTGTAGCACTGGTTTGCTTGGTCCTGTGTAAGGTTCTTTTCATTTATTTCAGTGACTACTCATCTGAGTACTACTTTCAGTTTTTTTTTCGCTTTTTAGTCCACAAGCGTGGCACTCTTTTTTTCTGTCCATCTCAGTTTTGTAGAGGAGCCTGTAATCGTCTTCGATCTGGGTTCAATTTGTATATCTTGGGCCATTAGTTTCACTATTTCGCACCTAATTTTTTTATGTTAGCTCTGTTCACCGCTGACGATCTGCATTTCTTCCTCAGTATTAGGTGAGGTGTCTTTTCATGTTTGGAATTGTGATTACGTGAATCCTTCGATTTTTGCACTTCTGACGGTTGGTTCTCGTTCATCCTCCACATTCATTTCTTCAGTAATATCCTCTTGCTTGTTTCAATTTCCAACTCCTTCTTATTTAGTAGCTCCTACTCATTACCAGTCTTCATATTCGTTACTTCGTCGCTGTTTTCTCTGGTCTTCTCTTGTTGTTTAATGGCTTTCCTGGGATTCTTGAATGCTGATTCTACCTCGCATTCTTCCGTTGCATTTTCTCTGGTACTCATTTAACTTATTTAAAAAATGTTTAGAGCTAAATCGACGAAACTATCATGTTGACTATAAACGAATACGGTAGCCCGTGGTACATCACTTAAACCTTGCTTTATTTTTATACCTAGATTTTATTCCAGTTCGCCTTCTGAAAACGTAACTATACTAAGCGACAAGCATTAAATTGATGTAATATTCGTTGTCTTGTATCAAGAATTATATAAAATTTCGATTTATTTTTCCGGCTAGAAAAATTTAAATACTTTTTTAAGTAGAATTTTGAATTTAATGCAGATTTTAAATATCAAAGTAAATTGCGCATAAAGGAACATAAATTATACAAATTATGAGTATTTAATCTATTGGGTGGAAGTTCAAATATGAAATTAAATCGTACCGAGGTCTTTATGCAAAATTCTCCTTAGAGTAGTGCGAGAAATGTTCAGTTCTGGAATACGATGAGGAGTTGCTGTTTATCCACATTCTGGCCTACAGCAGCAATGTTTTCAGGTGCGCTCACTGGAAATGCGTTGTTTTGTCAAATAACGATCTAGTTTCACGAACTCGCTTCATGAACTAATCCACAAATTGCTGTGCGAGCATAGAAACTTTATAAATTTAACTTAATGATAAATATAAAACTAATTTTCTGTCAAAACACGAATGAAGTGTTTTCAGACTCAAAATAACTACTACTTCAAAATGCAAACGCTAAATAGCCAACTCTATCTAAAATATATTTCGCTTATTCAAAAAGAATTTTACCCCATTTTAATTCAAATGATTAGTTTATAACCAAATTTAAAATGTTGATTGATCTTTTCCGAACTGACTTTTTTACATGATTATTTACATACTCTTCATAATTGATATTTTGATAACACTATAATAATTATTTCAATTAAAGCTTTGCACAAAAGGTGCTGTTCGGATAGTATTGTACTTTTATCTTAATGAAATCATTTAATGAATATATTCAATAGTTGAATATAATGAATATATTCAATAGTTGAATATAATGAATATTTCGATAGTTGATTCAGTTGACATTTCGATGTGTTTTAGTTGTAAAATCCTATTTAAATTTTTCGTGGGCGAATTTTTGTATGAATGAGCATTAAACTATAAATAATATTATTTTCTATTTAATATTTCATTACAATTGATGCAATAAATGCATTAAAAACATATTTAAATTCGTTCCCTATCGATTTTACAAGTAATAGCAATTTTCTTGTTTATCAAAATTTTTTCTGCTTTCAAAACTATTATTTGCTGTGAATTTAAGATCAATTCTTTAAGTTTTCATGAATTTTTGTACAAAAAGTTGAAATTTTGATTAACGATATGAGAAGTATTTTCTGTCTTCGTTACAGATATAATAATATTTTCGAGATAATTAATTGCATGTTTTTTACTTTTTGCAGCTTTTTCAAGGAATCATCATGCTAGCTATCATATTGGCCAAATGTCTGAGTATAATATCAATTATAATCATAAATAGACAGAAAAGACTTCTTGGTCCTTGAGTTATTCTCATTCAAAATTTATTTCCCAAATATTATATTTTCGAAAGTACTGTAGGTTTGACTTCAAATCTAATTACAGATAATAGCTGGAATTAGTTCTCTACAGATTTTAATCTAAATAAATCTCATGAAAACATTTAGGATTTAATTTTAAAACATGTTCTAAATACACTGTATTACTTTATAGACATATATTCTAATCACATGTGGTGGAAATTAACTAATAAAGAATCAAAAGAAATAGAAAATAATAACCAAATTATCTAGACATCACCTTGTACATATACTACTCTGTCAAGAAAGTACCGGGAATTTTCAATTAAAACAACATTTTTACATTTAATCGTCAAAATTTATTGGGTCGCCTTCAAAATAGGCTCCATTTGCTCCAACACATCTATGCCAACGGCACTTCCAATTATCGAAACATTTTTTATAGGCGCTTTCCGGGATGGACTTTAGCTCTCGCGCCGAATTTTGTTTTATGGCTTCAATCGACTCAAAACGGGTGCCACGAAGGGGCAATTTTAGTTTTGGGAAGAGGAAAAAGTCGCAGGGAGCCAAATCCGGCGAATACGGTGGTTGCTGAAGCACGTTTGTTGAGTTTTTGGCGAGAAAGTCAGTCACAATCGTAGCTCGGTGAGAAGGCGCGTTATCGTCATGCAAAATCCATGAGTTGTTCGCCCACAAATTTGGCCGCTTCTTACGGATACGCTCACGCAAACGTTTCATAACGCCTAGGTAATACTCCTTGTTTACCGTCTGACCCTCTGGAACGAATTCGTAGTGCACCACGCCACGGATATCGAAGAAAACAATGAGCATCACCTTCATTTTCGAGCGGCTTTGGCGTGGTTTTTTCGGTTTCGGCTCATTTTTTGCCACCCATTTCGATGATTGCTGGCTTGTTTGCATATCGTACTCGTAGACCCAGGTCTCATCACCAGTTATAATGCGTTCCATGAATGTAGAATCGGAATTACAGCGATCCAGCATGTCTGAAGCAACCTGTTCGCGATGACGTTTTTGAAGAAAATTCAGGTCTTTCGGTACGAGTCGTGCGGCCACCTTTCTCATGCCCAAAATATCAATCAAAATCGTACGTGCGGACTCGTAGGATATATTAAGATCATGTGCTATCTCTCTCAAGCTAGTACGACGGTTTTCCAGCACCCTTTCCTTAATTTTATCGACGTTATCTTCGATCGAAGCCGTCGATGGGCGACCACTTCACGACTGTCCTTGAAGGCTCTGTACCACTGATATGCTCGAGTTTTCGATAGAGCATTATCACCAAAGGCCTTTTGCAACATTTTCAATGCATCGGCATACGAAAATTCATTTGCAACACAAAACTTTAAACAAATTCTTTGCTCAACGTAATCACCCATAGTAAAAATCGGCACGCACTCTGACATCGACTGACTTAATCAGCTGTTGCAAACACACTAGTTGACAGATCCCGCTCAAGCTTGGCATAGTAATTAAGGACAGTGGTACCAACCTAGGAAAAAAAAATTTTACCTGCCTCATTGCCCCGCCTGATTTAAATCGATAATTCCCGGTACTTTCTTGACAGAATGTATGTTTCGATTGGATGTTAAAGAATCACAGGTTCCATCACCCAAAAAATGTGAAACATATAATTCAAAAAGGCCTTTTTTATTCACCTTTTTTAAAGACTATATAGCACATTCTCCAGAGAAAGAACCTGATCATTTGGACCCAAAATCTCCTCAGTAAGGAGTTATTTGAATAAAATAATCATTTAAAAATATATAAAATATCTTTTTTATCACTAGACATTTCTGCAACAACTAACCAATTTTGGCATAAGCATGGCCTATACGAAAATTAGGTTATATTTTCTTATTCTTTATTAGTTAATTTCCATCACATGTGATGATAACATATGTTTTAATATTTAATCTTAAATATTTTAATGAAATTTATTTAGATTAAAATTTGTAGAAGTTCTGGAGAATTAATTCCAGCTATTATTCTGTAATATGCAAATACTTCTCCATAGTAATTTTCAATTTATATAGATTATTGATGATATTATTTATTGAATAGTATTTCAATAGTTGATTCAATTGACATTTCATGTGTTTTTGTTTTTAATTCCTCTTTAATTTTTTTCGTGGGTGGAATTTTTATATGAATGAGCATTTAACTATCAATAACATTATTTTCTACTTAATATTTCATTACAATTGACGCCATAAATGCATTAAAAACATATTTAAATTCACTCCCTATCGATTTTACAACTAATAGCAATTTTCATGTTCATCAAAATTTTTTCTTTAAAATTGCTTTCAAAACTATTATTTGCTGTTTTTTTCAATTTTCATTAATTTTTGTATAAGAAGTTGAAATTTTGATTGACGATATGGGAAGTCTTCTGTTGATACTTCACCATATTACAAATATGACAGTATTTTTGAGATAATCAATTAATTGTATTATATGTTTTTTACTTTTTGCAGCTTATTCAAGGAAACAGCGTGCTATCTATAGTTTTGGCCAAATGTCTGAATATACTAAGAAGTTATATTCATAGACGGAATAGACTCCTTGATCCTTGAGTTACTCTCATTTAAAATTTATTTCCCAAATATTGTATTTTCCAGAGTACTGTTGGTTTGAGTTTGATTTCGATGTGAAATAACGACAAGAAAACTCAAGGATGAGTTGGTAAAAATAAATTCGTGAATTTTCTGAATTTTTCTTCGAGTTTGGGCGTAAAAGCTTGCGACTTCACGTCGGTGTTTAATTTTTTTTTATTGTAATTTGGGTCCAAAAGTGATAATAGCCTAAACTAAATCAAACATGCAATCTTTTGATTATTTTGATCCCTGCCTTCAAAAATAACATAGACAAGGTTAAAAAATTCTTGTGCTAAAATGGCTGTTAGACTGTGTTGTCGTTTTAAACATGTATGTTAATTTGAATTACAAGCAGGAAATTTGATGGAGAAAATACAAATATTCTCAACATGACTAATGAGACTAGACATCTTCATTGTGGAAAAATACACGAATTGTGAAATATACAGGTATTCGTGCAAACCATTCTCAGCCTTTTTCAAATACTTTTCCTATTCCTTTCCTGAATAATTCATGTCCTGAACATCCACAAATTGTTTATTGTCTCATTCGATATTCATTCCGTTTCGACTAGCATTCCAAGCAGAAATAGCCTCGATTCTGAATATTCAGCAGTTTTTTTCCGCAATTAACGCAATTATTATGCGTCCCATCTCCCGCATCGAGATCTGGGCAGATCGTGGGCCTACGAATCCGCCATTCTGTACGCGAATGCGTTCAGGAGATTAGGGTATCCAGTTTTGCGCGATCGTGCCACGTAATATATCGGGATCTCGCGGAAAAGGGAGAAAAAAGTCTCTAATATCCGAAACTTGCCGGACTGGCAGTGCCGAACAGTAAAAAAACAAAAGTGGTCGCGGTTAAATCAAAACGCCGGCGCCGTTGCCACGTTGAGCTCGAATTCTTCAGGTTAAAAGTTTCATTGCCGATTTTTTGAGAGAATATAGGGCTTTACTCATACATACCATCTTAAACAACATCGCCTGTTGAAAACAATATATTATTATGAACTAGGCATTTCACTACATATTCAACTATTAGTCAAGTATTTTCGTGAAATGCAGATATATTTTTGTTTCACTCCAAAGTACCTACTCTGAAGTTGATAATGGAACACATTATCTGTTTAATGTTCACCTCGACTGTTCTCACAGACGATCAATTACATTTTTCATCTCGTTTTCGCGAATTAAATCAATATCCTTGTCTTTTGTCTGGTTAGTTCTTTTTCATTCAGCGATTAAATCGTTACTGAAGCATTAGCGTAGACTTCATATTTGATATAGTCCCAAAAAAAAATACACTTTTAAATCTCTCGATCTCAGCGGCCAAGTTTGGTCTCATTGTGGCATGTCAGATGTTATCCTTCTGCTTTCACATTATATTATTTAGATGCGTGACATCAGCGTACATAAGTTTGGAAAAACTGAGAGTTGAGTCTTCAAATTATTTTGAAATAATTGGTAGCGATTCGCAATACTGAAATGTTCTCTTTATACTTACCATTTTTGATAAATATTATTTCAGCTTGAGTAATATTTTTCAGGGACGTTTCCATAAAATATCGGATTAAATACATCATCAGTTTTGTTGATGGTGTTGCCATTTATGGGATTGAGCCCCAAACAATCGAATATGTACTGAAAAATTGGGTTGATCGGATGAAGTACTGTATGTTCAGTCGTGACAGTCATTTGTTTTTCATTCGGTTCAACCTTTTTCATATACTCATCAGGGCCGTCTTTAAACTATTTGGGGCCCTGGGCATATTAGGATCATGGGGCCCCTATGACCTTGGGAAAACACTATTTAGTTACAATAGATAAAGAAAGACAAACAATGTTCTAAATTTATTTTTATTTAATTACTAACTATGAAAAAATAGGAAATATAAAAAATAATCTACTAAAGTAACTCGCTGTCTCGCTTAACTTAAAATCCTTAGATTAATTCTATGTTGATTGCAAAGGTACCCTTCTAGATTTAAGATGAGCAAAATCGTTAATCACTTCTTCAAAATCTATGGTATTGAGAATATCACATTCTATGGACATCAGCGACAAACTAGTTAATCTCTCTTGAAGCATTGTACTTCTTAATTCATTTTTTATTCGTTTCAATTTGGAGAAGGAGCGTTCTCCGCTGCAGTTAGTTACCATCATGCTTAAAAATATTCTCAATGCAATTTCTACGTTAGGAAATGTGTCTTCAATTTTGTTTTGCTTTAATAGATTAAATACTTCCTGTACACTGTTAGATGCTTCATTTTCACTCCGAACATTTTTTAAGTATTCTTTTAAATGTTGACATTCTATTTCTAACTCTTTTTCATTTACATCTTCGTGATAGATTTGAGAAAATTCTTTGCATCCTTGTCGTATCTCTTCGGAATTCAGAGTTTTTAAGTGAAAAAATAAACGAAAACGTTGACTGACGGTCTCATATGAACTTTGTCGCTGTTTTAGATGAACACTCAAGGTATCGATTATTGGCAGAAAGGTTTCTACGTTGAATCGCTCTTTTCCATTCAATTGGACAGCCACATATTTAGCCAACACAATTTTACATCAATAGATATTTTCTGTTTCCCATCACTGACCCATCTGTCAAAAAGTTCAAGCTATGTTGTACAAGGTATAGCTATCCACATGCGGCAAACTAAAGGTAATATAATAAGCGCAGGTATTGTAGTAAGTCATTATCATCAGATTTTTCAAAATTAATGTTTTTCGGTAATACCTAAATATCGGTTATCATTTGGTAATCTGGCAGGAACTAGGGGGCCCCATTCGATCGCGGGGACCTGGGCACGTGCCCATAGTGCCCAGTGGGGAAGAGGGGCCTGATACTCATAACATGGAAAAAATATTCATTTCTAAGCCAAATTGTTTTGAAATAATTGCTGTATTGTAAACATTTTTCTGGAAATTCTCTTTCATATTTTTCAATTAAAGATTTTACCTGTAGAATAAAAAGCCGGGAAATTTAACCCTTTAAAATTTTCAAATTAGTTCATAGTGCAAACAATGAGTTACCACATGTGTATATCCAAAACTTTCAACATATTTAAGTAACAATATCTGTTCACCAGTTATATATGTGATCATTCTTGTTATTAGTATTTTGAACCGAACATGCATGAAGACTCTGTGCCATTCGTTAAGTTTTAAGTCGTCTGAAGATGCAGTAATACGTCGAAACTGTAGTCACAAAAGTGTGTTTTATGGATGTATTGATGTTTTGATAGCAAAATATTGTTTTAAATATGATCCAAAGACCAAAGAGTACCATAAACTTTGACTCTGGGGAATACTTGGACATATTTTGGGGATACTTTGTCAACGTCCCTTGTATAAGCTGAAATAGAAGATAATACAAGTTTATGTTTATATAATTATTGTCTGTACGTGTTTGAGCATTCCACTGTGTATTGTGCCTTAGATATTTAAAAGAAATTGTGCAAATATGGTTAAAACCTACAGAAAAAAAGCTGGGGGGGGATCTTGCATACAGAAACTACAGTGAAAAAAACATGCAAAGAGCTATAAGTGGAGTAAAGTCCGGTAGATTATTGCAGAAGGCAGCATCTGGAAAGTATAAAATTAATAGAACAACGTTATCGTACAAACTTCTTGATTCTCATGAAGGCAATCCTGGTTATCCAACCGTTTTAACAAAAGTCTAAGAAGAAATGTTTGATAGATTCGGCCTTTACTTGGTGGAAACTCATTTTAATTAAACAATGTATATGAGACAGTTATTTATTTCCACAAAAATGTTTGTACTACTACAACAATTGCTTCACCACGATGTGGCTTGTTCAGGTATTACATTGTACATTATCTGCTATCTGTCTACTATCACAGACATTAATACTTGAAGAAGCCACATCGTGGTGAAACAATTGTTGTAGTAGTACAAACATTTTTGTGGAAATAAATGACTGTCTCATATACATTGTTTAATTAAGAAGAAATGATTGCACAAACTATGGGAACTGTAAGTCATTGGAGGTTACCCTAACTAAAGTTGATATACGAGGTGTAATCGGAAAGTTCGTGAGCAAACAAGGCAGAGATGTGCCACAAGGAAAAATAATGTGACCGGTGTTGATTTACTGAATGATTTTGCCATAAGAAATGGACCTTCCGTTCGTCTAACTACAATTATAAAGAAGAAGATAACATCGATTGGGATTACCTAACTCTTTGGATTTTTTGAAAATATACGTTATATTGTCTCCAGTACTAAACCATGTCATCTATATAATAAGGATGCAACAAATATCACGGATAATCTAGCTTCAGTTAAAGTTGTCGCACGGCGCAAGGAAGTTTTATTGCCACCAGTGGTTCTTTACAAATCAAAAAATGTATATGAAAATTGGATCAAAATAGGTCCAGTAGGTTTTTTTTATAATCACAGTGAATCAGGATGGTTCGGCATGAATTTGTTTGAACAGTGGTTTTTTAAATTATTTCTACCGCACGTTGAAGCCAACCGAAAAAACAAGGACATGATCGTTGTTTCGGGCAACAATCTGGCCTAACACATTTTACCCCCCGAAGTTGTGAGGTCATCAATAGAAAACAATAGAGATACTTTACTACTTTCCCTCTTAATACTACACCTGCTGCAGCCATTAGACGTTGGAGTTTTTGGTCCTGTTAAGAAGCAATGGCGAAATGTGTTAGATCGATAGAGACAAGTATCTAGGCGTACCATTCCGAAAGAACAATTCCTCTAGCTCCTGCTAAGACTATGGAATTCTATAACACCTCATATGAAATCCAATCTTCAAGGTGTTCTTAGAGGTAGTGGCCTGTATCTATTTAACCCTGATGAAGTTCTAAACAAGCTTCTTTCCGGAGAGACTGATACTGGTAGAATTTTAGATGCCAGCTTGCTAGAATTCTTGAGAGAATTGAGAGGCTCCAATGAAAATAGACAGCGACATAAGAGAGGAAAAAAATGACAACAAAGCCAGGCGGTCGCATTTCACTAAAAGGTGACAATCACAAGTAAAAGTTCTAGATCATGCCAATTCTAATACAGCTCGCCCTACAAATCCGCAATACTCTTCAGATGATGACCTTCCATTCATACATTTAATCTAAAATGCATCCTCCAAGCATGATAATGAGCTAGGAGACATAGAACATAATGAAACTCTCTGTTCGATCTGCCTGTACGATGTTGTGCATAACATTGAAAAGTACTGGATTTTCTGCGTCAATTGTAAATATTGGGTTTGTGGATACTGCAACAAGGGCACCAATAATCCTCGGTATGAATGTCCAAGATGGGAAGATAATGAAGAATAAGTGGTTGGGGAAAACAAACATCTATTTGGAAAGAGTATTATCCTGGTTTTTTTCAATTATTTATTGGAATTCAGTTCCTTTTTCTACATTGAAAACTTTTCGATAAATAAATCCGAACTTGTTAGACACCTTTAATTTTTTTATATTTAACCGTCCAAAGCATCATAAAATGACAATCTAATTAGTTTGTTGTCAAACTAGCCCCCAAATTCATGATACGGCAACAAGGGCACCAATAATCCTCGGTATGAATGTCCAAGATGGGAAGATAATGAAGAATAAGTGGTTTGTGAAAGCAAATATCTGTTTGGAAAGAATATTATCTTGATTTTTTTCTATTATTCATTGGAATTCAGTTCCTTTGTCTACATTGAAAACTTTTCGATAAATAAATCAGAACTTGGTAGACACCTTTAATTTTTTTATATTTAACCGTCATAAAATGAAAGAATCTAATTAAAATAAAATAGAAAGGCCTTTTACTTGATAGAAGAAATATAACAAAATTTGAATATTAAAACAAATTGAAATATGTTTATCTTCTACAATTTTAATTTAAAAAAAATTTTCAATCAAAAAACTTTTAAAAAATTTGAAAATCAAAACTTTTAGAAATAAATTTATGTCTACACAAGCACCGCTTACATTTAATAGACGTATATAATCAAAACTCAATATATAATGTCAAATGGAATAAATAACCCAACAGATATACGAAAGTAATTAAAATTAATAAATAAATATTCAAAGGAGACAAAATTTTGTTTCTGGTCTTACCTTTAAGAACACCAATTGCCTTTTAAAAACATGAACACACTTAAAGGACTTCTCAAAGAATATAATTTATTTGAAATATTTAATATATTTAAATATTCGAATAAATTATTTCAAAAATCTCTAAAAAATGTGCACTATATCTTCAAAAAACAAATATAATTCTAGACAATCCCGTCTTCAGTCCTCATTTAATATTCCAAATATCAAAATCAAAAACTTAACCTATATCTCTCACGTGTTAAAAGACTTAAGCTTCGAAGTACAGATCAACTACATAATTCAAAATTGATCTATGTTCTAAGAAAATCAAAGAACAGTGTGAGTTATTTTAAGGTTTATTTAAATTCATTGACATTCTATAATGAGATTTAGAATTATATTTGTTTTTTGAAGATATAGTGCACATTTTTTAGAGATTTTTGAAATAATTTATTCGAATATTTAAATATATTAAATATTTCAAATAATTCCATTTGACATTATATATTGGGTTTTGATTACATACGTCTATTAAATGTAAGCGGTGCTTGTGTAGACATAAATTTATTTCTAAAAGTTTTTTGATTAAAAATTTTTTTGAAATTAAAATTGTAGAAGATATTTCAATTTGTTTTAATATTCAAATTTAAAAAAAAAGAATCTAATTAGTTTGTTGTCAAACTAGCCCCCAAATACATGAGGCTTCTTTGACAGCAAAAGAATTTTTTTGTGTTAAATATTGACTTTGACAAGTTGCCATTGTAGAAAATGTTGCCAAGGTATCCATTGTTCAGACAAACACACGTTGGTGATTCTATGAACAAAAAAAAAGTTCCGCTATTAAAACTTTCCAAACTATGTCAAAATAGTTCCAGTTTACGGTAACGGCTGAAACAGTTCAGCAATATAATCGATCAATAAATACTATTTTCTACCCAAAATTACAAAACTACACACACTTGAACGTAATTATAGAGTCCTGGTAAAAGAGCTCAAAAACATAGAAATTCAACACCAACATCTAAACTTACAATCTCTTGAACAACACCGGTAGAACCGGCAACGTGGGTCAAATCGACGCCAAGGGTAGTAGAACAGGTTTGAAAGAAACTTTGGCTCTTGCCGGTTCTCGATGAGAAAAGCAGGTATCCGGAAAATCAGGATCCTCGTAATTTTAGGGCATAACGCTTAATTTATGCACTTCTCGCCACCGTTCTTAATTGGTTCGAAAAAAGTGGAATGGGATATTATGATAATTAGCGATTTTTTGTGGCAGAATCATGGATAATTGCCCGCGATTTTCAAATGGGAGGCGAGGTTTTTGATGCTAGAAGTTGTCAATATCGTGAATGTTACCTTTCAAGTTTATTTAAGTGAGATTAGATGATTCTTGTCAATATAATCATCATCAGTGAATTTTTTTGCTGGTGTAGTCAGCTGTTAGCAATAAGCAGCTGCTATTAGGGACATTTTAGGTCAGATGTCTAAAATCATGCAGTGTTTACTGATCAGTTTTATCTTAAACTTTTGTGGACACTTCATCAGGAATTGTTTTTTTTTTTCTGTAGATAAAGCTTGTTGAGAAGTAAATATGCTATTATGTTTTGAGCAAAGGTCAGATCGGCGGCCGCGGGTGGGTAAAAGAATACAATAGAGCCGCGGAAGACCCTTCAAAAATAATGAAAAACCGGTTTTTTCCGTTTTTTTATAGTCTTCATGGCCAAGAAGGTGACTGCTAAAGATTTTTTGTTCATAGGGGTTTTTTCAGCACTGTTATAGATTAAAAGGGACGAATTATATTAAGACAAAAAAGGGAACAAAAAAATAAAAATAACCGACCGGTAAATTTGCTTGCTTCGTATTTAAGGGTATAAACACTAACTCTTATTTTTTATAAATTAGTTCAATTCTTTGGTATTTCTTGGATACAATCTTATGGGTAGCTTATTCATTGGATAATAAGAAGAGGTTTTTGTCTTGATACAAGGATTATTACAAGATTTTAATATCATACAGATTTATTCTGTTAACCTCCTACAAATTTTCTAATAATCCTTTTTTTATTATTTTATTGTATATATAATAATTATATAGTTTGGTTTACACTCCTTACATATTATCATTTCGTTTCAAAGGAGTCCGTAAAATATCTTGCAAACTTGTAATTTCTGTGGCGAACATAGAATACGTTGGATGTATAAGTTTGGTAAGATATATTTTTTTAATAATTTTCATTTTTTGAATATGAAGTTGAGCTGATGAGTTGCCGTTGTAATAATTCAAAATTGTTTTTTAAGGATGTTCGGCATTTGTTAGGAATTTTTTTGAAGGAACTTATTTTTAGCAAGTTGTTCTTGAAGAAGTCCTTGAGGGTATGTTTTGTATTTTTGGAGAGGAATCATCCCATTTGGTACTATGTAATAAGTATTATATATAACTAAATATATACTAAATCAACACAGTGTGTTCTAAAGACATTTATTCAATTTAATTTCGAAAGATTTTGATTACAATTTCTTTGAAATTGAAATTTGTAGGAGGCTAACAGAATAAATATTTAAAATTTTGTTCATTGGAATTTTGTATTTCCCTTACATTTTTTTAAATAGACAGCATAGGGAAAACGTTGGACCTATCTTCGTTCATAGAATTTCTTAAAACAGTTTTTATTCGTTTAAGGGGCGAAAAGTACCTCTTAGCTTCAGATGGTGTCATTGTTATAGTAGCAATAATTTTTGATGATTTTTTTGTTTCATAAAGTTTCTCTTGAAAATTATTTTGCAGAATGAATTTTGAGAATGGGACAATTTCTCCCAGATTTCTGCAGTTACTTTTTGAATAGATCACTGATAATTCATTACGTGAAAGTTCTTTGTTTAATCCGGAATAAGACATATAAGCCACATCTAAAATATAAGAAGGAAATTTATTTTGATATTTAGAAAAATTCTCAGAAAAAGATAAAGAACTACTTGAAAGGTCACTAGTAAAACTTTTTTTAGTAATGAAAGTACAGTCGCATCACCAAGTTCTGAAACTTGCTATATTTTCTTCAAAATGGTTGATAGCTTCACGTGCTGAAGTGAGCTGAATTTTTCTATGTTGAAGTTGGTTATATTTACATGAGGCATAACTTGATGGAAAACCTACCTGTAAAAGATAATAATTTTCTTCAACGGAAAGTTCGATGAGGTTAAAATTTCTTTTTTTATGCCCGGATTGATGTTATTGCGAGCTAATTCAAGTAAAGAAAAGTTTTCACGATATCTTCACGTTACAAACGCAGAAAAAACTTTCCTCATGCTCAAGTCAGTCCATAATATCTATTCGCCAAACTTATAGACCACTTCGTGAAATTTATGGTTCACATAATCGTCCATCAGAGCCTTTTCGTCGAACTATCGATAGATTCGGACAACATTTTCTCTACTTGATGCAACAACAACAAAAAGACAAAGAACAGTTAGTACAGAAGAAAATATCACTGCTGAAAGTCAAAGTGTTTATGATGATCCAGATTTGTTCTATTCGTCGACGTTCACAACAAGTTGAACTCTGTGCATCCACCACATGGAGAATTTTGCGTAAATATCTTGGTTCTACACCCATACAAGATCCAACTAGTTCAAGAGCTAAAGCTACTTGACCATAATAAGCGTCGTTTGTTTGCCGATTGGATCCTAAAACAGCTTGAAGTTGATCCACTTTTTCATCGTTGAATTGTGTTTAGTGATGAAGCCCATTTCTGGTTGAACGGCTATGTAAACAAGCAAAATTGCCATATATGGAGTGAAAACAATCCTCCAGAAGTTCTGCAGGTTCCATTGCATCCCGAAAAATATACTGTATGGTGTGCTTTACACGCTGTAGGCATCATCGGTCCATACTTCTTCAAAAATGATGTTGGAGCTAATGTTACAGTGAATGGTGCTCGTTACAGATCGATGAGCAATGATTATTTGTTTCAAAATTTGAATGGTATCGACCCAGAAGTGTTTTGGTTCCAATAAGGTGATGCTATACCTCATGCTGCTACCGTAGCAATTGATTTATTGAAAGAAAGATTTGGCGATAACATTATTTCGAGAAATGGTCCAATTAATTGGCCTCCAAGATCATGCGACATAACTCCACTGGATTATTTTCTTTGGGATTATGTCAAGTCATTGGTTTATGCTGATAAACCAGAAACAATAGACGCTTTGGAAGCCAACATATCTCGTGTTATTGATGAAATAAGGCCTGAATTACTGAATTATTTATTTCAATTTAAAATTCTATCACTCTAAAAAAACACCAGATAAATTAATAAGTTTTTTCTGCGTTTTTAACGTGATAATATCGGGAATACATTTCTTTACTTAAATTAGCTCGCAAAGTTATATCTTGTATGTATGTTTGCATACTCTAGTTGGCGCTCGTGAATGATTAATACCTTAGTGTCTCTGTATATAGCTAATATAGATAATTGACAGATTTGAAGTCGCTAGCATTCATTGCACTGATGAAAACCAACAAGTTTGAAACGTGCTTATGTTAACAAAACCTTATCGAGGTAGTTTGAGTATATAATTGTTATACAGATAGATTTATGTTACACTGTCTCGATTTGAAGAACTTTCTAGAAACTATATAATAGAATGAACTGTAAAATGTAATAAATGACCTAATCTACTGAGTACAAAATTTCAAATTTGAATCGGTACTGAAGAAATGTAATAAAGTATACCACATGAATCATCTAGAGGTTACGTACTCTATAAATATAACTTATACACTAAATAGTTCTTGTAATCCAGGATATTACACCGAAACACTGCATATTTAATTCGATAATAATGCAAGCCATAATTTCAGTAGGATTTTGAAAAGACGTATCCGGGTAAAAAGTAGGCTTTATATGAAGAACTCGGATTTGAAAATAAGTATGTAGCTTTCTGAAAAGCCATTGTGAGTTTCATTATCACCTTCTTAAACCCTTCTAAAGTATCAACAACGATTTATTAAGACAAGTAAACAGCGAAACGCTGTAATTATCCGGTCATCTGCTTCCATAATTTAAGACAGCCCTTTCAGCTTTCTCCACGAAGTGAATGAAACCACAGATAGCGTTCTAAGAAGCTGCAATTCACCAGAACAACCATAAAAACACAAACATGAGCGAAATTACAAGTCTTATTGCTCTTTCTGTTCATTTTATGAGTTTCACGCTGCACGGTGGTTAAAAAATAAAATTAATTATGGCCAAGTTTCGTACGCAACAAGCCGTGACTGGCGTTAATTCGACTTTATTGTGTTCGTTTCACACAAAAAAAGAAGGAACGTCGCGTCACAGAATTATTCATGAATTAAGCCATTTAATTTCATTATATTCCAAGGTCTGGTCATCTCTCGGTTATACGAATACAAGTATGAGAGCCACAGATTTGACTGACATTAGGCTAGAGGTTTCGATGACAGGATTTTAACCTAGAAGTGGATTTATTCGTTGACCTGCCTAGAAAATTATGAATCATTAGTACCGGTTAAAGTTCCTTGGTGAAGGATGTTCTAACCTTTTGTTGTTCGATAGTTCAATGGAAGTGTAGTATATCGTATGTCTTCCCCTCCAACAGCCATCAAATGAGAATAAATTTAATAAAATTAATGGAGTTCGTTGGTTTGTATATTTTACAAATTATGCAAATGCAGTTTTGCAGAGCATTGCATTGGAAAGAAGGTTTTTTCTATAAACAAGATCAATTCTCTACATAATGTTAAAAAAGTTAACACTTGATAAGTAAGAGATTTTATCACTCAGAAAATCCATTGAAAATGGAGAAAATTTACCATAAATGCTCTTCAGAAACAACCCTGTATTGGATGTTTTTATATCTATACGCCAAAGAATTGGCATATGTTTGAAATGAAGATAGATAGATAATTATAATTTCAGTTGCTATTTGTATCTCTCTAAAGATAGTCGTAAAGACCGAAAAACGTATCAGGTTTCTGAAGGAATCATTAAATATATGAATCAAGTGATTCTTTAAAGAGAAAGAAAGAGCCTTTCAACATATACTTTTCTTTTTTATGAGATTTCCCTTTTTTCAGGAGAACAGTTCTAAAATGATCGAAAATTACGTTTATTCGAATTTCGTATGACAGAACACATATTAATCATCTTTAGTTTCTCTAAGGAGTAATTTAAATCAAAATTTTCAGGCTGTGCTCAAAAGCTTCTGACTTCACGTTAGTGCTTTTCACCATTTTGTCATTAGCTTTTTTTCTGATTGAAGGTTTTGCTTTATTAGAAAGGAGATGTATGTAGGCCTTTTGATATTCTATACAGAGTATTCTATAAACTCTATGGCAAACTCTGGAAGCTAGTAGCTGTGCTAAATCTTAATGTTTTTTTCGTATGGATAAAGATCTTATTTGTTTTCGTTTAGAAGATATAAGCATTTGAAATAATATCCCATGGATATAGATCTGATTCGTTTTCGTTTAGAAGATATAAGCATTTGAAAGATATTTATTTGCTTTCTTTGATCAGAAGTAGGCTGAACTTTGTATGTTACATCGTAAACAGAGATATGTTGCATCCATTTCATAAACAAAATGTATAAGCTTTACATACTGGATATGCCCCAGGACGGTAAGAATTTCAACAGAAATATGCACAAAATATTAGAGTTATTTCGTTTATCATGTCTCTGACAACGCTTATTTTTTCAGGGGCAATATAATAACGTGAACATTGCAAAATCTACATGCCCTTAGACTAAGTCTATATATTTAGATATTTAACAATTGTGTGATACCACTACGTGTTAAAAATGATTGAATGAAGGTTTGTATAGAAAATCTTTAGAAAACAGCCTTTATGAGTTCATTGGTAACTTAGAGCTCAACACTGTTGAAAATATTCGGTGTCAGCAGGATTGTGCACTACCTACTACATACTCGTAAAAGGAGACAAGCAGTTGCTTATCAATTATGATAGAAATATTTATAAATCAATTCATTCAAATACTTGCAAGCCAAAATTTGAAGAAAGATTATGTTCGGAATACATAACAACTAGTAGAGTGGAAATTCTTCGAAATGCTAGTCAAAAATCAGAAATTTTTTTGAAATTTGCAAATAAAACTCATAGGGAGTATTAAATTTCATAATCATGGAATGTTTAAGACAAGCAAACTTGTAAGAAATTGAAGTTATTTGAATTTGGATATCTATTCTGAAATAAGTAAAGGCAACGACGAGAAAATTTGTTAATTTTGAAAACTATGTTAATTTTAGTGGAAATAGTGACAATAAGCAAACTAAATTACATCTTACGTATCAAAGCTATCGAAATTTCCAAAAAACTACTAAATTCGATGAATTAAGGAAACAAAGTGTCTACCTTAGAAATTTCGAAAATTTGTATACAAGGAATATAATCTAAGATGCTTTAATCCTGGATAAAGTTGCAATAGCATCTATGCTGAAGAAATAAAATCAATTTCATAGGTAATTGGAAGTAATTATTAAGTAAGAAGCAATAGATGTTAAAACTTTGTGAACTTTTGACACTTGGAATGATTTTTTGAGAAATATTATAGTTAAGCTGGCACCAAATGTTAGATAAACGTTCAGGCTGATTTAGTAGTAGTTTCAGACTAGGAAATAGTGTAATTTTTGTGTAATTAGAGAAAGTATAATTTTAAAGAATTTTGACAAATTTTAGTAAGTTTTGTAAAATACACTGTTTCGAGGAGCCATAAAAGGAAGTGGCAGGCAAAACGTCATTGAGTATGAAATTCTCCAGAGCCCAAACTACGTCAGTCGTTTTAAAAAAAATACTCCACCAAAGTTTTCATTTCCATAATCCAAAAAAGAGAAAACAAATCAATAGAGAAGAAATTGATGTCAAGAATAAGTTAACTGAAAACAAAATGATAAAACCCAACAATTAGATCAAATATGAACTAGGATACTCAGTGAAGAGAATTGAAATAGTTGGCTGGATAGTCTATAAAAAGTTCTAGAAGAAGAAAATTGAATCACTGACTTGAAAAATCCAAAATAATTGCTGAAACAGAATAATAAAGGAACATCAATGAAGTAAAAGACAGACTTACTAAAGGTAAAAACGATTTTAATTGTTAAAAATTTTTATTTTAAATTCATTTTATGTTTACTATAATTCCAGGTAAATTCAAGGCTAGATCATAGAGCAGAAAAAGGTTAGTTTAGTTAACAGATTTTATATTTCAAATTAATTTGCTTCAATATATTTTTAAAAAATTGACCATATACAAGGGTAAGCAGGAAAATGTTTCATAGTAAATGTTATAGGTGAATTCATATCAATTGAAGCCCAACGCGTTACTAACAAAATTAAATGAAAATTTTAAATTGTATTAAAAGATTTCATAACAGTACTTTCATACTATATTTTCACAGTTTCACAGAACAGGTACAGTAATCTGTTCCTTCCACAGAACAACGAGTCTGTTGCTTATTTATGTGCTTTGTAGATCCCCAATTTTCATAGAGCAAACACGAAACTATTCGGAAGCAGTCTCTGGCTCATATTGACGTGGACAATGCAGCAGGTATTTTACATAATGCCCGATTATCAGACTGTGATTTTCATTACGAATTCTTGGCGTAAGGTCGGCTGTTGCATGTCAGACAACGGAAATTACACACAGTCAATCAACTGAAACCGCTCCTGAATTACAGGTTGAGTTAAACGGCCTGCTACTGGTCATTTGACGCTGGTCTTGAACGAAAAATCTCATCGAATTCGAATGGGGAAGTCGTTATGAAATACATATCTATTACGTTTTGATTTACTGTGGAGTGTGGCTCGAATACTTGAATGGATTGTAAATTATCGTTGATTGTAGGTGCGAAAAAAGGCCAAGTTAACAACGTTGTGTACTCACGGGCAGTCGTGTCGTTGTAGCCATTGAACCCTGTGTGCTGCTATGTTTTCAGTTTATTACTTTCTCAAATAATAAACCTTCGGAATCGTGCAACGAAAATATTTTCAAACATTTACTGAAGCCTTAGATGATAGAAGATTCACAAGATGTCGAAAAACTGTATCCAGTATTTGTTACTTCGGTAAAACAAAAACTACTAAAAATTTTTGAAAATGTTTAGTGTTAATTATAACAATATAAAGTGGAAAATTATTTAGAAACGATGATGTTATCTAAATGGTGACCGTTACACTGCTGGTACTCTTCTATTCGGGAACGAAGATTGGCGATCTCACGCTGACAGTTCTGGATATTGCTGGCATTTCTGACCAGATTTTTTGCTTCAATTGCGTCAGGTTAATCCGATTATTCTCATAGACCTTACTTTTAAAGTATCCCCATGCAACATAGTGAAGTGGACTACGATAGGGGCTTCTGGGGGGCCAGTTGTTATTATCCCCGGGCGAAAAGACCTTATTAGTGAATAATTCGTTAAAAGCTACAATTGCTTGATTTGATGCATAGCAAATAGCCCCATTTTGTTGAAACCGCTCTTGAGTTGAAACCTTGAAATTCCTGTAACTCTGGACCTAAAAAGTCTCGCAGCATATTGCAATAACGGTCACTATTCACATTGAGTGGTCAGCCTCCTCGATCTTCATTAAAATAAGGATCGATTTTGCCTCTAGCAGACATAGGGGTCCAAACAACGACATTTGGCTGTGTAATGCTTTCGTTTCGGATTTTCCTCTGCCCCGTACCGTTCTGTTTATTTACATGACCATTCAGAAGAAAGTTTGTTTCATCACTGAAAAGTATGTTATAAAAATTGTTGAACCGCCGTAACATTTAGTTGACAAAATTCAATCGATTAGCATAGTTTGTATTCTTCAATTCGTGAACCAATTGAATTTTATAGGCTTTTAAATGCAAATCATTCTTTAAAGTCAAATGTTTGATGATTTTCTTATGTTTAATGATTGGCCTTGCTTTCGGATGGATAAAGACGGATTTTGACGAACGGGCGAATCCACTTGTCGAATCGTTTCTTCGTCACGGACTGAACAAGGGCGGCCGAAGTGTTGAATTTTTACAGTTGCACCTATATTCTTTTAATAAAATATTAATTCATTGATTTGCCATATATTCATAAGCAGAAAGGGAAGCAGGTCATGAAAAACGAAAAAAAAACAAAAATATTTAATTTCAAGCATTGCGTACACGATCCCTACATGAACTATAAAATTCTTCAACATTATAGTGCTCAATCTGTAAAATAAAATGATGAAGAGCCTTCCCGAAAGACACATGACCATATAACTTCTGAATGTTAACTGGTAGAGTGTTAAACAGTTTGATGCCCATATACACAGGGCCCTTTTTAAATAAAGCCAAAGAATGAACCTGAAAAATAAATGGATACATTCTTCTAGAATTATTTACATTTGAATGTCTACAGAAATAATGCTCGTTTTTATGCATGAAGATCAAAATTTTATAAATGTACAACCCGTAAACTGTCAAAATGCCATTTTGCTTGAATATACCCCGACAAGATTCTCTGAAGCCTAGACGGAATATTACTCTCAAGGCCAACTTTTGTGTTCTCTTGATCTGATGAGACCCTCAACTGCTTCCCTAAAAATGATGCTATAACTCAAAAGTGAGTGAAACCCAGCAATATCCCGTTTTTAATACATCTACATCAGTTTGGTCTCTAAGAACCCTCAATTCATAAATAACCGATTTTAACTTCTTATTAATTTCACCGACATGGTAATGACACTTCATGAAGCTGTGAACATAAACTCCCAAAAATTTTACAAACTCCCTGATTGGTGCTACAGTATCACGATAAGTTATGCTTTCTGGATAGTTACGCTTTGCCCTATCAGTTTTAAAAATAATACATTGAGTCTTGTAATTATTTATCACAAGCAGATTTTCAATACAACATTCATTCACTCGGTCCATTGCATTCTCGAGCATCCGGATCCATTTTCTAATGCTGTCGTCACTTGGTGCACGATATTCCGCGCGATACAAACCTTGAGAAGCCACTATTGAATTCATCGTTGCAATAATACGCTCGTACACAAAAAGCGCGATGCGTTCTCGGGTACTGCTCCATAGCGACTAAAACTCCACAAAATGGCAGACACCACCATCCCGTCCCCACTCCCCTTCGTCGTTCAGTTTCAAAATGCAGCTACAAACGATACACTTTTTTGACAGGCTGTTCCAAGCTATTCCAAGGTATAGATCACTAAATGTGCAATGAGTGGTGATGTCTCAGTGGTAAAAGCAGAGGGCTCGTGACCGAAAGGTCGCGGGATAAGTCCTGTTCGGGTGGAAAAGAAATTTTCTCGTTGAACGGGTTTCGGCCATCATTTAAATGGTCGGTAGAAAATTAAGAGTGTTGTGACCTGAAGTAGCTTCAGATCGCAGTTACAAAGCCTACCCAGAACACAACTGAACTCCTAACTCGCACAAGCTTAAAAAGCTTCTGAGGGATATTCACAGAAGATCTAGGAGTATCAGGATTATATAAATAAAATATAAATAAAAAAAATGTGATGGTGGTGCTGAAGTCCTTTAGATAATTTTCAACAAGTTTTTCAATAAAATAAATGGAGGTTAATACTTGATAGAAAGTATATAAAACTTAACTTAATATTTTAATATTAACAGATATATTCTGTTAGCCTTCTACATATGTAATTTCAAAAAATTATATTTAATATTATAACTTCAGGGATAAAATTAATGTCATATAAGCACCGCTTATATCAAACGACATAAAATAAGTATTCATTACACGACTCTACAAAAAAAATTTCGTTCTTTGTCCTAAAGTTTATACTATTATTTTCCAGTTAGTTATGCACAAAAACGAAAAGAAAATACCTTTTTTCGGTATAAAGTTTGCTTTTGTGATAGTTATAATAATAATACTCATTTTTCAATTTTTTCATAAATTTTAATTGATTTTAATATTTTTAAAAAGACCGCGCGGTGAGAGTGGGGTATTAACGTTAACACTGTGCCGCTAGATGGCACCCGAGTGATAAACAACCATCAGGTGTTGTTTACAAGCCCAGAATAACTTAAAATGTCGTCACGAAAGTGCAAATACGATGCTGATGCTTTTTGTTTTATATGTGGTCAATTTATTAAAGTTCGAGACGTGAAATATGAACTAAAGACATCTCACGTTCTCTGTGAAGCCTATGAAGCATATTTTGACTGTCCTGTATGGAATCAAGATAAGCCATGGGCTCCACATGTTGGTTGTAGTTATTGTAAAAGGTGTTTGGAAGGTAAGCAATTTTTATTTAATCAAGCGATGAATCCAAAATAATAGACATATTAATTTTTATTTTTATATTTTTAGGTTGGTATCGAGGTGAGAAAAGGTCTATGAAATTTGCAATACCAAGGATTTGGCGAGAACCAAAATACCATATTACTGACTGCTACTTTTGTATGGTGAATCCGAGTAAAAGACGTAGAGGTAAAAATGCAAAACCTATTGAATATCCTGACCTCGAATCTTCTTCTGCTCCAATTGCTCACGACCTGACACGACCAGTACCTGAGCCACCAAAAAAATTATCGTAGAAAAGTAGCTCATCTTTTAGTTTTTATAAAAGTAATTCCGATAAGGAGTTTTTGCCTACACCTGAACAACCAAAACACTATCTCATTACTTCAGAAGATTTTAACGATCTAATTAGAGATTTAAATTTGCCAAAAAATAAAGCAGAGCTTCTAGGCTCTCGGTTAAAACAGTGGAATTTGATTGATGATGTTAAGATCACGGATCAGCGGACTAGGCATGAAATGTTTGCAGCGTTTTTCACGAAGGAGGATGGACTTTGTTTTTGTAATGACATTAAAGGTATGTTTGAAGCAACTGGCATACCCTGTGTCCCTAGCGAATGGCGTTTATTCATTGACAGCTCTACAAAAAGTTTAAAAGCAGTTCTATTGCACAACGGAAATAAATTTCCGTCTCTTCCAATTGCTCACTCAGTACATCTTAAAGAAAATTATGAAAGTGTCAAAATTTTGCTTGAATCTGTAAAGTATCGTGAGTATAACTGGGAGCTGATTGGAGATTTTAAAATGGTGGGATTTTTAATGGGGCTACAGGGTGGATATACAAAGTATCCGTGTTATTTGTGCTTGTGAGATAGCAGAGCGGATTCTAAACACTATATTCAACGGTCATGGCCTGTAAGAACAGAATTGTGTGTCGGAAAACAGAACGTCAAATTTGAGCCGATTGTTGAAGCGGAAAAAGTGTTAATGCCGCCTTTGCACATTAAGTTAGGGTTGATGAAACAATTTTTTAAAAAACTGGATGAAACTTCAGAAGCTTTTGGATACTTAAAAAAAAAATTTCCGAAGTTATCGGAAGCAAAGGTTAAAGCTGGGGTTTTTGTTGGTCCGCAAATAAGACAGATTTTCGCCGATGAAAAATTTCCAACGTTGCTGAATCGTACTCAAAAAGCAAGTTGGAACAGTTTTAAAGCAGTAGTTTCTGGATTTTTAGGAAATAATAAAGCTGAAAACTACGAAAAGTTGGTTGAGGATATGCTTACAAATTTTAAGGCCATGGGCTGCAGGATGTCATTAAAAGTACATATGCTGCATGCTCATTTGGATAAATTTAAAAACAATATGGGAGCCTATTCCGAAGAGCAAGGAGAACGTTTCCATCAGGACATCATGAATTTTGAACAACGCTATCAAGGCCAATACAATGAAAACATGATGGGCGACTATATTTGGGGTTTATTGAGAGAAATTAGCTATGAACATAAAAGAAAAAGTAAATGTGTGCACTTTTAAGTTATTTTCCACTTTTCTGTAAGCTAATTTGATAGTAAAACTTAATAAAAATAATAAACATTTTTATTTCAATAGTTTTATTTTCAATCACAAATTAAAATCCGAGATTTTTAAAAATTTCGTTCAATTAGACTTCTAAGCACAAAAGCAAAGTTTTTCATGCCATATATTTTTTTTCCGTCTTATTACGACCTAAACTACCGAAATTTAATGCTTTGCAATCAAAATCAAATTTCATGTTGACCCGTGTTATAAGACATTCAAATGAGATAACAAAATCCAATAAATATAAATTGTTGACAAAAACCTTATAAATTAAATATTTTGAGTAGACAAAATTTTGTTTCTGCTCATCCCTCTTATGAAAACAGATATCTTTCAAAAATGTTTAAGATATTCTTAAGAATTTCATCATAAAACTAAGTAAGATAGAATATTCAATGTTATTGGATATCCAACTAAGTTACTTTTTAAAAAATCTGAAGATATGTAAAAACATTACTAAAAAACACGTTTTAAGAGAGACTTTGCTCGTCAGTACCCAATCACATTAAAAAAATATAACATCAACCAACAAAAAATATTTACTCACCTCAACAATCTAGAAACATTTTGGCAAATGAATACTGAATATTGAAATGGTGTCCCATGTGACCTTCAACAAATAGTTCTGTGGTTTACCATCGACCTTAAAGATTGACCGGCAATTTAACGGCCTCTGTTATAGCATAAGGACATCTGTATAAAGAATGTTAAGGAAACTAAATAATTATGTATTATGAATAAAATAAAATAAATGGAGGTTTAAACTTGATAGAAGGCATATAAAATTTTTAAAATTTTTTGATATTAACAGATATATTCTGTTAAAAGAATATATCCAAGTAAGATAGTTGGTGATCGATACAAACTGCAATTACTTCGTTTGAACCGTGCATTACGAAAAAACCGTCCAAATATAAGGACAGTTATTCTTTTGGATTACAAAGCTCGGCCTGACGTCTCAAAAGTTGATCACCGGCTGTTTCGGCGGATGCGACATGATTTGGCAGGTCACCGCCTCACTTCATTCGACGAAGTAATGATAATAATTCATTCATTGATCCTCTAAGACACAAAATTGGTGTAGGATAATTCAGTATATAAAATAATAACAATTTCAGGACAATCAAAACAGACAATCTTCTTCCAAAAGATGCAATAAGCTTTCTTAATCATCATAAATTTTATTGTTCTTTTGAAACCTAAGCTATTCATTGCTGTCACAGAATCAGGTAGGTGATTGTAAAGCCTGATGCATTGATGAAATGTTCACGATTAGAATTTATTCGTTCTCAGGATGGGTATAGACAAGGTTTCAGAATAGATCGAGACAATCAAAAAGGTTTCAGAATTTCGCGCGGACTAAACATGGAATGGAAACTAGTCAATTTAACAAAACCAAGTTTTTCCGAAACGGAATTCGTAAATTGCTCGAAAGATGAGGAAAAGTAGTAAACAGCGATGGACAATATTTTGAATAATTTTTTCATTCATTATATGTACTTTTTGAGCTATAAATACGGACCGAATTAATTTTTACTCTCAATAATAATGCATGATTCTTGCTGAAAGCCCAATTTTGACTAGGAGTACGTCGGTTATCTAGATGAGACAATTGTTTTCTGTACATCACCAACATAACGTGCAGGTTACATACTGCCTCTTATCAAGGAAAGTGTTGGCTACCATAAACAATAGCCCATCAAACCATTATTCTGGCAGTCCTTTGTACGTCCTTCTCAACAGTTACTCAATTTCACGTTACTCTACACAGAAAAATCTTATCCTCCTATAGACATGAGGCATACCTAGAAAGAATCGCTGAAGACGGCATTATACTATTCTGCCTACCAATGCTGCAGTTCAAACTGTTGCGTAGTCAAAGGAAGTATTAAATTGCACGATATAAACAATGTACTGTAATTATTTTTTCCTTCTTCTTACTATTGGTTAGCGATTTGAAACAATGAAATAGTTTCATAGACCTAGTTGCCTGGAGCTTGATGCTTTATGATTGGCCTTGGTTGAGCAATAGGCTCTCTCTTCTTCGGTCCATTCACGACACTGTCATGCCTTGGTGTACGTTCATGTGCATTATTATACTCCATAAACCTGTAAGATTGAAACAGGTGGTGGTCATAGTGTATCGCTTGTCGGAACGTCTCGCTATGTGCAACAATCAATCGTAAATTTTGTTGATTTTTGATTCACCGTTCTCTTTGTACATTTTGGCAGATATATTCAGCTATGGTTTGTTCACGTTTTCGCGATTTTAGTGACCCCTCCTTCACTGTTTCCATAAAACTTCATTCAAAAAAACTTACAAATCAATAAGATATTACTTTGTTTTCTATCACTTTCTTATTACAGTGACCCGGGTTTTGTAGCCTTAATACATTTTTAAATTGGTGTATAGCAAGTTGTATTTCAAGAGTTTTCATATATTTGAGGAAAAAAGAAAGAAAAAATAAAAACTGCTTCAGTTAAAAACTGATTTGATAGTGGAATCTGTGTACCAGTGCATTACTATCTGAAAAAATGAAATTTTCATTAATAGCAACGTGAAAATGAAAATATCTTCATCAAGATGTCATGGTTCTTGAAAATACTAATAAGTCAATTCTGTCACGGAAAGGAACTCCGTCCCAAAGTATAATTATGTCTCCTCGAACTTCTTGAAGAGAGCGGCGGTTACTTTTTATGAGTGGAAGTGTCTATACCCGTACTTGTCGACTATCAGAAAAACGTTCATATCTGGATTTATTAGTAAAGAGTAAGTGTCGCCATTCAACTGCCCAGTGCACCCCACTCTAATCCTTAAGGCTTATGTTCATGAGTGAATGGAAATCTCCATTACAAGCATCTCAATGTTACAGAGACGTCTTCCCTAGGAAAATAAAGTACCTGTGGCATCTTGAATACTTTGACTTGCCATTCTGCAAGTGCTGAGAGGCTGTCTTCTCACCGAAATAGTTACAAAATGGCCTTCTATGGCAATTGTAATGTGTGGTCGACTACTGCTGGGTCTTTGACGAACAGTTCCAGTGGCAATGTACAATGCCAGTGTGATATCACACTTTGACTAACATTGAAGAAACTAGATACTTGTACTTGTGTTCTACTAGCTTGAAAAGCCATCCCAAGGGCTCTGTTGACATTGTTCTCCAATAAAAATTGTCTAAGCATAACGAGAATTCGTTTTTTAATTGCGTTGAACCGTTTGATCTTATTGAAAACGAAATAGAGAGTGAAGTGAAAATCATTAAATGTGCATCTCTGACACACATGGATAAAAAATAATAACTTTGAAACTGAAATCCGCAACTTTAAGTTTATCAACAGAATCATCTGAATTATTCAGTGACATATCTATTGATAGCCTTGAAATGAAATTCTGGGTTTTAATTTCAAAGTTAAGTGGGCTTTTGTTCAGAATTTTTTCGTAAAGGATTTGTTTTGATCTTCTCATTGTGTTCAATTTTCAGAGCAAGAGCTATGATTGGCAACAACCACGAAATGAATATGAGAACTTATATTTAGAGCTGAGAATATATTATCACATCGGAGGTCTCTTTTGGGTTTCCAATTAATTCATTTATTTATTTGCGAAATAGGAATATCTTACAGCAGAATCCAAAATATATGCACAACGAAAGGAAGCAAAATCTATTCAAAATATTTTTCCATAATTTTTTTTAACAATCTACTGAACAATTAAGATGTCAAAATACCTTTCATGTAAATAATTAGACGACACATTCTACATAACAGGCTCTTTACTCCTGAATTCGTCTTGTAATTTGAACTCTGAAAAGAGGTTGATCCTTCGAGAAATATGTGAAAATGTGGAATTTAACTGACTCAGAAGATTTGGAGAATCTATGCAAACCTGGACGAATTTGAAAAGAAACGCGAAGTCTCTGTAAGTCCAAGAAATTTCGAGGGTATCGAGTGAATATTTTTTCCTCAGGTGTGAAATATCGCCTAAAGTATAAATGTTCGTGTTTTTGTATTCAACTTATTTGATAAATGTATTGTAAATATGTTCCGGGCATTTTCTATATACATTGTATTGAAGATTCTAGACATAACTATCGGGTGTTTTTTTAGAGTGATAGAACTTTCGATAGGAATAACTGTGATTAGACAGAAGGTAGAAGCCATGTTGTTTTGAGATTTCTGTTCAGTAAGCATTGACAAATTATCATGGAAAGACTCACGCCGCAACAACATTTACAAATTGTTGAAATTCATTTTCAAAAGCAGTGTTCTATTCGCCAAACTTATAGAGCTCTTCGTGAAATTTATGGTTTACATAATCGTCCATCAGTGCAGCTTATTTGTCGAACTATCGATAGATTTCGGACAACATTTTCTCTACTCGATGCAACAACAACAACAAGACAAATAACTGTACGTACAGAAGAAAATATCGCTGATGTAAGTAATAGTGTTAATGATGATCCAGATTTGTGTATTTGTCGACGTTAACAACAAGTTGGACTCTGTGCATCCACCACATGGAAAAGTTTGCGTAAATATCTTGGTGTATGCCCATACAAGGTCCAACTGGTTCAAGAACTAAAGCCACTTGACCATAATAAGCGTCGTTTGTTTGCTGATTGGGCCTTAGAACAGCTTGAAATTGATCCACTTTTTATCGTAAAATTGGGTTTAGTGATGAAGCTCATTTCAGGTTGAACGGTTATGTAAACAAGCAAAATTGCCGTGTATGGAGTGAAAATAATCCTCAAGAAGTTCTGCAGGTTCCATTGCATCCTGAAAAATGCATCACTGTATGGTGTGCTTTACACGCTGGAGGTATAATCAGTCCATATTTCTTTCAAAACGATGCTGGAGCTAATGTTTCAGTGAATGGTGCTCGTTACAGATCGATAATCAATGATTATTTGTTGCAAAATTTGAATGGTATCGACCCAGAAGTGTTTTGGTTCCAACAAGATGGTGCTACATCTCATGCTGCTACCGGAACAATTGATTTATAGAAAGAAAGATTTGGCGATAACATTATTTTGAGAAATGGACCAATTAATTGGCCTCCAAGATCATGCGACATAACTCCACTGGATTATTTTCTTTTGGGTTATGTCAAGTCATTGGTTTATGCTGATAAACCAGAAATAATAGACGCTTTGGAATCCAACATAAATCGTGTTTTATTGATGGAATAAGGCCTGAATTACTCGAAAAGTCCAAAAATTGGTCTGGTCGAATGCGGTTCCTCTGAGCTAGTCGTGGTTGACATATGCCACAAATTATTTTCAAATCATAAATGTCATAAAATTATCTTTCAAATAAAAAAAAATTAGCTTCAATCTTAATTTAAATGTGTTTTATTTCAATTTAGCGTTCACTTTAAAAAAACACCCTAACAAAATACAATCTGCTGAAAATATAAGCATAATAAAGGTGGAAAAAGTTCATTTTATTTGGAAGATTCACAAGTTCTTGTTATGAAACCCATTAGCCTGTTACGTTTTCTCACTGTACTAGCAATTTGCTGATCGAAGGTCATCCTAGAGTTGAACAGAACGTCCAAATCTTCGTCATAAGAGACCCTAAATAGAATACCTTCGCCGATAGTGTAGTTAAACTTGAACAAATTAGCATTTCTAGTGAATGTTATATCTGATACTTGGAAATATTCAAATTAGTCATGTTCCATCTGCAGTATCTAATAAAGATATTCAATATCATCAATAAACTGACAGATATTCAGGTTCTCTTGAAATTGTGAGCAGACCGACAAACTCCTGATAAATAAATAAAACTTTATTTCATCTGCTTATAAAAGGAACACAATAAACACGAGAAAACACCATATCATTAATAAAGATAAGAAAAAAAAAGAATCCCATATGGGATACCTGTGGTACACCTGAAGTGGTTGTTATTGCTCTTGACATAAGATCTGAAATAGACACGACTTGCACTCTATGAGACAAGTAAGAACCATGGCAAGAGATCACATTGGTGCCAATGAGTGAAAGTTTGAATATGAGAATATTAGCTTGTCGAAACCCCCAGTTAGATCTACATAAACATAATCCACTTGGAATCTTTTGTCATATTAATTACAAACCAAAAAACATGCTTGCATATCAGAATCGCGAATTACTAACTGGGATCAACAAGGACGATTTCCATTTTCCTGGAAATATACTCAATCTATTGACCTACAAAAAATTAGGAGGGGGGAGAGTTGACCGACTAACGGTTAAGAACTTGACAAAGAGAGATGGAATTTCATCGGGTCCTGCTGATTTTTTTGGGTCTAAGCAAAGCAACACCTAAAGTACGTCTTCTTCTGTGAAGTGAGTCGAGCTCAAATTCCTGGAGATAGGCGTAAGAGTTTTTCTTCAACTATACATCGTTGAAGAGCCCTATAAATAAGGCAGTTTTTGCATGTCATTTCCTTGGGGGTTTACAGGGCGGAATTCAGAGTAAAATTCGACCAAAAATTACGGTTGAAGAAAATTTTTAATTATTTTTCAATAATTTCTTTTCCTTTATTTGGGCTTATAGCCTGTTAGTATACCTTCTTTGTAAATAATTAAACCACCCTAAAATGAGAAATAATTCCATAAAAATCTTCAGGAAACCATCCTGGTCTAAGGAGAATTTTCGCTCTTTCCAATGGTGTACACTGAAATTTGATTAAGATGATAGTTTTCAAGTTATGCTTTGTTTCTAGTGAACAAATTGTGATTATTTTTCCGACCCAAATATCGACCAATAGAATTGCACCATTCGACGTCACGTGGTACAACCTACATGGTATTATACTGATAATTTTTTGATTATTTTCTCTGGTAGTTGCTATATATAAAAAACAAAACATGATCCAGTCAAATTAACCACACGTCAAACTGACAGGTTGAATTCAATTGTGAAAATTGGAGATTTTGCATGAAAATGAGTCGATTTGGAGTTTGTTCTCTGTCCACCATCGATAAAAAAGTCAAAGGAAATGTTCCCATTAATACGGAGAAGGCAAAAAAAACAGTTTGGAACCAATTTACTACTTTTTGTACTGAGAGGGAATACACATTGAGTGCTGAAACGAGTGAAGCGCAATTGGCAAACATTATGAAAGATTACGCTTACAATATGCAGAAAATGGATGGAGAAGACTATAAGGAAAGTACAATAAAAACAATGTGGAATCAGACTGCCAAATCACTTCAAGAAAAGTATAAAATAATCCCCCGAATACCACACGAGCTTCAAAATTATCTGGCATTTCCCTCAAGGTTCCCTGCAAACAAATAAAGTCGTCAAGTTTTTCAGGAAAAATCACTCGCGCTTCGCGCTCGTGATTTTTTAACCTGAAAAACTTGACTCCTTCATTTGTTTGCAACGAACCTATCGGGAAATACCCGATAATTTTGAAGCTCTTGTGGTATTATAAGTGAAAAGTTACAAAATATTAGAATCTGAAATAACTTTACAACAAAAGAAAACTGGACCACACTCTAAAGTAACTTTTTTGTTGCAAATTGGCTGAAGAATTACCTTGTGAGATTTGGCCAGAGACGACTTGGGCACCCTGCATATAATGCAAGTTTTTCAAATTTCTTATATTTTCAATTATTAGATGACTTTACTATAAAATTCTACTTATCTTGATACAATCTTCGATAAAAGTTTAACTTTGTAAAAGTAGGATTAATAATAAATTAAACTGATTCATTTATATAATTTTCACGGCGATTTCTCGTTTATAATCCTTGAAACAGTATCGATCTCGAAACATAACCAACACATATTCCAAATACATCCATTACCATCTATGGAAACAGGAAGCGAAATTTTCATTTCAACTCCACTATGCTCATGGTGAATTTTTATCGTATTTTAATCACACAAGGATGGTGAAAAAAGGAAAAGAAAACACGGAACTAAAGTCCGTCCAATAAATCTGTCAAACTCGTCTTTCACACCGATGAAGGACGCCGAAATTATTCACAATTACGGCAGATTTTCACACTTTTCGTTTCTGATGACCGAGAGGTGAAGGTTTCGCCGTTGAGCTGTTAGGCAACACAAACGATTCGCCACAATTAAAAATTGATTGAGGACAGCAGTAACCTCGACCTTATTCGTTGCTTTTCTCGATGCGACTAGTGCAATAAATATTGATGGCTTGTTAGAGATGAAACCAAAGAAATGTATCAATAAGTTAATAGTCAGGCAAGCAGTGAATGATGATCCGTATCTGTTGATTAATCAAAAGATTAAAAAATTAATAATAATAATGTTTATTCAATTCATAGTACAGATAGATGTACAAGAATAATGTCGCATTAAATTAAATTTCAAATTGATACAGTTTTGTTTAATTTACAATAATCTAAAAACTCTTCAACAGTGTACAGTTTACATTTCATTATGAATTTGTTTAATTTCTTAACCAATAATTTATCCTCCTTTATATCACCGAAATGTTTCGGCAACGCATTAAATAATTTTATACACATATACATAGCATTACTTTGTGTTAAAGTTAGAGTAAGTCGGGTATAAATATTTAACAGTTTGTCTAGTCTCAAGTTTTCATTTTTATGCTCTTCAAACAATTCTTTATTTTGTACCGAAAACTTTATACAAATGAAAATGTAAAGGCCTGTCAAAGTATATATATTGTTATGCCGAAAAACACATCTACACGTCTGCCTATATTTCATATTGAGTATATATCTCATTCCAACCTTTTGTTTTGTAAACAAGCTAAACGAAAAAGAATTTGAATATCAAAACAGATTTAATCTGTTGTCTTCTACAATTTTAATTTAAACAAATTTTTTGAAGAAACTTTAAGAATTAAATTAATGTCTTTATAAGCACTGCTCATATTTAATAGACGTATAAAATCAAAACTCATCATACAATATCAGATGGAATTAAGAAAAACCAACGAATATAAATTGTCAATTGAAATTAAAATATAAATAAGCAAACATTTTTTGTTTCGTTCCAGGCATGCGTACTGAACTCTTCAGACAAACGTACGAAGCCCTGTTTGTTACAAAATGTATTGTTTTCTGATCCTATATCAATGAAAAATAACTCTTTCTCAAAAATATAAAACATAATTTCAAGAAGTTCTCAAAAACTAATTTATTTGAAATATTCAATATATTTAAATTAGGTTTTTTAAATAAAGAAATTCATTATACAGTGTTGAATAGTTTTAACTAAGACCAAGTGCCTTATAAGCTTTGTATGATTTTTTGTGAACATGGAACATAGAGTACCTTGGATATGAATGTACCTATTTACATCTTCATATACCATATATTTCTGAAGTTGCAGTCGGTATGTCTATACATTGTTTGATTGATTTTATTATTTTTTATATGTAAAGTTGAACTGATCTTATCGTAATTTTAATTATTTCTTGAGGATGTGCTACAAGTTTTGAGATTTTTTGAAGTAATTTATTTAAGTATATTGAATATTTCAAATAAATTAGTTTTTGAGAAGTTCTTGAAATTATGTTTTATATTTTTGAGAAAGAGTTATTTTTCATTGATAAAGGATCAGAAAACAATACATTTTGTAACAAACAGGGTTTCGTACGTTTGTCTGAAGAGTTCAGTACACATGCCTGGAACGAAACAAAAAATGTTTGCTTATTTATATTTTAATTTCAATTGACAATTTATATTCGTTGGTTTTTCTTAATTCCATCTGATATTGTATGATGAATTTTGATTTTATACGTCTATTAAATATGAGCAGTGCTTATAAAGACATTAATTTAATTCTTAAAGTTTCTTCAAAAAATTTGTTTAAATTAAAATTGTAGAAGACAACAGATTAAATCTGTTTTGATATTCAAATTTTGTAATAATCCTTCTATCAAGTAAAAAACCGTTCCTTCTCATTTTAAACGAAAAAGAGCTGCATTCATTGCCTTAAGACAGGTTTGATTGGAAACAGGAAAAATAAACTACAGACATTTTTAACACATTGAAAGCATACAAGCTGGAATTTAATTTTTTGTACAAGTACTCAACATAATTTCTCCACTTCAAATCATAGTCAACATAAGTACCTAAAAATTTAGAAGATACATTTATCTTGGCACTAGTATCATCTAATAATACCATACCTGGTAACAGAGTTTTTGATCTGGCATTATGAAAAATCGCACATTCTATTTTTTCGGAGTTCAATTTCAAACTATGTTATGTATACCAATTTTTTATTCCAATGAATGCATTGTTCAACTCTTCCATTAACTTTATGATATTGTTTATAGTCTTAACTATATAAATTTGAATATTAAAACAAATTGAAACATGTTTATCTTCTACAATTTTAATTTCAAAAAAATTTTTATTCAAAAAACTTTTAGAAATAAATTTATGTCTAACAAGCACCGCTTACATTTAATAGACGTATATAATCAAAACTCAATATATAATGTCAAATGGAATAAATAACCCAACAGATATACGAAAGTAATTAAAATTAATAAATAAATATTCAAAGGAGACAAAATTTTGTTTCTGGTCTTACCGTAAAGAACACCAATTGCCCTTTAAAAACATAAACACACTTAAAGGACTTCTCAAAGAATATAATTTATTTGACATATTTAATATATTTAAATATTCGAACAAATTATTTCAAAAATCTCTAAAAAAATGTGCACTATATCTTCAAAAAACAAATATAATTCTAGACAATCCCGTCTTCAGTCCTCTTTTAACATTCCAAATATCAAAATCAAAAACATAACCTATATCACTCACGTGTTAAAAGACTTAAACTTCGAAATACAGATCAACTATATAATTCAAGATTGATCTATGTTCTAACAAAATCAAAGAACACTGTGAGTTATTTTAAGGTTTATTTAAATTCATTGATATTCTATAATGAGATTTATTGAAGCCAAAATATAATTATATTCTATTTTAAGTATATAAACATCATCAACATACAGAAACATATTCAGCAACTCACTAATATTGACAGGAAGATCATGAATATATAAAATAAACTAGAGTGGACCCAAATTACTGCCTTGTGGTGCACCACAGCTGATCTTTTTTTCTTCCGAGATAAAAAAAATATCTGCTCTAATACGGACTTTCTGTTTCCGACCTTCAAGGTAAGATTGTATTATTTAAGTTGTTTGTCCCTTATTCCGAAAGCATTAAGTTTTTGTAATAGTTCAGTATGATTCACACAATCGAATATTCAGATAAATCTAAAAAGAAGCCAACAGGAATTTCACCTCTTTCCCCCTTCTGCGTGAGTTCGAAAATTGCAGTAGTTGTATTTTTCTTATTCATATAGCCATGTTGAGCTGGACTGAAAATTTCATGTTTTCTGATAAATTTAACTAGAAGATTAGACAGAATTAATTCAAATGAAAGTTGTTAATAAATTTATATATACTATAAGGCTTGGATCATCGAAGGGGCCAGATTTCTATACAGGTGAAATTTTAAGTGTTAATGGAAATACACCAGCTTTATTTGTGATGAACTGCAATGGCTTAACAATCAAGTCAATATCTTTGGTTATTAAAACGTTTGGTATTTGATCGTATTCTGATGAAAAAGAGTTCTTCAACTGTTGGACAACTCTTAATATTTCATTTTATTCTATTTCAAATACAAAGAAAAAATTACTTACTAGTTTTAACTTGTCATCAGGTGTAGAAGGTGGAATGTTCATCACATTAGTGGAAACATTCATAAAAAAGTTCTCAAAGTTATTTACAATTATTTGTGGGTTACCAGAAGGAATTGTTTGCCTTTTTGACCTACATTGACAAGTTAATGATTGGATCAAACTCCAAGTTGTCTTAGTTTTGTTGTCCGAGTTTATAATTTTATTGGTTATAAACGTCTGTTTCAGTTCTGTAATTTTTTCATCGTATTGCGTCTTAGATATTACATATTGTTGCAAATATTCAGACTTATTTTGTGACACCGCAAAAAGTACATCCAGTTTCTGTTTCAAAGCAACTAAATGGGGATCGGTTTTATAACTTATAATATTAGATTTTTTTGTAATAATATGTTTATTATTGGACTTTATGTTAATAAGGGGAAATGAATTCTGTAACATAATTTTAAAATTACTAAAGAAAAAACCCCACATCTAATCTATTCTACTCCCGATTAAATGAGGACAATTATTTCATAAAAAATTATATAACTTGTGATCATTAATTTTCTAACCAATTTCTTCTCAAAATTTGTATGGTACTCATTTTCAATTTCAAAGAACATTAATTGAGCTAGATGATCTGACAAATGTGGTTGAACTATTTCTACAGAACTGTTTTCCATATTAGTGAATACATTATCTAAACACGTAGATGAGTGATGTGTAATCCTAGTAGGTTCTTTAACCAACATTTGCAAATTGAAACCTTCCATAACTGTTGTCATCATGTTTGTGTTCTCATTATTTTCTTCTAGAAAATCAAAATTAAATTCTCTTTACTAATGAGATTCGAAATCAGTTTAAATTTTTCAGGAAAAAATGATGATATGAACTAAAGATTACTCAATAAGAACTAACCTTACAGAACTCAAATTAAATCAACCTGTATTCAAGTGAACAAATAGTCCAAAACATTGACGTAAAGTCAGAAGCTTTTGCGCGCTTGTTCAACAGTATGTTCTCCTGAAATTTAAAAATTTCTTGAAGGAGCTACATACGAGTATATATATAATGAAAGAAAAACACAAAATTCTGTCATACAAAAATTGAACAGAAAAATTTTTTGCAATTTTAGATCTGCTCTACCGAGGAAACGGAAAATCTCATAGAAATGAAAATACACGGTTGAAAGGCCAATCAATTCTTCTCCCTTCGACGTGCATCGTTGTAACAGGTTTTCCAATAGAAAGTATACAAATTAAAATTTATATTTAAATTTAAATTATTTTTAAATGTATATTATCCTGATACTCCTAGATATTCTGTGAAGCATTTTCAGCTTGTGCGAGTTAGGAATTCAGTTGTGTTGTGCGTAGGCTGCGATCTTACGCCACCTTAGGTCACAGCACTGTTAATTTTCGACCCAATAGTGAAATGGTAACCGAAACCTGTCCAACTAAAAGATTTCTTTCCTACATGAACAGGATTTGAACACGGGACGTTTAGGTTCCGAGCCCAATGCTCTATCCACTAGGCTGTCGACACACAATGATTATGATATCAATACTTTATATTATTTTTGACATTTCCCATGTTATCTGTGTCCAGTATGGTATGCCATTATAATCGTGGAAAGATAACACTTCAACAACGTTTAGAAATTCAGTGTTCATTCGTGAAAACTGTGAGAAATTTAAGAAGAATTCATGGAAGACATTATTCTGTTAATTTACCCACTATTTGTCGTATGGTAGACAAATTTGAAAGTGAATTTTCTTCACGCGATCCAAGAGTACCAGTACGACAAAAAAATACACACATACAAGGGAATAGTACCTGGGTTGCAGCAATTTTAGGAGAAAATCCAAATTTATCGGCTCCACGTCGTTCTCAACAATTAAATCTTTTTCAAACAAAAACTTGAAGAATTTTAAGAAAATATCGGGTGTTCTTTTTAGTGTTATAGAACTTTAAGTTAAAATAATACCCATTTATTTCAGATTGAAGCCAAATTTTTTTATTTGAAAGATAATTTTATGACATTTATGTTTTAAAAATAATTTCCGGTATATGTCCACCACGACTAGCTCTGAGGAACCGCATTCGAAAAGACCTATTTTGGACCACTTTTTCGAGTAATTTAGGCCCTATTTTATCAATAAAACGAGTTATGTTGGCTTCCAAAGCGTCTTTTGTTTCTCGTTTATCAGCATAAACCAATGACTTGACATAACCCCAAAGAAAATAATCAAGTAAAGTTATGTCGTATGATCTTGGAGGCCAATTAATTGGACCATTTCTCGAAATAATGTTATCACCTAATCTTCCTTTGTTACGGTAGCAGCATGAGGTGTAGCACGATCTTGTTGGAACCAAAACATTTCGTGATCGATACCATTAAAATTTTGAAACAGATTATCATTGACCATCGATCTGTAACGAGCACCATCCACTGTAACATTAGCTCCAGCATCGGTTTTAAAGAAACATGGACCGATAATGCCTCCAGCGTGTAAACCACACCATACAATGCCTTTTTTACATAGCCATTCAACCGGAAATAAGCTTCATCACTAAACACAATTTTTCGATAAAAAAGTGGATCAACCTCAAGCTGTTCTAGGGTCCAATCAGCAAACAAACGACGCTTATTATGGTCAAGTGGCTTTTATTCTTGAACCAGTTGGATCTTGTATCGGTGTAGACCAAGATCTTCACGCAAAATTTTTCATGTGATAGATGCACAGTCAAACTTGTGAACGTCGACGAATAGACAAATCTGGATCAGCATTAACACTATGACTTACAGCAGCGATATTTTCTTCTGTACTTACAGTTCTTTGTCTTGTTGTTATTGTTGCATCGAGTAGAGACAATGTTATCCGAAATATATTGATAGTTCGACGAATAAGCTGCTCTGATGGACGATTATGTAAACCATAAATTTCACGAAGTGCTCTATAAGTTTGGAATAGAACACTGATTTCGAAAATTAATTTCAACAATTTGTAAACGTTGTTGCGGCGTGAGTCTTTCCATGATAATTTCTCAATGTTTACTGAACAGAAATGTTAAAACAACATGGCTTCTTCCTTCTGTCAAATCACAGTTATCCCTATCGAAAGTTCTATCACTCTAAAAAATCACCCGATACATTACCATTATCCTTCTAAACTCCAATTTTAGATCAATCGGAATTGTAGTTTCGAAAATATTGATGAAAATAAGGGAAAATGTCAAATACGAATAACTGTAAAACCATTGGACTGATTTGGTCCAATAACGAACTCAACCGAGATATTCAGGCTTCAAACCTACCTAGAAAGTTTCTTGTGTCTATCTCTTGTCTTCCGAAAGTTATAGTATTTAAGGTAGCACTCAACTTTAGACTTTTTTCTTTGGGGTCACGTGAAAGATTAGGTCTATGCCAATGCTCCACAAATAGATGCAAGACCTTAAAGATGGAATTCGTGAAGTTATTGAGGACATACAGCAAATGTGCGAATTTGGCTGATTTCATTTTCCATTGTTAATGGCATATCTTTCTCTTTACAATAAAATAATCCATGAATGGAGATATCCATTGATGCATCTCAAAATATATTCGTTTTTTTTTTAATCAAAATGAAACCTCTTATTGGAAAATCCTTTATATTCAAATGATGTGTTTTTTAAAATTCAATTATTGCAAGTTTTATTCCTCAATAAAAAAAATATCCCGAACATTTTATATTTCATTAATAAGGAGTATAAGCTATGGTAATAGAAAGTTCTAGAAGTCGAGACAGTGTAACATACATCTGTATAACAATTCTATACTCGAACAAACTCAGCTTCCCCAGATCTTAGTACCATTGAAAAGTTGAACGAGCAGCGCCATGAAATAAAGATGATTTAATTCAGTCAGTTTTACAGTCCTGGACTACCATCTCCGAAAATTATGGAGATGATCCAGTTTCGACGTTTAGTCAAGTGCAGTTAAATGGAGGTTGTATAAGTGAATGAGATGAAAATTTTGTTATAATTTTCTAATTCAAGAATTAAAAAAATATACTGAATAATTGCAATTGAGCTATGTTTTCTCCGGATACTTTCTAGACTATATTTTTAAAATTAACTGAAATATAAAAATAAATTAATCCGGCAAATCTGTACCAAAAATCATTAATAAGGGGTATGAGCTATGATAATAGAAAGTTCTAGAAATCGAGACAGTGTAACATACATCTGTATAACAATTCTATACTAGAACAAACTCGACAAGGTTTTGTAGATCACAGAAGCAAACGTGCGCATGTCTGCAATTTTGTCTCTGTGCATCCACCACATGGAAAATTTTGCGTAAAGATCTTGGTCTACACCCATACAAGCTCCAAATGGTTCAAGAACTAAAGCCACTTGACCATAATAAGCATCGTTTGTTTGCTGATTGGGCCCTAGAACAGCTTGAAGTTGATCCATTTTTTTATCGTAAAATTGTGTTTAGTGATGAAGCTCATTTCTGGTTGAACGGCTATGTAAACAAGCAAAATTGCCGTATAAGGAGTGAAAACAAACCTCAAGAAGTTCTGCAGGTTCCATTGCATCCTGAAAAATGCACTGTATGGTGTGCTTTACACGCTGGAGGCATCATCGGTCCATATTTCTTTAAAAACGATGCTGGAGCTAATGTGTCAGTGAATGCTGCTCGTTGCTGATCGATGATCAATGATTATTTGTTTCAAAATTTGAATGGTCGCGACCCAGAAGTGTTTTGGTTTCAACAAGATGGTGCTATACCCATAGCAGCTATCGTAACAATTACCTCCAAGATTATGCGACATAACTCCGCTTGATTATTTTCTTTGGATTTATGTCAGGTCATTGGTTTCTGCTAACCAACTTTGGAAACCCATATAACTCGTGTTATTGATGAAATAGGGCCTGAATTACTCGAAAAAGTGGTCCAAAATTGATCTGGTCGAATGCGGTTCCTCAGAGGTAGTCGTGGTGGACATATGCCGGAAATTATAAACATAAATGTCATAAAATTATTTTTCAAAGAAAAAATTGGTTTCAATCTTAATTTATTTCAATCTGAAGTTCTATCACTCTAAAAAAAAACACCCGATACATTAAAATTATGAAAAATAATGAATTACGGATACTTTCTAGACGAACTATATATATCTTTTTGGGAAAGCCAATACATTTTAGCTTTTCAGCCTTAACTTTCATATCTTCTGATGATAGTCGCGGAAAGAAGTTTTGAATTTCATGGGGAGGGCGCACGTAGAGATTTGTGGAATATAAATTTTCAATTGCAGGTGGTACCCAAAAATATTTTCAGATCCACCATTCGGTCAATATTTTAACTGTATGGCAAATTTCGAAATGAATAACATAACTGCATCCGATTTTCAGATTGAATGAATTAATTTTGTAACTGCAACTTATCTCCAATCGCACCTGAAACGAATCCCAAATTGTTACGAAGTAAGGAATTGGATATTTTTCGAATTACAAATTCTCGATTACATAAACGTGGTCAAACCCATTCGAAATGTAAATTGGCCAAATGAAGACGCCTTCCACAAAGCTGCCCAATCATGACGTAACGTGATACTCTACGAAATATCGTGTTTAGTAACCTCATTAACATTGCTCTGTTATTTGCTCGGAACTATATATTATTTCATCAAGCGACGACTAATGAATAAATACAGATGTTGTTGCGTCATCAATCAAAAGTGAAAGGGGTCCGAGTGTCCGAAAAAAGGATGCATTTTTTGGGGAATGCCGAGTTGGGAAGAACAAGGATCAAGTTTCATGACATACAAGGGTTGACTGTCGAAACTTGTTCTCGAATATTCAAATTTTTGTCGACTAGACCCTTTCAGTAATTAAGTCCCCATTTCAGTCAACTCGAGTTTACATTAGGGATGTCTGGAACTAATGTGGGCAATATGTTGAAACATAGTGAGTCGTTTTTTCATTAAAACTATTAATGTTCAATTATAAATGTCAATTTTTGAATAAATATAATTATTCAGTAGAAAATGCCTGCCGCTGGACATACTATGACTTACTCAGCAATATTTACATTACAATAATTACAAGAAGATAAATAAAACAAATGCTACGAGGATGTATTCATATCTAGTAAGCCAAGTCCGCTTTCAAGGATAAAAAAAATTCAATTAAATTCAAAATGAGAATGAAAATTCTGTAAACCTCAACCATATACTGATTTTCACGAATTTTTATTGTTATGTTCACAACAATTGTTTCGCTATCACAGTAGCATCATCAGGCAAGTTTACAATTTGAATAACTAAGCTTGTTTCTGAAATCCGTTGTTATTTATATTACAGTAAGTACAATAAATTTTTATTGAGCACTAAAACTCAGAAAAAGGTCTCTGTAAATTCCAGCTTATCTGAATATACTTAACAGAGGTCAGTTATTTAAAACTAATTGTTCGTTAGGTAATATTCCAATTTTATTGTGTTTATTTGACTCTGGGGATTCTAACAGGTTTAAGACATTATTTTTACTTTCTATATCAGAAAAATATTATGGTTGAAAGTATGTCCTTTTCCTCACAAATGGTTAGAATATGTGGAATTACTTTTATTATTGAGGAAACTCTTCGAATGTTCACAACTTCTATGTCGGAAAGTTCTTCCAATCTGTACTATGTAAACTTAAGGCAATTACCGCAGGTTAACTTATAAATCCCCGATTTATCATCTTTATGTGTACAGTCTTTATTACTTTTAATGAATTTACTCAAGTTTGAATTGGTTTTAAATGAAGTTCTTGAATCATATTTATTTTTGAGGTATGTAGCAATTTTCTCAGAAATACCTTTGTATTTTAAGGAAATGTATTCAATTTTTTTTTATATTAGGAAATACACAAAAGGTATTTCTGGAAAAATTGATACATACCTCAAAAATAAATATGATTTTAGAACTTCATTTAAAACCAATTCAAACTTGAGTCAATTCATTAAAAATAATAAAGACTGTACCCATAAAGATGATAAATCGGGGGTTTATAAGTTAACCTGCGGTAATTGCCCTAAAGTTTACATAGGACAGACTGGAAGAACTTTCTGACATAGAATTTATGAACATTTGAAGAGTTTCCCCAATAATAAAAGTAATTCCACGTATTCTAACCATTTGTTAGAAACAGGACATACTTTCAACCATAATTTTGAAATTCTACATATAGAAAGTAAAAGTTATGCCTTAAACCTGTTAGAATCCCTAGAGGTAAATAAACACAATAAAATTGGAATATTACTTAACGAACAATAAGATTTAAATAACTCATCTCTGTTAAATATATTCAGATAAGGAATTTACAGAGACCCTTCTTATGGGTTTTAGTGCTCAATAAAAATTTATATAAATAACAACGGATTTCGGAAACAAGCTTAGTTATTCAAAATGTAAACCTGCCTGACGATGCTACTATGATAGCGAAACAATTGTTGTAAACATAACAATAAAAATTTGTGAAAATCAGAATAACCTTATTCAAATATTATTTAATATGGATTTTCACCAAGTAAGGAGTGATTCCATTCAATATTTTAAACATATTATTTGAAATATTTATATTTTGTACTCAATACATAACGTTCGTTCCTTCTTGAAAGGTTTAAAAATCTTCAGTTATATCTTCAAGCTGTCCCAATGAAAATTTGATCCTTCCCAGAATTTAAAAATGAAAAATTTTCGAAGATTTTTGAAATACAGGTCAACTTCTGTTATGAGGGGGATGAGTTTCCATCATGAGTTTGTTACCATGAAGGTGGCATCAACCTTCAACATTTTTTGAATAGGGAAGAGATGTCGAGTGTTGGTTAGTTTGAAAGTTATTCATTTATGTTCTGTGCACAGTCCAGTTAATATTTTCAAAATCGGTTCACTATTCACGAAATGAACGTGAACGTCGACGAATAGACAAATCTAGATCGTCATTAACACTATGACTTACAGCAGCGTTATTTTCCTCTGTACGTGCAGTTCGTTGTCTTGTTGTTGTTGCATGGATTACAGAAAATGTTGCCCGAAATCTATCGATAGTTCTACGAATTAGCTGCTCTAATGGACGATTAAGTAAACCATAAATTTCACGAAGTGCTCTATAAGTTTGGCGAATAGAACACTGATTTTTAAAATAAATTTCAACAATTTGTAAACGTTGTTGTGGCGTGAGTCTTTCCATGATAATTTGTCAATGTTTGCTGAACAGAAATGTCAAAACAACATGGCTTCTTCCTTCTGTCAAATCACAGTTATACCTATCGGAAGTTCTATCACTTTAAAAACACCCGATACAATAGATCAGACATTGCTGCGGAGAGTAGATACAGTTCGAGATTTGAAAGTTTATTTTCACTCTAATTTACATTTATAACTATTCTCAACGAATAACTAGATGAAATAAATGAATATACATCTTCCTCAAGATGTTATTCATAGATTTAAAATTTTTAGGAAAAAAGGACTGTTGACAAGCACGTGTAAGGTTTCTACTTCACATCAGTGCTTTAAACTATTTTTTATGGCATCAATTGTGTAAAGTAAAAATTATTTCTACTTCCGTTTTTTCTCAGCCTTTGCACAAAAATTGTTTATAAAATAAGAATTATTTCTATTTCCGCTATTTCTTAGTATTTACTCAAAAATTGTTTCGTTAGACCATGTATCTATCAGGTTGAGTGTTTAAGACTTCAATTTTATTTATCGCGTAGCTTTAAGACTAGAAAAACGATTTTGCATTGTCATTACAAATCATCGTTTGGAATTCACATAGGTTCACTCAATAAACATCATGTGAAGATAGTGAACAGCATATTTTCTGGATGAAAAATGTTCCCGCCATATAATTGAAGACATTAATTGCCGATATGTACCCACATTTACCGTTTTGGCAACGTCGTAGTCGATAAATTTCATTTGAGTTGTCTGTATTTCATGTTCAAGGCTAACGAGACAACTGGTTGTAAATAGTTGTACGGGAATGGCTCTGGTAACGTCTTATTTTTTCCATTATTATTCCACAGACACATATTCGTGACAGATGTTGGGATTCTTAATGGTGCCTCGGAGGAGTTTCAGGCAGAATGTTTTGCGAAATACGCTGAAAAGATTGTATTACATAAATGCAGGAAACGAAGTCCAGACGAGATCCTGAAATATTAAGCAGATAGTCGCCTTGACTGAAAATTAGTAAATTTATTGAGCTGTTGACACACTGGAGAATAGGCGTGATATTTCAGAAAAACATCTTATTTATGTATTATAGAAAATAAAGTTGTTGAGAAAACAAGAAATTGGCTCCAGTATCTGCTCGTGGCGCCACTCTTCAACTTGAATCCTAGAGGGAACCATTGATGTCACCAAAAAAATCGAAATAGACAAATTGATATGACCTTCATGGTCAAAACAATTTTCATATGTTGAAGTTATAAAATATAAATAAACATTGAAAATTACTTTGAAAAGATTTTTTGAAATATTGTACACAATAACTGGATCAATTCTCCAAAACCTCTTCAGATTTAATATAACAAATCTCTTAAAACCATTTTGAGATTGAATTGAATGAAATGTCCTAGAAATACTGTTTTATTTTATAGGCGTATAGAATTATCAACATATATGAGCGGCAATTAACCAATAAAGAATCAAAAGAAAACAAAATACTGACCGCAATCATCCAAGACAAGTCTGTTGCAATTGTATATTCAAAAATAACAGATTAAATCACCAAAAAATGCTCCACATAGTATTCAGAAAGGTCTTTTTTGTTTCTCCTTATGTAGCAGCCATCATATTGGCTTATAGACTGTAAGACTTTCTGATTACCAACAAAGAGATAGAAAAAAACATGCGCGTTGCAGTTTTCAGGTACTGATGATCGTTTCTTAGTTTCAACATTTTTCTGTAGAACAGGCTAGTTCTTTAAATAGTGTTCAACTAGTTGACCACGTTTATTTAGGTTCGCTTTCATACAGAATATGAAGAATATTTTACTGATCATTAAAAGTAAAACAACTTAATTTCCGCTAATTTATTTAATTTCATATATTATTATATTTTATTCAATTTCCTAATGTGTTTTTTGTTTTGAATGAAATATTGCAGTTATTCTTTTTCTTTAAATCCATTATTTTTCTTCCAAGAAAAAGAATAACAGCAATATTTCATTAAAAAAAAACACATTAGGAAATTCAGTAAAAAATAATAAAGATATGATCCATAAAAACACCAAGTCTGGAGTCTATAGGTTAATCTGCGGTACTTGCCCATGTGTATTTGTTGGTCGGACAGGTAGATCTTTCGGCACTAGGATAAGAGAATACCAGAAAGCATATCTTGGAAGAAACAGAAATTCAAACTATGCTGACCATCTTTTGAAGACAGGACATGATTTTGACAATAACTACAAAATCTTACACATAAAAAACAAGGACCTTAGGTTGAACTACCTAGAAGCATTTGAAATTAACATATATCATGAAAAACAGACTCTCTTGAACGACCAAACGGACCCCAATAAATCGCCCTCACTTAAGCTTTTCTAAAACTTTGTAAAATTATAAAATAACAAATTACTGTTAAAATCCCATTATCTTCTTTTCTGTTTATTTGGAATATTTAAAGAGCTCAATCTCAAATATGTAGTTAGTGCCATACTCACCTAATGAAGTCATTTTGTCATGACGAAACAATTGTTGTGAAATTAACGGAAATAAAGGAGACATTTTTGAATTGAGGAGCAATTTTTGGTAATGAAATTTGATATTTCTAAATATCCAATCGCAACAGGCTGTCTTGGATGATGTTTTGCTGATTGATTACGATCAATTTTTTATGTTTTCTTCTTATTCTTTATTGCTTAACTGCCACACATATATTTGTTAATAATTCTAGATACTAGATACAACTATAAAGTGAAACAGTGTTTCCAAGACATTTTATTAAATTTTTTTAAGAGAGATTTTTCAGATTGAATTTGGAGACTGTAATATTTAAGAAAATAGTTCGATGGGGTCAAATCACATTTCTAACATTTTGTATAGAATATTCATCACTTTGGAAATAAGTTTTTAATATTTCCCAACTTTGTTCAAGTTTAAATCGACCCATTTCGTTAATGGAAATTATTAAACTAACTTTCTGTTTCTTGTGTTGCAAGCTTCGAAATAACCACTACTTCAAAATGCAAACGCTCAGCCTTTATATTTAAATCAGCTCTGCTCGACTTGCTGATCTAATATCAATGCCTGTATCATATTCTTTGTGAATACATTGTGAAAATTGCATGCAATATATTGTTTTATTTTACTTTCATGATAGATAAACAACTCATCAATATTATACATTTATGAAAATCAAAACAGATTTAATCTGTTGTCTTCTACAATTTTAATTTCAAAAAATTCTTTGAAGAGACTTTAAGAATTAAATTAATGTCTTTATAAGCACTGCTCATATTTAATAGACGTCAAAATTCATCATACAATATCAAACGGAATTAAGAAAAACCAACGAATACAAACTGTCAATTAAAATTAAAATATAAATAAGCAAACATTTTTTGTTTCGTTCCAGGCATGCGTAATGAACTCTTCAGACAAACTTACGAAGCCCTGTTTGTTACAAAATGTTGTTTTCCGATCCCATATGAATGAAAAATAACCCTTTCTCAAAAATATAAAACATAATTTCAAGAACTTCTCAAAAACTAATTTATTTGAAATATTCAATATATTTAAATAAATTACTTCAAAAAATCTCAAAACATGTAGCACATTCTCAAGAAATAATTAAAGTTACGATAAGATCAGTTCAACATTACATATAAAAAATATAATAAAATCAAATAAACAATGTATAGACTTACTCGGTGAATCTTAGGAATACACGGCCCTCAATAGAAAATAAAAGTAAACACTTTCATAGATCCAAGGTACTTATGTTCCACGTTCACAGAATCATACAAAGCTTATAAGGCACTTGGCCTCAGTTAAAACCGTGCCACACTGTATAATGAATTTCTTTATTTAAAAAACCTAATATAATTATATATTATATATAAAATAAAATAAGAAGGAATGGTTTTTTACTTGATAGAAGGATTATTACAAATATGAAAATCAAAACAGATTTAATCTGTTGTCTTCTACAACAGAAAGAATTTTTTGAAATTAAAATTGTAGAAGACAACAGATTAAATCTGTTTTGATTTTCATATTTGTAATAATCCTTCTATCAAGTAAAAAACCATTCCTTCTTATTTTATATTATACATTTGTTTCTGTCAGATAGTTCACAAAATATATGATTAATGAAGTGAATTAATTTTGTGTGCACCTTCCAGATCTTTGTATTTATGAATTACGAATGTCATAATAACAATTGAACTATTGTTTTATTTAGATTCTTCGCTGTTGAAATCGTTGAACTGTCTTTATTATGAAGAATATGTCTAAGTTCATCTTGAACGCATTTTGAATTTTATCTCTTTTCAGGAAGCATTTATCGATTTATTCCTTTAACTAAAGTATTTTCTCTTGGGTTCTATTCTATTTATATGTAGTTGAGTTTGTAACACCGAAATTGAATCAGATAGCAGAATAGTTAGACAGAATATACTACACAAGGCCAGCAAGCATATCAATATGTCTGGATTATACATTCGAGGAAAGAGAACAGAGGAGGATTTTGGTCAACCATATGAAGGAATCATTTGAGGAAGGAAACACCGCACGAAGCAGAGGAAATAAACTTATAATCGACAATAGGCAGTGTACTTGGCAGCAAGTTGTAGATGAAACTAGAGTGCAAACTGACGTGGCACGACCAGAGGCGCAGGATTCTGCATTCAAGCAGAGATAGTTGAGACCTAGGCATCCAAAGGCCAATGAACAGATCCAAGGAGCGTAGGTGAAATAAGATTGGGGTTTCTGTAGGAATGAATTGAGAGGAAGGTAAATTTATTTGTTTATTTTTTGTTTTTGAAAGGAATAACAATGAACACATATATACGCGACATCAACCGGAGAAATCGCGGCATTTGCTGACGATACAGCTATATTCTATAGAGGGAAGATTGGTGGGTACTGAAAAATTGTAGAAGAAGATCTCAAAAAAGTGCTGAACTTCTCCGGCTCTAAACTGTTACCCTACAATCTGGAAAAGACAGTCTACATGCCCTTTTGTAATGTCCCATCTGGGCTTCCGGAATACTCAGGGTTCTTCATACTTCGAGCAGCTAACATCAATAATGTGAGGATGGTAATTAAAACTAACTATTTGGGTATCATCATAGACTATTGTTTAAGATGGAATTACCACATTGATGCATTAACAAAAAAACTTAGAAGCTTGCTACCTTTGTATCGATTGTGCTCTAGATTTTGTGACGCCAAGCAGCTGAAAAGTCTAGATATGGCACTCGTTCAGTCTTTGCTCTCGTATGGTATTTTGGTCTGAGGGGTGCCACTAACATTCACATGAAAAAAATAAAAAATTGAAGTGATGGGATAGTTCATTTCCCGAAACTCGAGTCACAAGAAAATGTGTAAAATATATTTTATTGGTAGTAAAACATAGTAATTTCTACAATTTGTTTTAATTATGATCAACTACCAAACAGTAACGGCTGAAACAATTCAGTATCTGATACAAAAGAGATACATATGAGAAAAGATTTTACCTACCCGTCAGATGATCTCTATGAAAAATCTAATTTGCTCGATCCTAGAGAGCTATACTGTTCTCGTATTCTTCAGTACTATTTCAAAACTAAGAGTAACCAAGACTCAGTATCCCACGGAAGTTATTTTATAGAGTACCAAGAATGCGAAATACAATTGGTCAAAGATCCTTCGTGTTTGTTGCTCCAAGGGCATATAACAAAATACCTCAGGATGTAGAGACAATAACTTCAGAACAGCTCTTCAATAAAACAATAAGGCGATGGCTTTTTTCTCAGTCCCGATAGCGTACAGCTCAGTTAGTCGCTCAGATTAGATGAAACCGAACAGATTGGTGAAGTTTTTCATTTCTGTTAAATTGTATTGAAACAGCTTCAATCAGGAAATATTTTCAAGTTCAAATAACCATTCACAACATTCGTCTTAAATGGTTACAGACGGAATATTAATAACAAACAATTACAGTTAGTTCCAAATGGTCTTTATTATTATCCGTCAATAGTATATAATATATTTGTCAAATATTTCACAATGAACCAAATTACTTTTGTATGCACCATCCAGATCCTTGTGTTGTGTTCGTGAATTAAGATTGCCATAATAGTAATTGAACAATTGTTTTTTTAGGTTCTTCGCTGTTGAAATCATTGGTAACTTACAGTTTAAATTGTTGAGTAGTGCAAAAAAAGTACATATTCCTCTAAAGTATTTTTTTTCCTGTGTGCTTAGGAATCCCCTCAGCCTCCGCCCGCTCTCATGCTACAATCGGACATCCGGAAAACACCATATTTCATAGGTTGTATTTCAAACAGGGAAATTCTGAAATACCCACTACAAATTTTAGTTTTATGAAATTCCTTAAAAACTTTTGAAATTAAATTAAATAAATGACTCAGAGAACACCGTTGACTTTTCAATAGGTATAGGAATTAATATTCACACAGTATGAAAAGGAGATAACAGAATCCAAAGAAAATACAGAATCTCGATCGAACTTACTCTACAAAAAGTTTTGGTGAAGACAACGCTGTTTCATATCGGCATTATGTAAAAACAAATTTCACTTTAAAAATGCCCAACATAAAATTAACGAATTCTTTGAAACAACTTCGATTTAAAAAAGTTCTCTCAAAAAATCCTTCAAAACTATGTAAGACATCTTCAAAAAGGCACTTGCAAAAACTTACCGGTAATTATGAGTTCATCTTGAATTCCGCCAAATAAAAACAATCTCAATAAAAATAGTGTCAATACCATATGTCTCGTGTATCCTATGGTTTGTCCACAGAATATACACATTGGTTATGTAAAAAATTAGGTCATATCCGAACAAATATACTTTATTTGAATATCAAAACTACAATTTTAATTTCAAAAATTGTATTCAAGAAACTTTAAAAATTAAATTAATGTCTAATAAGCACTGCTTATATTTAATAGACGTATAAAATCGAAAGTCATCATACAATAACAAATGGAATTAAGAAAAAACCCAACGAATATTAATTGTTAATTAAAATAAATAAATAAATGAATGTTTTTTGTTTCGTTCCAAGCATGCGTACTGAATTCTTCAGACAAGCGGAAATGCAGCTTTACTTGTTACAAAATGTTTAGTTTTCTGATCTTATATTTATGAAAAATAAATCTTTCTCAAAAATATACAACATAATTTTAAGAACTTCTCAAAAACTAATTTATTTGAAATATTTAATATATTTAAATGAATTACTTCAAAAACTGGTTTTTTACTTGATAGAAGGAATATTACAAAATTTTAATATATAATATAATATTAATTTAATTGTTACAGTTTCCTGAATAAATTTTTCGAAATTAAAATTGTAGAAGACTTACAGATTAAATCTGTTTTAATATTCAAATTTTGTAATATTCCTTCTATCAAGTAAAAAACCGCTTTCTTATTATTTTATTAAATACTACTCCGTCAAGAAAGTACCGGGAATTTTCAATTAAAACAACATTTTTACATTTAATCGTCAAAATTTATTGGGTCGCCTTCAAAATAGGCTCCATTTGCTCCAATACATCTATGCCAACGGCACTTCCAATTATCGAAACATTTTTTATAGGCGCTTTCCGAGTTGGACTTTAGCTCTCGCGCCGAATTTTGTTTTATGGCTTCAATCGACTCAAAACGGGTGCCACGAAGGGGCAATTTTAGTTTTGGGAAGAGGAAAAAGTCGCAGGGAGCCAAATCCGGCGAATACGGTGGTTGCTGAAACACGTTTGTTGAGTTTTTGGCGAGAAAGTCAGTCACAATCGTAGCTCGGTGAGAAGGCGCGTTATCGTTATGCAAAATCCATGAGTTGTTCGCCCACAAATTTGGCCGCTTCTTACGGATACGCTCACGCAAACGTTTCATAACGCCTAGGTAATACTCCTTGTTTACCGTCTGACCCTCTGTAGTGAATTCGTAGTGCACCACGCCACGGATATCGAAGAAAACAATGAGCATCACCTTCATTTTCGAGCGGCTTTGGCGTGGTTTTTTCGGTTTCGGCTCATTTTTTGACACCCATTCCGATGATTGCTGGCTTGTTTGCATATCGTACTCGTAGACCCAGGTCTCATCACCAGTTATAATGCGTTTCATGAATGTAGAATCGGAATTACAGCGATCCAGCATGTCTGAAGTAACCTGTTCGCGATGACGTTTTTGAAGAAAATTCAGGTCTTTCGGTACGAGTCGTGCGGCCACCTTTCTCATGCCCAAAATATCAATCAAAATCGTACGTGCGGACTCGTGGGATATCTTAAGATCATGTGCTATCTCTCTCAAGCTGGTACGACGGTTTTCCAGCACCCTTTCCTTAATTTTATCGACGTTATCTTCGATCGAAGCCGTCGATGGGCGACCACTTCACGCCCGTCCTTGAAGGCTCTGTACCACTGATATGCACGAGTTTTCGATAGAGCATTATCACCAAAGGCCTTTTGCAACATTTTCAATGCATCGGCACACGAAAATTCATTTGCAACACAAAACTTTAAACAAATTCTTTGGTCAACGTAATCACCCATAGTAAAAATCGGCACGCACTCTGACATCGACTGACTTAATCAGCTGTTGCAAACACACTAGTTGACAGATCCCGCTCAAGCTTGGCATAGTAATTAAGGACAGTGGTACCAACCTAGGAAAAAAAATTTTTACCTGCCTCATTGCCCCGCCAGATTTAAATCGATAATTCCTGGTACTTTCTTGACAGAATGTATGTTTACTGGTTTGCATGTCATACTCAATCGCTTAGATCTCAACACCTTTCCATAAACGTGTATTTGGTCACACGGCCCAGCATGTTAACCTTCTCATGGTACTGTATTTGAATAAAATTCAACATGTTAGAACATGTCATGCAGCGACGCATCTAATTGCAAAATGTTAGAATAAAGCCGTAAGAACTGACTCGCGCTTATATCATTCAAGCTGGTTAGATGATTTTCAACCAAAATTATAAATTTTATTGCGTCGACGTTCACTTAGGTGTATAGGTCGAAGGTCGTAGGTCGTTTAAGATATGTCTTCGACTATTTTACGGCCTTCTTTAGATGTTTACTACCACTCATATACACACTGGTTCATGATGATACTGAATCGCCGTAAATCTTGCAACATATTCAACGCGAGAAATTTCGTTTGCAACATGAAATTTATGCGAAACTCTGTTTTCAATCATTCCATTCATCGGAAGATATGGAATATTTCAATTGACTGCTCTCAAAAATTTATTAAGAGCTAAGTCTTAAAGTTTCATATCATGAAAAACGCACCTCCCCATCTAGGCCAGGGTTATCTCAAAAATTGTTCAGTATTGACATCGTAAATGAAACTCGCGCTTCGTTTTCTACTATATTTTATTGCTACTGACGTACGTTTCGTTCATAGTGTTGCATAGCTTTTCTTTGGTGGAGGCGAAAATGAGAGCCAGGCTGCTGAAATTTAGAAAAAAAATATGAAAATTCCTACTACAAGTTCAAATATTCCAGTATTAAAACAAAATTACTCAACCAGATGTTTACCCAATCTTGCTTGAAATGTTCCCAGCGATTTGGAAGATCTGATGGCTCGATGTAATTTGTTGTGAAATTCTACATCGGCATAGCTAGGTCTTCTTCTTCCATAGTTTAACATTTGAATATCAAAACAAATTGAAATATGTTTATCTTCTACAATTTTAATTTCCAAAAGAATTTTTTTATTCAAAAAACTTTTAGAATTAAATTAATGTCTAAAACAAGCACCGCTCACATTTAATAGACGTTTATAATCAAAACTCAATATACAATGTCAAATGAAATAAATAACCCAACAGATATACGAAAGTAATTAAAATTAATAAATAAATATTCAAAGGAGACAAAATTTTGTTTCTGGTTTTATCTTTAAAAAATACTACTTGCCTTATAAAAACATGAACACACTTAAAGGACTTCCCAAAGAATATAATTTATTTGAAATATTTAATATATTTAAATATTCGAACAAATTATTTCAAAAATCTCTAAAAAATGTGCACTATACCTTCACTATATCTTCTTTTGGAAATTAAAATTGTAGAAGATAAACATATTTCAATTTGTTTTGATATTCAAATTTTGGATTATACATTTTTCAGGCTAAGATGTAATAAAAGTATTTTGCTTGTTTCTTGTGACATATCTGTGTTCCATGTAGACAAGCTACCTGTATTTAAACTGTCTACATGTTGCAAGAAATAGAATTGCCCTCAAGTCAAAAATACCCGAAGTTAAGTACAATTGATCCGTAGGATAAGTAGTTCGAAGCTTAAGTCTTTTAACACGTGAGTGATGTAGGTTATGTTTTTGATTTTGATATTTGTAATATTGAATAAGGGCTGAAGAAGGGATTATCTAGAATTATATTTGTTTTTTGAAGATATAGTGCACATTTTTTAGAGATTTTTGAAATAATTTGTTCGAATATTTAAATATACTAAATATTTCAAATAAATTATATTCTTTGGGAAGTCCTTTAAGTGTGTTCATGTTTTTATAAGGCAAGTAGTATTTTTTAAAGATAAAACCAGAAACAAAATTTTGTCTCCTTTGAATATTTATTTATTAATTTTAATTACTTTCGTATATCTGTTGGGTTATTTATTTCATTTGACATTGTATAATTGAGTTTTGATTATAAACGTCTATTAAATGTGAGCGGTGCTTGTTTTAGACATTAATTTAATTCTAAAAGTTTTTAGAATAAAAAAATTCTTTTGGAAATTAAAATTGTAGAAGATAAACATATTTCAATTTGTTTTGATATTCAAATGTTGTTATATTTCTTCTATCAAGTAAAAAGCCTTTCTATTTCATTTTATATATAATATATAATTATATTTTGGCTTCAATAAATCTCATTATAGAATGTCAATGAATTTAAGTAAACCTTAAAATAACTCACTTTGTTCTTTGATTTTGTTAGAACATAGATCAATCTTGAATATATAGTTGATCTGTAGTTCGAAGCTTAAGTCTTTTAACACGTGAGTGATGTAGGTTATGTTTTTGATTTTGATATTTGTAATATTGAATAAGGGCTGAAGAAGGGATTATCTAGAATTATATTTGTTTTTTGAAGATATAGTGCATATTTTTTAGAGATTTTTGAAATAATTTGTTCGAATATTTAAATATATTAAATATTTCAAATAAATTATATTCTTTGGGAAGTCCTTTAAGTGTGTTCATGTTTTTATAAGGCAAGTAGTATTTTTTAAAGATAAAACCAGAAACAAAATTTTGTCTCCTTTGAATATTTATTTATTAATTTTAATTACTTTCGTATATCTGTTGGGTTATTTATTTCATTTGACATTGTGTATTGAGTTTTGATTATAAACGTCTATTAAATGTGAGCGGTGCTTGTTTTAGACATCAATTTAATTCTAAAAGTTTTTTGAATAAAAAAATTCTTTTGGAAATTAAAATTGTAGAAGATAAACATATTTCAATTTGTTTTGATATTCAAATGTTGTTATATTTCTTCTATCAAGTAAAAAGCCTTTCTATTTTATTCCATAGTTTATTTTTGTGTTCTTACCCAGTTTGAATCTATCTCTATTTCTTGAATTATATTGGTGGATGATGTTGTTTTCAACAGTTAGAATTTTTTAAGAGATTATTGGTGATCTTATAAACAAACAAGTACGATTCTCTAAATATAGTGCTTGTGTATAGGTAAAATAATTCCTATGCAGTAATGATGAAGATGTATCAAATGTCAATCTGAATAGAAATTTCACTTTTTTCTTTTGTGATCGTTGTAATCTATTAGTTGGTGGTATTGCCTCAGATAACAAGTAGGTAAGTTCATATTCCGTTTTTGTGTGCGTTGTTGAACATAAGTTTTTCTTTATCTGTCATATATAACTATATGGGAAGTCGCACCAACAATACTGGTGATTTTATTTATTAGTGTCAACGTGGTTGTTTCATTCAAGTTCATCGTCAACAACCAACCCCAAATATTTGTTAGAGTTCACACGCTTGATTGAACTTTCATTTATGCTCAGTTACATTCGTGTGTTCTTTCTCTGTTTATTATGAAACTAAACAACATGAAGATTGTCTTATTTTCTTTAATTATGAGTTTGTTGTAAAATAACCATTTATAAAAAGTAAGCAAAGTATTATTTGTCATGGTATTCTCACCTTTCATAAATTCTCAACATACAGCAGGTGAAACAGAGGTCCAAGGACTGATCCTTGAGGTATACCGGTTTTGACTGTCACTTCTTCAAAAGTATTAGAAAAAAGTTTGAGTTTGCTGTGCAATGTTGAGGGATTTTCAGCGAATAATTCATTCAGTTGTTCAACGAATTCCACATCCCCTGTTATAGATATATTATTTTTTTTTAAATTTTATTATTTTTCTTTTTATTTTCTACACTGAGTGTTTCATTGATAATGGACCATACCTGTTTACTATTAGTACCTAATTTGTTTATTCTATTTCTTATGTACTCTGTCTTAGTTGTTTTTATCAAGTAGTATGTTTAGTTTTTAATAGCTTTGAACTAATCTCTGTATTTAGTTAAATGTGGATATATTTTCGTTTTCTGATAAACATTGCCTCTTTTTTCATTCGTTTTTGAATTTCCTTGTTAGACCAAACATTGTTATACAACACCTTTTTATGATAAATCACTGTAGAGTTTTTTTTCGTTAATGTTAAAGAACCAATTAGATTGTTTGAATATTTTCTCTACATTTCCCTATCATGCATTGCCTGAATTTGTAGTAATTAGTTCGTGATAGTATTTTTGGAACTTTATTTGTTGGTTTATAATAGGGTAGACTGTAATTGTCATTATAAAATAAAACACTTGTTTACATTTTCTACTTTATTTTTGGTATTGACGTACGTTTCGTCTTTGCTAGAAAGACTTCATCAGAATACGAAGTAACAGTTGTTGTACAATGAATTTATAAGATTTTTTACAGAAGGTGTACATGTGTTTTTAATTGTTCGTCGGGTTGGTTTTCTCAAAGAATATTCCCTTCAGAATCGTGTTCACTCGATCCCTTGTAAATATTGAATAGAGGAGTGTAATAAAAATCTATTTGTTCATTTACTAGGTTATTGCTGTTTTTATGTTTATTTATTTCGTAAATTTCCCATAAGTTCAATTTTAGACCTCTATTTTCAACATGTAGAATTTCTATTTCTTTTGTGAAAGAATGGTTATTTTCAAGAAGGTGTTTAGCATAATGTGAATCTTTTTTATTTTTATCGAAACTTCTTAGCCTCACATATCTCGGAAACATTAGTATTCAACTAAAAAACCTACTCAAAAAAGAACATATTAAAGTCTCTTTCAAGACAAACAATCCTATTAGCAAATACATCAAAAACAATAAAAACAGTATGGATAAACTTCAATTATCAGGTGTATACAAACTCACTTGCCCAGATTGCCCAAAGATTTATATTGGTAGAACAGGTAGAAATTTCGGTACACGCCTAACAGAACATAAAAGAAGTTTCGATAAAAATAAAAAAGATTCACATTATGCTAAACACCTTCTTGAAAATAACCATTCTTTCACAAAAGAAATAGAAATTCTACATGTTGAAAATAGAGGTCTAAAATTGAACTTATGGGAAATTTACGAAATAAATAAACATAAAAACAGCAATAACCTAGTAAATGAACAAATAGATTTTTATTACACTCCTCTATTCAATATTTACAAGGGATCGAGTGAACACGATTCTGAAGGGAATATTCTTTGAGAAAACCAACCCGACGAACAATTAAAAACACATGTACACCTTCTGTAAAAAATCTTATAAATTCATTGTACAACAACTGTTACTTCGTATTCTGATGAAGTCTTTCTAGCAAAGACGAAACGTACGTCAATACCAAAAATAAAGTAGAAAATGTAAACAAGTGTTTTATTTTATAATGACAATTACAACTGATTTCTACCAAGCAACGGCCCAATCTATCATAAAAAAGGGTAGACTGTTTTTGCACTGATCATCTTGTGATCTGATATAGGGGTATCATAAAACTTTGAGCTATATGTAAATTTTCTGGGCATGATTAGGTGGTCGACAACAGAACCCTGATTCGAGTTCATGCGTGTAACTTTTGATGTGACAACAATAAAATTATGTTATTTGTTTTTAGGTGCTCTATAAATGTTCAGAATATGAGTTTAGTAATTATCTATATAAATTTGAAAGTATTCACACTTATCAAGGAATTCAAGTTCATTATTAACCACGACTTCGGAATTTAAGTATTTTTCAACATATAAAATCCCACCACCACCTCTAGAACTTGTACACTTGTGTACAGCCATCTAGTTATCAATAATATAGTATTTAGTCTCTGATTGATTGAGCCAGGATTTAATAATAGTATTATTTAAATATTTTAATATTTACAGATGTATTCTGTTAGCCTTCTACATATTTAATTTCAAAAAATTATATTTAATATTATAACTTCAGGAATTAAATTATGGTCATGTAAGCACTACTCATATCAAACGACATATAAAATCAACATTCATTATAAGACATCCAAATGAGATAACGAAATCCAATAAATATAAATTGTTGACAAAAATCCTATAAAATAAATATTTTGAGTATACAAAATTTTGTTTCTGCTCATCTCTCTTATGAAAACAGATATCTTTCAAAAATGTTTAACATAATCTTAAGAATTTCATCATAAATCTATCTTACTTAGAATATTCAACATTATTGGATATCTAACTAAGTTACTTTTTACAAAATCTTAAGATATGTCAGAACATTACTAAAAAACAAGTTTTAAGAGAGACTTTGCTTCGGCAGTACTCAATCATATTATCCAATAAAATATAACATCAATAAACAAAAAATATTTACTCACCTTTAACAATTCAGAAAGCGTCTTGCTAAATGAATACTGAACATTTAAATGGAGTATAATGTTAACTCGAAATAAATAGTTCTGTGGTTTACCATTGATCTTAAAGATTGAAAGGCAATTTAACGGCCTCTGTTATAGCACAAGGACCATCTGTATAAAGAATGTTAAAGAAACTAAATAATTATATATTATGAATAAAATAAACGGAGGTTTACACTTGATAGAAGGTATATAAAATCATTTAAATATTTTAATATTTACAGATATATTCTGTTAGCCTACTATATATTTAATTTGAAAAAAATATATTCAATATTATAACTTCAGGAATTGAATTAATGTCATATAAGCACTACTCATATCAAACGACATATAAAATAAACATTCATTAAAAGACATCCAAATGAGAAAACAAAATCCAATAAATTTAAATTGTTGACAAAAATCCTATAAATTAAATATTTTGAGTAGACAAAATTTTGTTTCGGCTCCTCCCTCTTATGATATATGATTATTTGGTTTTTTTAACATTCTTTATACAGATGATCCTTGTGCTATAACAGAGGCCGTTAAATTGCCTGTCAATCTTTGAAATCAATGGTAAACCACAGAATTATTTATTTCGAGTTAACATTAGACTTCATTTAAATGTTCAGTATTCATTTACCAAGACGCTTTCTGAATTGTTAAAGGTGAGTAAATATTTTTTGTTTATTGATGTTATATTTTATTGGATATTATGATTGAGTACTGCCGAAGCAAAGTCTCTCTTAAAACTTGTTTTTTAGTAATCTTTGAGCAATCTAAGCAAGCGATTATAGATTCCTTATAATTGATATTTATTTGCTTTGTTTTTATTACTTCATGAATCAACTGGTCTTATTTTTCGTCATTAAGATAATACGATAGATAAATAGATTCATAAGAAAAATGAAGTAAGAACAGGATGGAAGCAAGAGTTTATAGATTTTCACAGATTTTAAATTTTCATGGAAAATGAACAAGCCCACAAAAGCTTCTGACTTCACTAACTAAATTTGGAAAGTCCGCAAGTACAGGCAAAGTTACTCCGTCGACTGAATTTTCAGATCTCGTTATAGAAGAAGCAGTTCCATCAAATTTGTTAAAATAATGTTCGTAATATCCGAAATCTCGTTATAACCGAGCTCTTCATATCCGACTTGGAATTACATTGAAATAAATGGAGGCCGATTTGTACCTATAGAAATTGTTCGCTAAAACCGAGCTCTCGTTAAATGCGACACTCTTTATAAGCGAACTCAACTGTATCTTCAACCATAATTTTGAAATTTTACATATGAAAGTAAAAGTTATGCCTTTAACCTGTAAGAGTCCCTAGGGATAAATACAACTAGAGATAAATTGTACAACAAAATTAGAATAGTACTTAACGCACAATTAGACCTAAATAACTCAACTCAGTTAAATATATTCAGATGAAGTGAAATTTCCGGAGACACTCTATTTTGGGTCTAAATGCTCAATAAAAATTTTTTGTATCTAATCTAACATAGAGAAGAAGTCGATTTCGAGAACAAATTTAGCAATTGAAAAATGTAAAATATACCACCTACCTGAAGATGCTTCTGTTGGCGTAACAATTGTTATATTATAATAACAATAAAGTTTGTGAAAATGAGAATAGCCTGATTTAATATTATTTATTTCATATCTTGTATTCTGATGAAATCCTACACTATGGGTGAATTTTACGTCAGTGACGATGAAAGATATTAGGAATAAAAACATGTGTTTCTTTCATCATGTCAAAAGTAATATCAGTTGAATTTATTCAATTATTAATATACGGGCGTTCTGGAACTCATGACGTCAAGCAGAAATTTTGATATTAGGTTTTTTGTGTAGATAAATCAGTCTGAATTTGTTTTTCTTTCAGAAATATCAATATCGAGCGAACACGTCCAACATTTATTCACATTATGTAGATAGAAATTTCAACCGATTAATTATTCCTTTAATCCCCAAAGCATATTTGAAATTCAATCGTTTTTATCGTCTCATCTTTTTTTACGAGCGCCGTAGGTTCGCATTGCATCCTTGTAGGCACGAATCTACATAAAAAGGCAACAATTTTAAAGTGGTTCCAAGGTCTTCACCAAACTTAAATTTCTTCTTATGCGGAGTCGAAGTAGTACCTTCTTGGTACCTGTGCCGCCGGGTCTTTTCTTTTCGGAGTTGCGATGTTGCCAATGTCATAATCTCATAAGGCGTTACGAAGTGAAGATGGGCCAAATGGTTGAGAGGAAATCCGTGAATTTTGTGTTCTGAAATGAAACTAAAGGGTGCACCATCTAGACTTTGCATTCTGTCAGCCGTGTTTTGACAGAAATTTAGTTTAATAGTCGACATTAACGAAATGGGTCGATTCCCGCTTAAGCAAATTTGGGAAATATTAAGAACCTATTTCGAAAGAGTGATGAAAAATTCAATAGTAATGAGATGTCCTCACGGAAATTTGTTCTTGAAAACTGCTTCGTTATTTGATAAAGCAACCCGTTCTTGTTTTCGTCCAGTGAGCACATCTGAAAACATTACTGCTGTAGCCCAGAATTTGGCTGAACATCCATCAACATCAACTGGTTATCGTACTTAACAACTAAACATTTCCTGCACTTCTCTTGCAAAAGGACCTCGGTATAAAGGTTCACTAGGTTAAAATAGTACTAGAAGTGAAGCTTCGTGATAATCTGTTGTATGTCCACTTCGCTCAATGGGCTAATGATCGCATGGCCGAAGAAAATTATCTTCAGCTTCTGAGGCAACTCATTTTCACCTCGGAGGACAATTTTTTTGAGGGGAACCTTTAAGGATAAGTGTTACGCTAATCATCCAGAAACGATTGAGGCCTTGACACCCCTCAGGCATTAGAGCTTGTCGTGCTGGGGGCGCTTGTCTTGACTAGGACTCTAGTTTCATCCCGGTGAAATGGAGGGTAAAGTCTTGATGCCTAACGTGATGCCATTCGCGCCAGTTATTGGACCCGTGTGGTGGAAGATCGACCGAATGGGGCTCTTGTTTCACCGTAAGTTGGAATGAAGGGCTGAGCTGCGTTGTGACAAAGGAGTCCATCGGAGCACAGAGCCTCTCCCTTAAAACTTACGTTCTCTACCCTATTGCAGTAAATTTCCGGATTTTTCTGTCCAATGGCCGAGTACGTTATGTAGCATACTGCGTTATCTCGAGAGGGTGGAGGCCCTCGGGAATTATTCGTACGACCTGGCGAACCAATTGGTGTTGGACTCGAGGGTGCAGTGGTTGACAGTCCGCATGCTGGACTAGAAGGGTATTCCTTTTATCTGTTCGCAGACACTCAGGTTCGGGATATTCTTATGAAATGCTTCAGGGTTTAGCGGGGCTTGACGGTTCGACTAGCTTCGTACTGAACCTGGATCTAATGTGAGACGTTTCTGGGTTTGTGGATCTCGACGAAACGGCTACTCCATTGGTACTTGTCGCCAGGATCAACTGAAAGACTTCACAAGGGTTCGTGGGTCTTGACGTACAGGCTGAATTGACGGTGCTCGTACCAGGATCAATTGAGGCATCAATCTTGAGATTATCTTAGTTCATGAGACTGCGTTCGGGTGGATAGATAAGAAGCCTCTACGACTTGTGAGTTGCCTCCCAAACAACTCGGGTACTGACTATGCAGAGCCAGTAGAGGTTAGAGGGTGCTTTGCTACTACCAGCCCTACGGTTGTACGTTTTCGAACTGACGCCCAAACTGAAAGCTGGTGGGTTCACCTCTTCGAAGGATTTCTCACCACACGGGATGATAAGGCGTAACCCTTATTATACTTTCTGCCTCTTGGGGCAGACTATGGAGACTGCTAACTAGTCGTTTGGTGAAAGTGCTACGCTCAGATGCCAATACACTCACTCGTAGAATTCATGTGATGCATTGAAATTGTCTCTGTAACTTATCGTGGTGGGGGTGCTAATCATGACTGAAATCCTAGTTTAATTATGATGAAATGAAGAATAGAGTTATGATGCCTAAAGCAGAGACTTCCATTCCTACTTCCTTTCTTTGTTTCTTTCTTGCATGCATCATATTGTCTCACAACCGTCCCTATCCTTCAACAAAGCTTAGAATCGTACGGGGTAGTTGTAGCTCTGAGGGAAGACGGAGTCATGCTATCCTGCGATCGATTAGAGTTTTGTGAATCATACACGGGCGAAGACGAAACCCTGCTGAATTTCGGCGCGGGCTTTCCAACGTTCGTCACTTATCCGCTGCGGAGTCTGAAATGGACTACTGGAGGAAAAAGGGGACTACGACGTTTCGACCTGGGTTGGACCTGGAAAGACTCGCTCCCAACTTCGGCCCCATTTTTGGATCCTCAGGACCCCACTGCGACGCCCGGATGTTTCGCTGGAGGAAAAAGGGGACAAAGATGTGTTGACCTGAATGAGAATCGAGAAGACTCGCCCTCTGCTTGCTCCCAACTTCGGCTCCACTCGTGGATTCTTAAGCCACTCATCCGCTGAGACGTGTCGACCTGGGTGGGATCCGGGAAGACTCGCCCTCTGCTCGCTCCCAACTTCGGCCCCATTTTTCGATCCTTACGCTCCTCTACGAAGCTTCGGAGCCTCGCTTTCAACAGTCGAACAGCGATCTTTTTGGGGGGAGATCCCTGGTAGAAAGCTGTTATTTGTGTTATTTAGGCTTCAGTCTTTCACAACCACCAAATAGGGAGACTTTGCTCATGCAGCTGAGTGGTAGGATCGGCACGGCAATCCTTTCAGGAGAGGAGGATCTCTACTGATTACCCCTCGGTTGTACTGACGCAGGTTCTCTTTTATTCCTTCAAACATCCTTTCTTTCCTTTTCAGTTTATCGGGGGTCTCCTGGAGTGTCAGAACTTGAGCAGGGAACCCGGGACAGCAATGATGATAATGGTACTTCAACGTCGGTTAAGAGCTCTGCTCACATGCTAACATGTATGATGTCTTGAAATACGAAATCGAAGCTGCTATCCATAAGATTCAGCCCCAAAAATCGTCAATGTACTGAAAAATTGGGTAGATTGGATAGGATACTGTAGCCAGTCGGGGCGTTCATTTGAATGATATGGTTTTTTATTCGTGAATGTCCACGTTCGGATTTTCTAATTAACTCAACTTTGAAAAAATATTCATTGATTTTTTTATTTATAACCGAGCAAAAATGCAAATTTTGAATGGCGCATCTTTATATGAATCTTTCAACCCTAGAGTCAAGTACCTTAGAAAACTTTTCCATTTTTATATTACTTTATTAAGTCACCGTAAGTTTTTGATCCTGGAAAGGATATAAATGCCTCCTTTCTGACTGGTATGTTCGTTTCCTTTGATTCCAGAGTAGTCTATAATACAGACTATGAAGACCTTATTATTTTAGGTAACCCAGGCACCTCCTATGTATTTTTGAACTAATAACTTTATTACAAATTTCCTGACTGTTTAAATATATCTTGATATCATATTTCTGATAGCTCTTTTCTGTGTTGAAACGTACACATTTTCCCCTAGAATAGATTTACATCTGAAAGAAGATAGGGAATTCTGAGCTCATATACTGTCTGCTGTAGTTTGCTAACCATCTAATCATAATTACAAATGGTATTTTCATGAAATAATATTGTTTTAAGTCTTTTTTCTACTCAACAACAAAAAGCCATCCATGACTTAATGAATTTGTAGGTGTTTAATATTTGATGAAATGAGCGAAAATCACGAGATGTTTTAAGGGTTTGTGCTATTCTGTCACCAGGTAAATAATAAGTACTGGTTAATTAGAAAAAAATTCGCCTTCTTCGATGTTAGGTCTCCTTTACGGAGATGAATTTTGGACATTACTTAAACGACTTCAAGCATTTGGGTGATGTGAGAGGCGTATATTGAGGATTTTCTGGATTGATCATGTTTTCAATAATGAGGTTAGGACAAGAATGAATAAAGAAGGCGAGATTGAAACAACTTAAAAGAAACTTCAACCGTAGTACCTGGGATATAATGAGTGACCAACAGCAATATATCCTGCTGCAGCTGATTTTGCAGGGGAAAGTGCAAGGAAGAAGAGGATCAGGCAGATGAGGGATTTTCTTTTCAGGAAATAGTTCTTTATGTATACTAGAGCAGAAGCAAATAAGATCAAGAAAGCCATATTAGTTACCAACCTCAGTAGTGGATAGAACTATGTGGTTGAAGCTCCCTCATAAGACCCGTTTCACCTGACGACCCCGACGTGATCGAGGGTTTGCTTCAAGAGCGAACCACCCATTCTCATTGGAGGCCCTAACTACTCCATCCAATTTTTCCGTGGTAGCCTTCCTTTCAAACCACAGTATCTCCGCTGGAGACGCCACCGCGACCAGCCCAGCGCGAACTGTTTCCTTGCAAAAATCCTAACGCCCAATTCCGTGACCCTATCTACGCTCGATGGAGAGGGAGTGTGTGGCGACGTGCCCCGTCTTTGTCCAGAATTCTACTCCGCTCTACTGCAGCTGCCCGACGCAGCAGTAAAGCAGAGTACAAGCCTTCGACAACCGAGTTCAGATGTGGAACAAGGTCACTGGCATCATAGGCAGACTTGCGCACTACGGCCATCAGTTCAGGTGCGCAAGTTCGAAACGAAATGCCGCCTCCGAATTGAGAGGTGTAAGCTCCCTCATAACACCCGCATTCCTTAAGAGCTTCAGAACGAAATACATACACGAATATACTAATATGACGTTTATTTATAGTTTTTGTTAATGCAATGCTACAGCTGCCGTTGAAAAGTATAATTAACGGTTTCGTCATTAGGAATAACTAAATGCAAATAAATTCATCAGAGTTTTCAATAAAGAATGTGAGAGCGTGTTAATAAAATATAACCAAGTATTCGATAAGAAATAGAAGAAGTAGACGATATTCTAGATGTAGGATTAGATTTTATTCAGACATACTACATACAAAAGTAATACAAGGGTTGCTACCTAAGTCCTGAGACAAATAAAAACAGATATTTATAATCTGAAATGGCTTTATTGTTTCTTAAAATATTCTCCATTAAGTTTAACGACTTTGACATGCGTTTGAACCAATTTCCGAAGCATCTTTTTCATTTCGATTGAGGTACCTTCAAGCATTTGGTTTGAACGAACGAATCGTTTCTTCAGGCGTCGATAAACGTTCACCTCGCAATTCATTTTTGATCTACAGGAATGAGAAAACATCATAGGATGCCAAACAAGAACTTTCTGGCGGATGTCCCATCAGTTCGATAGTTTGACGGCTCAAAAACGTTTTTGTTTGAGCTGATGTGTGGCGGAGAGAGATTTGTCATCTGCGATTGGTTTCTCGGATTTTTCCGAATACTTCTAGCAAACAAATGCAAATATACTATTCAGAATTAACTGTTTCACGTTGCCCTAGTAGAACTGTGGTGACATGTCTAGTTGTTCCGAAAAAACAGGACACCATTTGCTTCGTAGTGCTTCTTGCGCGAACAATATTTGTTCGAGAGGATTGGGCGGACTTGGCTTTCCTTTCTTTTTAGTTTCTGGTACATATGCATAGATCCATGATTTGTCACCTGTCACGTTTTTTGAAGCACTGTGATTGAATCTTTTCAACATTTCTTTGCAACAATCGATATGGGCTTTTTTCGAGTGATTATCAAATGATGCGGTATCCAATGCGAATAAAGTTTTTGACGGCCATATTATGAATATATGCTGGTGGAACTAATACCCAAGTATACCTCAATCTTACGGTATGTCAGATGACGATCTTTCAATATCATCATCATAAGCCCGTACGATCTCCATCTGGAGCAAGGGCCTCTCCAAATTTCTTCCACTCTTCCCTATTTTGAGCGATTTCTGTCCGTAATATTCACCAACTTGGTCCATTTTTCAGTTGATATCTTTGATACATGGCTAGCCTTCTGATATCTACATTTCTTATTCGGTCTTTTAATTTGATTCCTACTAAACTTTTTCCCATTCTTCTTTGACATACTTTTAACATTTGTGTTTGTTTTTCAGTTAGGGACCAAGTTTCAGCGCAATATGATAGAACAGACAGTACACACATATTCATCGCTTGCCTCTTGATATTCATAGAAACGTCACCCTTCAGGATAAATGCAAGTGACCAGTACTGACTCCAAGCTTCTCTTAATCTCTTTGTTCTGTCGATTTGTAACAGAAACGACCTGGCCAAGATAAGAATATACCTGAACATAGTCAATGGTTCTATATTCATTTTTATTCCTTTTTCTTCACTGTTTGTCATCACTTTAGTTTTGATTTCATTTATCGTTAGTCCAGCTTCTCTACTATGAGTATTCGGGTCATTCAGCTTTTGTTGAAGTTCTTCTTGGCTTTCTGAAAAGAGAACAATATCTTCCACGAATCTAAGATAAAATAAATACTTTCCATTGATTTTGATGCCTTGTTCATTTCCCCAGTCAATGGTTCTAAATATTTACTCTAACAGTGCTGTTAATAGTTTTGGGGAAATGGGGTCTCCCTGACGGACACCTTTTTCGATTTTAAAGGGCCAGAAAATATCGATGCTATGCGTGATCTGATACTAAAATAAGCCCATTAAATCTTTCAATATCAGTTCACGCATAGTATCGATATTTTCTGGAACAACAGACGATTTCGGACAACCTACACAAAATTCGTTCTGTGTCGAAATGTAACAAAGATTTTATTCGAAAAAACCGCGAAACACTGTGGCTCGAAATGTGCTTTATCACCAAAGGTCGAAGAGACTTCATCGGCACACTGCTGTTGGTTTAGTCCATTTTTTTTAAAGCATAGAAAGTCATCGCATGAAAATGTTCAAGATTTAATTATGTTTTGACCAAGATAAATGTTTCAAGTCCCTGTAAAAAAGCACTCCTATGCCAAGACCGTCTAAGTTCATAATAAAAAATGTCAAACTTTATGATGACATTGTTATATTAGACATATCCACATCACTGTTGCCATGACTCAAAATATAAGTAGCAATCCTTATACACACATCTGTTGGTATTGTAAATTCAGACTTTCTTTGTGTATTTCGTTATAAATTAATTTGAATCGAAGCTGTATAAATACTTTTCATTCAATATAAATTATCTGAGAATGAACGAGAGGTCGAAAATGCAATAACAAAAAATATAAATCTTCAATTTATACAAACATTGAAACCTCTCGATTATGGTAGTAAAACGTAATAAGAAGTTGTGCCTTTTAAAATTTTTAATTTTGATCCGCTATAAATAAAAAATGTCCACAGTTGTGAGTTTATTAGAGAGATTGAACCTTGATATTCACGAATGAAAAACAGTATCATTCAAATAACCACCACTAGTCGCCACCCAATTGTCCCTGTACTTTGAAGTGGTAGGGGTGCTTGTCATGCCTAAGATCCTAGTTTCATCCCGGTGAAATAGAGGATTAAGTCATGATGCCTAAAGCATAGACTTCGCGCCCTGTCACTGGTCTGTGCGATGGAAAGTTCATCCGACTGAGGCCTTAGTTTCCCGCAATGGTGAAATGGAGAGCTGAGTTGCGTTGTTCAACACAGTGACAAGGGTGTCTGTTGCAGCACAGAGCTTACACCCTTAAAACTAACGTGACTCTACCCTACTGTAGGAAATCTCCGGATTGTTCTGTCCAATGGCCGAGTGTGTTATGTATCATACTTCATTACCTCGGGAGGGTGGAGGCCCTCGGGAAGTATTCGTACAACCTAGCCACCCAAATTGCCGTTGGACTCGAAATGGGGGTGGTTGAAAGTCTGCATGCTAGACTATAAGGGTATTCCATCTATTTTTTAGTTTTAGATTTTCTCGAAACATTCTTTAGGATTTAGCGGGACTTGACGGTTCGACCGGTTTCGTCCTGAACCACGGTTATTGGCGAGACGTTCTGTTTCTGGGGTTTGTGGATCTTAACGATACGGTTTCAGACCGTTGTTGCTCGAAACAATATAGATTCAAAGAATTCACAAGGGTTCGTGGGTCTTGATGGTAGGACCGGAAGACGGGCTCGTACCAGGATCAATTGAAGCATCAATTCTTGGGATTTTCTTGTTTCTTGGGCCTGCCTTAGGGTCCACGTGGAAGTAAGAAGCCCATTCGGCGTGTGAGTTGTGTCCCAAACATGGTTGGATAGTGCTTCGCTGCTACCAGTCACGGTGTAGGTGACCTGGTTGTTGTCTGTTGAATTTATTAATAGTGGATCTTTATTTGTACTGTTTATGGTATTCGCAGTGCCTGATATGTAACTGATTTGCATGTGATCCCCCTGTTACCTAATTCTCTTATTGTAACGTCCAATAACACCCCTACGTGATGGGGTACTGTATCTATTTTATAATGTCTTAGCTAGTTTGTGTTACATATTTGCCATATGCATGCGGTCGCTTACTTTGAGAGATTGTATTCCTTGTGAACCGGTGCGTTAGGGTAAATCACTGAGTATTCCTGATAGAGGACGACGTATCGTATAGAGACGGTAAATAGCTCCGAATATCTGGAGAATGTGTAAGTGATTACTAGTTCATTGTTCCAGGGTATTCTGATATCCCCAGGATTGGTTTGCGTGACCCTTCAATTTGTTCTTCTCCTTAAGGAGTTCTCCTGGGCATAACACGTTACACACTTTACTGTCCATCCAAATTCTTACACCTTGTAACTGCAGGTTCTGCACTGGTTACCAGAAGTGTAGTTATAGTTCTAGGTGCATTCTGGCTGTATCCTGTCCTCTTTAACCCTTTTCGCTGTATAAGAATGATATCATATTAGAGAAAGTTACCGATCTAAAGATATGTAGAAATAAGTCATTTAGACCCGAGGCGCTATTGGGATCAGTGTAGCTTACAAACCACTGAGAAGAGTAGATTTAACAGCCGGCTAATAAATATTTGTTTGCATTCATTGAGGGGTTGTTGCTTTTCAATATTAATGATAAAATATATTATTTTGACGTTACCGTGTTTTGAATATTTGAACCGTCACTGTTTCCTTGCTCTCGTTAGGTGTATTTCGGGTTGTCTACACAACGTTACTTCCTATTCTCTCGCCACTAAATGATCACGATTAAAAGGTTAGCGTTTTTTAGAGTACTCCGTATGATACCACATATTTTTGAGTACTTCGTATAATCCCGGATATTTTAGAGTACTCTGTATAATACGAGATAGCTTACTATAGATTCAAAAATACGTACTCAAATATATATTGTTCATACAAACTGTCAAGACATGACAAAATACAGCACTGTAAACAAGCTAAATGACAAATGACATTCAAACGCCGCATGGGAATAGGAATTGTGCCAAGTAAACGAAAAAAATCATTTCGGCAATCCCTTTAAGATGACCGTTTAAAGCATCGAATCTTTAAATTTTTTGACTGAATATGTTTTCAATATCGAATCCAACGATACTTAATAACTGTGAGACGAAATAAGAACAAGTAGCGGCAACATCGCACCATCCCCTTTACTATTTGGGTACCCAGCGCCACTCAGACTGGCCGCTTTGGATCCACGAGCAAGATAAAAAAAGACGACCACCAGTCACACACACTTCTATACGGTAATACCGTAAAAAATAAAAACAATGCGCGGCATAGAAGAGATGTGGGACAAAACAAAAGACAGAGTGTTCCCCGAAATCACATCGGGCAGGCAAAATCGATGCAGTGCGGCAGCATCTCAAGGTGAACTTGGATCCACTAATGGTTCGACCTTCGAGGAGTAATCTACGTCCTGTGGGTCTACAGACCAATCTGAAGATGGGGGTAATCCTGAGCGATGGGTTTTTTGGGCTGCATGCGTTCGGGCGGTAATTATGGATGATTGATATCTGTTGCCTTTTTCGTAAACGTTTTATTTTGCAATCTATCTCCTTTATTCCACTGTCATCAATCAAGTTAACATCTCTAGAGGTATGGTTCGAAATATCGGATAGGAATGATTAGGAATACTCATTAAAAAATAACGAGCATTAATGGTAGATTCGGTTAGAAAAATTGAGCCTAGAAGTTATTGCTTTTCTGACACCTATCATAAGAAAAGTGGCCTGGCTCGAAGGTAACCTGTCAGTAGTTATCTCAAAGCTTTGATATAACTTCAATATTTGGAATTTCCAAATATATCCTTTTCCAACTTGGAAATGTAGTATATCCTTTTCCAACTTGGAAAATGATATACTACAGTGTCAAAAAAGTAGTGAGAATCGTTTAATGAAACAAAAAAGTAGATTATACACCTGCGAAATCAATAATAAAAAGAAGTTTTCATACGTAATAAGAGATTTTTCAGTATCTTAAATATCAAACAGAGAAGTTCTGAATTATCTACAAATTTTAATTTTATAAAGTTCCTTGAAAACTTTTGAAACTACATTAAATAAACGCCTTAGAGAACACTGTTCACTTTTTAATAGACATTTAAGGATTACACTTGACCTATATCCAACTAACTATCTATAATTATATATACTGAGTTCACAAATTTTAATATTGATAAGGATTAACATTAATATCACAGAGTATATTAACAGAATCCAAAGAAAATACAGGATATTGATCAAACTTACTCAATAAAAATTTTTGGTGGGGACAACGCTGTTTCATATCGGCATTATGTGAAAACAAATTCCACTCTAAAAACGTCCAACATAAAATTACCACATTCTTCGCAACAACTTCTATTCAAAAAAGGTCTCTCAAAAAATCCTTCAAAACTATGTAACACATCTTCAAAAAGACACTTGAAAAAACTCATCGGTAATCATCAGTCGTCTATTTTCAATTCCGCCAAAAAAACAATCAACAAAAATATCTTCAATACCATATGCCTTGCTATGATTTGTCCACAGAATACACACAGAGGTTATATAAGGTATACATTCTGTCAAGAAAGTACCGGGAATTATCGATTTAAATCTGGCGGGGCAATGAGGCAGGTAAAAATTTTTTTTCCTAGGTTGGTACCACTGTTCTTAATTACTATGCCAAGCTTGAGCGGGATCTGTCAACTAGTGTGTTTGCAACAGCTGATTAAGTCAGTCGATGTCAGAGTGTGTCCCGATTTTTACTATGGGTGATTACGTTGAGCAAAGAATTTGTTTAAAGTTTTGTGTTGCAAATGAATTTTCGTGTGCCGATGCATTGAAAATGTTGCAAAAGGCCTTAAGTGACAATGCTCTATCGAAAACTCGTGCATATCAGTGGTACAGAGCCTTCAAGGACGGTCGTGAAGTGGTCGCCCATCGACGGCTTCGATCGAAGATAACGTCGATAAAATTAAGGAAAGGGTGCTGGAAAATCGTTGTACCAGCTTGAGAGAGATAGCACATGATCTTAAGATATCCCACGAGTCCGCACGTACGATTTCGATTGATATTTTGGGCATGAGAAAGGTGGCCGCACGACTCGTACCGAAAGACCTGAATTTTCTTCAAAAACGTCATCGCGAACAGGTTGCTTCAGACATGCTGGATCGCTGTAATTCCGATTCTACATTCATGGAACGCATTATAACTGGTGATGAGACCTGGGTCTACGAGTACGATATGCAAACAAGCCAGCAATCATCGGAATGGGTGGCAAAAATGAGCCGAAACCGAAAAAACCACGCCAAAGCCGCTCGAAAATGAAGGTGATGCTCATTGTTTTCTTCGATATCCGTGGCGTCGTGCACTACGAATTCGTTCCAGAGTGGCAGACGGTAAACAAGGAGTATTACCTAGGCGTTATGAAACGTTTGCGTGAGCGTATCCGTAAGAAGCGGCCAAATTTGTGGGCGAACAACTCATGGATTTTGCATGACGATAACGCGCCTTCTCACCGAGCTACGATTGTGACTGACTTTCTCGCCAAAAACTCAACAAACGTGCTTCAGCAACCATCGTATTCGCCGGATTTGGCTCCGTGCGACTTTTTCCTCTTCCCAAAACTAAAATTGCCCCTTCGTGGCACCCGTTTTGAGTCGATTGAAGCCATAAAACAAAATTCGGCGCGAGAGCTAAAGTCCATCCCGGAAAGCGCCTATAAAAAATGTTTCGATAATTGGAAGTGCCGTTGGCATAGATGTATTGGAGCAAATGGAGCCTATCTTGAAGGCGACCCAATAAATTTTGACGATTAAATGTAAAAATGTTGTTTTAATTGAAAATTCCCGGTACTTTCTTGACAGAGTAGTATGTCTGAATGGCACGGTGAATATGAGATTATATTTGAGTTTGCGTAAATTTAACGAATTGACTCAATTTATAATAAGAATTCTAGAAAAAATCCAGAAAATTATGCCTGTTTTTTCAAAAGTTGAATTTCGCGATATGTTGTTAATTTTTGGATTTGCGCATGGAAATGCTCGCGCAGCTGCTCGAGTTTGCATTTTCCCAACAGACGACAATCAAATAGAAAGAGAAAGAGAGTGTTCAGGCGATTAGGTGAAACAGGCTCATTTGGTGGTTAGGTGGTACCTGAATAAGAAAGGAGAGTAAGGGGACGATAAGATATTATGGGCTGATGAAGCCACTTCCATAAAATCTGGTATGATGAATTTGTGAAACAGCCATGTATGGAAAAGAGGAAACTCCTATGCGACTATTTTTTCTCATTTCCACATGAGTTAAGAGTCAACGTGTAGTTGGCAGTCATGGAAGTGGACTTTTCGGACCAGTAATACTTTCCGATCGCTTCAACGCTGAAGAATTCATTACATTAATCCAAAGGAGCTTACAGACATATTGAATGAAATGCCCCAGGCTAACACACAAAATGTCTGGCTTCAAAATGGCTGCCCAGCTCATAATAGCCGTAATGTACGGGACTTAATGAATGAATATTTTGGGGTGCAATGGATTGGAAGGTACGGTCCTCTAAGATGGTCACCAAGGATCTTACGTCTTTGGATTTTTGTGTCTAGAACACCTTGAAAGAAAGAGTATATCATATTTGCGTTCAGACTCGAGAAGATCTGATCGAAAAAATAAAATTGTGTTGTGCAGAAATGCACCAGAAACGTTCTGAACTTCGTAATGTTGTAGAATCAGTGCGAAAACTATGTGTGAAGTATATTGAACAAGGCGAACAATTGTTATAAGTAGTAGTAGTTAGCCAATAACAGAAGAGTAATATTTTGATACACTCAACCACGGAAGAAACAGTTCCCCAGGCTTCGATAATATACCAAGACAAATCTTGAGAAAACTAGAACATTCAGTCCACCTGAAGATACTAATAATCTGTCTATTGAATTCTTATTTCCCTGTAAGTTATAAAAAAGGGACAATTATAACTATTCCGAAAGCAAGTATAGATCATAGACAGATAGATAATCATAGACCTTACTACCAGTGATAGGGAAAATTTCGAAAAGCTATTGAAAAACAGACTGATCAGATGTATTGCAGGAGTTATCCCACGATACCAATTTGGATTTAAAAACAGGATATCCACCATTCATCCACTTGCTATCTCGACTTCTTATATTCAAACCAATAAGAATCATGGTAATAGTTCAGCCGCCCTATTTATGGACATACAAAAAGCCTTCGACAGTGTTTGGCATGCAGATCTTGTATACAAGATGTTCCAAGTACAATGCCCAATCTACCTAATAAAGCTGATAGATCAATTTTTATCAAATAGAACTATCAAAGTGAAAGTGAAAGGAGAATACTCGGAAGCTTTTACCCCTCAACAAGGTCTTCCTCATGGTTCACCTCTTTCTCCAGTGCTCTTTAATTTCTATTGTGTTGATATATACAATCATGATCCAAAAATTAATACATAAATTAAGCAAAAAACCTACATTCTACAGTTCGCAGATGACACGATACTCATATCACATGGCAGTTCACTGAAACAATGCAGGGACCAACTCCAGGGACCTACAAACAACAGTTCTTCATGGATACAAAAGTGGAGGATTCATCCTAACCCTTCAAAATCTAAGTTGATCATCTTCAACCACAAGGCGAACTTCAATTCCCCAACGATACAACTGATCATTAATACCATACAATACACAAGCCTTTGCAAGTATCTCGACATTCAGATAGACCAGAAACTTAATTTTAAACTCGACATCAAATCTAAGCAACAAGCGTCTGTTACTGGAGCAAAACATTTCAGGTCATTAACATATAAAGACAAAGGTATAAGCACTAACACAGCTACCAATATATATTATATATGAATAAGATTATATGCAGTCCCCTTCTGAGTGTGGACACCCGATAATATTAAATGGCAGTACGACAATGCTCAAAAACATCGAAATAGGAGAGAGATCTAGCATCCGGAAGATAACAAAATTACGCCATCCAGATGACTCCCTGCATAAGAAAACTACCAGAAGCACCTTTAGTTGACTATCTACTAGCACTCTAATTGATATACATGTACATATATCAAACATACAAAACAGTGAAAATGTAAACTTTGAAAATTTTTTAGCAGACTGGAAGACTTCGGTTGAGCCATTTGGAGGATTCCAATAAACGTTATTCTCTTTTTCTTTCTCTCTCTCTCTAGTAGAAGTTTGTTTTCTTTACATTTTTTCGTAAAAACTGTATTATCAAAATTTTGTTTATTCGTTTGAATTATTTTGATTCGACAGATAAATTCAAGTATTCTATGAGAATTACTTTAAAATTCAATCATAAACGGTAAGCAAATAAACTTTCAATTCTGTATTCTGATTTGTGGGTAAACTAATGACATAGATTGCTTTAGTTTAATTTGATTCAATTATTGATGGGTTATACCCAGAATTTAATGTAATTTGTTTTAAAATATTTAATTCTATTTCAAAATTCTCTTGTGGCATAGGTACATTAACTAGTCTATCCAACATACTATTTTATGCTGCTAATTTAAGGGACAAATGATGATTTGAAGAAGAATGTATTGTGCAGTCTGCGTGTGTTAGTTTACGGTAAATCGAAAAATTATGTCTTTTGTTAATTTTTGTTATTTTCAAGTATAAAAAATGTATGCTATTATTTTGTTCTTCTTCGTGAGTAAATTTTATTCTAGGGTATACCTAGTTGACGTACCGACAAAAGGGCAATAATATCGTCAACGAAACGGTACCAATAAATGAAATACTTAAAAAGGAGATGTTCTTGTAATTTGTTTTCTAGGAAATCCATAAATATTTCATCTAATATAGGACATAAAGGTCTGGAGATCTAGCTGGCCGCTTAATAGTACCTCTTCATCCAATCCATTTATTGCGTTTGAGTAAGTTCTGACCATTGAATAATAATGGGGTGGGGCTCCATCCTGATGGTACCATACATTTGCATTCAGTAGGCTTGGATCTATTGCATTAGGAAATAAGTTGACAAACGCAGGAACATCTTCGTCTCTAATCAAACTCGAATATTTTTCGGCTGTCCTATCTATAGATATAGCTCCAATGGTCACCTAAAATACCCGCCCAAACGTTCACCTTTTGAGGATAATGCGTATGTGTCTCGCGCATCCAATCAGGATTCTCCGCTGACCAATATCTACCATATTGTCAGTTTACCTCCCTGTTCAATGTAAATATTAATTAATCAGAAAAAAGGATTGTTCCCACAGTTATTTTTTCATTTCTGCTCATTTTATTCATCATTATTTCGCAGAAATGCATTCTACAATCTGGGTCGTCTTCTGTTAGCTCCTACACAAAAGTCATTTTATATGGATCAAGTTTTTCTTTGTGGAGACACCTTATGACAGTTGTATGACTAACATTATTTTCACGGGCAATTTGGCGTATAATTATCTTTGGTTCCTCTGCAACACCTACCATAGTATCAAATTTCACAGTATCTTCAACGAATTGTGCTTTTTTTTAATGGTTTGACATGTCCGTGTTCTCTGAATTGTGCATGAATTTTAGACACAGTACCTTGAGAAATATTAGACAACTGAGGATACCCCTGATTAAATAAGCTTGCCACCTCAACTTGACTTCTGCAATTATTACCGCGAGCAATCATCATCAAAATCTTAATTCGGGGAGTCTCAGTTAATTTTTCATTACTACATCCACAAGAAATACATTTTCAATTAGGATTTCACTATTTCAATGAAATCTCAACACCCCAACATTTAACTGATAAAAATCCACATTATTTGTAGATGTTCCTTATTTATCGGCATATCTAGATAGGTTTTTAGGTATTCATGACAGAAAAATGTTAACAAAACCAAGATCCATGAGCGTATCGAGAATTAATTTCAGAAATTTTCCCAAGTTGGGAAATTTCATAAGTTTGTATTGAGGTTATTCAAAAAATACCATTTTTTACCGCGTGATCATACATTATTTGAAATCAGGCTGTAAAGGAGCTTAAAAAATGTAAAAATATACAGGGTGATCCATTTAAAGTAAAGTGGACGGACTGCGCCGGACTTGAGTGAATCACCCTGTATATTTGAATTCATGCTTGAAAAGCGCACCATTGAATTTGAAAGTGTGTATGTCCTAGTATTTTCTATAATTTTCTAACATAAGGACACAAAGAATTTCATTTCATGAGTGGTTTCACTGTATACTTTTTACAGTTATTTACTAAATACGACGTTTCGTCGACACAGTAACTTCTCCAGACTGCATCATACTAAAACAATTTTTTTTAAATATCATACAGATTTATTATCTTAACCTCCTACAAATTTTAATTTCAATATAATTTTTATTCAAAAACTTTCAGAACGAAATTAAATTAATGTCTTTAGAGCGCACTGTGTCAATTTAGTAGACATAGAATCAATACTTTTTACACTCCACCAAAGGGAATAAAAGAAATTCAAAGAAATATAAATTGTCAACTAAAAAGTATTGAATAAATACTTGAAGAGGAAGAGTACAAAATTTTATTTCGTTCCTTGTTCTATGAAAACAAAATTCCCTTCCCAAAATTCAGAGCATAACCTCAAGAACTTCTTCAAAAACAACTTGCTCAAAATAAGTTCTTTTAAAAAAATTACTGAAACATGAAGAACATCTTTAAAGAGCAATTTAGAATTATTACAATGGTAACTCATCAGCTCAATTTCATATTTAAAAAATATAAATAATTATCAAAAAATATCTTACCAAACCCACTGAATGCTTTTTACTGGACAAACACTAGAATGAAGAGAACTTATAAACATCCTACGTATTCTATGTTCGTCACAGAAATTACACAAAGTTGCAAGGTATTTTATGGACTCCTTTGGAACCAAATGATAATGAGTTATAAGTGTAAACCAAAATATTTAATTATTATATATACAATAACATAATAAAAACAGGTGTTTTTACTTGATAAAAGGATTATTTAAAGTTTTTAAATATCTTAAAGATTTATCTGTTAACCTACCAAATGATAATATGTGATAAGCGTAAACTGATATATAATTATTATTTATACAATAAAATAATAAAAAGAGTTTTTTTCTTCATAGAAGGATTATTACAAGATTTAAAATATTAAACAGATTTATTCTGTTACCCGCCTACAACTTTCAAAACAAATTTTATTAAAAAACTGTTTGAATTAAATTAAATTCAGATTTACACTGTGTTTACATATTATCATTTGGTTTTAAAGGAGCCCTTAAAATACTTTGCAAACTTTATATAATTTCTGTTACGAATATCTTAGAATACGTAGGATATTTCTATAATATAATAAGTTCATTTCATTTTAATGTTTTTACAGTAAACAGTATTCAGTTTGTTTGGTAATATATTTTTTGTTATTATAATTATTTTTATTTTTTAAATATGAAGTTGAGCTGATGAGTAACTGTTGTAATAATTCTAAATTACTTTTTAAAGATGTTCAACATTTTCAAGAATTATTTTAAAGGAACTTATTTTGAGCAGATTGTTTTTGAAAAAATGTCCTTAAAGTTAATGTTTGCATTTTTGAAAGGTAATTTAGTTTTAACAAAACAAGGAAACAAACAATATTATGTACTATTCCTCTTCAAGTATTCGTTTATTAATTTTTAGTTGACAATTTATATTTCTTTGAATTTCTTCCGTTCTTTTTGGTACTGTGTAATAAGTATTAATTTTATATGTCTACTTAATTTTCACAGTGTGTTCTGAAGACATTTATTTAATTTAATTCTAAAAGTTTTTGAATGAAATTTCTTTTTCAAATCGAAATTTGTAGGAGGTTAACAGAATGAATCTGTAGGATATTTAAAATTTTGTAATAATACTTCTATCAAGAAAAAATCTCTTTTTATTATTAAACATTAATCGTTAGGAATTTAGTGTGATGTTAGTTCGAAGGGGTCGCTGTGTTGACGAAACACGTCACAATTTGATAAATAAGTGTAAGTCTTATATTATTGTTTCGTCTGAGGTTACATCTCCTTAATTCTTCCCTGCAGGCTCCATAGATCAGAACCAGAAGCCAACGAAACCTACTCAAATTTTGACACAGTACAGTTATGTACATCGACACGGATCGTTCTAGCCTTAGGGCGAAGAAATTACGTCAAACGATTTCAAGTCGTTATGGATTACGTTACGGCTTGTTTTTGTTCAGAAAATCGAAAGTAAATTCATTCGGAGCTCTTCGTGCCGTGACCGGTTGTTTAATACTTTCTCCGCTCGCGTTTTCTTCTGGTCTCTCAGGTTCAATGGAATCATTTTTCAACGACTGCTCACGACGCTATTGTCAGCATGTGACGACAAATTGCTCTAATTGAGTGAATTTCATGAGGCAGAGAAATAATAAAATGTAGTTTGTAGTTTCACTTACAAAGAAACATGAAATTAATGATATCTTAAATATCAAACAGAAAAATCCTGAAATACCTACTGAAAATTTTAATTTTATAAAATTTCTTAAAAACTTTTAAAATTAAATCAAATTAATGCCTAAGATATCACTGTTCACATTTTAATATACATAAGAATTGATACTTATCACAAGCTATCAATTCTTCAAGGTATCAAGGAGATAATAGAATCCAAATAAAATACAGAATATTGGTCGAACTTACTCTACAAAGATTTCTGTTTGAGACAACTTTGTTTAATATCGGCATTATGCAAAAACAAATTCCACTCTAAAAATGTCCAACAAGTTCTTCGAAACAACTTCTCTTAAAAAAAGTCCTCAAAAAAAAATCTTTCGAATCTATGTAACACATATAATAATAAAAAGAGGTTTTCTACTTGATAGAAGGATTATTACAAAATTTAAATGTCAAAACAAATTTATTCTGCTAGCCTCCTACAACTTTAATTTAAAAGATTTTTAGAATTAAATTAATGTCTTATATGCACCGAATCAATATAATAGACATATAAAATGAACACTCATTATATAATATCAAGTAGAATAAAAAACACAACGACATATAAATTATCAATTGAAATTACTAAATTTTGTTTCTAATCTTTTATTTATGAAAACCAACTTTTTCTTCAAAAATGCAAAACATAACCATAAGAAATTCTTCTATAACTAACGTATTTCAAATATTTAATATATTTGAACATTTAAACAAGTTTCTTCAAAAAACCTGTAGCACATCCTCAAAAAACAATTTGAAATTAAATAAAATCATCGTCAGTCCTAATTCACATTCGAATATAAAATCAATTAAAAAAAATATATCACCAAACAGACTTCGTGGTATTCTTGTTGAACAAATACAAAAATTGGAGAACTTTAAAAATTCTACGTATTCTATGTTCGTCACAAAAATATCACAAAGCTAATAAGGTATTTTATGGTCTTTAGTTAAAACCAAATAACATTCACATAATGATTGAGGCAAAGCAAAATATTATTATATAATATACTACTCTGTCAAGAAGAAGAAAATTCAGGTCTTTCGGTACGAGTCGTGCGGCCACCTTTCTCATGCCCAAAATATCAATCAAAATTGTACGTGCGGACTCGTGGGATATCTTAAGATCATGTGCTATCTCTCTCAAGCTGGTACGACGGTTTTCCAGCACCCTTTCCTTAATTTTATCGACGTTATCTTCGATAAAAGCCGTCGATGGGCATCCGTCCTTGAAGGCTCTGTACCACTGATATGCACGAGTTTTCGATAGAGCATTATCACCAAAGGCCTTTTGCAACATTTTTAATGCATCGGCACACGAAAATTCATTTGCAACACAAAACTTTAAACAAATTCTTTGCTCAACGTAATCACCCATAGTAAAAATCGGCACGCACTCTGACATCGACTGACTTAATCAGCTGTTGCAAACACACTAGTTGACAGATCCCGCTCAAGCTTGGCATAGTAATTAAGGACAGTGGTACCAACCTAGGAAAAAAAATTTTTACCTGCCTCAGTGCTCCGCCAGATTTAAATCGATAATTCCCGGTATACACGTATATTTTAATATATTTTTAATGGCCTTCAATATCTCTAACGTGACGCAAAATATTAGAAATATTTTTCTAACGGTAAAGATCTTATTGGGAGAAAATTGCAAAAAGCTGAAGGAACAAAAGTTCAAAAAGTCTTCTACCGATGGCCAGAAGTAATTGTAACACTAATGGAATCAGAATTTTTTTTTACTGAAAAATTTGCTAGTCATCATTCCTAAATGATCATTATTATCAAGTAACCATTATTAATGGTCAAATATGAAGAACTTCAAATTGTTTTTTTCTGGATTATTTCAAATGTAACATCCCGTTTTTTCACGATAATGTAGAGAATTGAATGCCTCACATTTTCTCAGAAATTACCTTAGGAGTATTTTCACTCCCGCGTTCAGCAGATACGAGAAATAATTTCATAACTGACAATTTTATTTGAATAATGAAAATAATAACTAACGGATATTAGAAATAGTTGAAAAAATTAAACCTGCCCTAGAAATCCACCTCTAACAATCCATCTATTTGGAAACGAATGATCCAGAAAATCTCACTGGATGAGAATAGTAAATAATAAGAATAACCAACGGATAATAAAAATAATTTGACCAATGGAACAGGCGGTAGACATTATTCAGGTGATATTCTGTACAGTTTTACTGGATCAATGAATAATTTGTCGAAATTTCTGCTACTTATTCTAGAAAATTCTGTTAAAATATCTTTGAAACTCTAGAAAAAACTATTCCAAACCATTACATTATTTTCATTGAGCTAATTTTAAAACTTTAGAACATTCCCAATATCCTGTTTCCTGAATAAGCATTGATCACATGTGTATTCAACCAATATTATACTACTCTGTCAAGAAAGTACCGGGAATTTTCAATTAAAACAACATTTTTACATTTAATCGTCAAAATTTATTGGGTCGCCTTCAATATAGGCTCCATTTGCTCCAATACATCTATGCTAACGGCCCTTCCAATTATCGAAACATTTTTATAGGCGCTTTCCGGGATGGACTTTAGCTCTCGCGCCGAATTTTGTTTTATGGCTTCAATCGACTCAAAACGGGTGCCACGAAGGGGCAATTTTAGTTTTGGGAAGAGGAAAAAGTCGCAGGGAGCCAAATCCGGCGAATACGGTGGTTGCTGAAGCACGTTTGTTGAGTTTTTGGCGAGAAAGTTAGTCACAATCGTAGCTCGGTGAGAAGGCGCGTTATCGTCATGCAAAATCCATGAGTTGTTCGCCCACAAATTTGGCCGCTTCTTACGGATACGCTCACGCAAACGTTTCATAACGCCTAGGTAATACTCTTTGTTTACCGTCTGACCCTCTGGAACGAATTCGTAGTGCACCATGCCACGGATATCGAAGAAAACAATGAGCATCACCTTCATTTTCGAGCGGCTTTGGCGTGGTTTTTTCGGTTTCGGCTCAATTTTTGCCACCCATTCCGATGATTGCTGGCTTGTTTGCATATCGTACTCGTAGACCCAGGTCTCATCACCAGTTATAATGCGTTCCATGAATGTAGAATCGGAATTACAGCGATCCAGCATGTCTGAAGCAACCTGTTCGCGATGACGTTTCTGAAGAAAATTCAGATCTTTCGGTACGAGTCATGCGGCCACCTTTCTCATGCCCAAAATATCAATCAAAATCGTACGTGCGGACTCGTGGGATATCTTAAGATCATGTGCTATCTCTCTCAAGCTGGTACGACGGTTTTCCAGCACCCTTTCCTTAATTTTATCGACGTTATCTTCGATCGAAGCCGTCGATGGGCGACCACTTCACGACCGTCCTTGAAGGCTCTGTACCACTGATATGCACGAGTTTTCGATAGAGCATTATCACCAAAGGCCTTTTGCAACATTTTCAATCGGCATCGGCATCGGCAAACGAAAATTCATTTGCAACACAAAACTTTAAACAAATTCTTTGCTCAACGTAATCACCCATAGTAAAAATCGGCACGCACTTTGACATCGACTGACTTAATCAGCTGTTGCAAACACACTAGTTGACAGATCCCGCTCAAGCTTGGCATAGTAATTAAGGACAGTGGTACCAACCTAGGAAAAAAATTTTTTCCTGCCTCATTGCCCCGCCAGATTTAAATCGATAATTCCCGGTACTTTCTTGACAGAATGTATATGTATTTTAATAAAAAGGTTTTCTTATAAAATTATTTTTGAATATAAAATTTGTGGTAGGTTAACAGAAAAATCTGTAAGATATTTAAAAACTTTAAATAATCCTTTTATCAAGTAAAAACACCTCTTTTTATTATTTTGTTGTATATATAATAATTAAATATTTTGGTTTACACTGCTCATTATCATTTGGTTCCAAAGGAGTCCATAAAATACCTTGCAACTTTGTGTCATTTCTCTGACGAACATAGAATACGTAGGATTTTTAAAAGTTCACTTCATTCTAGTGTTTGTTCTGATAAGTACTTTCAGTTTGTCTGGCAAGATATTTTTTGTTAATTTCTTTTTTTATTTTTTAAATGTGCAGTAGAATTGATGAGCTTCCGTTGTGATAATTCTAAATTGCTTTTTGAAGATATTTTGCATGTTTTAGGAATTTTTTTTGAAGGAACTTATTTGAAACCAAAATCGCTAACCCACCACAGCGAAGGCTATGATAAAAAGATGAAAGTAAGTGAAACTAAAACACTCTAACTTGCGCTAGCGTTTTTGTCTATCCGCACATGAAACATTCTATCGGGTGTTTTTTTTTAAGTGATAGAACTTTAAATTGAATTAAAACACATTTAAATTAAGATTGAAGAAAATTTTTTTTTTATTTGAGAAATAATTTTATGAAATTTATGTTTTAAAAATAATTTCCGGCATATGTCCACCACGACTAACTCTGAGGAACCGCATTCGACCAGACCAATTTTGGACCACTTTTTCAAGTAATTCAGGCTTTATTTCATCAACAACACGAGTTACGTTGACTTCCAAAGCGTCTATTGTTTCTGGTTTATAGGCACAGATCAATGATTTGACATAACCCCAAAGAAAATAACCCAGTGGAGTTATGTCGCATGATCTTGGAAACCAATTAATTAGACCATTTCGCGAAATAATGTTATCGCCAAATCTTTCTTTCAATAAATCAATTGTTACGGTAGCAGCATGAGGTGTAGCATCATCTTGTTGGAACCAAAACACTTCTGGTTCGATACTATTGAAATTTTGAAACAAATAATCATTGACCATCGATCTGTAACGAGAACCATTCATTGTAACATTAGCTCCAGCATCGTTTTTAAAGAAATATGGATCGATAATGCCTTCAGCGTGTAAAGCACACTATACAGTGAAGGAAGCAATGGCACCTGCAGAACTTCCTGAGAATTGTTTTCACTCCATATACGATAATTTTACTCGTTCACATAGCCGTTCAACCAGAAATGAGCTTCATCACTGAGTCCAACTTGTTGTGAACGTCGACGAATGGACAAATCTGGATTATCATTAACACTGTGACTTACTGCAGCGATATTTTATTCTCTGCGTACAGTTCTTTGTCTTGTTGTTGCATCGAGTAGAGAAAATGTTGTCCGAAATCTATCGATAGTTCGACGAATAAGCTGCTCTGATGGACGTTTATGTAAATCATAAATTTCACGAAGTGGTCTATAAGTTTGGCGAATAGAACACTGATTTTGAAAATAAATTTCAACAATTTGTAAACGTTGTTGCGGCGTGAGTCTTTCCATGATAATTTGTCAATGCTTACTGAACAGAAATTTTAAAACAACATGGCCGCTACCTTCTGTCAAATCACAGTTATCCCTATCGAAAGTTCTATCACTCTGAAAAAAACACCCGATACTTCGTAAAATGCCTCATAATGCGCCAATGAAAAGATAAATAAAACTTATCTTTCCCGAATGAATCCCAAATTGTCAATCTGATAGTGAAAATATAAACTCTTACTTCCTATCCATTTATTTCAATTTAACAATTAAAATAATGACTTATTTACAATATAATACAGTTTAACAATTACCTGGAGATCCGAGATTTATATAAGGACTTATCTTTGAGGTTCTCTTGGACTATTGTTTTCCAAGGTGTCGAAGTGATAGTGCTTTCTCCAAGGATAGTTCCTATTTTGTATATAATCAGTAGGTCTTCAGTTTCAAATTCTGCAAAATGAACAGTAGAGCGTCCGGAACTAAGATGGTTCGGTAATAAGATACTTTAAATCCGGCACAAGAAAGATTGTCCGATATTAAGATAATCCAAGCAAAAAGGCACTCCAGCGAGATTGTTCAGTTCTAAGATCATCGGGTACTAAGATCATCCGGTACTAAGATTTCCGGTACTAAGATCTCCGGTACTTAGAACTCCGGTACTAAGACGCCTTCTGATTAGACGTCTTATAAGCAATGATAAAAATTCAATGTTCCACGATTTTCATGGATTAGGTACGTTAATTTGATAAAAATACCACAATGTGTGTCTCATAGTACGAAAGAAAGGATAATACATGGTAGAGGTTCTAGAGAATAATTCTGATTAATAATTAATTGAAATAATAAATTCTTTGTTAGCACAGCAGCGTTGAGGGATATTGTTCCATTGTTCTCAATATTTTCCAAACCAGGAATATAATCGATCTGAAATTTGATACTTAGAAATATATTCATATTCATTTTTATTTCCTAAAAATTTAAAGGAGATGTCAAAAAAGTGTATAAACAATAAAAAATATTTCACATAAAAACTGTCATTCTAGTAAATCACATCTGACAAAAAATAAATATATTCACATATACTGACAAACATGCTAAAATTTAATGTGCAATAAACCAATAAGTGGTTGGTTAAAACTTTTGAAGCATAAATTCTTCCACTGAGTAGAATATACCTTCTACCAGAATTTTTTCGATCTCATTTTTGGAGCGCACTCTAGATAATGTTTTCAAATGCTCGGGTAGTATGTTGAAGTAATTCATAAATTGGTCATTTTTAGGGAAAATGGTTTATTTAATAAGCGCGCAAAAGCTCGTGATTTCTCGTCAGTGCTTTAATCGAATTATTTGATACTATTTTAGTTTGGGAAACAAAATCACAGCACATTTCGACAAGTTTCTGATCGAACTGTACATAATCGATTTTGTGAATTTCACCACAAAACCACTATGTTTTTGATGACATTCTACATTTTATACTTTCTTTTAATATTCCAGCAAGGATACTTAACATCCATAAAATCCACACCCGAGTCCCTGACGTTAATTTAATGAAGACATCACGAAGTTCATAATCGGCAAAGATGAACCGGATGTTTACATTAACTAAACCTTTATGCCTTCGCCAGCGATTAACATCGTCACGAAGACATCGTGAAAGACCATTGCAAACGAAAACACGGGCGCTGTTATGCCAAGGTTGTAAGCAGGATGAAGAAAGCCTAGGACTGATCGAAAACGAAGTGCACAAACAATCGGGTATTCAAAATGAATACCACTGATACGTTGCAGAATTAAAGTAATTGCGAATGAGGAAGTACCTTGGCTTGAGATGGGAGATATGATTTTAGAAAGTGATAATGTTGGTGCTTCCTGAATAGCTAGAATTTTTTTATTCTCATTGTCATACTTGGACTTTGCAGTAATGAACTTTTGTTATTAATATTGAATACTCTTGGGGCAGCACATAAAAAACATTCACGAAGACAACTAGTTGCCACCTTTGTAACTTGATATTTTGCCAATGCGAATAGAATGAACGATAAAAAAGTTGTAAAACGTAAGTTTCTCTTGTTATATTTATTGGACCACATTTAATGCTACAATATCTGATGTGTATTTAAAAAAAAAGATTTCAGAATTTTTTAAGCGTATATATTGACTTCATTTAGTTTTTACCTACTAAACGTACTTTATATTAAAGAAAAGCACAACGATTAAAAATATTGACTTAAGATATATATTCAATTCTATTTTTTCCTTTAATGAGAGATCATGTCTTCTCTCTTCAAAAACCAGCAGTAATCACCCATCTTGGCTGGATCTCATCGTCCTGGATAGTGAATTTCCATTGTCCTAATATCTTGGTGGAATCTTTCATCCTGCTTGTCACTAACAGCTCCCAAATTTTCAGGAAAAAATGACAGATGTGAATGGAGAAAGTGAATTTTTAATGACATTCAAGAACCTAGCGTCTAATAGTTCATTAACTAACTGTAGGTAGTTTGCATCCATATTGTTGCCCAAAAATCCTCTTACCACACTAACAAATGAGTTCCATGCTCGGAGTTCCTGCCTTCTCTGTAAAATTGACGTCGTCCAGCCATTTTATGATTTGTGCTCCAATAGAAAGACCTTCCTTCAATTTGGCATCACTTAACTTGGGAAAGACTTGTTTTGAGTATTTGAATCCATCACCATATTTATTCATAGTCTTCGCAAAGTTTTTCATCAGCCGAATTTCAATATGAAGAAGAGGCAGAACAACATTTCCGGGGTCTACAAGAGGTCTAAACTTAACATTTTGAGATCCTGCTTGAAAAACACTTCTTTGTGGCCAAATTTTTATATATAATGCTGATTTACTGCACGGCTGTCCCATAGACAAAGTAAACAGCAATATTTTGTAAATCCTCCTTGAAGTCCCACTAAAATTCCTATAACTTTTGAGTCCCAACATATCTGCATTTATACGTATTGAATTTTATTTTATCCAAAAGAATGTGCATATTTTCATAACTTTCTTTCATCGTCACTGAACGAGTTACTGGTATAGAGGATTTTAAATTGCCATTATGCAATAACACAGCTCTCTTAATTTCATGTCTAATATTGTAAACAACACAGTTTAGGTACTTTTCCTGTTATAACATGCATCCATTTTAACCGTCCTCTCATAAAATTGACTACTTGCTAATGTAAAATGGTCCTATTGAGTTATTGAAAAGAGGTAAGTGTTAGGGCTTTAGGAATATTTTTCCTACTTTTAGAAGAGTATTTCCATCAAAAAAGTAAAGATTGGATTACAAAAACCTTGTTGTAAATTGCTTAGGATTTCATTTCCATAAGTAAAACATCTTTTATTTTTTATAATTTTTTGACCCCCTTCCATTATACAATATTAAATATTCATGTGTCTTCATATAGAGATTATCTTCTAGGTAAAATATTAATTTTCATTTGGTATAAGATTCAGATTAATCTGATTGTCAATTTAATTCAGAAACGAACATTAATTAATGAAATCTATAAATTTATAATATATTATCATTTAGTTTCAAATCGATAACAATGTTTTTTTTGTCGGAGAAAGAATCTGAGATATCTTTTGGTTGGTGGGATGATTCGAAGTTTTATATATTGTGATGTCTGTATGTGTGGGTTTGTGCAAAATACTAAAATCATGTAAATTATCTAGTCTTGTTATTGTGAGGTCAAGAAAACTAATACTTTGGTTCTTTTCTTCTTCGATTGTGAATTTGATTTTTGGGTGGAGTTTATTAATGAAATTCGGGAAGATATGTTGTTGTTGGACGGTGCCTTTGAAACAACAAAAAATGTCATCTACATGTCTATACCAATAAAGGAAATATTTGCTTATCGGATTTAGGTGTATTTTTGATTCTAGACTTATGGATGATCTAGAATCAAAAGTTGTCGGTCGGTGCCTTTGTAACAACAAAAAATGTCATCTACATATCTATACCAATAATTTTAGATCATCCCTAAGTCTAGAATCAAAAATACACCTAAATCCGATAAGCAAATATTTCCTTTATTGGTATAGATATGTAGATGACATTTTTTTTGTTTCAAAGGCACCGACCGACAAACTACATATATTCACGAATTTCATTAATGAACTCCACCAAAAATCAAATTCACAATCGAAGAAGAAAAGAACCATTATTTTGTTGACCTCTGAATAATAAGACTAGATTTACAGGATTTTAGTATTTTTCACAAACCTACACTTACAGACATCACAATACATAAAACTTCAAATCACCCCACCAACAAAAAGATGTCAGCATATAATAGTTTCATTCATAGATTATTCAATATTGTCCCTTTGAATTCAGATAACTTTTTGAAAGAATTAAATATTATTAAACAAATAGCGTCAAACAACGGTTACAACCACTTTCTTATAGACGAAATGGTATCCAATAAACAAAAGAAAATGGCATTAAATCTGGTGTACCCAATCATAAAAGAAGACAATACACAGAAATATTTTTCGTTATGTTATGTGAATGGATTATCTGAAAATATTGCTAAATATTTCAAAAATTGTGTCAATTATAACGCGGCTTTTAAGACTATTAGTAACCTTAGTACCTACATAAAAACAATAAAGATCGAACAAATAAAGAAATTAAATCCGCAGTCTACAAGTTGACTTGCAAACTGCCAGACTGGTAGATTATTCAAGAAACGTGTCCAAGAATATCAAAGGGGTTATATATCCGATTCTGTACATTCGACATATGCTAATCATCTTAAGTAATTCAGGCATAATTTCAACAATAATAATGAAATTATCCACGTTGAAAAAAAAGTTCTAGATTAACACTTTTAGAATTTCTTGAAATCAACAGGTATAATGCCCGTAAAATCCTTTTGAACACACAAACAGATGTTGATAAGTCTCCATTACTGAATATCTTTCCTTAATTGCATTTTTAGCGGCAAACTCCAATAAACACCTTGAGTTTCTATGACTTGTGCTTCCGTTATTTAGTCACGTACATAACAATGTATTTAAACTCGGTTACACTGAATACCATCAGACAGTATAATGTAATACCTGAAGAAGCCACATCGTGGGGAAACAATTGTTGTAGTCGTACAAACAGTTTCGTGGAATTAAAATACTGTCCCATATATATTTTTTAATTAAAATGAGTTTCCAAGTACAGACCGAATCAATCAAATACGAATTGATACATATTGTCAATAAATGTTAAACATAGAGTGTTTTGCAATTTTCACAAGACAACATACAGTATTGGAGACTTTGATATAGGAAACAAACAATTTGGAATGATGGATTTCTATATGCATAGACCGTACACATCAAATTCCTATTCATTAATTTTCTTGTTATTTTCAGATTTTTTCTGTAATATTTCTTCAGCGTCTTATTTACATGAAAAATCAATTACACAAAAAATTTTTCTTTATACTGGCCACTGAATTATATGCTCAAGTTCTACTGTGCTTTTTACTGAAAATTTTTAATATACTTTGCTTTATTCCAGTTTTGAAATGGATGACAGCTTTTCTAAAATTTGGACAATGCACCCAATCTCCCTGTTTGAGTCTGATCTGAATGAATGATCTCGATCTGTATTATTCCATTTTTGAATTCCTCTTCTGTCACTGATCAACCTGTATATATAAGTGTACCTTAGACGAAACAGTTCCTAGACGGTAAATGCATTATAGCTTACATTTCATTGATAATACTTCCCAGGATCTTACAAACGAGACTGTTATTAACACAGCTGCTCGATAAAATTAAATTACGATATAAGTAAAAGCGTATTTTCTTGTTATTGTTGTCCAGTTCCAGTATCCAAAGACATCAACCATCCGAAGAGAGAGATGAAATAAAGAGCCATTGTTGGCGCAAGTTTCTCTGAGGTACCGACAGAAAGATAAGGAAGACCCTTTCGTCCTTGTTTGTTGCTTATCTTCCCTTCCAGTTTGTGTACATGGGGTATTTATCTGAGCCATAGTTGTGCCAAAAATTCATCCTTATTAAATATGTGTACTGATATGGATTTTTACAAGTATATTATTTTTGGAAACTAGGGATATTGTTTTGATTTGAATTTTGATTTGAAATGTCCGGTTGAATATTCAATTATTAAACTTTTTCAATGTTAGGGAAAATTCATAATTCAAGAATTTTTTAGATATTAAGCAGAATAATTCTGTAAAACCTCCACAAAATTCGATTTGAAAAGTTTTCTTTTCAAATTTTTTAAAAGTTATATGAAATTATACTAGTAACACAGTTTCAGTTTTAGTATATATATATATATAGAACTAGCTTTTTACCCGCGGCTTCGCCCGCAGTGGAGTCATTAAATAAGTATGAAAGATAAAGGGTAAGGGTATAATAATAGTAAAACTTCATTACTGAAGTAGCTAAATTTGACGATTTTTTGACAAACAATTGTTTTATCTTTCGTAAAAAATTTTTTTTTGAATATAAAGTACCCTATGTTACTTCAAATACCTTCAAGAGTATATGTACAAAGTTTCATGATGATCGGTTCAGTAGTTTTTGCGTGAAAGCGTAACAAACAAACTTACATTCGCATTTATAATATTAGTAGGGATTATCAAAAATCACACAACAATAAAAACCATGAAATAATATAAAGAAAACGCATAATATTCTTTGAAACTATGTAGCAAACTTTGGCCGATACAACCGTTTCAAATGAACCTTATAAATAACAAAAATTATTTCAAAAAATGCTTCATATAAATTAAACAGTCTTTACAACTAAAGCCGTCATCATGAGTAGGACTTTGTTTGGAGGTTTCACAGAATTATTCTGCTTAATATCTAACACATAGAAAAATCCTCTTCTAAGTAAAATACTCTTTCGATTTATTTTTATTTTGGATATAATAGTTCAGGAAATTTCAATTTAGAAGTTATATTTTTTCTAACCAAACTTTACTTTGATTCTGGTGTGAATTCTATAAATATCATGAATCATGTAGTGAAATATCTTAAATTCCACCACATACAAAGGGATGAATAAGCACCAATTCACAGAAATCCCTTTTTTCGCATATTTTCTTTTATCGGTATTTCTGTGAATTGATGCTTATTTAAATCCCATTTTGCATATGTTTTTCCTATATTTATTTCGAATATTGTTAGTTATTTTTACCCTCTTCTTTCATGTTTGCTTCATACTGATCTTAGCATAGTGGTATGGGCATACATTTTCAGAAGAATCTGAAAGAATTCCTATTTATATTAAAATAAATTAATTCGGCTGATCTGTATTGAAAATCATTAATTAGGAGTATGAGCTATGGTAATAGAAAGTTCTAGAAATCGAGACAGTGTAACATATATCTGTATAACAATTCTGTACTCGAACAAACTCGACAAGGTCTCGAGATTCCAAAGATAGCGCCATCTAGAGTAGGCAAAATACATACACAGAGACTCTAAGATATTAATAATACATTAATGCCATCTAGAGTGGACAAAATACATACAAGACTCACCTTTGCGTATTAATTCAAGGAAAGAAATGTATTCTTGATATTTCCACGTTATGAACGCAGAATAAACTTTCCTCATGCTCAAATCAGACCATAAATATGCATAAATATCTTTTGAGTCTCTGTGTATAGCAAATATAGATTCTGGACAGATTTGGAGTCGTTAGCATACATTGCACTGACGAAAACCAACCAGTTTGAAACGCGCGCATGTTTGCAATTTGCCTCTGTGATTTACAAAACCTTGTCGAGTTTGTTCGAGTATAGAATTGTTATACAGATGTATGTTACACTGTCTCGATTTCTACAACTTCCTATTACAATAGTTATTAATGATTTTTAGTATATATCAGCCCGATTAATTTATTTTAATATGAATAGGCTAATTTTTCAGCATTACCGCAATTTATGGTCTGATTTGAGCATGAGGAAAGCTTATTCTGCGTTCGTAACGTGAAATATCGACAATATATTTCTTCACTTGAATTAAGACGCAAAGGTATGTCTTGTATGTATTTTGCATAATCTAGATGGCGTTAGTTTATTATTAATATCTTAGAGTCTCTGTGTATGTATTTTGCATACTCTAGATGGCGCTAGTGTATTAGTAATATCTTTGGAGTCTCTGTGTATAGCGAATATAGATACTGGACAGATTTGGAGTCACTACCATTGCATTGCACTAATGAAAACCAATCAGTTTGGAACATGCAATTGTCTGTAATTTGGCTCTGTGATCTACAAAACCTTGTCGAGTTTGTTCGAGTATAGAATTGTTATACAGATGTTTGTTACATTGTGTCGAGTTCTAGCTATATAGCTCATACTCCTTATTAATAATTCCTATTTATTTCCAAGAAATTTTACAAATATTCAAGAGATGGTTAAGTAAAGATGGAATGTGAATGCATCCATTTAACTATAGAGGCTCTAATGAATTGAAGGTGTAATTTTTATTCTCAATATACACAATTTCAAAATTATAATTGAAGGTGTAACGTTTTCAATATGTGATTTGAATGAGTGGAATTATTTTTATGATTCAGCAAACTTCTCAAATATTTTTCCCTTACCTTTTGGAAAATTCAACTGTATTGTCTCCATTGTTTTTGATAAATATACAAGCTTAGTTGAAGCTAGGGACTTGAATTTCAGGGTAAAATTGAGGTCTGAATATCTCGATTGAGTTTGTTAATGGTCAAAATCGGTTGAATGTTTTCCGATGAATCGTGATTTTATCTTATGGGCTCAGACAGACTTGTTATAATATTGCGGCATCAAGGCCATAGATATACTAAAGAGTGTATTACTGGGATACTTCCATTTAGCGAAAGCTCAATTATTGCATGGGAAGACATATATTTTGAAGTTCGTTCCAATTTAGTCTTTATCTAAAATGGGACTTTGATTGTTCATAGGTAGGTAACTAACAGAGGTTCTAGAAGATCATGTTGTAGCATTTATGGTAAGTCTTGGAAAAGACGCAACGTTTATGTATAATAGTGCAACACTGCTTGCAAAGGTTCTGCTTATTTTGACAAGGTTTAAATTACGAGATTTGATTGGCCTAATATAAATACGATAAAACTTGTTAGAAGGCTTTTACTGCTCACATCATAGTATAAATTGAATTTTTAAAAAGATTAAATTAATCTTCATTTATTCAACTTTCAGCCACTGGATTCCAGTTGATAACTCCTTTTCTGTGAACTATAAATTGATGTACTCTATGGTTGGTTCCACAGTATTAAGAACCATGAATAATGTTCCTACTAGTTTGGATTAATTTATCACCATAGATAGTTTTGTGGGACTATTTGCGTGATTGGTATCACTAAGATGTACTCTTCCAGTTTTTACTACATGTAAACCTTCCCATACCAATGGAATAACAGAACCACTGACTGCTCTTGTATTTTACCAGAGGGAGGAAGAAAATCTTCTCTGGCATATCCGCCTATTTTGTGTTTTTGATATTTCCTCACTGGAACACATGAATTTCAAACTTACTAATGCAAATCCTTTAGCTCTGAATCTGTTAACAATTTTTTCAACGAGACTAATTTGGGCGCCATTAGGATTAACCCATTGCTCTCGAAAATAATCAGAAAAACGCTAAAATCGAACCGATCATTCGAATGGAAGCGAACATCCTCGTGCATATTATTAGCAATGGTATATGAATATTCAAATGAACTTTAATTTGTAGTAAGCATATGAATTATTTCAGTTTATAAACTTTTGAGAAGGAAATGAAGTTTTAATTTTATTAAGAAAATTTATTAGGTAAATGAAATTATAGTTATTTCATTTTGAAATAGAAAAATGCTAACTAAATAAGAATTCAAGAATCGCATCTCCAGGAAAAAATTTTCATCAGATTCTGCTTACGTCGTTACCTCGTCTGTGAAACCGCGATCTGCACCTAGCGACCGACCAAGAGATTACCGCGAGAGAAGAAGAAGAAAAATATTCCATTAAAAACAGGTTCGAGTCATATTTGCAGACGGCTCTGGGGCCCGAGGCACTTCATTATTTAGCGTTTCGAGTGCCTGTTTCTGTTTGTTCATTGAGTAACTCGATTTGGCTTTGCGTTGTTGTGTTGTAGACACGGTAAACATTCTACGTGCCTGTCCTTTCAAAGTCACGTCATGGGAGATACACAGTCTCTGCAGTTTTTCGATTCAACCAAAGGTTTGGTCAATCATGTTGGCGATAATCACGTACGAATGATACAGCATGCGCCGAATGAAACTGGTCGGTCCTTTTCGCTTCAGCAGAAGAATATAGTGCTTTTAAGCTCGTATACCAATATAATAACCAAGACCTGAAGAAGATCAGGTACTGGACGCTTCCACAAGTTTACTCACTCAACTTCCGGTCAAAAAGCTGTCCTAAAAACGTCAAGAAACTCAGGTTTCTCCTGTGAACGATGATAGCTCTTAAGCCATTAGAATTTATAAAATTATACAATAAACGTATCGAAACAGATGATGTAATAATAAATAATTTAATCTTAAGTTTAATTTCTATCTGGGAATCTTCAGTATCATAACTATTGCAGAATCTTCGCTCGATACTGGACATCGAATGAAATGAATTTAGCGTTATGTGGCAGGTGGATATTTTGTAACTTATTTAGTAGTTGTAGTGAATTTTTTATGAAGTATTTAGGTTGGAATTTATTAGGAGTACAAATCAGTTTCCGCCGTTTTATTGTAGATGGCGCGGCACGGAGTTTCGGTTAGCTTTCGCAGATGATAACCGGCTTAAAAAATAGTTTGGACATTCAAGAATAACATAACCTATTAATATCATTGATTTTATATTGGTAAAATATAATTTTTATAAGTTGAAAATGTCAAAATTTGAACCGAGTAAGCGTCATTTGCAGGAAATATTAGTTTACTTCTTTAATTTAAAGAAATCTGCTGCTGAGGCGCATCAATTGCTCGTAGAAGCATATGGTGAGGGTGCTTTGAGTGAGAGAACGTGTCGAGAGTGGTTTCAAAAGTTTAAAAACGGCGATTTCTACGTAGAAGACAAAGATCGCAGTGGAAGGCCAAAAATTTAGGAGGATGCAGAATTGGAGGAATTATTGGAGGAAGATTCATCTCAAACACAAAAAGAACTTGCTCTAGCATTAGAAGTCACTCAGCAATCAGTCTCACATCGTTTAATAATAATAATATTTAATTTGTGTTAAAAAACGGCGAAAACTTATTTGTACTCCTAATAGTTTCTTTAAAATAATCTGAATTACTTCTTTAAATGTTTGATTGATTCGGTCTTTACTTGGTGAAAACTCATTTTAATTAAATTATATTTATGAGACAATATTCTAATTTCCACAAAAATATTTAATACAACAATTGTCTTACCACGTTGTGGCTTCTTCAGGTATTTATATTCTACTGACTGATGGTATCTAGTAAAACAGAGTTTAAATATGTCATTATTGGAGTTCGTCGCTAAAAAATGCCCTTAGGGAAAGCTATTCAGTAATGGGGATCTGTATTGAATATTATTGTGGAAATTAAAATACTGCGTCTTATACATAAATATTTTTTACTTACTTCTTTAGAAAATTTAAAGGAAGGTGCACTAACGAGCAAAATAACCTGTCTAATAGGGTAATCTACCTTGAGTAATTTAATCAAAGAACACATTTTTGGAGGTTGTGGGTTCATTAAAATTAATTTTATTATTGGGGTGTTCTGAAACACGCTGGATTCAGGGGTTATTAGGGATTTCATTTGTTTTCGGAATATTATCATCGGGTCATGTTTGATTACTTGAAAATTATTTAATTCTAGGAAAGTAACTGATTTGTTAATATAATCACTTTCCGGTAAAGAAAAGTTAAATATTGCTGTCTGCATTGATCGTCACTGCTGATAAGCATGTTGGTATCTGAAAAAATCTGAAAATAATGTATAATAGGAAGAAATTCAAGATTCTGGTATACATAAGCAGTTCATATATCTTTGAGAAACTCGGAAATAGAGAAATTGGTGTATAGCTATCCAGAACTTCAGGTTCGCCACCCTTGCATATAGGTTTGGTCAAAGAAAGCATCTGGAAACATTTCATACTTGAAAGAATAATTGATAATGTATGACAAGATGTTGCATATAGCACTGAGTGATAATTCTAATATTTATGTTGAAATTTCATCTCATTTCATTTTTATATTTCTCATTAGTAATTTTAATTCCTCTGGATTAGTTGGCTTTAAGTGCAAAGATTTGTCATTTGTTCTTATGAAACTATAAGCAATTGAAGTGTCTAAATATTATTTTGCAACTACCTCATTAATATGAACATTAAATATCTTTGCGAACCCTTTTATTTCCCCAGATACCTTGCAATTCTCATAAAATGGAGATTTCTTTTAATTTCGTTGCAAATCTGACACATCGTTTTATTTTTATCATCCGACTTGTTTATTCTGTCCTCATATAGGACAGCTCTGTGGTGTAATGTACTGTATCATATTGTTTTATTTTATATGTAGACATCATTTAAACCTTGACTGTGACTCTTCAAGATAGTATGTCCAATCTATATTTGTATCGGATGAGTATTCATTTTAAATTTCGACCCAAATTTTGAACCACACTCTTTTGTGTGAAAAGCTTCCTGAACTCGTAGTTTCTCAAAATGGAGACATCAATTGGCCGCCGATATCATGCGATTTAACACCATTAAAATTTTTTCCTTGCAGCTATGTCGAAGAGTCAGAGATAAGTTCTACTCAATCCTCCAGCAAAGATTCAAGCACTAAAAGACAATATGAAAGTTGTTATTCGCGAAATAGAGCCATAATTTACTTTGTGTTAAAAAATTTCATCAGAAGAATGTCTGTAAGAACAGCCGGGGGGGCCATTTTGCAGATATTTAGTACCATTGTTATAATATAACCCCAGACGCTGCACTTAGTATTCAAATGAAAATATATCCGCCTTTTACAAAAATTCCGCATATATCGTGTATTGTCGTTAGTATACAATCTCATTTTAGTTGGTTAATTGCATAATTTTGTGAGGCCATCATCCAAAAAGGGTCCATTGCTCTCTAAAATGCTATGAATTTGTATAGTTTCTTTCTATGTTATGGGACTAAGTAGCCTGTCTAGGTAAGAGCAGATAAGAAGTGAGATCCACGTGTTACAATCTAAGTTATATTTAAATTTCATATTTATTTCATATTAAGCTTACCTAAATTTCTATAGTTGTGTTGATGTAATTACGTCTAATCAATATTTCCCTATTGCAATAATTAGAAACCGACAAGAAAATAGCCTAATATCCGTATTTAGTCAAGGAGTAAATTTTCTGGATACCTTGAAATTATATTTAAATAAGGTTATTCTGATTATCATAATTTTTATTGTTATGTTAACAACAATTGTTGCAACAATAAAAATTGTGAAAATCGGAATAACCTTATTTAAATATTATTTGATATGGATTTTCACCAAGTAGGTACTGATTCAATTCAATACCTTGAGATTGTCAAAATCTGTTCACATACGAGTATTCGTTTCAATAGGGTTCCTGGAGCAAAGAATTAAACTTTAAAACTTTTCAGGGAAATAACCACAAGTGGTTAGATCCGAATTTCAACATTTTTTTGCAGTCAGAATGGATGCCCCCATAAATATATGTTTTTTTTATAAAAGAACTTCTTGTCGAAAGAACCCATACATATAACATAATCATAATACATTTTGTAAAATAAAAATAAATGTAAAATTCCGCTAAATTCAATTGTTTCGTCATACCATGACTTCGTCAGGTGAGTATTCAAACTAATTTTATAATGCAAATAATGTTCGCAAATACTAAGTTCTATTCAACAAAAATGTAGAAGGGATAGTTGTAAATAAGCGTTGAAAAAATTGCTCACAATTATTAGGGAATTCGGAATTTGTTATTTAAAAATGTTAGGCAGTGGGATTTATTTAAGTCTATGTGATCGTACAAGAGAATTTGTTTTTCATTGTATCTGAGGATTGTTCAAACGGTCCAAAATATTCGGTCTATGACTTTCATTTCGAATATGTTATATTTTATCAATATAACAGTTTTCATGTTCTCATATGCTTGTTGAGTATGAACACAGTTGAATACAGTTTATTCAGTACATACATATTTGTTGAAATTTTTACAATTTATTCATTAAAAATGTGATACACGATGAGCTTTGCTGTTACATTATAGTCAAGTAACAATGTACATAAATTGTGAAAATTTGATGAAATATAATAATGTTTTATTCTCAACCCTAAGAGTAAAATAGATTATCATATAATAAATAAGTCATAGATTTTCATACAATACATATTATACTTACTGGCAGTTATCACAGGCTAACTTATAAACCACCAATTCCTTTTTTTTAATGACAACCCCGTTTTTTATTGAATTGCGTGATGAATCATTAGTTTTATATGATATATTATGATTTAGTTTTCTCTTTAAATCTTTAACAATCGTTTAGGTTTGTAAATCAAAGAAGTATGGGTATTTCGTTTATAAATTCTTAAGTGTGGAGTACGTTTGTGTTATTGCTATTTTGCATTTCATTTAGTTCAGCATATTATCTATAACTGACAGATTAAAATCATTATTAGAAGCTATTAGTTAGATGTTATTTTCTTCTTTCTCAAAATTTTCTTGTACGCGCCTAAGTTGTGTGAAAGGTGTTTTTTGTTAATATGGAAAAATCATGTTTGTTATTCAGTATTTTGATTTTTATATCTAAGAAATGAATACTTTCATTCACTTCTTCATAGGTGAATTTTGTGTTTTCGAAATAATGAACTACAAGCACAATTTAGTAATTTTAAAACAGTAAATAGAGCACAATTGAGATTAAAATCAATAAATGTCGGATCTTTTAACACAAAGTTTTATTTTACTATGACATTTTGCAATTAGGTAAATGAAAGATGAACAATGAGGTGAATTAACAGATCCTTAGTCACAAATATTCAAATATACTTGTATTTCACAAAAAAATTAAAAATGATTGGATATAACCAAAATATTCAGCAAGACCTATTGCGTATTCAAATTATTATATCGGGTGTTTGTTTTAGAGTGATAGAACTTTAAATTGGAACAAAACACAATCAAATTAAGATTGAAGCCAAATTTCTTTTTATTTGAAAGATAATTTTATGACATTTTTGTTTTAAAAATAATTTTCGCCAATAAATTGGACCATTTCTCGAAATAATGTTATCGCCAAATCTTTCTTTCAATAAATCAATTGTTACGGTAGCATGTGGTGTAGCTCCATCTTGTTGGAACCAAAACACTTCTGGCTCGATACTATTCAAATTTTGAAACAAATAATTATTGATCATCGATCTGTAACGAGTACCATTCACTGTAACATTAGCTCCAGCATCGTTTTTAAAGAAGTATGGACCGATGAAGCCTCCAGCGTGTAAAGCACCCCATACAGTGCATTTTTCAGGATGCAATGGAACCTGCAGAACTTCTTGACGATTGTTTTCACTCCATATACGGAAATTTTGCTTGTCTACATGGCCGTTCAACCAGAAATGAGCTTCATCGCTAAACACAATTTTACGATAAAAAAGTGGATCAACTTCAAGCTGTTCTACGGCCCAATCAGCAAACAAACGACGCTTATTATGGTCAAGTAGTTTTGGTTCTTGTACCAGTTGGATCTCGAATGGGTGTAGACCACAATCTTTACGCAAAATTTTCCATGTGGCGGATGCACAGAGTCCAACTTGTTGTGAACGTCGACGAATAGACAAATCTGGATCATCATTAACACTATGACTTAGAGCAGCGAAATTTTTTTCTGTACGTACAGTCTTGTTGTTGTTGTTGTTGCATCGAATAGAGAAAATGTTGTCCAAAATCTATCGATAGTTCGACGAATAAGCTGCTCTGAGGGACGATTATGTAAACCATGAATTCCACGAAGTGCCCTATAAGTTTGGCGAATAGAACACTGATTTCGCAAATAAATTTCAACAAATTGTAAAAGATGTTGCGGTGTAAGTCTTTCTATGATAATTTGTCAATGCTTACTGAACAGAAATGTCAAAACAACATGGCTTCTTCCTTCTGTCAAATCACAGTTATCACTATCGAAAGTTCTATCACTCTAAAAAAACACCCGATATTTAAGATAAGGACAAAATCAGTCCTGCAATTTAAATAAGTTAGATATGCCTATTTTATTGATCTATCTACTGATTACATAAGTTAATATCTGTAACATTTATTGCCGTCAGCGTCTGACTCAGCCATTTAAAATATCGCGATTATTATTGGCAGTGGTACTGTCAATTACTTATCATTATATATTTAATTTTTGTTTTTTTCTCACACTATATATTGAATTTATATTTCTTTGTTTTGACTTATCCCATACATTTTTAATGTCTGAAGGTGAATAATAAATTATTATTATTTTCATTCCCAGTTATTTTCTGGCAAATTTATTGGATGTACAAATATTCTAATTGTGCTGTTTTATAATATGTGTAGTCAGTACTTGATATCGTTCAATCAATAACTCTGTTTCCGTCATCCGATTTTGATCTAAGCTTGACATAAGCTACCTATTCATATAACTTGGAAAACCGTCGATAATTTTCGGAGATTATCGGTAAGAGACAAAAAAAAAATTATTTTTTTTTGTGTTCTTGTACACTTTGTCCAATCATTTTCCGGCAAATAAATGTAAGAGATTCCAATTATAGTATTTCATTATGCGATCAGATTAAATGTATTTGGGCCAATATTGTTATCTTTGAATAGCGATTAGATAAATTCTAAATGTTGCTCCAGGTTTCTCATAATCTACCTGAAATTCCGGAAATTTGTTGTAAAAGACAGAAAATTAAAAACTTCAAGAATCTTTTTTGTGTTTATAACTATTTCTCATTCCCAATCGATTTCTGGCCAATATATTCCATATACTGGCACAATTCTACTGTCCTTTTAATTGAATAGATTAGTCTTTCCTTGATATCTTTGAATAACTTTATTTTTTCTTCGTGCAAGCCAATTTCGACAAAACCAAATTTGAACGTTGCTTCAAGTTTCTCTTGATTTGCGTATGAAATCGCGGAGATTTTTGGCGAAATAGGGAAAAAACATTTTGAAAATCGTTTTTTTTGTATTTTGTTACTCTTCTTCCATCATTCCAAATCCATTTCTGGCATATTACAATGTACAGACATTCCAATTTTACTGTTTTATTATACGTACAGATGAAGACCAATTAAATTCTTCTATTTTTATTGTAATACATTCAACAGTCATGAAAATTCAAGAAGTACCCTCCACCATCGACAGAACCGGTGCTCGCCAACTAATGTGGAAATTTCTATCAGGTGTACCAAGAATATCACATGCGTTTTTGCACAGAGCCCGAGTTCAGTCATGAAAATTGACAAGACCAATTGAGAAGGCGCATTGCTCGAACGGCGTGCTAAATTGAACGAAATTGTCTTGTACGCTCAGCATCAATAAAAGACGGGACCTTACAGTTGACCCTTGACGTCCCCATTAAATACGAGAAATGGTCAATTACCAACAGCTGCTCTGTGCAGTGACCGTCTAGCCTAGTCGTGATCGTCGTTAGACGCTTTACATACGAGAACTCTCGACTCAGTTTGATGAAGGAGTTGCTGCAAGGAAAACGCTGGATTGATAAAATCAGACTTTATGATAGATTCTCGTTCGGAAACATTCATCAGTCAACTTAAGATGAAACTTGTTTTGGGGAAGATTTCATATCAGTTATTGCCATGAATGTTAACAATTGAGCAAGAAGGAAAAATTCCATCCTCTCAACGTATCTTAAAATTTATAGTTTAGTACTTTGAATCACAAAAACGAAAAAAAAACCTTCGTGCGCCATATTCAAACTGGAGTATCACTCTGAGTTCGCAAGCCTGGTTTTCACAGCATTGTAAGCAACCGTCCATTTTGCAGGCTACACAGGGGTAAATCACAAGACAGGTTATCTGTTACCAGTACATAATGACGCTTAAACTTGCATGGGTATAAAAGACAGTTGTGCTAACGTGGTGACAAAAAGAATAGCTGTTTAATGTTTAATTGAATCAGTTTTCATTTGATGAAAATCCATATTGAATAATATTAAATAAGGTTATTCTGATTTTCACAAATTTTTTTTGTTATTATAATACAACAATTGTTTCGCTATCACAGTAGCATCTTCAGGTAGGTGGTATCTCATATTTTCGGATAACAGTTATAAAAAAATGTGAGATACCACCTACCTTGAATAACTGTTATTCAAAAATGTAAAACCATCTACTGGAAGATGCTACTGTGATAGCGAAACAATTGCTGTATTACAATAACAATAAAAATTTATGAAAATCAGAATAAACTTATTAAATATTACTCATAAAGAATGGCGTGAATCTCTTTCAGCAGGCTGTCTTGGCTTAATTATTGTATGCCAACAGCATACACACATCGTCAAAAGTCATGGCCTCCCTTGGTTTCTCAGGAAATAAACAATCTATGTTCTGGAAATGAGATGAATATTTTCCTCCATTCTAACTGCAATATATTTGATAGAAAATCTTTGTTTGTTACTCTTTGCTTTATGCAAGATGAGACAAATAGGAAAAATGAGAAAAAATTTAAATTTATCGATAATTTATTTTTGATTAATTATAGTTATTCCATAACTGAATTCAAATTCAATAGTCCGTATTACCACCTCTTCTTTAAATCAACTGCCCAATACGCCTAGGCATCTCATGAATCAAGTCATTAATGAAATATTCAGGCATATCGTCCCATTCTTCTTGAAGGGCTAAACTCAATTCCTGAAAAGTTGAAGGTGGGTTTTGGCGATTGGATATTGCCCTCCTTAAGTAATCCCATACGTGCTCAATTGGATTCATTTCTGGTGAGTTTGCTGGCCAGCTCATTCTCTGGATATTGTTCTCTTGAAGAATGTTTTGAACCCTTCATGTGCGGTGTGGTGGAGCGTTATGATCCTGATAAATGAAATCATCCCCAAATTCGTTGCGCAGAGGAACAATGATTAGTTCAATGATGTTCTCTACGTAGATCGCACCAGTCATTGTTCGTTCAACGATAATAAGAGGGGTACGGCGACCGAACATTCTTCCCCCCTAGCACATCATTGATCCGCCTTGAAAGGGCACAACTTCCTGGGCGAAATTGAGTCGCTCTAGTCTGCCTGAACCTCTCCAAACCCTTTCTCGTCGACTATCACTTTGTGAATCGAATCTTGACTCGTCCGAAAAAAGTACGTTGTGCCATTGTGGTAAAAGCCGGTGATGGTGGTGTTCTGCCCATTGCCGATGGGTAGCTCTATGTCCAGATGATAGCCGAGATACTATTAAAGGTCTTCTTGCCCTTAAATTTGAGGAATGCTACCGTCTCCTTATGGTACTGGTTGAGACTACTCGTCTATAGGTCCTCAACAAATTACTTCGAAGGGCTGTTACAGATATTCGATTCCTTCGAGTAAAATTTACGATATAATAATGGTCTTCCCTTATAGATGTTACTCAGGGTCGACTGGTCACCGGGCAACGCTGCCAGTTTCCAGAAAAAGGGCCACTATGCGCCTCACTGAAGTCCGTGGAATATTCAAACCTTGCGCAATTTGGTGGTTCGACATAGCTTCTTGATGAAGGACTACTATTCTTGCCCGGCCAAACTGAAAAATTGGATGTCCCGGCATTTTCCACGGAATATTCTCAATATTACAACTCTCGTTATTCGCTGGAAACTGATTAACTTCGAATACACCTGTATTCTCCCGAACAAGAGACATTTTTTACTGGTTTATAGTTCTCATTTGAGTGATAAGATAGTGAAGATTCCACACATAAAAAATTGTCATGTTACATTCAAGAATATATAAGAAAAACAAATGTTAATTCCGCTATTTTATTGATTTTCACAACAATTGTTTCGTCATACCATGAATTCATCAGGTGAGTATTTAAACTGAGGTATACAATGCAAAACATGACCTTAAATACACAGCTCTGGTACAAAAAATAGAGGGGTGGAAAGAAAGGTATACAATTAATGAAAAATATTAAGTAGGGGGGATCTATTTAAATCTATTTGATCATTCAATAAAATTTGTCTTTTATTATATCTATTGATTTCTAAAGTTTCTAACAGATTTAGTTTCTGACTTTTGTTTTCACTTCTTATATTGAAGATGAATTTCCGTCAAGTAAAGACCGAGACAATCAAAAAAATACATTCAAGAGTTGATAAGTCTCAAAGTTCATTTAAGGGGTGCCAATACTTTTGACGATGTGTGTATATACGGTAATAAGGAAGCTAACGAAGAGTTTTTTTTTTCTTTTCAGGAATTGTTGAATGTACTTCAATATACATTCTGTCAAGAAAGTACCGGGAATTATCGATTTAAATCTGGCGGGGCAATGAGGCAGGTAAAAAATTTTTTTCCTAGGTTGGTACCACTGTCCTTAATTACTATGCCAATGTCAGAGTGCGTGCCGATTTTTACTATGGGTGATTACGTTGAGCAAAGAATTTGTTTAAAGTTTTGTGTTGCAAATGAATTTTCGTGTGCCGATGCATTGAAAATGTTGCAAAAGGCCTTTGGTGATAATGCTCTATCGAAAACTCGTGCATATCAGTGGTACAGAGCCTTCAAGGACGGTCGTGAAGTGGTCGCCCATCGACGGCTTCGATCGAAGATAACGTCGATAAAATTAAGGAAAGGGTGCTGGAAAACCGTCGTACCAGCTTGAGAGAGATAGCACATGATCTCAAGATATCCCACGAGTCCGCACGTACGATTTTGATTGATATTTTGGGCATGAGAAAGGTGGCCGCACGACTCGTACCGAAAGACCTGAATTTTCTTCAAAAACGTCATCGCGAACAGGTTGCTTCAGACATGCTGGATCGCTGTTATTCCGATTCTACATTCATGGAACGCATTATAACTGGTGATGAGACCTGGGTCTACGAGTACGATATGCAAACAAGCCAGCAATCATCGGAATGGGTGACAAAAAATGAGCCGAAACCGAAAAAACCACGCCAAAGCCGCTCGAAAATGAAGGTGATGCTCATTGTTTTCTTCGATATCCGTGGCGTGGTGCACTACGAATTCGTTCCAGAGGGTCAGACGGTAAACAAGGAGTATTACCTAGGCGTTAAGAAACGTTTGCGTGAGCGTAGCCGTAAGAAGCGGCCAAATTTGTGGGCGAACAACTCATGGATTTTGCATAACGATAACGCGCCTTCTCACCGAGCTACGATTGTGACTGACTTTCTCGCCAAAAACTCAACAAACGTGCTTCAGCAACCACCGTATTCGCCGGATTTGGCTCCCTGCGACTTTTTCCTCTTCCCAAAACTAAAATTGCCCCTTCGTGGCACCCGTTTTGAGTCGATTGAAGCCATAAAACAAAATTCGGCGCGAGAGCTAAAGTCCATCCCGGAAAGCGCCTATAAAAAATGTTTGGATAATTGGAAGTGCCGTTGGCATAGATGTATTGGAGCAAATGGAGCCTATTTTGAAGGTGACCCAATAAATTTTGACGATTAAATGTAAAAATGTTGTTTCAATTGAAAATTCCCGGTACTTTCTTGACAGAGTAGTAAGTGTTTTTAATTGAGTGTTTATAAAATCGCCCAGAACACAAGTAATGTCCTAATTAACAGAAGATCTTTATCGAGTTTCGGGCGGTCTAAGCACCACAAAAAAATAACCAGAAGTAACGGAATAAGACAGTGAAAAATTGTAGTAGGTCCCTTCCCTATAAAATAATTACAGTAACAGGGCTGAAGTAAATAAATTATTTCCCAAATGGACTTCGAATATTCAAAAAGGCCGTTCCCTCACTGCTACAAGCTCACCGCAACCGAAATATAGTGAAAATGCGTTAATAAATAAGCGTTTATCTTAACGCACCATTAAACCAAGACATTTCCAATAATAACTACAAATAAATCCACCATCGGGCTGAGGAAAAACAAATATGGCCCATCACACCACTTCTTATCGCGACCAGCTAAATATCTACGGAACCTCCTGAGATAACTTATACCCTGTGACCCTGACTCAATAATAAATTCATTCCCGCATCAGTTTGATCCAGCGGCGTAGTTATCGGTTTTATCAACAGGGGCGAGATGTTTTTGAATCGTTATGGCAGCCTTCTTCGAAATAATCACAAGCTGTCATTCGTATTCAGTAGAGTTTACCAATTTGTGATGGCAAAATATACGATTCAAAAGCGTGTGGTTTATATCTACAAATTTCACAGAAATAGTAATAATTTTTTCAAACTCAGATTGATCCTATTAGACACCTATAACTATGTAAGTGCTGTGTTTTCAATCCATCGAATCGTTGAAAAATTGGATGCAAAACTAATTTCACTGTTCAAGATAACATACATCAATAAGACGATGAAAATTAAAAAAACCAAGAGAGTTTATGCTGAAAACGTTAGTGTTAAAGAAACTTAAAAACAGTGGATCAATCGATATTCACAAGTACTTGTCCTTTCAATAAACAATAAATATTTATTTCCAACAGGTTGAAAGCCTGTTACAATGTACAACCTCTCTAAAAATAAGACACTTCCGAAATCTTCTTTAGACAGTTTGTTATATTTGTGGCATTTGTAGATTGGATTCCAAGTAATAATGCCGGATTCTGGTCTGCTCCTCACAAGTGCATTAAATAACAAGATTACCATCTTTGAGGTAGAAAAATATTTACAATTTCGTATAATGAATCCATCAATTTACGACGTTGTATCAATTAGATAATTCACATGTGGAACAAATGAGAACCTTTGATCATATCCTTGAACACTGTTTGCTTAATATGATCTCATCAAGAATATATTTAAGATACAAGTCTTCTTTCTTTTGTATGTGACGACGTTGCAACTAGAGATATTAAGATAAAGAAGATTTCTGCCACACCACTTCGACAGGATGTCTAATGAATGCTGCAAACAAATGCAGACCTCGACAGAACTAAGTTTGCAAAAAAATTTCAAGTCATTCGCATACGCTAATACAAGCACAGGATTCTTTCTATATCAACTTGGCGTATTCTGAAAAAAGCCTTGGATTTATATCCATACAAGCAGGTGATAACTGAAGAAATTAAACCATCTAAATATCATAAAAGTCGTAATTGGCTTCTAGAACAACTTGAAATGAATCCTGATTTCTTATTGGAATATGTTTTCAGATGAAACTCATATATCTTTGTTGATTAATAAAAGAAAGCCCTTCCTTGCATTCAGAAAATGTAACTATTTAACGTGGTTTATGGCATGGTAACATTAACGGACGTTATTTTTCTTAGAGCCTACCACATGTACTAGAAGTTAACGTTGAAGTTGAAAGATCAATGTGAATGGATACTTTGTGGCCAAATTCAACTAAATTGATTACCAACATATGTTATCTATATAACTGAACAATTCCAATATGAAGATTTTAGGAACGAAGTTCGGTGAATCTACAATATTCAGAAATAGAACTGCTGATTGGTTTTCAACAAGTTGGAATTTAAAACCTTTAGATTTATTTTTTTTTTAAATATTTAAAGTCTTTGGTTTATGACAAGTTTCGATTTAAAGACGCTTTTAAATTGACCGTATCAATGAAATTTCTCGATATATAGCAAAAATTGATTAAAATCAATCCTACAAAAAAGTTGAAGTAATTCAAATGATCTGAGATTCAGAAGATAAACTGCATGACTTGTACTTCCAACTGAATAAAGTTTGGCTGTTATTCCAAAATATTTTGTAGTTTACCTTATCTTAAAAACAAATTGTCCTCATTTTGGATACATTAACTTGATTTTTATAATGAAAACTGTGAAAAAAGAAGCGAATGTTCACAGTTCACTCCACCTAATTTTTCATATTACCACCTGATACCTTCGTGAAATCAGTATAATCATAAATGAAAAATATCAATTTTATTACCAAACATTCTCTCAGAATATATATTGCCAAATTATCGAAAAACTACGTACGCCACTGACTCCAACGAGTTTCTGTGACTTGTTTGAATACTTATCTGGCTTCAAACAAACGTGGATATCTGAAGGAAGAAGAAAGACAGAAGAGGAAGGTCGAACAGGGAACTCTTTGTACGCACGAAAACATCGCTAAATGTTTGAAGATGGCGGCTCAGGGCCGTTCGAGATTTTTGATGAGTGTGCTCGAAAACAGTCGTTTTGTTGTTCCAGCGAATAAGGGTCTCTGGTTCTTTCACTGGTTGAAATTGGAGATTTCAGAGAATTTTGTTAAGCGGATGGTAACTTGGAGAGAGGTTTTTCTTGTTGTTTGTATCAGGTCCAATTTTAGATTAACGGTCAACTTTCCAGAGAAATGAGGTCTGCGGTTAAAATTTAAATGTCTTATATTTAGATGTGATAAACGCAACTGACCATTACTGACTTCAAGCGTTTTCTATTCTTCTCTTGATGTTTCTTTTGGTCCTGACGAATTGTAAAAGAAACGACCTGGCCAAGATAACAATATTCCTGAACATAGATGGTTTTATCATTCGATTTTATGTCTTTTTCTTCAACTGTTTGTCATCATTTCAGTTTTGGTTTTATTTATCGTTAGTACAGCTTTACTACTATGAGTATTTAGGTCATTCAGCATTTGTTCAAGTTCTTTTTGGCGGACAATATCGTCCGCGAATTTAAGATAAGATAAATACTTCCCATAGATTTTGATACCTTGATTATTTCCCCAATCAATGGTTCTGAATATTTGCTCTAACAATGATGTAAATAGCTTTGGGGAAATGAGGTCTCCTTTTTCGATTATAAAGGGCTTTCCTACATTCAAGGTTTCAATCGTTTCTGGATTAGCTTAACACTTACCATTAATGGATCCCCACAAAAGTACTCCTTCGAGGTCTTTGTGTAAATTTATCATCAGAGAAATACGAGAAATGTTCAGTTCTTGAGTACGATGACGAGTTGATTGATGTTTAGCCCTATTCTGGGCTACAGCAGCAATGTTTTCAGGTGTGCTCACTAGACGAGAACGTGAACGATCCAATTTCACCAACTCGTTTAAAAAATTACTATTGAATTTTGCACGTAATTTCTTAGCAATTTGGATAGAAGATTCACCACTTTGGAAATAAGTGTTTACTATTTCCCAAGTTTGTTCAAGCGTTATTCATTTCATTATATTCTAATATAAAACTACCTTTTTGTCAAAACATGTAAATGACATAAGTGTTGTCAGACTCGAAAGAACCCCTATTTAAAAATGCAAACTATAGATAAACCACCCTTTATTTATGTAATGAAATAATAGTAATGGCTCAAACACTAAATTTATTTTAATATTCTGAACGACAACTATAAAACCAATCACACCGCCCACGCGCCCACAAGCGTCAAAATCCTTCGAAACATCAATAATAAATGAGTTGAATCAATAATAATTATGAAGTGAATATTGGAGGCAATTCAAAATTTTTACTTTTATTGAAGACGCGACAGCCTATTAATGCATCATGAATATGAATATTGCCATATGAATACTCTACTCAATACTTCCTTGAAGGGGCCCTTATATGGCCGATATTATTAAACTAATCGATATTGATCGATATATTGAGTCCATAATATTAACGACAAGAATATTGGGGACAATCCAGAAGTTTCGATTTTTATCAAAAACCCAACAGAATATTAAGATCAATATGAATATTGCCGTATGAGTACTCTATTCAGCACCTATGTGAAGGGTTCTTATACGGTCAATATTATCGAAGTAATCGATATTGATCGATATTGGAGTCGATGATATTGAGAAAAAAAAATAGAGTACCCTATTCAAAACTTATGTAGAGGGGCCATTATACGGTCAAAATTATCCAAGTAATCAATATTGATCATTGATCCATATATTGAGTCAATAATATCGAACAAAAGAATATTGAAGAAAATCCAAAAAAGTTTTGATTGCTATTGAGGTACAAAAGAATATTAAGGCAGCATCAATATGAATATTGCCGTATGAATAATCTATTCAATAGTTACGTGAAGTGGATCTTATACCATTAGTATTATCGAAGCATTGATCGATATATTGAGTAAAGAATATTGAAGACGATTAAAATGTTTTGATTTTTATAGGAGGCCCTACAGCATATTAATGCAGCATCAATCACTAGATGTTGCTTGATCCATAGAAGCGTTATTACGTCAAAATACCATAAACTGAATTCATACACCGCTTCAGATTCCTTTTTTATCTTTTTTTAATTTCTTCGTGCGTCCGGAGAAAACTAATTATCAATAATAATAAAATAATTTCCTAATGACAACGATTTATGATTGAGATTTTTAAACATGCGAGCAGAACGAGCAGGAAAATATCAATAATCTATCTGTCTCTACACACGTTAAAATTAATTCTCTTATCTCCGCTGAATTCAGTCTAATTGGTTTTTTCGTATTAGTATGGTTCTCCATCTCGAAACACTAGTAACTTCGAACGTCCGGTATCACTGACGTGAATATTGAACAATGTGGTCACACAGTAATATTCATTTAGAAGCTGCATCAATATATTGTCAAATCTCCAATATTTCTTTCCGTCAATATTATCGATTTATAGCGCTCACATGATCAATAGTGTAAGATCCCCTTTAGGGTATCTCAAGACGTGGCAACGAACGAAAGAACGAGGCAAAATTCAGTGGAGACATGAAAAAAAAATCATTTTGAAGTGTAACGTAGCAATCGACTTATTTATATTTGAGCTTCTGGAAACAAAAGTAATCCTCTTGCATAGGTCAAAGACTTTGAACCTTATATCGTTGTAGTTGTATGAATATTTATTAGTATTATAGAGAATAAAGTCTGATTATTATTCGGAAAAATATTCCGAATCCACGATGGACGATGTGGAAAATAACTTAATTTCGTCCGGACGAACTTGAAAATGTTGAAAATTTATAGAAACCTTGAGCAGGAATAAGGTGCATGAATGAAATTCAGGGTAAATTTGAGGCACCGTGGAACAAGAAACACCTATTGATTCAATTAATATCACTGAAGATTAAAATTACGTAGGGTTAAATTTCTTTGTATACTTTCTATTTGTGAACCTTTCGTAATACACTTTATGTCGTATTCATGAACTTTAATGTGCTATCACTTCATTCTTCTTTGGAGTATTCTAAGAAGCTTTCTCTGATGTAGTATTAATAGAAATATACCTACATTTACTAAAATTTAATGGTGGTGCAACAAAGCCTTTTTTCATCTAAGAGGCAGGTTTTATTTCTCGTCTTATCAAGTTTAATGCGCACTAATCCATTCTGTGTTTCTTTTTTTATTTTGTTCTTCTTGAACACCACAGCCAAGGCAATTAAGATTTCGCACTTAGGGTCGTTGAAAAACACACCGGCATCTTCGCTTGACGCTTAATCGCAACTGAATATATCGACTCAATACTTCTGAACCGTGTGAGGGTTACCAATTTTCATAAAATATTGAGTCAATAGTATTGCTTTAATAACATTCACCGTGTAAAGACCCCCTTGAATCAAGAAATTTTAGCTATGGAAGAAGGATTCACAAAGGCTATAGTATATCTGAAATTAATATAAATGGGGAAAAAGTGGTAGGGTCAGGAGCTTTTGCGTGCTTGTTCATATAACCAACAATCCTCACAAAATTTTCCATTAGACTTTTTGCTGTTATGTTACCTCTAGCTGCCAAATTTAATCGCTATCGCGTTCGTCCTTTGCTGCGGTTTCGGTATGACAAAACGCTGATCTGCTCACAAAATAATTTTAATTTGTCTTCTGACTATATGGTCTTCACGAAATTTTGCATTAGCTTTTATGTCCTTTATTTACATCGGAAAGGTAAATTTGAACTCTATCGCTGTTTTTTTAGCGCTCATCGCTGCGCCAATCCTCATAAATATTCCAAGAACATGTGCTTCTAAAACCCAAATTTCAGATCATCCGGATTTTTAATTTGGGAAAGATTGATAAAAATAAGAAAAAATTTCAAATATGAATAACTGCGAAAAAATTGGATTGATTTAGCCCAATAACAAACTGATCCGAGATATGCAGGCCTTAAAGCTACGTCGGAAGTTTCAAGTCTCTATATCTTTTTGTTCGAAAGCTATAATGTTTAAGATATCACTCAGCGCTGATCTGCTCACAAAATATAAGTATATTTCTTATACTGGAATGTATTAGCAAATTATGAAATCTTTAAACGCTTATAACATTTAACCTGAGCTGACACTGGAAAAAACGCAATTGACAAAAGTGTGAAACGTGTTGCTTCACCTTAAGATTTTACGTTTTCATTGAAAAATACAAGCGTATTGAGTATTAAATTCGTATTGATCGGTATGCAGGATGATGCGTTGTTTAAAATGAATTAAACGGTCATTTCCTTCCTTTTCGATTTGAGATCTGTTGAAGTTAGCACCGTGTGAAGCTGCATTTTCTAGCATTTTCGAATAATAAATTAGTTTAAATTTAAAAAATTGTAAGATACCGGAAAACTTTGAAAGCGGTTTTTACATGGAAGAAATTTTTTGCCTGTACGATTTTTTTTCTGGATAATTTTTAGCTGGATTAACCTTTCAATTCAGCCTGGATTTTTGGAGTGGACGAATTCGTCGTGTCAGAGTTTTCCTGGATACAGAAGTGAAGTTTTTGGTATTTGATAACTACCAGACCAGTTAGAGCATTTTCCCGCAGCGAACTGCACATCGAAGTTCTCGAAGAACCATGAAATAGTAAATGAATGCAATGATGGTCGTGGGCTTTATTGAGCTTCGTTAATTTTATGCTTATCCGACTATCAGTCAAGTGAGCTAGCTATTGTTATAATTTTGTGAGATCTAGTTATTATACTATTATACTTCAAGTAAAATAGGTTCCGAAACACATTATTAGCATATGTGTCTTTTTATTGGTTTTATTTCTCTATTGCAATTTGTTTGACCGAGTTGTGTTGCCATTGTGAGTGTTGAAATAAAAATGAATACTGCTGTGTCGCCTATAGAAGATAGCGTAAGTCTTTCCAGCTTGGCACGAGCATTTCAACGTTACGAAGAGGCTGGTCGACAAATTAGAAGATTCTGGAAAAGAAAGGACTTGACAGCTAAAGAAGACCTCTTTCTTGTATGTCGTACTTTGAGAAATAATCTCCAAAAACTGCCAAATGCAAACGTAAGCAAGTAGACAGTTAAGAGGCGATTTAATGCTGTTGTATTACTGTGCATATTCTCGAACTAGGGACCTGATTAAAAGGTTGAATTTCACAATAAAATAATAGAGAATTGGAGTGCCTAGCGTTGTTTCCTGGTGAATCGCGATTCTGTCTTATAGGCTCAGACAAAATGTAAGAATGTGGCAACGACAAGACGAGAAATTTGCTCAAGCGTGTATCGCTGAATGACTTCCATTTTGTGAGGGTTCAGTTATGGCATTGGAAGGCATATATGTTGAGGCTCGCGTGGAGCTTTCTTTATCCAATATGGAAATTATACTGCTCATAGTTACCTGACAGAGGTTCTATATTCTAGAACATGACCTACTAGACTCTAGAAGATCATGCTTTACCACCATTCATAGTTGTTCTTGGAGAAGACGCAACCTTTATGCATGATAATGCACTGCCCCATACTGCTAGATAGTTACTGATAACTTGACAATGTTCAAATCGTAGGATTTATTTGGCCTGCTCGAAGTTCAGAGATTTAAATCTGATAGAACATATTTGGGATGAAATGGGGAGACGTTCATGGAAATATGTAGAGGCTGCCGAAACTCTAGAGAACTTCGCCATATACTCCTGCAAGGATAGGACAATACTCTGCAATATGTGATCCAAAATCTGATGTAAAGCACCTCTTATCAATTTCAAACTGTTATCACCCCTATACTAGGGAATACTTGCTACTGAAGTTATTTTGTTTGATTTAAAAGCAAATCAAATCAAATTTTTAGTTTGTATCATCTTCCATTAACATTGAACAAAATAAAAAAAAAATTTTTTATTGAAGCGATCAGGATAAAATCATTTCACATAAGCTCTCAAATATGTAGTAACAATCGAACAAATTCTAAAAAACAAAATATTGCCAAAATAAATTTAAATTACTGAATGACCATAATTTTATGCTTAGCAGTGTAGTCCGAATCTTCTTGAATCAAATTTCCGGATTATTAATTGTTTCATTCTCAAAAAAATTCATAGATTTACAAATTTATATAACTGACGTATGTATTGGGTTGTTGTGAGATTAATTTTTTTTTGTTGGTAAAATGAAAGACAATTTTCGTATATTGAATAAATATTTTATTGAATTATATATTGATCATTCGGGTAACACCTTTTCCATCTTTTTAGTAGTAGCATGATTCCACGCTGATAACATTTTTGTTCTCTACTGAGAAAAAACTGATCCAGGTAATTTTTCACCTCTTCATTTGACGTAAAGGTTTTATCGTTCAAAAAATTTTGCAATGACCGGAACAAATAATAATCCGAAGGCACCAGATCTGGAGATTATGGTGAGTGTGGCAGTCTAGCCCATTCAAGCTGTAAAAGCTTTTGGCGGGTGACTAAATTTGTATTTCTCGCAATATCTTGGCGGAACACTACACCTTTTCTGTTGTTTAAGTCTGACCTTCTCTGTTGAAGTATATCATTCAGTTTGTCCAGCTGATGACAGAAGACTTCCGAATTTATTGTTGTGTTATCCGATTGTGTGGCTAGTGGTCCCGTCCTGTTAAAACCAAATGTCGTCCATGCCTTCCTTTTGAATTTCGAGCAACGAAAATTGGTTGAGCATGGCTTGGTTACGTTTCCGATCGTTTTTGACGGCAGTTTCTTGCTCATTTTCGAAGAAAAATGGCCCAATGGTGCCACAAGAATAAAAACCACAGTTACTCGTTGTGGGTGCATCGGCGTTTCCACAAAAATATGTGAATTCTCTGATGTCCAAATGCGAGAGTTTTTCTCATTCACATATCTTCCGGGGTGAAAATGACCTTCATCACTAAAGATGATTTTTCTGGCTATTGCTCATATTCGGCCATGCGAACATCTTTATTCAAAATTTTCATTAGAGAAATGCGAGAAATGTTTAGTTCTTGAGCACAATAGCGAGTTGATGTTGATGGATATTCAGCCACATTCTGGGCTACAGCAGCAATGTTTTCAGGTGTGCTCACTGGACGATAACGTGAACGGGTTGTTTTATCAAATGACGATCCAGTTTCACTAACTAACTGATTTTGAAAATGAATTTCAACAATTTGTTAACGTTGTTGCGACGTGAGTCTTTTCATGATAATTTTTTAATGCTTACTGAAGAGAAATGTAACAACAACATGGCTTCTACCTTCTGTCAAATAACAGTCATCCCTATCGAAAGTTCTATATTCTATCACTATATTCTATCACTATTCTATCACTGTAAAAAGAACACCCGATATTTGTCCAATCGTTTTATCGATGAAAAATTATTAATTATGTTGCTGTTCAGCAAAAAATACCTCATGTGGTGTGCTTTCGAATGACATATCAACTATTGTGCTAGCTGCTGGTACCCTGTCATAATATCATGGTTAAGAAGAGAACAACGAAAAGTTGAAACATTTCAAAAAAATAAACTAAATTAAAAAAATACAAATTTCATGAAAAAATGTAAAGAAAGCAGACTGCTACTACTTATAACAATTGTTCGAAATCTCCACCGCCTTGTTCAATACATTTACTGAATCTGCGTTTCTGACGCATTATGCACTACACAATTATAAAATTGTATTGTGTAGAATATACTTTTTCTTTTAAGATATTCCAGACATAAAAATCCAAAGGCGTTAGGTCGGGGTTCCTTGGTGGCCATCTTACCAGACCGAATCTTCCAATCCATCGCAACACAAAATATTCTTTCATTAAGTCCCGTACATGCCAGCTATTGTGAGCTGGGCAGCAATCCATTTAAAATCAAACATTTTGTCTGTTAGCCAGGGTCATTTCATCCAATATGTCTGTTAAGCTGCTTTGGATTAATGTAATGAATTCTTCAGCGTTGAGGTGATCGGGAAGTATTACAGGTCTGAAACGTTCACCTCTTATGACTCTCAACCACACGTTGACCCTTAACTCATGTTGGAAATGAGAAACAATAGCCGCATGGGGGTCTTCTCTTTTCCATATATAACTATTTCGCAAATTTATGATACCGGATTTCGTGAAAGTGGCCTCATCAGTCCATAATGTCCTATACTTATTCAGGTACCACCTATAAAATGTTAGTCTCGTCTCAGCATCTACAGGTAATAGATACAGCACCTTTTTTCAAATGATATGGAAGAAACTTTTTTTTTTGAGTTCTCGATGTGATGTAGAATGATGAATCCTCAATGAACAACCACTTCGACGAGTACTTGTTATGGGGTCCTCCCGGACAGCTTTAACTATAGCAGGTGCATGCTGTCCTTGCTGACTATTTCGCCCAACTGCTCTGATTCGGAAACCATCAAATGACACTTGTACAAATGTCTTTCTATTTGGTTGTCGTCTTTTGGGAAAACGTAAACTGTACACTCGAACCGCTACGCGAGCATTTCCATTCGCAAATCCATAAAAAAACTACAAATGTGATAATCGATTTTAATGTGAGTCAATATTTGATAGAAGTAAAATTTAAATGACTTTAAATTCAGAATTATATATTCTACATTATATATTGAAACTATATACAGAAACTATCAAATCGATATCCTTATATATAATCAATATAAAATATTTTTCAATGTCTCGGAAAAAACCTTTTTACATTCCGACTTGAAATGTATCAATACAAATGTATTAACAAAAACTATATAAGTATGTATATTAACATACAAATACAAGAAAATCCACTATTCCAAAATTATCTAAAATTATCAAAATAAAGGATCAAATAAAAATAATTGAACGAGAACTCGGAACATTTGATAGCTATTTCGGCCTATATGGCCTTATCAGAAATGTATTGATTTCAGATTCAAATATATAACAAGATCAAAATTCAACTAACCAAAATAAGATAAAACATGGAACGAATAAACTTGAAGTAAGCTTTAAAGTATCCAAAATAAAACAGAAATGATCAACGTATTGTTACATATAACCTGTAACTATTTGTACTCGGAACACAGAAAAACAATAACAAAACTTATTCACCCCAAATAATGTCCCATGATAAGAAAAATAACTAGAATTTCAAAAATAATAAATAATTGAGGAATATGTTGTGGATATAAAGACTCTATATGAAATTATTTCATAATTTAAAAAACCAATTTTAATGTGAGTCAATACTTGATAGAAGTAAAATTTAAATGACTTTAAATTTAGAATTATATATTCTTACTTCTACACAATATATTGAAACTGTATACAAAAACTATCAAATTGATATCCTTATATATAATCAATATAAAATATTTTTCAATGTCTCGGAAAAAACCTTTTTACATCCCGACTTGCTATCAAATGTTCCGAGTTCTCGTTCAATTATTTTTATTTGATCCTTTATTTTGATAATTTTAGATAATTTTGGAATAGTGGAATTTCTTGTATTTGTATGTTAATATGTATACTTATAGAGTTTTTGTTAATACATTTGTATTAATACATCTCAAGTCGACCGAAATAGCTATCAAATGTTCCGAGTTCTCGTTCAATTATTTTTATTTGATCCTTTATTTTGATAATTTCAGATAATTTTGGAATAGTGGATTTTCTTGTTTTTGTATGTTAATATACATACTGGTATAGTTTTTGTTAATACATTTGTATTAATACATTTAGAGTCGGGTTGTAAAAAGGTTTTTTCCGAGACATTGAAAAATATTTTATATTGATTATTTATAAGGATATCAATTTGATAGTTTTTGTATATAGAAGTTAGAATATATAATTTTGAATTTAAAGTCATTCTGAATTTAAAGTGATAATCGATGTTTGAAAAAACAGGCACAATTTTCTCGATTTTTTCTAGAATACTTATTACAAATTGAGTTAGATTTAAGAATACCCAAAATTATTAAGGGACATAAACTGTCAGATCTTGAATTCAATGTTTACTTAAATATTCAATCACAAGGAGCTTCACGATGGAGCAAATTTAGGTTTGGAATATTTCAACTTTCGTTGTTCTCTTCTTAGCCATGATATTATGGTAGAGGACAAGCAGCTAGCACAAAAGTTGATATTTCAATCGAAAGCACACTAAATGGGGTAATTTCTGCTGAAAAGAAAACATATCCATAATTAAAAAGTTTTCATCCATAAAACCATTGGAGAAATATGACTGGTTTTGTTCACTTCAGAATCGTGATATTCATCTCATTATGACGCCAGCAATAAGAATTTTTTGGCACACAGAACTTCTCATCATGTAGCAAATTGAATGCCGTTTCTGGATATGTGGTAAAATTTGATGAGGCTACAAGGATAACTGAAGTAAAATTGATTTTATGGAAAAACTTGAAATATTTCGTAATTGAAGAATAACCATCAACATTTCGACCATGTGTTATATGATATTTTTTGTTGCAAATAATTTGTATGAAGTTGAAATTTCGGCCTTTCAAAAGTAGGCACCTTGTGTACTCAGGTGTGTCTGTGACGAAAAAAGTGAACTAGAACCACTTTTCTCACGCCAAAAATGAGGAAAAGCGCTTTCGAGGCTGACTTTCCCTGCATCTACACAATACAGCCTTGATTTATCAACAAGTCAACATTTCCAGAAACGTCCAAACAGAACGAAGAGAGCACCTTCAGTGTTCGCACCGAAAATCTTATTTGTTCGAAGTTATTTATAAAGCTCGTATTAGATAAAATGATGTGTACTCAATCGTTCGTTTCGAAATGTTGACAAGGCACTCTATACAAGTCGTATTTGTCTCTTATCGCTCACGATATTATGCTAACTGAAATGATAACTTTTTATATTATCTAACCTCTTCATTAACTTCGATTTCGAAAGATGTCAACACGGCTCGATTGCTAGAGAAAATGTTTTTCAGTGGATTGAAGTGTAAGTACATAGATGATACTGGTTGCTTTAAAACATTTTTATTTTATCGACTGCTGAAAAAATTTATCGCTGCAATCGAATATTACAGTTGTTTACGTAAAGTATCATATCCTTGCAGTTGCAAGGATATTGTGTGTAATACTCTCGGGGGTCTAAATTTCTATTTATACCAGCGGAGCATACAAACTATGGTCATACTTACTGAATAAAATTTAAATAAATGTGTTCACAATTTATTAATATGCAGCAATTATATCGCCAACACTGTGGCTGTATTAGATTAACATTTGGAACTAACTTTAAAAAATAACGAAAAATCATAACTATACATCATACTACCGCTCACTAAATTAATTAACAAATGTTTGATAACAGGAAGTTTTCCAAATTGCTTGAAAATATCTAAAGTAATCCCAATTCATAAAAAAGGAAATCGTAAAGATAAAAATAATTACAGACCCATTTCACTTGTTCCAATATTTTCTAAAATTGCTGCTTCATTGAAGCTCATCAATGCATTTTAAGTGATAGAAAACATGTGGTTTTTGCTGATGGTATATATTCGGGTATGAGGAATTTTAACATCGGAATTCCACAGGGCTCTAATCTGAGACCAGTGTTGTGTTTAGTTTTCATTAACGACATGCCTGATTATGTTCCTGAAGTGGAAACTACTCAATTCGTGGATGACATAACGTTTGAGGTTGGGTCCGGTGACCTGCAGAGTTTACGTGAGCTGGCAACGGTGGCTTTAACGGGGGCTCATGAGTCTCAGCATGAATGAAAGTAAGGCACGGACATTAACTTGGAGTCTAAGATTGGGATGTGGTACAGATGCCTCAGTCAGATTTCTGGGAGTGCATCTAGACGCTTCACTTACCTCGAATGCGCATGTAGATGAACTGATAACAGCACTTTGCTAAAATATATTTGCTTTGAGGGTTATTTCACACTCACTATTCATGACAATACTGATATCAGTTTTTTTTTGCTCTGGTAGAGTCTTAGCTGAGGTATGGTGTCATATTGTGGAGCAACTCTGCCCGAAGGGAATCAGTTTTCAGAATACAGAGACGTGCAATAAGAATTTTGGGTTGACTTGGATATAGGTAATGTTTCAAGCATGTTTTCAAGAAGCTTGGTTTACTTACCTGTCCATCCATCTTCATACTTGTAAACTTAGTATATATTCATAACAATAATAAAAGTTATCGTTTGCAATCTGATATACACGAGCATAATACCAGGAATAAATCACTCATTTGGAAAAACTTTTTACGATTGAAAAAATCTCACAACGGTCCGGAATATTATGCGACGTCTCTGCATAATAGACTACTTGTTGAACTTAAAAGCCTACCAGCTGCAAAGTTTAAAAAACAAATAAGGGAAATACTGATCGATAATGTTTGTTACTCAATAGGTAAATATGGGTCATTATGGAGAAAATAAATTACTACTACAACAATGACAAATTTGTAGTCATTGCCATACATTGTACTGATAAAAACCAACCAAGTCTGAAACGTGAGCATGTCTGCAATTTTCCCCTGTGATGAACAAAACCTTATCGATGTTTGAGTATGGAATTGTTATACAGATGTATGTTACACTCTTTGGAAGTGTAATAGTGTAATATGTCAACTAAATTGAAACAGTGTTTCCTAAAGACATTTATTTCATTCAATTCTAAAAGTTTTTAAATAAATATTTTTTGGAAATAAAATTTGTAGGAAGTTAACAGAATGAATCTGTATGATATTTAAAATTTTGTAATAATCCTTCTATCAAGAAAAAACCTCTCTTTATTATTTTATTGTATATATAATAATTATACATTTTGTTTGCACTTATAACATATTATCATTTGGTTTTAAAGGCGTCCATAAAATACCTTGCAAAATTCAAGTAATTTCTGTGACTAAAATAGAATACGTAGGATTTCTTAAAAGTTCACTTCATTCTAGTGTTTGACTAGATAACTGCATTCAGTTTTGTCTAGTAAGATAACTTTTGTTCTTTAAATTGCTTTTTGAAGATGTTCTGCATGTTTTAGGTATTTTTTGAAAGGAACTTATTTTGAGAAAGTTGTTTTCGAGGACGTTCTTGAGGTTATGTTTTGCATTTTTGGAAAGCAATTTCGTTTTCATTCAACAAGGAACGAAACAAAATTTTGTACACTTCAAGTATTCATTCAATAATCTTTCAATTGACAATTTATATTTCTTTGAATTTAATGTGTAATAAGTGTTCGTTCTATGTGTCATCTAAATTGACACAGTGTGTTCTAAAGACATTCATTTAATTTAATTCTAAAAGTTTGTAAATAAAAATGTTTCGAAATTAAAATTTGTAGGATGTTAACAGAATAAATAAATCAGTATATTTAAAATTTTTGAATTTAAAAAAAATATTATAATCGCTTCCATAAATTCATTATAACCTTTCTATAGGTTCAATCCGCAAAAATCGATGGAAATCTCATGCGTGGGTATCCAAGGCCAAAAGTCACATTAACCAATCACCAACAAGAACTATCATCCTGCTTCAAGTACCTCCGCAACTACGGCAGTGAAATTAAAATGGACGTAACTTCACCTATTGACATATCATAAGTACCATCTTCTGTATCTTAGAAGATAATATCAGTAATTATTGGTAGAATAGCTGCTGTTATGAATCGCTGACGACGACAGTGAAAACTAATAAGTCGGAGAGAGAGCCTTGGGTAATGATGGTTTCTTTGGGTGGGCATACATTTCCGGGCAAAATTGACGAAGACACCATGGTCGAAGGAGCACGGTAAAAGGAGCAGTTTAAATTGAATTTCACGCTTCGATGTGGATAGATTTCAACAGTGGTTTTGAACTACAATCTAATTTTTGCATAGCCAATTAATCTTAAGGAAATCTCCCACATACAACTCAAGTAGTTTATATTATAGCACAGTAGAATATTTAGAGACGTGAAAAAACTGTCAAATCTGAAGTACCACACTAGGAAACGTACCAGGACCAATATTCTTCTGTATATATGTCAACGCATTATTCTCAGATAGAGCTGGTGGTGAAATAAGTATATTTGCAGACAAAACTGAGGTATTTCATTCTGGGAGTGAAATTGCTCGATGTAAAAGGATATTCTGAGAAGAACCTGAAATGTACTGACGATTGGTTCCTTCACAAACAACTTTTTGTGAATATCAGTAAAACGTATTTAGTAACGTTCTAGAACTAAAAATCATCATGGACTTCATAACAGAAGAAAGACCATTCGAAAAATCTCTACTGACATTTCATATTTAAACATTACATAAACTCCACAAAAGTTGAGGAATTTCGCAAATTTTGAGATTGATTTTGAGCCATCCAGTTTTCATGTATAATAAAAGAATGATTTAATATTTTATGTAAGTGGTTTATTTGTCCACTCTTTGGAAATGTATCTGTTGTGAAGAATATTTCTTTTGTTGTGTATTCAGTACAGTTTAATTTTCTGTTAAATTTTTTATATTTTTGTACAGGATTCATCACAGATTTTCACTTGAAATAGGACGGTCCTTTAAATTATATTGTAAAAGAAAAAATTGGGGAGCCTCCTTTATAAGTATCGTCGAAGATAGTCTGGAGCTGAAACACAGAAAAATGGTTGCTCTAGGATGATGTGGGACATTACTAGAAGTAATCCAAAAATGTTTTTGAATCAAAGCTACTCGCTGAAGTTATAGAAAAATATGTAGAATCAGAAAACGGTTTTTATTGCGTTAGTTAAGATATCGTTTCCGGGGCTAAAATGTTTCGGATTTCTAGGGAAGGCTATCTAGGGAAGTACAGCTTGCATATTGTGCTACCTCTAATCCCGAGGTCATTCAAACCACGACTGCAATACCATGCAGTAACCGCTTCATTATCGAATCGTGTAATATAAGAGGATTGGGCGTCAACAGTGTGAATGTAGGTTATGTTCATCTGCAAAACAACAAACCTTATATAATTACAACAAATTTTTTATTACTTTGTTTCACTACCAACAATTTTTATATGTTTTATAATATGTAAGGTTTATATTTTTGCAACTAGTTTCGAACTTTCTTTCATCTTCAGGCAACTGACCCCTAAGCATATGGTACAGGGTATCTTATGTAGATTCAGGTACAACGTAGTGCACCATGTGCTTAGGGGTCAGTTGACTGTAGATGAACGAAAGTTCGAAACCACTTGCAAAAATGTAAACCTTACATATTGTAAAATATCTAAAAATTGTTGGTAGTTAAAAATAGTAATAAAAATTTGATTTTACTTAGGATCAACTACCAGATAGTAACGGCTGATACAGTTCAAACCTTATATGCGCATCCTTACCGAAACCCAGATGAAACGAACTGCATTCTAGGTTTCGATTCAAAGCCAGCTCATGTATATCTTTGTGTTCAGAGAGAGGAAGCGACGGAACCAAGCTACCTGGATATCATGTGGCTCAGATGCATGCCACGTGGTCACACTATTTTTCTGGGTTGCGTCTACCGATCTTCGAATGACAAGCAGCAAGATTCTTCGAACATCTCTCCAGCAAGGTCGACTGGATTCAAATCTACCACCTAAATGTTGAGGTTATCGTACTGGACGACTTCAATGCTCATAATTCAGATTGGTTTGAAAACTGAATCAAAACTGATAGGGCTGGCGGGCAGCCTAAAAACCTTTGCCATAAGCCGCAATCCCACTCAGTTAGTCGAAGAGTCTTCAAGAGTTCCTAATAATCCAGAAGATACGGCGAATACACTAGACTTGTTTTTGGCAATAAAAGCAGAGCGCTACAAGATTGCTATTTCAGCACCATTGGGCAATTCCGATCATTAACTCGTGAAAGCGTTGCACCTGGTTTCAAAAACACAACCTGTTCCCTTTAGGAAACCATGTATGATTTGACACTATAAAGTAGCAGACTGGAATGATCTGCAAGATTTTTATGCCTCATACCCATGGAATGAAACATGCTTTAATACAAGAAATATAAACACCATTGTTGATTGTGCTACAGAAGCAATTTTTTTTGGAATGGCCACTTTTATTCCAAATACAGTCAAACTATTCACAAACAGAAAGCCATGGTTTGGAAGTGACTATAGACGGGCCACAGTTTCGAAAGATAGAGCCTACCGACAGTGGGGGTCAAACTCAGCTGACGAGACACGTGCCAACTTCATTCCGAACAGTAATGCATGCAGTCAGACCATGCACGAAGACAAAGAAGAGTTTAATTCGAGAATAAACAACAAGCTTATAGATTGTCCCAGTGGATCGCGCCAGTTTTGATCGATGGTAAAGAAAATTGGCAACAACCCCTCTTATTCAATATTTCATCAACTGATAGAAGAACATCTACAACAAAAACTAAAACCGATCTCATCGTGCGGACATTCGCTGCAAACTCTATTATTAAAACAGTTTGTCGGGAACCTCCAACAAATCCAACTGTTCCATCTAAGATGAGGGATATATACACGAATCATTCGTCGAGTGCTTGGTGGACTCGATTCAAAGGAAGCAAGTGGGTAAGATAGGATTCTGTCATTGTATTCAAAAATTTTCCACCAGGGCTTACACCCATTCTCTGTAAATGTCCACTATTTTTCCTGATTCATGAAAGAATGCATGAGTGCAGCCATACCATACTAAAGAAGGGAAAGAAATGTTTTTCATCAAACTACCGCCCAATAGCGGTAGTTTGTCGAAAGTCATGAAAGCAGCTATCAATCTCAAAACGGATAAATACCTGGAGAGCAAAAGTCTCATTAGTGATAGACAATATGGTTTTCGCAAAAACCAATCAATAGGTGACTTCGTCAGCTATGGGTCTTCTGAAAAATCTACTGTCGTATGGTTTTCCCGGGGATCTGTGCGATTGTATGAAGAGTTTTCTCAGCAACAAGAACATTCATGTGGGCGTGAATGGTGTCGGCTTTTGTGATTTTAACGTGAATATTGGAGTACCACAATGCTCAGTTTTGTCATCACATTACGAGCTTCACAGATATTAGCACGCTGATGACTTCTTTCACCAGTGAAAAAACTCTGAGCATCGTTGAGTGTCACCTCCATAGATGCCAACAAGTTGATTCCTTGAATGAAGATCTCAAAGAAGAAGTAAGATATAAGAATAGGGTCAATAGAATCTGGTGCAATTCAATACCTAAAAGACCCAAACAACAACTTTTTCTCGAAAACTCAATTTGTAGCTTCTACAAATGTAGGTATATAGGGTTTTTCAATATGGGTGATAGTTTTTCAAACATAGATTTCTTGGTTTATAACATATTTTTTCCAGGTGTTATATCGAGTATCATTTTCATGATGGAGCGTTTGACTCTTCTCGATCGATTGGGAGAAAAAAGTGACCGAAGTGGTAGCTCAGTTGTGGGTACCCTACGTTAATTCACTCGAAAATTGGGTTGGCGTCATCGATACTCTACGCAGGTTATACGCGGCACAGAGAAAATATTTTGGCGCTTCAAAAGTGGCGATTTCAAAATTGAAGATAGATTTTTCTAGGGATAGCCAAAAAACTTCGAAGACAATGAATAACAGTCTAGCACATGACGGGTTGGTGGTAACCCAACGAGCAATATCTGTACGTTTGAAATACTACTCTGTCAAGAAAGTACCGGGAATTTTCAATTAAAACAACATTTTTACATTTAATCGTCAAAATTTATTGGGTCGCCTTCAAAATAGGCTCCATTTGCTCCAATACATCTATGCCAACGGCACTTCCAATTATCGAAACATTTTTTATAGGCGCTTTCCGGGATGGACTTTAGCTCTCGCGCCGAATTTTGTTTTATGGCTTCAATCGACTCAAAACGGGTGCCACGAAGGGGCAATTTTAGTTTTGGGAAGAGGAAAAAGTCGCAGGGAGCCAAATCCGGCGAATACGGTGGTTGCTGAAGCACGTTTGTTGAGTTTTTGGCGAGAAAGTCAGTCACATTCGTAGCTCGGTGAGAAGGCGCGTTATCGTCATGCAAAATCCATGAGTTGTTCGCCCACAAATTTGGCCGCTTCTCACGGATACGCTTACACAAACGTTTCATAACGCCTAGGTAATACTCCTTGTTCACCGTCTGACCCTCTGGAACGAATTCGTAGTGCACCACGCCACGGATATCGAAGAAAACAATGAGCATCACCTTCATTTTCGAGCGGCTTTGGCGTGGTTTTTTCGGTTTCGGCTCATTTTTTGCCACCCATTCCGATGACTGCTGGCTTGTTTGCATATCGTACTCGTAGACCCAGGTCTCATCACCAGTTATAATGCGTTCCATGAATGTACAGCGATCCAGCATGTCTGAAGCAACCTGTTCGCGATGACGTTTTTGAAGAAAATGCAGGTCTTTCGGTGCGAGTCGTGCGGCCACCTTTCTTATGCCCAAAATATCAATCAAAATCATACGTGCGGACTCGCGGGATATCTTAAGATCATGGGCTATCTCTCTCAAGCTGGTACGACGGTTTTCCAGCACCCTTTCCTTAATTTTATCGACGTTATCTTCGATCGAAGCCGTCGATGGGCGTCCGTCCTTGAAAGCTCTGTACCACTGATATGCACGAGTTTTCGATAGAGCATTATCACCAAAGGCCTTTTGCAACATTTTCAATGCATCGGCACACGAAAATTCATTTGCAACACAAAACTTTAAACAAATTCTTTGCCCAACGTAATCACCCATAGTAAAAATCGGCACGCACTCTGACATCGACTGACTTAATCAGCTGTTGCAAACACACTAGTTGACAGATCCCGCTCAAGCTTGGCATAGTAATTAAGGACAGTGGTACCAACCTAGGAAAAAAAAATTTTACCTGCCTCATTGCCCCGCCAGATTTAAATCGATAATTCCCGGTACTTTCTTGACAGAATGTATATGGGCCTGATTCAAAAGCAAGGTAATTGAATTCCTTATGAATTGAAACCTAGAGATCTGGAAAGGCTATTATTTTCTTATGAGCAGCTGCTTCAAAGGCAAAAGAGAAAGGTTTTTTACACCGGGTAGTGACTGGTGGCGAAAGGTGGATATCACTTAGGACAATCTCAAAAAGAATACTACGCCCGGCATTGATGGTTCGAAAGTTATGCTGTGTATCTGGTGGAACCAAGGGGACTACGAGGTGCTAAAACCTGGTGATTCCAATACGGACGATCAGCACAGAATACAATTACTTCGTTTAAACCATGCATTGAAAACGGTCGGAATGTGAGCACAGACATGATAAAGTTATTCTTTCGCATGACAACGCTCGGTCCCACGTCGCAGAAGTTGTCAAAAAATATTTAGAAATTATCAAATGGAATATCTCACCGCGCCAGCCGTATTCACCGGACACTGCTTCTTCTGATTGGCTGTTTCGACGGATACAACACGATCTGGCAGCTCACTGCTTCACTTATTTTGAAGAAATTGTATATTGGCTACAAAAATAGACCAGCATAAAAGGCAAGAAGATTTCTGAGACGGGATTCGGAAATTGCCTGGGAGGTATGGAAAATTTGTACGCAGTGAAGGACAATTTTTTGATTACTTTGTTAACTTATTATCTTTTAAAATGAATGCTTTTTTGAGCTAAAGCGGACCGAATTAATTTTTAGTCCCAAAACAAATCAGCACAAAAACTGAGCGAGAATCTAGCAATCTTGGCGATTTTGAAATGATATATTATCCTGATACTCCTAGATCTTCTGTGAAAATCTCTCAGAAGCTTTTTCAACTTGTGCGAGTTAGGAGTTCAATTATGTTCTGATTGGGCTTTGTTACTGCGCAATTACGCCACTTTAGGTTAGTTAATTTTCGACCCAACAGTGAAATGATGGCCAAAACCCGTGCAATTAGAAAATTTCTGTCCCACTTGAACCGGATTTGAACCCGGGACCTTTTGATTCCTAGCCCAATGCTCTAACTACTAAGCTTCCTACACTCATCAAGATCTGATTATGACTAATGGAATGCCATCCTCAAGACTCTTAATATCCCCATTGACGCGTTATGCAAAAAGTGTGTTATTATTCTGAACAGGCCTCATTGTTGCAACTTTTATGTGTGCGATTACATATGAGATGGTTCATTTTTTACGGACAATTCTTCCTGCTATGAAATATCACCGTATATAATATTATTCTTCATCCTTTTCAGATCCGATCTACATGGACACCCTTAAATCCGTGAAATTCTTTGGCCATAATCAACAACAACAACCGGCCCGATATTAGTCTAACGTAGAGAAGATGTTCCCGTGAAATAAGCACGGGGATGACCTTCACGCTCCGACGGGGCCCTGGTGAAGAGTTTATGTCCGCAATAACAGGAACTGGCGTGCTGTAATTACCCGGTAACCGAGTTTCAAAAAATAAACCACGGTAATTACAGTTATCGAGGCCTTGTTAGATCTGGCGACCTGTCACGAAGCCGACTTTTGTCAAAATTAAACAATAGGCTGGGTATTCTATGATGATGGATGGTATTCTGTGCTTCTGGGATATTGAAAAATAAATACTTAGATAAATTAAATATAAAATGTTTGATATTCTGATATCCATTGGCAGAGCTGGTAAGGATAGATTGAGCTGCCACAAAAATATTTCTTACTGCACTTCTTTCTTCCATAAGAATGTTTTAAAAAAGCACCCAGATATCTTCACGACATTGTCATGAACAAATAAAAATTATAATAGAATCCTTTATTTTTTTGAGCCCCCTAAAGATGGCGTCCGAAAAACAGTTTTTCATTTTTTTGTTAAAAACCAAAAGACTGACAAGAATGAAATTAACCAGATATTTTATGTGGGCGAGAAGGCACTCAATAAAATTTTTGGTGGTGTTCCTCTATGATTGAAAGGGTAGAAGAAGCCCTTGTTTCGCAAGAAACTTTTTTTCCTATTCATATTTTACAATAAGAAGATTTGTTTTGTATAGCTTGATAAATTCTTAACAAATAATGTTTCTTGTCATTTTACGCTAAAATTCACAGGTTTTGGGAAAAAAAAATTATCAACAGATAATACCTTTGTGATTATATTAAATGTTCAAAGTGATCACCTTCAGCCGTTACACATGAGCGTCGGCGCATTGATTGGGTTACAATTGCAAGAATTACTTTCACAGGTCAGAGCAAACAGATATAAGTACTAATAAAATACAAATATCACAACACAAAGATAGAAACAGATAGCTAAGCAGTTTTTCAGAACGTCATAATAATTCTAAAATTTAAATTGCAAAGATAAAGTCATATTTATAAATTAAAATAAACAAACACATACACATAAATATAGTGAGTAAAGATAAAATAACATTCACACCTCGAAATTAAAAGATATACAGATAATCATATTAAATACAATGGTATTAAATTGAAGTGTATAGATAAAACCTAAATTTGCAAACTAAAATTAATGAATAATAAAGTATAAATATATATAAATATGTATAGATAAAAGATACATTTACAATCTGAAATAAATAAATAATAAATTATAAATCAACTGTAAAGATAAAATGAAACCAGAACAGACATGAATTTATTTTTCATCTATTAACTAACAGTCATTATCGATCAGTATTTCCTTTATTTGTTTTTTGAACTTTGCACCTAGTAGGCTTTTAAGCTCAACAGGTAGTCTATTATACAGAGACGTCGTATAATATTCCGGACCGTTCTGAGATTTTTTCAATCCTAAAAAGTTTTTCCTAATGAGTGATTTATTCCTGGTATTATGCTCGTGTATATCGGATTGCAAACGATAACTTTCATTATTGTTATGTACGTTCTGTCAAGAAAGTACCGGGAATTATCGATTTAAATCTGGCGGAGCAATGAGGCAGGTAAATTTTTTTTTTCCTAGGTTGGTACCACTGTCCTTAATTACTATGCCAAGCTTGAGCGGGATCTGTCAACTAGTGTGTTTGCAACAGCTGATTAAGTCAGTCGATGTCAGAGTGCGTGCCGATTTTTACTATGGGTGATTACTATGGGACGATAACGCGCCTTCTCACCGAGCTACGATTGTGACTGACTTTCTCGCCAAAAACTCAACAAACGTGCTTCAGCTACCACCGTATTCGCCGGATTTGGCTCCCTGCGACTTTTTCCTCTTCCCAAAACTAAAATTGCCCCTTCGTGGCACCCGTTTTGAGTCGATTGAAGCCATAAAACAAAATTCGGCGCGAGAGCTAAAGTCCATCCCGGAAAGCGCCTATAAAAAATGTTTCGATAATTGGAAGTGCCGTTGGCATAGATGTATTGGAGCAAATGGAGCCTATTTTGAAGGCGACCCAATAAATTTTGACGATTAAATGTAAAAATGTTGTTTTAATTGAAAATTCCCGGCACTTTCTTGACAGAGTACTATATATACTAAGTTTTCAAGTATAAAGATGGATTGAAAGAAAGTAAACCAAGCCTCTTGAAAACATGCTTGCAACATTCTCTATATCCCAGCCCACCCAAAATTCTTATTGCACGTCTCTGCAATCTGAAAACTGATTTCCTTCGGGCATAGTTGCCCCATAATATGACACCATACCTCAGCTTAGACTCTACAGAGCAGAATGAACTGATATCAGTGTTGTCACGAATAGTGAGTGTGAAAGAACCCTCAAAGCAAATATATTTTTGCTGAATGCTGTTGTCAGTTCATCTACATGCGCACCCCAGGTAAGTGAAGCGTCTAGATGCACTCCCCGAAAACTGACTGAGGCATCTGTACCACACCCCAATCTTAGACTCAAAGTTAACGTCCGTGTCTTACTTTCATTCAAGCTGAGACCGTTAGCCGTAAACCATTCATGAGCCCCCGTTAAAGCCACCATTGCCAGCTCACGCAAACCCTGCAGGTCACCGGACCCAACCTCAAACGTTGTGTCATCCACGAATTGAGTAGTTTCCACTTCAGGAACATAATCAGGCATGTCGTTAATAAAAACTAAAAACAACACTGGTCCTAGATTAGATCCCTGTGGGATTCCGATGTTAGATTTCCTCATACCCGAATATATATAAAAACCGAATATATGCAAAAACCACCTGGTTTCTATCACTTCAAAATGCGCTTATGAGCTCCAACAAAGCTTCATCAAAATCGTACCTTTTCAGCTTATAGCTGTCGTGAGAAACGCAGTCGAATGCCTTCGATATGTCAATGAACGAGGCCATGCAATGTTTTTCCTGCTCAAAACAGTCAATTGTAAAATCAATAAAATTGATAATGGCTTCTACAGTGTTTGTACCTTTCCTCTATACATATTGACTGCTTGAAAAAAGGTAATTTTCCTCAAAGTAATCTACTACTTGTTTAGCTAATATTTTTTCAATAATCTTAGAAAATATTGGATCAAGTGAAATGGGTCTGTAATTATTTTTATCTTTATGATCTCCTTTTTTATGAATTGGGATTACTTTAGCTATTTTCAAGCAATCTGGAAAACTTCCTGTTATCAAACATCTGTTGATTAATTTAGTAAGCGGTAGAATGATAGCGTTTATATTCAATTTAATTATTTTCATCAAAAGATCGTAGTAGTCAGTACACTTTGTATCCTTAAGATTTTTTATTATTTCTCGTACCTCAATAAATCCTACCTCACTTAATTTGAACTGAAGACTGATGATTAATTGAAAGGTATACTCGATGCAGGCAGCTCTGTTAGGATTTTTTCTGATACCGTGGAGAAATGTTCATTCAATTCATCAGGAGAATATCTAGAGGAAGTGGAACTTTGTTTTTCTTTAAATGCTCATTTACTAACCGCCAAGCCATCTTACATTTATTATTGGACGCTTTGATTTTTTCATCATATTATGAAATTTTAGCCATCTTTATTCCTTTTCCATATTTCTGCGTTAAATTATTCCTTATACTGAGAAGACTGTTTGATTTACATTTTGTGTATAATTCCCGTACAAAAATGAGCGATTCCCTTATTTCTCGATGTCCCTGAGAGACCCATCCTCTATCTTTTTGTGTACATTCCGTCAAGAAAGTACCGGGAATTATCGATTTTAATCTGGCGGGGCAATGAGGCAGGTAAAAAATTTTTTTCCTAGGTTGGTACCACTGTCCTTAATTACTATGCCAAGCTTGAGCGGGATCTGTCAACTAGTGTGTTTGCAACAGCTGATTAAGTCAGTCGATGTCAGAGTGCTTGCCGATTTTTACTATGGGTGATTACGTTGAGCAAAGAATTTGTTTAAAGTTTTGTGTTGCAAATGAATTTTCGTGTGCCGATGCATTGAAAATGTTGCAAAAGGCCTTTGGTAATAATGCTCTATCGAAAACTCGTGCATATTAGTGGTACAGAGCATTCAAGGACGGTCGTGAAGTGGTCGAAGACTTGCCTCATTCCGGACGCCCATCGACGGCTTCGATTGAAGATAACGTCGATAAAATTAAGGAAAGGGTGCTGGAAAACCGTCGTACCAGCTTGAGAGAGATAGCACATGATCTTAAGATATCCCACGACTCCGCACTTACGATTTTGATTGATATTTTGGGCATTAGAAAGGTGGCCGCACGACTCGTACCGAAAGACCTGAATTTTCTTCAAAAACGTCATCGCGAACAGGTTGCTTCAGACATGCTGGATCGCTGTAATTCCGATTCTACATTCATGGAACGCATTATAACTGGTGATGAGACCATGGTCTACGAGTACGATATGCAAACAAGCCAGCAATCATCGGAATGGGTGGCAAAAAATGAGCCAAAACCGAAAAAACCACGCCAAAGCCGCTCGAAAATGAAGGTGATGCTCATTTTTTTCTTCGATATCCGTGGCGTGGTGCACTACGAATTCGTTCCAGAGGGTCAGACGGTAAACAAAAAGTATTACCTAGGCGTTAAGAAACGTTTGCGTGAGCGTATCCGTAAGAAGCGGCCAAATTTATGGGCGAACAACTCATGGATTTTGCATGACGATAACGCGCCTTCTCACCGAGCTACGATTGTGACTGACTTTCTCGCCAAAAACTCAACAAACGTGCTTCAGCAACCACCGTTTACGCCGGATTTGGCTCCCTGCGACTTTTTCCTCTTCCCAAAACTAAAATTGCCCCTTCGTGGCACCCGTTTTGAGTCGATTGAAGCCATAAAACAAAATTCGGCGCGAGAGCTAAAGTCCATCCCGGAAAGCGCCTATAAAAAATGTTTCGATAATTGGAAGTGCCGTTGGCATAGATGTATTGGAGCAAATGGAGCCTATTTTGAAGGCGACCCAATAAATTTTGATAATTAAATGTAAAAATGTTGTTTTAATTGAAAATTCCCGGTACTTTCTTGACAGAGTAGTATATTAGTTCTTTTTGTTTGTTTAGGGAAAGATAATGTGAAGATATCTACAATTATTTCATGAAATCTCTTAAAACGTTCATGACAATCTGAATCAACATCTGTAAAATTCCAACTAACTTTCTCAAGTTCAGCATACATAGTTTTGAATCCCCTTTATCTTAGAGGTCTTATTGTATTGTGAACATAATTTGAGTACGTACCTAAGCTTTCTATAGGTAAAACCAGCGCATCATTATCCGAGAACTCTGTCTGTATTACTCCTGCAAATTCATTCTGTATGTCGAATTTGGTGAATACAGTGGGTCCAAATATTTTCTCTTTGAAACCTTACGACACCAAAAGATCATTAACTGCCTTAGCTTCCCCATTTGTAACAATTTCTACATCACAATTTACGTTGAACTTAACATTAAAATCTTCACATATTACTTTGTCCCAGATAATATTAAAACGATTGAGTATCAATTCAAAGTTGAGAATGAACATACCAAAATTTCTTGATGGTGATGAATAAATGCATACGATAATAACAATATTCTCGAGAAGTTTAACAACTGCTAACTCGCAGTGCACTTCTATAGATTTTCCTCGGATATCCTTTATAATTGAACACTCTGAACAGTCCACTCGAGAGTTTACCAGTATCATTGTTCCCCCATGGCTTGATTTTCGCTTTGTGTAGGTATCTCCCACATACCAATCTTTCAAACATAAGCCCATGGACTCTTATTTCCTAAACCAATGCTCAGTTGGGCATATCACGTCATATTTTTCTGGTTGAGCGTAAATCATACTCTCCAAGTCATCTATTTTATTTCTGATGCACTGCACATTTCAATTCATCAAGTTAAATTTATCATTGTTTTTTTTAAACGTGTCAGTGACTTCTTATCGGGGAAAAAGTTATTTAGTCCCTCATCAGTTTCCTTGAAAAAAATAATAGCGTGAAGGTTCTCTTCGGCCCATATGTGGTTATTATAAAAATTAGTGGAGAATTGGAGACGATTTGGAAAATCCCGTGGTAAGAGGCCTGTGTACGTTGAATGTGATATGGATATAAAAGTTGTACCTTTAATACCGCAAACACCGTCATATGGTGAATTTGTAATTGCTGAGCAATTTTCCTACTACTGATGTCGGGTTGCTCGTCTACAATATTTAGTACTGCTTCTTCTATTGCTGGAATTCTAATTTCGCTCTGGGGACCACAATCATTCCTATTTATTTTAAATGTAGTCTCTCTCTCTACTTTCTCGTAGTTATTGGTGAATTCATGTAAATAGAGCGTGATGTGGAGCCACACTTTCAGGGCACATTTCGGTACATCTTCTGGATGCTTTCAGAGAATTACAACCAGAAAGACCGTAAACAAAATTATTTATTATTATTTGTTAAGAATGGATCAAGCTATCCAAAATTGATTTTTTTATTGTATAATGGTAATATGGAAAAAAGTTTCTTGAGAAAGAAGGTTTAGAGTTGGCTTTTTCTACCCCTTGCAATAATGGAGGAAAACCACCAAAAAAAAATTTCAGTGCCTTATCGCCCGCATAAAATGTTTGGTTGATTTCATTCTTGTCCGATTTTGGAAAAAAATTAAAAACTGTTTTTCGGGCGCCATCTTTGGGGGGATAGTCCCCTCTGGGCAGAGGGGGCTAAAAAAATAAAGTTTTTATGAAAGACCCTCTCTATTTGTTGACAAGGAATCTCCTCCTAAATTTTTTCGCAACTGTTAATATACACCCTGTATATTAGTCAATCAATCAAATTTCTTTGACTAATTATTACAAACCAACTGATAACAATTAATGGTCATTAAAAATGGAAGATATATCAAACAGTATAATAATATCAAGAAGAAGCTAGCTTCTTTTCGTTGTTCTGCATCTAACTTAGAACGCCAACATGAATGGGATGTGTGTTATTCAACATACGAGAAAGGCAAATTATCAAATTGGCAAATTTTCAAATGTCAAGTCTCCAAGTAGGTTTTCGAGAGTTATAATGCCTACGTTAAATCAGGAAGTTAAATTTGACCTCGAATCTCTCAAGTAGAGAACAGGTGTAATGCAATCATTCGAATTTACTGGAATTTACTGGAAGTACTGAAAAGTAATGTCCCTCCCTGCGCATGTCAATATCTATTTATAATTTATCAGAAAATTGTCTACCACTAATTGGTATCAAAGACGTTTCTAGTTTCAAATTTTTTTTACAATTTATAGTGGAATGTCAAGCCATTTACCAAATGAAATACATATCCGGCATTGTATGATTTTTAAGTTTTACATGGGTAGTAGCGCATATTTATATCAAAGGGGTAGAAATAAAAGGGGCTACTTCGTATCATGAGCTTAAGGTCTACTGTGTCTCAGCGCAACCGATTCTGTCCAAAACGTTTGCATTTGAAATATCGTATCGCATTTGAAATTCTCAATGGTCAAAGTTGGCTTTCTCAGTTTAAATCTAGAAATTTCGATTCATCCGACTCGTAACGATCAAGAAGGCCAACAATGTCGAAAAGAATGTCATACATGGTATCTTATGGATCATTGTTAGAAACTTTTCATTTTCCTACTTGTCTTTTGTGTGTTAGGAGAACTCAGGTTGTGATAAAGAGTGGGCCATCTAGAGTTTGCATTTTGAATAAGTGATTATTTCAAGTCTGGCAACACTTCTGCCATTCGTGTTTTGACAGAAAGTTTGTTCAATATTTGACATTAAGGAAATGGGTCGATTTACCAAAGTTGGAAAATATTAAAAATTAATTTCCAAATAGGTCTTTTATCCAAACTGTTGAGAAATTTACGTGAAAAATTCAATACAAATGAAATGCCCTCACAGCAATTTGTAGATCATTCCACTCATACAACTGGATCGTTATTTAATTTTAAAGAAACGTTCACGCGTTTGTACAATGAGTCTGAACCTGAAAACAGTGCTGGTGTAGCCCCAAATATGGCTGAACATCCACCAACATCAACTCGTCATCGTGCTCAAGAAGTGAACATTTCTCGCACTTTTCTGAGGAGAATTTTGCATAAAGAACTCGATATAAAGGCTTACAAAGTTGAACTAGTGCAAGCAGTGAAGCATCATGTCCATACGATTTCCACTTCGATCAATGGGTGAATGATCGCATGGCCGAAGATGAATATTTTCCCAGAAAAATCTGTTAAGTATAAGTTTCACGCTAACGATCCCGGAAAAAAAAAATTTACGCTGACGATTGATGCCTTGAAACACGAAATCGAAGTTGAGACTGAGCCCCAAACAATTGACAATGTATAATACTGAAAAATTTGGAGGTCATTTGAATGATATTGTTTTTTATTCGTAAATGTCAAGGTTCCACCTTTCTAATAAACTCATAACTTTAAAAACATTTTTATTGGTTCTTTATTTACAGCCAACCAAAAATGCTTATTTTAAATGGTCCACTTCTCATTCATAAAAATATTGTATAACAGCTCTCCTTACTTTAAAGACACATCTGACGGAGACCATCAAGTTCCTGGTGCCTGCTCGAACTCGATGGCCGAGGATCTATTGAGTCAAGCCCCAGATGTCATCGAAATAAGATATCTAAACATTTTGTCACTCAACGCTTAATAAAAAATTTTCATTCATTTAATTATTTCAGTCAGAGTTTCCGAAACGTCCTAGCATAGAACACAAATATTATTAGAGCCCAAGGTAGTGGGGCTTTGATTGTGCAGTCACAAGTAATTATCATGGGGTTTCTTCGAATAAACTCTGTTAAAATCTATTAAATTTGTGCTTCTATCGCTTAGGACATATGTAAGCCATGTGGCCTTCCATGGGTGGACAATACAGACGTTATTCAACATTCGCTTGATCAGTGCTTCTGCTGCCTAGGACATCATCGTTCAGTAATGTAAGCAGCTGTTCCAAATTATATTCCTACAGCTCAGCTTCAAGCTCGCTTTAGACTACTGTGAGTCATAAGGGGTCATTGCTGTTAAAGGTAAATATTCCTAATTTCAATGGTATAATATACTTGATACCGTAGCCAAACAGAGCATTGTGGGACCCTCGTTATTCGAGAAATGACAAGAAACTGAGCAGAAATTTACGAGCAAAACTGACACAATGAAATTTTCAGATAGCTCCCAAAAAGAATTGAACTTTCTATTATTATAGCTCATACTCCTTATTAATACTTTGGTACAAGTCAGCCGAATTAATTTATTTTAATATTCCAAGATATTCTTGGAGCACAAAATCGTACCCTGTTCGGAATTGATTTTATGTCGATGTAAAATACAACTGAACTTTGATACTTTATTGTAGAATTTTTCTGAAAGATCAGCGCAATATGCATTGGAATTCGAACCTGAGACATCTACTAGAGATTTGCAAACAACTAGTTTCGACATCTTGCGTCCTGAGAGGGTCAAATTCACGATGACAGACAGCTCTTGAATTTCTTGGAGAAAAACAGTGGTATTTTTAAGGGAGGCATGTTACAGGCAAGGACGATCGGGAAATTCAGAAACGGATAAACCAAGCCAGGGGTCTTATCTCATGTTTAAACGGAGTCTTTTGGAGTAATGAAATAGGAAAAAAGCGAAAATACAACATCTACGAAACAATGATTAAGAGCTCATTATTGTATGGATCGGAAACGTGGCGAATCACAGATAATTACAAAAGGAAACTGGAGGCCACAGAAATGGATGTGTTTAGACGAACATTCGGGATATCTAGAAGGGACCGAATACGGAATGAAGATGTTCGAATGAGAATGGGAATAGAAGAATCGCTCATGGCAGACGTTGAACGCAGGCAACTTGTTTGGTACGGACATGTACAGAGGATGGATGATGCTAGACTACCAAAGCAGATGATGGAGTGGATACCACCACATCGTAGAAAACGAGGAAGACCGAGAAAAACTTGGATGGAGGGGGTTTCTAAAGCGATGAGCTCAAGGAACCTGGCAGAAAACCAGTGGAGTGACAGGAGATCATGGAAATTAGGCATCGGACAACGACGAAAGACGTTTTAAAACCGATATATATATATATATATATATATATATTTTTAAGGGAACCTACTCCACCTGCGGAGCTAACCATTGAGCAGGAAACCATTTACCTATATCACTGCTGCTTTATAGGATGTCTTCAGCTCGTAAAGAACAGATTCGAATTGTACATGATAGGTTACAAGATCGACACAAAAACCGAAGATCAGGCGTTGGTGACTATCCATATCCAAAGCTCTAGTGTCATAATTACCGCAAAGAAGTTTGACTCAAAATGATATGATCCATATGTTATGACGAAAATAATATCATCTGTGAATTACCAGGTACCAACTCCATATTTCCTAGGCGAACCTTAGGAATTTATCATATCTGGGCCAGCATCCATACCATGAGCCTGCTGAAAAAAATCATCCAGATTATCCAGATTTTAAAGTCTAAAGAGTAGCAAGTCCACAAGAAAGAAAAAACAGAAAGTTTTCCTGATTTTAGATCAAACCGACAGCAGATCACGAAGGAGGGGATGGTGTTGAGCGGACTATAACAACCTTCTTACTTTAAGGAGGCACTCCTAGCGAAAGCTATCAAGTTCCAATAGGACATCTCTGACGGACACTACAACATGTTCAGCCAAGAAGGAGCAATGTCTGGGCTTTACGGCGGGAGGGTTAGGACTTCGCATTTGAGCGTTTCGAAGTACGTTTTAAAGGGCGGCGCAACATGTGACCGTGCATTGTCAAACACATTGTCGTTTCTGTCGGCGTATTGTGGTCGTTTTTCCATTGTAGCAGCTCATAATAGACTGCACCTACCTGATCCTGACAGTTGATGATGAGGCATCTCAACGTTGCTCGACGTTTAGGATTATCTTAATGGACCCATTTTTCATCGGCAGTAACAATTTGATGCAAAAAGCCCTTTATTTTTTGCCTTTGTAGCAGTTGATCGAACGTGAAAAAACGGCGTTCGACGTCTCTTGCTTCAGTTCATGCTGCACCCAATTTCCTACCTTTCGGATCATTTCCATTGCTTTTAAACGATGGGAAATGGCTGTATGAGTGACTACAATTGTTTTCGAGAGTTCCTCTTGTGTTTGTGATGAATCTTCATCGAGCCTTGCCTCTTCTTCTTCATCCTTAAACTTGGGTGGCGCTCTGAGTCTTTTTCTTGGTCTTCCAAATTAGAATTGCCACTTTTAAATCAGGCAAATTACTTTTGACACGTTCGTTCAACTAGAGAATGATCACCATAAACATCCACTAAAATACCATGATTTTCGGCAACCTTTTTCCTTCATATTGAAGTTATGAAGTAAAACACATTATTCTATACGAAAGTTGATATTTTCAGAGAAATTATGTTGTTTACACTTCAGCGAAAAGACAGATACTGAAAAGAAATCCTAATGATGACATTTCAAAATGAAGGTGCTGCCATATAAAACAACGGAATAATAAATTGTTAGCGACATCTGTTATCGAAACCGCGCGAACTTATTTCTACTCCCAATATAACAATTGTTTCGCTATCACAGTAGCAATTCTAAGTTTTTTACATTTTGAATAAGGAAACACCGTAAGACGATCGTACTTTGACAGTGAAACAATTGTTATATTTTAATGAACATGTGTAGGTTAGAATATGCCCATTTTAATTTATCATAATACAATAACTTGTGTTAAATTTCGTGAGGATAACGTACAGATGGACGACTGGAGGTATAAATGCTCATTCCAAATTAGAAATTTTCAGGGTGAGTTTGGAGTTTGAAGATATGAGTTATGTGAAAAAATAGACAGAATCGGCTCAATGATTTCTGAGTTTTTTATTTGATAAAATATCATTTTTTATATATTCTCAAAAGTACGAACCCAATCGAGCTTAGATTCACTATTTCGATATGAAATAACGACACGAAGGCTCATGCATATTTTATAATAAATATAAAATTAAATTTTTCTTCAATATATTCTTTTTCCTTCCGTAATATTCCGAAAGATGGAGCCTTTTAACCATGTAGTTTTCATTTACATAAGATTTTCCGTTTTTTCAGGAGAGCAATTCCAAAATTGCAAAAAATGACTATTATTTTACTTTCGGATTACAGAACAAAGACTTCTATGTTTTATCAATTATACAGTGTGGAAACCTCTTATAAAATGAAATTCTTTGTATCCTTATGTTAGGAAATCATAAAAAAACACTGGAACACGTCAACTTTCAAATTCAGTGTTGCGCTTTTTAATCATAAATTTAAATATACAGTGTGATTCGGGCAACTCCAGCATAGTCCCTCCTCTTTATTTTAAATGGAACATCCTGTATATGCATGGTCTAGAATACCGGGTGAAGTAAGGGAATTAATCATTTATCATGCGTTGAATAATAGTATTTTTTTTTAAGTAACTAGAGATACATGAAATTTCTGAACCATCAATTAAGTTGGAAAAATTTCTAAAATCAATATTCGATACGCTCACGAATTCTGTTTTGTTGATATTTTTTGTCATGAATACCTAAGAAACTATCTACATATGCTGATAAATAAAGAAAATTTGCAAATAATGTTGATTGTTTTCAGTCAGATGGTGCAGTTTTGAGATTTACATTGAAGTAGTAAATTCCTGATTGAAAACGTATTTCTTGTAGAAGAAATTATGAAATATTTAACCGACATTCACCTAATTAAGATTTTAATGATGTTGGATTACGGAGATAATTGCAGAAGTCAAGTTGAAGTGGCAAACTTATTTAATCAGTTGCCTAATATTACACAAGGTACTGTATCAAATATCCATGCATAATTAAGAGAACATTAAAAAGAAAACCGCAATTCGTCGATGAAATTGGATATTTTGTTAGGCGTTGCAGAAGATTCAATAACATGTATACGTCAAATTTTCCGTGAAAATAAGGTAACTCATAAAACAGGAGGTGTCTCCACACGGAAAAACTTCATCCATATAAAATAAGTTTTGCGCAAGAGTTAACAAAAGACGATCCAGATCGTAAAGTAGAATGCATTTCTCCGAATTAATGATGAATAAACTGAACAGAAATGAAATATCTGTTGGTACAATCCTCTTTTCTGATGAATCAACTTTTATATTAAATGGGGAGGTTAACCGACAAAAATGTAGATATTTGTCAGCGGAGAATCCTCATTGGATGCGTGAGATACATACGCAGTATCCTCAAAAGGTTGACGTTTGGGCAGGTATTATAGGTGACCATATCGTTGTTCCTATATTTAAAGATGGGACTTTGACAGCCGAAAAATATTTGAGTTTGATTATAGACGAAGTTGTTCCTGCGTAAGTCAACTTATTTTCTAATGCAATAGATCCAAGCCTACCGAATGAAAATGTATGTTTCCAGCAGGATGGAGCCCCACACTATTAAGCTTCAATGGTCAGAATTTACTTAAACGCAATCTTCCTCAATAAATGGACTGAATGAAGAGGTTCTATTGAGAAGCCAGATAGATCGCAAGACCTTACGCCGTTATATTTTGTTCTGTGGGGTTATCTCAAGAACAAAGTTTATGCAATACAGCTGACGAGCATCGCAGACCCCAAAGAAGAATAACTACAGAAATGAGCAATATTTCAACTCAAACTTTAAACAAAGTTAGTAACGAGTTTTATAGGAGACATTTTGACCATTTATTTTAGTGAATTAAAATCAATTACATCATGTGTTTTAAGTATGGAGTTTCTTGAGATCAATTATAAATATTTTTGAAAATTTCATCCGGTATTATTCATTATAGACCATACATGATATAGTTCGTTGAAATCAGGTTATAACGGAGCTTCAAAAATATAAAAATATACATGGTGTTCCATTTAAAATAAAGAGGACTGACTGTGCTCGACTTGCGCAAATCACCGTGTATATTCAAATTTATGCTTAAAAGGCATTGAATTTGCAAGTTGACGTGTTCCAGTGTGTTTTATAATTTTCTACCATAAGGATACAAATAGCTTCACTCCATAAGTGGTTTCCACACTTTAAGTAGCTCCTTTAAAAAGTAACTCACAGATTTGAAATTGTTAAGGGACATTCACGTCAATGCTTTTTACTATGTTCCTCTTATTCTCACATTCTTGAGCTAATATGAACTATAAAATGTAGCAAAATAAAAGAAAAAAAAATGTTGCCAGATGGTCCTATCGTGAAAACTCCGGCAACTATGTTAAACCGAACGTTGCGAAAGGCAATATCAGCTCGTTAATGAAACGGGTACAGGCAAACCGACAATCGCTGTGGAACTTGATATCGAATTATATGTTATTTCTTGGTATCAACAACTCGATAGATAGTATGTAATAACTGCTGGGATATTAACATCAATCAATTTCGACCTCGCGTCGCAAAGATAATAATTGTCATCCCGGTACTTTTATGTGATTTGATTTTTTCCTCGATGTCACATGAATACGTACGAGGTTCACCCGAAAAAACGATCTGTTGCTATACTCGACATATAAAAAGCTTCATTTATGATATACATTGAACAGACATTTTGGCAGTTTATCTCTTAAATTAAAACTAACTTATCAAATTATCATAACCTCATATATAATATTTATTGTCTATAAGTCATTTCATTTTCAAAACTATGATTTTTGAATGATGGTTCGAATGCACGGTCGAAGAACTATTCGTTTTATTTATAAACACTCTTCCAGAAGAGATAATAAAATGCGGAACAAAGCAATAAGGTTCATGAAGACCACATATTTTTTCCGAAGAGTGATTTCATGGGTAATAGTCATAAAGTCGACTCCCGATAATTTGACACTGGACAAATTTGATCTCTCGACAATTTGAAGTTCTTTTCAGGTCCCTTGAATAATACTCGATATATTGAAAAAAATCAATGTGATTTGGTCTCCTCGGTAATTTGAAGTTGTAGCTGTGATATCTTGCTCATTAACACTCTTTAATTTGAAGTCAGAGAGAGCACCCAAACACTTTTTAATTTGAAGTCCCCGATTTCTGTGATTCGTTTCATCTTGCACAGACTTGCCTTAATTGATATTGCTTTGAATTGCGTTGAAGTAAAACCGATTTTGCGAATCTTCGGAACAAAAATGAGTGGACGAAAGGATAAGTGTCTTTCAATTGATGAGAAAATACGTGTTATTAAGCAGTGGAAAATGGAACATTGAAAAAAGATGTTGCGAAACAGGTTGATATTTTACATCTATATTGTCCATGATTTTAAAGAATAAGGAACGACTCACTGGAAGTATTTCAAGTGTAGGACGAAGAAAGTTTAGTCAGGCTAATATCCTCGTCTGGAGAAGTCCTTATTTCAGTGGATTCATCAGTGTAGAGAAAACAATGTTTCAATTGGCGAATTTATTTTGAAAGAAAAAGCCCAGTCTTTCGCTCCCGCTCTCGGAATTGAAAAATTTGCAGCAAGTGAGGAAATTTGAAAAATCTGCGGAGAGAGCGCCAGTGTGTACAGCTTCCTTTATTCCGAATGGATTGATGAAGTTAATCAATTTTTGAACGGTTCTGAACCAAGGAACATATTCAACCTAGACGAGACCAGCCTTTTTATGAATGCCTTCCTAATCGCGCTCTGACCTTTAAAGACAAAAAGGATCAACGACGGAATAATTGTCCTTTAAGCCTGTAATATGGACGATCCTGACAAAATTGAAACCACTCATCGTTGGAAAATCAGCGAAACCACGCTGCTTCAAAGGAATAAATATCTCTCATCAGCCTATCGTTCAAACAAAAAGACATGGATGAAGACAGAGTTGTTCAATGAATGGCTGACCTCGATTAATAGTGATATGAAAAAGGAAAGAAGTAAAATATTATTATTTTTGGACAACTGCACCGTACATAAAAATCCACCATCATTAGAACACATTAAAATAATGTTTTCTCCTCCCAACACGACATCAAGGCTACAACCATTAGGCCAAGGCATTATTCATAATTCTATATCTTTTTACCGCAGAGAAATTGTTTCACTTGTTCTGAATAGCAGTGAAAAGGGTGAAAAGATGAAAATTACAGTTTTAACCGCTATAAAGAAAAATGATAAGGCCTGCAGAAATGTCATCCCAATTACCCTTCATAACTGCTTCAGAAAGATGCATTTGTTAAGCGAGGAGAAAACATAAAACAGCCATCACAGTCGCCCAAAGTTCGAATTCTCTTTCGCCAGACTCTAAATTGAGCCGCCTACCTAACTGTGAAGATTTAATGTTCGAGAATTATATTCAGGTTGATGAAGATTAAATATTCACGTTATTCTAACCGATGCTGAACTTTTGGCCTGTCAAGATGAGGATGAGGAAGAAACTGATGAAGAGAAACCATCAACTCTGGTCACACTGAGCAAGGCAAGATCTTCTCTGAACACTCTATGCTCCTATGCTCTCTGGGCGTAAACAAATGATGATTTCTTCTCGGCTCTCAACACTATAGAAAACGGCCTGGACAGTGCTAGATGAAAGTCACTAACTCAAAAGAAAATTACAGACTTCTTTTCAGAATGAACGTTTACCTATGTTTTATATGTATACTGATGTAATCATATATGAAGATCACGTATGTAATAATAATAATGATAATGTTTAGTTTTTAAATAACTAGCATCCAATATTATGGCAATTTACAAGTAGAATTCATCACAAATAAACATGTAGAATGTACATAGGCAATGTTATTACTTTTAATCAAACAATTATGTTTTGGTGTTGAGTTTGTTTCGTTGGAAGAACTAACTAATTAGTACTTCCAAGAACCATGTCATCTCAGAGATATATTGTTGAAGTTATCAATCGAGTAGTACCACAATTTCACGCAACTATTGGCAAAAATTACGTTTTTCTGGATGCATAAATCGCACCAGGTGATTGCATGTTATTCCACATCTAGTATTACCTCCAAGATCCTCTGACCTATATCCAATCGAGCACGCAATTACCAAGAACCCTTGATACTCACAGACAACTGCCTTAAACGCTTCAAAGGATTCGAGATCATCCGCCACTTTTTTGGCAATAAATTGAGGCTGATATTCTCAATAACTCGGTGGAAAATATGCATAGTAGATGCCAAGCAGTTATTAAACCAAGTGGAGAAATTGAGGGTGTATGCAGGTATGAATTTATCAATTTTTCAGAATTTTTTCGTAAAATTTTATATTTTTTTAAATATAGTGTTCTTGTTATTGTGAATACATGACTTCTTTGAAATCTCATTTTCCTAACCTGAAATACTCTAAAAAATCAAAATGAAATTTGGTTTTTCTGAAGAGAAAATGTAATTTAATTCGATATCCTTCGTTTTTGACGATCCATTCATTTTCAAGCTATAGGAAAGCGAAAGAACTCGATAAAATAATCTCGTGTCCCAACAACCCAACAAGAACTACAGAACAAAGTTCCTTAATATGTCAGATTGTATAGGTATTCAAGTAACAAAAATTTCCCACAAAAAATTATAAAATACAAAAAACAATATGGAATATGATCACCACTTACAATAATGGAGTGTCGTTCAATGACAGAAATGAGACTGTCGGTTGTTCTGGAGGAATTTTAATTCCAAAAATGCTTGAAAAGTGGCGGATGATCTCGGATCCTTTGAAGCGTTTAAGGCAGTTGTCTGTGGGTATCAAGAGTTCTTGGTAATTGCGTGCTCGATTGGATATAGGTCAGAGGATCTTGGAGGTAATACTAGATGTGGAATAACATGCAATCACCTGGTGCGATTTATGCATCCAGAAAAACGTAATTTTTGCCAATAGTTGCGTGAAATTGTGGTACTACTCGATTGATAACTTCAACAATATATCTCTGAGACGACATGGTTCTTGGAAGTACTAATTAGTTAGTTCTTCCAACGAAACAAACTCAAGACCAAAACATAATTATTTGATTAAAAGTAATAACATTGCATATGTACATTCTACATGTTTGTTTGTGATTAATTCTACTTGTAAATTGCCATATTATTGGATACTGGTTATTTAAAAAATAGTTTCCGGCATATGTCCACGACTAGCTCTTGGAACCACATTCGATCAGACCAATTTTGGACCACTTTTCCGAGTAATTCAGGCTTTATTTCATCAATAACACGAGTTATGTTGGCTTCCAAAGGTTCTATTGTTTCAGGTTTATCAGCATAAACCAATGACTTGACATAACCCCAAAGAAAATAATACAGCGCATGATCTTGGAGGCCAATTAATTGGATCATTTCTCGAAATAATGTTACCGCCAAATATTTCTTTCAATAAATCAATTGTTACGGTAGCAGCATGAGGTGAAGCACCATATTGTTGGAACCAAAACACTTCTGGGTCGATACCATTCAAATTTTGGAACAAATAATCATTGATCATCGATCACTAACGAGAACGATCTGTAACGATCACCATTCACTGTTACATAAGCTCCAGCATCGTTTTCAAAGAAATATGGACCGATGATGCCTCCAGCGTGTAAAGCACACCGTACAGTGGAGTTTTCAGGATGCCATGGAACCTGCAGAACTGCTTGAAGATTGTTTTCAGTCCATATACGGCAATTTTGCTTGTTGACATAGCCGTTCAACCAAAATTGAGCTCTTCATCACTAAACACAATTTTACGATAAAAAAGTTTGGCGATTAGAACACTGATTTTGAAAATAAATTTCAACAATTTGTAAACGTTGTTGCAGCGTGAGTCTTTTCATGATAATTTGTCAATGCTTACTGAATATAAATGTGAAAACAACATGGCTTCTACCTTCTGTCAAATCACACCTATCCCTATTGGAAGTTCTATCACTCTAAAAAAACTCCTGATACATGCCTGTTTGTCAATATTTGGGATTCATCTTCGGAAATTGTCTTAATCGGGAATTTCAAGTTGAAGAATTCATTATTTTATGGATTAAGGTTTGACCTTTCTTAAGTAACCAGTTTTCAGCTTCAGTTTGGATTTTTCTCAACGTTTTTGATACAATTTGGTGTGATCTTGATGCGATAAATCTACAGCATCTCTGCCCTATTCTTTTTTCTGCTCTGGACTTTGCGTAGTCATTTTTATTTCAAATAATTGTGTTTTCTTTGAATACCTGATATTTTTTGTTGTATATGTATCATTATTTTTTGAGCATATAATTGTTTTATACCTACTACTTCAGATTTCTCGTATAATACATCACTAGAAAAAGTATTTTTACCACATATATTTTTTAAAATGTACCTTTATCTAAGCCCGTTTCATGACAATCCAAAACACCCCCTTCTCCTGCAATTATTTCGTAGGTAAGGAGTGTACGCATGCGCTATAAACAATATGTAGATATTTTATAGAACTCGAACTTTCTTCAATATATCTGAATCTATACAGAACACCTCGCAGTTTTCTAGCGAGGTAGAGCATATGATCGTCCCATTTTAAGTACCGAGATATTTGGAGAAATACGTTTTAGAGATGTGTGGTTGGTGGCTAATTTGAAGATCTCTTACTTTTGGATGACTGGTCTTGTGAATGACAAGTATTTAGTTTTTAGGATTCAAGGAGGCTTGTTGAGGTGGAAGCATTTCGTCAAGATTCCAAAATCCTCTGTTGTTTTTTGTTTCACATTTTTTCAAAATTCATCATCAGACAGACTTCAGTATCATTTGGGCAGCCTATTATTTCATCATTGCTTTTTACTTCAAATAAGCTGTTTGTATACAAAATGAATAACAGAGGCTCGAGCACATTGCCCTCTCATACTCCATAAGTAAGTCTGCTTTTTTTACACCAATTTATATTCTGCAATACAATGTGATTTCTTTTTGATATGAAGCTTTCAATCAATTTGTAAATTTCACAATACTTACTTATTGATTACGATGCTCATTAATTGATATAAATTCACTGAAATTCCGAGTTAGTCTTTTAGTCACATTACCCAAATTTGGCGTATAGCATTTCCTGAGCTGATATACTACTCTGTCAAGAAAGTACCGGGAATTTTCAATTAAAACAACATTTTTACATTTAATCGTCAAAATTTATTGGGTCGCCTTCAAAATAGGCTCCATTTGCTCCAATACATCTATGCCAACGGCACTTCCAATTATCGAAACATTTTTTATAGGCGCTTTCCGGGATGGACTTTAGCTCTCGCGCCGAATTTTGTTTTATGGCTTCAATCGACTCAAAACGGGTGCCACGAAGGGGCAATTTTAGTTTTGGGAAGAGGAAAAAGTCGCAGGGAGCCAAATCCGGCGAATACGGTGGTTGCTGAAGCACGTTTGTTGAGTTTTTGGCGAGAAAGTCTGTCACAATCGTAGCTCGGTGAGAAGGCGCGTTATCGTCATGTAAAATCCATGAGTTGTTCGCCCACAAATTTGGCCGCTTCCTACGGATACGCTCACGCAAACGTTTCATAACGCCTAGGTTATACTCCTTGTTTACCGTCTGACCCTCTGGAACGAATTCGTAGTGCACCACGCCACGGATATCGAAGAAAACAATGAGCATCACCTTCATTTTCGAGCGGCTTTGGCGTGGTTTTTTCGGTTTCGGCTCATTTTTTGCCACCCATTGCGATGATTGCTGGCTTGTTTGCATATAGTACTCGTAGACCCAGGTCTCATCACCAGTTATAATGCGTTCCATGAATGTAGAATCGGAATTACAGCGATCCAGCATGTCTGAAGCAACCTGTTCGCGATGACGTTTTTGAAGAAAATTCAGGTCTTTCGGTACGAGTCGTGCAGCCACCTTTCTCATGCCCAAAATATCAATCAAAATCGTACGTGCGGACTCGTGGGATATCTTAAGATCATGTGCTATCTCTCTCAAGCTGGTACGACGGTTTTCCAGCACCCTTTCCTTAATTTTTTTATCGACGTTATCTTCGATCGAAGCCGTCGATGGGCGACCACTTCACGACCGTCCTTGAAGGCTCTGTACCACTGATATGCACGAGTTTTCGATAGAGCATTATCACCAAAGGCCTTTTGCAACATTCTCAATGCATCGGCACACGAAAATTCATTTGCAACACAAAACTTTGAACAAATTCTTTGCTCAACGTAATCACCCATAGTAAAAATCGGCACGCACTCTGACATCGACTGACTTAATCAGCTGTTGCAAACACACTAGTTGACAGATCCCGCTCAAGCTTGGCATAGTAATTAAGGACAGTGGTACCAACCTAGGAAAAAAATTTTTTACCTGCCTCATTGCCGCGCCAGATTTAAATCGATAATTCCCGGTACTTTCTTGACAGAATGTACGTGCTTTGGATTGGGAGATTTTTACTCTAATGATAGAATTACATCGCACAGAGATAAAGTTCTATCAATAATTTGTACTTGAAGGAAAAGCGTTGAAATGGTTTATTAGATTTAAAAAAGATTAAGGTGCAAAATAAGATCAATGCTTGATGAATCGGTTCTTTCTCCAATTTTTTTCTTCTTTTTCAAATATTATCTTGATACTCCTAGATCTTCTGTGAAGATCTCCCAGAAGCTTTTTCAGCTTGTGCGAGTTAGAAGTTCAGTTGTGTTCTGGGTAGGCTTTGTTACTCCGATCTTACGCCACTTTAGGTCACAGCACTGATAATTTGTGAGACAACAGTGAAATGATGGCCGAAACCCTTCGAACTAGAAAATTTCTTTCTCACCTGAACGCGACCTTTCGGTTATGAGCCCTATGCTCTTACCACTGAGCTATCGACAAAAAACACTTTAGTGTATGTTCGACCAAGGTCAATATAATGTTGATGCACCGAGTGGAAGTAGTAGGGTGATCGTCATCTTCAAAGCTGAAAATACTCAAATCAACGGCAATTATCTGATTTTCGAGAAATAAGATAGAACAGAAATAAAACAAAAATTAAAATACACACAGTGACTTCAGCGATACTTTGCACAGATTGTTATCGCCAACGTTGCTAAAGTTAAAAATTAACGAAAAAAGTTGCGGATTAACGATTTTTGATGAACCCCCGTACACACAGTTTTAAACTCATGCGTGATCTTGGAACTTATAGCGACATTGTGTGTGATTGACATTTGTTAATTATTGTATTTCTTCATCACCGACTTATGGTAGAAAGGAATAAGGATGAAGACATCACATACTCTCAGAATGGACACAATGTTGAAATGATATATGATAGTGCAAGAGTCTTACGAGCTTTGATCAATCTGATCTTTCATATACTGAATTATTATTGAATATATTTATGATGTATAGTAGATATGCAATAAGAGATTCTCGCCATTTCCTAGCCAAAATACAAGTAAATTTTCATAAGTAAACAGTGCGTCTATTTTGCAGATTTGGCAAATTTTGAGAGTCCCGTTCAAAGTCATTTGACAGGAGGAGATTGTGACATGGTGTTAGGTAGGGAAGTATATTGTACCGCAGTAGGGTTTCCTGAAAATGTTTTTCCTAATTTCGTGAATAGAACGCTGAGGTATTTTCTGCTATATAATGTTTTACAAATACGAATGATATTCGGAAGGAAAAAATGCATATTATGGTATGAGACATGATCGAAAATACATCCTCGATAAACTTAATCGCTTAACGCGTTGGGTTATAAAGAAAATAATTTGATGTACAAGCTGTTCTAAAACGGTATATTGATTTGGGAAATGAAATCCTAAGGAGAAACCAATCGTTTATTGATTAATACATGGTAAATAGTTTTATAATTATAGGTGAACCTGTTTGTTCTCATCAGTGCCCTGTAATGTCCAACGGCTACAAATCTGTCACGGATCTATATTCGCTCTGCACAGAAACATCAAGTGTATTAATCATACACTAGGGATCAACAAAACCTAATCGGGCTTGTTTGAGAATATAATTGTTATACAGATACACTGTTCCGATTTATAGAACTTTCTATTACCCTAGCTCCTACTCTTTACTAATGCTATCTGGTAAAAAAAATTTGAAAAGTTTGGATAGAAGGTTCACCACTATGAAAGTAGTAAGTTTTTTATATGTCCCAGTTCTGTTCAAGCGTTAATTGACCCATTTCGTTAATGTCAAATAAGCAATTAACTTTCTGTCAAAACACGAATAACAGTGTTGCCAGACTAGAAATAACCAGTACTTCAAAATGCAAACTCTAAATGGCCTACCCTTATATTGGGATGGTGGATAAAAAAATGTCCTTTTCATATTTCATTATGGGAAAATAAACATAAAATTTAGAAGAAATATGTTTAATTGGTTATTCTGAAGCGCTTGCCAGACAGTTAAAATCGGCAACAAAGTTGATGTTTTGAGGGGCTATCCTCATCGGCCACCGACTCATTCAAATCATCTTAAATTTTATTCGCCTTCCAGTTTCTCAGGGAGTGATTAACGTGGTAGTTCGTAGAAGCTTCGGTTGGTGAATATGGCGTATGTAGTAACAGATTCCATCTACGATACTCAACATGCGGACAAACATTATGGTGGTGAAAGATAATATGTTTTTGCCCGGTCTTTTAGTGTAAATTGTTTCGTTTAGACATTCTAGTTGAGACAGGTTGATCGTCATTTCACTAATGAGAATTAATATATATGAGACAAATATTTAATAACAATTAGTATGTATAATGATTACTCTGTAGATGATTCGGTTCCTTCAGGCACACTACATATCCTTTTACAGTGTACGACTTTCAGTATTTTTTCCGATGTTTCATCTGGCGATACGCAAACATTCTCATGTTTGTTCGTTTTTTGCGACAATTGGAAAAAATTGGAAATTAATTGGCATCAGTTGTGACAGAGAATTCTTGAGGGACCTATTTAGCCAATTTGCAAAACTTACCTAGTTTTTTGAGGTGGCACTCTAGCGTTGAGTGCTTAACATGGAACTTTTCAGGCAACATTCGAGTTGTCAAGCTCTCGTCCTCTTTTACAGTCGTTACTAGGATATTGAAATCTAATAATCAACCTATTACAAGCTGGTATTACCTGTTATGAAAAGTGGAAATGTCTGCCAGCATTGTCCGGTGCTAATTGTTCCTTCTGTAAAATATGTTATTATTTTTCATAGTGACACATTATAACATAGATGTAAATAGGAATATTAACAGGGAATTGATTTTTTTTAATAATAATAATTTAATAATAATGGAAATGCGGATAATCACTTAAGAAGAATATTCAAATATGAAGGTCAGAAAATTATGCACCAATCCAAAAATTGTAACTTAAAATGGTATTTGAAAATTTTAAATCACATCAAATATTCACCAGAACAATTCTTTGGAACCTATACAAAGTTTAATTTTGAGAAAATAAAAAAAATCAGAAATTCAATCAATATACCTTAGAATAACTATTCCTATTTGAGTAGACTTAGAGAATTCTCATGAATCACACATCTCTCAGAAACAAAAAAGCTATAAAAAATATAGAATATTGACCGAAATTACCTAGCAAACTTTAGTCGGTGCAGTTGTTCCAAACGAACTTATGAATAACAAATTCCATTTAAAAAAAAATCAATAAAACTATTTACCATACTCTCGCATACACTCACGAGATTTAAAGATAGAACACAGAATGTTTGGGGTTAACTTGGAACGTCTGTCCGATTATATATATGTTCGTTTACAGAATATACAAAAAGAAGAAAAATCATGGCCCAGATTCATTTTTATCAGATATATGTATGTTGAGCCATTGTGGAAAGAAACAAATTATAATTATTATATATAAAATAAAAAAATTAAGGGGCATATTCCTTGTAAGAGATTTATAAATGTTGAACAGAATAATTCTGTGATATCTGTATAGAATTTTATTTTGAAAAATGCTTTCAAAATTGAATGAGAATGAATTGTAAGGGTTTATTGCTTCGATGAAGGTTCATTTTAAAATCTTAAACCAACTGATCGAACAGAATAATTCTGTCACACCTCTATAAAATTTAATGTAAAAAAATTCTCAAAAATTAAGAAAGAATTTGAACGAATAAAATACACGAAAAACACTGTTTCATTTTAGTAGACATATAGAATCATCAAAAAAATGTACACCAGTAATAAGCAATAAAAGACTGTGAAGCAAATATAAAATATTGACCGAAATTACCCAGTAAACTTCCATCGATACAGCTGTTTCATATCGACCTTATGAGTTACACATTCTATTCCAAAAGTGCCCACCAAAATTTCAAAAACTCCTCATAAAGAGTTCTTTCAAGAATATGTGCTGCATATCTTTAGAACAGCGTTTGAAACTCCTATCGATTCTCTTCAATCAACTTTTCTGAATAGTTAGCGAAAACAGTCAATGAAAAATATTTTACATGCTTTGCCCTCCTCTATATACACTCCACCATGCTACAATAAGACTGACTGTTAAAGTGAACTTAAAACAATGTTTCACATTCTATGTTCGTCTACAAAATATACACAGAGATAGAAAAGATGTTCCAGATTCAGCTACATCAGAGAGATACATTGCGTTTAATACTTCGAAGAGGATTAATTTCCATATCTTGAATTTCAAGCAGAATAATTTTGTCATAACTCTACAAATTTGGAAAATTGCTTGAAAATTATAAAAAAATTAAATGAAATATCGTGAAAACATTGTTTCTTTTCAGTAGACGAATAGAATCATCACACATTGCACAGTATCAAAAAGAATCTAAACTAAATAGAAAATATCAACCAACATCACCTAGCAAACATTCAGAAATTCTCAGGAAATTTTTTGAAATTTTAATGTTGTTCTAGGTAATTTCAGTCGAAATTTTTGTTAGGTTTCATCCGTTGTTACTGCTGTACAATTTTTGATGATTCTACATGTCCACTAAAATGAAAAAATGTTTTTAGGGAATTTTTTCATTTATTTAAAAATTTTTTTTAATAATATTTTGGAATAAAAATTTACAGAGGTGTGACAATAATTTCTGCTTGTTATTCAAGATATTGAAATGAACACTCTTCGAAGTAATAAACCCTTTCAATTAATTTCGATTTAATTCTTCAAAATTTTTTCGAAATTGAATTTTGTAAGTTTTACACAATTATTCTGTTTGAATAAAAAATTTAAAAAACCTCTGCCAAATAAGCTACTCTGAAGATTAATTTTTATTTAATATTTCCTAATAATAATTTGTTTTTTTCACACATGGACACTCTCCTATCTAATATAATGGATCATAATTCCTGTCATTTTTTGTGTATATTCTCTAGACGATATATTATGTAATGTTATATTTTCATTTATTGGTTTCATTTATCGTTCAAAATACTTCGACTGATGATGGTGGACGGGTGTTTCAAACACTATTTTGGAGAATGTGTTATATATTTTTTTGGTTTATTGGAATTTATGCTGAGCATTTTTTGAATAGAGTTTGTTATTGTAAGAATCATTTGAATCAGCTGTTTAGACTTAAGTCTGCTAGGTAATTTCTATATTCTATATTTTCCACAGATTCATCTATATTTTTGAGAGTTGTGTGATACTACTTTAATATTGTAAAAAACAGTCCTACTAAGATATTTCAATTTTTAAAATATTTTAAATTTTTTTCTTTTAATTCTATAAATTTTTCACACAATTATTCTATTCAATATTTAAAAATTTTTTTTGAACTTTTCTTTCGAATAATATTACCTTCAAATTTATTTGGAAATTATTGACGGATCACTGCAATAGACCAGTTTCTAAATTTGACACCTCCAACTTGTGTGAAACAGAAATTGACTGGATATTTTGACCAATTTCAGCCACCCTGTACAGACCCAAGAATACGTATCAAGAGCCATCCGGTAGCGGTCGAATTCCGAGAACTTTGCTCTGTAACGCGACACCGAAAATATCATATTGTTTGTTTACAGTCGGCTGAGTCGATTAGAATGCTGCCGTTGCAACAGCAAAGCATTATTATGCCTTTTGTCCTCGCTTTTTATTCATTTTACACCGTGTGAGTGTGTAGGCATGGCATAACCGCGCGATAAGACGAGACCAGCTTACAGATCGGCATGGCAAGGGGTTTTCACTTTCCGAAACAGAGTCGTGATAGGGAATATCGGATTTTTGTCACGCACCAAGACAGCCTGCATGGGATTTCTGGAAATGGATATTGCATTACTCGAATAGTCATTCTATCTATCGACGACATGGTTAGATCGGTTGACCAGGATGAATTAGTGTTATTATCGACAAAATAAAATACTATGAGATTATTGCATTATTATAATTATTATTAACGACCAGTTTCATAATCCCTCTATTTTCCGAAAGTGTCTCCTTTGATGATAAAACGTGTTTCATAAACAAATTTAAAGGTTAAAGGCAAGTTGAAACCTTCTTATCTTAAAGTGAGAAAATCGGCCCTTTACGATTAAAAAAGTATACTTTTACGAGAAGCCCGACACTGCGCAGGTGCTCGGTAAACACAAAAACAGAAGACGTAACCTTTCTCTGTCAAATTTGCCCATTTTGGTTGATTTTAACGTACTGCGAAAAATGTTCCACCAAACGTTGAATGATGATTCAAGCTCTAGTTCTTCATCATGTGATGAAGAAATAATTGTGAGAAGACCAAACATTTACTTAATGAAGGAATAACATTTTTCAACGTTAATTGTTTCAGATTTCTTCGATTTTTTCGCCTGACGAAACCAACTATTTTATCTTTGCTTCAAAAAATTGCAGATCAAATTTACTTCCAATCTAACAGGTAAACAAATCTTTAAAATCATTAAATTGACAATTTTCAGAGGCAGCTGCATTGAACCAATGAATCAACTACTTTTGCCATTGAGATTCTTTGCAACTGGAAATATACTGTTAACAGCGGAGATTTCATGGGAATTTCTAAACCTTCTGCTTTTAGAATTATTCGAAGAGTTGCTTTTGCAATCGTATCCCTTTGTCCCCAATATATGAAGATGTATGAAGGTGGTCATGAAATGCAGTCAGCAACAGAAAAGTTGTATGCAATAGCTAGTTTTCCACGTGTCACTGGTGCATAGATTGCACATTAATTAAAATCACTTCTTCTGGTGGTAAGGATGCAGAGATCTTTCGATGTCGAAAGCATTAATTTGCCCTTAACGTTCAAACCGTGTGTGATTAAGACTTGAGAATCAGAAATATTGTAGACCTGGCTCAACACATCATCAAACTATCTTTAATAACAGTGTCTTGAAGAAACAATTCGAGAGTGGTAAATTTGGACCATATTTGTCACTTGGTGATAGTGGTCAGTAGTAGTTTGCAGACTTATCTTATGACAAAGTTACGGGAAGCTACAACTGCAGCTGAAAATTTATATAAAGAGTCAATTATACGAACCTGAAATGTGGCAAAGAGAAAGTAATAGACTTTGGAAACGTCTTTTTCCTATACTTTCTAAAGGAATGAGTGTTAAGTTAACGACCATAAGGGCAATTGTTACTGGTACAGCTCTATTGCACACTATAGCTGTAGATATGAACAAATTATTGCTAAATAAATGGTTGCATGATGTGCAGGACGAATAGGACTTTCAAATAAATTCAGCTTATTTTAATGCAGCTCGTCAAGTGTGACAGTCGATTATTAATGAATATTTTGTTAATTTATAATTTATATTTGTGTGATAATTGAAAATAAATATGCTTGTCACTTGTGAAACTATTCTTCATATTCAATTTCTGCCTTCAAAATGACAAGATTTCATATAATTCTCATATGATTTTACTCAAGGTATCTATTTAATTTGATGCAGCTCATCAAGTGAGATAGTTGATTACAATTGAACATTTTGCTTCTTTATAATTTATATTTGTGTGATAATTGAAAATGAATTTTTTGTCGCTTGTGAAACTGTTCTTCATATTCCAATTATGTCTTCAACATGACAAAATCGGATAATTTTCATAAGAATTTACAAGGTATGTTTTCAGATGGGTTTCTATGTTTGTATTTCTGACATTGTTTTACTTTAGGTTACATCTGAAAAAGTTTCAAGTGAGAATAAAGAAATACAAAATATTATGTTTTAAAAAAATTTGAATATCAAAACAAATTAAAATATGTTTTTCTTCTACAATATTTAAATATATTAAATATTTCAAATAAATTATAGTCTTTGAGAAGTCCTTTAAGTGTGTTCATGTTTTTAAAAGGCAATTGGCGTTCTTGAAGGTAAGACCAGAAACAAATTTTGTCTCCTTTAATTTATTTATTAATTTTAATGACTTTCGTATATCTTTTGGTTTATTTATTCCATTTGACATTATATATTGAGTTTTGATTATATACGTCTATTAAATGTAAGCGGTGCTTGTTTTAGACATTAATTTAATTCTAAAAGTTTTTTTTGAATAAAAATTTTTTGAAATTAAAATTGTAGAAGATAAACGTATTTTAATTTGTTTTGATATTCAAATTTTGTTATATTTCTTCTATCAAGTAAGAGGCCTTTCTATTTTATTTTATATATAATATATAATTATATTCTGGCTTCAATAAATCTCATTATGGAATGTCAATGAATTTAAATAAGCCTTAAAAATAACTCACACTGTTCTTTGATTCTGTTAGAGCATAGATCAATCTTGAATTATAAAGATGATCTATGTCTCTAAACATTATTCATTTACACGTGGTGACGTTGTTTGATATAGGTTAGTTTTTTGATTTTGATATTTTGAATATATTTCAGGACTGAAGACGGAATTGCTTAGAATTATATTTGTTTTTTGAAGATATAGTGCATGCTTTGAGAGATTTCTGAATTTACTTATTCGAATATTTAAATATATTAAATATTTCAAATAAATTATATTCTTTGAGAAGTCCTTTAAGTGTGTTCATGTTTTTAAAAGGCAATTGGCGTTCTTGAAGGTAAGACCAGAAACAAATTTTGTCTCCTTAAAATATTTATTTATTAACTTTAATAACTTTCGTATATCTTTTGGTTTATTTATATTAACATATTTTGATTTGTTTTGATATTCAAATTTTGTTACATTTCTTCTATCAAGTAAGAGGCCTTTCTATTTTATATTATGTTTTATTGAAATTCCTGTTCCTAATTCAAATTTGAGGGGATTTCATAGTCTGGAGAAAGTGCTGATAGAATTCTAAAACCCAGAAAGTGTAATCAAAATTAAAAAATGATTTAATTATTATTATTTAATTTTCTCTGCATCTCCATTATTGGCAAATCTAATAATATTTTTAACTTCTAATTCTCTTCTTTTTTTCTATTCTCTTCCTTGGTACTTGCTATCTAAGCTTCTACTATAGCTGTTTTTTCTCTTTAATGTGACTGCGTTGAGCAGCTAGTTCTTCCTAGTTTTAGTTTTTATATTATCATATTTGGATTTGAGCTGGTCCCTATTTCTCCAATGGAGAGTTGTTGCATTGAAAGCAGTTGCTATTCTCTGCCAAGCTTTAACATATAACATTAAAATTCTCTTTTTCAATCAATTCCAAGAGACGTAGTTCCCTCTCAGGTCTTAAAGTAATACTTTTTTTCTCTTCTCTTCCATATTCACTCATGTAACTCATGTTTACTAAAATATAGCAATTCGCACGTAATGATGTGAATTCCTATATACTGTCTTCTACACATAACCATGTTTTTGCAGAAACTGATTTATGCTTCTTTTCTCTTTCTTTTACACGTTCCGACGCATAACTCACAATTTTTACAGAATATCAGGATAGCCAACATTTGGAAACATATGACCGGCGCATTAAAGGAAGCTTTAAGTAAAGGACGGTAGATGTGCGTTTATGAAACTGATCGTGGCATTGGTCCCATTTAAAGCATGCTTTTGATATTGTTTATGAAACTGTAGGAGTATAAATCGGGTTTGCTGAAAATCAATTTTGTTCTGAAAAATTGGTTATACATTCGAAATTCAAAGTATTGTTTGTCGCTAGCCACTACTCTTTCCTATATTTCTGGCAATTGAAGGATCCCATCGCGGAAAAAAGGCGACTCTTTAGCCGCTATTCGTGCATCGTTCCATTTTTTGACTTAATCGTAATTGGAGAAGTGCTGGTCAGCCAGGCCATGTTGCATCGATCGAAAGAAATGGTAATCGGAAGAAACAATATTTGGCTGATATGGTGGGTGAGTAAGGACTTCCCATTTGAGCGTTTGAATCGTTTTAACGGGCGACGCAACCTGTGACCGGGCTGCTAAATAACTTTGCGGTTTCTGTCGGCGTATTGCAGCCGTTTTTCTCGCAATGCTCGGCACAAACATATCAATTGCCATCGGTAGACCTTCCCTGTGATGCTTTAGTTCTATTGTAGCTGCTCATAATACACCATACCCATCTGATCCCACCAAATACACAGCATGATTTTCTCACCACGAATTTTCGGTTTGACACTTGATAATGAAGCATCCATACGTTGCTTGACATTTTGGATCATCGTAATGAATATTTATACATTCGTCGACAAGTATGTTTCCAAAATTAAGATTCATACTAATTTTGCGGCTTATCCTAGTAAGAGAAGAATAAGGCTCATAAAAGGTGGAAGTTGAACTCTAGAAGTTTCGATTACCATGTTTTCTCTGAGTTAAGACGTGAAATCAAAAAATCTGTTAGGTCTAATAACATTTGTTACATCTCTTCAGTTGATGATGAACTACCGGGTAATTCAAAGCGTTTCTGGCAATACCTAAAGAATTGTCGTACCTCGTTTCCTAATAAAATGATATATAAAAATGAGACAGCTTTTCAACCATATGAACAGAAAGAAGTTTTCCAATGTTTCCTCGTGTGTCAGCAATTATGATTCCATACATGAGAACGAAGTAACCAAAGAAAGGGTTCTTGAGGTTCTTTCTGGGCTGGATGAGAATAAGGGTGCAGGTCTGGATGGATTACCATCTTCATTTATCAAGCGATGCGTTACATATTTCTCTTACTATTCTGTTCAACCGATCGTTCATGCAGTGTGAGTTTCCCAGAAAATGGAAATCTGCTCACGTGGTTCCAATTCCGAAAATAGGCGATAAACATAATATTGAAAATTATAATTCCATAAGAAAATTGAGTATTTTAAGCAGAATCCTCGAGATTTTCGTTCGTTATGGGATAATGAATTCAGTAAGATCACTTATTACTCCTGAACAACATGGATTTGTTCCTAAAAAATCTACTGTGTCCAATCTGATCCCTTATTCAGAGTATATTCTTGAAGCAATGGACAATCAGATGCAGGTTGATTCTGTGTACACTGATTTTTCGAAGGCCTCCGATAAGGTTGAACATCTTCATGAAAACGTTGTCTGAGGCAGGTGTGCATGTAGACTTGCTACGTTGGTTATCTTCACATCACGATAATAGGCCTCAAATTGTTGCCGTTAACGGATATTTTTCATCATCTTTCTGTGTGACCTCAGGGGTGCCTCAGGGGTCTTTTCTTTTTCCGTATAGTTGACGCTTTGGACTGCTTTAACTTCCAACAAGACTTAAATGCATTCAATAACTTCTACATAGAAAATAAATTATTTCTTAACTTGAATAAGTGTAACTGCATAACATTCAGTCGTGAACTAAAGATCAATCATTTTTACTATTATTACGTTATAGTCGTTTACAGCTTCGGCATGAAGTGAGGAATCTGGGTGTAATATTTGATACAAAAATGTTGTTTGATTCACACGTCGATTATGTGGTGACCAAAAGTAGCCAGATGTTGGCATTTGTGATGAGATCTTGTAAAGATTTCCCTTCCACCAAGGTCTTGAAGGCGCTATATTTTGCTTTCATTTACACTAAGTTATCTTATGCATCAGTTGTTTGGTCGCCACAATATGAGGTCTACAAGAAGATTGGAGTGCAGAATAAACTGAGATATTTAGATTATAAGGTTACAGGTAGTTACAATTTCATGGCGATTATGACTAGATTTAGAAAACATTATGAGTTCGTCTCATTGGAAAACTGTCGAGAACATAACGATGTTATGTTTTTGTAAAAATTGATGAATGGTTGGTTACGTTGACTCTCCAGCTTTGCTGTTCTACGTGAGCATTCATGTGCCATCTAGACCGTTAAGAGGTTATGCTGTTCTTCAGGTTACGTTGCATAGAAAAAATTTGAAACAGCATTCTCCGGTCAACAGAACCATGAAAGTATATAATTCCAAGTATTTTATTTATTATTATTATCCTGATACTCCAGAATCGTCTGTGAAGATCCCTGAGAAGCTTTTTCAGCTTGTGCGAGTTAGGAGTTCAGTTGTGTTCTGGGTAGTCTTTGTTACTACGATCTTGCGCCACTTAAGGTCACAGCACTGTTAATTTTTGACCTAACAGTGAGTTTGTGGCCGACACCCGTCCAACTAGAAAATTTCTTTTCCATCTGAACAGGATTCCCCGGACCTTCCGTTCACGAGCCCAATGCTCACAACTGAGCTGTCCGTACTCATTATAAGGAAAATGATATATTTTTTCTGTTAATTGGTTCATTCAAGAAAAAAATTTAGCTGTTAGATTAAGATTTTATATTTGGTTGAGTTTCTTACGTTTTATAAATATTTTCTTGAATTGATGGGATGTGTAGATTTGGGATTGATCTGATGTCGCACATATTGAAAAAGTTTTTGTATTTTGCCGTGGATGTCATTTTGGGCTTATGCTTGTTGATACCCTATTTGACCAATAAATAAATGAAAAATAAATTCCCATTGCTTCTAAACGATAGCAAATGGCTGGTTGAGTGTTTTTGCCCCTAATTCTTCATCCTTAAACTTTGGTGGCGCTCCGAGTCGTTCTTCGCCTTCCAAATTAAAATTGTGTTAAATGGGTTCGTTCAGCTAGAGCATGATCACCATAAACATCCACTAAAATACGACGACTTGGAGCAGCTTTCATCTTCATATTGAAGTTATGAAGTGAAACTTCCCGCAAAAGCACATTTTTCGGTACAAAAGTTGACATTTACAGAGTACACAAAAACTATGTTGTCCATATTTCAGAGACATGACAGTATATTGAAAAGAACTGATGACACATGAGAGGTGTCAAGGGACACCCGGATGGAACGAAGTTCCTTTCGATTAATTAGTGAAGGAATTGTAATTAAATTTTATTTTTGTTAAGTTATAATAACATTTTTTTTATCAATAACAAATATACTGTAATATAAACTTAATTAGTAGGCTCAATTTCAGTAAAAACTGGCATGTGGTAACTAAAGTAGGAAACATACTATAATTAGCAAAAAATTGAGCTAATGTAACATTTTCAAGAATTTCAGGCTTTTTTTCGTACTTATCGAACCAATTTTCCTTCCATATATTTGTAAAGTCATCATCTAAATCACTTAGCTATTTTAAAGTTTTTCTTATTCTCTGACGTTCTGTTGGGTATATCGTTGGTATGTAAACTGTTGCTACTGATGATTTAGCCATTGGTTCGCGTAATAAATACCAAACTGCTTCTTGTGCAGGCATTTCCACAGCATGAAATACATCAATACTTAATTTCTTTGTAATATCTACAATATCAAATTCGGGATTCTCATCTATTGTTTGAATAATCATCCATTGTAAATTACTTATGCCTCTATTATGTTTATTAACATAGTCAACTACATAAGCAGCACAGGCATATTCGTCTTGAATTATTTGAAAATCCATGTTAGATTGTAAGCATTGAAATACAAGTGGGTTGAAAGTATTATGCCATTTCAGATGGCGTTCTCCGGTAAAGCAACTTTAGTCGAACTATACCAGCACGGATAATGTTATAATAATGTTATAACAATATTATTATCAGTATAGTAATGTTCAAAACTGTCGTAGTCAAAATTTTCTAAATTAGTTATTAGTAACTGGTTATGTCTTCTATACTCTTTAAACTGATCTGCAGAATAATCAGAATCTGTGTCTTTTATTGGCATTATTGTATAATAAAAATATCACCGTCTTATATCTGATAATTTTTGCGAAAACGAAATTTACTCTCGTAAGAAGAATTTGTTTTATTAGAACCAACAAGTATAGAAGTTTTCAGTTACTCTATTAGTATTAAGTGAAACTTGGTACAAGTCTTCGAGTTTGAAGACTTCAAAGTTATCCCCATATTAGCAACTTTGTCAGATGTAGAATTGTTGCCAAAGAGATACTGATTTGTTCTGTCACGAAAGCGATCATTACAATAACGGTATTCTATGTGTGTCGGGTGTAGATGAAAGGATTTAGCGAAATAAAGAAAACTGGTAACCAAAATGTATCACAGAATCAAAATGGTGTTTCAAACAACTATTTCCAAGAGGTTATTTTGCTACTACGCGTGAAATAGCTGACCAGTGGTTTGAAAAAGCAGGTAGATTTGTTACCATGCGTACACAATACCTCCGCATTCGAGACTTCGGACTTTTTTCATACCATCCAAGATGTACTTGATTTAACTTCGGATCACTATCGTCAAAGTTTGAACTAGTGCAGTGAACGGCTGTAGTAATGGTGGAATGGCATAATATCGTCCTCAGCGACAAATCTAGATATGCACTGTGGCCGTAGAAGGGTAAGACAAAGAACGACGGGATATTCTATTCAGAGACATGCACAGGACTTTTAAATTTTGAGGTTTGGAGAACTATTGCCTGTGATAGCCGATCATAACTTCTCTTCATTCGAGGCAGTCTTCATGGAATCGTGCAGGGTCTGTATCAAAACTAGGTATATGATTTCCAAGTGCGAAGATTTTCAGTTAAGTTATACCTATAGAAGAACACAATCAACTTACTGAAGCTGAAATAGAATCTTTTCAGCAGCATCAACAGACAATATTTTTGCCCAACCACGTTTTTCATGAGTACAATTCGTTGCCCCATGATGTCATTCTGTTGGACAAAATTCGTCGTTTCAAGAAACTACTTAATACATTCTATGAATAATAAGTTGTACATGTGTGATATATTTTTCTTGTCATATTTTCTTCCTGCTGTTGCGGATTGCTTTCATTCATTTTGTCTTTTGTCTCTTGTCTTTATGTAATAATAATAATTCGTAGATTGTGGTTGTCTCTGATAGTTTTATGGCCATCTCTATATATTTTCAGGATATTTTCGTTGAAAATATATAGTGGTTTACATTTCCCAAAAATTGTCTTTTTACAGTTGAAAAGGAATACTCTATATGTAAAGATGTTAAAGATAATCATAATCTATTGCTCGTCTCGTTGTGGCTTCGAGAGCTACTGTATCTATCATGAAACCGACAGAAAAAAAATCTGGCGGATTATTCAAAGGCTGGATCACAGCAAAAAGTTTTTTGGCAACTTCATTACTGTCTAGATCTCAATGAAAACCTGATTCACCTTCTCAATGAACATCGCAACCTCAGGAAGGTTAAGCTAACTCTGACGACTGCAGATTCTGGGTAGGAAGAATAAACCCCAGATCACCTAGTTACAGAATACTCGCGATTATAAGCCATCGTAAAAATGCTCTTCCACTGAGCTGTCCACACTCATCTAGGGGTTCATCAGAACTCTGAAACTGAAAGGTGAGCTGTATTGTGATAGGGAGGCACAACGGACGTTAAGGTCGCAGTGCGAAATAACCATTTTAAATCTACAATGTCTCACCAAGTGAAAAGGTTTGTGATTTCTAAGGGATTGTAAGTGCCCCATTTCAACCCTCTATGATAACCATGGTGCTAATCTTTTTAATTTATCCAGAATCCTTCTGGTTGTACTGTTTAGTTCTGCTATGTCGTTCTCCTAGGTGACAATGGGTTACAATCAGGACGTACATTTTTCATGGAAATTGTAAGTTACAAACTCCAGAATCCCTTGTCATATTTTTACATATCATTAAAGTTCAATTGAATCACCAGCAGTAATCTTCATGCTTACTCCGAAGAAGCTCACTGGGTAGAGTGAAACCAAGGTACTTGGTTGGGATTGCATGGGGATATCAAAAACCAGTTGTCAAGATTTGACTGAATTTCTGTTAATGTTCTGCTCTACCGCATTTACGTTCAATTTATTTGCCTGAAATCATCATTCCATGTTCTTAGGTATCTGACTTTCCCGATTCCGAACCTTTAAACTCCACACAAAAACTGATGTATCCCATCTCCATAAGGTGAACGTCTATGTGTATTAACATGTATAGTAAAACCGAGATGAATCCAAGTATTGAATCTTGTGGGACACCTTTTTTGTCACTGCTTCTGTATACATATTATGTAGATCTCTGATGAACCAAAGTTTCTAGCTGCTCTGTATGAGGCGTTTAATATAAACATTACACTCTCCAGTCCAATATATCATGTGACCCATCGTGAACGACAATATTAAAAACGAATATAGTTCAATTCTTGAAAAATGATTCTTTTAATATAATATTATATTTTTTGAGTTCATAATGAATATGCTTCCTATCAACTGCACAACCTTGGAATCGAGTCTTCTAAAACCCTTATGAGTAATGATTTTCCATTCAAATCTTGCAGGTTGTCTCTTTTATTTTATAACTCCATTTTCTATTGCTAAGCGTCATTAACGGCCAGTTTCACAAACAACATCAAAAGGCTCCTTTATGATAAAGTCCCTTTATGAAAAAAGATCCTTTAAATGGCAGCATCAGTTTTATAAACGCACATCGACCGTCCTTTACTTAAAGCTTCCTTTAATGCGCCAGTCATATGTTTTCGACTGGTGGCTATCCTGAGAACTAGTTATTTTACGAATGTAGTTGGTGATATTCTGTAAAAATTGTGAGTTATGCGTTGGAACTTGTAAAAAGAAAAAGAGAAGAAGCAGAAATCGATCTTTGCATTAACATGGTTATGTGTAGAAGACAATATATTGAAATTTATATCATTATTACGTGCGAATTGTTATATTTTATTACGTGGGTTATATGAATGTATATGGAAGAGAAGAAAAAAAAAGTATTACTTTTAAACCTGAGGAGGAACTATGCCTCTTGGAATTGATTGAAAAAGAGAATTTTAATATTATAGGATAAAAAAAATCCTGAACGTAATTCCAAATGATTTAAAAAATATAAAAAATATTCAAACATTCAAAGGAAAACTAAAAGTATGGATGAATAGTAATACAAGGCTTCTTATCAAGAATGTAATAAATTTCAACTAAGAGACGTTTATTAACCGATGTTAAGTAATTTGAATTAAAAGTGCTGATAACAAATTGGACATTCGCTTGCCTGTTTTGAAGATTTAGCACCGAGACCCGCTGTGGATGGATCTGACCGCTTGGATGTTTCTCTCTTTGTTTTTTTTTTTTTTTTTTTTTTTTTTCTTTGTTGATTGTTTCTCTCATAGGGGATTTTTAGAATTATTATTAATTTAATATTGCGTACAGGTTATAATTTCATTATATACCTCAGCGATGTATTCAGTTTATTTAGCCAAATAAACTTTATTATTATTATTATTATTATTAAAGTCTGGCAGAGAATAGAAACTGCTTTCAATGCAACAGTTCTCCATTGGAGAAATGGGGACCAGCTCAAATCCAAATATAACAATATAAAAACTAAAACTAGAAGGTGGTAGCTGCTCAACGCAGTCATATTGACTGGTGGTGGGGCTCCATTGAAATTGAGGGAGCCAATTTCCAAATAGTTGAGCCCAACTGTTACGAACCCACTTGCCGAAGCGAAAGAGATGTATTGTAAAAAAACAGCTCTAGTAGAAGCTCAGATAGTGGCTATCGAGGAAGAGAATAGAAGAAAAGAAGAGGAGCATTCAAAGCTTAAAATATTAGATTTGCAAATTATGGAGATGAAGAGCAAATTAAATAATAATAATTAAATCTTTTTTATTTTGAATGCACTTTCTGGAAAAAGCGGTATTAGAATTCTATCAGCATTGCTGCACACTATGAATTCCCCTCAAATTTTAATTAAAAACAGAAATTTCAATAACACATAATATTTTTATTTCTTTATTCTCACTTGAAACTTTTTCAGATGTTACCTAAAGTAAAACAATGAATCAGAAATACAAACATAGAAGCCTATCTAAATACATACCTTGTAAAATCTTATAAAAATTATATGAAATCTTGTCATGTTGAAAATACAAATTGAATATGAAGAATAGTTCCACAAGTGACAAGCAAATTTATTTTCAATTATCAAACAAATATAAATTTTAAATTAGCAAAATGTTTATTAATAATAGACTCTCGCTTGACGAGCTGCATTAGCATTAGTTGAATTTGTTTGAAAGTCCTCTTCCTCCTGCAATCATTCATTTGGAAATATTTCGTTCATATCTACATATTGTGCAATACAGCGTAGCAACAATAATTGCCCTTATGGTCGTTAACTTAACACTCATTCCTTTAGAAAGTATAGGAAAATGACGTTTCCAAACTCCATACTTTCTCTCCACCACATTTCTAGTTCGTATAATTGACTGCTTATATAAATTTTCAGCTGCAGTTATAGCTTCCGGTAACTTTGTCATAAGATAATTCTGCAAACTATAACCACTACCACCAAGTAACAAATACCGTCCAAATTTACCACTCTATTGTCTCTTCAAGACACTGTTATTAAAGATGGTTTGATCATATATTTCCAGTTAGTTCCATAGAATCTCAATGTCAAAAGTAATTGGGTCATCGGTTCAATACAGCTGCCTCTGGAAATTGTCAATTTAATGATTTGGTATACATAAAAATATATCAACAAAATAATAAATCGAAAATTGTTTACCTGTTAAATGGGAAGTACAATTGATTTGCAATTTTTTGAAGCAAAGATTAAAGGGTTGGTTTTGTCAGGCAAAAACGATAGAAGAAATCTGGATCATCTAACGTGGAAAAATGTCTCCCCTGTAAATTTTTGGTCTTCTCACCATTATTTCTTCATCATTTGATGAAGAAGTAGAACTAAAATCAGCATTCAACATTTGGTGCAACATATTTCGTAGTACGCTAAAATTAAACAAAATGGGTAAATGTGACAGAACAAGGTTATGCCCACTGTTTTCGTGTTTATCGAGCACCTGCGCAGTGTCGAGCTTCTCGTTAAAGGATCCTTTTCCAGCCGTAAAGGGCCGATTTTCTCACTTTAAGATAAAAGACGCTTTTAAGTTCCCTTCAACCTCAAAATTTGTTTATGAAACACGTTTTATCATTGAAGGAGACTTTTTGGGAAAAAGGAGGCTTTAATTTCGTTTATGAAACCGGCCGTTAGTATTGAATCCAGTATATCTTAGTTATACCCCGTGTATGTATGTCGATGTTTCTAGTTTTATTACCTCCCAAATCCTCGATTTATTTATTTACAGAGGTAATTCAATACCCAGATGAAGATATAAAAGATTAATGTTTTCTAAGCCGTGTTGATTTTATGGAAACAATTTATATTTTCAAAAGACTTCGCAAACACTTCATACTTTTATTTTTCGCATCAATCTGGGAACATATCTGTCTATCAGGAAGTACCTGAACCATTATGAACGCAAACAGCGATTACGGAAAAACACTCCAATTGCATTTTCGCCTGCGAATTTCCCTGCAAGTTTGTTTTTCGAAGTCGCAGACGAGGTTAACGGCATTGAAGCTCCTTGAGCGTGTTTCGGCAAATATAACCAACCAACATCAAGTTGAACCCGTTGGGAAATGTAAATACCATATTCGTATAATGAAACTACAAACAAACGAACCTCGTAATTAACAAAAAAGCATGTTTTGCACACAGTTCCTTATTTATACAACTAAAAGCAAATAAAATCAATTCAACTGGCGGTAAACAAGTTTCGAGATAAGTGAAGATTCAGTTTCACGCGCGTTCGTGGTTATTGCGTTAATTCTTCATTTGCCATGGCGTTAACAGATTGACCGTCGGTATCACTGAAAAGGATCTATGGAAGCAGTTTTGATATTTTTGTCCATTAATATATGTTGGGGGATGCATGCATAAAGAAGAACATATTTTTTCAAATAATCAGTCTGTTGCTAAATAAGGCAGATATGGACCAATGTAAAATAAAGACACTGTTTTCTGAACCTAACAAATCAAATACAGAAAACATTTTGCAAAAGAATGCGAGTAGAAATGTTGAGATTCAAAAAGTACCTTATTAAAGAAACGGCAACAGACTCAATAGCAATAAAACTGGTCATGCGGCAAAGTAGATTATTATTATTATTATGATCAGTATATTATCCTGATACTCCTAGATCTTCTCTGAAGATCTGCCAGAAGCTTTTTCAGCTTGTGCGAGTTAGGAGTTCAGTTGTGTTCTGGGTAGGCTTTATTACAGCGATATTGCGTCACTTTAGGTCACAACACTGTTTATTTCTAATCCAACAATGAAATGGTGACCGACACAGGATTAGAACCTGGACCTTCCGGACATGAGCCCTATGCTCTACCACTGAGCTGTCCGCACTCATTGGACCACAAATAAAATATTATAGTTGAAAAGCTGCAAGGATGTAAATAGATACTCCAGCATGGTTAACTAACCAGATTCATGGTATCCACAAGTCTTCGAATTCACCATCTTACTGCTGTTGAAGTTCGAAATAGAGTGATGGAGGTCGTCAGGTAAACGTAAGTTGCATGAGATGACGTCTCTCAGAATCGAATTTACAACCATACAGACCTGTGGCAGGCTCACAACTTCTCAGAGAGCATCGAATTGCGCCTCTTCAATTAACACGAGATCACATAAAGTGGTTAGAAGCTCAGTGGGCCCAGGTAGTTTTCTCTGATGAATCCAGATTCAGCATTCGAAGATCTGATGGTCGTAGACGCATTTATAGGCGACCGGGAGAAAGATACATCGATGCCTGTATATAGGAGCGAGTTCAATTCGGTGGAGGTTTTATTATAGTCTGGGAAGATGTGATTTAGAGGGCTGCACAGAGTTGGTTTTTGTAAATGGATCTTTAACATCAGTAAGGTACATAGACAAAATTCTTATGGACTGTTGTATCTTATTCATCATTTCTGGGAGAGCAGGGAATTTTTATGCATGACAATGCACGCCCACATACTGCTTAAATAGTGACAGTGTACTTGAATGAGGTTGGAATTTCAAGGTTCAATTGGCTAATATGGAGTCCTGACTTGAATCCCCTCGAGCATCTATGGGACCAATTGGGAAGGCAACTCAGAACTATGGTTCCATCACCCAATAATTTACAAGAACTCCGTGAAGCCCTTCGTCATGAATGGGAGAATATTCCACAAGAGAATATACGAAGGCTCATCACGAGCATGCGAAGAAGTTTGGAAACTGTAATCAGAGCTAGGGGAGGTCATGCGTCCTACTGATACTGAAATTTTCACAGTTACGATACTCTTTTCAATTACGAAGTTTTTTATTATTTCAAAAAGAAATTATTTTCATACAAATCGAATAAATAGTTTCATTTTTCTTTGGGCAATTCTCTCTTCCCTGCCATTTCAGAAATTTCATGATTGTTGTAAAAATTATAAATAAGAAAGGTATTTGAACAGTAATGATCAAGTGACCCGTTTTTTCTGCTCGCCAGTGTACTTCAGATGTGGATTTATTCTCCGAAACCTATGAAGAGTTTTTGAGGGATTTTTTAGATTGAACCTGTAGAAGTTTCGGAGAATTGATCCAGCTATTATCTATAATATTTCCATTCAACAAATGGAGATTTGTTCGAAATTGTTCAATGAGTCATTATTTTTGAATGAGTAACCATTAGTAATTTGGCATATTTTTGCGAATTTTATTACAAATAGGATCTTCTCAAGAGAGCCTTGAGGACAACATTGAACATATCAAAGTTTCAATTCTAATCATCTCAAACAGTCAAACAGGCTGGGTAGACCAGAAGACTTCATTTCCGCTATCTTATCGATATTTAATTGCATGGATCTTTCCATAGAGTCTGTTGAACCAATCTCCAATCCGACCAAAGCCTCGTTCTGACGCAAGTACCAGCATGATAACCGAATAAAAATGACTCTCGATGTCTGCAAAGGTCATGCGTTGGACTATTTCGGGTTATCTGAGACCTCTTATCAAGAGTGATTTCGTTGAGGTCGACTGTAATCGAAATCAAATGATCCGAGGAAATGATTTATCTTAGTTGGATGACGTTCAAGTCAGTCTGAAGATTCACGTCATTGTTTTTGAGGTACACATATAAATCATTTTTATATTTCCTATGATGATAATTGAGAATGGAATAGTATTAGTGATATAAAGTTTAAAGTCTTTGTTGCATTATTCTCGCTCTTTCACTTTAATTTTCTGCGATTATCTGGCCTTGATTTGGCAAGAATTGTCTGAGATGAGAATGAGTTATATTATATTCATAGATGAATAAATTGCATTCATTTTTAACTCCTACTCAAAATTGAAATTCACTGAAATATTTAGATTTCCTAGGTGAACAATTTAAACCAGTCTGATCATAACGGGTAATTCATTTGGTGGTCCGAATTTCACAACCCTGTGTCGATGACATATGTCGAACAAAACTGTAATCCAAAATCTCATATGTTTACTTGATAGTTAGCCATTTAACAATATGGATCGTTTATCTACTGCTGAACGTGTTAAAATTCTGAAAACTTACTACATAGTAATAATTCTGCAGTAAGTACGTTTCGTGCAATACGGGCAGATTATGGTCGACATAATCGTCAATCTGAGCGTACAACTGGTAACACAGTGAAAAAATTTGAAGAGGTTGGATCTGTTACTGATGTCCTAAGGCCCATACATCATCAAAATGCACGACCGACCGAAAATATTTCTTCTGTAAGCGAAAGTGTTGGAAAAGATCCAAATTTATCAATTCATCGGCGCACATACAATTGGGCTTATCTTACGGCATGCTATGGCGTATTCTGCATCTTCATCCAAGATCTAAAGCCACCTGACCATAGAATGAGTAGAACCTATGCCGATTGAGTGCGTGAACAACGACGTTTGGAGGTCGATTTTTCGCATCGAATTTTCTTCAGCGACGAAGCACATTTTTCACTCGGTGGCTATGTAAACCAGCAAAATTGTCGCATCTGGGGTAGTGAAAATCTTCATATAACAGCTGAGAGAACATTGCATCCACAAAAAGTCACTGTATGGTGTGCAATTTAGTCTGGTGGAGTGATTGGCCCGTACTTTTTTGAAAATTAAGAAGGTGTCACTCAAACCGTCAATTCTTATCGCAATAGCCAAATGATTACCGATTTTTTTCGGCCTGAAATTAATTATATGGAATTGGGAGAATTTTGCAAGAAAAATTCCCAGGACGCGTAATTTCTCGTTTCGGTAATGTGAATTGATCTTGTGATTTATCGCCTTTGGATTCTTTTTGTGGGGTTATGCAAAGCACCGTGTTCATGACGATAATCCTTGACGATAATACTTAGACGACTGACGATCAGAAAAACAATATCAGTTAAGAATTTAGTGAGATATTGCACGAAATGGGCCGGCCAGACATCGAAAATTACCTCACAAGGATCGAGTCCTATATGAGATCACGCGGAGACATTTAAATGATATTGTATTTCACACATTATGGCAAGGTCCAACCATTATATTGAAATAAAAATTTTATCGATATTCTAACTGAAAGAGTGTTTTATTTAACTTCACTTTCGGAAGCACAAAATGTGTAACCCTGTGTATCATTTTGGAATTTTGAATTTTATTTATTTTGGAAATGAGTGAAATCTTCATATTCATAAAGTCAGTTAAATCTCAATGAAAACCTGATTCACTTTCTCAATGAACATCGCAACCTCAGGAAGGTTAAGCAAACTCTGACGAGTGCAGATTCTGGGTAGGAAGAATAAACCCCAGATCACCTAGTTACAGAATACCTCGCGATTATCAGCCATCGTAAAAAATGCTCTTCCACTGAGCTGTCCACACTCATCTAGGGGTTCATCAGAACTCTGAAACTGAAAGGTGAGCTGTATTGTGATAGGGAGGCACAACAGACGTGAAGGTCGCAGTGCGAAATAACCATTTTAAATCTACAATGTCTCACCAAGTGAAGAGGTTTGTGATTTCTAAGGGATTGTGAGTGCCCCATTTCAACCCTCTATGATAACCATGGTGCTAATCTTTTTAATTTATCCAGAATCCTTCTGGTTGTACTGTTTAGTTCTGCTATGTCGTTCTTCTAGGTGACAATGGGTTACAATCAGGACGTACATTTTTCGTGGAAATTTTAGGTTACAAACTCCAGAATCCCTTGTCATATTTTTACATATCATTAAAGTTCGGAAGCACAAAATGTATAACCCTGTGTATCATTTTGGAATTTTGAATTTCATTCATTTTGGAAATGAGTGAAATCTTCATATTCATAGAGTCAGTTAAATATCGAGATGCCTTTTTAAAGAATTTTGTGTTATACATTCTGTCAAGAAAGTACCGGGAATTATCGATTTAAATCTGGCGGGGCAATGAGGCAGGTAAAATTTTTTTTTCCTAGGTTGGTACCACTGTCCTTAATTACTATGCCAAGCTTGAGCGGGATCTGTCAACTAGTGTGTTTGCAACAGCTGATTAAGTCAGTCGATGTCAGAGTGCGTGCCGATTTTTACTATGGGTGATTACGTTGAGCAAAGAATTTGTTTAAAGTTTTGTGTTGCAAATGAATTTTCGTGTGCCGATGCATTGAAAATATTGCAAAAGGCCTTTGGTGATAATGCTCTATCGAAAACTCGTGCATATCAGTGGTACAGAGCCTTCAAGGACGGTCGTGAAGTGGTCGCCCATCGACGGCTTCGATCGAAGATAACGTCGATAAAATTAAGGAAAGGGTGCTGGAAAACCGTCGTAACAGCTTGAGAGAGATAGCACATGATCTTAAGATATCCCACGAGTCCGCACGTACGATTTTGATTGATATTTTGGGCATGAGAAAGGTGACCGCACGACTCGTACCGAAAGACCTGAATTTTCTTCAAAAACGTCATCGCGAACAGTTTGCTTCAGACATGCTGGATCGCTGTAATTCCGATTCTACATTCATGGAACGCATTATAACTGGTGATGAGACCTGGGTCTACGAGTACGATATGCAAACAAGCCAGCAATCATCGGAATGGGTGGCAAAAAATGAGCCGAAACCGAAAAAACCACGCCAAAGCCGCTCGAAAATGAAGGTGATGCTCATTGTTTTCTTCGATATCCGTGGCGTGGTGCACTACGAATTCGTTCCAGAGGGTCAGACGGTAAACAAGGAGTATTACCTAGGCGTTATGAAACGTTTGCGTGAGCGTATCCGTAAGAAGCGGCCAAATTTGTGGGCGAACAACTCATGGATTTTGCATGACGATAACGCGCCTTCTCACCGAGCTACGATTGTGACTGACTTTCTCGCCAAAAACTCAACAAACGTGCTTCAGCAACCACCGTATTCGCCGGATTTGGCTCCCTGCGACTTTTTCCTCTTCCCAAAACTAAAATTGCCCCTTCGTGGCACCCGTTTTGAGTCGATTGAAGCCATAAAACAAAATTCGGCGCGAGAGCTAAAGTCCATTCCGGAAAGCGTCTATAAAAAATGTTTCGATAATTGGAAGTGCCGTTGGCATAGATGTATTGGAGCAAATGGAGCCTATTTTGAAGGCGACCCAATAAATTTTGACGATTAAATGTAAAAATGTTGTTTTAATTGAAAATTCCCGGTACTTTCTTGACAGAGTAGTTAGTATAACATAACTTGAGTTTATATCTATGCGAATGCAATGAACAGCAGGAAACACACAACATAGGAACAATAAAAACATCAAGCTCAAGCATATTTTTACACCCTGTAGTAGAGTATGAAGTTTCAATTTCAATAAATCTGAAAAATAAAAAGTCAGTAGGATTAGACGAGATCCCCGTGGAATTATTGGAGAACAGTGCATCGATAATAAGTACACCTCTTACCCACATCATCAATCAAATTTTTTAACTGGAATATATCCTGAAGAATTAAAGGAAGCATGGGTGAAGGCACTCCACAAAAAAGGTAATAAAGAACTCGTAGAAAATTGCAGACCGGTGTCATCACCCTCAAATATAAATAAAATATTTGAGAGAATATTATTCGATAAAATCAATATCTTTTTAGAAAAAAACGGGAAGTTCGCAGTAGCATTAAGCCTGGATCTATCGAAAGCATTTGATAGAGTAAACCACAAAATATTGCTGGAAAAAATTTGAGCATCAGAGGTACTGTCTTAAAGTTAATGAAGTCTTACTTAACCGGAAGATCCCAGAGAGTAGTAGAGGCCAACAATGAAGGAAAAAAAATGAAATCTGATTCATTGTGTATACGACAAGGAGTCCCACAAGAGTCCATCCTGGGACCACTCTTATACATACTGTATACCAATGACATAGTGGAAATATCTGAAAACGAGACCGTTATGTTTGCAGATGATATATCACTGATATGTAAAGCTGCAGAAAAGAACCAATGCAAAGAAGTCGTAAAAAAGGAATTAGGGAGCATTAGTAAGGGGCTGACGGAAAATGATATACTATTGAATATTACAAAAACTAAAATAATGATATTCAGAGAAAATCATGAGCAAAATTTCAGAGTAATAACCCAAAATACAGAAATTCAAACTGTGGAACGAATATCATTTTTGGGAATAACAATAGATCGGAATTTCAATTGGAAACCTCAAGTAGAGAAAGTAGCGACAGATGTTTCAAGATATTGTTATACCCTTCGGGTAATAAGAGAAAATATAGGAGTTAAAGCGGCTCTATCAGCGTTCCATGCCTACGTTCAATCTAAAATAGGGTACGGAATAATTTTTTGGGCCAGAAGCTGCGAAGCTGATAGATTATTTAAATTACAAAAAAGAAGTTTGAGGGTAATATTCAAGATGAAACCAACTGATAGTTGCAAAAATCTCTTTATTGAATATAAAATTCTAACATTATATGGTCAGTATATATATGAATGCATTATCTATGTAACAAATAACTACACTGAACTTCAAAATTATGAACTGAAATACAATTATGAAACAAGAAATAAAAATAATTTGATTCAGTATATAACAAACTTAACCTATACATAAAAAAATGTGACATATATTAGGAGTACAAACAAGTTTCCGCCATTTTATTGTAGATGGCGCGACACGGAGTTTCGGTTAGCTTTCGCAGATGATAACCGGCTTAAAAAATAGTTTGGACATTCAAGAACAACATAACCTATTAATATCATTGATTTTATATTGGTAAAATATAATTTTTATAAGTTGAAAATGTCAAAGTTTGAGCCAAGTAAGCATCATTTGCGGGAAATATTAGTTTACTTCTTCAATTTAAAGAAATCTGATGCTGAGGCGCATCAATTGCTCGTAAAAGCATATGGTGAGGGTGCTTTGAGTGAGAGAACGTGTCGAGAGTGGTTTCAAAACTTTTAAAACTACACCTCTAGGTATTTGTAAGAAGAGATCAAATAAAGTTTATCTGTCTATCTATCTAAGTCGATTAAAAACTCTTCGGAATCAAATTGTAAAAATATCTTAGGAACACTGTTTGTACACCTATAGAATTATCAAAACATGTGATAACAAATAGAGAATCAAAAGAAACACACAGTACTAAGCATAATCATTTGTATCCATCATCAAAGACAAATTTGTTTCGATTGGACATACAGAAATAACAAATTCCATCAACAAAAAATGCTCCTCATAGAATTGAAAAAGCCCTTTTTGTATTTCCCTCTTAAAAAAATATATAGCACATTCTTCAGAAAAGGAATCTGAAATTCTAACCCTTATTTTCCTCAGTTGAAAGTTATTTGGATGCTAAATAAAAACAATATATAAAAAACCTTCATTCCCCAAATATTCTGTTCGAAATTAAACTTTTGATAAATGTGTTCAACGAGCTGAGCACCACTTGAAAAAATTTCTATTTCACAGAAAAATGTTAAAAAGAAGATAGGATCATAGAATCAATATCTGAAAACTGCCACGCGCATTCGTAAAAATACAAATTAATAATAATATATGAAATACCTATAGATTAAAAATGTACTACGAAGGGATTTTTGGAAATATATTAGTTAAAAGCCGAATTAATTCTACGAAAACTCTACAGATTTATTCTAAAAAACTCTCAAAAACTCTTCAGAGGTTTCGGAGAATTAATTTACATTTGAAGTATTTCAAAAAAATCCTTGAAAATAAATTTTGTTGAAAGTCACAAAATATCATTGTAAAAGTAAATAAATGGTAAAAATTGTCAGACGCATTGAATAACAAATTGTTAATCTTGCGGTTTCCAAAAATATTTTATCTTATCTTGTGATACAATAACTATTTTGCTGATTTTCATCTACTCAAACAAAATTTAGATTCTCATCATTAGGGGTCATTTGCATTTTTCTCAATAACGGGTGAAATTACCGTATTCAAACAATATTACCAATATCATGTAAAAACTATTTTTACATCGTATTTTCTAATCAAAATGACTCTCAAGTTTCGTCAAAAAATCCTACCACTTAATTTCATCATCAGAAAAAATTCTTTTAGCGCAAAGTGAAATATAAATTAATGTTTCTCTGTGCCGACTTTGATTATAATTGAGAAATAAACAATGAAATTATTAGCAAAAAGGAAAAAAATTCTATATTTACGCGCCCTGTATCTTTCCACAGCAATATTTTATTAAAGCATGTTTGATTTAATCGCCATATTTTGTTCCAAATAACCTGTCTCAAAACTATGTACCAATGATTATGATTCATCCTGTATAATTGGACTGAACAAAATCATACATGCCTCTATGTAATTTCTATTAGACCGTTAAAATATACAACATACAGACATTTGGACGAAATACTCTGTGGTACGAGTGTGTAAAAAACATTTTGGTTCATCTTCTGAAACTTCTTCTGAAAAGCATAAAACATGGTACAAAAACAAGAACTCTTCAGTAATACGAATTATATGTATGTGTTGATAGAGCCCCGCACCGCGTTGAGCGGCAAATTGATTTAGTTTTTACAAATATTATATTTTGAAAATGTGAATATTATATGAATTTAAAAATGTGAAATGGTCGATCAAATGTTTAATACTGAGAATATTTTTTATTTTTGGGTGATTCATAAGAGCACAATCAATTTTAATTTATAAATTGAATTGAATCTGAATTTTGATAGGGTTAAAAATTATAGATTATTTATTTGACCTAAAACAAACAATGTGGCTCTAAATCGTTGCTCTAATGACAATAAACTTAACCTTCAATTCTATAAATAGCCTAAACTATTAATGTTGATGAATTGGAATACCAAATGTACATAAAATTATTAATTTGAATTGTTCCACCTTGTAAGGAACTTTTTAGGAAATTTAGGTTTTAAAAGTTGAAAAATTCTTATTCTACATAATATGCACTTATAAGCAGTCTATATAGTCATCGGACGTTCAATATAATTGAAAAAAGGAACCACTGGTTTGTGTTACTCACACGTTGAAGATTGTACAAACTGAATGCTTATTTTGAAGTAACTATTATAAGACTATACTTTCAGCCCCTAATTCCCTTCGTTCGTAACCTTGAGTAATATCTGCCAGCTACATCTTTGTTCGAGTGTGGAGGATCGCAAACCTGCCTAGGTTTGAAGGATATAAACGAAATAACTAAGTATATAAAGGAAGATTCATTTAGAGGTACTTTTTGTGTTGGGGATTTAATTGCAGATTGCGCATGCTTCATGTTAACTTAAGTGCTATTTCTGTTCAGTAGTGTTTGATAATTTATAATGGAAAGACTTAGCCTGGCACAGCGTCTACAAATTGTTCAACTTTTTAACGAAAATGGGCGTTCTACGAAGAATGTGTATCGGGCGCAATTTATGGTCAACATAATCGGCCTACCGAACGCAGAATTAGCTCTACCATCCGTAAGTTTGAGACCCAAATTTCATTATTGGATAATACTCGACCAAATAGACCATACACAGCACGTAGTGAAGAAAATATTGGGGCGGTAGCGGACAGTGTACGCGAAGATCGTAAACTGTCGAATCGTCGCTGTTCTCAACAACTGAGCTTGTCATACTCAACAACTTGGCGTATTTTACGTAAAGATCTTTCTTTAAAAGCTTACATTTACCATACAACCCGTGAAACCATGGCTTTACTGCGAGAGCGATTCGGCGAACGGATCATCTCACGCTTTGGACCAACGAATTGCCGGTGGATGATAGCCTGAGCAAGCAGGATTTAGATCTGGCTACTCAACTATTCACTGTAATCCAGATCTTCGAAAAATACAAAGGATACAAAAAAAATTGTACCTAGCATTTGTAGATTACAAGGCCTTTGATATAGTACACCAAACCTATCTTATAAATGTCAACGTATACCAGAACCATATATTCATATCCTTCAACAATCACAATTAATCAGCAAAAACCAAACTTGAAGATGTAGGAAAGACCTTTAAAATCGAAAGAGGTGTATGTCAAGGAGACCCCATTTCCTCAAAGCTATTTACAGCATTCTCAGAGCAAATATTCAGAACCATTGATTGGCGAAATTAATGAGAAGTATTTATCTAATCTTAGATTCGCAGACGATATTGTCCTCTCTTCAGAAAGCCAAGAAGAACTTCAACAAATGCTGAGTGACCTGAATACTCATAGTAGTGAAGCTGGACTAACGATAAATGAAACCAAAACTAAAAAGATGACAAACAGTGAAGAAAAAGAAATAAAACTGAATGATAAAACCATTGACTATATATTCAGGAACATTGTTATCTTGGCCAGGCCGTTTCTTTTACAAATCGTCAGAACAAAGAGATTAAGAAAAGGATAAAAAACGCTTAGAGTCAATACTAGTCACTTGCGTTTATTCTGAAGGGTGACTTTTCCAAGAATACGCGCCGAAACTAGGTCCATGACTGAAAAGCAAACACTAAAATTAAAAGTATGTCAAAGAAGAATGGAAAAAAGTTTATTTGGAATCAAATTAAAAGACCGAATTAGAAATGTAGATATCAGAAGAAAAACACATATAAAAGATGTAGGCAAAGAACTGTTCAAGAAGTGGCTATGTAGTAAGAATGTCAACTGAAAAATTGACCAAGGTAGTGCAGAAATGATATCCAAGAAATGATATCCAAGAAATGATAGCAGAAGCGACAAGACAGCAGGATTCTATTAAGAAAAAGAGGGGAATATTATGGACAAAAATTGCCCAAAATAGGGAACAGTGGAAGAAATATGGGGAGGCCTTGCTCTGGATGGGAATTGTACGGTCTCATGATGATGATGATGATGATGATAAATGACTATTTTGAATATACTTTTACTCGTTCTATCCTTCACAATATATTATATTTGCTTCGTGCTATCGTGATCTCATTAATTCAGGTTAAACTATTAACTATCTTTCCTTGTTTGTCAGTCCATTGTTTTGGTTCGTAGGGTTTGGAGAGGTGTATTAGTGATGTTCTTTACTTGGTCTATCTATCTGGCAAGCCTCCTGCCTCTTAAATATTTACCTTCCACCTTTTCCTGTACAATCAATTTTTCTAGGTTGTCTCCTTCTCTTCTTGTGGTGTGTCCAAAGTATTTTAGGATTCGTCGGCGGCATATTTTGGACAACCTGTCTTTGATCGTCAGTTCTTTTAATGTAGATATATGGGTGCGTCTCTCTGTCCACGAAATCCGTAGCATACGTCGCTAGCACCACATTTCAAACGCATCTGCTTAGATATGCTGGCCGTATGGAAGGTCTATGCTATATATAATTTTTTTACCTTCGATTCTTCATCAGTGAGTGCAAATGGCTCGTTTGAGACCATTTTCGGCTCAAAACTGGAAAATTACAGACATTCGGACATAATAATGGCACAGTGAACTGTGTCCTGAATCGTTGGAAATTTGATCATCGGAACAAAGTCCTATTTTGTGGCTAAAGAAAAATTATTTTCTAGAAAAGGTATCTAAATGTCAGGAAAGTGGTTGAATAATTGTATCGCTCCTCAAGGAGACTATGTTGATAAATAAAGTCGAATTTAATAAAAAAGTTTCGATTTCTCCCTTGAATCGAAAGCTTATCAACCAATGAATTAGATTTCCATTTATTAGGAGTACAAATAAGTTCATGAGGTTTCGATAACATATGTCGCTACAAGTTTATTATGCCATTGTTTCATCTGGCTACACCTTTATTATAAGGCGTCACAATTAGGCTTTCTTTCCAGTATCTGTCATTTCGCTGAAGTGTAAACAACATAGTTTCTGTGTGTTGTGAAAATGTCAACTTTTGTACCGAAAAAAATTTTTTTGCTTCGAATGTATAACCAATTTTTCACAAAAACACGAACTTATATATACACCTAATACTGAATTTTGATGGTTGGTCTTTGCAACTCATAGGCATATTTACATTCAGAACCGTTCTCGCAAATTTCGAATACCAAACAACTGCACAACGATTTAAGTTGACGCTTTCCAAACATCGATTGCCACTTGTCGCAAGAACTACCGTTTCACAAAGATCCTTCTGCGGGACTCGGTGGGCCATAACTTGTGGTCGATTAAAAATCGAACCGCAAACATCGATCTATTTGAGTATTTTCATAATATTGACACGTGTCTGACTCTCGTAACTGAGAATATTCGGCATCGTTTTGTTGAGAAACGTGTGACGCCATCATTTCACCATTACATAACTACAGCTAACTCTCTTTAGTGCTAACAGAACGTTTAGCATAATTTTATAGTCCAGGTATTTGGCTGTTATTAGATGGGATCGCTGAAATATGCGAGTTGATGAGGAGGCTAGTTTTATATCCAGGTGCTTCTAAATCATTCGGCAAAAATACCAGGCATTCCCTGGACTGCTTCGATATTTCCATGGTAATATATTATTATTACATTACGTCAAGAAAAATTAATCCTAATTAGTATTAAATTCGTCTAGCGAATGTTTGTGATCTTGAGAAGATTCATTTTTGCATTCTTTTCAAATTTGACAGTTATTCCGAATAATCCTGGAGAGTCCACAGCCAGTTGAAAAGATTTCTGGCTCCTATAAAAGCTGGGCCGTTTAAAATTTTGCATTTTTGATAAAAAACTAAGTATATTTTTCAAAGTTGTGAGTTTATTAGAAAGGTTGTACCTTGACATAAAATACCTTGCAAACTTTATGTTGTTTCTATGGCAAACATAGAATACATAGATTTTTAAAAGTTCATTTCATTCTAGTTGTTCAGATATCTGCATTTAGTTTGTATGGTAAGATATATTTTGTTAATTATTTTTATTTTTTAACGTGAAGTAGGGCTGATGAGTTTCCGTTCTAATAATTCTAAATGGCTTTTTGAATATGTTCTGCATGTTTTAAGAATTTTTTTTGAAGGAACTTATTTTGAGCAACTGAAGAAGTTCTTGAGGTTATGTTTTGCATTTTTGGAAAATTTGGTTTCAATAAAACAAGGAGCGAAACAAAATTTTGTTCCCTTGAAGTATTTATTCAGTGGATTTAATTGATAATTTATATTTCTTTGAATTATTTCATTTCCTTTGGTACTGTGTTGTAAGTGTTTAATCCTATATATCTATTAATTTGACACAGTCTTTATTTTATTAATTTATTTAATTTAATTCTAATAGTTTTTTAATACAAATTATTTAAATTAAAATTTGTAGGAGGCTAACAAAATAAATCTGTATGATATTTAAAATTTTCCAAATAATCTTTCTAACAAGTAAAAAACCTCTTTTTATTACAAATCCTCAGCTTATATTACAAATGTATCCAAGTCAAAGGTATCTTAGGTCATAGATATTGTATACAATTTTCTATGTCGTTGATCATAGTCACCTTCCTTCCTAAAATTTATTTAATTTCAGTTGTTTTTATCAAAACTGCATTGTTTTAATAGATTTGAAGTAATTTTGCTTACATTTTGCCAATATTCTCCTCGATAATAAGATATTTTTCATAACAAAAACAAACTTTCAATCATTTTCTTCGTTAGCTTGAGAGTAGGTTATTAAAATCAAATTTCTTCCTTTTCCTTAATATTTAGATCTTTTAGGTATTAAATTATGGTAAACTGAATACTTTCTCCTCTTAATTCTAGATAATGCTTCCAAGATATGTTCTGACTTTGACTAACGTTTCAAGAATTTTCAATCGACTAGTTGATATTTATTCCAAAAAGGTTATTTCTTCAAAATTTCGGCTAGGTGTCTTCATAAGTCAAGTTATTAATATCGGGTGTTTTTTTTTAGAGTGATGAAAATTTAAATTGAAATAAAACACATTTAAATTAAGATTGAAGCCAATTTTTTTTTTATTTGAAAAATAATTTTATGACATTTATGTTTGAAAAATAATTTCCGGCATATAGTATGTCCACCAAGACTAGCTCTGAGGAACCATTCGACCAGACGAATTTTCGATCTTTTTTTCGAGTGATTCAGGCCTTATTTAATCAATAACATGAGTTATGTTGGCTTCATAAGCATTTATTGTTTCTTGTTTATCAGCATAAACCAATGACTTGACATAACCCCAAAGAAAATAATCCAGTGGAAGTATATCGCATGATCTTGGAGGCCAATTAACTGCACCCTTTCTCGAAATAATGTTATCGCCAAATCTTTCTTTCAATAAATCAATTGTTATGGTAGCACTACCTTGTTGGAATCAAAACACTTCTGAGTCGATACCATTCAATTTTTCAAACAAATAATTATTGATCATCGTTCTGTAACGAGCACCATTCACTGTAACATTTGCTTCAGCAACGTTTTGAAGAAATATGGACCGGTGATGCCTCCAGCGTGTAAAACACACCATACAGTCCATTTTTCAGGATGTAGTGGAACCTGCAGAACTTCTTGAGGATTGTTTTTACTCCATATATGGCAATTTTGCTTGTTTATATAGCCGTTTAACCAAAATGAGCTTCATCACTAAACACAATTTTACGATAAAAAAGTTAATCAACTTCAAGCTGTTCTAGGGCCCAATCAGCAAATAAACGAAGGTTATTATGGTCAAGTGGCTTTAGTTCTTGAACCAGTTGGATCTTGTATGGGTGTAGACCAAGATCTTTATGCAAAATTTTCCATGTGGTGGATGCACAGAGTCCAACTTGTTGTTAACGTCGACAAATAGACAAATCTGAATCATCATTAACACTATGACTTACAAAAGCGATATTTTCTTCTGTACGTACAGTTCTTTGCCTTGTTGTTGCTTCGAGTAGCTAAAATATTGTCCGAAATCTATCGATAGTTCGAAGAATAAGCTGCTCTGATGGACGATTATGTAAACTATAAATTTCACGAAGTGCTCTATAAGTTTGGCGAATAGAACACTGATTTTGAAAATAAGTTTCAACAATTTTTAAACGTTGTAGCGGCGTGAGTATTTCCATGATAATTTGTCAATGCTTACTAAACAAAAATGTCAAAACAACATGGCTACTACCTTCTGTCAAATCACAGTTATCCCTATCGAAATTTCTAATACCCGATACATGCACTTTTTCCCAGTTCAGTCAATTGCACTAATTTTTTAACGTTTCGAAAACCTTTTCTATACAAATATTCTACCCGTTTTCCTTGTTCCAGTTGCGACATTATTTCATAAAATGTATATCTGTGGACAATCAAAAATATTTGACAATTAGTGTTGCCAAGCAACTTTGGCTATAGCCGACTATCTGCACAACCTATTATATACATTACTTTTGTCTTAGAGTGTAACAAAAAAGAAGTATATTCATTACACAATTATTCCTATCGAAAGTTTTATCACTCTAAAAAAACACCCGATACTTCTGACAGAGTGTAACCTTTTTCCATGATTTAGACCTAACGAGTTATCTTATTTTTAACGGTAATACCGTTCGTTGTCATTTTAGAGTAATTGCTTATTTGAATGATAGATTCCATAACATTATATCGAAAAAAACTTGATATAATTTCCAAACTTCTTGTTGATTGTAGTTTGTAGGAAAAATGTAACAAAAATAAGCTGCGCCTGAATTCGAACACCGGTTCGAAATTTCGAAGTCCGACCCGCTAGCTATTTGGCTACCTGAGCAATTAGAATTTGCCGGTTCCTCTATAGATATGTTCACAGGCTTGGAAGGTCCAATTTGAAAATTTAAAAGTTAAGAGAATTATTGTAATTAATCTTCATAAAATTATACAGCCACCTTCGTGTCGTATTTTTCTAAATACCAATTTGGAGTCGATCAAATTTTTACTTTCAGAAATATTTGAAAACTTAAATTTTAAATCAATTTCAAATCGAACTATTCTGCAAATTCGTACGGACATGACTAGTTTTACCTCCATTTGTAGATCCTCGCGCAATTTGGCATTAATTTTTGTGTCGTCATTATACAGCTAAATACCAAATATGATCTTGATCTCGTCAATAGTTTCGGAACTTTTGGGATAATAAGAAACAGATTCAAATGTGAATAAATACAAAATATTCGTACACATAAAAAATAATACAGGAAATCAATATGAATTCAATAGAAAATAATGGACCCATATTATAATTTTGCAAAAATTTTGATCGTTTAACAAATTTTGCCTAGCACATGTACTAAATCAAAATAGCTGTTTGTTCCGCGGAATTCATTAACAAAAAAAAATGTATATATATATATATATATATATATATATATATATATATATTAATATATATATATATATATATATATATATGTATATATATATATATATATATATATATATATATATATCTAAATGAAAACAAGATTATAGGTTATTTCCATCCTTACTTGAATGAGCACACGATTGAATACATCACTGTACCAACATAAAAGAGAATAATGAAAACTGCTATTGGAGAAAGTTTCCGAGTACCGGGTGTTTTTTTTAGAGTGATAGAACTTTCGATAGGGATAACTGTGATTTGACAGAAGGTAGAAGCCATGAGGTTTTGACATTTCTGTTCAGTAAGCATTGACAAATTATCATGGAAACACTCACGCTGCAACAACGTTTGCAAAATGTTGAAATTTATTCTCTGCTCGATGCAACAACAACAACAAGACAAAGAACTGTACGTACAGAAGAAAATATCGCTGATGTAAGTCATAGTGTTAATGATGATCCAGATTTGTCTATTCGTCAACGTTCACAACAAGTTGGACTCTGTGCATCCACCACAGGGAAAATTTTCCGAAAAGATCTTGGTCTACACCCATACAAGATCCAACTGGTTCGAGAACTAAAGCCACTTGACCATAATAACCTTCGTTTGTTTGCTAATTGGGCCCTGGAACAGCTTGAAGTTGATCCACTTCTTTATCGTAAATTTGTGTGTAGTGTCTAAGCTCATTTCTGGTTGAACAGCTATGTAAACAAGCAATATTGTCGTATATGGAGTGAAAACAATCCTCAAGAAGTTTGGCAGATTCCATTGCATCCTGAAAATGCAATGTATGGTGTGCTTTACACGCTGGAGGCATCATCGGTCCATATTTCTTTAAAAACGATGCTGGAGCTAATGTTACAGTGAATGGTGCTCGTTACAGATCGATGATCAATGATTATTTATTTCAAAATTTGAATGGTATCTGCCTAGAAGTGTTTTGGTTCCAACAAGATGGTGCTATACCTCATGCTGCTACCGTAACAATTGATTTAGTGATAACAGTATTTCGATAAATGGTCCAATTAATTGGCCTCCAAGATCATGCGACAAAACTCCACTGAATTATTTTCTTTGAGGTTATGTCAAGTCATTGGTTTATGCTGATAAACCAGAAACAATAGACGCTTTGGAAGTCAACATTACTTGTGTTATTGATAAAATAAGGCCTGAATTACTCAAAAAAGTGGTCCAAAATTGGTCTGGTCGAATGCGGTTTCTCAGAGCTAGTCGTGGTGGACATATGGCGGAAATTATTTTTAGAACATAAATGTCATAAAATTATTTTTCAAATAAAAAAAAATTGGCTTCAATCTCAATTTAAATGTGTTTTATTTCAATTTAAAGTTCTATTACTCTAAAAGAAACACCCGATATATTCAGTGTGGAAACCCATTATGGAATAAAATTATTCGTGTCCTTATGTTGAAAAATTATGAAAAACACTGGGAGATGTCAACTTTTAAATTCAATAGTGCGCTATTTAAACATAAATTTAAATATACAGGGTGATTCGCGCAAGTCCAGCGTAGTCCGTCCTCTATATTTTAATAGGAACAGCCTGTATATTTTTATATTTTTCAGAGATTCTTAATAACCTATTTCAACGAACTATATCATGTCTAGTCCATTATGAATAATACCGGATGAAATTTCGAAAGCATTTAGAATTGGTTCCAGGAAACTGAATAGTCAAATTACATGATGTAATTGATTTTAATACATTAAAATGAATGCTAAAAATGGTCTCCACTTTCTACTTGGCAATAACACAGTCTCCTATAAAAGTCGTTCCTAATTTTGTTTAAAGTTTGAGTTGTAATATCCGTATTTCTATAATTTTCCTTTCTTTGAGGTCTGCGAATCTCATCGGCTGTGTTGCATACCCTTTATTCTTGATATAACCCCACAGAAAAAATCTAACGGCCGTAAGGTCTGGCGATCTAGCAAGCCACTGAATAGTAACTCTCTGTTCAATCCATTCATTGGGGAAGATTGCGTTTCAGTAAGTTCTGACCATTGAAGCATAATGGGGTGAGGCACCATCCTGCTGGAACCAGATATTTTCATCGGGTAGTCTTGGATCTATTGCATTAGAAAATGAGTTGACTAACGGAGGAACAACTTCGTCTCTAATCAAACTCAGATAACCAGTAATATTATACCTGCCCAAACGTTTACCTTTTGAGGATACTGCGTATGTGTCTCACGCATCCAATGAGGATTCTCCTTTGATCAATATCTACAATTTTGTCGGTTTACCTTTACGTTCAATGTAAATGTGGATTCATCAGAAAAATGGATTGTCAATTCGTATTGCTAAAGTTTATTTTGTGGAGAAACCTTATGACAGTTGACGTGTACTTGTAGTTTTATACTCTGCAATGCTCAATAAAATATCTAATTGGATATTCTGGATACTGCGAAATTCCACAGTATCCGAATTGCGGTTTTCTTTTTGATGGTTGGACATGTGTAAATTTTCTCTCTGAATTGAGCATGAATTCTAGACACAGTTCCTTGTGAGATATTAGGGAACTGAAAATACCTCTGATTAAATAAGTTTGCCACTTCAACTTGACTTCTGTAATTCCCCCGGTAACCGATCATCATTAAATTCTCAATTCGGTGAGCCTCAGTTAATATTTCATTATAACTTATACGAGAAATATATTTTTGATTAGGAATTTACTATTTCTATGTACATAAATCTCAACACAGCAACATCTGTCAAATAACAATACACATTATTGGTAGATTTTCTTTATTTATCGACATATGTAAATACTTTTTTAGATATTCATGACAAAAAATGTTAACAAAACCAAGATCCATGAGCTTATCAAGAATTAATTTTAGAAATGTTCCCAACTTAATTGAGAATTATTTCGGAAATATCATAAGTCTCTATTTAGGTTATTCGAAAAATACCATTATTTAACGCGTGATAAATTATTAATTTAATTATTTCAGACCATACTTTCCATAGCAGAACATACATGATATAGTTCTTTAAAATCAGGTTATTAAGGAGCTTTATAAATATAAAAATATTGAACTCATTTAAAATAAAGAGGACAGGCTGTGCTGGACTTATGCGAATCACCCTGTATAGTTGATGGGTCAGTGTTTTTCAAAATTCTCCAACATAAGGACCCAAAAAATTTTATTCCATGTGGTTTTTACACTGTATAAGCATAAAATAAATATTAACAATTATAAAAGCCTCATTTCTCTTCAGGAGTTGAAGCGCTCATATATAATTACTAATATCTCTTAATTAAATTTATTCAAACAGTTCATCCCTATAAAAGTTCATTCAAATAATGAGAGCACTTGATAGTTGATCATTTCAATCAATTTATACTACAATCTTTCAATAACGTCATTGGAACTTTTAATAAAATAATTCATCTTAAAGATCTAGTTAGGTAAAACATTTTATCGTCATCTTATATGAACACATTAATTTCCGGGTAAACTTAAGTAATTATTCTCGAGTAAACCACAATTCACTGAAATTTGTCATTCCAATTCCTAATTCTTGGATTTTCACAGGATTTTGTAAAAATTTTGAAATCTCATCTACATGTAACTTCACGAATGGGTTAGATCCTTCTTTCTTGAGATATTAAAAGAACGAATGAAGAAAATAAGAAATAATAAAGTATGCTGAATGACATTTTGAAAAATCGTAGGTATTTCGAGAATAAAGCACCAATGTCAATGCCTAATATTGTTTGTCCTCTAAAATTCGGTTGTGTATCAGGTCCTATTACAAACCTGACTTCGAAGATATTTACAAAACATCGATATTTGCATGTAAATTTGAGACTTGCAAAAGCGAGAAACAACGTTTAATTATAGGATTATTTAACCAGGTGGTGTTTGAATAAACGACTCGTCTTCGGCTCTAAGACTTTCATTTGACATTGACACCTTCCTTCTCTTACTGAAATGTTCGGATGATATTTGGAACATCTGCCTGAGACCTTAGCATATAATTCTCAAGGTTTTCAAGAGAGTGAACTCTGCATACTTTCATGTGGACCCGATAGAAATTAAAAATCTGAATATTGGTAAGTCCTTTACAGAATCATTAATATTTGAATTAATAATGTATTAAAAAAAAACCATAGCTATAAATATATAATCATATACAAGGAAAAATCCTTCCTATCACTGCCTGAAAATTGAACAGAATAAATACTTTTAAGGTGTTCAATACTTTCGATGAGCATATCTCTTTCACAGGGAGGAGCAGACTGATAACAGCGTCCCCTTTTTGGACACAAGGGTGGCCAGATTAACAGATAATATCGAGAAACTTGATTGGTATCAAAAAGGAACTTCTTCGGGAAGATATATCCACTATAGATCAAATCACAGCTGGGGAATAAAAATCAAGCTAATCAGGAAAATGATACACAGAGTAAGGTCTGTTCGTCATTCCAATTATGTCAGGTAGACCGAATCCAGACTTTTCAACATCTTTTTCTAAGGAAGTGTTTTCAAGTTTCTACACTAATTAGATCTCTCAATCCACTGGTTACTGTTACATAATTATTAATGGCAATTCTCAAGAAACTATTACCACCAGATATGTATCACTACCCTTTATCCAGGCACTGACTCAAAACCTAGTCTACATTCCTCACTTTTCAGAAAATTAAAAGATAAAATTCCAACCTTATCTAGATCTGATTGCATTTATCTAGTGAACTGTAATGATTGTTAATCAGATTATATTGGTCAGACAACTCAGTGTTTGAAAGGAAGATTTGCAATTCATAAGAGTGACATCGGATTACATCCCAAGAGACGTGCACTTGCAAGTCATGCATCGTCTTTAGATCATCAGTTTGACTTCAATGAGCCCAAAATTCTATTTAGTAAAATGTGGACGAAATTTTGATTTGTCCTTTAGAAGTAAAATTCTTTTTCAACCGATATTATTCTAAAAATTGTTTACAAGATATATGAGATTAATAATGTAAAATTAACACTTGTCTAGAAAAAAAATTATATTTCATTTGACATTGTATGCATATATGTATACGTAAAGTCATCTATTGATATTAAAACAAGAATAAATACCAGAAAAAATACCGAAATCATAAAATTCATATTTCATGATTATTGCCAATCTTCAGATAGTTCTGACCTTTAGAATTAAACATAATGAAAAGATTAGAAACTTACAAATTCGAGAAAGTTCGGAAGAAAAACTTACATATAGCTTAGGCATGTGCTCGACCTGAACAACTTTCGAATAATTTATATAATATTTCAGATCAGTCACTGAAGCATCCGAATCACTATATTTTCATACAATTTTAAATATAGTAAGGCTACGAATCTTGGTTCAGTGCATTCTTTATAGTGAAGAAGTGATAGAATGCGAAATAATTTCTTATTTATTTCATTTTTAAAATGAAATATCACAAGATAACGATCTACTTCATTCAATATATTCAATATATATTCAACAGTCTATTAGATCAAAGATCTTGTATAAAATTGTCTACATCGTTGATCGTAGTAACACTCCTTCCTTAATTTCACTGAAATTTGCTTGTTTACGGCAAAATAATATTGCTTTGGTAGGTTTCATATGATTAAACTAACAAATTTTCAATATTTCCTTCATATGTAACAGACGTTTCATGATAATAACAAAATTTTTAATAATTTTCTTCAGTAGCTTCAGAACGGGCCATAAATATTCCAATTTTTTTTCTAATTGGCTCTTTCAAGCTTGGTGAACTGAATACTCATTTCAGTTCTATACGAATTTCTCAAAATTTTTCTGATTCGGACTTACGTTTCGAGAATTTTTAATCCAATTGATGATGCTCATTTCAAACAGACTATTTCAGAAAAATCTGCTATTCCAAAATTATATGAAATTCTCAAACTGAAGGGTAAATAAAAAATCATTGAACCAGAATTTGAATTAAATTCTATTGGCTTGAATTGGAGGATACGTATACCAACGGCATGTGATTTCAACAAGACGGCACTACATACTACATAGGTTATGCACACATTGGACATTTTGCACAAGTGATTAGAGAGCATGGTCATCTCACGTGGAGGTGATGTGACCTGACCACCGAGATTAAGCGATTTGACCCCGTTAGACTTTTCCGTATGGGGTTATGTTGAGTCGTACGTTTACGCGAATGAGTAACAAAATACAGCGGCTTCCAAAGCCAACAAAACCCATGCCATCGGTCAAATTCAGTCTGATTTATGCGCCAGAAACATAGAAAATACGACATTTTGGATGCGCGACAGACATTTGCAAGATGTTACACTTAATACATAATAGCATCAATAGTACTTTCAAATAAATGAAAATTTTTAATGATATATTACACACACTTTGTTTATTTCGTTTACAAAATAGAAAGCTTTTAATTAAATACCATTTAAAAATTTCTAAATATCATTCAGATTTTGTTAACCTCCTACAAATTTTAATTTCCAAAATATTTTTGATTCAAAAACTATCAGAATTAAATTGAATGAATGTCACACTGTTTCAATTTAGTAGACATATGGAAGCAACACTCAATAGACAATACCAAAAGAGGATAAAATAATTCAAAGGAATATAAATTATCAATTAAAATTACTGAGTAAATACTTGAAGTGTACAAAATATTGTTTCGTACCTTGTATTATGAAAACTAAATACTTTTCCAAAAATGCACCTCAAAAACTACTTCAAAAGCAACATGCTTCAAATAAGTTCCTTCAACAAAAATTCCTAAAACATGCAAAAAGCAATTCAGAATTCTCACAACGAAAAACTCATCAGCCCTACTTAATATTGATGAAAAATTAAAATAATTAACAAAAAATATCTTACCAAACCAACTGAATGCTGTTTATTGGACAAACACTAGAATGAAGTGAACTTATAAATATCCAGTATTCTATGTTCGTCACAGAAATTACATAAGGTTTGGAAGGTATTTTATGGACTCCCGTAAAACCAAATGATAATATGTAATAATCGTAAACCAAAATATGTAACTATTGTATATACAATAAAATAATAAAAAGATATTTTTTTCGAGAGAAGGATTATTACAAAATTTTAAATATCATACAGATTCATTCTGTTAACCTCCTACAAATTTCTGTGAAGAACATATAACACCAAGGATTAACTTCATTCTAGTATTTGTTCAGCTCAGCTGGTCTGGTAAGATATTTTTTGTTAATCATTTTATTTTTTTAAATATTAAATAGGGTTGATGAGTTCTCCGTTGTGGAAATTCTAAATTGCTTTTTGAAGATGTTCTGCATATTTTAGGATTTTTCTTGAAAGAACTTATTTGAAGCAAGTTGTTTTTGAAGAAGTTCTTGAGGTTATGTTTCGTATTCTTATAAAGGGATCTGGTTTTCATAGTACAAGGTACGAAACAAAATTTTGTATCGTTCAAGTATTTATTCAGTAATGTTATTAAATTATTTATATTTCTTTGAATTTTTTCAGTCCCTGCTGGTACTGTGTAATGACTTAATTCTATATGACTACTAAATTGAAACAATGTTTTTCTAAGACATTTATTTAATTTAGTTCTAAACGTTTTTGATTAAAAATTCTTTTAAAATCAAAATTTGTTGGAGGTTAATAGAATGGATCTGTGTGATATTTGAAATATTGTACTAATCCTTCTATCAAGAAAAAGACTCACTTTATTATTTTACCATTTAAAATAAAATAAATTTAATGGGTGTCTTCCTGAAAAGAGGGTTATATTTTAAAATTTAAATATTAAAAACAGTCTTCTTGTGAAACCTTCACATAACTCAATTTTTGAGTTATGTGATTTAATTTCAGTCAATATTCTATATTTTCTATAGATTTCTTCATATCTTTGAGTGTTTTATAATATTTGAGAACTTTGTATGTCTAATTAAATAGAAAGAGTGTTTCCAAGATATTTCGATCTCATTTTTTCATTAAATTATATGAAGGTGCCACAGAATTATTCTGTTTCAATATTTGAATTATAATATACAATATTTTATATTTCTACGTTATAATATTAGCGCTAGTTTGATATCTGAAGATTTATAATCCACAATCCAACTGGAAAAGTTGTACATATTGCAGAAAAATATTGTTGATATTTCTATTCGGAAGTGCCTATTTTAACAATGTTAGGTAATATTTCAAATTTAATGATAATACAATACTAAACCTTCAAGCAGAACAGTAGCACCCACTTAAGGTCATCTGATTATATTCATTTTAATTCCAGCTTCATATTCATCGGGGTCTTTAATATTCAAGGGAAAAAAGGATCTTAATATATTTATTCCTTGTGTTCAAGGGCGTAAAACATGTCCCACACTCCAAGAGTTTTTTCACCTCTTTTAATAAGTGTATCCGTCTGCGAGCCACTGGCTACGCCCCTGGTGTGGGCATCGCGAAAAAAAGGCATTAAAATGTCAGGTTAAGGTCCAATCTCGGAGATACTAGGACGAACCTACCGAAGCGTGACCAAATAACATGTTCGCCATTATAATAATACCTACATGCATTTTACCTAGAAATATTGTTTATTCACATGCATAAGTAATTATCGGGTTAACCATATACCCGCTTGCAACACATTTTCTCCGTTTGGCAGACTTATTTTCACCTAACGGGCAGATGAAAGGCTTATCTTATCTTCTCTTTGGAGGCCATTCTACAGTTCTGGATAATGAAAAAATTCCAAGAGAAAACTTAACATTCTCAATAAATTTCAAATTCAGAATTATTTCTAGAAACTTCCGTAATATAATCATATCGCTCCAGTCTAGGAGACTTTTCTTTTTGTTTTTTTTCCTTGACTTTGTTGTTCTTTAGGTCATTATGGCAAATTATCACTCCACATTCGACCCTTCTTTCCCTTTCCATGTCCTATATATGAGCGGTATTCAGCACGAGCTCTTGAGCCTAATGGATTATGGTGATCCACATCATACTTCTAGAGATACTTATGTAATTGATCCAAGTGAATTGCTACCAAATAATTTCCTCATATGTCACATAAATGCACAAAGTATAGTACCTCACCGTGACAACATGTTGAATTCATTCACTGATTGTATATACGACTTGATTCTTGTCTAGTGAATTTCACCAGTTAGTGCATTGTCATGTGAGCGTAGCTCCTTTACCAAGTAACGAGTTAGCAGTCTCCACAGTCTGCCCAAAGACGAAGAAAGTGTGATAAGGGTTACGCCTTATTATCGCGCTTGGCGAGAACCCCTCTAAATAAGTGAACCCACCAGCTTTCAGTTTGTGCCTCGGCTCGAAAGCCAAAACCGTCTGACTGGTAGCAGCGAAGCACTATCTAACCTCTACTGGCTCTGCTGGTTAGTACCCGAGTTGGCTTGTGATGCAACTCACTTGCCGGAAGGCTTCTTATCCAAGCACCCGAACGCAGTCCCATGAACTAAGATAAACCCAAGATTGATGGCTCAATGATCCTGGTACGAGCACCGTCAACCTAGCCTGTACGTCAAGATCCACGAACCCATGTGAGGTCTTTTGATTGATCCTGGCGTCAAGCACTAACAGCTACGCCATTTCGTCGAGATCCACAAACCTTAAAATGTTACGCATTGATCCGGGCTCAGGACAAACCGTCGAACTGTCAAGTCCCGCTAAACCCTGAGTCATGTCATGAGAATATCCCGAACATGGGGGTCTGCGAACAGATAAATGAAATACCTCCCTAATCCAGCATGCGGACTTTCAACCACTGCCCCCTCGAGTCCAACACCAATGGGGTGGCCAGGTGGTACAAGTAACACCTGAGGGCAATCCATCCCCCCGAGGTCACGCAGTATGCTACATAACGCACTCGGCAAGTGGACAGAAAAATCCGGAGATTTACTGCAATAGTTTTAGGGAGAAGCCCTATGCTGCGACACACTCCCTGTCACTGATTTAATCAACCGGCTCAGCCCTTCATTCCACCAGAACGGCAAAACTAGGGCCCCATTCGGAGATCTTCCACCACACAGTTCCACTGACTGGCGCGAATGGCATTACTTTAGGCATCGAGACTTATCTCTCCATTTCGCCGGGACGAAACTAGGGTCCTAGTCAAGACAAGCGCCCTCATCACGTCAAGATCTAATGCCTGCGGGGCAATATGACTTGATTCAATGAAACATGGCTGAAATCTTCTAATCAAGCAAAAATAGTAGAGGTGAAGGGTTGCATATTATTGAGAAATGACAGAATCGACCGCTGTGGTGGTGTTGCAATATATGCCAAGAAAAGAATACCTCGTAAAATTGTAAAGCAGTCATCCCCAGATAGCAAACTTATTCTGGAGTTTATTTTTGTGGAAATCAATTTATGCAAGCGTTTCTTACTCGGTGTTCTCTATTCTCTTTCCGCATTCAATTATTTTCAAGAACTTAATTCCGTCATGAGTGAGCTCATGCCATATTTTTCGGATGTTGTAATGATGGGGATTTGAATACATGTATGCTACAAAAAATAAATCGCGTTAAACTACTAGGTAATCTTTTCAATAGTTATCTAAACTGGATTTAATCAATAAAGAGCCGAGTCATCACTTGCCGAACTTCAGTACGTTGCTCGATCTTATTGTGACTTCCAGTCCTAACAGATTTACACGCACGGCCAAAGGGAGTCCTGTCAGTTCTCACACCATAACCTTATTTTTGCTGCACTTAATTTCAAGCGTCCCAAAAAGAAATCACTTGTCATAAGTTGTCGTAGCCTAACTAATATAGATAAAACGGTGCTTCAACATGCAATAAGTAAAGTTGACTGGAATCCTTCATATAAAAAGTTCACGTTGGATGAAAAGGTTGAATTTCCCGACGAAAATGTTATAGTATTATAGTTTATGATACTGTAGCATCTCTTAAACCGGTTAGAGTAAAACATCCACCATTTCCCTGGTTTGAGCGAAATTTGAAGAGAATGATGAAGAGACGCGAATAACTAAAATCCCTTTATCTGAGAAACTCCACTGTAAAAAATAGGGAAGCATATTGAGTCATGAGTAATCATCGTATAGAAGTGAAAAGCGAGAATTTTTCCATTAGAACCTCATCAATGTTCCACCGAAAAAAGTTTGGCAAACCCTTCGTTCTGTAAGCATAGGATATCTGAAGTCTAATCCTTTTTACGGTATCGATGCTAACATTTTTGCTGAACACGTTGCTTCGCCAGCTACCACTTTGACTGACGCCTTCAAAAAGGTCACATTGGAATCACTCTACGCCACACCACTTTCTTCGAAACCTCCTTTCGAAGCACTGCAAGATATCTCAACGGAATCGGTAGACTTGGATAATATCGGAACGGCTTTCCTACTTTGTGGAAGCATGCCAAGATAAATAATACCAGTCCCGAAAAAGCATGATGCTAATACTGTTGCCGATCCATTTCGATTCTACCCACACTGTCTAAAATATTTGAAAAAATAATGGATTCACAAGGAATATCATATATGAACACCTATTCCTTGTTTAATCCGTTTCAGTCTGGCATCCGCAAATAACATAGCACTACGACAGCATTAACCAAAATAACCTGCGATATGAGTGGGGCAATGGATAATAAACTACTTACTGTGTTGATGCTTTTAGACTTTAGCAAAACGTTCGATACTGTGGACTATGACATACTGATTGCTAAGCTTTGAGTTCTGGGATTCTCTTTCAGCACACGGTTATTCTTTGAGTCTTATTTGAGGGGTAGACAGAGTGCGTCGACTTGGGCGATAGTATTTCGGATTGGACGCGGACGAGTGTAGGAGTTCCGCAGGGTAGGGTTTTGGGTCCCCTTCTATTCTCCCTTAATGTAAATACCATCTCTTTGTTGATGATTTGCAGGTTTATTTACACACTACTGTGGAGAATTTCTCGAGTTGTGTGCTAGTGATAAATGACGATTTAGCTTTTTTATCCGAAATGGCATCACATTGAGGACTTTTACTGAATCCTGCTAAAACTCAATCAATAATAATTGGTACTCAACCGCAGATCTCTGAATAAGATCAATCCCCAGGGACACGAAGTTATTTTCAATGGGAGTAATATTCCATATTCTCGAAGTATTAAAGATCTCGGTATGACAATCGAAAAACTTTGTTTTGGGATGCTCAGGTTTCTGTTGTCCGCGGAAGGTTCTATACAACAATGCACAAGTTGCGTCTCTTCAAAAACTTTTTTCCTCTTGCAACAAAAAAGACTATATTTTATTCGTTGTTACTACCCCTATGGGTAGTAACAACGACAGTCAACTATTTGACTGTAGGGATGTGCTCTATATAGGAAGATATCGCAGCAGCTCAGCAAGTTTGAGCGATTGCAGAACGCTGGCATAAGGTTCGTCTATGGTTTAAGAAAGTTCGTAGAGGTTAGTAGTCGTCAGGAACTCAAATTGCTAACTATGAAGCAACGCCATTTTTGGCGCCTATTAGTGTTGAGCTTTAAGATTATGAGTACTTGTGAACCTAAATATCTCTGCGAGCGTCTTCAAGGTCTTGGTGGTGAGTTCTATAATAATAGCTCATTCCAATACTACTCTCAGAATACCAGCCCATGGGACAGGTTTTATGTCCAACAATTTCTCGTTGAGGTTCTCCCAACTCTGGAATCATATTCTTGCTTCTGTCGCTAGAAGTGTTACTTTTTCATCGTTTAGGATTTCACTAACGAATGAACTTTGACATTAATGTTGGTTCATCACGCCGTGCTATTTTGCTTTTCCCCTTTCCTCTCCTTCAACTCCCATATCCCTAGTCCTGTGTGGTCAGATTTTAGTTTAGTTTGTATTATTATTGACTACAATTTGTGCGTCCTGTCATATCTTGTTTTCTACAATTCTTGAGGTAGGCAGGAAGATATCTTTTCAGTGATATGCTCACCTTTTGCACTCTGTAATAAATGATGTATCACTTTTGTTATGGCAATAAAGTATTATTGTTATTATATATCAAAAATCATTTATTAAGATATTGTGAAAGTATCATGACACTTTCTGATGATATAATGATAGTCATTTAAATATTTAGCAGAATAAGTCTCTTAGCTCAATTACACCGAGAAATTATTGGGCTGATTTTGCCCGTTAATGAACTCGACCGAGGTATTTGAGCCCCAAATCTATCATGAAAGTTTCAAGTCTAAATCTCTCCGTTCGGAACTAAGAGTTTTCAAAATAGCACTCATCGGTGCTGCACTCACAATTTTTTTTTGTGAAATTTCCGATAATAAAATCCTCATGAACATGCGCGATATTATTAAATTTTAATGTACCAAATTTCAGATCGATCGGATTTATAGTTTGGAAAATATTGAATAAATATTTATATATTATGTATAAACATTATTAAAAATTTGAATAACTGGTAAACCATTGGACAAATTCCACCTGTTAACTGACTTAACTAAGATATTCAGACCCCAAACTTACGGTGCAAGTTCCAAGTCTAGCTCTTTCCGTTCGAAATTTATAGTTTTTACAGACAGAGGTCAGAGATATTTACATTTGACCTCAGATTTTTCAGACAGTTCCTACAATAGTACGCTCTTCCTTAGAGACACCACGTAAAAACGAACGAATTCATTTGGTTATTTGAAAACGTTGCTGCGTTGTTTTTAAATTTCTTGAAATACCCTCGAGTGCCCTCTTAATCCACGCCACTGACGCGTAGGAAGGTTATTACAGTAATATCTGCTGCCTTGGCGTCTCTCTCGTACTGGCCCGTGTTGGTTGCGATTCTCAGAAATAAAAACTACCGAAAAAAGGCCGGTTCCCGTTGGTTGCAAGCTTTGCACAAGAACACTCCTCGTCGTGCAGAAGAGGATTCTGTAAGCGGGAATCTTGAAAACGCCGACTGCCGTGAATGTTTTGAAATGTCAAAGCGACGTCAAACTTTATCTGTTAGCCATTCTCAATTTATACCGTCGTTTTCAGTTTTGCTTTGACGGAAACCTCGTTCATTGTCCTGATTTTTACATTTCGTCTAAATATTTCTTTTTCTGAGAATTCCGAACCAAAACTTGTCTCATAATCTCGAATCTGCGTAATTCAAGAAGTATGCATGAAAATGTCAGCAGATTTGGTAAAGATGCCTGGAGATTTGGTAAATATGCCTGGAGATTTGGTAAATATGCCTGGAGATTTGGTAAAGATGCCTGGAGATTTGGTAAAGATGCCAGGAGATTTGGTAAAGATGCCAGGAGATTTGGTAAAGATGCCAGAAGATATAGTAAAGGTAACATCATCAAATATCATAAGGTGACCAATAGTCTTCCCTAAGGGAGGTTCTGTTCTTCTTTCAAAAGTGTCCTCCTATCTGCTCTTTTCGATATTTTGGAACTAATCTGTTATTCTATGCATAATGCTGCGCCAAAAGTTCCAAAAAAATTTTTAAATATGATGACCTGATCAAAATATTTATTCACTGGATAAATATTTCAAAGTTCAGATGAATTCACCACGAAGATAGAATAAATTTTATAATTATAAACAAAGATCAAGAAAATTCATTTTGAGCGAACCCTCCGTATATTTCCCTGATCAGGGATGATTACTCCGTTCTGATCCTGGAGTAACTTGAGAGAGGATAAAGGTGTTAGGTGAATACGATCAGGAATGGAGTTTGTTACTTCCTGACACAGTAGATGACGATCTTCCGTAGATGATAATGACTGGTCCCCTTTCTTCTGCACTTAATTCCACATTCCTAATCTGTGATTATGTGTGTAGATATGAACTGTATGACTGTTAAGGCGATTGAGTACGTCCATAAACAATATAACTTTCGAACGGAAAGAACTAGAGACTAGGGAGTTAAGCTCGTTAATGGGCAAAATCAGAACAATGGTTTCGCAGATATTCATTTGAAGCCTTTTTTCATTTTTTCCAACAATTATGAAACTACTGATCCGAACGAATTCTAGTACTTAGGACTTGTACCGAATTTCGTGAGGATTGAATGACCGAGCGGATGACTGGAGGTAAAATTCCACTAATTTCAAATTAAGTATTCACATTTGAAAGAACTATGCATAATTTCGTAAAGATAAATTACAGAAATTTTTCTTCTGATTTCTATTTCATATAATAATTAATCATTAGCAGGTTATCTTGAAGATGATTTTCTCACATGAAAGTCGAGAGTAAATTGAAAACTTCCTTGGCGAACAAAACAGACACTTCTTTTTTGAATAGACCAACAAGGTCTGAAGATAATAAATCACAGACATTTGAATTTTACATAGTGATACCTTTCAAGAAAACGCAATTGAAATCAATTCAATTGATTTGGAAATGGTAGCTTTGTTGATTAATGACGTCCAGTACGCGGTAAAATACTTTCACTGTAAACAAGTTTTGGGATCTTGAGACAAACTTCATCAAAGTGCTAATGTATCAGGTGTCTTTTTTTAGAGTGATAGAACTTTCGATAGGGATAACTGTGATTTGACAGAAGGAAAAAGCCTTGTTGTTTTGACATTTTGTTCAGTAAGCATTGACAAATTATCAGGAAAGGACTCACGCCGCAACAACATTTACAAATTGTTGAAATTTATTTTCAAAATCAGTGTTCTATTCGCCAAACCTATAGAGCACTTCATGAAATTTATGGTTTACATAATCGTCCATCAGAGCAGCTTATTCGTCGAACTATCGATAGATTTCGGACAACATTTTCTCTATTCGATGCAACAACAACAACAAAAGAAAAAACTGTTCGTAGAGAAGGAAATATCGCTGCTGTAAGTCATAGTGTTAATGATGATTCAGATTTGTCTATTCGTTCACAACAAGTTGGACTCTGTGCATCCACCACATGGAAAATTTTGCGTAAAGATCTTGGTCTACACCCATACAAGATCCAACTGGTTCAAGAACTACAGCCACTTGACCATAATGAACGTCGTTTGTTTGCTGATTGGTCCCTAGAACAGCTTGAAGTTGATCCACTTCTTTATCGTAAAATTGTGTGTAGTGTCTAAGCTCATTTCTGGTTGAACAGCTATGTAAACAAGCAAAATTGCCGTATATGGAGTGAAAACAATCCTCAATAAGTTCTGCAGGTTCCATTGCATCCTGAAAAATGCACTGTATGGTGTGCTTTACCCGCTGGAGGCATCATCAGTCCATATTTCTTTAAAAACAATGCTGGAGCTAATGTTATAGTGAATGGTTCTCGTTAGTGATCGATGATCAATGATTATTTGTTTCAAAATTTGAATGGTATCGATCCAGAAGTATTTTGGTTTCAACAAGAACAACACCTCATGCTGCTACCGTAACAATTGATTCATTGAAAGAAAGATTTGGCGATAACATTACTTCGAGAAATGGTCCAATTAACTGGCCTCAAAGATCATGCGACATAACTCCACTGGATTATTTTCTTTGGGTTTATGTCAGGTCATTGGTTTATGCTGATGAACCAGAAACAATAGACGCTTTGGAAGCCAACATAACCTGAATTACTATCCTGAATTACTGAAAAAGTGGTCCAAAATTGGTCTGGTCGAATGCGGTTCCTCAGAGCTAGTCGTAGTGGACATATGCCGAAAATTATTAAAACATAAATGTCATAAAATTATGTTTCAAATAAAAAAAAATTTGGCTTCAATCTTAATTTAAATGTATTTTATTTCAATTTCAAGTTCTCGCGCTCTGAAAAAAACACCCGATATCTTCCTCCCATGAGTTCAAGATGTTCAGGGTTGATAAACCACTGTCACTATTCTTAGGTTTCTTTACTATTTACAGGTAGTTTTCGAATTGAATAATCAGAAATTCATCTTTGAAAACCTATACGAAATGATTAATTTTTAAATTTATATTTATACTTGGGAAGAAAAAACTTTCAGTTTAATGCCATGTGTGAATATTTATAAATAAAATCTTTATTATTCAATGCAAAAGATCCAAACTGTAACATATATGAATCAGGAGTTTATGAGTTCACATGTTCAACAGTCTTTAGCAAATACAAAAAATAAAAAAACTTCAACGAACATAAAATTAATTTCACTAGAAACAAGCTATTGCATTGAATCTTTGCAAGCTATTGCAATGAATATAGACCAGTTTTTTTCTAGACAATCTAAAAATTCTTCATATTGAATCTAATGGCAGGAAGTTAATCTATTTAGAGTCTATAGACGTGGTCAACGAGTTGAGCACCTTTCAAAAATATTAGGCCATTTCATAGAAAAATGTCGAAACTAAAATACAATATAAAAATGTAAATCGAAAATTTATTTTAAAGGGTTTTTTTTCAAATATTACAGATAATGTTTCATTCACGAATGCTTTCCAAACACTCTTAAAACAGGTGTTATTAAGCCCATATACAAAAGTGGTGTTCAGTTAGAGATATCAAATTATAGACCCATTACTTTAATTTCAAATGTGGCAAAAATTTTGGAGAAAATGATGAGAAATAGAGTGCTGGGTTTCTTAACAAAGAATAATATAATGTCTGAAGGGCAATACGGTTTTCGAGAGACGATGTCGACTGAGGAAGTTATAAGAGATTTAACGAAATTGATTAATGATAGACTAGACCAAAACGTGCCTCTCCTTTGCGTTTTCCTAGACTTATCTAAGACATTCGTAAACCACGAAATATTATTAAATAAATTGCATAAATATGGTATTAGATGAATTGCCTTAGAATTATTCAGAAGCTACTTAACAGATAGAAAGCAGATAGTACAAATTCAGTAGATGAGAGGAAACTGTAACCTATGGAGTCTCCCAAGGTACGATATTAGGTCCACTCCTGTTCATTATCTACATAAATGATATGTTGTACATGAAAGTGTCTGGGAGGATTATAAGTTTTGCTGATGATATAGCTGTGATTTGCGAGGACAGGATATGGGAAAACCTCAAAGTTAGTGCTGAAAAAGACTTGAAGGAACTTTCGAATTGGCTTGGAAAGAATAAACTTACATTGAACATTAAGAAGTCATTTTACCAACCATTTACATCATATGAATCGGGACTTCCTAATTTGGGACCCCTCAAAGTCGATAACCAAAACTTTTTTCTTGAACATCCAGAAGGACACATTAGGTATCTTGGTATTCATATTGACAGACATATGCGTTAGGATCATCACTGTGAATATGTAGCGAAAAAACTCCGCGGTCTTCTTCATAGATTCAGAAATCTAAAAAAAAAAATGAATGTTACTCAGTTGATGAAGGTTTATTTTGCATTAGTTCAGTCTCACTTGTCATATGGTAACGTTGGTTGGGGTGCAGCTCATGGAACTCATGTGGAGAACCTCAACATTGTTCAAAGATTGCTACTCAAGATCATACTTGGAAAGAGCCTTCTCTTCCCCACTGATGAACTTTATAAGATATCAAGAGTGCTGGATATAAGACAGTTTTACTTCTCAAAAATTATTACTCTTATAAAAAAAAAGATCTTACTCCGGCCAATACAACATACCCATTTGACAAGATATAAACTTACCAGTTTTCAAACACATCGAGCCCACAAAACAGCAGAACAAAGGTGCTGGTCGTTTCTGGCACCGTGGATGTTTGCTTTCTTACCTTTGCAGCTTAGACTAGTAATCAGCTACATATCATTAATGATGAAAACTAAAATATGTCTTCTTAATACTGATAGAAAACGAATACATGATTTAATAAATAGTGGCATATATTTACCTCGTGATTCTGTAACTGGACCAAAGTAAGAAGTTTCAAGTGTTTGATAAATGCTATGTTTTTCCGGATTTGACAATTTTACCGTTTCAAAACAATTATTATTTAAGTGCTTCCCCAAAAATTGACAATAAATTCCCGAAATTGACTATTATTTTGAACCGGTTATGATACTTTGTCCTCAAGATTAGATGATGCATGCTGCACCTTTCTTCTATTGTGGGTGAAATTGTTTGGTTTCCTTGGTTGTCTGATCATCCTGGTTCGCTATATGTGTATATATTCCTTGTTAATTTTTTTTTTTTCATTTTTGGGACGGTCAGTAAAATGTTTTAGGTTTCCTAGTGTTAGAACTAACAGACGAACTATTCATTAGTAAGCCTCTGTTCATCATCTTATTTGTTTGCCATGATATTTATTTATTTAGATAAAAATTTAATTACATTTTTGTATAAAAATTTGTTTTCTTTTAGTCTTTACATTTGTATATTAATTATGGGCAAATAAACTATTATTATTATTATCAATAGGCACTAAATATATCAATAGGATTAATTCTCCGAGATCTCTACAGTTTTAATCTAAAAATCTCTTCAAAACTTTTTGAATTAAAGTCAATAAAATGCCTTAGAAACACTATTTAAAATTATAGACATATGGCATTATCAACACATATGCTGGGTAATTAACCAATAAAGAATAAAAAAAAGAAAGTGCTGACCGTAATTATCCAAATCCATCATCCAAGACAAATTGAATATTCAAGAATAACAAATACATCACCTGGAAGTGTTGCAGATGAAACTGAAAAAGGTCTTTTTTATTTTTCTCTTAAAAACCTAGATAGCACATTCTCCAGAAAAGAAATCTGAAATTCTTACCCATATCGTCCTAGTAGAAAGTTATTTGGATGCTAAATGAAAACAGTCAATCAAATATATCTACATACCTTCATCCGCCAAATATTCTATTCGAAAGCGAACCTTTGATAAACGTGTTCAACCATTTTAGCACCATTAGAAAAATCAGGTTATTTCACAGAAAAATATCGAAAAGACGATCCGATCATAGACTCGATATCCGAAAACTGTCTCGAGCAGGTGTGAAAATACAAGTTATACATAATTCAAACAAATATAGATTAAAAATTTACTTCCAAGGTTTTTTATGAAATATTACAGATAAAAGCTGGATTAATTCTTCGAAACCTCTACAAATTTGACCTGAAAATCTCTTTAAAACATTTTAGAATTAAATTGAATAAAATGCCTCAGAAAGACTATTTTTCATCAACACATATTAGCCACAGTTGACCAATAAAGAATAAAAAGTAGAGTACTAACTACAATAACACAGATACATCACCCAAGACAAATTTGTTTCAATTGCATATTCAGGAATAATGAATTTCATCACCAAAAAATTTTCCACATAGAATTCCAAAAGGTCTTTCTTATTTTTTTCTTTAAAAAATAATTAGCATCTGAATCTGAAATTTTTACCCATATTCTTCTCAGTTATTTGGATACTTAATAAAAACGATCAATAAAATATATATTCATACTTTCACTCACCAAATATTCTATTCGAAAGTAAGCTTTTGATTGTTGAGCAACATTTTAAAAATTTTGGATATTTTAATGAAACTGCGAGAAGAAGTAACGATCATAGACCCAATATCTGTAAACTATATCGAGCATATGTATGAAAATGAAAATTTAAATAATTCAAACAAATACAGATTGAGAGTTCATTTGAAAGGATTTTTTGAAAACATTACAGATAATAGCTGAAATAATTCTCCGAATTTTCTACAGTTTTAATCTAAAAATCTCTGGAAAACTTTTTAGAATTCAATTGAATCTTAGAACCACTCTTTAACTTTTAGACATATAGAATAATCGACACATATGCGGGGAAGTTAACCAATAAAGAATCAAAAGAAAACATAAAGTTCTGACAATAATTATCCAGATTCATTATCCAAGACAAATTTTTTTCGATTGGATATTTAGTAATAACAAATACGTCACCAACAATGTATCCACATAGAATTCAAAAAGGTATTTTTTGCTCTCTCCTTCAAGAATAGAAAGCATATTCTCCAAAAAATAAGTCTGAAATTCTTACCCATATTATCCTCAGTTGGAAGTTATTTGGATGCTAAATAAAAACATTCAAGAAATATATCTACATACCTTCATTCGCCAAATATTCTATTCGAAAGCGAACTTTGGGTGAACGTGGCCAACGAGCACCATTTAAAAAAATAAGGTTATTTCACAGAAAAATATCGAAAAGAAGATACGATCGTAGGCTCCTTATCTGCAAACTACCACGTGCATGTGTGAATATACAAATAAAAAATAATTCAGATATATAGATTTAAAATTCACTTCGAAGGTTGTTTTTTGTAATTTTACAGATAATAGCTGAATTAATTCTCCGAATTTTCTACAGTTTTAATCTAAAAATCTCTCGAAAACGTTTTAGAATTCAATTGAATAAAATGTCTTAGATCCACTCTTTAACTTTTAGAGATATAGAATAATCGACACATATGCGGGGAAGTTAACCAATAAAGAATCAAAAGAAAACATAAAGTTCTGACAATAATTATCCAGATTCATTATCCAAGACAAGTTTTTTTCGATTGGATATTTAGTAATAACAAATACGTCACCAACAATGCATCCACATAGAATTCAAAAAGGTATTTTTTGCTCTCTCCTTCAAGAATAGAAAGCATATTCTCCAAAAAATAAATCTGAAATTCTTACCCATATTATCCTCAGTTGGAAGTTATTTGGATGCTAAATAAAAACATTCAAGAAATATATCTACATACCTTCATTCGCCAAATATTCTATTCGAAAGCGAACTTTGGGTGAACGTGGCCAACGAGCACCATTTAAAAAAATAAGGTTATTTCACAGAAAAATATCGAAAAGAAGATACGATCGTAGGCTCCTTATCTGCAAACTACCACGTGCATGTGTGAATATACAAATAAAAAATAATTCAGATATATAGATTTAAAATTCACTTCGAAGGTTGTTTTTTGTAATTTTACAGATAATAGCTGAATTAATTCTCCGAATTTTCTACAGTTTTAATCTAAAAATCTCTCGAAAACGTTTTAGAATTCAATTGAATAAAATGTCTTAGAACCTCTCTTTAACTTTTAGAGATATAGAATCATCGACACATATGCGGGGAAGTTAACCAATAAAGAATCAAAAGAAAACATAAAGTTCTGACAATAATTATCCAGATTCATTATCCAAGACAAATTTTTTTCGATTGGATATTTCGTAACAACAAATACGTCACCAACAATGTATCCACATAGAATTCAAAAAGGTATTTTTTGCTCTCTCCTTCAAGAATAGAAAGCATATTCTCCAAAAAATAAATCTGAAATTCTTACCCATATTATCCTCAGTTGGAAGTTATTTGGATGCTAAATGAAAACATTCAAGAAATATATGTACATACCTTCATTCGCCAAATATTCTATTCGAAAGCGAACTTTGGGTGAACGTGGCCAACGAGCACCATTTAAAAAAATTAGGTTATTTCACAGAAAAATATCGAAAAGAAGATACGATCGCAGACTCCTTATCTGCAAACCACCACGTGCATGTGTGAATATACAAATAAAAAATAATTCAGATATGTAGATTGAAAATTCACTTCGAAGGTTGTTTTTTGTAATTTTACAGATAATAGCTGAATTAATTCTTCGAAACTTCTACAGATTTGATTTAAAAATGTGTTAAAAAATTTTTAGAATTGAATTGAATAAAATGTCATAGAAAGATAGTTTAATATTATAGAGCTATGGAATTATCAACGAATATATATTTTATTCAATTTAATTCTAAAAAGTTCCTCAGAGATTTGTAAATCAAATCTATAGTGGTTTCGGAGAATTAATCCAGCTATTCGAAATAAATTTTCAATCTATATTTATTTCAAGACTGAAGATGCCATAACTTTCATCAAGAGATTCAAAGATCCAAGACCTTGATGCAGCCCAACTCGAGATCTTCAGTTTCATTTGCCCGATACATCCTCGGTCTACTCCTTTTTTTCACCACTTCATAACAATCGTGACGTCACGTGACGGTCTCAACCTTGGCCTTTAAAATCGCGACTTTTTTTAGACCGTTTTTGGTGGAGGAATCATCCTTCGACGAAACCAGAAAGCATGACCGGCTCTAGAACCGCGAACTACGGTGACGTAGGCACAATAAATTACATTTTATCTTTCCTGGATCGTGTTACTGGTCTCTGTCGTTTTTTTTTCTGTCGAAATTCAATATGCTGTTCTTTTCGTTCATCGTAAATTAGAAATGTTTGGACTCAGGAAAAGAATTCAATAGTTATTTGCGCGAATCTTCAGTCTATAAAACCATTGACGTTGCATAAGGAGCCAAAGTGAAAATTTGAAATGTCTCACTGCTCTTTAGCCTGACTAATTGCACGCGATATTCCTACTGTTCACATTTTTCCAGGTTGTGTGCATGCATCTCCAGACTTTCAAGGGGTAGCGACCTATTTGTATACTTGACCTTTGGTATCCTTAAGGGTCTTCCAATAAGAGGTTCTGTTTGTACATTTATAAAAACGAGTATATTTTGGGAGAAATCAACGGATGTTTGATTCATTGTGAAGAGGAAGAAGGTATATCATCAACAATTGTGAACGATATCAGTCAAATGACTGCTACGTATACGGTTGTAGCACCATACCCTTTTAATGAAATTTCCCATGATCATAGCTAGTCTGGTCAATTTAGACAATTGAAATAAAGAAAACACAGAGCCAAATCTTCGTAGAGACCTTAGGTTTAACACAAGGAATAAAGTGTCAAAAGTCTCAATCAGTCCCATGTGCGCTAAGGGACTTATTCGGGGCCCAAGGTCAAAATTTTAGGTTTTTTGGATTTTTCTCGAAAACGGTAAGTTTTATCGAAAAAAATCTCAGAGCAAAGTTGTAGATCTTTACGATTGCTTTCAATCAGTCAATGCTGAGGTTGATTGTACCAACGCTGCTTACGTTATTGATGGAGGATATCTGCTACATCACGTTGTGTGGGATCGAGAAGCAACCTTTAACGTAATTTTTGAAAAATATGTTCAGTATTTACGTAGACATTATGGTCATACAGTTACGGTAGTATTTGATGGCTATAGTGACACAACAAAGAACATAAAAGCTGCAGAACAACGTCATCGTACTACAAAAACATCCTCAGGTACCGACATAATGTTTGATGAATTTATGACAGTTCCAGTAAACCAACAACATTTTTTTGCAAACATTAATAATAAATCTCGTTTTATTTCTATGTTGAGTAACAAATTAACAGCTGAAAATATTGCCGTGAAACGAGCTCCGAATGACGCCGATGTCCTCATAATTGAAACAGCAATAAAACAACTTAATGCAAGAAATACAACAATTGTAGTGGGTGAAGATGTTGATTTGTTAGTACTACTCACTGCAAGGACTCAATCTATAAATTATTCACTTTTTAAAAACTGGGAAGGTGCAGCAACGGACAGAAATATATTCTTCTAAATGTTTATCAGCTTAGCCAAAATGCCAAAACTATATTTAATTTTTACATGCGTCAGCAATGTTTAGAAGGGGCAAAAATTCAGTATTAAAATTATTTGAAAAAAAAGATTTTATTGACTGCGCAAAAGTATTTACAGAAATTAATTCTTCACCTCAAATTCTAATTACTAAAGGAATTCGGTTTCTTCTTGCGGTTTATGAAGCTCCAAAAAAAATTGTTTGCATAGATACGTACAGATATTTAACATTTGTAAAAAATACACGAAACAAAAAGCCAGTACAACTATCTTGTCTTCCTCCAACATCTGCATCTGCTACTCAACATTTGTTTCGAGTATACTATCAAGTTCAGACATGGCAAGGCAATGAACTGAACCCTGAAGACTGGGGTTGGAAATTGATAAATAATGCTTTGGAACCGATTCGAACTTTACTGCCCCCTGCTCCAGAAAAACTTCTTAACACTATTTTTGCAATTGCAAGAAAGCTTGTAGTGCCAAATGTGGCTGTAAAAAACTAGGGTTGCAGTGTTCTCCAGCGTGTACCAATTGCTCAAATGTTCAATTAAATACAAGAGAGGAAGATTCATGTGATTTTGATGAAGAGACAACTGATTCATCTTCATTTGAACAATTTCTAAGCATTCATCAACAGGAAGGAGAAGAAGAAGAACAAGAAGAAATTGAAGAAAACATGATTGTTGAAGTTGAATATGAAGGGTATGAGTCAGATTAAAGTAATAAAAAAAAGTTAGAACGACAGTTAAACTCAGTAACCCATATCAATAATCTTCATACTATTAAATAATTATTGTTCCTGAAAATAACGTCATAAAGGTTCGTGGAATAGGCCTACCGGGGATACCACGTTAAAAAAACGCGCCGAGTACACTACCTCACAGGTGGTGTGGAAATGTGTGCATTATGTAGAACGTGATTCTTACAAGCGCAATATCTGGGAAATGGTGGGTCTTAGGGAAAAAATCATAGGAACCATTTCTATAGAGAACTTTAAGATCTACAACTTTGCTCTAATGTACTTTTTCGATAAAACTTACTTTTTTCGAGAAAAATCCAAAAAGCCTAAAATTTTGACCTTGGGCCCCGAGTAAGTCTCTTAGCGCACATGGGACTGATTGGTACTTTTGCACTTTATTCCTTGTGGTGAACCTAAGGTCTCTACGAAGATTTGGCTCTGTCGGAATTTTCTTTATTTGATCACTATTTTTTTTTCTTAAAATGACCGGTCTATGCCCCCAATTGCGGCTGTATGTTCTAGATAACTTCTTGAATTCCATCTTTACGGTCAGCCTTGAATCGATTATGGAGCATTGGCATAGACATTATTCTCCACGTGGCTTCAAACAAAAAAGTCTAAAAATTTTAAATCACAAGATCTAGGTGGCCAATTGTGTTCACCTCTTCAAGAAATAACACGGCCAGGAAACATTTTTCGCAAATTTGCGATTGTTCCGTTGCTTGTATAGCGCCATCTTGTTGAAAATAAACGTCGTTCACTTCAATTTCTTTCCATTCTGGCCATCAAAAATCATTTCACCGTAACAAATGCACCAGCCTCATTCTCGAATGAGTAAGGTCCAATCACATCGCCAGCACAAAAACCGTACCAAACAGTGACACGTTGAGGATGGAAAGACTTTTCAACAATAATTCTTGGATTTTCCGAGCCCCAAATGCGAAAATCCTGATTATTAACGTAGCCTCCGAGGTGAAAATGAGCCTCATCACTGAAGATGATTTATCGATGAAAATCCGGACCAGTATGAAGCAGTGCAAGGACCCAATCAGCGAAGATAAGTTGCTGGTGATCGACTGGCTTGAGTTCTTATGTTAACTGAACTTTTTGATTCTTTACTATTTTGTCCCAACAGCTCAAATTTTTCCAGCAGTTTTACTATTGCCGGCCGAGAAAGTGCTTCACGACGACCCAAAAGTGTTTTAGTTATGCGAACTGGGACTGCAAAATTTTTACCATTTTTGTAGTGCGCAGTTTTTACTTGTCAAGTGTCAAAAGAGGACAGCTTCAAAAAAGACAGCTGCCAAGATAGCGGGGTATTCAAAATGAAACCTTTTATTAGAAAATCCTTAACTACGGATGGTGTTTCGCAGGGAAGTCGTGAATACGTAACCATAGACATTCAAAAATATAGTGAAAATTTCAGCCAGAATTACTGACAAGCGGCAATACATCACACAAATAATAAAATAAAAAACTTGTGAATGCAGATATACACAGACATCTAGAACAAGTGCGCAAAATAAAGTTACTTTTTATTATCTATTTAAATAAACTATAACAAAATGACGGACTACTAATACAATATATATTATTTGCTAACAAATTTCTTTAATATTTAAAAATTTAATGGACTGAGATAAGAATTCCGCATATTCAAATATTTATTGAACAAAACCTACTTAAAATCGATATGATGCATTTCTTGAAGTTCCAACGAATGTTGCTAGAATTGTAAAAACTTAAGTTCATTATTGATTGCATTTTATTGAATGAAATCTTGCAGACTGAACATTTACCAAGACCATTATTTTATTGTTTATGGTAAGTGTTATTTTTGTTCAACTGTTCAAAAAGAAAATGTTGATAATCGTATGATATCAGAATGTGTATGCCGAATAATAAGTTTTAGCATATATTAAGCTAATTTCAAGAACTTAATGTTAACATCATCAGGAAAGAATATCACACATTGCCATGGTTGTATGCGGTCCACACAACTTCAAGGCATACACGATTGGGATGGTTACAGAGTTGCCGTTACCTCCACAAAATCATAAATGTAATCAGTTTTCTAATCATATCTTACTAAAGAGCCAAGTGCTTTGACATCGAATATTTTCAATATATTTGAAGGATTGTTAGCTGAAAGTGGTAGTACAACTTTCACATTATTTCATTTTTTTATTTAATCAACAAATCAAACCATACACATGCAAACTACTTTTTCAATGAATCAGTGTGAACATAATTTCAGTAAATCGAAGTTGTTATTTAAAATTTATTCAATTTTATCGCTAGAACTTCAACCTTTTAAATACCAAATAATAGCCAAGTTCCTGTTGTGTGTCTCAGATGATGACTAAACATATTTTAAAAATTGGCTTTTGAGGTGACTAGATGGAAAAACTGAATGATCAGAAACATGAGGGATAGATAATTATAACTACGAAGCAATAATTGTTGAAAATTTATATTAAAAGTAGAATAATAATAATACTGGTTTCCTAATCGACGAAATACGTTACGGAATCCAATAAGGAATGTAAATCAACATGAATTGTTCAATTTCAACAAAATATATAATTCAATAAAATTACAGAATCTACTTCAATACTGAAATAATTGAAAATTTAAAAAATGTAACTACAAACTACAATCTTTCAAGACGTTTCTTGTTATAAAAGCAATTTTAAACTAAGAAACAGTTTAAAACAGAAGAACACAATAGAATTGAATCGAGTGTAAATTAGTTATGTAAAATAAAAAATATTCAGCTTAAAACGAAATTTCCGTGTGTAGGAAAAGGATGACACTTATCTAGGCAATAGGTTGCAAATGTGGAAAGATTATTTCATGTGAAATCCATCCGGCCAAACCGGATATTATTCAAATTAAGATACAAAAGATATAAAATAAAGTTCAACAAAAATAAGCAAACTTCCACATTTGCAACTCATTGCATAGAATCTGTTTCCAAGAACAAGCACTTAAAAGCAAATTCTATTGAATGATCAAACAAAGCCATAATGCTTAATATTTTTAAATACAAAAACATTTTGAAATTTACTTAATAATTTTAGAACTATTTTATTAACCATCTAGTTTAGGACTCATGAACATTCGCAAATTTATACTCAGTTCAAATACTCACTTAATGAAGACCTAGTACTACGAAACAATTGTGTGAAAGTTTGATTGTATCGGTTTTTACTTGTCGGAAATATATCTTGATTATTAAAAATGAAACAACTTAATTTCCGCTAATTTATTGAATTTCATAACAATTGACTTTAAATTCAAAATTATATATTCTAACTTGTATAATATATTATATATTGAAGCTACATACAAAAACTATCAAAATGATATCCTTACATATAATCAATATAAAATATTTTTAAAAACCTTTTTACATCCCGACATGAAACGTATTAATACAAATGTATTAACAAAAACTATATACATTCTGTCAAGAAAGTACCGGGAATTATCGATTTAAATCTGGCGCGGCAATGAGGCAGGTAAAATTTTTTTTTCCTAGGTTGGTACCACTGTCCTTAATTACTATGCCAAGCTTGAGCGGGATCTGTCAACTAGTGTGTTTGCAACAGCTGATTAAGTCAGTCGATGTCAGAGTGCGTGCCGATTTTTACTATGGGTGATTACGTTAAGCGATAACGCGCCTTCTCTCCGAGCTACGGTTGTGACTGACTTTCTCGCCAAAAACTCAACAAACGTGCTTCAGCAACCACCCTATTCGCCGGATTTGGCTCCCTGCGACTTTTTCCTCTTCCCAAAACTAAAATTGCCCCTTCGTGGCACCCGTTTTGAGTCGATTGAAGCCATAAAACAAAATTCGGCGCGAGAGCTAAAGTCCATCCCGGAAAGCGCCTATAAAAAATGTTTCGATAATAGGAAGTGCCGTTGGCATAGATGTATTGGAGCAAATGGAGCCTATTTTGAAGGCGACCCAATAAATTTTGACGATTAAATGTAAAAATGTTGTTTTAATTGAAAATTCCCGGTAGTTTCTTGACAGAGTAGTAAGTATGTATATTAACATACAAATACAAGAAAATCCACTATTCCAAAATTATCCAAAATTCTCAAAATAAAGGATCGAATTATTTTTATTCGATTTTGGTTTCTCTTACTTACACACGCCAGAATTCTGAAAAAATAGCAGGATATTTAAGGAAAAAGAATAACTGCAATATTTCATTCAAAACAAAAAAACACATTAGGAAATTTAATGAGAAATAATAAAGATATGATCCATAAAACGTAATGTCTACAGGTTAATCTGCGTTACTTGTCCATGTGACTTAATTATAATTAATTATAAAAATAATTAACAAATAATATCTTACCAAATTAATTGAATGCTGTTTACTGGAAAAACACTTGAAGTTCCTCCAGTAAATAGCATTCAGTTGGTTTGGTAAGATATTGATTGTTAATTATTTTTATTTTTTGAATATGAAGATGAGCTGATGAGTCACCGTTGTAATAATTCTGAAATATTTTGTAAAGATGTTCTACATGTTTCAGGAATTTCATTTAAGAGAATTTATTCTGAGCAAGTTGTTTTTGAAGAAGTTCTTGAGGTCATGTTTTGCATTTTTGGAAAGGAATTTAGTTTTCATGAAACAAGGAACGAAACAAGAAACTCAAATCTCGGCTGTGAGTAAGTGTCTATTGAGAGCAATTCTGAATGATGACAAAGAAGGACGACTCTTGATACTGTTAAGAAGACAGTTTCAAAGTTGAGAAAACCTCAAAGAAAAGCAGTTGTTTGTGAAGTTAGTTGTGTGTGTGTGGATTCTCAATGTCGAGCTTGAGTAGGCCCCTTGAACTCATCACCAAGTTTCCGGAGTTTTCAATCTCTATTGGAAACCTAAGATTTACTTAGAACTGCATGGCCATTCGTTATATTTCTAAAATTAATAAATGAGGAACAAACTACCACTAAATGTTATTGTTTACTCAATTGATGATTAAAACTAAAACAACTTAATTTCCAACACACTTGTTTCGTCATGACAACATGACTTCGTCAGGTGAGTATGGTACTAACTACAAATTTGAGATTGACCTCTTTAAATATTCAAAATATACAGAAAAGAAAGTAGTGGGATTTTAACAGTAAGGTGTTTTTTATTATTTTACTAAGTTTCAGAAAAAGTTAAGTAATGTGGATTTATTGAGGTCCGTTTGGTCGTTCAGGAGAATCTGTATTTTATTATATCTGTTTATTTCAAGTGCTTCTAGGTAGTTCCACCTGAGGTTCTTGTTTTCTATATGTAAGATTTTGTTATTATTGTAAAAATCATGTCCTGTCTGCAAAAGATGGTCAGTATATGTTGAATTTCCGTTTCTGCCAAGATATGCTTTCGGTTATTCGCTTATCCTAGTACCGAAGGATCTACCTGTCTGGCCAACATATACACATGGACAAGTACCGCAGTTTAACCTATAGCCATTTTGTTTTTATAGATCATATCTTGATTATTTTTTATTAAATTTCCTAATGTGTTTTTTGTTTTGAATGAAATATTGCAGTTATTCTTGTTACTTAAATATCTTGCTATTTTTTCAGAATATTGGTTAATGTAAGTAAGAGAAACAAAAATCGAATAAAAATAAGTCGATCCTTTATTTTGATAATTTTAGATAATTTTGGAATAGTGGATATTCTTGTATTTGTATGTTAATATACATACTTATATAGTTTTCGTTAATACATTTGTATTAATACGTTTCATGTCAGGATGTGAACTTTTTTTTCCGAGACACTGAAAAATATTTTATATCCATTATATGTAAGGATATCATTTGGATAGTTTTTGTATATAGTTTCAATATATATTGTAGAAGTTAGAATATATAATTCTGAATTCATAGTCAATCGTTATGAAATTAAATAAATTTCTTTTGGAATAAGAGGACGCTACTCTTCGTGAAAAAGGTTTAAATATTATGTGTGAGCTCTATATAAATGTGAAGTCATTGTTTTTATAATGAAAAATGGGGAAAAATATTGACCTGAAGTCTTATACGTGTTTTTTCGGCAGTCTATTTGCCCATTCCAATCTGGGAATTAATTCTTAAGGAAGCTAAATTAAATCCGGAAATATTTCTGGAATCTTTTACGCTATATATTGATATATAATAATATATTATAACAATAAACTACATATGATAAAAAAAATACAAAATTCTGTGTTCTGTCATCCGAAATTCGAATAAACGTAATTTTTTCCTTGTTAGCACTATTTTCCAGAAAGTATTTGAAAAATAAAATTCTACCCTGCATAAACGCAAATTAGCAAATACGCAGTAGGAAAGCTAGAAGGGTATGATAAAAATATACTTTATTATGAGGTTTTGATTATCATTATCATTTCATCCATTATCAAATACAGCAGAGATTCGCTCGAGCAAACAGAACATAAAACTTATTCCCTCTTCAAATAAAAACTGACGACGTGACAACGTCGCCGAGAGCAACTAATGACAACAAGTGAGTTAGGCCCGAGGAAATTGTGGGCGAGACAAAGAAAGCGTCATATATGAGTAAATGTACAGTCATTGGATTTTATCGTACGAATATGAACAGACTTCATATTATTCATAGGCTGATAGCTGCTCAATAAGTGTGATAGAGTGTGGTTGAAATGCGATATCTGTTCATGGAATTATTCACGAATTCCAATCTTCTTATAGTACCTTCAAAGAGAGATTTCCAGAAATTGCTAACAATCCTCAGATAATGAGCAGCAATATTGCGAGATATTTCGATTCATCATTCTGAAATGAGGTTGCAAACTTCAATGTTCAATCTTTCACTTTTTAAAAATACCTGATGAACTAAATAAAAAATAATTTATATTTGATGAAGGTTAATATTTTATTTAAATAGAAGAATAGAAAATTCGGTAGTTATTTATGGAAAAATTAGTATTGAAATTAATCATAATAATTTCTTAGAAACACACAGTTTGTATTTACAGAATATTGTAAACATGCAGCACATCTTCAAAAAGTAATTTAGAATCCCAATAACGAAAACTCCTCAGTCCCACTTCATATTTTAAAAATAAAAATAATTGACAAAAATTGATCACCAGACCAGCCAAATGTATTTCTCCACAACACCAGAATATAGTAAACTTTAAAAAGTCCTATGTAATGTATTTTTGTCACAGAAATTAAACAAAGCTTGTAAGGTATTTTATGAACTCAGTTAAATCAAAATTATAATATGTATGAGTGATAAACCAAAATATAATTATTCTATATGCAATAAAAAGATGAAAAGAGGTTTTTACTTGATATAAGAATTATTACAATATTTAAAATATCATACAGAATGATTATCTTAACTCCTACAAATATTGAATAAAAAAAATTTATTCAAAAACTTTTTAGCATTAAATTAAAGAAACGTCACAGTTTCAATTTAGTAGACCTATAGAATTAACATTCATTACACAGTACCAAAAAGAATAAAAGAATTCCAAGAAATAAAAATTAATGATTGAAAATACTAAATAAACACTTGATTGATACAAAATTATGTTTCGTATTTTAAAATAATAAGAAAGCAGTTTTTTACTTGATAGAAGGAATGTTACAAAATTTGAATATCAAAACAGATTTAATCTGTTAGTCTTCTACAATTTTAATTTCAAAAAATTCATTCAATAAACTGTAAGAATTAAATTAATGTCTAATAAGCAATGCTTATATTTAATAGACGTATAAAATCTAAACTCATTATACAATATCAAATGGAATTAAGAAAAAACCCAACGAATATAAATTGTCAATTAAAATTAATAAATAAATAAATGTTTTTTGTTTCGTTCCAAGAATGCGTAATGAACTCATCAGACAAGCGGAAACGCAGCTTTGCTTGTTACAAAATATTTCGTTTTCTGATCTTATATTTATGAAAACTAAATCTTTCTCAAAAATATACAACATAATTTCAAGAACTTCTCAAAAACTAATTTATTTGAAATATTTAATATATTTAAATAAATTACTTCACTAACTCTCAAAACATGTAGAGCAACTCCTCAAAAAATAACTAGATATCAGGTAAGACCATTTCAACTTTACTTTTAAAAGATAAAATCAATTAACAGTAAATAAACTTACTCAATACAATCTCTAGGAATATGTGTTTTTTGAACATTAAAACTAGGTATATCTAATATCCAAGATACTCTATGTTCTATGCTCACAACAAAATCACACAAAGTTTATAAATTTCTTTATTTAAAAACCTAATATAATTATATATTATAATATCAAATAATAAGGAAGCGGTTTTTTACTTGATAGAAGGATAATTACAAAATTTGAATATCAAAATAGATTTAACCTGTTAGTCTTCTACAATTATAATTTCAACAAATCTATTCAAGAAACTTTAAGAATTAAATTAATGTCTAATAAGCAATGCTTATATTTAATAGATGTATCTTGTTGTGAGCATAGAACATAGAGTACCTTGGATATTAGATATACCTAGTTTCCACAAACACATATTTCTAGAGATTGTATTGAGTAAGTTTATTTATTGTTAATTGATTTTATCTTTTAAATGGTCTTATCTGATTTCTAATTATTTTTAGAGGATTTGCTATATGTAATGAGAGTTTTTGAAGTAATTTATTAAATAAATATAAATTAAATATATTAAATATTTCAAATAAATTAGTTTTTGAGAAGTTCTTAAAATTATGTTGTATATTTTTGAGAAAAATTTAGTTTTCATAAATATAAGATCAGAAAACTAAACATTTTGTAACAAGCAAAGCTGCTTTTCCGTTTGTCTGACGAGTTCACTACGCATGCTTGGAACGAAACAAGAAACATTTATTTATTAATTTTATATTGATATTTATATTAATTTATATTCGTTGAGTTTTTTCTTAATTCCATTTGATATTGTATAATGAGTTTCGATTTTATACGTCTATTAAATATAAGCATTGCTTATTAGACATTTATTAAATTCTTACAGTTTCTTGAATAAATTTTTTGCAATTAAAATTGTAGAAGACTAACAAATTAAATCTGTTTTGATATTCAAATTTTGTTTCGTATCTTGTATTATGAAAACCAACTCCCTTTGCAGAAATGCAAAAAATCCTAAGACATGAGGCACATTTCAAAAAGTAATTTAGATTCCCAACAACGAAAACTCCTAAGTTCCACTTCATATTTAAAAAACTTAAATAATCAACAAAAAATATCTTACCAGTCCAGCCAAATGTCTTTCTCTATAAACACCAGAATACACAAAGCTTGTAAGGTATTTTAAGGACTCAGTTGAATCCAAATGATGAGATGTATGGGTGATACAGCAAAATATAAATATTATATATACAATAAAATAATAAAAAGAGGTTTTTATTTGATAGAAGTATAATTACAATATTTTAAATATCATACAAATTTATTCTGTTTACTTCTACAAAATTTAATTGAAAAAAATTATTGATCAAAAACTTTTTAGTATTAAATTAAATAAATGTCTTAGAAAGCACCGTTTCAATTTAGTAGACATATAGAATTAACATTCATTACGTAGTACCATAAGGAATAAAAAACTTCCAAGAAATATAAATTATTAATTGAAAATACGAACTAAACATTTGAAGGATACAAAAATTAGTTTCGCATCTTGTATTATGAAAACCAAATCCCTTTCAAAAATGCAAAATATAACTTCAAAAACAACTTACGCCAAATAAGTTCCTTCAAAAGAATTCCCGAAACATACAGCACATCTTCAAAAAGTAAATAAGAATTCCAACAACGAAAACTCCTCAGTCTCACTTCATATCTAAAATTTTTTTGAAAATACTTATTTGGAGTAAGTTATTTTTGAAGAATTTATGTTTTGCATTTTTGGAATCGGATTTTGTATTCATTTTACAAGATACAAAACAAAATTTTGTATCAAGTGTTTATTTAGTATAATTAATTAACAATTTATATTTTTTTAATTATTTTATTCCATTTGGTACTGTGTTACGAATGTTAATTCTATATATCTACTAAATTGAAACTGTGTTTTATAAGACATTTATTTAATTTAATTCTAAAACGTTTTTGAGTAAAAGTTTTATGAATCTGTATGATATTTAAAATATTGTAATAATCCTTCTATCAAGTAAAACTTCTTTTTATTCATTTATTTCTATACTTGTTCAGCTTTCCTTTTCTACTGAAAGCTTCAAATCAAATAATGACTTCTAAAATAATCTTCATATAGTAAATTAAAACAAAATTCTGCCATGTGTTATCCGAAAGTCAAATGAAGGTCATTTCATAAATTCTTTGGATATCGGTTGACTGCCGTACCTATGTGTTACTAATTCTATATGTCTATAAAAATTTATTCTGAGACATTTGATATAATTTAATTTTCAAACATTTTTAAGAGAATTTTTGGATTAAATTGGAAGAGGTTTCCAGAAAAAAATATTTCTAATCAATATTTGAAATATTCATTTTCCTATTCATTCAATATATTTCAATATATTTGACAATTTCAAACCTTTATAATGACTACTACTCTTACTCATCACAGAATTCCAACGATTATTTTCAATGTAACTTCGAAAACAATTAACGACAATGTGTTTTTACTTCATTTATCATAGTCGTTAAAACCTTTCAAGGTCTACCCTACGCTAAAACGTATCTAAAACCAATACGAAAAACAATGACAAGTGCCAAGTCAGCTCGGATTTCACCTAAGAGCCATTTCAGACGTGAAGGCAGTAACAGATAAAGAAAATACAGGACTCTTCCTTTAATCACAGCATCCTCGTCTGAAATTCCCTTAAATCTTTCACTTCGTTCAACCACTTGTTGATCTGTCAGCCCCCAAATGGACGGAGAGCATGACGAGGGTAAATTTATCTCGGGTAGATCTTTTATGGGGCGACTATGGGTTCTAGTTTGACCTGAAGGAATGAAAAGAAACCCTAGTTTGCCTCGAAGGTAGTACATTTACTTGAAAGCTAATGGCTTTTGGGTCCATTTCAGCATCGAGGGATGGTAGGCTCCAGGTTAGATTGGGACTATTATTGCACAAAAAACAATGGGTTTATGAGGTTGTTCCTTCGAAAAAATTATTATCTTCAGAATATAACTTTGTATTAAGCAATTAAAGGCAATTGATGATATTTGAGCTTGTAGGTTTTGCTCATGGCGGATGTTGGAGAATTATTTCAAAAATTTTTATGGTTCACAAAATTTTTTTTGATTCTGCGTTTGAAGCATTTGCGATTCAACAAAAGCCGTTAATATTTTGAAGAGAAATTCAAAATTTGTGAAGAAATATAAATAGAAAAGTATTTTAAAGGATTTCTTCAAATATCTCAAACAATAAGTGAATCAATTCTTAGAAGCCTCCACAAATTTAATTTTTTTTGTTGAGTAAGTTTCATGAATATTCCATATTTTTTTCGGATTCTTTTACAGTGGCGGCTCGTCGCTTCTCGTTCAGGGGAGACCACCCAGAAACTAATCATTTAGGCATACCACCAATGTATCTACTTAGTCAGCGATATGCATATCTTAGTGCAAATATAACTTTATGATCTAAAGAAAGTAATTTTTTGAAGTTAAATGAGTAAGCAGTAAAATATGAATGTGTAAAATTGTCTGAATCTTATGCACTGTTGCCCAGCAAGAACTAACGTGGAGAATAACATAACATAAACTTTATTCTCATAATCAATGCAATCATACAAATGAAAAGAGGAAACCGTCAAAAAATTCCACAACTTCAACAAGATCTGAAAATATGGTTCTATAACTACAATAATTTCAGTTATTTCGATTTTGAATTTTCTTGAATAAGATACATTGATGAACTACTTAGGTAGTACATTGAACAATCTTATACACATATATTTTGTATTTCTTACAGTAAGTGTCAAGGAATGCCTCGGAAAATGGTATGGAACAGTACATCTTGTGTTGTTTTTATTCAAGAGATCATTAAAATATTGGGGATGTTTTCTCACAAATAACAGACGTTCCAAAACATATAGTCCCGGAAGTGTGAACATGGAATTATTTCCAAAATGACCTCTGCATGATTCTTTATATTTCAATTCTATTATTGCCCTCAAGGCGTATTTCTGCAGAATTAATAATCTGTTTAAATCACTGCTTTCACCCCATATGACAAGCCCGTACTTTAGGAGTGAAACAAAATTTGCTGTTTTCAAAAGTTCCATGTCCACTCTCCGTGATGATACTCTGATCATGTACAAAACTTTATTGAGTTTTTTGCTGACCTGACTCACGTGATCGTTCCATTTCAGGTGACAATCGAACGAAACTCCAAGAAATTCTGTCGAAGACAAAAATCTGACCTGGGTGTTATCCAGGGTTATCGACATAGGATACATATTTTTAGACTGAATCGTTCTAAAAATCACACTCAGTCTTACTGACATTGAGAAGTAACTCATTTTGAGTGCACCAATGCTGTACTGGATCGAATACTTTTGCTAAAAGAACGGGGTCAAGAAAATGTGAGAAGGATAGGATAATAGGAGGTTAGAACTGCAGAAATAAAAATAAATCCTAATAAAAATGATCAAAATAACAACAAGTATAAAATTTTTTATAAAAAAAAACATTTATTCAAAATTAAAATTAAATGGAAATACCCCCTAATAGAAAAGTATTAATTTTGATTGTATCAACAGGTGGGCAATTTTGTTATAAAGTAAGGGTAGTCGTCCAGTTCTTTTTCCATAAAAGACCGATTACTCCATCGTAAAAGTTTGTTGAGCAAGCTGTTTAATGAACCGTTTCTCAATAGAAATAATGACATATTTCTTAATCCCTGTTGACCATTAGTGTTTCTTGAAAAATGTTCGATACGTTTGAGAGCAGAAAAACTTCTCTCTATTCCCGCAGATGTAACTGGAATTGTTACTAAAATAAATGGATATACTTGATGGTATGGTAAATGGTAAACCACAGAACTATTTATTTCCAGTTAACATCAGACTCCATTTAAATGTTCAGTATTCATTTACCAAGACGCTTTCTGAATTGTTTAGGGTGAGTAAATATTTTTCGTTGATTGATGTTATATTTTGTAGCATATGATTGAGTACTGACGAAGCAAAGTCTCTCTTAAAACTTGTTTTTTAGTAATGTTTTTTTACATGTCTTGAGATTTTCTTAAAAGTAAATTAGTAAGATATCCAATAATATTGAATATTCTAAGTCAGATAGTTTTATGATGAAATTCTTAAGATTATGTTAAACATTTTTGAAAGATATCTGTTTTCATAGGAGGGATGAGCAGAAACAAAATTTTGTCTACTCAAAATATTTAATTTATAGGACTTTTGGTTGACAATTTATATTTATAGGACTTTTGGTTAACAATTTATATTTATTGGATTTTGTTATCATATTTGGATGTCTTATAATGAATGTTTATTTTATATGTCGTTTGATATGAGCAGTGCTCATATGACATTTATTTAATTCCTGAAGTTATAATACTAAATATAATTTTTTGAAATTAAATATGTAGAAGGCTAACAGAATAAATCTGTAAATATTAAAATATTTGAAGGAATTGTTACTTTTGAGCAAAGAAGTTTGTAAAATTCTAGCAAGCAAGAAACTAACTCATTGTTGAAGATAAATGAAATCATTTCCGCAGGGTTTGAATTTGAATATCAAAACAGATTTAATCTGTTAGTCTTCTATAATTTTAATTTCTAAAAAATTTTCATTCAAAAAACTTTTAGAATTGAATTAATGTCTACAATAAGCACCGCTTATATTTAATAGACGTATATAATCAAAACTCAATATACAATGTCAAATGGAATAAATAAACCAACCAATATAAAAAAGGCAATTAAAATTCATAAATAAATATTTGAAGGAGACGAACAGATTGAATCTGTTTTGGTATTCAAATTTTGTTATATTTCTTCTATCAAGGAAAAAGCCTTTGTCAATTTTATTTCCGCAGGGGATTCACAATTTTAAATAATTCACTATCAGCATATACAGTAATCAATTCATTTCGTGCTATTCTATCAAAGAATGAGTAATGCTTCAAAAGAGAGTCAAATAAAGATTCTGGAAATTTCCTTAGAATAGGAATGAAAATTGTGTTTTCTTATTAAATCAAAAATTAGTATTTATCCGATTCCGAAAATCTAATCTGAATTTGAGTGTTTATTGTGTCTAATATTTCATTTAATATTTGCCGATAAATTTGTTTAAGGTTTGGGGGTTTGAAGGTCATTTTTCTTCTTTTTGATTGCGTTTCGATGTCTGATTGAAATGAATTTCATTATTTCTTAAATCTTCAACATGTTCATCAATATCACTAAGCGTTTTTTGCATAAGAAATATCAGAAGATTTGTTCTGTAGAATTGAAAATACAACGTCAGTATGTTCAAAAATAAATTTAAATGTATGTAAAAGAAAAATGAATTCAGGATCAGTAAGATATTTCTTCAAACCACCAGTTTCTCTTAAAGTCTGCTGATCCTATTCGAAATCTTCGTGAGTTAGAAAATGCTCAAGAGATTGTTTTAATTTTTCCCTATTTGAAAATAATGCGAAAACAATCCTGACGCAAAATTCCACCTTGTCGATGCATTTGATGGTAAACGATTTGACCCCACTGTATTGATAATCTCTGTTCTCTTAATAGATTTCGAAAAAAAAAATGCCGAAAACCCAGATAAAGTTGAAACAAAATTTACATTCTTTCACAGTAAGCTTTACTTAAAGCTTAATTTAGTTTGGGAGCGCAGCAATGCGTAAAAAGTGCTTGAGGAGCGATGTTTTCAATTTTTGCCTGTATTCCATTTGAGTGACCAACCGTCACTCACAACGTTTATGTATATATAATAATTATATATTTTGGTTTACAGATAACATATAATCATTTGGTTTTAAAGGAGTCCATAAAATACCTTTCAAACTTTGTGTAATTTCTGTTTTTAAAAGTTTACTTCATTCTAGTGTTTGTTCAGATAAGTATATTCAGTTTGTCTGGTAAGATACCTTTTGTTAATTATTTTTATTTTTTGAATGTGAAATAGAGCTGATAAGTTTCTTTGTGAGAATTCTAAATTGCTTTTTGAAGATGTTCTGCATGTTTTAGAAATTTTTTTTAAGTGACTTATTTTGAGCAAGCTGTTTTTGAAGAAGTTCTTGAGGTTATGTTTTGCATTTTTGGAAAGGAATGTGGTTTTCATAAAATAAGGTACGAAGCAAAGTTTTGTACCCTTCAAGTATTTATTTTGTGATTTTAATTCATAATTTATATTTCTCTGAATACTTTTATTCCTTTATGGTACCGTGTAATAAGAGTTGATTTTATGTTTACTAAATGGAACCAGTGACATTTATTTAATTTAGTTCTAAAAGTTTTTGAAATTGAAATATGTAAAATGTTAACAGCATAAATCTGCATGATATTTAAAATTTTTCAATTTTAAATGGCCTTTCTTGATAATGTTCTATATATGTTTCAATGAAGTATTGAAAAAAATTAAATTCTCTGTGGGGAATTTTTGTTGATTTGTTATTTCTGAATATTCAGTCGAGACAGACGACTGTGTTAGTGTTTGCTGATTAATAACCGTTTAATATTTAGAGATATATTGTTAGCCTGTTATATTTAATATTATAACTGCAGGAATTGAATTAATGTCATATATTCCTGAAGTAATAATATTAAATATAATTTTTTTAAATTAAATATGTAGAAGGCTAATAGAATATAGCCGTAAATATTTAAATATTTGAATAATTTTATATACCTTCTATCAAGTATAAACCTCCATTTATTTTATGCCAATATTTTATATTTTCTTTTGATTATTTATTGGTTTACTGGCCGCACATATATATTGTTAGTTATATATGTCTATAAATTGAAACAGTATTTCTGAGACGTTTAAATTAATTTAATTTAAAAAAATTTTCAAGAGATTTTTGAGATTAAATTTAGAGAGGTTTCGGGGAATTGATCCAGTTATTGTCTCAAATATCCAAAATTTGTATTCTAGTCGAATATATTTGTTTGGAATCAGAAAGATTCTTAAGAGGACAAAGTATTGAAATAAATATAAATAAAATAAAACATTTTTGAAAATATTTAGCATAGATGAAATTCCGGAGTGGGTGTAAGGGGTCCTAAATCCGAGGCACAGGGTATTGAAGTTGGAAAAAATAACTCGTTTTTTGCAACAATGCAAAAATGGCTTTAGATATTTTCACGTTTCAAACATATTCAGTGGCGTAAATGAAAAGGTGATTTGTTGTTACAACGTCCCTTAACTTGAACGCCAATGACATTCTCACAAATTTTCTGACGGAACTGAAATTCTTGAAAATCATTCTTCAAACATATTACTGGTCTTAAGCTCTAAAGAACATCCTTTTAGAGAAATTCTGCCTCAAATAATTTACGATGTGATTTTTCATGAAATAAAACGATACTTAGAAGTTAATAGGATATTTATTGAAAAATTAATGAACTTGAAACATAAAACAAATTTTCGGTACAAGCAGTGCTCCTTCACCTCAAATTCTTCCGAAGTCTTAAAAAATTTGTAATTCTGGGAATTGAGATTTACGAAACCTTGTTTCATTTTTCTAAAAACGTTGTGTTTATGTGTGACTTAGTAAACAAATTCCTTATACTTCGTGTATTATTTTGATCTTGTGAAGTTGATTTGTTTCACTTCAAAGAAAATTATGGAAGTGCACATGGCAATAGCAGAGCAGCTTGTCATCTTTATATTGCTGCTAATCCTTAAACTTAAGAGCTTCATCTTATAAAATACATAATTGTCTATGTTCATATAGATCTTCAAAACGAAATAGGTTCGATTGTAGTAGACGAAGACAAGGCGCTGCTGCAGAAGAAAGAACTTAGCATATAGTTAGAGAAAATTCTGGCACATCCTTGCTGTTGCTGAGAAATGTAGTCATATGTCAGTTTGAAGAATTTTGCAAAGCCAATGGATTTATGCTTACCACCTTTAAAAATCACAGGCACTGAATCCGAAGGATTATCATCAATGATTCACTTGTCTTTCACCGATGGTTTCCGAACCAGATGACAAGAAATCCTAATTTTTGGTGTAATATTCTTTTAACCTACTCATTTTTGTGACTGCAATTTCTAAGTAACGTCAAACTTCAGACAATTAAACTGTTCAGTTGTCCTCCAAACTACAATCACAAAAATGTATAAGCTTCTGGATTTTTTTGTAGTAAAACATATTTCTAAAAACTTTTAATCTTTTATTTATGATTATATACCAAATAGTTACAGCCGAAAAAACGGTGTTTCAGAGACATCCTATTCTTATTTAATTTTCAACAATTTTAGGGAATCTCCTGAAATTAAAATTTGTAGGAAGGTGGAACAAAATTACTCTGCTTGATATTTAAGATATTAAAAAAATTTTATTGAGTATAAATATTCATGTAAATAATTATTGGATTTGCATATTTTTATTTTCGATGAAAAAATTATACATCATATGCAAAAATTTTAGCAATCTCTTAAGGATGTATTGTGAAAACAGATCTTGGAAAGCAATAAATATAAAAATAGCAATTAAATAATTATTCTACGATATGAAATGTATATTTAATTATAAAAAAAGTAGAAAAATATGTAAATTAAAAGGCTGATGGCCATTTGTTTAGAGACAATAAAGTACTGTTACTACTACTACAAATCGATATAGACATCTATTCAATTTAAATTTAATTTTAACCATATAATTCTACGACGAATGATCTTGAATTTGGTAAATATAGTAAGAATATAATGGCATAATGATTGGTCTATAATTTGATGAATAATACTTAATATCCGCAATTCATTGAGTTTTTTTCTTATTTTCCTACGGAAATAATTGTTCCTGTGTTGAAATTCTAGAAAATCTAATCCTGAAGATCCGAGTTCAACAGACATAGCCAAAACGTTATCAAAACTATCTTCCATCCACTATATTGTAGTCACAAGTGCATACAGTCGTCCAGAAGCATACTCTTATTCAGAAATTGTCGTTCAAGATATCCTTTCATTTGGTCGACCTGAAGATAAATTACTTTTGACTTGGACTCAACTTTTGAAGTTTTAAGCTGCATTGAATGACAAATCCTTATGTTTCTTTCTTCATATTTTACGCTCGAAACTTGATTTATGTGGAAGGGAACAGAACGTATTGAAATTTGAGGAAAAGGTATATGTAGAGATGTTTTGGACATTTTCCACCTCCATGAAATGGATATAATTGATGATCAAACTAAAATCAGTAATATTGCATCCTTTTAAAAATAATGAAGTATTCAGGTGGATCTGCGATTCTGTGAAACGACGTCAAATTTCAGCAGTAACTTGCTACTCAGTAGTAAATAAGTTTTTAAATTACTGATTTTAAATATTGAGGAAAACATTTGATATTTTGTTTTTTTTTTTCATATTTACAAGACATATATTACGCCGATTTCATATCACATATACATACAGCGTGGAAACCACTGATCGAAAAAAATTCTTTGTATCCTTATGTTAGTGAATTATAAAAAACACATCAACTTTCAAATTCAATGGTGCGCTTTTTAGGCATAAATTTAAATATACAGGGTGATTCGCGCAAATCCAACACAGTCCGTCCTTTTTACTTTGAATGGAACAACTTGTATATTTTAAAATTTTTTAAAAACCCTAACAGCTTGATTTCATTTGCTGCATGGTCTATTATGTATAATACTGGGCGAAAAAAATAATTTATCATGCGTTAAATAATGTTATTTTTTAAATAACCTAAATACAGACATGAAATTTCTGAACTATTAATTAAATTGAGAAAATTTTTAAAACCAATTCTCGATACGCTCATGGATCTTGGTTTTGTTAACATCAATGAGATGTTGCGGTATCAATTTATATTGAAATAGTAAATTACTAATTGAAAACGTATTTCTGGTAGAAGTAATAATGATATATTTAGCTGAGACTCGCCGAATTGAGATTTTAATGATGATGGGTTACGGGTATAATTGCAGAAGTCAAGTTGAAGTGCAAACTTATTTAATCATAGGTATCCTCAGTTGCCTTATATTTGACAAGGTAATGTGTCTAAAATTCATGCATAATTCAGAGTACTTAGACATGTCAATCCATTAAAAAGAAAACCGCAATTCGATGAGAATACTGTGTAATTGGATATTTTGTTAGGTGTTACAAAGGATCAAACGACTAGTACACGTAAAATAGCCCGTGAAAATACTGTTTTGAGGTGTCACCTCAAAGAAAGACTCCATCCATATAAAATGACTTTTGTGCAGGAGCTAACAGAAGACTATCCAGATCGTAGGAGGCATTTCTGCGAAATAATGATGAATAAACTGAACAGAAATTGAATAGCTGTCGGTCCAATCCTTTTTTCTGATGAATCAACATTTATTTGATAGATTCGGTCTTTACTTGGTGGAAACTCATTTTAATTAAAAAAATGTATATAAGACAGTAATTTATTTCCACAAAAATGTTTGTACTAATACAACAATTGTTGTATGACATTGTACATTAGACAGTACAATGTAATACCTGAAGAAGCCACATCGTGGTGAAACAATTGTTGTATTACAAACATTTTTGTGGAAATAAATTACTGTCTTATATACATTTTTTTAATCAACATTTACATTGAAGGGAGAGATAAACCGACAAAATTGTAGATATTGGTCAGCGGAGTACCCTCATTGAATGCGTGAGAGACATACGCAGTATCCCCAAAAGGTGACCATATATATAGTTTGGTCCTATATTCATAGATGGGACTTTGACAGCCGAAAAATATTTGAGTTTGATTAGAGACGAAGTTTTTCCTGCGTTAGTCAACTTACTTTCTAATGTAATAGATTCAAGGCTACCGAATGAAAATGTCTGGTTCCAGCAGGATGGAGCTTACTCTATTATGCTTGAACGGTTAGAAGTTACTGAAACGAAAACTTCCCCAATAAATGGATTGGAAGAAGAGGTACAATTGAGTGGCTAGGTAGATCGCCAGACCTTACGCCGTTGAATATTTTTCTCTCTTTGTTCTCAAGAACAAAGTTAATGCAACACAGATTTCAAAGAAAGGATAGCTACAGAAATGCGGAATATTTCCACTCAAAGTTTACACAGAGTTAGAAACAAGTTTTATGGGAGACTGTGTTACTGCCAAGTAAAAGGTGGAGAACATTTTTAGCATTTATTTTAATATATTAAAATCAATTACATCATGTAATTTAAGTATTCAGTTTCTTGAAACCAATTATAGATACTTGAGAAATTTAATTCGGTATTATTCATAATAGATCGACCATACATGATATAGTTCGTTGAAATCAGGTTATTGAGGAGCTTTAAAAAATATAAAAATATACAGGTGTTCCCATTAAAATAAAGAGGACGGACTATGCTAGACTTACGCAAATTATCCTGTATATTTAAATTTATATTTAAAAAGCGCACTATTGAATTCAAAAGTTAACGTGTTCCAGTGTTTTTCATAATTTTCTAACATAGGGACACAAATATTTTTATTCCATAAGTGATTTCCACACTGTATACTGAAACAGTACAATAGAAATGTTTGTATTATATATTAAATATATTTGCCGGAAATCGAATGATAAAATAGGAGTAACAGAACACAACAAACAATTTTTGAAAATTTTGTTTGTCTATGTGTTCACACTCTTGGAAACAGTAGAAATTAACAGGAACAAGAATCTTTAAGTTCTTCTCAACGAGTAACCAGATGTCGTCAGATCTCCCTTGTTGAATATTTCTACTTAGTAAGGTATTTCCGATATTGGCTCTTATATATTTTATCGATATTTGTAACCACTTTTGTGCATATATCCACTTATGTGCATTTCCGCAAATTAATTTTTTTTTGAATGCCTTTTTTTTTCAAGTTTTTGCTGAAACCATAGCTCTATAAAATATGAAGTTGTAATTTTTAGAGTTCCAAATGTAAACCTGAAGAAGCCAAAGTATTAGTGAAAGAATTGTTATGAATTAATAAATTGTTTTATTTCTATTCCCTGAATTTAATGACGTAACTATTAGGAGTAAAAATAAGTTTGTGCTGTTTTGATAACAAATGTAGCTACTAGTTTATTATTACATTGTTTCAACTGGTAACACTTTCATTTGAAGTGTCATTGTTAGCCTATCTTTTCAGTATCTGCCATTTTATAATAATGTGTTTTTGCGGGGAGTTTTGCTTCATTAGGTACTTAAATATAAAGAGAAAGGCTGCCGAAAGTAACCGTATTTTAGAGGCAAGACTCGATAAAGATTCATCACAAACGCAAAAGAAATTCGCAAAACACTTGGAGTCACTCAATCAGTTATTTGCTATAGTTTTAAAGCAATGAGAATCATCCGAAATGTGGAAAATTAGATGCTGTATGAACTGAAGCTAAGAGATGTCGAATGCCGTTTTTTCACGTCTGAAAAACTGCCCCAACGGTAAAAAAGAAGAGGGTTTTTGCATTTAATTGTACTGCAATTGCCTCATCATCAACTGTTAAGCCGAATATTCAGGACGAGAAGATCATGCTGTATATTTGCTGAGACCTACTGATTATGGGGTTGTATGAGCTGCTACAACCGAACAAAAGGGTCACAGGGGAGGTCTACCGACGACAATTAATGCGTTTGAGCCGAGCATTGCGAGAAAAACGACGTCAATACGCCGACAGACACTACAAAGTTATTGACAATGCGTGACAATGCACGACCATATGTTACGTCCCTCGTTAAAACATCATCATCATCATCATTGGCTTCACAACTCCTAGTGAGTCTTAGCCTACTGTAGCCTTCCAACTCTCCAACTTCCAACTCGATTGTCTGCACTGTGGTTTATTCCAATATATTGTATCGCAGCATGTATTTTCACAACATGTCCTGTCGATCTTAAAATATTGGCCTCTCACGATATTCTCTTTCCCGTAAAGTTCTTTCAGTTCCTGGTTTTATCTTCGCCTCCACTCTTTCGTATGCAGATCTTGACAAGGACCGTAAATAATGCGTGAGATTTCTTTCCCATACCAGTAATTTATTTATTTCCCTTTTATTTAATGTCCAAGTCTCAGTACCATAGGTAATGACTGGTCTTAACATGGTCTTAAATGTTTAAATTTTTGTCCTTCTACCGAGAAGCTTAGATCTGAATAGATGTGGCAGAGCGAAGAAAGACCGATTTGCTCAAAGTATTCTTGTTGCGACATTCATTTCCACTGAGTTGTTATCTATGATGATGGATCCCAAATATGTAAACTCCTCTACAACCTCAAAATTGTAACCGTTAATGGAGACATTCTGTCTTATACGATTTCTTGTATTATTTGATACCATCATATATTAGGTTTTATCCTCATTTATCTTGAGGCCCATTGTTGATGCAGCCTATTCGAACCGTAAGAAAACGCCCTCTATATCTGTATTTGTTTGGGACATTGCGTCAACATCATCAGCATACGCCAAGATCATCTTTAGGCCCTGATCAGAGATATACGTTTGTAGATCAGAGAGTACTTTTCTCATTGCATACTCCAAAGCGAGGTTGAATAACAGAGGAGAGAAAGGATCTACTTGTCAAAGTCCAGAGTCTATACTGAATGCTCTTATTTACCACCTATCCTCACGTGTGCAAAGGAGTTGTTCACGCACATTTGCTCAAGTCTAACTAATTTCCTGGGAATCCCCTTCTCTGTCATAGCTTTCCATAATGCGCTTCTATTTACAAAATCGTAGGCCTGTAGAAAGTCAACAAATATCTGGTGTACATCTCAATTTTACTCTCAGTGCTTTTCAAGTAATTGTCTCATTGTAAATATCTGATCAACTGTTGACCTACCATGCCTGAAACCACACTGATATTCTCCAACGATCTCTTCCATGCATGGAAGTAATCTTCTCATTAATATGGTGGACATTATTTTGTCTACTACGTTTATCAGAGAGATTCCTCTATAATTACGACAAGACTCTTTCCCCCTTTTTTGTGTATCAGCACGATGGTGCTGCCTTTCTTTCGGCATGACTTCTCCTTCTCAAACTTTCTCTAAAGATGATGTATTTTAGCATGTAGATCATTACCTCCATATTTAAGCAATTCTGCTTCTATACCAAAAATGCCTGGACTTTTACCATTCTTTAGAGATTTTATGGCTCTTATCACTTCTTCTACAGTTGGTTGTTTGATCTCTGGTTCCGCCGATTGATATTCTGTCCCAACATAAAAAAATATCCGTATCATTCTTGAGTAGTGCCTCAGGACTAGAGTCTTTTCGGCTGAGCCATTTTGGCCTGAAACATTCGAAGGTATACCTTGGAACAGCTTCGAACCGAAAGATGGCGAACCTAACGCTAGGTCTGCGAGGATACAAACTAAGAACACTTATGGGAATTATGACAGTTCCCTGCAGGCAGGTCACTGCATTTTCACAAAATCGGTCACGCTAAAGACGATGAATGCAGGCTGTGTTTTGAGGACACTGAAACAGCCACGCAAATTGTCTCAGAGTGCCCAGCAGTGAGTCGCATTACATTCGAGTTCTTTGGTCAGGCTTTTATAGCCCACTGCGAACTGAAGAAATTACCCCCGAACAAGATTATTGGTTTAATCCAAAAACTGGATCTCGTCGGACAAACTAATTAGGGGTAAACCTCAATAGTCCATGCGGACGCAGTAGTTGGGTGAACATCTTGAGATCTACCGGATTAAGTAACTGGTATATGCGCTTGGCTCTTTCATTAGGTGACTACTCAGCAGTCTCCACAATCTACCCAAAAGCTAGTTGTGTGATAAGGGTATAAGCTAGAACCAATCCGAAGAGATGAAACCATCCCGCTTTCAGTTTCAGCTTCAGTACGAAAACTTACATCGTGACTAGTAGCATCGAAGCACTATCCAACTGCTACTGGCTCTGCAGTGTCAGTACCCGAGTTATTGGAAACGCAACTCACACGCCAAAGGGGTATTTTATTTCCACCGAACGCAGACTCAAGAAACAAGAAAATCCCAATAATCGATTGCAATTGACAATGGTACGAGCATCGTCAATCCGGCCCGTACCACCAAACCCCATGAACCCTTTTGAAGTATTTCAATTGGTCCTGGCTTCAAGCACCAACGGTCTAAGCTGTATCGTCGAGATCCAAAAACGTCTCGCAAATGATCCTGGTTCAGGACGAGGCCGGTCGAACCGTCAAGTCCCGTTAAACCCTGAAGCACTTCTCGAGAAATCCTGAATCATGAGATAGATGGAATACCCTGCTAGTTTAGCATGCAGATTTTCAACCACTGCCCCCTCGAGTCCAACCCTAAATTGGGTGACCAGATCGTACGAATACTTCGCGAGGGACGATCCACCCGCTCGAGGTAACGCAGTATATACATAACGCGCTCGGCCATTGGACGAAAAAATCCGGAGATTTACTGCAATAGGGTGGAGCAACGCTAGTTTTAAGGGTGTAAGCCCTGTGCTGCAACAGAAACCCTTGTCACTGTGTTGGACAACACAACTCAGCCCTCCATTTTACCTTTGCGGTGAAACTAGGGCCCCAATCAGATGAGCTTTCCTCCAAACGGATCCAGTGACACAGTGCGAAAGTCTCTTCTTTAGGCATCGAGACTTAATCCTCCATTTAATCGAAATCAAACTAGGATCTTAGTCAAGACAAGCACCCCCACCACGTTAAGGTACAGAGACAAATAGGGGACGTGGTTGGGTGGACACGTAAATTCTACCAGGTTTTCATATTGGCATGTGAGCATGGCACTTTCACCTAGTGACTACTCAGCAGTCTCTCCAGTCCACCCCTAGAGGTAGATAATGTGATTAGGATCACTTCATATCATCTCGCGAATCGAGAACTCCCCGAAAAGATGAACCCACCAGCTTCCAGTTTGGGCCTCGACTCAAAAACTAAAAGCGTCTGACTGATAGCAGCGAAGTACCTTTCATCCTCTACTGCCTCTGCAGGTCAGTACCCGAGTTGGCTTGTGACGCAGCTCACCCGCCGGAAGGACTTCTTATCCAAGCACCCGAACGCAGTCCCATGAACTGAATCCCAAGATTGATGACTTCAATTGATCCTGGTACGAGCACCGTCAACACGGCCTGTACGTCATGGCCTACGAACCCATGTGAGGTCTTTTGATTGATCCTGGCGTCAAGCACTAATGGCTAAGCCATTTCGTCGATATCCACAAACCCTAAAAAGTTACGCATTGATCCCGGTTTAGGACAAGGCCGGTGGAACCGTCAAGTCCCGCTAAAGCCTGAATCATTTCATGAGAATATCCCAAACATGGGGGTCTGCAAACAGATAAATGAAATACCTCCCTTGTCCAGCATGCGGACTTTCAACCACTGCCCCCTCGACTTCAACACCAATGGGGTGGCCAGGTGGTACAAGTAACATCTGAGGGTAATCCAACCTCCCCCCTCCCTCGAGCCCGAGGTAACGCAGTATGCTACATAACGCACTCGGTCATTGAACAGAAAAATCCGGAGATTTACTGCAATAGGGTAGAGTACGCTAGTTTTAAGGGAGAGGCCCTGTGCTGCGACAGACTCCCTGTCACTGAGTTAATCAACCGACTCAGCCCTCCATTTCACCAGAACGGCAAAACTAAGGCCCCATTCAGAGATTTTCCACCACACAGGTCTAGTGACTGGCACGAACGACATTACGTTAGGCGCCAGGACTTAACCCTCCATTTCGCCGGGACGAAACTAGGGTCCTAGTCATGACAAGTGCCCCCATCCCGTCAACATCTAATGCCTGGCGGCGGGTTGGGTGGACAGACGCCAGCTCACTATAAATAATAATAATAAGATTGCCTCAAAATACTTAGTCATCTTTCCAAGATATCCCCCTCCGCTGTCAACAATCGTCCACTTCCATCTCTCACAAATCCTGTCATCCGCAGATTTGCTCCCCTCTTATGCAGCTTAATCTCCTTATAAAATACTTAATTTCGATCTTGTTCATGCTCACTCTCAATTGTTCGAATTTATTGCTCAAGATGTCTCCTCTTCTTCGTTCTCAGGATTTTTCTAACCTACTCTATATTGCTCATATCTTTCTGTGGTCAAGTTAGTTATGTATTCTAATCGTCTTACATTTTTTTTGCTTCAGTACCCTCTCGCATTCCTCATCGTACCATCGCTTCCTCCAGCTGCCAGCTATCCTTCCCACTGCTAACTGATTTATAAATTCCTTAATGTCCTGCCATTCTTGTTCTATACTTCAATCTCATCTTCCTGTCTTCCGTTGAAACGTACTCAGAAACACTCAAATGGGAAGTCTTGCCCCATCCGCCATACAGACCAGATATTGCTCCTTCCGATAACCATTTCTCCATTTCGATGCAACATTCAAAAAATGGATCGATGCATGGATAGCAGCCAAAGAGCCGGCTTTTTTTTTTGGAATGGGATCCGTCAATTGCCAGGAAATGGGAAGAAGTAGTGGCTAGCGACGAACAATACTTTGGACTTTGAATGTATGAACAATTTTTCAAAATAGCTCCAATTTTCGACAAAAAACCGCAAAAACTTATTTATGCTCCAACGTAGAGATCGTTTTCAGTATTCTAGGACTGAAATCAGTTCAGTAAAAGAAAATAAATAATCCCGATTTAGTTCGAGATGAACCAAACCTCATTTCACCGATATCAGTAACTGCGCATGTGTGGACGGTTCAGAACTATGAACCAAAATAATATAATAATATTATTTGGGCGAATTTGGTACGACACCGCGGGAATTTAAAGAATATATCAAATCCATTAATGCTTTCCAATTCCGATAATTCCGATTTAAGCTGAAATAATATAAACACGAATATTACTCTTCTGATGAATTCATAACAAATAAAATATAGATTGTTTTGAAAATAACAAAATAACAACAAGGCCGCCATATTTCAATATTATGTTAATGGGTACCAATCTGATCGGCAATTTGATTAAGAATGCTTGTAATTGTGTATTATTTGGGTTGTTGAATAAAATATCTACACAAACGTTGATTGTTTGAACAATGGAAAACCACATTTAAGTATAATTATCATCGTCAGATAAGGATTTACTGGAAGTAAACAAAAATATTGAACTCTGTTATTTAATTGGTTTCAATATTTGTAGAGAAATACTCTAGTTGATAATGAGGGATTTCTTTTATTATTTAAAGTTTTATTAATGGGGAAAGTATAGTAGTAATTGAAATATGGAACAAATGGAAACTTGTATTATAAGGTTATGAGAAATATGAAGAGTTCGGGCCATTACTGTTTGTGGATTTTAATTAAGACAAGATTTCAGAAATATTACTTTCTTCTGCTATCAGAAAACTCAAAATTTGCGAATTATTTGTGACAGCAGAGTTGAGATATTATCGCATCTTCAAACAACTGAAAACTTATCAAAAGGTACAGACTTGGTAGATTGGTAAACAGATGTTACTTATCTAAATATCTCAAAAATTTTGGATTTGCATAGATCCGTACAGTCATTCATTATTTTTGCATTATTTTTATTGTGAACTAATTTGAAAATTTCAACAGATTCTAAATAATCAAGTTTCTTTCCTTTTGATTCTACATGTAAAATTTTAAGTTTATCTATTGTCGGAAAAGGATGGCCGTTTTCTAAACAATGACTGGCAAAAGTAGAAGTTTGTTTATTTTCAACGAAATTCTATTTATGTTCGTTGAACCTCGTCTGAAAGGAACGTCCCATCTGTCCTATATATTTATTACTGCACGTCAAACGAGATAACTGAAAAACTCCCGATTTATGTATGTTTGGAGTTGGGTCCTTTGCATTAAATAATACGTATGATAATTTATTTTGTTCTCAAAATTGGATAATTGTTAATATTGCTTTCAAAACATAAAATAAATTATCATCCGTATTATTTAATGCAAAAGACCCAACTCCAAACATACATAAATCGGGAGTTTATGAGTTATCTTGTTCGATGTGCAGTAATAAATATATAGGACGGACGGGACGTTTCTTCCAGACGAGGTTCAACGCACATAAAATAAATTTCATGAAAAATAAACAAACTCTTACTTTCGCCACTCATTGTTCAGAAAACGGTCATCCTTTTCCGAAAAGAGATAAACTTGAAATTTTACATGTAAAATTAAAAGAAAAGAAACTTGATTATTTAGAATGTGTTGACACACGGATCTATGTAAATCCAAAATTTTTGAGATATTTAGATGAGTAACATCTGTTTACCAATCTTATTTGACGTGCCGACGTTCTAATAGTTGTTGAGCTTCCTCTCATTTTAAACCATTTTCAACCTGTTTTTATTACCTCTTCTACCTCTGTGTATTCATAAATACCCTGTTCTCCTTGTGGAGTCTTCAGTAGTCTGAAGATAAGATAGTTAATTCCCGAAACTCGAGTCACAATTGAATGTGTAAAATATAAATTTATTGGCAGTAAAACATAGTCATTTTTACAACTTGTTTTAATTTTATAGCTATTTCGGTCTCTAGATCTCTTCAGATATGTATTGAATTCAGATTCAAATATATAACAAAATCAAAATTTAACTCACCACATAAGATAAAATCTGGAACGAATAAACTCGAAGTAAGTTTTAAAGTATCCAAAATAAAACAGGAATGATCAACGTGTTGTTACCATTAACCTCATCTTGATCATTCTTCTTTGATTTATTGACTAACAGTCCCCAATTTTCGTATTCGCCCAAGAGCCTTGTTGTCATGAACCCCAAATCTTCCGTGTCTTGAGCCACTACCACTCGATCGTCTGCAAAATAGAGGATGTATCAAGTTTTCTCGTTATTCAGTTGTATTTCCATTCCACTGCAAGATCTTCTCCATTTCTGAAGTGCTTCGTTCAGAAATATCTTGAATAGCGTTGGAGACAAACAGCATTCCAGTCCTACGTTTTTAGATACTCCAAAGCTTTCGTATACTCATACGTAATTTTATTCTTGATGTTGCTTGATTATAGAGCTGTTTTACTGCTAGTTTGATATTGTTGTTTATTGAGGATTTTTCTAAAACTTACCAGAGCTTTTGAATAGAAACATTTTCACAGGCTTTTGTATTATCGACAAAAAGCAGATGCACTTCTCTGTTTGCAGCGACTTTCTTTTCATTCAGCTCAACTAAACTAAAAATGTAATTTACACTTAATCGTCCAGTGCGAAATCCTGCTTGCTCTTCTATTTCATATGCTGCCTATTCTTGTTCAACTTAATTCCGAAGAATTTGTCCATATAATTTACCCATTGTACTCGTGACTGAAATGCATCTATAGTTAGAACATTCATCCTTTCTTCCTTTTTTATGAATGGGTGATATCCAGGCTTTTTCAGCTTATTTGTACCATTTTTTAAGACTCTCTGGTCCTGGTGCTTATTTGGTTTTCATAGATCATACCGCTTTTTTTATTATATATTCGTCAATGCTTATATGTTCTCCTTGTACAGTGTATCGTATAGTTGAGTTGGTAAGATATGGCTTCCTGTCTTCTTTTAGCTCCTGGGGGTAACGATTTTTACATTTTTCCATTTGTATGGGTTGTATATTTATTCTATATGAGCATATCAACAGCTAAAACCAAATCTTTAGTTGTCGCAAGGGAACCCATAACATGTAAAATTGTAATAAACAATGAAATAATCGAACAAGTTTCGAAGTTCGAATACCTTGGGGTGGAAGTTTCCAGTTGCGGAGACCTGAAAACAACTGTACGCAAACAAGCCAACAAAGCAGCTCATATATCGGGATGCTTACGGGATGTCATTTGGAAGAATAAAGATTTGAGATTGGACGGGAAAATCCGCATATATAAGTCATGTGTTAGGCCTATTATGACATATTCTATCGAGACGAGAGCCGATACAGCGGAGACGAAGAGGATTGTAAGGACCACGGAAATGAAAACGTTAAGAGCAATAGCTGGGAAAACATTACTGGACAGAATACCAAACAGTCAAATAAGAGAGCGATGTAAGGTTCAGGATGTTGTGCGATGGGGAAGACAGAGGAGAAGAGAGTGGAATCAGCATGTAAGCAGAATGAGCCCTCAAAGATTAGCCCGAATAGCGAGGAATTTGAAACCAACTGGAAAAAGACCACCAGGACGTCCCTTCAAAAGATGGCGAGACAGTTGGCAGTCCACATCACAAATACGGCTGCAGAACTAAACGAGATGAAAAAAAAATCGTGAAGAACAGGCCTAGGGCCTAATATAAGTAGAAGAAGAAGAAGATGTTTCTTTCTGCAGGTAGTTCTCTGGTCCTGGTGCTTTTTTGGTTTTCATAGATCTCACTGCAATTTTAGTGACCGAATCAGGTGCCATGCCTCTGATGATCTCGTACCACTCTTGTAACACAGTCCACCTCTCTACTTTTCCTTTCCCAAGTTTCGTTCTTGTTCTCACTTATTAGATCTTTATATTTACTTTGTTCTCGTTTTTTTTTTGTTATGAGGTCGCTATCATCTTTTGTATTAAGCCATTTATTACATGCTTTTAATTTATATCATTTCTGTTCCTCTACCTCTTTCTTCCAAGTCAAGTTATGGTTTTTCGTCTGACAATGGCTTTTTATTACTGAAGTCTCGTGTGCAGCTGAGTACAGGGACACAATTATGTGTTTATGGAAATGTGTTGTTTCCATGGTCCGGTACTGAGCACTTAGTTTTCGATCCAGCCGGTTTTGAAATAGGGTTCTAGTACTCCATTCATACAGACTATCAAAGTTATATTTGTCTTGCCTTAGTTTTATATCTGTATATGACCATCTATGTCTATGTTATACATTCTGTCAAGAAAGTACCGGGAATTATCGATTTAAATCTGGCGGGGCAATGAAGCAAGTAAAAATTTTTTTTCCTAGGTTGGTACCACTGTCCTTAATTACTATGTCAAGCTTGAGCGGGATCTGTCAACTAGTGTGTTTGCAACAGCTGATTAAGTCAGTCGATGTCAGAGTGCGTGCCGATTTTTACTATAGGTGATTACGTTGAGCAAAGAATTTGTTTAAAGTTTTGTGTTGCAAATGAATTTTCGTGTGCCGATGCATTGAAAATGTTGCAAAAGGCCTTTGGTGATAATGCTCTATCGAAAACTCGTGCATATCAGTGGTACAGAGCCTTCAAGGACGGTCGTGAAGTGGTCGCCCATCCACGGCTTCGATCGAAGATAACGTCGATAAAATTAAGGAAAGGGTGCTGGAAAACCGTCGTACCAGCTTGAGAGAGATAGCACATGATCCTAAGATATCCCACGAGTCCGCACGTACGATTTTGATTGATATTTTGGGCATGAGAAAGGTGGCCGCACGCCTCGTACCGAAAGACCTGAATTTTCTTCAAAAACGTCATCGCGAACAGGTTGCTTCAGACATGCTGGATCGCTGTAATTCCGATTCTACATTCATGGAACGCATTATAACTGGTGATGAGACCTGGGTCTACGAGTACGATATGCAAACAAGCCAGCAATCATCGGAATGGGTGGCAAAAAATGAGCCGAAACCGAAAAAACCACGCCAAAGCCGCTCGAAAATGAAGGTGATGCTCATTGTTTCTTCGATATCCGTGGCGTGGTGCACTACGAATTCGTTCCAGTGGGTCAGACGGTAAACAAGGAGTATTACCTAGGCGTTATGAAACGTTTGCGTGAGCGTATCCGTAAGAAGCAGCCAAATTTGTGGGCGAACAACTCATGGATTTTGCATGACCATAACGCGCCTTCTCACCGAGCTACGATTGTGACTGACTTTCTCGCCAAAAACTCAACAAACGTGCTTTAGCAACCACCGTATTCGCCGGATTTGGCTCCCTGCGACTTTTTCCTCTTCCCAAAACTAAAATTGACCCTTCGTGGCACCCGTTTTGAGTCGATTGAAGCCATAAAACAAAATTCGGCGCGAGAGCTAAAGTCCATCCCGGAAAGCGCCTATAAAAAATGTTTCGATAATTGGAAGTGCCGTTGGCATAGATGTATTGGAGCAAATGGAGCCTATTTTGAAGGCGACCCAATAAATTTTGACGATTAAATGTAAAAATGTTGTTTTAATTGAAAATTCCCGGTACTTTCTTGACAGAGTAGTATGTGATACCAATTTTCGGAATTAGTAAAAATTGGTCATAGCCCCACACTCAATTGACCTATATACTCTTGTGCCCTTTGCATGCCACTTGGTGTCTTATTTTAGGATTATAATATTCTACTAATTTTCAAATATTTTCAGAAGATAAAAATTTTTTAATTCATAAAAACTGTATAATTATTGCATTAATCAATTAGTCTAGCTATTGCTTTATTAAATCTGGACGAAAACAATACCGCAATTTCCATAACCGCAGATATCTTTCAGGCCTGAGTTAATAATTCCACTCGACTGCAACCTACGACATTTCGAATTATCATTTTTTATCTGGGACGTTTTGGCGCTACGTGCGGTTTGCACGAGATTAAGGGACCGATAGCCCAACCGGGTTCTCATGTCCCATTTCCTATTCGAATAAATTCGGAAAAATTATCTGTTCCGATTATGGCGTCGACGTTTCCGTCGAAACCGTGCCTTATTTGTCGGCGATAGAGCCTTTTCCGGCGTCCTTCAATCGATTTGTTGATGACTTTGAGGACACAAAGAAGGCTCTGATAACGCAGGAGATGTCGGCCAGCCTTTGAAGGGCGCAAGAAAGAGATTTCGCATTTAAGAATGTGAACGAATTTTCGTTTATCGTTTCGTCAAATGGTTATGAGTATTTTCGAATCGCGTGAAAAGATTTCTCTTTCGTGCGAAATTTTCACAATTCACGTACTCTGCAGAAGCCTCTAAAATATATTTGAACTCCCTTGTAGTAATTGAAAGACGTTTCTTTCAATAGAACAATAAATGTTTGACATATGATCTTAATTCTTGCGTTATTTTGAAGCTTGAACAAGCTTCGTTAACACTGACGCACTCGATCAGTCAATTCTTGATCACTCTATTTACTCATTCGATAATTTAATGAATGTTTTCTTCCGAGGTATCAACAGTCTGTGGCTTGTTGACATAGACTTGTGCTTTAACATATTCCAAAGAGAATAATCTACAGCTATTAAATCACATGACCTTGGCAGTCAATTCATAATCCTCATCGTGAGATGATCCCTATCGTCAAACTCTCCCCTCAGCCAAGCGAGAGAAGCATCAGCTCTATGGCATTTAGCGCCATCTTGTTGAAACCACATCTCTCTCGAATATTGATGAAGATGAATTTTTTTAACTTTTCAATTTTCGAGAATGGACGTTTGAAACTTTCGAATACATCTAGAAATCAACAAATGTGGACCGTACTTCGAAATTTCGAACCAGTGTTTGAATCCAGGAGCAGTGTGATTAAAAATTTTTTTTCTCATATGATTTCGTCGAAAAGTATAAGTATATGCAGGTTCGTTCAAGGAATTATTTTCCCTTTTTTACTTGTCAACATGTAACAATACAGATCGATGGGAGAATGAGGGAGCCTTTCAACCAATTATTTTCAATTCATGAGAAAATAGTTCTAAAACTGCAAAAAATACATTTATTTGACTTTAGGATGACAGACCACAGAATTCTGTGTTTTTGTTCATTATATTTACTATATATATTTCATGGATTCGGTCTCGACTTGATGGAAATTCAATTTCAACCAGTTATAAATAAAATTCAATTTCCACAATTTTTTTTATTGTTTTCAATTGTGTTGCCACACTGTGGCTTAATCATATACTACATTTAAACTGATACTGTATGAAAACTTACATTGGTACTTATATATGTATTCACAGGTATTAAAGGAAGTGGGACTAGAAGTAGAATTATATTTATTAGGGTATTCTCAATTAGGTGAAGAAATAACGTCGATGGAAATAAAATTTATTGGGATAGCCGTTGGTTTTTCCAAATTACATGAAGAAATTCAATGAAGGTGACCTATTCGTGTCCGTTTGTTCGTTTAGGAGAATTTTCTGAGAATTATATCGGTTTGTTTCAAGTGAGTCTAAGAATGTTAATATAGAATCTTTACTCTCGATATGTATAATTTCATATTTATTATTGAAATTATGTTCAAATTCTATTAGATGGTTGGCATAAGTGAAATGTGTTGAATTTGACGTGAAGCTTCTTTGATGTTCGTGTATTCTTTTCTTGAATGATCTGCCGGTTTGACTAGTATAAACCATTGGGCAATCCTTACAAGTTATAGACTCCTGAATTATCATCTTTGTTTGTTATATCTTTATTATTTTTAATATATTTATCAATGTTATTAATGGTTCTAAAAGCTGCTATGTAATTCAAATATTTTTTTAAATAATTGGCAATGTCTTAGGAAATTCTATTCATATATGAAATTTGTATGAAATTCTTCGGAATAAAGACTTACAAAGTTCAACTAGTGCAAGAAATGAAGCCTCGTGACCATCCGATGCATTAACATTCCGCTCAATGGGCTAATGATCGACGGCCGAGGATAAAAATTTTCCCTGAAAAATAACTTTTAGCGATGAAGCTGTGATTTGACTCCACTGGACTATTGTTTGTTGGGATCCTTTAAGGATTAGTGTTATGCTAATCCTCCAGAAGCGATTGATACTTGGAAACACGAAATCAAAGTTACCATTCATGAGATTGAGTCCCAAACAACCGACAATGTAATGGAAAATTAGATTGATCGGATGGGGCCAGTCGTGGCGATCATTTGAATGATATTATTTCTCATTCGCAAATGCCAATGTTCAGCCTTGCTAATGAACTCACAAAATTGAAAAAATATTAATTAGTTTTCTATTTATAGCTGATCCAAAATGCAACTTTCAAATGGCCTAAATCTTACTAGCATAATTCCCAATAATATTATATTTCCAGCAAATCAACCAGAAACGCGTCACTAAAGTATCAGGAGTATAGGGATAACTGCGATTTGACAGAAGGAAGAAGCATTGACAAATTATCATAGAAAGACTCACGCCGCAACAACGTTAACAAATTGTTGCTATTCATTTTCAAAATCAGTGATGTATTCGCCAAACTTCGTGGAATTGATGGTTTACATAATCGTCCATCAGAGCAGCTTACTCGTCGAACTATCGATAGATTTCGGACAAAACTTTCTCTACTCGATGCAACAACAACAACAAGACAAAGAACTGTACTTGCAGAAGAAAAAATATCGCTGCTGTAAGTCATGGTGTTAATGATGATCCAGATTTGTCTGTTCGTCGACGTTCACAACAAGTTGGACTCTGTGCATCCACCACATGGAGAATTTTGCGTAAATATCTTGATCCATACCTATACAAGATCCAACTGGTTCAAGAACTAACCCACAAATCCAATTAGAAAATATCCGAATTCAAAAAACGATGAACCCAGGAGCAAATCAACGAATACCATACTGAGAAACTCAAGAAACTCACCGGAAACATTTTATTGATATACCTACATTTATTTGATAAATATACATTTTTCGTTCATTATTTTATACAGCATGTGCATTTTTTAATTACTCAGTGGGTATAAATGTTGTGAAAAGTTACCCCAACACGGAGGCAAGAGGAGGTGTAGCTTCTTTTGTGAAAGATGATATCCCGTTCGAGGAACTGAATTTGAACTCTGCCCTACAAGCAACAGTCATAAAGATACTGTGTCCTATCACGTGAACCATCTAACAGAATATAATTTGGGGCTCTAATGAAAACAATTAGAATTCCGGTAATATCTTCATCGATCCTAAATCATATTTAAAAAATAACATCAACCAACAATAAATATAACTTACCTAAAAGACGTCCTGGGATCATCACTGTGAACAACTAACTTTAAAATCCAAGATATTCAAAGATCACACAAAACTGTAAGGTATTAAAAAGACAAAAAAATGTTTTTTCAAATTAAAATTGTAGAAGACTGACAGATCAAATCTGTTTTGATGTTCAAATTTTGTTATATTCCTTCAATAAAGTAAAAAGCCTATTCCCATTTTATACATAATAAATAATTATATTTAGTAACATAAATAGAGGTTAATACTTGATAGAAGGTATATAAAATTTTTGAAATATTTTAATATTAGCCTTCTACATATTTAATTTCAAAAAATTATATTTAATAATTATAACTTCAGAAATTAAAGAATTGAAAGATATTTGTTTTTATAAGATTTTTCAGCAGAAACAAAATTTTGTCTTATAATGAATGTTTATTTTATATGTCGTTTGATATAAGTGGTACTTATATGACATTATTTTAATTGAATTTCTGAAGTTATAATTATTTAATATAATTTTTTGAAATTAAATATGTAGAAAGCTAATATTGAAATATTTAAATAATTAGATTTAGGCTTGAATAAAAATCTCAATATGGAATATTAATAGTTTAAAGGAGACCTTATAATACCTTACAGCTTTCTGTGATTCCAGGATGTCTTTTAGGTAACTTATATTTATTGTTGGTTGATGTTATTTTTTAAATATGATTCAGGACCGATGAAGATATTACCGGAATTCTAATTGTTTTTTGAAGATATAATGCCTGTTTTGAGAGATTTTGCATTAACTTTTTTAAATATATTAAATATTTCAAATAAATTATATTTTCTGAGAAGTCCTTAAATTATGTTTCGTATTTTTGAAAAGGAATTAGTTTTCATAATTGTAAGATCAGAAAAAAATTTTTGTCTCCTTCAAATATTTATTCATTAATTTTAATTTACAATTTATATTTGTGGGTTTATTTATTCCATTTAATATCGTATATTGAGATTTGATTTTATACTACTCTGTCAAGAAAGTACCGGTAATTTTCAATTAAAACAACATTTTTACATTTAATCGTCAAAATTTATTGGGTCGCCTTCAAAATAGGCTCCATTTGCTCCAAAACATCTATGCCAACGGCACTTCCAATTATCGAAACATTTTTTATAGGTGCTTTCCGGGATGGACTTTAGCTCTCGCGCCGAATTTTGTTTTATGGCTTCAATCGACTCAAAACGGGTGCCACGAAAGGGATATTTTAGTTTTGGGAAGAGGAAAAAGTGGCAGGGAGCCAAATCCGGCGAATACGGTGGTTGCTGAAGCACGTTTGTTGAGTTTTTGGCGAGAAAGTCAGTCACAATCGTAGCTCGGTGAGAAGGCGCGTTATCGTCATGCAAAATCCATGAGTTGTTCGCCCACAAATTTGGCCGCTTCTTACGGATACGCTCACGCAAACGTTTCATAACGCCTAGGTAATACTCCTTGTTTACCGTCTGACCCTCTGGAACGAATTCGTAGTGCACCACGCCACGGATATCGAAGAAAACAATGAGCATCACCTTCATTTTCGAGCGGCTTTGGCGTGGTTTTTTCGGTTTCGGCTCATTTTTTGCCACCCATTCCGATGATTGCTGGCTTGTTTGCATATCGTACTCGTAGACTCAGGTCTCATCACCAGTTATAATGCGTTCCATGAATGTAGAATCGGAATTACAGCGATGCAGCATGTCTGAAGCAACTTGTTCGCGATGACGTTTTCCAGCACCCTTTCCTTAATTTTATCGACGTTATCTTCGATCGAAGCCGTCGATGGGCGACCACTTCACGACCGTCCTTGAAGGCTCTGTACTACTGATATGCACGAGTTTTCGATAGAGCATTATCATCAAAGGCCTTTTGCAACATTTTCAATGCATCGGCACACGAAAATTCATTTGAACACAAAACTTTAAACAAATTCTTTGCTCAACGTAATCACCCATAGTAAAAATCGGCATGCACTCTGACATCGACTGACTTAATCAGCTGTTGCAAACACACTAGTTGACAGATCCCGCTCAAGCTTGGCATAGTAATTAAGGACAGTGGTACCAACCTAGGAAAAAAATTTTTTACCTGCCTCATTGCCCCGCCAGATTTAAATCGATAATTCCCGGTACTTTCTTTACAGAATGTACGTCTATTAAATATAAGCCGTGCTTATAAGACATTAATTTAATTCCAAAAGTTTTTTGAATAAATTTTTTTTTTTAATTAAAATTGTAGAAGACTGACAGATTAAATCTGTTTTTATATTGAAATTTTACTATGAAGTCTATAAATATAGAAGAGTATAAGAATAGTTACAGGCAGGAAATTCGAAAGTCCATCTTCGCTCCTTATGTTTAACTGAAGAGAAGTAATAAAACCGACAGAGGTGGTAAATGAATTAGCTGCCGAGTTTAATAGGATGACCTCTAGACAAGTGACTATAAGTTCAGTGGAGCAAAGAAACATAGTGAAGGAGGGTGGAGAAATGAAGGATTGTAATCTACCTTTTACTCTGCAAGAGTTGGAGAGAGCCCTGAACGACACCAATAAATTCAACACGTCGACCAGATGATTCGTCAACTGCCCTGACCAGAAAAAAAAAATATTTTGAACTTGTATAATCAAATATGGACCACGGAATAACAGCGAAACTCATGGAAGGAATTTATTATTATCCTAATTCCTAAAGGGGGTATATCTTTTACCTATTGTGTGGGAAAAATCCTAAAAAAAATGGTAAATTACAGGCTGGTCTGGTACTTGGAGACAAAAAATCTACTGTTTGACTCTCCAATGGGTTTTTCTAAGAATAAAAGCACTTTAGATTGTTTGAAAAAATTGGAAACGGCAATACAGAAAAGTTTCGCAGACAGAAAACATTTGGTAGCGGTTTCATTAGACCTAGAGATGGCACATGATAGGGTGGACAGGAAAATCAACATAAATGCCCTACAAGATAAAGGAAGTTGCGGAAACATGTTGGATTTCATTCGGATTTTTAACTGAATTTAAACGATTTAAACCGATCGTTCAGGGTAAGGTTAGGTGAAAACGAATCGGACTCATACTTTCAACAGAACGGCATTCCTCAGGGCTCCACACTTAGCGCCACTCTTTTTCTGGTGGCAGTGGACGGGCTGGTAAGAAATGTTAACAAAGAAAACGGAACTTGCATGTACGTTCACGATTAAACGATATATTTTCCTTCCCATGAATTGGATAACATTGAGCAGATGCTTCGGGGGGCAGTAGATGTGATTGCAGAAAATGCAGAAAAATATGGATTTTATTTCTCGTGCAAGACCACATGCATTCAGTTTTGTCGTCTAAGAAATGTGCATCGAGATTCTATAATAGTTCTCAATAATACCCCAATAGACATGAAGAATAAACTAAAAATACTTGGACTACTATTTGACAACAATTATATTATTGGAAAAATCATATTGAGAGCATAGCTGCTAGGTGTAAGAAAGCACTGAATATTATTAGATGTCTATCAATAGTGCTTTCCAAAACTGAATACAGATTTGCTGTGTACTCGTCAGTCAGGAAGTCACATCTAGAAAAATCAGAAAAAATACACCGGGAGGGATAACGGTAATGCATCGGTGCATTTAGGACTAGTCCATCAATGTCCACAGTGAGGCTGGGGTTCCTGCACTGAAGTTCTCAAAACATATTATTTATTATTATTATTATCCTGATACTCCTAGATCTTCTGTGAAGATCCCTCAGAAGCTTTTTCAGCTTGTGCGAGTTGGGAGTTCAGTTGTGTTCTGGGTAGGCCTTGTTACTGCGATCTTGCGCCACTTTAGGTCACAGCACTGTTAATTTTCGATCCAACAGTGAAATGGTAGCAGACACCCGTCCAACTAGAAAATTTTTTTCTATCTGAACAGGATTCGAAACCGTACCTCCCGGTCACGAGCTATCCACACTATTACACGGATTAACTACATCTCAAAAATATGAACTTAAAAATCTTCTCCAGGTGCTCGAAGAAAATATACATCGAGTATTTCTCACCATTACGCGATCACTGTGAGTGAGGGTACAAGAACTTATAAAGAGAAATCGACTGAAATCACCCAGAGTTTTATGATTTGTCAGATTCGGAAGTGTCACCCTGGTTGCTTAAACGTCCCAAAATACACCTTGAATGCAGCAGATACAAAAGGGTATCAACTATTACCAGGCAATATAGTACATTTGACTTCCACCGAAAAAAATATTATTTATTGATGGTTGCCGAACTGACGGTTCGGTATAGGATATATATAGGAGTGGTTGCTGAATCAGAAAAATGGTAGTAGCGTCTGAACCTACGAACATCAATATATAAAGCGGAATTAACAGCAATTCTAAAAGATCTCCAACTAGTGGAATCTTGGCAATGCGGTACTTACCTTATCTGCTCTGATTCGTTGAGTTCTCTGAAGTCTACTGAGTCTACTCTCGATGTCTTCAATACAGATAGATCCTCTTGTACAAAAGATTCTCTTGACATGCAAGAAACTGATTATTGAACATAAATATATAGTTTTTGCTTGGTGTCCAGGAGCATCATCTAAGAGTGTCAAATTTGTTTTATCAAATTGATGGCAGATTATTTAACTTGACGGTGTTCTTGAAAATTTTCTCCATTTTTCGCTCTCTCATTGTTTTCTTCATATATAGTATGTTTGATTTGTATGTATTTCATATCGTATATGTTATATACTTTATTTAATTATATTAACTGAACGGCTAATGGCCTAGCAGTCGATGCCGTTATCTGGAAAAAACATATCAATTTTTCGATCTCAAATTCAAATATTGCACTGGCTCTGTGAAAACTTAGTGGGTTATGATTAGTATTATTTTCAGTGACACATTTCATAGTTTCCCCCAATTGAAACACTAGTTTTAGCAGAAAAACATAGAGCATTTACTCAAGGTTCTAACAGCCTTCGTTGTTTAAAAATAATGAACCAAACATCGAAAGGAAGCAAATATCCGATTCTGCAAACACCAGCAACCGGTCATTCCGGAACGCACCACCGCTGAACGCAGCCTCGCCCACCTCTGTCGCCCTTTCTCCTCGCTGACATATCAATTTCTATGCATCGTTTCGATATTGATTGTTGAACCGTGGTTGATAAGAGTTCGTTCACATCCGCGGGCAGAGGGCTATTCATTTCCATTTTGTGCCGACTCGCGTTTAACGACCGCCGCAGTCACAAAGAAATGCCATTCGTCTTCCGAAGATCGACAGTTCACAGTTCTTTATCCTTCTGGCCCGTACGCTGAGCGCGCCTTAATTGTCGATTGTTTTCACTTTTTCTACCGTTTTGATGAATTGGCTTGGTCTTGACATTTTTCATTAGCGCGTAGGACTGTGGAAGGTCATAGAATAACGGGGCGCTGTTCGTTTCTGCTCTGTGTATTTGGTCATAGAGGACGACCTATTGAAGGGTGTGTTCCGTATGAGGTCATCCGGAAGGGAATCTGGGTTGGTTGTATCGTATTTAAAGCATGTTTAAATAGGAGTTTTCGCGGCGAAATATTGAAATATTCATTGTACTAATTTAGCCCCTATATATTCTGAAAACTGTTAGAGATCGAATGTAATTCTCCTTCCGAATTCTATATTTCAATGTTTCCTGGCTGTGTTGTCTTGATCTACTAGTGATAGTGTAGATAAAATAAGAATAAGCGGCGGAAAATTGATGAATGAAGAAATACAAAAAAACAATATTTGAATATGTAGCTGAAAACGGTGCCTCAAGAGTGTTGAAAACAGTTCGTAAAAACCCTTCTTTATTCAAAACTCTTCCGGATTTCACAAATTTATCTAAGTGGTGAAATTAATAGACCTTGCACTAGGTGAAATATAATAACAATACAGTTTTCTTAGAAAAAAATCGGTTTATATAAAAGATATTTCATTAAGAATGATGATAGTATTCAAATTTTCAATTGTTTGACGTACCAACTACTCTTGCTTTATTTTGAAGCCTGAACAATGCAATTATGTTTGAAATAAGTCATCTTTCAAATCACACACCAGATCGCTCCAATCTCTGATCACTTTATGCAATAATTTCGGCTGTGTTTCGCCAATTACTTGACCAATGGTTTCTTCTAAGTGGTCTGTGGCTTGTTAGTAAATCATATGACCTTGACAGCCAGTTCAAAAATCTCCGTCGTGAGATGATGCTATCGAGCCTAGCATCAGCTTTATGGTGAGCAGCGCCATCTTGTTGGCACCACATTTCTTCAATATTCATGTTATCGAATTCTGGCCGTAGAAATTCGAGTAAAAATGATCCTATAGCAGAGGCCATTCACGGTTACGGCTGTTTCATCTCCATTTCGTAAGAAATAAGGTCCTACGATGCTGTTATGCCATAAATCGTACAACACAGTGAGTTGTTTTTAATAATACAACGGAATTTCGCGTAACACCACTGGGTTGCCCTCGCACCAATAACAACAATTTTGCTTCTTAACAAAGCCTTGTAACCAAAATTGTGCTTCCTCTGAGAAGATGACTTTTTGGTTCAAATCAAGATAGTGTTTCAAGTGCAGCAAATTAGCGATGTAATCTATCATCATTTGGCTTTAGTTCTTGAATCAAAACTATTTTAAGAGGACGCAATCCCAGATCTTCACGCAATATTCTTCAAGTTGACGTCAGAGAAAGCCCACTTGTTGCGATCATCGTGAAATCGATAAATTTGTCTCATGGACAACACTAGTCGCTGGAGCTAGAATCTTCTTCTCACTTAGAACGTTTCGTCGTCACTTTGGTGCCTTATTTTAAAGTTTACTCACGGTCAAACTTTTTCACAATGAAGCGTAAAACATGCGGAGATTACCGATGATGGTGACACTATTCTTGAGGAAATAAACGTGAGTACCGAAAACTCACTCTAGAAAGAGACTCACCAAATTGAGATTCTTGTGATGATCGGTTACAGGGTTAATTGCAGAAGTCAAGTTGAAGTGGCAAGCTTATTTAATCAGAGGTATCCACAGTTTCCTAATATTTCACAAAGTACTGTGTCTGAAATTAATGCACAATTCAGAGAACTTGGACATGTCAAACCATTAAAGAGAAAACCATAATTCGTTCAAGATACCGTGTAATTTTTTTTTGTGATATTTTGTTAGGTATTGCAGGGGGTCCACGTCAAATTTCCCATGAAAATAAAATAAGTAATACAGCTATCATAAGAAAAACTTTATCCAAATATTATGACTTTTGTGTAGGAGCTGAAAGAAGACGATTCAGATTGTAGAATTCATTTCTGCGAAATAATGATGAATAAACATAACTGAAATGAAATAGCTGTTGGTGCAATCCTTTTTTCTGATGAATCAACATTTACATTGAACGGGAAGGTAAACCGACAAAATTGTAGATATTGATCAACGGAGAATTTCCATTGAATGAGACACATAAGCAGTATTCTTAAAAGGTGAAGTTTGGGAAGGTATCATAGGTGACCATATTATTGGTCCTATATTTATAGATGGGACTCTGACAGCCGAAAAACCGCAATATTCCCCAACAAATGGATAGGATGAGAAGGTACTATCGAGTGGCCAGCTAGATCGCCAGAGCTTACGCCGTTGGACTTTCTTCTCAAGAACAAAGTTTATGTAATACAGCCGACGAATATCGCAGACCTCAAAGAAAGGATAACTAAAGAAATACGGAATATTTCAAATCCAACTTTAAACAAAGTTAGGAACGATTTTTATAGGAGACTGTGTTATTGCCAAAAACGAGGTGGAGACCATTTTGAGCATTTATTTTAATGTATTAAAATCAATTACATCATGTAATTTAAGTATTCAGTTTCTTGAAACCAATTATAAATACTTTGGGAATTTCATCCGATATTATTCATTAAGACCATGATATAGTTCGTTGGAACCATGTTATTAGGTATCTTTGAAAAATATAAAAATATATAGGTTGTTCCATTTGAAATAAATAGGACGGACTATGCTGGACTTGTGCAAATCACGCTGTATATTTAAATTTATGTTTATAAAGCGTACTATTGAATTTAAACGTTGACGTGTCTCAGGATTTTCTATAATTTCCCAAAATAAGAACACAAATAATTGTATTCCATAAGTGCTTTCCACAGTGAATAACGATGCAGCTCGAAGGGTGAACGATAAAGCCTTTCAACTATGTATTTTTCATTTTCCGGATATTTTCCGGTTTTTGGGAGGACAGTTCTAAAGCTCTCACAAATGGCGTTTGTTTAACTTTCGTAAAACAGAACAAAGAATTCAGTGTTTTTATTCATTATATGTAGCTTCTTTGAGAAGTAATTCACAGATTTGAAATTTTCAGGAGAAATGGACTGTTAAACAAGCGCGCAAAGGCTGAGTTCACGTCAGTGCTTTCCACCATTTTTTAACATGTAATTTATTGTGATTCTTATTAGATTAATATCATCTCAACTTTAAAAGCACCCTATAGAGATTGAAAAAGGAGTGTTTAAAGACCGTATTACCAGTTGTTAAGAACCTAATTGTTGGTTTAGCATTTATCACAGGAACCCCTCAAAAAGTGAAATTACGTTTCGCCTGTCACGAATCATTAAATCTATAAGAACGTACCCGAGAAAGCTGTATGGTCTTCTGCGGATTCAGAAGCAATGCGGAGACATTAATTTGTAAGAATATATTTAGTGCCAAACGAGCCATGTCAATAATCGCAAGAAATAAACAAATAATGTAATTCGACAAGTTCATCGCTCCACTTTCCAGCAGATGAAAGTCAGATCGCTTCCAAGGAAAGTGATATAATCTTATGAAATTTCGTTTTCTTCATACGCTGGGAAGAAAGTTGAAAAATCGAATTACAATCTTGAATATGTCTCACATTTATTATATTTATAATTATTGTATGGAGTATCGAATGCCACGTAAGACTCTTTTAAGTTACTAACCCTTTGCGTATCTATCAACATAATTTGAAGCATGTAAGTAACATTTAGGGCCGGTTGTTCAGTACTGGATTAAGTTTTTCTATTTTGATCTCTAACAATTCTATTGTTCAGTGGAAGATAAGCAGTAAATCCATGGTTAGCTTAGTGTTGAGTCAATACATCAACTACAAGAGGTTAAACTCCTAACCTTTCCTTGTAACATAGAATTTAGAAGGTTTTGCGTTTGTATATCTGCGCAGAAAAAAAATAGATTAGAAAATATAACAGATGACGAGAGTTTCCTGAAATTTATAGATGGGAGAAAAGTCCTGGTTTATACATTGAGAGAAAATTATTTCGATTATTTCGATAAGTAGTCAGATTTTGAGTTCATTACAAGATTTCGATTGTCAATCGAAGGATATTGTAGGGATCACAGTACAAATGATTTCTGATTATGTTCTTAATGTCACCAAATAGTAAGTTAACGATTCAAATGTAATATTTGTGAGTTTATTATATTATATTCAAATTTCAGGAAATACGCTTTGAATCCGCAAGAAATGATTCTAATAGCTTTAGGCTTTTATGCATCTGGAAGAATGATGATTGCTCAAGGTGATTTTATGTGAATCGACAAGTGACGGCTTGTGGAACAGTTTCGGGGGCAACTGCAAGTAAGGCGCTTCGTATGAAGAGGAATGAAGAATTAAAATGTCGGAATTTACAAAATAGCTACATTTCCCAGTTGTTTAATAAGCAATGGAAAATACAGTTACCAGGAAAGGACAAAGCATAAATTTCTTCGAAATAAAAAAAACTCTTCTTCAATGAATGTGCAAATAGTTGGTGATACATCATGAAAAATTCAAAATATTGTATGTTGTTGGCCTGACATGACCTAACTATTTTCATTAATTCTCATTTGAGTAGGTACTTTGAAAATGGATATTTTCGCGATGCCTTATTGGGTGATGACAATGGGTTCTCAATAATGCCATATCTCATTATTTGAATAGGGCTATCGAACGTAGAAAATAGACATTTATCCAATCAATCCCAGATAGAAATGAGGAATCTCTTAAAGTGATTAAATGGAATATTGAATGGAAGGTTCCAGTACTAGGTTTTATTTCAATTTGAAGATCTGTCACACTAAAAAAAAACACCCGATACTTGGGGTTCTTTGAAAAGTTTAGTGCATCAGTGAATAACTTCGAAAAGTCGGATTGAACTATCCCGTCAAACGATCCGAAAACAATCAGCTCTTTTCGAAAGAGTACGTAATTCCTTCATGCGACGATGTACTTCCTGAAATAAAATGGACGGTTGTCATATGGAACCTCTTCTTTAAAACACTAGAAGTCAAAAATAAATCGAATATCTTCTGTGATTTATCGTATTTGGTTGCGCTAATTAGTAGTTAATATTTTGAAAACCAAAAATGGCTCATATCTCTAAAACGGCGTATTTGCGGACCCATGCTTATATGAAACTTTTAACTTATTATGAGGTCTAGAATTAGCTCCCAAAATTTTGAAACGTTGTTTTTAACACCCGGTATAAGTTGTATTTATACATTTGTCATAAAGTGAAGCAGGTTTTCTCTAAACATCAAAAAGTATTTTATATTGATTATGTTCAATATAGTACTTTCTTAATACATTCTGTCAAGAAAGTACCGGGAATTATCGATTTAAATCTGGCGGGGCAATGAGGCAGGTAAAATGTTTTTTTCCTAGGTTGGTATCACTGTCCTTAATTACTATGCCAAGCTTGAGCGGGATCTGTCAACTAGTGTGTTTGCAACAGCTGATTAAGTCAGTCGATGTCAGAGTGCGTGCCGATTTTTACTATGGGTGATTACGTTGAGCAAAGAATTTGTTTAAAGTTTTGTGTTGCAAATGAATTTTCGTGTGCCGATGCATTGAAAATGTTGCAAAAGGCCTTTGGTGATAATGCTCTATCGAAAATCGTGCATATCAGTGGTACAGAGCCTTCAAGGACGGTCGTGAAGTGGTCGAAGATAACGTCGATAAAATTAAAGAAAGGGTGCTGGAAAACCGTCGTACCAGCCTGAGAGAGATAGCACATGATCTTAAGATATCCCACGAGTCCGCACGTACGATTTTGATTGATATTTTGGGCATGAGAAAGGTGGCCGGACGACTCGTACCGAAAGACCTGAATTTTCTTCAAAAACGTCATCGCGAACAGGTTGCTTCAGACATGCTGGATCGCTGTAATTCCGATTCTACATTCATGGAACGCATTATAACTGGTGATGAGACCTGGGTCTACGAGTACGATATGCAAACTAGCCTGCAATCATCGGAATGGGTGGCAAAAAATGAGCCGAAACCGAAAAAACCACGCCAAAGCCGCTCGAAAATGAAGGTGAAGCTCATTGTTTTCTTCGATATCCGTGGCGTGGTGCACTACGAATTCGTTCCAGAGGGTCAGACGGTAAACAAGGAGTATTACCTAGGCGTTATGAAACGTTTGCGTGAGCGTATCCGTAAGAAGCGGCCAAATGTGTGGGCGAACAACTCATGGATTTTGCATGACGATAACGCGCCTTCTCACCGAGCTACGATTGTGACTGACTTTCTCGCCAAAAACTCAACAAACGTGTTTCAGCAACCACCGTATTCACCGGATTTGGCTCCCTGCGACTTTTTCCTCTTCCCAAAACTAAAATTGCCCCTTCGTGGCACCCGTTTTGAGTCGATTGAAGCCATAAAACAAAATTCGGCGCGAGAGCTAATTGAAAATTCCCGGTACTTTCTTGACAGAGTAGTATATATATATATATATATATATATATATATATATATATATATTATTAATTAATTATCCAGAAATAATTCTGAATTTGAATTTATTTATTAAAATTGTAGACAGACAAATGCTTGGGACTTTCATGGGTCAATACATGTTCAGTTATCGAAATTAATTAATTTTAGGCTTTCTATAGGTTATCAATAAACATTGAGACATTGAAAAATATTTTATATTGATTATATATAAGGATATCAATTTGATAGTTTTTGTATATAGTTTCAATATATAATGTAGAAGTTAGAATATATAATTCTGAATTTAAAGTCATTTAAATTCTACTTCTATCAAGTATTGACTCACATTGAAATTGGTTTTTTTAAATTATGAAATAATTTCATATAGAGTCTTTATATTCACAATGTATTCCTCAATTATTTATTATTTTTGAAATTCTGGTTATTTTTCTCATCAAGGGACATTATTTGGGTTGAATAAGTTTTGTTATTGTTTTTCTGTGTTCCGAGTACAAATAGTTATAGGTTATACGTAACAATACGTTGATCATTTCTGTTTTATTTTGGATACTTTAAAGCTTACTTCAAGTTTATTCGTTCTATGTTTTATCTTATTTTGGTAAGTTGAATTTTGATCTTGTTATATATTTGAATCTGAATTCAATACATTTCTGATGAGGTCAGATAGGCCGAAATAGCTATCAAATGTTCGAGTTCTCGTTCAATTATTTTTATTAGATTTTATTTTGATAATTTTAGATAATTTTGGAATAGTGGATTTTCTTGTATTTGTATGTTAATATACATACTTATATAGTTTTTGTTAATACATTTGTATTAATACATTTCAAGTCGGGATGTAAAAAGGTTTTTTTCCAGACATTGAAAAATATTTTATATTGATTATATATAAGGATATCAATTTGATAGTTTTCGTATATAGTTTCAAAGTGTGGATAGCTCAGCGGGAGAGCATCGGACTCGTGACCGGGAGGTCCAGGGTTCGAATCCTATTCAGGTAGAAAAGAAATTTTCTAGTTGGACGGGTATCTGCCACCATTTCACTGTTGGGTCAAAAATTAACAGTGCTGTGACCTAAAGTGGCGCAAGATCGCAGTAACAAAGCCTACACAGAACACAACTGAACTCCTAACTCGTACAAGCTGAAAAAGCTTCTGAGGGATCTTCACAGAAGATCTAGGAGTATCAGGATAATAATAATAATAATAATAATAATAATATATAATGTAGAAGTCAGAAAATATAATTCTGAATTTAAAGTCATTTAAATTTTACTTCTATCAAGTATTGACTCACATTTAAATTGGTTCAATAAACATATTATTATTATGTGTTTCATTGTCCTACCTTTGGGGGTTTTTTGATATTGCACTGGTAGTAGGTAAATTCTTTGACATATTCGAACTGAGTTTTATATATGCGGCTTCAGTTTACTTAAAGTTTCCGTTTGAACACACTTTGCTCCAACAATTTTAATTTCAACTTTTCCTTCGGACACCCTACATTCATAAGTTTCCAGTTCACTACGCTACTATTGGACATAATTCAATTTACCAGTACATAAATCCAACTCCATATTCCTTTATTTGGGCAAAGCACGTAGGCAATCTCGGAATATCGAAACATACTTTCTAATTAAGCGTTAGGTCATGGAGAGCTATATTTAATATTTTATATTTTAACGCTATATTGGTCTCCAAGAGTTAATTGACGATTTCCTCTGGGACGCTAGAAAAATGCTGAAAATGGATGGGAAAGTATACGATTTCATGGTAGCGCAAAGCAGGAGGTAATGCTCTTCGAGAAATTCTAAATAGATTATGCCTTAATGCATATCGAATTGGGTTGATATTTATTCCACATATGTTCACTTATTATCCATGCCAACGATGGAAACCGAACAGATGAGAAGAAGTTTGCTTGGTTTTGGTAGAAAAGATATGTTCTCAGAACGTCATGGCAGTCATATTTAAAATGGAGGAAATATGAGTACCATTCAATATTCTTTCTTTATATTTTCTGATAATTTATCGAAGAATTCAATCACCAGTACCTCAAATTCCAAAATTTTTACATCATCACTAGATGGGAAACTAAAATAGTCAGAAATTTACAGTTTTTCGTGACAGCAGTTTCAAGATAAAGGGTAATATAATAAAAGGTTTCATTTTGAATAGGCCGCTATCTGGGCAGCTGTCACTTTTGAAGCTGTCATCTTTTGACATTTGACAAATAAAAACTCCGCAATTATTGAAAATAGAACTATACATGCTTCAACAAGATAAATAAAATAAATGGGGGTTTTTATTTTATTCATAATATATAATTATTTGGTTTCCTTAACATTCTTTATACAGATGGTCCTTGTGCTATAACAGAGGCCGTTGAATTGCCTTTCGATCTTTAAAATCAATGGTAAAACCACAGAACTATTTATTTCGAGTTAACATTAGACTCCATTTAAATGTTCAGTATTCATTTACCAAGACGCTTTCTGAATTGTTAAAAGTGAGTAAAAAAATTTTTTTGAAATTAAAATTGTAGAAGATAAACATATTTCAATTTGTTTTAATATTCAAATTTTGTTATATTTCTTCTATCAAGTAAAAGGCCTTTCTATTTTATTTTATATATAATATATAATTATATTTTGGCTTCAACAAATCTCATTATGGAATGTCAATGAATTTAAATAAACCTTAAAATAACTCACACTGTTCTTTGATTTTGTTAGAACATAGATCAATCTTGAATTATATAGTTGATCTGTAGTTCGAAGCTTAAGTCTTTTAACACGTGAGTGATGTAGGTTATGTTTTTGATTTTGATATTTGGAATGTTGAAAAAGGGCTGAAGACGGGATTATCTAGAATTATATTTGTTTTTTGAAGATATAGTGCACATTTTTTAGAGATTTTTGAAATAATTTGTTCGAATATTTAAATATATTAAATATTTCAAATAAATTATATTCTTTGAGAAGTCCTTTAAGTGTGTTCATGTTTTTATAAGGCAAGTAGTATTTCTTAAAGGTAAAACCAGAAACAAAATTTTGTCTCCTTTGAATATTTATTTATTAATTTTAATTACTTTCGTATATCTGTTGGATTATTTATTTCATTTGACATTATGTATTGAGTTTTGATTATATACGTCTATTAAATGTAAGCGGTGCTTGTTAGACATAAATGTATTTCTAAAAGTTTTTTGAATAAAAATTTTTTTTGAAATTAAAATTGTAGAAGATAAACATATTTCAATTTGTTTTAATATTAAAATTTTGTTATATTTCTTCTATCAAGTAAAAGGCCTTTCTATTTTATAAATATATTATTTGCTGATTGATGTTATAATATATTTTATTGAATATGATTGAGTACTGACGAAGCAAAGTCTCTCTTAAAACTTGTTTTTACATATCTTGAGATTTTATAAAAAGTAACTTAGTTAGATAATCAATAATATTTAATATTCTGAGTAAGAAAGTTTTATGATGAAATTCTTAAGATTATGTTGAACATTTTTGAAAGATGTCTGTTTTCATAAGAGGGATGAGCAGAAACAAAATTTTGTCTACCCAAAATATTTAATTTATAGGATTTTTGGTTAACAATTTATATTTATTGGATTTTGTTATCTCATTTTGATGTCTAATAATGAATGTTTATTTTATATGTCGCTTGATATGAGTAGTACTTAATGACATTCATTTAATTCCTGAAGTTATAAAATTAAATATAATTTTTTGAAATTGAATATGTAGAAGGCTAACAGAATATATCTGTAAATATTAAAATATTTGAATAATTTCATATACCTTCTATCAAATATAAACCTCGATTTATTCTACTTGAAATAATTTGAAAAGGAAGACTTAAAAAAACCTGTCCAGCATCCTATAGATTTGTCACAGGCACTAAGATTTTATACATTCATCTAACTCAAAATGGCCGCAGTGTAGATACACTACATTCTCGTACATTCTCGAAACTCGGGTCAGAATTAAATGTGTAAAATATAAATTTATTGGTAGTGAAACATAGTAATTTCTACATTTCGTTTTAATAACATATTTGAGATTAAGTTCTTTAAATATTCAAAATATACAGAAAAGAAGGTAGTGAAAAATAACAGTAATTTGTTATTTTATTATTATACCAAGCTTCAGAAAAGGTTAAGCAAGGGGGATTTACTGAGGTCCGTCTGGTCAAACGACTTCATATCCTGTCTTCAAAAGATGGTCACCATATGTTGAATTTTTACATTTCTACCAAGATATGCTTTCTGATGTTCACGTATCCTAGTGACGAAAGACCTACCTGTCTGACCAACGTATACACATGGGCAAGTACCGCAGTTTTATACGTTGGTCAGACAGGTAGATCTTTCGGCACTAGGATACATGAACACCAGAAAGCATATCTTCGTAGAAATGGAAATTCAACATAAGCTGACCATCTTTTTTGTAAGCAAGACATGATTTTGACAATAACTACAAAATCTTACACCTAGAAAACAAGAACCTCAGGTTGTACTACCTAGAAGCCCTCAAAATAACAGTACAATAAAAAATAGATTCTCCTAAACGACCAGATGGACCTCAATAAATCCCCCTCAATTAACTTTTTCTGAAATTTTGTATAATAATAAAATAAAAAATTACTTTAAATCCCCCTACCTTCTTTTTCGTATATTTTGAATATTTAAAGAACTTAATCTCAAATATGAAGTTAGTACCATACTCCATCACGAAGATTTTACTAAATTCCCAAAAAATGTCCTTCTGTTTACAACTGATAACTTTTAGAGAGAGAGACTTAGATAGAGCAGTCATATAAAATAATAAAAACCTTTTTATCATACGTATACAAGATGACAAAAATTGGTATCATTTGAAAGCAATGTCAAATTTTGTTAAACTTCCTTAACTTTTATGGATCAGTTTATAAATTTAGTATTCAACATCTCTTTCGCTGTTCACGTTCGCAATTAAATAATAAACGAAGCAAATATTAACGCAGATTCCTTTAGAAAACTAAGTTCCCTCTTAAATGGACAGGTGGAATTCGTCAACGCGGGCACAATATTCTAAGAAACATGAAGAAAATCTTCAGACTTAGAAACTTGCTAAAAAATACAACTTACTCTCCTTCAAGATCGAGACAACTGACAACAATTTCTCCACGAAAATTTTCTTGAGTAACAAATTTTGACCTGAAAAATGTAAAATAAAAATTGAAATATAACACATTCTCCAAAACAACGTTTGAAAATTACATTTCGCAAGCTCCTCGGTTAATCTCGAAAAATGTAACATAAACACTATCAACAAGAACAATACCTCGAAATACTTGCCTTTTGCCACTTTGAAAAAAAAACGTGTCCACTAATAAATCAGGTTAACTCAATTATATAAAGGTTGATCTATGTTACGATAACGGCAACTCATGGTGTAAGTCCAGGTAAGTTTCAGAATTTCTCAAATAAAGAAATCGCTATAAAATATAATTTATAATACATTCATTTAAGAATGAGACAATCGACAACTGTTTGGCTATTTTTCCAGCTGAAGTTTGTTGATCAGAAAGTGTTTTACTGCGAAGCAGTTGGCAGTTATTTCGGTCTTGAATAATTACAGGTTGAAATTTGAATATCAAAACAGAATTTATCTGTCAGTCTTCTACCATTATAATTTCAAAATAATTTTTATCCAAAAAGCTTTTTGAATTAAATCAATGTCTTATAAGCACGGCTTATATTTAATAGAGGTATAAAATCAAATCTCAATATACAATATCAAATGGAATAAATAAACCAGCAAATAAAAATTGTGAATTAAAATTAATAGATAAATATTTGAAGGGGACAAAATTTTGTTTCTGATATTACAATTATGAATACTAATTTCTTCTCAAAAATAGAAAACATAATTTAAGGGCTTCTCAGAAAATATAATTTATTTGAAATATTCAATATCTTTAAATATTAAAATAAGTTTATTCACAAATCTCGCAAAACATGCATTATATCTTCAAAAAACAATTAGAATTCCGGTAATATCTTTATCGATCCTAAATCATATTTAAAAAAATATGTTCGTCACAAAGATCACAGAAAGCTTAGAGGTATTATAAAGTCCTCTTTAAACTATTGATATTTCATAATGGGATTTTTATTCAAGCCTAAATATAATTAAATATTATGTATAAAATGAAATAGGAAATGGCTTTTTACTTGATAGAAGGAATATAATAATATTTGAATATCAAAACAGAATTCATCTGTCAGTCTTCTACAATTTTAATTTCAGAAAAATTTTTTATTCAAAAAACTTTTTGAATTAAATTAATGTCTTATGTTGGTTGATTTTATTTTTTTAAATATGCTTTAGGACCGATAAAGATATTACCCGAATTCTAATTGTTTTTTGAAGATATAATGCATGTTTTGAGAGATTTTTGAATTAACTTATTTAAATATTTCAAATAAATTATATTTTCTGAGAGGTCCTTAAATTAAGTTTTGTATTTTTGAACAGAAATTAGTTTTCATAATTGTAGGATCAGAAACAAAATTTTGTCTCCTTCAAATATTTATTTATTAATTTTAATTCACAATTTATAATTTTTGGTTTATTTATTCCATTTGATATTGTATATTGAGATTTGATTTTGTACGTCTATTAAATATAAGCTGGCTTATAAGACATTAATATAATTCAAAAATTTTCTTGAAATTAAAATTGTAGAAGACTGACAGATTAATTCTGTTTTGATATTCAAATTTTGGTTTAGTCCTTCTATCAAGTAAAAAGCCTTTTCCTTTTTTAGATTATAGGTTATGTTTTCTATCAATTTATTTATTCTATATATTTTTTCATATTTCTTAAAATTTCGTGCATTATTTGAAAGAAACTATTGTCTTAAATATTGAATTGAATCAGTCCTTACTTGGTGAAAATTCATATTGAATAATATTTAAATATGATATTTCATCTTATTAGGAGCTTATCATATCATAGGACTAAAAAATGTAAACCTGCCTGATGATACTACTGTGATAGCGAAACGATTGTTGTAAAAATAACAATAAAAATTTGTGAAAATCAGAATAACCTTATTTAAATATTATTAAATCTATTGTCTATCAAAGCAGACAATATGAATTTATTTTTTCAAATTAAATATGTAATGGTTACAGATACATCAATTATTATAATTAAACTCAATAAATTGGGGGGAATTTGAGTTGCAGAACAGAGGTATCATTTGCATGTCATCTGAACTTCACCCTGAGATGGTTTTTACCTCATTTCATGGTAATTTATAAGTTTATAATTTGCTTTTTCTTACTGTTACTTTATTATTGTAATTAAAATGAAGGTGAATTCAATAAGGCGCTATTATTATTATTATTGAATAAAATGAAGCCAATCTCTTGGTATGATTGAGGGTAGACATCTTCAAGGAAAAATTGCAGACTTAGTAAGCGTGATTTCCATGCATCCATCGCCACCGAGAAACAAAATATGTAACCGAAAGACCTACAAGTGAACATCCTAAGCACATAACAAGTGCAAAAGATTAGTTTCTTACAGCGTTTAACCTTAGAGAACCATTGTCGGATTGTACAACTGCTTCTGGTTTTGCAGTTGCAATTGGAACCGTGCGTCGAAGACTTCATGAGGTTAATCTAGGTCCACGGCGATTGTTGAGATGACTTCTACTCACACAAGCTCAAAGTCTTGCTCGGTTGCCATGGGCAGTAGAGCACAAAAAATTGGAATAGAAAAGGCAAGTTCGTCTTTTTTAGAGGTAAATCAATACATGGGCGGTGCAGATACATAGATGTACGTCTACGAAAACATTAACAATGCTATATGTATAGTCCGTCTAGACAATATCCGGAAAAAACTAAGCTCAATTGCAATTATTAAGTATATATATTCTTAATTCTTGAATTAGAAAATTATAACGAACTATTCATCTTATTTACTTATTTAATCTCCATTTAACTGTGAACACTTGACTTAACGTCGAGGTACACGCGAAACTAGATCACCTCCATAATTTTCGGCAGTCCAGGACTGTAAAACTGACTGAATTAAATCATCTTTATTTCGTGGCGCTGCTCGTTCAACTCCAATCTTCATTAGTCCCCCCCATATGTTTCCAATGGGACTAAGATTTGATGAAGCTGCTGGCCATGAAATGGTTGTCACTTGGTGTTGATGCATCCAAGCTTGAGAATAGGTCGAAGTATGGCATCTTGCATTATTCTGCTGAAAAATCCGCTACTCTGGATATAAAGCATGCGCTGTTTCAAGGAGAAAATCATTTAGAATGGTACCATCAACTATACAGAAAGGCGTAGCACCACGCTGAGATATTGCTCCCCAAACCATTATTTTGTTGGGAAATTTGAACGGTAACAGGTTGTTTTGATAGGATTTTTAAGTGATTTCTACCAAGTTGGAAACAACTTTCATCAGGTATAAAGACATTATTAAAATTATCTTCTTGAAAACGTTGAAAAAATTCTATCCTTCGTTCCTTTTTTGAAGGTACCATTACAGGGATTTCTTTTGGTTCCCTTGATATGTAGCCTTGCCTTTTCAGTGACATACGGATGGTTTCTGGACATATTTTTAAATTTCGTTGATTTCCAAATCTGTTAGCCAATTTGCGAAATCCCAGGCGCGGATTGTGTCGTCCTAAGGCCAATAAAGCGTTTAAATTGTTTCCTTTAATCTTACACGGTCTTCCTGAAACTGTTCTATGCCTCATACCCATGCCATTTTTTATCCTCATATATCGGGTGTTTTTTTTTAGAGTGATAGAAATTTAAACTGAAATCAAACACATTAATATTGAGATTGAAGCCGATTTTTTTTTCGTTTGAAAGATAATTTTATTATGACATTTATGTTTTGAAAATAATTTTCGATATATGTCCACCAAGACAAGCTCTGAGGAACCGCATTCGACCAGACCAATTTTGGACCACTTTTTCGAGTAATTCAGGCCTTATTTCATCAATAACACAAGTTATGTTAGCTTCCAAAGCATCTATTGTTTCTGGTTTATCAGCATAAACCAATGACGTGACATAACTCCGAAGAAAATAATCCAGTTGAGTGATGTCGCACGATCTTGGAGGCCAATTAATTGGACCATTTCTCGAAATAATGTTATCGCCAAATCTTTCCTTCCACAAATCCATTGTTACGGTAGCAGAATGAGGTGTAGCACCCTCTTGTTGGAACCAAAACACTTCTGGGTCGATACCATTCAAATTTTGAAACAAATGGTCATTGACCATCGATCTGTAACGAGCACCGTTCACTGTAACATTAGCTCCAGCATCGTTTTCAAAGAAATGTGAACCGATGATGCCTCCAGCGTGTAAAACACACCATACAGTGCTTTTTTCAGGATGCAATGGAACCTGCAGAACCGCTTGAGAATTGTTTTCACTCCATATACGGCAATTTTGGTTGTTTAAATGGCCGTTCAAATAGAAATGAGCTTCATCACTAAACACAATTTTACGATAAAAAAGTGGATCAACTTCAAGCTGTTCTAGGGACCAATCAGCAAACAAACGACGCTTATTATTGAATTGAATCAGTCCTTACTTGGTGAAAATCCATATTAAATATTATTTAAATAAGGTTATTCTGATTTTCACAAATTTTTATTGTTATGTTTACAACAATCGTTTCGCTATCACAGTAGCATCATCAGGCAAAATTACATTTTGAATAACTCAATTGCTCAAGTGGATTTAGTTCTTAAACCAGTTTGATCTTGTATGGGTGTAAACCAAGATCTTTACGCAAAATTTTCCTTGTGGTGGATGCACAGAGTCCAACTTGTTGTGAACATCGACGAATAGACAAATCTGCATCATTATTAAAACACTAGGACTTACAGTGGCGATATTTTCTTCTGTACGTACAGTTCGTTATCTTGTTGTTGTTGCATCGAGTAGAGAAAATGTTGTCCGAAATCTATCGATAGTTCGACGAATAAGCTTCTTATTATGGACGATCATGTAACCAATAAATTTCACGAAGTGCTCTATAAGTTTGGCGAATAGAACACTGATTTTGAAAATGAATTTCAACAATTTGTAAACGTTGTTGCGGCCTGAGTCTTTCCATAATAATTTGTCAATGCTTACTGAACAGAAATGTCAAAATAACATAGCTTCTACCTTCTGTCAAATCACAGTTATCCCTATTGAAACTTCTAATACCCGATACGTACACTTTTTCCCAGTTCAGTCAATTGCACTAATTTTTTAACGTTTCGAAAACCTTTTCTATACAAATATTCTACATGCTTTTCTTGTTCTAGTTACGACATTATTCCATAAATTGTATATCTGTGGACAATCAACAATATTTGACAATTAGTGTTGCCAAGCAACTTTGGCTATAGCCGACTATCTGCACAACCTATTAAATACATTACTTTTGTCTTAAAATGTAACAAAAAAGAAGTATATTAAAATTATGAAAAATAAAGAATTACAGATACTTTATAGACCATATGTTTTATCCTACTTTGGGGACAAATTTTCTACCTTTAGGCCAGAATTGTCGATGATTGCATAAAATATAATGGTATCCCACTCTTTGCATTACTGCCACTGTTGCCTACCCTCAGTCTGGTTGAAAACGCTTGAAGCCAGCTACAACGAGCCTTATATTTGCATCACTAATCACCACATACTCACAAAGAATACAACGCGATTGACAGTAGACCGTTGCGTTGTATGGCTGTAACTGTTGCTCAAGGAAATCATGCATTTTATTAATTTTTATTTTTTCCAGTTTTGTTAGGAAAAATCCACAATAAAGATACTTTTGTTTACAACTGATAATTTTTAGAGAGAGATATATAAATAAACTACTCACATAGAATAGGAAATTTTTTTTTATGATATATAAACAGAAATCACAAAAAATCGGCATTTCTTGAAAGCAATCTCAAAATTTGAGGACTTTTCTAACTTTTTGGAGCAATTTGTATATTCAATACTGCATATAATCTCTTTCTCCATTAAATAGTAAATGAAGGAAGCAATGTTCCCCGACATAGCCTGTACATTTACGCAGTTGCATGTATGATGAATTCGATACGCCGTACGAATAGTTCCATGCTCTTTATCAACAACAAACGGAACTGTACTGGTGATAGGGCTGACAAGTTGTCGTTTAGATTGCAACGACTGACCAATGAATTCCACCAGGAATTGAGCAAAAGAACGTTGACATTTCTTATCTAGAACGTTGTTATTAAAGAGCGGGAATAGAAAAGGTTTGATAACGGTGGTCAGTAATGCGTACAGTTTATGTTGTCGTATAAAGTACGAGTGCGAAAAAATTTAATGAGGGAGAATAGAGTACGACAAAAGATAACATGCACAAAGACAGAACTGGACGGAAAATAAATGCTTCAAATTGCAGAAAAAGACTTACTATTAACAATTCTGAAATAACTGTGATTCTGTTATATCCAAGGGACCCTAGTCAATAAGGAAATTATTTATTTGAACCAGAATTTTGGATCAACGTCTGCCTTAGGTACGTCGTTGAGCAATCTGAAATATTTGTACAAAAATTAGAATATTGAGGAATTGAACTAAATAAAGTTGTCATTCAGTTTTATTTCCAGTTAAGTATGAGCACTAATTCAAGAAATTGAGATCCACTGAGTTCTAAATCGTAGAAAGCCTCTCAAGTGTCCGAGGTGAGATCGCCACCGATTTATCATCAGGAATTTTAATCAGCAATTCTGAAACTATGGGATCAAACAAGTCATAAATAAAAAGGAGCAACAGCCTAGAACCAAGCTCTGGAGCACCCCAAATCGGACAATACACTTCTTCGATCAAAAGTTATTCACTCTGACTCTTTAAGAGCTACGTCATCGAGCCATCAGCTCCCTAGCCACTGAAGAAAAATACCACGGTATCTTATTTTACATAACTTGCTCTCCATGAATTCCTTTGTCTAGATTCTTAAATATATGATGATTAAAAAAAAATGCTGTAGTTTCAATAGATATATCCTCTCTGAAACCATGCTAGCAGTCACTTATCATACTGAGATGATTCAGAAATGAAAAACACAATTTTTTAATACACCTCAAAGAAAACACTAAGAACGAGACTTGCCTGTATTGACTGACAGGTTATTGAGATCAGTTTAAGGATCGGCAATGATATCCGCTACTGAATTTAGTATGCTGACAGATGAATTCCTGTATTTTCCTGATTTTTTAAGAATTTTACCTCGAACTGGATAGAAAAAAACTGATCTGTCAGACGTGGTGCAAATCCGAGGCACAGTAATGATTGAATATTCTAACTTCAGCATTTGCATTGAAATCATTTGCGAATTTGTTGGCAACAACATCAGGTTCAATGAAGAGTTCACCATATTCTGGCGACTAATCATATTTGAATCAACCTTTCTACGTAATTCCTTTTGACAATATTCTACACAGCATTTTGATACAATTCATTTTCAGTTTTTTCAGCAATTTTCTAACATTAGCCTTTGTCTCTTTGAAAATTTCAGATGATTCCTGTGATTGTGATTTCAAGTTCTTGTTCACCCAATTCACAAGATGTTTACTTTCCTAATTTTATCATTTATCCAATTTTTATATGTGTTATTGAGGTGCCTTATTGATATTATATCCTGATATTCTTAGACCTTCTGTAAAGATCCCCCGGAAGCTTTTTCAGCTTGTGTAGGTTAGGAGTTCAGTTGTGTTCTGGTTAGACTTTTTTACTGCCCCTTACGCCACTTCTGGTCACAGCAACGTTCATTTTAGATCAAACAGTGAAATGATATGGAAAAAGATGGTCTGATGATGCTCTTAAAATGAAACATTTAGGGTACATATGTGGATTAAGGAACCGCCAACGACCGAACATCTTTCTTTTCCGAAGGATTCTATGCCAGTTTACTATGAAGACCATGATGCGAACAATGAAGTGATCTTCAGTGACCGCCAAGAGAGCCTGGAACGTTGTTTCAACTGCGGAAAAACCATCTTATCTGGTATACTTATGAGGGAGAAAAGGAAAATTTCTGGCTACAGGGAGATGTGCCCAACTATGTCTGTCCAGAATTCTTCTTCCTTCTTGAGACCTAATGATCTATTCAATTTCAAGTTTTCCAGTTGTTGGTTCGGACTTATCTATTCAGATATTATAAGGAAACGGGAATTTGTATTGTCTCACATAATCAACTGGCAGTAAAGCAACTGATGGACGTTGAGTTTGAGTCAAGGACCTTCTGGAGGTGCAAAAAATTTATTGTATCACTAGCGACAAGAAACCAAGTTATCGTAGTTTGAGTACCAGCTTACCAGGACAGTGAGGGAAATAATAAATCAGATGACCTTGCAGAAAGATGAGGAAACACTTCCTTCACTGGACCGGCACCCTCGTATTCGGCATTACTCACACTGATTAGGGTTGAAATCGATTAATAAGAAAAGAGACAGAATAATTCTTACTTGATAAACAATCAAGGTCAACGACGAGCCAAGGCACTCAACACATCCACTTAGAAAAATGCCTAATTAGTCCTATCACTGTTAAAGAAGGTGCTTTGGTTGCTTATTGGACTTCCTACTGGCCACTGAGTCGTGAGATACCACTTGAGAGAACTCTATCATTTGTAAGTTATGTGAATCAGCAATAAAAACCACCGAACACATGCCAGAACTGGTGCAAACCAGCGAAGAAGATAACTTTCGTGGAAAAAACTTAGTAGTATGGTAATGCACAAAAGACCTTACAGGTCGCAGTGCAGAGGGCTATCTGTGACTCAAATGACCACCACTAATATAAAATATTATTATTATTTATCGATTAATCTTGGATTGGCTTATAACCCGTTTGGAGTTTTCATCATCTTTCACTACGTTTGAGGAATCGCATTCATTGTCCATTATTTTTTTTACCAAAACAATTCAGAAACAAGTGGAAATTATTTTTCATAAAAGAGACATAAAGTGGAATGATATACGAGATGTGGCAAAAAAATGAGACTGACTTTTTATTCACCAAAGAACATCAATATTATTCTGTTCCAAGTGGACCCCTTGGGTTTTGGTAGTTTAAAACTATCCATTAGATTTGTAGGTAATTGTCTGATTTCCCCAAGAACTCTTAACGATCTAAATTGCATATTCCAGAATTTCTCAATATGCACAAAAGAACTACTTGAAATTCCAAATGCTGATATTTAATTTAATCTGAAACGACTTAGAATTTCAATTCCGTTGCTGAAAATTCCAGGTAGAAATGCGCTAACCTTGATTTCTCACTTTTCTAGCAGTAAATTGTGATGTGATTAAAATAAATAATTCATTATAATGCCATTTATTTGAAGAGATCAAGTTGCACCTCTCATTGTGGCAGGGATTACTATCTCAGCATCTAATTTAGAACCTCGACTGGCAAATGAGAACTCTCACATGTAATTTATGGAAAGATAATTCGAAAAAATGATGAAATAAAACAAGTTTCCTGGAAAATCCGCATCTGAAGGCGCCACAGATGTATCTATCGTTTTCCACAGCCTGAGGATCGATTTGATATCATTCATTTGAAGTTATTAAATACTCCTGAACTGCGCAGATAATGAGACTTAATTCTTATGCGGAAATGATTGATTACAACGTGCAAAAATAACGCAATTATGATTGCTATAGCATCATATTCTAGATGGTTCGGAAAATTGGAGAAATATTTTATTGGGTTTCAGAAAATTTAAAACGAAAAACTCCCACTTCCTTCTGTTAGATTTTGCAATAGGGGTATATGCTTTTAAAATAACATAGCAGCTTCATTTAAATATTGCATGGACTAGTCCATTACTTTGTGATATTTCATTTTAATTGGAATGAAACGAGAAAATACTTTGTTTCCTATCACATAAAGTGATAGGAAACAAAGCTTTATTCAACACTAAATTTCTAAGTTTCGTGAAGTTTACCAAACTATTTTATATTATTATTTCAGAATCTTCTGTTATTTCTTAGACAGTATTGAAGAGTAACCCCGTGATGTTTGTGATTTTCTAAGTGTTTAGGTACTGACAGCTATAGTATTGTGGCGACGGTGTAGCATATAGAGGACGCTACAGCTTTCGCATACCGAGCTCACCATCCTCACCCGGTTCAATTAGAGCAGAGTGCAAGCATTCGACGACCGTTCCGACATGGAACACAAGGTCACTGGCGTCATAGATAGACTTATGCACACGCCTATCTGATGAGTACAGGTGCGCAAGTTCGGAACGAAACGCCGCCTTAAGAGGTAGAAACTTCTTCATAACACCCGCATTCCTTAAGACCTTCTGTATGAGAGCCGTAAATTTTATTGAAAGTTAGTATTTTTTAACGGAAATTGTTTTCCATAATTGACCATTACGAAATTTATTCGTTATAATTACTTGTTGAGTTTATCCTCAAATATATGTTCAACAATCGAAATAGAAATAAACACAGACTTTTTTCGCAAGCCAAACTAAAGAATAGTACCCAGAAAGCGAGAGTGAAACTCAGATGACGTGGAGTTTGCTGATTTTCAGTGAAAGTGAAAACGTATCCGCCGACGATGAAGATAGATGAGAAAATTTTAAAAAATTGTGGAAAACACTGACGTTAAGTGAGGGGAAGCTTTTGCGCTCTTGTTCATCAGTCCAATTCTTCTAAAAATTTAAAATCTGTGAATTATTTCTTCAAGAATCTACATATAATGAACGAAAATAGTGAAAAGGACTAACGTGAAGTCAGAAGCTTTTGCACAGTTATTTATATCACTATCCTCATGAAATTTTGGGTTAGTTTTCATGTCGTTATTTTATATCTAAATGTAAAATTTAAATCCTATCATGGAACTATTGCTATGGTTTCAGTAGCGCTCAAGGCAGTTTTGCTCATACAATAAATTTTTTCAAGTCTTCTCATCATACGATCTAAATGTTGCACGAACATGCGCGTCATTATTCTACTCAAGGAAAGAAAGATAATTCAAAAGTTGAAATCCGAATAACTACGGAACCATTCCACTGATTTTTCCCAATAACTCAAGTGATATATTTAAGCCCTTTCAGTTCCTAAATTATTAGTGGACTTTTCATTACCTGGACCACAGAAGACGATGTGAGAGAATTACAAACATTTTAAGCATGTTATTCAGAAAGACGGTCACAAATGACAACTGTAAGACTTGATGAGATAAATAAGACTTTCGGGGAAAGATGGTCATATATGAAGTGTAGTTTCCAAATCGTAATCTAAAACATTTTTTCCAGGGCTAGTAATGATGTTCGAGAACGATCTTCCTGTAAATGCAATCTTTTGATAACAGATTTTGCATTGAAAACATTTTACTACATTCTAATGCTATAATTGGCATAAAGTTTTCCAAAGTATAACACAGAAAATGTGGCATTTGACGGTGTTTCCTCTGTTGCATTGAAATTTTATGTTGGGGTTCCTCAGAGTTCTATCTTGTTCCCTATCGTGTTTATTTCACACATCGATCATATCTTTAAAATTACCGCGATCTTGATCTACAGTTTTTTAGATTCACACTTGTCTCGGTTCTCACATTTTATAGATCAATTTCGCTGAATGATACTGGTAGATTAAGACAAGAACAGGTTGATTCTATCAAAAGAGATCTCGATGCATACATCGAAGGAACTTACAATATTGTTCAGTTCAACGCTTAGAAATATACTTCGCTACGTTTTCCAAGAGAGTAATTAATTTCCAAATCATTGCATCACAAGGTCCGGAAATGTCCTTGATGCTCCAAAGATATAAAAGCTTTTATACCATCACTGGCTGTATCTGATCGAAGAACACGGCACTTTGATCAGTCTCACCTATTTACTATCAATATTGACACTTTCCATCAACAATCTTTCTATTACAAGATAGCTACTAGAGAGAACAAGCTCCTGAAATCGGTTTTTTTCAGAGAAATATGACTTGCAATTCTTCAAAAAGAGGTTTTACAATACCTTCTGCTTCTAATAATCTCACTGCTTACCACCCGATGTCTACCTTTTTTCGACTATTTGTTGAATTAAATGATAATTTTTTGGAACGGGATGTGCATTCACGCCTATCACAGAAATTCAGGATGAATTTATAGGTCAGTTCTGAAATTCGTATAGACCTGGTTTTTATGTTTCTACTGTTGACAAAAACTTCTTAATTTTCGAGGAAGAAGTACTTTTCGAATGAATGTATCGAATAATCTATCAAAATATGGTATACTAATTGTTTTGATAGGCGATGTTTCGTTAAAATACGTGTTTCATGCTTTGCCCTATTAAGACAAGAATTGAAGCAGAAATAGGATGCTTTAAGGTGAATAATTTGTGTGAACTTTACGCCAAACAATTTCAGGTTTAAATCGGAATATTACAATGCACAGTTAGTTCTTGTATTATTTTTCATCTAGATAATAATTTATTATCTCCACCATATAAATTAAATTTCTTATATGCCGTTTATTATTTATAAATCCATGCTTCCTCATCATGAAGAGCTCTCTATTCATATGCCGTAAAATATTTCATATAAATAAAAAACAAATATCGTAGAGGATTGAAATACTCACATTTGCAATAGGACCAAATAATAAAAAGAGGTTTTTTCTTGATAGAAGGAATAGTACAAAATTTAAAAATCATACAGATTTATTCTATTAACTTCCTACAAATTTTAATTTGAGAAAAAAAATTTTATTCAAAAACCTCTAGAATTAAATTAAATGAATGTCTTCAGAACACACTATGTCAATTTAGTAGACATATAGAATATATGTAATATATGGTAATATCTTACCAAACCAACTGAATGCTATTTACTGCACAAACACTAGAATGAAGTGAACTTATAAACATCCTACGTATTCTATGTCCGTCACAGAAATTACATAAAGTTTCCAAGGTATTTTATGGACTTTAAAACCAAATAATAATATGTAATAAGCGTAAACCAAAATATATAATTATTATATATACAATAAAATAATAAAAAGAGGTTTTTTCTTGATAGAAGAATGATTACAAAAACCAAAAATCATATAGATTTATTCTGTTAACCTACAAATTTCAATTAAAAAAAATTTCATTCAAAAACTTTTAGAATTAAATTGAATAAATGTATTTAGAACACGCTATGTCAATTTGGTAGACATAGAATTAATACTTGTTACACAGTATCAAAAGGAATGAAAGAAATTCAAGGAAATATAAATTGTCAACTAAAAATTATTAAACGAATACTGGTATTGGTACTGGTACAAAATTTTGTTTCGGTCCTTGTTTTATGAAAACTAAATTCTTCTCCAAAAATGGAGGTTGTGTTGTGCATTTTTGGAAAATCATTTAGTTTTCATAAAACAAGGAACGAAACAATATTTTGTACTCTTCAAATATTTATTTAAAAATTTTTAGTTGACAATTTATATTTCTTCGAATTTCTTTCATTCTCTTTGGTACTGTGTAATAAGTATTAATTCCATGTCCATCAAATTGACACAGTGTGTTCTAAAGACATTAATTTAATTTAATTCAATTCTAGAAGTTTTTGAATAAAAATTTTTTTGAAATTAAAACTTATAAAAGGTCAACAGGATAAATGTAGGATTTTTAAATTTTGCAATGTGATCATCAAATCGAGCATCTTTGCACTGAATTGAGACGATATCTGAGCTTATTACAACATTTAAGAGGATTTTGTAGTTCGGCCGATCTCAGAATAGTTTTTTTATTTATCGTTGGTGCAATAGTTGTAACTCATATGGTTTGCTTATGTGGGGCGGCGTTGATGAAGTCCATCTGAAAAAGTTGGGAATTTAGCAATAATGAATTTTTAAGGTTGTTTATAAAAAGAAAATTACCCACCCCTCTGATAACTTATTTAAAGAGGCTGGAGTTTGCAACCTAGGCAACTGTTCTGTTTGTTGTGAACAATTTTATATTTGCAGTTTTGATCGGCTATAAATAAAAACTAATGAACAAATTGTCGAGGGGGCGTTTCCTTTCTATTGAATTTTCCACGTAAATTTCTAACAGTTTAGATAGAAGATTCATAGTTTTGGAAAAAAAATTTAATATTTCCTAGTTTTGTTCAAGCGTAAATCAACCCATATCGTTAATGTCAAATAATAAACTAACTTTCTGTCAAAATACAAATGACGGAAGTGTTTCCAGACTCGAAATAATCACTACTTCAAAATGCAAACTCTAGTTGGATCATCCTTTATAAATATCAGGTGTTTTTTTAGAGTGATAGAACTTTCGATAGGGTTAACTGATTTGACTTAAGGTAGACGTCATGTTGTTTTGACATTTCTGTTCAGTAGGCATTGACAAATTATCATGGAAAAACTCACGCCGCAACAACGTTTACAAATTGTTGAAATTAATTTTCAAAATCAGTGTTCTATTCGCCAAACTTATAGAGCACTTCGTGAAATTTATGATTTACATAATCGTCCATTAGAGCAGCTTATTCGTCGAACTATCCATAGATTTCGGACAATATTTTCTCTACTCGATGCCACAACGACAACTAGATAAAGAACTGTACGTACAGAAGAAAATATTGCTGCTGTAAGTCATAGTGTTAATGATGATCCAGATTTGTGTATTCGTCGACGTTCACAAAAAGTTGGAATCTGTGCATCCACCGCATGGAAAATTTTGCGTGAAGATCTTGGTCTACACCCATAGAAGTTCCAACTGGTTCAAGAACTAAAGCCACTTGACCATAATAAGCGTCGTTTGTTTGCTGATTGGGCCCTAGAACATCTTGAAGTTGATTATCGTAAAATTGTGTTTAGTCATGAAGCTCATTTCTGGTTGAACGAGTATGTAAACAAGCAAAATTGCCGTATATGAAGTGAAAACAATTCTCAAGAAGTTCTGCAGGTTCCCTTGCATCCTGAAAAATGCACTGTATTGTGTGCTTTACACGCTGGAGGCATCATCGGTCCATATTTCGTTAAAGACGATGCTGGAGCTAATGTTACAGTGACTAGTGCTCGTTACAGATCGATGATCAATGATTATTTGTCTCAAAATTTGAATGGTATCGACCCAGAAGTGTTTGGTTCCAACAAGATGGTGCTACACCTCATGCTGCTACCGTAATAACTGATTTATTCAAAGAAAGATTTGGCGACAACATTATTTTGGGATATGGTCCAATTAATTGGTCTCCAAGATCATGCGACATAACTCCACTATATTATTTCATTTGAGGTTATGTCAAGTCCTTGGTTTATACTGATAAACCAGAAACAATAGACGCTTTGGAAGCTAACATATGATGAAGTAAGGCCTGAATTACTCGAAAAAGTGGTCCAAAATTGCTCTGGTCGAATGCGGTTCCTCAGAACTAATCGTGGTGGACATATGCCGGAAATTATTTTTAAAACATAAATGTCATAAAATTAGCTTTCAAATAAAAAAAAATTTGGCTTTTACCTTAATTTAAATGTGTTTTATTTCAATTTAAAGTTCTACCACTCTAAAAAAACCCCCGATAAAAATGTGTGCCACTCCCAGGAGTTTGAAATCAATCGGACATAGATGTCACACATACCTCTACAAATCTAGATTAATCTTCCAGGAGGCATAAAAGATTCACAAACATGTAACTTATCCAAAAGAAATATTAAAAATTGGATATTCTTCGAACCACGAGAAAATGTAATTGATCTAACTGATTCAAAAAAAATTTCCTATCCCACATATCTTACATGTTGCAAACGTTGTCGATGTTTGTTTCGGACGTTTCTGTGTTCTCTTTAAAGTTCTTTGTTTGCGTGTAATTTATCGAACTCATATTGTTATGATACCACATGATGTTCTTCTGTTTATATGTATCTATCATATTCAAGTTCACCAAACTTAACATACCTACGGTTTATACCAAACAGTACCACACAGTTGCACTTTATATTTTAGTTAACACTTACTTTATTTTTGCCTTGTGGCTTGTAATATATATTATGTAATTAGAATCAATTCTGGTTGAATTAAGTTATATTATTATTACAGAATAATAGCTGGAATTAATTCACCAGAACCTCTCCAGATTTTAATCTAAATAATTCTCATGAAAACATTCAGAATTAAATTTCAAAAAACATGTCCTAAATACACTGCATCATTTTATAGACATACTACTCTGTCAAGAAAGTACCGGGAATTTTCAATTAAAACAACATTTTTACATTTAATCGTCAACTGACTTTCTCGCCAAAAACTCAACAAACGTGCTTCAGCAACCACCGTATTCGCCGGATTTGGCTCCCTGCGACTTTTTCCTCTTCCCAAAACTAAAATTGCCCCTTCGTGGCACCCGTTTTGAGTCGATTGAAGCCATAAAATAGGCTCCATTTACTCCAATACATCTATGCCAACGGCACTTCCAATTATCGAAACATTTTTTATAGGCGCTTTCCGGGATGGACTTAAGCTCTCGCGCCGAATTTTGTTTTATGGCTTCAATCGACTCAAAACGGGTGCCACGAAGGGGCAATTTTAGTTTTGGGAAGAGGAAAAAGTCGCAGGGAGCCAAATCCGGCGAATACGGTGGTTGCTGAAGCACGTTTGTTGAGTTTTTGGCGAGAAAGTCAGTCACAATCGTAGCTCTGTGAGAAGGCGCGTTATCGTCATGCAAAATCCATGAGTTGTTCGCCCACAAATTTGGCCGCTTCTTACGGATACGCTCACGCAAACGTTTCATAACGCCTAGGTAATACTCCTTGTTTACCGTCTGACCCTCTGGAACGAATTCGTAGTGCACCACGCCACGGATATCGAAGAAAACAATGAGCATCACCTTCATTTTCGAGCAGCTTTGGCGTGGTTTTTTCGGTTTCGGCTCAGTTTTTGCCACCCATTCCGATGATTGCTGGCTTGTTTGCATATCGTACTCGTAGACCCAGGTCTCATCACCAGTTATAATGCGTTCCATGAATGTAGAATCGGAATTACAGCGATCCAGCATGTCTGAAGCAACCTGTTCGCGATGACGTTTTTGAAGAAAATTCAGGTCTTTCGGTACGAGTCGTGCGGCCACTTTTCTCATGCCCAAAATATCAATCAAAATCGTACGTGCGGACTCGTGGGATATCTTAAGATCATGTGCTATCTCTCTCAAGCTGGTACGACGGTTTTCCAGCACCCTTTCCTAAATTTTATCGACGTTATCTTCGATCGAAACCGTCGATGGGCGACCACTTCACGACCGTCCTTGAAGGCTCTGTACCACTGATATGCACGAGTTTTCGATAGAGCATTATCACCAAAGGCCTTTTGCAACATTTTCAATGCATCGGCACACGAAAATTCATTTGCAACACAAAACTTTAAACAAATTCTTTGCTCAACGTAATCACCCATAGTAAAAATCGGCACGCACTCTGACATCGACTGACTTAATCAGCTGTTGCAAACACACTAGTTGACAGATCCCGCTCAAGCTTGGCATAGTAATTAAGGATAGTGGTACCAACCTAGTAAAAAAAATTTTTACCTGCCTCATTGCCCCGCCAGATTTAAATCGATAATTCCCGGTACTTTCTTGACAGAATGTATACATATATTACCATCACATGTGATGGAAATTAACTGATAAAGAATCAAAAGAAATATAGAATAATAAATCGAAAGAAATAATAATAATGATATACATATATATGTTTCGAATGGATATTAAAAAATCACCAAAAAATGTTCAACATACAATTTTTTTTTATTCTCCTTTTTTAAAGAATATATAGCACATTCTCCAGAGAAAAAACCTAATACATTCGGACCGAAAATTTCATCAGTAAGAAGTTATTTTCGTTAACACAACATATTTCTGCAACAACTAACCTATTGTTATATATTATATTATTCTGATTAAAATATAATAAATAATTCTATAACGAGTACCGCAGTAAAATTTATATGTTTAGGAATGGAAGTCTTTAGGTAGAATAATATATGTGTTTTTATGCTTGTTTTTCTTAAGAAACAACTATGAAAAATAAAAAATCGTAAAATTTGTGGATGTTTTGTCTTCATTGGTGATATAAATATTATCATCCTTCAGCGTTCTAGGGTTCAAATGATAGTTTGAAAACTCATACCGGCAAATACTCGCTTTAACAACATTATTATCAATACTATCTATATATTTTATGAAAATAAGCGTTTTACTATCAAACTGAAAGAACTATTCGTGAGAAGTATTGTACAAATAATCCTCTTCTTACACTTGCTTTTTGTAGGGTCGTAAAAATATTCTTAACAAATTTCTCTATATTATAACAGAACAACAAAATATGACAAGGAATGCTAGAAAACCGAGATAACATTGAATACCGGCACTGTAAGTAAAGAAGATGCAAATCAGGAGTTCAATAAATGTACTCAAGAACTTGGTCTTCCAAGAATGACAGCTTGAGGTATTTTGGGAAACGCTTTGTGTTCAGAGGAGCAGTATGAGATTTTGTTGACTATAGGGATGAAGCTACTTTCTTGACCATCATAAACCTACTGCGTTAGCTAGTTGGCAGTGGCGACTGGGGCGTCAAGGTCGGCAATGCAGAGCAAAAGAAAGTCAAGAAAAATGTTAACTTCTAAAAATACAAAGCATACTTTCTGATCAGCTTCATGAAAATATGTTGATAATCAGGTGTGAAATTTATGCTGCAGTTTCGCGGTACTTATACAGGTATGGAAAAGAGAGTCAGAAGCATAAGAAAGTTCAAAGGACCACGAATGTCCAGTGGAGCAGTGGAAGAATCAAAACTTCAGCGCGATGGGATGACGAATAAACGACTGCTCTCTCAGTGACAGTAGGGCTATGCTTCGATCGTCGTTAGGCTCTGCACTGCTTTTAACAATCAGAATCATTCGCACTTCAAACGTTATTAAACAAATTCTACGAAAATAAGAAATTCGAAAACGAAAAAAAATTCAAAAGAGTGAAGTGCGAATGATTCTGATCACTAATAGCAGTAAAGAGCCACGATTCGATCGAAGCATGCCCCTCGCTGCCATTGAGAAAACACAGATATTTATTCGTCACCGCATCGCGCTGAGGTTTTGATTTTTCCACTGCTCCACTGGAAATTCGTGATACTTTAGATGAACATTGGATCTTCTGTTTCCGACTCTCTTTTCCATACCTGTGAAATACGATTTTATTTCTGCTAATAATTATTGTTTACACAATAATTATTGTTTTCATAATAATACTTTCGTCAATTACATTTTAACGTTATCAAGTGAGTATGGTAACTTCTTTTACAAAATCGGTCTCCTTAAATACAAGTCCGAGCAAAAAGAAACCTAATAACATGAAGCCTTGTTTTGGGCAATTTTTTACATCTCCATATCAATTTAACTTCTTTTTCAGATATTATTCTCAGAGTGAAAGCAGAATAATGATGTCGGTTCATTGCTATAGAAAATATTGTGGAATTAATACGAATATGGCATTGAAAGTTTAAATAGATTTCTGAAATTAAATAAAATTAAAGCAAAGCAAAATATTCAGTAGGAAGTGTAATAATTCAATAGTGAAAGACTACAAATCAAACATAAAACTTTTAGTGTAGTTAAATTGTTAGATATATTAAATCAGATAGTTAATAAAAAAATGTGGAAAAAATCATTGAAACTGAAAGAACAAATCCAAATCCATAGCAATAATTTCTCATAACGAACTATGTGATGAGGGATGTACAGCTTTTTGCTGCGAAATTGCTGAATCTGTATACACAATTACAAGTATGAATGTCAACTGCTTTGTGTAACTTTTTATTTTATTTATTAATTCATCTCAATACATAACAAATACAAGTTTATAAACGAATCAGAGAGCTCCCGGCCTGAGTTATAGCTCGTGTGCTATCAAACTACCAATCATTGGTATATATGTAGCTTATCATGATTCTTGGAAAAACTAACAGGATAAAGAGAAATATAAATTCAGAGCAAGGAAATATTCGCCAATCAACATCAACAGTTCACAAGAACAGTCATAAAACTATGCGAGTGCTAGGCGATATATCACTTTAGTTTATTGAGGTGTTATTTATTTCCAATATTGAAATTTACCCCCAATTTCAACAGAAGAGGGTTGTTGAGCTTGGGGCGATAAAAAATTGGATACGCTGGAGACTTTACTTCAAAAATTTTGGCACTATAATAAGAAATTGGCAACTTACAAATCAGTTGCTTTGATCGAAAAGAGAAGCGAGTTCGTTTCAGGTGCAAATAGTAAGAATGATGCAAAATTATCTCAGAAATTTCCACAAGTAAGATTCATTATAACACTGAAGTTGATAGGCATCTCTGTTTACTTTATATCAAATGAAATGTTTAGTACTGATGGTATTACCATTTAGCAAGTTTCTGCAAGCTTTTTGGAACACTTTTCTAACAACAAAATAAGGACAGAAATTAAAAGATTTAAAAAAAGGAAAATTAACATGCAATTATATTCCTCAAGTAGAAAGTAGAATATCCAAATCAATTCAAATGTAGAAAATATATAATCATGTTATTATTTTAATGTATTATTCACTCAGTACCATGATTTAAATTATTTTATTAACGTAGCACAAAACATAATTATGGATGACTTTATATTCAGAATTATATCTAACATTTTAATTTGTTTGATAATTATTGATGTTTCCATTTTTTGTAGGTTATTTTGAAGGGAATCGAAATAAATGTTTGATAATGATACATATTTTTTTTTCCTTCAACTTCATCTCCCCATGAGTACCTACCCATTTTTTTAACAATATGAACTAAATTATTGATATTACGTAAATATCTTAGCCACAAACTGCTTCGTTTATTTTTATATCAACAACAAGTTCGAATGAAATTATATTGGTAGTAAAAACTTACGTAATTAACTGGAAGAATCCTGAAATGTATAATTTTTCATTCAACGAAAAATGCGTTCAAAATGGAACGAAATATTTTATTAATTCATAATGAGAAAATCCCAAAATGAAGAATGATTACGAGGGACTTTCAGTTTTGAAAAAAAAATATTCAGTTGAAACTTTGTTGACGAACGAAATTGTTTTTTTCGGAGTGAATATACATTGAATCGAAAATTGATCATTTAAAGAATCTGATCAGAGGAATTGTCTAAAATTCTTCTTGTCGCTAAGATGACACAACTGTGCTCTATAATAACGCGTAATCTTTCATTTAGTTTGTTTATAGTACTCCATCTTTTGAGTACTTCTCAAAAGGATGTTTCTATTTCAGAAATAGATAAAAATATTTAATTGAAACATATGTAAGCGACAGTATTTTAATTTCCGCCCAAATATTTACAATACAACAATTGTTTCACCACGATGTGGCTTTTTCAGGTATCTATATTCTACTGAGTGATACTGTAATAGAGTTTAAATACAGTTAATTACGTGACAAAATAATGGTTAAAACAAGTTATAAAGACTTAGGGTGTTTATTGAAGTTTGCCACTAAAAAATACCATTAGGGAAAGATATTCAGTAATGTGAATTTGTCAACATCTTTGAATATCAAAACAGATTTAATCTGTTAGTCGTCTACAATTTTAATTTCAAAAAAATGTTTTTATTCAAAAAACTTTTAGAATTAAATTAATGACTACAATAAGCACTGCTTATATTTAATAGACGTATATAATCAAAACTCAATATACAATGTCAAACAGAATAAATAAACTAACAAATATAAAAAAGTCATTTAAAATCAATAAATAAATATTTGAAGGAGACAAAATTTTGTTTCTGATCTTACCATAATGAAACCAATTTCTTTTCAAAAACATAAAACACAACTTGAGGATTTCTCAAAAAATATATAATAATTTATTTGAAATATTTAATGTATTTAAATACTCAAATAAGTTAATTCAAAAATCTCTCAAAACATGCACCATATCTTCAAAAAACAATTAGAATTCGGATGATCTCTTCATTCGACCCTAAAAAATATTCAAAATATCAAAATCAACTAACAATCAGTATATCTTACCTTTAAATGAAACCGGAACTTGCTTTAAACAGACTAACTTTAAATAGTGATAATTATATTCATCATAAAATCACAGAAAACTGTAAGGTATTATAAGGTTTTCTTTAAACCATTGACATTCCATAATGATATTTATTCAAGTCTAAATATAATTATATATTTATTTTTGTCAACATCTGTTTGTTCATTCAACAGGATTTTAGGGGCATTGTATCTGTTCATTTTAAGAGATTCTAAAAGTGTTAATCTACAACATTTGCATTCGACGTGGATAATTTCATAGTTATTCTTAAAATTATGCCTGAACTCCTTAAGATGATTAGCATATGTCGAATGTACGGAATCCGATATGTAACTTCTTTGGTGTTCTTGGATTCTTTTCTTGAATGATCAACGTTTCTGGCCAATACATACTAAAGGGCAATCGTTGCCAGTCAACTTATAGATTCCAGATTTATTTTCTTTATTTGTTCGATCCTTATTGTTTTTTATGTAAGTCGGTTATTGATGCTTTTAAAAGCTGCATTGTAATGTTGCTATTTTAAAATGCAGCTTTTAAAACTTACTTACTCAAAAAGCAGTAAGGATCGAACAAATAAAGAAAATGAATCTGGAGTCTACAAGTTGACTCGCAAAGATTGCCCTTTGGTATATATTAAAAAACGTAGATCGTTTAAGAAAAGAATTCAAGAACACCAAAGAAGTTACACTTCGGATTCTGTGCATTCGACATATGCTAATCATTTTAAGGAATTCAGATATAATTTCAACAACAACTATTGTATTATCCACGTCGAAAGCAATAGTTAAGACTAACTCTTTCAGAATCTCTTGAAATCTCTTGAAATCAACAGGTACAATGCTCGTAAAATCCTTTTGAACGAACAAAAAGATGTTGGTAGATCCCATTACTGAATATCTTTCCCTAACATTTTTTATCTTTCCTGACATTTTTTAGCGGCAAACTCCAATAAACACCTTAAGATTTTTTGAATTGTTTTTACCATTATTTTGGGACGTACTCCTCTATATTTGAAGTCTGTTACACTAGACACTATCAGTCAGTACAATGTAGATACCTGAAGAAGCCACAACGTAGTGAAACAATTGTATTGTTAAAATTTCTGTGGAAATTAAAAGACTGTCTCTTATATATTTTTTAATTAAAATGAGTTTCCACCAAGTAAAGACCCAATCAATCAAACAAAAATATTAAATTTCGATTTTTAAGATTTTGCAGAAATTTCAATTAATTTTTAAAATTTCTATGCACCAGCTATAAAAAAATTTTGAAGAGTCCTGAAGTGAAGTTAGCGCGCTTGCTGAACAGTTAGTCTATTTTCTCTGAAAATTTCAAATCTGTGAACTATTTTTTCAATAATCTTTTTATAATGAATAAAAACACAGAATTCCATGTTCTGTGAGCTGAAAGTCGAATAAAAGTTAATTTTGGCAAACTGTTGAAACTGTTGTTCTTTAGAAACGAAAAATACTAGGAAAATAAAATTTGCATGATTAAAAGGCTCTTGCCATTACATATTGACAGAAAAGAGTGGAAATAGAAGATATTCGCCAAAACTTCATAAACTTTTCATTCTTTCTGACGAAATCAGATAAGGAAAAATTTCAAAAAGTTCTATAGAGTTATCTTCACACGAAATTATGCATTTTTTCCCTTATTTCACCTTATTTCATTTATATACTTAGTTTGAACCTGATCAAATCTGTACTTTCGAAAATATTTGAGAAATAAAATTTTAAATGGGAATAACAGGAGCCATTGAGTAGATTTTGTCAGTTTTTGAACAAAATTGATCAAAGTGTTATCGTTCGTAAATTAGCATTTATACCTCCAGTCGTCCGCTTGGACGATGGATCCTCACCAAATTTGGTATAAATATTCGATCTTGATCAAATAACAAATTTCATTTGGATAAATAGTTAAGAAAATAAGAAATAAATTCTAAGTGAATCACTGCGGAACCATTGAACCGATTTTACCCATGAACGAACTCAATCGAGATGTTTAGATCTCAAACCTACCCTGAAAGTTAAGAGTAGCTACTAGGTCTTTTCGTTCGTAAGTTAGAGTGCTTAAACACGGACCGGACGGACAAATTACTGGCGTCCGTAAGCCTTACGTAACAAATAAAGAGAAGATATATTTATTGCTCTACCAAACGGTTAACGACATGCGTCTTTCTGCCAGTATAAAATACATTCTTTACATAAATATACATTTTTTGTATCCTTATTGTATCCATTAGGGGTTCGTTTGGTTATTTTTTGTTTTGCTTTTGGTTCGAATTTTGTAGAACAGTAGGTTGGAGGATTTGGGTTTTTTATGGTCTGCCCACAAAGTTCTTTCTTTAGGTTTGAACTTTACTGAGAATCGGGTCTATCTGCATTTTTATAGAGAAGTTCATTTGGTGGATTATAGAGTGGATTTCCTGGATGGTCAGTCTTACTCAAAGTCCTCAAACTACTACTACTTCGATATTATTAAGGATGAATCGTCTACAGTTGCTATATATTAGATGTCTATATTTTAATATCGGTCTGCATATAGTTTGGTAGATTCTTTAAGCTGTTGTGTGGTTTATGCCTCGAGTTTTTTTAGACGAGGGATCGAAAGTGTTTTTATCTAGCAATTTTTTCTTTTTTTATTATAAGAATGTATTTTAAAATTGGTCGTATTATCCACTGTGATTCCTAGACATTTAGCGTGTTGAACTGCTTTTAGATTATATTGCAGTAAGAATTGTCTGATAAATTATGGGCAAATATTATTAATTCAGATTTGTCAAGGTTTCTTAGAATTCTCCATTTTTTCATCCATGTCATGATTTTGTTACATAGATTTTGTAGTTTTTCAATTATGTTTTTTAGATTCTTGCTATGTGTTATGAGCGCTGTATCATCAGCGTATTGAGGCATGTCTGTTTTCAGTTCATCTGTTACTTTGTAGATATAGTGTACGTAAATATTGTATGGAAGAGGTGAGAATGGAGAGCCTTGTGGTACACCTTGTTGAAGAGAAAAAATGCGGAGGAATGCTTGTTGATTTCAACCCTCATGCTTCGGTCACTTAAGAAGTTTCCTATAATATTTTGTGGATAAACTAGGGTGTCCAATTGATGGAGTTTGTGCAGAAGGACATCGTGCCATACACTATCAAATGCTTTCTTGATACGAATATGACTGCTGTCTTGTGACCTTTTCTCATTCTGGTACTAATTCTTAGAGATAGTAACGGGTAGATAGAATGATTTTTCTTGAATCTAAACTGCGAAAGAGGGGTGTTTTGTTCAATTGAATTATCGAGACGAATTTTTACATCTTTTTCAAATGTTTTTTCTGAAATTGGTATACAATTTATGAAATAATCCTTCGACTAGATAAAAGAAAACAGGTAGAATATTTAGTATAGAAAAGGTTTTCAAAACGTTAAAAAATTATTGCAATTGACTGAACTCGGAACAAGTGCTGTATATGAGACATTAAAAAGGATGAAAATGGCATAGATATGAGGAATAGGCCTCAAGAAGGCGTTTCAGGAATACCGCGTAAGATTAAAGGAAACAATTTAGACGCTTTATTGGCCTTAGAACGACACAATCCACGCCTGGGCTTTTGCAAATTGGCTAACAATATTTGGATATCAACGAAAAATGAAAGTATGTCCCGAAACCGTCTGTATGTCACTAAAAAGACAAGGCTACATATCAAGGAAACCAAACAAATCCCTATAATGACATCTTTACAAGAGGAACGAAGGGATTTTTGCCAACGTTTTCAAGAAGATAATTTCAATAATGTCTTTATATCTGATGAAAGTTGTTTCTAACTTGGAGGAAATCACTTAAAGATCCTATCAAAACAACCTGTTACCGTTCGTATTTCCAAATTTCCCACCAAAATAATGGTTTGGGGAGCAATATCTCAACGTCTCTCAGCCTCTTTGTACAGTTGATGGTATCATTAATAGTTAAAAGTATTGTGGCATTCTAAACGATTTTCTACTTGAAACAGCGCATGCTTCATATCCAGAGGGGTGGCGTTTTCAGCAGGATAATGCAAGAAGCCATACTGCGGCCTATACTCACGCTTGGATGCAAAAAAACCAAGTGACAACCATTTCATGGCCAGCAGCTTCACTTGATTTTAGTCCCATTGAAAACATATGGGGACTAATGAAGATTGTAGTTGAACGAGCAGCGCAGATGATTTAATTCAGTCAGTTTTACAGTGCTGGAGTACTGATCTAGTTTCGGGTGTACCTCGACGTTTAATCGAGTGTTTACAGTTGAATGGAGGTTGTATAAGTGAATAAAATGAATATTTTGTTATAATTTTCCAATTCAAGTATCAAAAATATACCTTGAATAATTATTATCGAGCTTTGTTTTTTCCGGACTATATTTTTACTGTTACGTTGTGTAACCAGGGCTGTGTTCTTTCCATGTACTTTAACTAATAGTTTCAGTACTTTCGCACAATAAATTACAATATGCACTTCTAAATTTAAGGTAAAATCTCTGTTTGATATCCATAATAAAAATCATAAAACGCACTCGCGATGAAGTGACAAAATGGAGAACAAATACGAGTAACACGTGACGCTCAAATTCCACGTGAGTATACAGTACAGCTACTTAACGACAAAATGGAGCTCATAATTAATCGGTTCTCGGTACTGTCTTGACTTAATGTACATGTTTCTTCATAAGGTTTCAGATGAACCTCAAGTGAGTGTGAATAACATCGTTGAAACAAAAATTGATTATTGAAAAGGTTCCACGCCCACTACATTACAGACCACAATCCCCAAGTGGTCTCGCCACATGTTTGCATAAATATGTATTAAAACCGACATAATAAATTCCAGATCAAATAATATTTTTCTGGAAAAACCTGACGGTTACGCGTCAATGCAATCGTTAACAAAAGAGATAATTAGGATTAATAAAGATGCAAATATCCTGGTGATTCTTCAAAATCGATTGAAATAATACTCGTAACAATCGGTTTCCTGGAACGGGCCACATCATACTCGCTGGCTGACGATGATTTACCGGATTGTAAACTCCGGGTATCAGAAAAAACTGCTTGATTATTTATAGAACCTATGGGTGACCTCCAGGTGTAGTAAACAACCAAGGAATACCATTAGCTTTCTGTCGACAATAATGAATATGTAAATGCCGATTTTTAAACGCACACATACCAGTTCCACCGAGAAAGGTAGGAGCCTCTGAATCACGTGCAATTTTTTAAAATTTTTCATAACTATAGGTATGTGCTTGTGAAGTTGCGCGGAAAATCACGGAGGTGATTGTTGACAGCTGATTAGGGAAATCTGGAATTCTTGTGGAATCCAAACTTGTTTATTCTGAAATTTCCAGTAAAGTAGTTGATTGTTTTATATTTAATCAACCTTTCATTTTTGTTTTTGTTCAATTTTTTTGTGATAGGTTCATGCAATCAAGAAAATAACTGATGACTCTGGTTGTTAGTGATCATTACAAATTAGTAAAATTCATTAACTACGAGGGTAAATAAAATATAAATCGGACTTTTTTTAGCGATTGCTGCGTGAAGTTTAACTGACACGTATTGTTCATTGATTTCCTTCATGGACAACGTATAATCAATGCTGAATATTATTGCAAGCTTCTTGCAGAGGTGAAGCTGACTTATAAAAGAAAAAGACGAGGCACATTAATCCAAAGTGTGATTATTCTTCAGACAACGCCTTACCATACACAGCGGCTTTGACCCAAGAAAAATTGGAGAAATTGCTTTGGGAAATACTCGAGCATATGCCCTACAGCCCAGACTGTGGATTGATTTTGAGTCCAAATATATAAGTTGTACTTAAAAATAGACATAATCAGAACCAATAGATCCTCAGTTATATATTATTCAAATATTTTCGAAAGTACCAATCCAATTGAGTTTAAATTTAGTATTTAGATGTGAAATACGGACGCAAAGGCTCATATATGATTTCAATAAAATACATCACGAGTATTGAATAGTTTCTTATATATTTTCGGCAAAATGACTATGAAATTTTGTTGAATATATTTCTTTCTACCTTTTTTCCAATATTTAACGATGCAGATAGAAGCTAGAAAGATGGAGAATTTTAAACATGTATTTTCCATTTTCATGAGATCTTCCGTTTCGTCAGGAAAACTGTTCTAAATTTGAAAAATTACATTTATTTAACCTTCAGATGACACAGCACCCAATTCTTTCTTTTTTTCTTTAAGAAAGAATTCACAGATTTTGAATGAACTGTTGAAAAAGCGCTCAAAAGACTTCACGTGAGTGCTTTTCGAGATTATTATATAAATAATAATGAACACAATCGAACTCATGTGGTAAGAATCGGGTCTTCAAAGGGAATCTGTAATTTTGAATTTAGCGCCAATTTTAAATTTCCCAAAAAAAAAACTGACAGTGATATTGCATTTGATATGTAAAAATGATGGAATTATGAAAAATATGTCGGCATACGTTCACACAACACAGTAAAATAGTGAAAATTTATAAACTAGTCAAGAGTTCACGAATGCAGTTTGCAAAAGTCATTACCAAGCATCTTTCAAAATTCTTATGATTGGTATTAAATATCGAATTGACAGTTTGCTTAGAGTTAACCTCCTACATTCTGTATTTATTTCTGCTTCCAGTTTCAAGATATTGAGAAAGTAAGGTTTGTGATATATTTTTATTGATTGTTCTTATTTAACATTCAGAAAAGTAAACCGAAAGATTATGGATGAAAGTTTAAAACGCCCTTATGCAGAAGGTCCTATACTTTTAAATTTATATAGAGCATTTTCGGTATTTTTTTAAAGTATTCATATGAAAAAATCATAACTTCATGTTTTCTATAGATTCCTTTATATTTTGGAATGTTGCATGTTATTTGAGAATTATATATGTCACTTAAATAGACGCCTAGTTTTTCTAAGACATATTGTTTTAATTAAAATAAATCAAATTCTGTAGAGATTTCACAGAGTAATCTGTTTTAATATTTGAAATTTTAACCTTTATCCAAGAATTATACGCTTTAGATTTTATTTCATTGATATATAATATAAAATTTATAGTTTGTTTTCTCACATGCGTCTCTTTGATATTACAATTTATATACTTTATGGTCCTGTTTGTCGTAAACATAAAATTGACAATTTATTCTATTTGTTATATGTCTTATACTTTTGCTTTCAACTTCAAAATCTTATGAAAATAAGATATATTTTTAATGATTGTTCTTATTCATCACCGAAAAAAGTCGACTGACCATTATGGATGAAAATTTCAAACTATGTTCTGTTTAATTTTTGAATTTATATACAACATTATTTGTTATGGAATTTGTAATTCATAACATGAGTATTCATATGAAACAGATGTATCAATAACGTATATTATTTCATTTCTGTCAATATTCTATATTTTATACAGATTATTTTAAATTTTGTAGTGTTGCATGATATTTTGAGAATTCTTTATGTCTACTCAAATAGGCATATGGGATTTTGAACTAATTTTCTGAAAAAACCAAATTATGGAGAGTAACTACGGAAGAGTTTTGCTTTAATAATAAAAACTTATATAAAAACAAATATTTATATCCGGAAGTGGCTTTATTATTTTTCAAAATATTATTCATTGAGATCAATATACTTTTGCATGCTTTTTAACAAATTTTCGAAGCATTTTTTCCATTCCTATTGTGGTATCTTCAAAACGTGTGGACGCATTAAACGCTTCTTCGGGAGTGGAACGTTTTTGTTTGAGTTTATATGTGAGCAAGAAGAATATTAGTTTCCAATAGGCCTACATGCGTTACTGATTCATTGTTATAAATGTATTCGATTAAGAGGAGAGTATTGAATAGTAAAATGTTTCAACACTATTGTTCATTTAAATAGAAGGCTAAGAATTTTCCAATATATTATTGTATAGGTTGGAGTATTTAAGAGACATATCGACTAGATTCATTGATAATGATATCATCTATCTATATGTATATCATAAATCCATTCATTTGAAGATGACGAAATTTTTATATACCTTTAGTTCATTCAGACATCGAGAATACTCCAGATTACAGATGAACGATAACTGGCTACTCATCGTTGTTATTAATAAAACTATGAAGCGTTTTATGTCAGATTCCATCGTCCCATCCAATTGAAACAACTCGAATTGTTTCTAAGAGCACCTAATTTCGTTCAACCTCCGATAAAATCGCATTGTTTTTCACGTTCGCTGATTTCGAAAACATTCCATTTCCAATTTCAGACTTGACATGTTTGCCCTTCTCGATTTCGCAATTCGGTAATATCAAATTTTTTTCTCATTTAATGTACGAAATGCGGAAAGCAAAACAAACCGTTTTGTATCCTTGTTTTTGTTTATTCACGGTGTTTATCGCTGGCTACCAGCATAATGATAATTTTGTCAGTTCCTTGAAGAATTTTGAATAATTTCGAGGACTCGTTCTCTTATCGTTTCGTATTAAAACAATGTTGTGTTGAGCCTTGGAAATTAATCTTCTACACTATGTTTCATCTTTTGATGTCATGAATAACAAAGATTTCCCAGTGTTAATCAATAAAACATACATTCTCTGCTTCATAGTATTATTATTTTATTTTTTCCGAAATGTTAGATTAATGCACGTCCACTTCCAATGAGGAATGTGCAAGATATTCATATTGTAAATTCTGACTTATACCCAATTTCTAACATTGCACCTAACAATTCTTTAAAAGTATTTATTTGGATTTAAAATGGTGAAAAGCAGTCCCGTGAGTGAAGTCGAAAGCTTATACGCGTTTTACGTTTCCCCTGAACTTTTAAATATTATGGGTTACTTCTTGAAGAAGCTGTATATGATGAATAACAACATAGATTTCTATGTTCTATCATCCAAAGCTCAAATAAACGTAATTTCTTGCGTTATTAGAACTGTTTTTCTGAAATAACGGAAAATCTCATGAAAATGAAACATACATGGTTCAAAGGCTCTATCTTTCTCCCTGTTACATATCGGCAAAAAAGAGTGGAAAAGAATATATATAACAAAACTTCACATATTTTTCATATTTTTTCCCAAATTAGAAAAAATATTTGAAAACACTTAACGCTGCGTCTGAATTCTAACACAGGTTCTAAATAAAATTTAGAACTATATCTTCAAATTTCTACAACACAATTTATGTTGAAAATTATAAAAAAACTATCAAAATGATATCACAATATTTTATTTTGATATTGATTGGGATATACTTTCGATAGTTTTTGCGTATAATTTTCAATATATAGATATAATTCTAAATTTAAAGTTGTTTTAATCAATTCTATTTAGTATCGACTCATATTTTAATATATTTTATAAATTATGAATAATTAAATTCATATAGAGTTAAAAATCCACAAAATATGCCTTTAATATGTATTATTTTTAAAATTCTGGTAATCTTTCTTATCATCGGACATTGTTTGGAAGGAATAACATCTGTTGTATTTTTTTGTGTCCTAAATTTACGTGAGTTATGGTTTACAATGCATTTTTCTATTACTTCAGAGACATTTAAATTTACTTTGAGTTGATTCGTTCCAAGTTTTAATTTTTTTAGGTAAGTTAAGACTTAATTACGTGATATATGAATCTGAACTCAGTGCATTTCTGACGAGGTCATGTAAACCGAAATAAATATATAATGTATATTTATCAAATGTTGGTATTCTGGTTCAATTTTTTTATTTTATCCTTTAGTTGCAGAATTTCAGATAATTTTGAAATGGTGGATTTTCTTGTATATGTATCGGGTGTTTTTAATCTGGGAGGCCAATTAATTAGACCATTTCTCCAAATAATGTTATCGCCAAATCTTTTTTTCAATAAATCAATTGTTACGGTAGCAGCATGAGGTGTAACGCCATCTTGTTGGAACCGAAACACTTCTGGGTCGATACCATTTAAATTTTGAAACAAATAATCATTGATCATCGATCTGTCACGAGCACCTTTCACTGTACATTAGCTCCAGCATCGTTTTTTAAGAAATATGGACCGATGATGCCTCAAGCGTATAAAGCACACAGTGCATTTTTCAGGATGCAATGGAACCTGCAGAACTTCTTGAGGATTGTTTTCACTCCATATACGGCAATTTTGCTTGTTCACATAACCGTTCATCCAGAAATGAGCTTCATCACTAAACACAATTTTACGATAAAAAAGTGGATCAACTTCAAGCTGTTCTAGGGATCACCCGATATGTTTATATACATATAGTCCGGTCTATTTAAGCCTAAAATCAGGAGGAAGGTTACATAAATTCCCATAAAGCTGAATATTGGCATAGTTGTTCAAAACATCATTATAAAGAAAATCTCAAAAGTTCTCATCGTTCCGAGGTGTGCTAAAAATTTGGCACGGGGTCAAAGGTCAAAAAAATGAGTTTTTTGCGATTTTTAGCGAAACGGTGAGTTTTTTCGCAAAATTACCCCAGTACAAAATTGTAGATCACAAAATTCTCTACAAAAAATATATCAATAATTTTTTTCCTAAAAGCCACCATTTTGGAGATATAACGTTCCGAAAAGTTGGATCAGTCGTAATCCCTCTATTTTGCACACGTACGCCACATATGAAAGTCACTAAAGGTGTAATAGAACTAAAATAAGTTCGCTATTATTTATTGTAACTTGCTTATGTAAAATATAAGTTAAACTACGAGAATCTCAGGTATAATGAAACCCCGTTCCTAAATTTGTACGTCAGTATAACCTTGGGATAACATCTGTCTTTTATTCTATTGTCCGCGTGGCTAGGGTCGTATACCTGCTTTATGTTGGCATGCCCAATATATGAAATACATACAAATTTACTGCTGAGAATATATCCGTTGAACAAGCTAATGATGATGCTGATGTATTGATTATTGAAACAGCGATAAAGAAATTCAGTGTGACAAATACAACTGTTGTTGTTGGTGAGGATGTTGATTTACTCGTCTTGCTTACTGCTCGAACTCCAACTGAAAAAATTATTTATTTTTTTAAACCCGGAAAAGCCCAAAATCAATCGGAAATATATTCATCAAACAGTTTATCCAATTTTCCTAAATGTCAAAATCATGTATTGTTTCTACACGCAATAACTGGCTGCGATACGACATCTGCTTTTTACAGGAGAGGAAAAACAACAGTTTTCAAAATGTTTGAAAAAAAAGATTTACTACAATGTGCTGAAGTTTTTAAAAATAGTAATTCAACTCAACAACATGTTATCACCAACGGAGTTCAATTTCTTCTTGCTATGTACGGAGCCCCCAAAAAAACCACTTGCTTAGATAAGTTGCGATACACATCTTTCGTGAAAAATACGCGTAATAAAAAACAAGTCAACTTAGCTTCTCTTCCTCCAACCTCAGTAGCTGCTCATCAACATCTGTTTCGGGTATATTACCAAGTTCAAGTGTGGCTTGGTAATCAGCTGGACCCTAAAGACTGGGGTTGGAAGTTGATCGACAATACACTAGAGCCAGTTCAAACTTTACTTCCACCAGCACCTGAGAAACTTCTCAACACAATATTTTGCAACTGCAAGAAACGTTGTAGTGCAAAATGTGGTTGCAGAAAAGTTGGACTGTTTTGTTCCCTGGCATGCACACACTGTCAAGGCCGATCATGCTCGAATGTTGAGTCACCAACTCTTGAAGATTCGTTTGATACCGATCAGGAATCGCTATTGGGGCAGTTTACGTGTGAAATAGAACAAGAAGAAGAAGAAGAACAAGAGGATGAACAGGAAGAAGAAGGAGAAGAAGATCAAGAAGAAGAAGAAACAGAAATCTTGGACAGTTATGAATCAGACGACTAACTTTTTATTTTAAGTATTTTATTTAATTACACCGCCGTTGTTTTTGCCCACTATAATATATAATATTATTTTGCAATAGTTTTAAAACATATAAAATCTCAGCAGACCCGTGGAATAGGCCTACTGGGGAAACCACGTTAAAAAAAACGCGCTTTGTACACTACCTCATAGGTGGCGTGGAAACGTGTGCAAAATAGAGGGATTACGACTGATCCAACTTTTCGGAACGTTATATCTCCAAAATGGTGGCTTTTAGGAAAAAAATTATTGATATATTTTTTGTAGAGAATTTTGTGATCTACAATTTTGTACTGGGGTAATTTTGCGAAAAAACTCACCGTTTCGCTAAAAATCGCAAAAAACTCATTTTTTTGACCTTTGACCCCGTGCCAAATTTTTAGCACACCTCGGAACGATGAGAACTTTTGAGATTTTCTTTATAATGATGTTTTGAACAACTATGCCAATATTCAGCTTTATGGGAATTTATGTAAACTTGAATGTGTAAATAGACCGGACTAATACTCATATAATTTGGTTGTTACTTTTGTATTAATACGTTTTGTCGTAAAGTAAAAATGTTTTTTCAGTGACATTGAAAATTATTTTATATTAATGTATATATTGGGGTATCATTTTGATCGATTTCGTACATAATTTTCAATATATATTGTAGGAGTCAGAAGATATAATTCTGAATTTGAAGTTATTTCAATTACTTCTTTTTAGTATCGATTAACATGTTTTTTTACTGAATCTAATGTTGAAATTTCGTATCATTAGTCATCTGGCGACTTGAGCTTCAAGAATTTGTCGGTTCTTTCATAGATATATTTGCTGTTTTCAAACGTCCATTTTCAAAGATAGGAGAACTGAAAGACTTCTCCTGAATTTCTTCCACAAAATTACACATAAACCTTCGTATCGTTATTTCACATAACTAAACTAGATTTTTACTCTATCGGATTTATTTTTTTGGAAGTATTGGACAGATAAAATTCCACTTCGGAATTACCAAGGAATAACTGTGCCGATGCCGATGTCCAATTTTGGACAAAATTCAAAAAATACCCTGAGTATTTCAACTTCCTGATCTTTTCGTTCAAAAATTATCATTTTTACATCTGGTCATCCGAACAGACAACCGATCCTTACGAAATTTGGCACAAATCTTCCACCCAAGCAACAAACATGATTTCGATCGGACCAATAGTTTAGAACTATTGAAAAAAATAATAAAAGGTTTTAAATGTGAATAACTGTGGCATAATTATAATAATAATGATATTTTACTGAGCCTCTAAGACAGTATGTATAGGACCGGTTAAAAAAAATTATTAGAGCAAGATCAGGATCAATATAACTTATCAGATAGATATTCATTAATACTATAAAATCATTTATGCAGTAAAGAGTTATGATCGACTACAAAGGAAGCGAACTATTGACCCTGCACATTGCATAGTAAAAATTATTCAATTTTTTTTATACCATATCTACAGGCTAGTTCTAGTTCAAATACCTCTCGATGTGGATATCGATAAACTTGGTGCAATCTTTTGATGGAATGAGTGTATCCAAATAGCGAATATCGAGTTTATGGTCTTCACTGGTTGAGAGTGTGAAGTGACAGCAATCCATTTTATCAACAGTCATCATGATTATGTTCAAATGACATCATACTACAGAGCTCCATACTAGAAGTTAACATAACCGCTATGGTTCCTCAGAGGTCTTCGTTGTGACAGCTATGGAGGTATCATCAGCGAACAGGATCAATCTGACAGATTGAGATATAATAAACAGATGGTAAGGTAATTTAATGAGCAGATTTCTCATATTCACTGGAAGGTGGTAAATACAAAACAGTAAGAAGGATGGACCCAAAACAGAGCCTTGGGGTATCCCTAAGTTCAAATTAGATTCGCTAGGAAAAGTGTTCTGAATTTCACGGACGCAGTTCTTCCCTGAATGAATCCAGTTCGAAAACACGTCCCTAAGTCTCAAATTATAGCCTTTATCTGATATGAATTGAGGAGCGAGACTGTCAAACGCTCGTGACAGATCAAAAAATAATCCCGCGATTTTGAGTGAATTTAGCCAAGATGAAAAAACCTAATCTAACACACAATCTCATCAGGCTTTCATTGTGAACGAATTTCTGATCAAAGACTGAAAAATCTCATCGAACCACCACCGTATTTCCTTGATATGCCTCTGGTCAATTATTTATCTCTGAAATCACAACTAAGCACTTCAAATGAACCGTTTTCATTCGATAAAATATATAAAATAGAATTCGCTGCCATTACTGAAGTCGATTCCTAAAAATTCGTTTAAAAATATTTAGTTGATTGGACGATTCGTTGTCATTAGTGTTATATCTTGAAAGGGAACTTCTTTAAAAGCGATATAATAAATTAAGATGATAAATACATATTTCTGATACTCTTCTGCAACTGTATTTTACCTCAATCTTCACGAATGTAACGTCGAGTTAAAGAAAATAGACAGTTTTTATGAAATTTTTGGATAATAACTAAACATTGTTGAAACATCAATCTGTCATGATGAATTGTTAAACTATAATAAACCCAAAAATTACATTTCTACGAACTTTCGGATAATTTTTCGATAATATCTAAAGAGATCATATAAATCTAGTCTCTTGTAGATACTCCTTTAAATTCTTCTGAAGCCTTATCAAAGATATTGCGCCTTGAGTATATTTCACACGCCAAATTCAGTTGGCTCCACTCGCAGGGTCTTCGAAAAAAAATTTACATCACGTTTTTTCGCCGAGAATCGACTGAATGCCAACAAATTTGAATTCACGAAATTCAATTTGAATAACATACAAGAGAAACCTGTACAGGAGGATGGATTTTCCGCAAGATAACAACCTGCCTATCGTCAATCACCTGAAAGCGATCTAGGAAGTATTTGGAGGTGGGAGCTTGCTAATAGAATCGGCGTTCTTGCTCATTTAATTTTATAGTCCACTTAGAGTGGTTATACGAAGGACTTGCCGTGGCCGTTCTCAACGGGGAGTGTGAAAACCGTCAAAAAAATTTGCCATGCAATTTGGAGTTTGGAAGGTTGTTGAATCTCAGAGATCTGAAAAAATATTAGTTTTTGTCGGTTTCTTGGAATCAAGTAACTATCGGTGGATTTTTGTTTATCATCTGGGTTTTCCAATAAAAACTATTTATTTTTAAAATATCGTAAATATCAAACAGAGAAAGTCTGAAATACCTATTACAAATTTTAATTTCGAAAAATTTCTTAAAAACTTTCAAGATATATGCATTAGAGTACGCTGTTCATTTTTTGATAGATATAAGAATTAATAGTAATCGCACAGTATCAAAAGGACCACCCGAATTCAAAGAAAACACAGAATATTGATCGAACAAACTCAACAAAATTTTTGGTGGAGACAAGGCTGTTGCATATCGGCATCATGTAGAAACGAATTCCACTATAAAAATGCCTAACATAAAATTAACAAATTTTTCAAAAAAACTTCTCTTTGAAAAATTTCTCTCGAAAAATTCTTCAAAACTATATAATACATGTTCAAAAACGCATTTGAAAAATCTTACTGGCAATCATCAGGCCACCGCCATTTCCGTCAAATAAAAGCAATCAATAAAAATATCAAAACAGATTATTTCTAGTAGCCTTCTAAAAATTTTAATTTTATTCAAAAACTTTCAGAATTAAATTAATGTCTCATAAGCACTGCTTAAATTTAGTAGACATATAAAATCAAAAATCATTATATAATATCAAACGGAATAAAAAAACCCAACGAAATATAAATTATTAATTAAAATTTCTATATAATTTATGTTTCGTTGTGCTTTTTTATTCCATTTGATATTATATAATGAGTTTTGAATTTATATATCTAATAAAAATCCCAACCAAATATAAATTATCAATTAAAATTACTCTATAATTTATATTTCGTTGGGTTTTTTTATTCCATTTGATATTATATAATGAGTTTTGATTTTATATGTCTACTAAATTTAAGCAGTGCTTATAAGACATTAATTTAATTCTATAAGTGTTTGAATGAAGTTTTTTGAAATTAAAATTTGTAGGAGGCTAACAAAATAATCTGTTTAGATATTTAAATTTTGTAATAATTCTTCTATCAAGTAAAAAACCGCTTCTTATTATTTTACTAAAAATATCTTCAATAGCTATATCATTTTATGATTTGCCCACAGAAAATACACAGAGGTTATATAAAGTATTATTCAAATATCGGTCCTATCCAAACAATAGTGTGGTTTTTTCGATATCTTAAATAACAAACAGAGAAATTTTGAAATACTTACTACTAATTTTAATTTTATAGAATTTCTTAACAATTTTTAAATTAAAATTAAAAAAAATGCGTAAAGAGCACTTTTCACTCTTCAATAGTCATAAGAAAAGCCAAAACAGAATATTGATGGAACTTACCTAACAGAAATTTTTGGTGGAGACAATGCTGTTTCATTAGGTAAAAACAAATTAATTTAATTTTAAAAGTTTTTAAGAAATTTTATAAAATTAAATTTTGTAGTAGATATTTCAAAATTTTTCTGTTAGAGGTTTAAAATATTGGAAAAACTTTCTAACAAGTATAAAAAACTCCCTTTCTATTATTTATTTCATATATAATAATCAAAATGGTTTTTTCGCTTATGCACACAGTGTTGTTTAGATATGACGGAATTTGAAAAAATACTTCATATAACCTCAGTGTATATTTTGTGGAAACATCATAAAATGATACACGAATCATATAGATATTTTTATTGATTGTTTTTATTTGACGGAATTGAAGATGGACTGATGATTACCGGTCGGTTTTTTTAAATGTCTTTTTGAAGATGAGTTACATAATTGTGGAATATTTTTTGAGAAGACTTTTTCAAAGAGAATTTAATTCGAAGGATTTGTTAATTTTATGTTGCACATTTTCAAAGTGAAATTTTTTTTTACATAATGCCGATATGGAACAACATTATCTCCAGCAAAAATTTTTGTAGATTAAGTTCGATGAATATTCTGTATTTTCTTTGGATTTTTTTATCTCCTTTTGATAATCTGCAATTAATGTTAATTCTTATGTCTATCAAAAAGTGTTCTTTAAGGCATTTATTCATATTCGTTCTGAAAGTTTGTAAGAAATTTTATAAAATTAAAATTAGTAATAATGGGTGTTTCAAAATTTCTCTGTTAAATATTTAAGATATTGACAAAACATTCTGTCAAGTAAAGGGTCTTTCATTAACAGCGCCCCATTTTCTTTTGTAAATAAAACACATTATTTATTTGAAATTTCTTGAAATTTTTATTTCATTATAATATACAATGGATAGTTACGAAATAAAACATCATTTAAATGTCCACCACGGAACTAGGCGGATGATTTACCGTTCCATTTCTTGAAATAATCGAATTACCGAATTTTGTTTTCAATAAAGTCATTGTGTCATTGGCAGTATGACAAGTGGCAGTCTTGTGAAAACCACATTTTCTGCAAATCAGGACGAACCAATTTAGGCCATAAAAAATCAGTCAACATTGAACGATAACGATTTCCATTGACAGTTACCGGCCTCATAAGCTTCATTGAAAAAAAATCAAAGTCCAATGACTCCTCCAGCATAAAATCCGCACCAAACAGTAATTTTGTCAGAATGTAATGGCAGGTCTTGATATTCTTCAGGTTTATCCCCACTCCAGATACTCTGCTTGTTAACATAACCGTTTAACCAGAAATGAGCCTCATCGCTGAGAATGATTTTTTTATGAAAATCTGCATCATTTCCGATTTTGTCTAAGCACCAATTACTGAATACACGACGCTTTAAATGATCTGTTGGCTGTAGTTCTTGGGTTAAAACAATTTTTTATGAAGTTAAACCAAGGTCTTTTCGTAAACTTGGTCTAATAGATGCATAGAAAGTCGAGAAATCGATAAATTTTGGTCTTCACTATAACTTTCACGTACGGCAGCAATATTCTCTTCACTTCCTGTATTTCTTTGTCTCACTAGTACTGTCATACATGAAGTGTGAAATTTGTTTCAAACTTCTTCACTAAATGTTCAACTGTTCTTTTATCTGAACGATTAAAACGGCCAAATATTGGAGTTGCATTACGTAAAGTTAGACTAACAGATCGTGATTTTTCATAATAAATTTGGATTATTTGTGAACGTTATTGAAATGTGTACCTTTCCATGATTAAATGATAGACATTGACAAATACAACTGTCAATGTCACAAATAAACAATGGCTGCCGTGCGTGAGTAATGTCAATTTAAAAATGGGACGTTCCCATTGAAAGATCCTTTATAAGAATACCCTTTTTTATTTTTTTAAGTCATAGCTGACATGTTTAAAATATACAAAATGAGATAAACTGTTATTTGAGGCTACGGGTGAGCCAACCCACAGAAAAAATGTTTTGCGTTTTATTTCAGATTTCAAAGTGTCATTTCTTTATTAACTGGTAACAGAAAAACATTGCTGATTTTCACACAAATTTTTTGAAGACAAAAGGAAAAAGTGCAAATATAAGATAGTTATAGTGGCATTAAAAAATACCCGCTCACAATACATCTGAAATGAGGAAAAATAAAAATCAATTCGACAATTTATGGTTATTCCAAAAGGCAAAAAAATAAAACCCTAAAGCCTTTCTAAAAAAAAGACACCACATACCCTTTATATAATAGGTACTTAGGAATTTAGCGAACAATATTTGAGGAAAATATAAGGTAGAAAAACGTTAGAGTTCATAGAAATATTTTCCTTTTGATTTATTTCTTGTTATCCTCGAACTGCCAAAGAATATGTCATTCAATCCCACGCACAATTTCGTATCCTTCTGCAAACGATATAGAGAACAATTTTGGGCTGGAGCAGGATTTCTTCTGATTAAGTTAAAAATGTTTTTTCAATACTCTACTTGGCGTACAATGAACGATACCTTCTGGAAGAAAGCCGGTGTCCAACGAACGGTTCAAAAGCTTTTGAAGCATCAAAACACTGTTAATCATTTTGCGATAATCCAAACTGACTACACTAAAATGTTTCTGTCTAATAAAATAGTTGCCTAGATTGTTCTCTGTGCCTTTAGATACCAGCTTTGAAATGTATAAACCTCTAGAACCCCCTCTGAACCATCTCGAGTAGCAGTATTTGTACCCTATAATGTGGACTCCACACAGAAGTTACGAAATTTTGTTTGCTACTATATAATAGTATAATACTATAAAATAGTTGATAACAGCTAACAATGAATCTATATTTTTGTAATCTCTACACTATCTAACATTTTATTATTATTCTTGGCAATAGCCTCGATGTGATTATGGAACAGGAGTTAAAAATCAAGAGAATCCCCATGCCTCTTATTTCCTTGGTTCTAGGTCCGGTGTTGCATTAATGGATAATGTATAGAGGAGAACTGGATTTTTATGTCATGTAATGAACTTATTCAGTAAATTTAGTTCTTTTTTTGGAGTATTCATAAAATAGAGACACTTTATTATAACAGCTTTGTCGAATGCGCGACCTGCTCCTGCTCATTAAGCCTAATGATCAGCAATGTTGAGAAGCAAAGTGCTGTTGGTTCACTGTGCTTCTCACTACTCAGATATATATGATTGTACCTTAAGTTAGAGGTATACGGTTTTTATCTCTTTTTCTGTTGATAGTTTGATATACGTTTATTTTGTGTATAGTATAAATCAAGTTCATACCGTGACATATATAGCACAAGGGAAAGGGAGTAGGGAAAGTTGTTCATTGCATTCATTGTATTCTTGCAAGCAGTAAAACAGTATGATGCGAATTTTTGTTATATTATCTCAGTTCAGTAGAGCAATAATATTATTTCAGGTTCATTAAAAACAGAGTCATTTGAGAATTCTGGTTCCAACTATATATCATCCGATGAAGAAATCTTGGAACATGTAAAAAGTGATTTATCCAAGTGGAGGAGTTTGTGCTGACTACATCCAAACCAAGTTAGCGACTACGTACCCCAGCAAATTGGAAAAGAAGCGTAAATAAAAGAAAGATATGTAGAGGATATCGCTATAAAAAAATGAAAAAACTGTGTATTTTCATTTTTATAAGCTTTTCGTTTCAGAAGAGCAAGTCTAAAACTGCAAAAAATGTCGCTTATTTTATTTTCAGATGACAGAACATAGAATGCTTTACGTGCTTGTTTTGGGGAAAACGAAACCATATGTCGGTAATTTTCGAATTCTGAAGATCTTCTATGACCACGTTCGACTCACTAATGAAGAATCCTTGGCCAGAATTCATTCTGTCCTGCCATAACTGTCCTTTCATAAACACTTACTTTCGAACGGAAAAAGCTAGAGATTTTAGATCTTTTAGGATAGGTTTGACGCATTAATATATCATAATATTGATTTTTCGCATATCACTTGGTGAAACATTTTTAAATTAATAAAGCAAATAAAAACCACTTGGCTTAAGTTTCACTGTTTATTTGATGTCTGTTGACATATGTTTCATAGATTAAAAGTTATTGGCATACATATTGCACTGACGAAAACCAATATATTTGAAACGTGCGCATGTCTGCAATTAGGCTCTGTGATCAACAAAACCTTGTCGAGTTTGTTTGAGTATAGAACTTTTATGCAGATGTATATATTAATGATTTTTGGTACAGATCAGCCGAATTAATTTATTTGAATATGAATATATTAATTATTAGCATTACGGCAAATTATGGTCTGATTTGAGCATGAAGAAAGTTTCTCCTGCTTTAGTAACATGAACATATTGAGAAGACATTTCTTTACTTGAATTAACTAGCAAAGGTATATCTTGGTTGTATTTTGCAGAGTCTAGATGTCGCTAGTGTAATATTTATACCTTCGTGTCTCTGTGTAGAGCGAATATAGATATTTGATAAATTTGGAGTCACTAGCATACACTGACGAAAAACAAATAGTTTGAAACGTGCGCATGTCTGCAATTCTGCTCTGTGATCAACAAAACCTTGTTGAGTTTGTTTGTTATACAGATGTATGTTGCACTGTCTCGATTTCTAGAACTTTCTAATACCATAGCTCATACCCCATATTAATGATTTTTGGTACATATCAGCCGAATTAATTTACTTAAACGTGGATATGTTTTTTAGATGTCTTAAATATCAAACAGAGTAATACTTTTATACCTCGATATAAATTTTAATTAAGAAACTCCTCAAAATTAAATTGAATATACGCCTTAGAGAACCGGTTTGTTAGAAAACGATATCAAACAAATGGATTTTTGTGATGGAAAAAATGTAAATGAAAATATTATAGTTCATTCCTTAAGAATATCTTATTCACTATTTTTTACTGAAAAAAGTCATACAGTTTTTATGTTTCAGAGTTAATTCAGAATCCTGACACCTGTTTCGGTCTTTCGTCCATCTTCAGACGAGTACAGAAAGTAAAAATAAACTGTAAAACATAGAAACTGTGTGAATTTTTCAAATAATATTTTTAGAATGTTTCATTTAGAGCCAACCGCATACTCCATTCATTTAATCTTATTCACTAATGAGTCATTGTTTTCCTTGAATAGAAAATATAGCCCATCAGTAGTAAGATATTGGTCTAGGAAGAATAAGGATCTGAGTATTCCTGTGCGTAACCAGAAAAACCCAAAAACTTTATGTTTGGACAGGAATACTAGGGAATTACACCAAAGGGCCATTTTTTATCGATGGCAACCTAAACGCTGCCAAATATCTGGAGCATTTAAAGAATCAAATTATTCTGACAGTTCGACAGCTATCAATTAATTTCGATGATGTATGGTTTCAACAGAATGGCTGTCCAAGTCACAACGAAAGACTAATGACACCCTATCTCAGGACGACTTTTTCGGACCGTGACATTTCTACAAATAGCACGATCAAATGGCCACCCGGATCGCCAGATTTATCTTTCAATGATTTTTTCTTCGAGCATATCTAAGAAATTTGGTTTATGGACATCAAATTGATAGAGCGACGAATATTAACGAATTAAGGTTCAAAATAATCCAACTTTGTTGCCAAAATAGCAATTATCTCTTTATAATATATTTGACTACTGTTTGGCTCAACAAGGAGGATTATTTGAACATTTAATTTAAATTTGTTGACCTTCGATGTCGAATTTTTTAGAATTTGTTTTTGTTTTTGAATTTCTTATTTTCGTAGATTTTTTTTATTTTCGAGCCAGTTATGGCGATAAAAATACTAAGTACTCATTTTCACAGAGGAAATTATTTATGTCATTAACCGTGGCAAATAAATTCCTCGCATCCAATGGAATAATATTGTCGTATTAATTTGCAACCGATACGTACAAACGAATCCCACGTTTGAAGTGCGGATGATTCTAATAACTGAACTGAAAGCAGTGCCTCGTTTCGAACGAAGCATTCCTGCCCACTAGCCACTACCATTGAAACAGAGCAGTAGTTTATTCGTCATCGCGTCGCGGTGAGGTTTTGATTCTTCTACTGCTCCACTGGACATTCGTGCTCCTCTAGATTAACATTGAAATTCCTATGTTTCTGACTGTCTTTTCCATACCTGTATATGAATTATAATTATCTTAACGTCTTTTTGCTCAACCATTTTTTTGATTAAAAGAGTGTATTAACAGAAACCAATTTCGGATTTGTCAATGAGAGAAACATTGTTACTAAGACATAGAAATTCGTAAAGGTTCAGCCTTTTTTTATTTCTTATTGCTCATCATCACTACCAATTTTTCTCTATTTTGGAGTGAATACTATCCTTAGGTAACCCTAATATAACCCATCCTAACTGTAACTAACGTAGCCTGATACACATACACCTGCTTGAGTAACAACGCGTTCAAGAACATCAGATGAAGAAGCAAACGATGGTGTCATCGGGTTAGCAGTCCATTCCTTTCGATTACAAAGGTCAATTATAGCGGGGGAATCCAATTGAAACTACAATTATAAAACCCCTTTGTGTCGTAACAAGGAAAAGGTTGGGAGGAAATACAATTTCATATATCACCGTCTTATCTCGAATTGGACGCTCAACGAGATTTTAATTAAATAAATGATATCCATCCTTGGTAGTGGTTTTCGTTATTACTCAGCCAGACTACTCGGTACCATCTTGACAGGGCCGTACTTCCAGAAGGAAAGGAAGAGTGAAAAATGTTGCCTTTAAAAGTTTAGCATTGATTGAAGTGAAGGTGAATTGCGTTGAGTAATTTCCACGCACTGTTAACGGACTTCAATAAAGAATGTTCTCTTTTACTCTGTTTGTATCTATGGTTCAAATTAATGATTCTCAAGAACATATGATCGATTTTGATGAGTATTTTCACTGGTAGAAACAGTTCAATGAAGGTTTTGATTCTATGAATACGTAATGGGTTTCCCAATAAGGACGATATACTACATTGTCAAAAAAGTATAGGTCAATAAAACACAAAGAACTGATGTGGTTTTTACAAATATATTATTTCTAAACTGTGAATATTGCTTCTTTTTTCATTTTGAAAATGTGAAATGCACATAATTTTTTATGATGTGACTTTTTATTTTCAGGAAAGATTCTCAACTAAACAATTTTCTTAAGTAGAAAATTAAAATTTATAATTATTTCTTTTAATATACTAATTTCCAATTTTGATATAAGGAAACTGAATTTAGAAGAGAAATTTTAATATTATTCATATACAGCGTGTCCGGATTTAACGTTCAAATGTTTCAAGGGATGTTTCTAGAGGTCAAAATATGAAGAAAACTTTATATCAACTTAGGTCCTAAAATGCACCCCCTGGACACTACAGCTTCTTCAACATGACCTAAAAAATCCAAAAAACTAGCGATATCTTCGTAAAAATTTGGTGGATTCAAATAAAATTTAATACATGGGAGTTATTGGATAAACCAAATCGTCGGGTGTTTAAAAAATTTACTGATTCTCATCAGTGGCGGAGCTAATAGGGGGTCTTTCATAGAATCACTTCTAATTTCTGACTTAGAGAAGAAATTTAAATTTGAATCAAAGATATAGACTCCTCTTACATTTCTGAAGGAAAACAGTGCCCTTCGTTCAAGTTAGGGAGCACCATTCTCGAGAAAAAAGTGATTTCGTGATGATATGCATTCTAACTGCACCATGGACGTTATCACTGACGAATGTCAAAGTGGCAGACATCTTTTATGTTTTTCAAGATAAGCAGTCCGTGGCTCAGTTAGAATGCATATCATTACATGTTCCGTAACGCTTTTTGCTTCAAAAATGTATGAGTCTATTCATCTGATTAAAATTTCAATTTGATCACTCAGTCAAAAATTAGAAGTAATTTTAGGATAGACCCCCAGTTATCTCCGCCACTGATGAGAATCAGTGAATTTTTGATCACCAGACGCAAAATCCGGTCACCTGTATATAAATAATGAGTTCGAGTCTACTAGGAGAAAATTCTAAAACAATATGGGAAATCTGATAACTTTCACTACATGTATTTCTTTAAATTCTGATACTCCTAGATCTTCTGTAAAGATCCTTCAGAAGCTTTTGTAGCTTGTGCGAGTTAGGAGTTCAGTTGTGTTCTAGATAGGCTCTGTTACTACGATCTTGCGCCACTTTAGGTCACAGCACTGTTAATTTTCGACCCAACAATGATTTGGTAACAGGCACCCGTCCATATTTCTTCCCCATCTGAACAGGATTCGAACCCGCGACCTTCTGGTTACGAGCACTAAACACTTCCACTGAGCCTACATATTTAAAATATATATCAGATTAATTAAGTAGTACTTGTCCAAAAAAATATTTTTATTTCTCTTCTTATGAAATTATATACAATATATAAGTATTAATTTATTCATGGGTGTGAAAACGCAAAAAAGACTAAAGAAATGACAAAATACTCCAAAAATAAACTAAGGAGTGGCCTATTTGAAATTTGCATTCTTTATCGGCTATAAATAAAAAATCAATGAATATTTTTTCAAAGTTATGAACTCATTAGAGAGGTAAGACCTTGAAATTTACGAATGAAAAACAATATCATTCAAAGGACCGCCACGATTGTACCACTACAGTACCCCATCCGATCAACCCAATTTTTCAGTATATGTCGATTGTTTGAGTCTCAATCACTTGAGTGGCAACATTGACTTCGTGTTTCAAGGTATCAATCGTTTCTACATGGTAAGCGCAATACTCATCTTTAACGGATCTCCACAAAAAATAGTCCTCTGAAGTGAAAGTGAGCCTCATCGCTAAAGATGCTTTTCTTGGTAAAATTCTCATCTTTGGCCATGTGACCATTAGTCCATTGAGTGGAGTGGAAATACAACGGGTGGTCACGAGGCTTCACTTACTTACTTACACTAGTTGAACTTTTTAAGCCTTCATACCGAAGTCTTTATGCAAAATTCTCCTCAGAGATGCGTGTGAAATGTTCAGTTCTTGAACACGATGATGAGTTGACGTATGTTCAGCAACATTCTTGATTTTTCTTCTCTCATAATACCTGATTAGTGGACTTTTTATGAATTGGTCTTCTTGATATGAGTACAGTGCGCCCAGGAGTTCTGTCCTGACTCTTTGATATATAGTCGGTCTGGAAAGTATCCAGAATTTATTATTTTTCATGATTTGAATATACTTCTTTCTGGTAACATTCTCAGACAAAAGTAATGTATAAAATAGGTTGTGCAGATAGTCGGCTATGGCCAAAGTGGTATGGTAACACTATATTGTCAAATATTGTTGATTGTTAACAGGTATACAATTTATGGAATAATGTACCTCGTGATTTAAACTGTTTATTTATTAAATAAACTTTATTATTATTATATCGAAAAAGGAAAACAGGTAGAATATTTGAATAGAAAAGGTTTTCGAAACGTTAAAAATTAGTGCAATTGACTGAACTGAGAAAAAGTGCTGTATATGAGGCAATAAAGAGGATAAAAAATGGCATGGACATGAGGCATAGGTTAGTTTCCGACAGACCGCGTAAAATTAAAGGAAACAATTCAAATGATTTATTGACCTAAGAATGACACAATGCACCTGCGGTTTTGCAAATTGGCTAACAGATTTAGAAATCAACGAAATATAAAAGTATGTCCAGAAACCGTCCGTATGTCACTGAAAAGACAAGGCTACATATCAAGGAAACCAAAAAATCCCTAATGATAATGATACCTTCACAAAAGGAACGAAGGATAGAATTTTGTTAACGTTTTCAAAAAGATAATTTCAAAAATGGTTTATATCTGATCAAAGTTGTTTCCAACTTGGTGTAAATCACTTGAAAATCATATCAAAACAACAAATTTCCCACCAAACTAATGGTTTGGGGAACAATATTTCAGCGTGGTAGTACGGCTCTCTGTATAGTTGATGGTATCAACAATAGTGAAAAGTATTGTGGCATTCTAAACGATTTTCTCCTTGTAACGGCGTATGCTTTATATCCAGTGGGGTGGCGTTTTCAACAGGGTAGTGCAAGATGCCATACTTCGGCCTATACTCAAGCTTGGATGCAAGAAGACCAAGTGACAACCATTTCATGACGAGTAGCATCACCAGATTTCAGTCCCATTGAAAACATATGTGGACGAATGAAGATTTCAGTTGAAAGAGCAGCAGCACGAAATAAAGATGATTTAATTCAGTCAGTTTTACAGTGCTAGACTACCATCACAGAAAATTATGAAGGTGATCTAGTGTCGGGTGTATACCTCGACGTTTAGTCAGATGTTTACAGTTAAATGGAGGTTGTGTAAGTAAATAAAATGAATATTTAATTATAATTTTCTAATTCAAGATTTAAAAATATATACTGAGTAATTGCAATTCAGCTTTGTTTTTTCCGGATACTTTTTACACGGACTATACATTGCTCAAAAATTGATGTGCATAATTTGCTTGCATATAATATTATACAAAGGGAAATAAAAGCAATCTTGTTTTTGTACTGATGTATTAAGTTAAGTGTCTACAAACGGTGAAGCTGTAACAGTAAGCAAGAATGCTTTAGAGCGACAACATAGTAGGGAAATAAACAAAATGAGTATTCTGACCTGTTGGAGTCTGTAGAGTTGGAAAAAGTTCCTTCTTTTAGACACACCTTGAAGTCACAGTGTAATATCGGGTGGGGCCTCCTATAGCTCTTCGTAATGCTCTTACTCTATTCGCCATTGTGTCAATGAGATTACCAATGAAAGCTTGAGGAATGTTCTGCCAAATGTCCCTCTAAACATTGGCAACCTGTTGTAATGTTTCAGATGGGGCAGGTAAGCGGTGTAATTGCTGTAACATTGTAGACCAAACATGTTCAATACAAGCTTGGTCTGCAGAGACAGCGAGCCAATCCATTCGGTTAGTGCCATGTGGTCGTCGTTAATTCTGGACCGGTGTGGACGAACATTATCGTCGATTAACATAGAATTGTCGCCAATGGCTGCTGCAAAGAGATCAATATTTAGTTCTACAATCAAATCACGATACCCTACCGCTGTCGTGTATGCGGTTATGAGGATAATAAAATCTGTGCGTCCATTAAAACAAATGCCTCCCCAAACACACACTGAACCGCCACCGAAAAGAGTTGTTGGCGTCATAAAATGTTCATTATACCGTTCTAGCCACACAAACATTCGCCCATCAAATGAAATCTGGGCTCATTTGTGAGCAAACAGGACCTCCATATGTACGCGTTTCAGCTCTCATGTTTAAGAACCCAATGATATCTTACAGCCCGGTGCTACCTACTCAATATCAGCTGCCTTGCAGATCTTTTCGCCCTCAAATTTAAACTGTGCAAACCTATTCCAAAATTTTTGACGAGAAACTATCCTACCAGTAGTTTGCCGGAATGAGCTATTAATTCGGGATGCTGTGAAGAAGGGATTTCTTAGTGCAGTTAACCGTATTAGCCGATCTTGTGCAACGATTGTATGCTCTTCAACCCCCAAGAGTATATGCAGCAGTTCTACTAATACGACAGCGTTTTCCAGCTCTACTATATATACTTTGCGAAACCCGGAGACGGTTAGCAACTTCTTGTTGAATTAAATCTTCGTTTAACCAACACACTAATTTTCCAAGTTTGAAGGCTTCTAAACGCATATTAAACTCGGAAAGGAACTTTGAGATTCCATAGACTCAGAAGATTAGTCCTGTATTCATTCCCTTAATTTTTTTATTGTAATGAACCCCACAGCTCCAAGAACAGAGCATGTAAGGAATCCACTCGTTAGAAAAGAATTAAAGAATGTATGACTCCCCATAATATTTTGTTTTTTGCTAAAGGAGTTCTCTACGGGTTCCTAATGATATTCCAAATTTAAAAATATTATCTCACAATTTGCAGTCCTTCTCTTACCCCAATAACCAACATTCATACTCTTCTATGTTCAAATCTAATAAATCTCGTTCAACAAAATCTACGTGCTAAGGCTAGTTCACATGACCAAAAGAGGAAGGCATCGTTTCCCATCCAGATTTTGATAAGAAAGCACATAAATGGTTTATTCTTACCCATAAAACATCATATTAAAAATATACGTTTTACCAGTTTACAATCAGTTTTCCTTTGGAAAACTTGTGTGGATTATCTTAGCTGAAGTCCATGACAGCGCAAATGACATCCCTAAAAATACATAGCACAGTGAGAAATATGCAATACGAAGAATTCATGAAGCAAGATATATTGCAAACTACGAGGGATGAAGAAAACTCTGAATATTTTGGAAAAATTCTATTTTCAAATGTAGTCTTCTAGAACTTGAATACATTTGTACGACCGACAAATAAGTTTCTCTGAACCTTGTAAAACATATTCTTTCGGCTTCTCCTCAAAATAGGTATCAAGTGCTACCTTCAGTTCTCCATTGTGGTGAAATCGAAGATATTTTTTTACATTTGAGAATAGGTGGTGGTCACTGGGGGCCAAGTCTGGATTGTACGAAGAATGAGTAAATTCTTCGAAGCCACATTCCCACACAGCAGCCTTCGCTACGTGGGCCTTGTAAACCGACGCGTTGTCATTAAGCAGCAACGCCATCGCTGTGAGTTTTTCTCGCCTTTTTCCTTTAATTGCTTCTCTTGAATTACGCAAAGTAGTTGCGTATGATGCTGCTGTGTTATTACATCTATCTGTTCGCAGAAACTCATGTTCAGGATATCTCGAGAGGTGCTTCAGCGTTTAGTGGGAGTTGACGGTTGTTCGACCGGCCTGGTCCTGAACCAGGATCGATTTCGAGACGTTTCTTGGGTTTATAGATCTCAACGATACGGCTTAGACCGTTGGTGCTTGAAGCCAGGATCAATTGAAGCATTGATTCTTGTAATATTCCTGTTTCTTGAGTCTACGTTCTGGTGGGTGGAAATAATAAGCCCTTTCGACATGTGAGTTACGTTCCAAACAACTCGAATACTGACACTGCAGAGCCAGTAGCGATTGGATAGTGCTTTGCTGCTACCAGTCTCGGAGTAAGTTTTCGAACTGAAGTTGAAGCTGGAAGCGGGGTGAGTTCAACTCTTCGGAGTGTTTCTCGCTTTATGTGATAGGGCGCAGCCCTATCACACAACTTGCTTTTAGTCCACAGGAGATAGGGCAACGCCATGGCTGCATTCGCTTTGCTTAACTGGTGCATTTGGTTAAAAGCCAACATATCACTCCAGACAAAGATATGTCTCTTCAGAATGCTCATCATATATGACGCCGAGACGTGAACCCTGCTAGAGAGCGACCTGAACAAGCTCAAAGTTTTCCGATGTCTTCGGCAGATCCTCGGAGTTTCCATCCGATACCATCTTCAAAACGACTTCATACGGAAGAGATGCGACCACCTAGCAACCACAGAGGCTCTGATGCAGCATAAGAGACTAAGATGGTTCGGACACGTTTGCAGAATAGACATAGAACGGATACCATACAAGATGCTTTGGCGAAAACATGGAGACATGGCAAGTACAGCGGTAGGCTCCCAGGAGGAGGATGTAAGAAAGCAGCGCCTCAACATTCAAGACGTAAACGCCGTAGCCATGGACCGTAAAGGGTGGAAAAGCGTAAAAGCGACTGTTCAAAGTCCAGTGGCATTTACAGCGGCGTACGGGCTCAGGCGGAAAACCTACCCCATCGCCAGCTAGGGATCACAGAAGAAGAGAAGAAGAAAAAGATCGCAGTAACAAAGCCTACCCAGAACACATCTAAACTCCTAGCTCTTGAGGAATTTTCACAGAAATTCTAGGAGTATCAGGATAATATATATCACAATTGATTTCTCTCAAATTTACTCGTTTTTTCAAATCAAAATGAAACCTCTTATTGGAAAACCATGAATTCTTTTTTTGAAGGATCTAGCTGTTTGACCAATATACACCATAAGGCAATCATTGCAATTCTTTCTATTATAATATAAAAATAGACAAAATTTCAAACGAGAAATAACAAAAGTTGCTTTGATTTAATATATTTCTATCTATATTTCGTCACATAAATATAATATCGGATAGTATTGTCATTTATATTTAAATAAAATTGAACTCGAATGTAGCTTTTGGAACGGTTAATACTTTAGTAATTTATATAAAAAATAACAAGTATAAAACAAATGAATATAATAAATCAGGAGTCTATAGGTTAACTTGCAGTTATTGACCTATTGTGTACATTGGTCAACCGTAAAAAAATTCACGAACACCAGAGATGCTTTGCATCAGGCATCTCGAACTCAACATATGCCAGTCATTTTAAAGAATTTGGGCATAATTTCAACAATAACTATGAAGTTGTCCATAATGAAATCAAAAGTACCAGACACATACTTTTGAAAGCAGTAAAAAGTTAAGGGTACCTTGAAATTCTTCTCAACGACCAAACAGATATCGCCAGATCTCCTTAAAAAAATTTTTTTAGAATATAGTGCCTTTAAGTAGTAATTTACAGATTTTAAATTTCCAGGAGAAATGGACTGTTGAGCAAGCGCAAAAAAGCCGCCGACTTTACGTCAGTACTTTTCACACTTTTTAAAGCTTTTATTTATTTCGTTTGTTTATGATAACTAGCTGAGTTAAGTGCTTCATTAGTCAAAGACAGGTTATTGTACTTAAATTTTCGATCGAAATTACATTAATCCAATTTATTCGACTGGCAAATTTGACCTAGCTCCCTTGGGACAAGCACTGCAACGGGACTGCTTTCGGAGTTGGTGTCCAATGCTGAAGGTAATAAGTTGTTTGCTCCGTTCAATTTAGCTGATAAGATCTATAATTGAGACTACTTATCTCAAGAGCAAGGACGCGTTTTCAATGCTGGAGAGTCGGAGGACCGAAGAACGATCTCATCGTGATCATACATTTATCTAAATTGCTCCCGTACAATATTACGACGATCGGATTATTTCAGAGGAAAATTAGTCAGCGGGCTGGGCATCCGAAGAAAAAAGACAACTTCTTCTACATTCTTTAACACCTAAGTGGATGTCTGGTTCGTTACTGTTATCGGGGAAAAAAGGGGAACGTAAACATGAAAGATTCTCTTATCGAGTACCGTACTTTCCAGTACGATATATTGAGAGTAAAAATGAATTCGGTCCGTTTTCAAAAGATGGCTCTAAAAACATTCAATTTTTAAACAGTAACAGCTGATTACAACGCTTTTAGACAGAATGTACTTATGCCGATAACATCCAGTTTGAACTGTTCTTACTTTCATACAAAACCTTTTTCGTACCGCTGTTGAAAATATCTAATTTTCTGATAACTTGATCCATTTGCGAGAAATTTAGATTTTTTGTTTTAATTGGAAAAGTGCAGCTGAAGCTCATCATATACTTGTGTAAGTTCTCGGTGACAATACTCCAACAGACAAGTCATGTAGAGAATGGTACTGTGAAACTAAAGGGAGGCTACCACGGAAATATTGGATGGGATAGTCAGGGCCTCCAATGAATGAGTGGTTCGCTCTTGAAGCAAACCCTCCATCACGTCGGGGTCACGTTCGTTTTGAATCTATGGGCCTGATTCAGAAGCCAGGTAATTGAGCTCCTTATTATTTGAAACGAAGGGATCTGAAAAAGCGATTTTTTTCTTGTTTGGGGTTCTTCGACAACCCCAAGAGAAAAATACTACGCTATGATCGGCCAATAGTTGCCATCGACCTCAACATTAACGGAATGAAATAAGGAATTACTTTGTTTTCTATCACTTTTTATTATAACTGATATACAGTGACTCGAGTTTCGTAGTGTTTACTACATTTTCAAACTGAACGAACAAATTAGATCTCAACTATTATATATGGGGATTGTAGGCTTCGGCAGAGCTTCGAAGAGAGGGGTTTTCCAAAGTTCCGTCTGTTCGTTAAGTAGTTTTATTATTGGTACGTGCTTTTTATATTTTTCAATTTCTATGGATTCCAGGATGTCAAGTTTTTTCCGTTTCGCTTCCACGTGCAAGATAACAAGGTTGTTCAATTCTGGGAAGGTGTGATCTGTAGTGAAGAAATGGTTCGCAAAATTGGAATTATTCTTCCGGTTCCTAAAAGCAGATTCATGCTCTTTGTACCTTTTATGGAAAGGTCGGCCCGTTTGACCTATATACACACTATTACACTCTTGACAACTTAATTTATAGACTCCAGAATTATTCAGTCGGTTCTCTTTGTCTTTCGGATTAAAAAAGAGATTAGAAATTTTATGGGAGGGTGTGAAAGCTGTTACTATGTTAATTTTTGATAAAATTCCAGCTATTTTTTGTGAAAATGGTCCAAAATATGTTAGTTTTATAAATTTATTGTTATTATGATCTGATTTGGAGATGGGGTAAATTTGTTTACGAATTAGTTGCTTCTGTTTTATGTTTATGATGGAATTTATAGTTTTGGTTTCGAACTGTTTTTTTGTAGCTATTTCTATACTCATGATTCCAAAGTTATGCTGTGTGTTTGGTGGAACTAAGGTGGCTTTGTGCCACGTCTCGAAAGTTGTCAAAAAATATTTAAAAGCGATCAAATCTTACCGCACTCCCCATATTCTCTGCACATTGCTCCTTCTGACTACTGGCTGTTTCGATGGATGCAACACTATTTGGCAGGTTACCGCTTCACTTCTTTCGAAGAAATGCAAAATTGGCTTCAAAACTGGATTGCCTCAAAAGACAAGAAGTTTTTCTAAGACGGGATTCGGAAATTGCATTTGAGAATTATTTTGTACTTTCAATACTGAAGATTTCTTTCCCCACAATCATACCAATTGAATAGTATCCATTGGAATAATGCATTATTATCCGCTATTTATAAATGGGCATGTTTTTCGTTAGTGATAATCGACGTTTCGTTCATTTTCTTCAATAAAAATAATATTCATTATTTCTTTAAGGAAATTCGTATCAAATTCATACTCATTTTCGTCAAATTATGCCGTACCGATACTAGACAAAATATCCAATTATTTCAACGAACATTTTAGGGAAGGCAATGTCGGAAATTTCAAGTCAAGTAATACCACCTTGGAAAACAATCCAGAAAAATATCGATCATCATATTTCGACAACGAAACTCTACCAATGTACGTGGAAGAGAATGAAAGCCTTGATAACTTTAATTTGGGCTCAAAACTTCCATGTCAACGAACATGCATCATCTCCAAAAAACTCCAAAAGGTATGAAAATTAGCTGCATAGATTTCTCACGAACCCTGTGACAACAACAAAATTGATCTTCGAATTTTCTCTGAATAGCTTAAAAAACGAATAAACACCTTTCCTGAAGAAACTTGTCATTGGGGATGAATCGTTATTACTCTTCAAAAACTTCAATAGAAATGAGGATTGTATATCGCTAGTTGAAATACCGCAAAGAATACCAATGGTCATCTGGTGTAAAAAACTTATAAGGTGTGCCTGGTGATAGAGGAACGAAATCATCTACTGGGAAATCATCACGAATGGGATTTGTTGTTGGTGGAATGACGATGATGAGCCTCATTCCGGACAGAAACGGCATGAGGCAATTTAACATCAACAGCGACGTCTACCTGGTTCAAGTGGAACGTCTACACACAGCATTCGACAAGAAAAGACCGCGCAAAATGAACTTGCTGAATTTGTCTACGAAATTGCACGTATTTCCGCATTTGGAGCGACGTGTCGTTGAATCCATTGTCAATAAGAGATGGGATCTGCTAACACATCCGCCATGTTCACCGACAAAGCTTTCACAAATAACCACGTAAATCGCTCGCTGATTTACTAGCAGGCGATTAATAATAACGAAGGTTTGAAAAACTTAGTGACCGATGTTGAAGCGAGGATTGATTGACTCTAGGAACACCAATATCTTCGCTGCGAAATCGAGCTTCTGCTAAGCGAATAGAAATGAGTAACTGAAGTAGATGTGAATGCATTCCAGAATACACAATTAAATATGATTCATTAAATATTCTTAGAACATTATTTTCTGAACATAATGAATCTAAAATATTTAACATATTCAAAAACATCTGTTAAAGTATGATCTCTCTTGTACCTCAATTTCCAGTCCTTCTTGACTTTTATTAAGTTTTCTGAAAATGAAATAAAAACTTCGTCACGGTCCCAGTCATCAAAATGTGTTAACATTTCAATAGGTTGGTAGTGAAACATAATAATATCTGAAAACTCGAATAAAATAATAGAGAATATTTCCAAATTCAGGTTTATATTTTGAAACAACACTTAAGAAGTAGCATCACATCTTGTAGGTAGGTATTGTATAGGCGAAAACTTGAGAAAAGGGGATATGAAGAACAGATAATTATTGGAAATACTCAACTAAGCAAAATGTCCAAAAAAGGGGTAAACAAATAACAGTAAAATATATTGGGATCAATGAACTGAAAAACCTAACGAAGCAAAAATATTCAAATAGGTAGTTCTGTCGATATATCTCTTTCATGTTCACAAAAATTCTCAGCTCATGCTTTATAGATTGGTTACAATAAAAGACAAAGAATATAATGCCATTAAACAAAGCTTTCAACAATGATTTTAATCCGTTAATTATAGATAATTTACTTGATAAACTAAATTACAAGCAAGCAATATCACTTGTACATCCTTAAGTTCAAAATTCAAATGAAACAAAATTTATTTCATTAACTAACATAGGCCAAAAAACTGAAAAGATTGCTAGATATTTAAAGAAGAAAATATATAACATCTCTTTTAGAACCATTAATTCATTAGGCCATTTAATAAAAAATAATAAAGACGTCATTCCTAAAAACAAAGAATCAGTAGTTTACAAGTTAACATGTAGTGATGTGTATATGTGGGAAAGACATTCCAAACAAGGATACGAGAACATGAAAAATGTTACATTAATAATAAACCAAATTCAATTTATTCCAACAGAGGTCATAATTTTAATACGAACTATGAAATGTTGCATATCGAAAACAAAAGTCATACACTCAATCTTTTAGAAACTTTAGAGATCAATAGATATAATAAAATACAAATTTTATTGAATGATCAAATAGATTTAAACAGATCCCCCTACTTAACATTTTTCATTGATTGTAAACCACCTCTTGTCACCCCTCTAATTTTTTGTACCAGAGCTGTGTATTTGAGGTCATGTTTTGCATTGTATACTTCAGTTTTAATACTCACCTGATGAAATCAGGGTATAACGAAACAATTATCCTGAAAATCAATTAAATAGCGGACATTTATATTTGTTTTTCTTATTGTGAAGATGAATTTCGGTCAAATAAAGACCGAGACAATAAGAAAAAAGTTTTTCACCTGTTGATTTGAGCGCTTCTAACAGTGTAATTTTGGTAACTTCGATTTTATTATGGATAATTTCATAGTTGATGTTGAAATTATGGCCGAATTCTTTCAAATGACTGGCGTATGTTGAGTGTGAATGACGTATAACTGCGCATTCTTTTCTTGAAAGGCTAATATAAAATTTTGTGAAGATCGTCTAATGGGAATACTGAAAAAAATTATTTGTTGTATCGTGGGTCATATGAACTAGCGCTTCATGTTAGTGCTCCTTCTTAGAGTTAGTTTAAAATGTAAACTTGACGAAGCCATAGTGTTGGAGAAACAATTGTAGTTCATTCAATCAATTGTGGAAATATTCTTTGTCATTTTATTTAATTAGAATTGATTTCCATCAATTGAGGACCAATTCAATTTACTTATGAAAACTTGTTTTAATCATGATGAACCATCAAACATCAATGGCTGAAAGATAAAGTTGTTCAGAAAGTAATTTCGTTTTTTCCCGATAGTACTTTTTCGAAGCCAACTTCACACTTAAGCCGCATAATATTTATATGTTTTGAGAGCTGATATAGCAAGGCTGGTGTGTGAAAAAGTTCAATTAATTCTACGCAGTAGTTTTTGCTTAGTGCCCTTTTAAATATGGAGAGCAATATGCAGTATTTTCATCATATTTCACTTTTTCACTATAGAAAAGGCAAAAATGCTGTTCAAGCCAGAAAGAAATTAACCGATATGTATGGAAAAGATGTGTTGACAGTACGCCAATACCAGAACTTGTTTGCAAAGTTTGGATCCGGCAATTTTAATGTCGAAGATGCACCGCTTCCGGAAGGCCGGTTGAAGCTGATAACGACATTTCGAAAACCCATATGCATCAGAAAAAGGTGATGCTGTCCATTTGGTGGGATTTTAAAGGAATCTTTTTTGAGCTTTTACCGGATAACACAACAATTAATTCGGAAATCTAGTCATCAGCTGGGAAAACTGAATGATGCAATTCAACAGAAAAGGCTAAAATAATCAACAGAAAGGCTGTTCCACCAAGTTAATGCGAGACCTCATATATTTGGTCACTCGCCAAAAGCTTTTACAGCTTGAATGGTCTTCGGATTATTATTTGTTTCGGTCATTACAAAATTTTTTAGACGGTAAAACCTTTACTTCAAATGAAGAGGTCAAAAGTCAGCCGGATTAGTTTTTTCCAGCAAATTTTATGAGCGTGGAATCAGGCTACTACCAGAAAGATGGCTAAAGGTGTTGGACCAGAATGGCCAATATATAATTTAATAAAATATTTATTCATTATACGATAATTGTCTTTCAATTTCCCAAAATAAAATTAAATTACTTTCCGAACAACCCAATAGCTTAATATTAAAAGAGTATTACATGTTTTAATTAACTCACTATAAACCCTTACCAAATAAACACTCCTTCAAATCAAAATCATTTTATGATGAAAATAAATTGGTCGGATTTTCCAACTCGAAATGCTAGCTGCGCCTTCTCGATTGGGACACTCTCCTTGGGGGATATTTGGAAGTCATTTCCTCCTATTGGCGTCGACGACGCCTAGCGTCTTGCGCCGCGACGCCTGTTTTATTGGTCGCGAATCCCATCCAATAGGACGCTACTTTATCGGCCAATGACCTCTTAGTCAGTTCCTCATTTCCATCCTATGTTTACTCCCTCTTATCTCCAAGTGCGATTACTCGACAAAGTGTCTTGTTTGAAGTTTCTATGCTGCACTCGTCTTCTTGATCTTTATTTTTTGATAGCGATAGAAGTTTCTAGGCGACAACGTGGAATTGCCGATGAAATAGATAATAATTTTCTAAATAAAATGGAATTTAATATCTATATGTACATTGGTGATACTCAGAAGTAACAATTTTATTTTTCTGGGGTTAGTATAATAATTTTCTGATTGGTTAGGTGCCTGCTAGTTTTAATATGGTGATTGATAGGTATTTGAAATACTGTCTGTGATTAACTCGTTATTTTGAATATTACAAAATGTATTTCTAGTTATAAATCCATGAACAGTTATAATTAGCAGAAAATATGAGGCAAACACAAGGATGGACTTTTAGATAACGCTAGTCGAACGTCCTGGTAGATGCCACGCACCCCCACCCCTTTAGTAGCAATTAAAACAAATTGTAGAAATGACTATTTTTATTGGTAGTAAAACATAGTAATTTCTACAATTTGTTTTAATTATGATCAACTACCAAGTAGTAACGGCTGAAACAATTCAGTACCTTTAGTGGCACTTGGCGGGCATAATACGGGAATTTTCGAACGGATTGAGGCCCATAAAATTGGGCTTACTGCGCGCACATCGGCGAGATTGCAACACTGTTTGACACGATTTAAATTTTCTTTCTCCAAATATTCTGAATATACAAAGAATTCTAGCGATAAATCATTTGAATCTTTGTTAAAAGTGTATCCTAATGTCTTCGAAATAGATCGGCTGAAAAACGAACTTGGTGTTTTATACAGGGACGAACAGTTTTATAATCTAGACGTTCAGCAAATATTTGATATTATATACAAGGAATTTAAGATTAAACAAACAAGCCATTTTGCCTAGTGTTAACTATTCCTGCAAAAAGTGTTTCCGTCGAAAGAAATTTTTCGTGTCTTAAGCGTTTGGAAACGTAATTAAAAAATACGACGACACAGCTTTGCCAATCTTGACTATAGAAAAAGGAATAGTACAAAGTGGTAGTGAGGATCCCCAATTTTATGAAGATATTATACATATATATTAAAAAAACCGTCGAATAGACTTGATGTACAAAAGGTAAAAAATGCAATCTGTTTATCATTTTGGCTTCCTTATTTTTAACTTATTATTTTTGTATATATGAACATAATATGTATTTATAATAAGGAAATTATTTTGTTTTTTTTTAACTTTTCATTCTACTCCAAAGAAGCAGAAAACGTTATATTTATTTATTTTATATATATACAATGTTATGTTTTTTAATTATTAGTTCTTGTTAATAAATTATAGTTTAAAAGTTTTTTTATGGTTTTAGTAGGGCTATTGACGATGACCTCCATATAAAAGGTCAACGCGTCAACGAATAATAAATACTTCAGGGGTCTAAGCACCAAGGTGGAGTAGAAATTTATTTCTTCTTCGGGCCTCACCTATTTTAAGTACCACGAGCCGCCACTGCTGTCCATCTACTGTTCTTAGCTTTCCCCGAAATTATTAGACAGAAATTTGTGGAACTGTCTACAAAATTTGAATCCGTCAAAGCTTCTCAGCCTAGTCAACATGAATTGAAAATTAAGAGCAATATTAAAGAAACTTATTTCTCACAATTTTATCGTAATTATTTATTGTAAAATGATAAACTTTTGTATGAAATGAACACTCTTCAAACATAAAGATGTTATTTGTCACAGGACCAAAGTAAAAAAAGTAGTGTATTCGCAGGGTTGGGAATACCAATTAATTTTTTGAGCTACCTGAATTTGCTTATTATAGTATCCAGCTTTTTAGCAATGTTGTCAGTGGGCCACCTAAAACACCACCTAAACAACAAGGCCTACTCACTTCCAAATAAAAGGGGGTATGAGTCATCACATGTAGGGTATGAAACGATTCAGGTACTCTATGGTCGCTGTAGAGTGTTGTCTTCTGTCCTGCTTTTGACAATTAGTGTTGTTTTTTATAGTGTGTGCAGTTTTGTAATTTTTTTATTTTTAATTAATATTAGACGTTTTTTAGTGCAAATTGCAATATGCCAAACTGTTCTTGTCTTCCACTTTTTAAGGTGAACCATAAAAATGGATAAAAAAGAGTTTCTTTGCTTTTCCAAAAAATGAGGAGCTAAAGAATAAGTGGATAAATACCATAAGTCGTGAAAATTTTAACCCAACTGCAAATACACGGGTATGTATGTTTAACAATATTATTCTGATATTTTTTTTTACTCAATTTACAAAAATAACGTTTCGTCAAGAAAGTACCGGGAATTTTCAATTAAAACAACATTTTTACATTTAATCCTCAAAATTTATTGGGTCGCCTTCAAAATAGGCTCAATTTGCTCCAATACATCTATGCCAACGGCACTTCCAATTATCGAAACATTTTGTATAGGCGCTTTCCGGTATGGACTTTAGTTCTCGCGCCGAATTTTGTTTTATGGCTTCAATCGACTCAAAATGGGTGCCACGAAGGGGCAATTTTAGTTTTGGGAAGAGGAAAAAGTCGCAGGGAGCCAAATCCGGTGAATACGGTGGTTGCTGAAGCACATTTGTTGAGTTTTTGGCGAGAAAGTCAGTCACAATCGTAGCTCGGTGAGAAGGCGCGTTATCGTCATGCAAAATCCATGAGTTGTTCGCCCACAAATTTGGTCGCTTCTTACGGATACGCTCACGCAAACGTTTCATAACGCCTAGATTTTACTCCTTGTTTACCGTCTGACCCTCTGGAACGAATTCGTAGTGCACCACGCCACGGATATCGAAGAAAACAATGAGCATCACCTTCATTTTCGAGCGGCTTTGACGTGGTTTTTTCGGGTTCGGCTCATTTTTTGCCACCCATTCCGATGATTGCTGGCTTGTTTGCATATCGTACTCGTAGACCCAGGTCTCATCACCAGTTATAATGCGTTCCATGAATGTAGAATCGGAATTACAGCGATCCAGCATGTCTGAAGCAACCTGTTCGCGATGACGTTTTTGAAGAAAATTCAGGTCTTTCGGTACGAGTCGTGCGGCCACCTTTCTCATGCCCAAAATATCAATCAACATCGTACGTGCGGACTCGTGGGATATCTTAAGATCATGTGCTATCTCTCTCAAGCTGGTACGACGGTTTTCCAGCACCCTTTCCTTAATTTTATCGACGTTATCTTCGATCGAAGGCGTCGATGGGCGACCACTTCACGACCGTCCTTGAAGGCTCTGTACCACTGATATGCACGAGTTTTCGATAGAGCATTATCACCAAAGGCCTTTTGCAACATTTTCAATGCATCGGCACACGAAAATTCATTTGCAACACAAAACTTCAAACAAATTCTTTGCTCAACGTAATCACCCATAGTAAAAATCGGCACGCACTCTGACATCGACTGACTTAATCAGCTGTTGCAAACACAGTAGTTGACAGATCCCGCTCAAGCTTGGCATAGTAATTAAGGACAGTGGTACCAATCTAGGAAAAAGAATTTTTACCTGCCTCAATGCCCCGCCAGATTTAAATCGATAATTCCCGGTACTTTCTTGACAGAATGTATATATATATAAATATATATGTGTGTATTAATCATATGTTGATTCTTTGTTTCAGGTGTGTGAGGATCATTTCTTGTAAAGTGATATTGAAAAAGTTACCAAATGTTATGTTGAACCAACTGATAAATTACTGTCAGTCCCTCTGAAGAAACCTCGATTAAAGCCTATAGCCCGAGAAGCTCCCGATGATAGAAGAGAAAGATTAGAGTATTCGATATTAAGAAAAGGTCTGAAAGAAAGCGTTAAATCCAATAAAGAATATATGACATCAATAGCTGTGAGCAATGGGTTTTGAAGAAATGTAAGAGCAAGTTATACTTTGTGTATTTTAGTGAACCTCTAGTGAAAATTCAGTGCAGTGTTGTAGTATTGGAAGACATGACGCTGAAAGTTGTTTAGGTGGGGTTGAGTGGGCAAAGGAATACTATAGCGTGCTTGCTATCGTTTGGACTAAATGCCGTTCCGAGCGTCCGTAAGCACTCCAACTTTCCAACGGAATGAACTATAGACTTGAAACTTTCAGAGTAGGTTTGAAACCTGAATATCTTAGCTGAGTGCCTAAGGGCAAAATCTTTTCAATGGTTTAGTAGTCATTCACATTTGAAAATGTTTTCTATTTTATCAATAGTTACGAGTCTAATAACCCAATCGAGATCAACTTTAGGATTTAGATATATAGTCCGTCTAGAAAATATCTGGAATAAGGGACATTGACAGCAATTGAAAAACATACATAGCCGATTCAGTAAACTGTTCCATATGAATGTTACGAATAACACATTAGGAAAAATACCCTATATTGATTTAGAAATATGACATATTCTTCAGAACAGCTCTTGAACCTCTCATCCATAATCTTCAATTGACTTTTTAACTTTAAAAAGCCATCCTACATACCTTAATTTGTAAGATCTTCCATCTTGGAAGTAAAGTGTGTATTACTGAATGTAATAGTAAGCTGAAAGGGTTCATTACTTCCAAGAAGGTTCATTTCAATATGTTGAATATTAAGCAGAATAATTCTGTCAAAATTTGATTTGAATTAAATAAAAATGTCTTAGAAACACTGTTTCTTCTTAGAAGACACATAGAATTGTCAAACAGTGCACTGCACAGCAGATCTAGAAGATGGCTTTTCTACCTCTGTGTATATTCTATAGACGAACAATAGAATGTGACAAATGTTTTAGGTTAACCTTCAGCAGTTCATTCCTTTGTTCTTGCCTCACGGCGTATGTACGAGGGTGGGCAAGGTATGTGATATATTTTTTATTGATTGTTTTTTATATATCAATCAGAAAAGTCGATTGACGTGGATCCATGGTTTTGATCATTGTTCTGAGGATGTGCTGCATATTTTTGAAGGATCTTTTGAGGGAGCTTTTTTGAGAGAAGAATTTCTAAATTTATGTTGGGCATTTTTTATTATTATTATTATTATTCATAAGGTTGAAATGAAAGATCAGTAACGGCTAAAGTTTGCTTGATCAATATTATATATTTTCTTTAGATTCTTTTATCTCTTTTGCTGCTGTGCCATGTTTCATAATTCTTTATGTCTACTAAAAAGAAACAGTGTTTTCTTTTCAAGACATTTTCGTTTTATTTTCAATATTAAAATTTGTAAAGGTTTGACAGAATTATTTATTAATACAAAACAAATTTTCAAATCTTTGTTTTACTTCAAATCACGTAATTCTACCAAAGTATACACGATCCAAACTGCAATACGTATATAAAAGATGTGTTGTTCACATGTAAATAAATGAAAAACTCAATGTATTAATTTAGACCATATATGAAATATAATAAATTTAAAGAACACATTCTTGATAGAGAATAATATTTTATTCATTTTAATTATAAAAACCCAATTGTTTTGTATAACCCTCACATAACTGGAAATTAAATTATGTAGAAGTTTCAGAAAATATTTCTGTTTTTATATTTAAAATTGAATACTATCCTATATTTTTATATGTCCATATTCTTGATGCAGAATAATATTTAATTATAACTATAAAAATAAATTTATTCTGTGAAATCTCATAACAAAAATAAAAAATTAAACTATGTATAGATTTATCACAATAATTCTGCTTCAATATTTAAATATTACCTTTATCATGAATAAACCTTTCCAATATATTTTATGTTACAAGTAAGATCATCCAAATAATATTGGAGTTACGAGCGTGTTGAAACTTTTGAAGTAACATCAGTAATTACTTAAATTTTCTTTGGAAATGCCTGATAGTGTGATTGTTGACATATTTTTCGATTTGAACAAATTCCAGAAAAACGCCCAAAGTGTTAAAAAACGACAGATTAAACGAATAGGGATACGAAATGACGTTAGAAATACCAAGAACGCCTGCGTATCAAGTTATTAGCGCTTGTTAACACTATCTGTAACAAATTTTCAGATGAAACCACAACGCTGTAGGCCTATCGTTTCTTATTTTGAGCGCAAACAGAACAAATAGATAGAATTGGAGGTACAGAACGTGGGTATCTGTTTGCACACAGTCAAAGGGAGTTTGGTCACGAGTTTCTGACAACCTTAGCAAATAATCCGAAATTATTCAGTCGATATCTCAAGAGAAATGTGATGAATAGCTCCTTTCTCGGCGTGCTCTGAATTCTTGAAAACTGATTTTGGTTTATTATTTTCTCAAATATTAACCTTTTATAATCTGACAAAAGAATTCTAAACCCACCTGAAAAATTTCAGTTTATTTTTGGACTTATGCAGATTTCAGAAATCGTTTGAAAACTTTTATTATATACACAGAATTTATTCATAAATTCACGATACAAAAATCGAGTGCTGTCCAGCAATGATTCTCCAAAATTTTGTGCCAAATCAATCACTCTAAGGATTGAATAGTAAAGAATGCACTTTGAAACCTTTATCACTCTAAAATTTACAGAATTTCTTCATTACTGCATGCTTGTTTTGAGGAACAACGAGCTACTGATATGCAAAATATTTCCACAATATTTTGGAAACTACAGATTCGATCGACCTAAAATTCAGCATTTAAGAGAAGGATGATAACGCGCCTGTTCGTACGAAATTTCGTGAGAATCGTATGATTAGAAGTTTAAAAAAAATATGGGAGCGGATCAGTGTTGAGCACTACTTTATACACTATGAATTTCGAACGGAAAGAGATATAAACATGATGCTTTCGAGGTAGATTTTAATCTTGAATATCTTACGTGAGTTCGTTACTGAAAAAATCAGTTGAATAGATTCGCAATTACTCATATTTGAAATTTTTTCTCATTTTTATTGATATTTCGCAAACTTCAGATCCAATTGATCTGAAATTTGGGATTTGGAGGGACATTATTTTCCAAAATTTCATGAAGATCGTATGATTAGAGGATTCAAAAAAACAAAATTTTGTGAGCGGACCAGCGTTATGAACTAACAAAACCCGAGCAACAGTTCCACAATCGAGTTTAAGCATGTACATGTAAAATAACGACCAGAAGACTAATGCAAAATTTCCTGAAATCATATAATTAGAAGATCAAAAAAAATTATTTTGTGAGGATTGATATGAATTAGCGCTCAGAAGCTCCTGACTTCACGTCAATGCTTTGTGTGAAATTGGGAGAGTTTTTCACACTAAGATTTTTATGTCCTTGTTTGTATACTGTCTGACTGAATCCATAATTATACTCATACAGAATAATATTTCTAATGTCTAGCTGTTTTTAAGCTTCATGTAATATGTTCTGTTAAGAAAAAAATACTTGAAAATACAACCAAGAATGATATAAGGGAAAATTCCATTATTTAGCATCGGTATTTCACCTTTTTAGAAAATGATTGAAATACACGGATTTAAAGTTAATACAATTCAAGACGTGATAATAGGGGTTAATGTATGTTTAAAACTACCATCCTACGCTCTAAAGCGTTTTCCTAATAGGATTTCATTTTAATATAAAAAAACGAGTATATTTTAAGAGAAATCAATGGATAAATTAAATAAAAGAGAAAGGCCTTTTACTTGATAGAAGAAATATAACAAAATTTGAATATTAAAACAAATTGAAATATGTTTATCTTCTACAATTTTAATTTCAAAAAAATTTTATTCATAAAACTTTTAGAATTAAATTTATGTCTACAACAAGCACCGCTTACATTTAATAGACGTATATAATCAAAACTCAATATATAATGTCAAATGGAATAAATAAACCAACAGATATACGAAAGTAATTAAATTTAATAAATAAATATTTAAAGGAGACAAAATTTTGTTTCTGGTCTTACCTTTGTTTTTAAAAGGCAATTGGTGTTCTTAAAGGTAAGACCAGAAACAAAATTTTGTCTCCTTTAAATATTTATTTATTAATTTTAATCACTTTCGTATATCTGTTGGTTTATTTATTCCATTTGACATTATATATTGAGTTTTGATTATAAACGTCTATTAAATGTGAACGATGCTTGTTGTAGACATAAATTTAATTCTAAAAGTTTCATGAATAAAATTTTTTTGAAATTAAAATTGTAGAAGATAAACATATTTCAATTTGTTTTAATATTCAAATTTTAATTAATATTCAAATCAATGGATGTTTATTTCATTGTGAAGAGGAAGGCACGTCATTAACAATGGAAACAATATCAGCCAAATAGTCGCCACGGCAACGTTTGCAGCACTATATCCTTTTCGTGAAATTTTCCATGACCAATTCGCACATTTGCACCTTTACGTCCTCGATAACTTCACAAATTTCATCTTTAAGGTCTTGAATCGATTGTGGAGCATTGGCATAAACCTAATCTTTTTTGTGGCCCCAAAGAACAAAGTCTAGTGTTAAATCACAAGATCTCGGTGACCAATTGTGATCACCTCTTCCAGAAATAACACGGCCAGGAAAATTTTCTTGCTAAATTGCGATTTTTTCGTTTCTTGTGTGGCACGTAGCACCGTCTTGTTGAAAATAAACGTCGTCCACATCAATATCTTCCAATTATGGTCCTCAAATATCATTAATTATAGCCCGGTAGCGCAATCCATTCACCGTTACAGTTGCACCAGGCTCATTTTCGAAGTAAGATCCAGTCATACCGCTAGTCCAAAACCTGCACCAAACAGTGATACGTTGAGGCTCAACGTATCAACAATTCATTCTTGTGTTTGACGTTTGTGGAAATTGAATTTTATTCATTACTTGTATCTTTATTGGATTTTCCGAGCCCCAAATGCGACAATTCTGCTCATTAACGTAGCCTCCGAGTTGAAAATGGGTCTCATCACTGAAGATGATTTTTCGATGGAAACCAGGATCATTTTGATGCATTTCAATCAGCGAAGTAACGACGTTGCTGATGACCGACGGGCTTGAGTTCTTGTGTTAACTGAACTTTTGAGGACTTAAGACCTAAGTCTTTATGCAAAATACGGTGTAATGTCGTTTGTGGAAAGCCTAATTCCAAAGATCGACGAGAAATCAACAAAACTGGGCTGCAGCAGAAATATTATCAGTTGTTCTTGAACGACGCGGTTTCGATTCTTCACATCCCTAACTTGTCCCAACAGCTCAAATTTTTCCACCAGTTTCACTATGCTGGCCGAGAAGGTACTTCAAGACGACCCAAAAGTGCTTTAGTTTTGCGAACAGCGACCTCAAAATTCTCACCATTTTTGTAGTGAATTTTAACAATTTCAGTGCATTGTTGAAATTGTTTTCTTCCATTTTTAGTAATGACGTAGATTTTACTTGTCAAATGTCAAAAGATGACAGCTTCAAAAGTGACAGCTGCCCCGATAGCGGGCTACTCAAAATGTAACCTGCTATTGGAGAACCCTTTAGAATTCGCCTTTAGAGAGTTAGATCTCCTCCAGTGTGACCCAAAACCTGTATTTTTGCGATTTTCTTGTTAAAATGTAACAAAAACATATTAAATTCAGCATGCAGGGATGTTTGGTTAACTCAAATGCTTTGGTAATAATAAAAATATATCAATTTCCACCAATAGTGGAAATAGCTGGGAGGAGTTTTATATAATTTCTATTCCTGAGCTTACTGAATTTTAATTAAAGAATACAATTTTCGGAACATTTTCAAAGAACAACGGCACAATCAGTTAAAAGCGTTTCAAAGCACCATTCTCGACAAAAAACAATTATTTATATATTCAAACGAAGCCACTGACAAAGTGATAGTCCAGTGAATTATTTGAGGTAAAGTGTGAATGGTTCTATTCGAATGCATCACCCAATAAAATTTTTTTTCCTTGATGTTGAATGGTGCTTCACAAAGCTCTCAACCAAATGTACTATTTTTCCGCAAAAACATTCTAAAAAAAGCCAGTTGCTGAATGAAAATTCAGTCCGATCATCAGCTCTGAAATAAGGTAGAAATTTGTTATCACTGAATGAGAATAATAATATAATAAAAAAAGGTTATATATATATATATATATATATATATATATATATATAAATTATTCATTAAAAATACTAAATAAATATCGGGTGTTTTTTTAGAGCGATAATTATTTTTTATTAAATTGAAATAAAACACATTTAAATTAAGATTGAAGCTAAATTTGTTTTTATTTGAAAGATAATTTTATGACATTTATGTTTTAAAAATAATTTCCGGCATATATCCACGACTAGCTCTGAGGAACCGCGTTCAACCAGACCAATTTTGAACCACTTTTTCGACTAATTCAGGCCTTATTTCATCAATAACACGAGTTTTGTTGGCCTCCAAAGCGTCTATTGTTTCTGGTTTATCAGCACAAACCAATGACTTGACCCCAAAGAAAATATTTCAGTAGAGTTATGTCGAATGATTTTGGAGACCAATTAATTGGACCATTTCTGGAAATAATGTTATCGCCAAATATTTCTTTCCATAAATCCATTGTTACGGTAGCAGCATGAGGTTTAGCACCATCTTGTTGGAACCAAAACACTTCTGGCTCGATACCATTCAAATTTTGAAACAAATAATCATTGATCATCGATCTGTAACGAGCACCATTTACTGTAACATTAGCTACACCATCGTTTTTGAAGAAATATGAACCGATGATGCCTCCAGCGTGTAAAGCTCACCATACAGTGCATTTTTCAGGATGCAATGGAACCTGCAGAACTTCTTGAGGATTGTTTTCACTCCATATACGGCAATTCAGCTTGTTTACATAGCCGTTCAATCAGAAATGAGCTTTATCACTAAACACATTTTTTCGATAAAAAAGTTGATCAACTTCAAGCTGTTCTAGGGCCCAATCAGCAAACAAACGACGCTTATTATGGTCAAGTGGCTTTAGTTCTTGAACCAGTTGGATCTTGTATGGGTGTAGACCAAGATCTTTACGGAAATTTTCCATGTGGTGGATGCACAGAGTCCAACTTGTTGTGAACGTCGACGAATAGAAAAATCGGGATCATCATTAACACTATGACATACAGCAGCGAAATTTTCTTCTGTACGTACAGTTCTTTGTCTTGTTGTTGTTGTTACATCGAGTGGAGAAAATTTTGTCCGAAATCTTTCGATAGTTCGACGAATAAGCTGCTCTGATGGACGATTATGTAAACCATAAATTTCACGAAGTGCTCTATAAGTTTGGCGAATAAAACACTGATTTTGAAAATAAATTTCAACAATTTGTAAACGCTATTGCGGCGTGAGTCTTTCCATGATAATTTGTCAATGCGCACTGGACAAAAATGTTAAAACAACATGGCTTCTACCTTCTGTCAAATCACAGTTATCACTCTAAAAAAACACCCGATACATCAACCTCATTCCAAATGAACTATAGTTTTAATAGTTAACTATAGTTTTAAACAATTTTCAAATCGCGTGAATCAATATAAAACAATAAATTTAAAATGGTGCACTGACGTGAAATCAGAAGCTTCTGCTGGCTTATTCAACAATCCATTTTCCCTGAAAATTACAAATCTGTGGATTAATGCTTTAAGAAGCATATGATGAATGTGATGAATATGATGAATCTGAAAATCAATCAAAAGTCACTTTTGCAATTTTAGAATTATTATTCTGAAGAAACGGAAAATCTCATGAAAATGAAAAAGATATGGTTCTCTTCGATCTGCAACCTTACATGCAGCTAGAAAAAAGATCTAAAACGTAAACGTTATTGCGGCGTGAGTCTTTCCATGATAATTTGTCAATGCTTACTGAACAGAAATGTCAAAACAACATGGCTTCTACCTTATGTCAAATCACATTTATCCCTATCGAAAGTTCTATCACTCTAAAAAAAACACCCGATAGTTCGTTGAAATCAGGTTATTAAGATCTTTAAAAAATATAAAAATTTACAGGGTATTCCATTTAGAATAAGGAGGACGGACTATACGGGACTTGTGCGAATCACCCTGTATATTTAAAAATATGTTTAAAAAGAGCACTATTGAGTTTAAAAGTTGACGTCTCCCAGTGTTTTTTATAATTTTCATACATTTCTTTATAACATAAGGACACAAATAGTTTTCTTACAAAAGTGTAAAACACTGTAAAATGGATTTCCATAAAATAAAAAAGTTATCAATATTATCCATCACAAACAGTAACTAAATAAAACTTGGCTGCATCTAAAAAAAATTTCTATTGTTTCAACATGTGATTTGTAGGAAACCAACAAGATTTTCACAAAAGTTTATTATTTCACCTCATGAAATAGTTTTTGAATAACAATTATTATTAATTGTAGCCAATTTTTTCGGCCTTTCAAGAGAACCAGTTAAGCTGAAAACTTGAAAATAAATGACGAACAGCATTTGATTCTTGTAGCAAGTTTCATGAATTTCTGTCAAATTGTTTCCGAGAAAAACCCAGGACAGTGTGTGGTTTGTCGGATTTTTTATACGAATGAAATCTATACACTTCAAAACTAAACTGTGAAATTTTGCTGACAAGATAAGTTTTACGTCCATTATTAAAGGATATAATAAACTAGATCCAGCAGGTAGGATATTTAAGATTTGCATTTTTGATCGGCAATAAATACCAATAATAAATAATCATTCAAATGACCGCCACGACAGACCATGCAGTACCCCATCCGGTCAACCCAATTTTTAGTACATTGTCGATTGTTTGGGGCTTATTCTCATGAATGACAAATTCGATTTCGTATTTCAAGGCATCGATAGTTTCGGGATGATTAGCGTAACACTTATTCCTAACGGATCTTCCCAAATATAATCCAACGAGGTGAAAATGAGCTTCATTCATCGCTTAAGATGATTTTGCTGGAAAAATACTCATCTTCAGCCAAAGAATGAAGTGGAAACGCATCGGATTGTTACGAGGCTTCACTTTTTGGACTGGTTAAACTTTGTAAGGCTTCCTACCCTGATCTTTAAGCAAAATTCTCCTCAGAGATGACGAGTTGATATTGATGAATGTTCAGCTACATTCTGGGCTACAGCAGCAATATTTTCAGGTTTGCTCACTGTACGGGAACGTGAACGGGTTATTTTATCAAATAACGATCTACTTTCGCTGGACTCTCGCTTCACAAATTGCTGTTCAATTTTCCACGTAAATTTCTAACAGTGTGACTATAAGATTCACCACTTCGAAAATAAGGTTTTAATGTTTACCAGGTTGTTCAAGCGTAAATCTACCTATTTCATTAATGTCAAATATTAAACTAACTTTCTCTCAAAACTCGAAAGAGAGAAGTGTTGCCACACTCGAAATAACCACTGCTTCAAAATGCAAACGCTAGATGGCCAATTTTTTACGAACAAAGGATTATTCTGAGAAACGTCAAACGACTGTTAATGATAGAAGAACCAACCATAAATATTAAAGATGCTTTTTAGGTTAAGAAAGTGAGTTTAATTAAAAAATATACGTATTACAATATTTACTTCCATTTCCCCCGGATAGATAACCAAAACCGCAAGCTCCAATAAATCTGCTGCATATCGCCAATAATTTTCAATTATATCCACCGATCATTCTATCTCGATAACTCCTGTGTTATCTCGAAAAGCTCTCAATAAATCCGACATCGCTCTACATATTTATTAAAGAGATAACACCGTTGTGAAAACAACTAACATATCGGGTCGAATACCAAAAAAATAGCTCTAGACTAATTAAGGATTAGACCCCTCAGCTTCTCCAATTGTAAACAGTTCGGATTGATAAACGGTCTTCAGTTTATCAACTTCCCAAGGGGGGAAGTTATCTAGAGTTGATAATAATATGTGTGTTTAAATATAGAATTCGGAATCTTGAGAAAACACAGCTACGTGTCGATTCGAACGAATTTTCGGCTCTACAATGAATCGAATTATTATAAATATTTGGGTTCAGGAACGGTTTATCAATCGTTATTTGAAATGGTTTGACAACAGGCAACTCCGACGACTGTCATCTGAAGCTTTCTATTCAAATATATGGGCACTTTGTCAGTGTTTAACACTTTGGTTGAGTATTTGTTCAATACTAGAGCTTCTAAGTGCATTAATATAATAAAGTATAATTGGTTTCTCGAGAAGGTTTCCCACTGTAATTTGATGTTTGCGTGCTCGCACAAGGGTGATCACATTGTCCAAATAACTGTTTTTTGCGAAGTTTGAAATTTTCAATAGAGAAAATAAAAAACCTCGAATCATTTCTCATAAATGATCACCTTATTAACTTCATAAATAAATATTTGAGATCGACAGAAAAAAAATTCATCCCAATTTCAAAGTGCAAGTGCAAAACTCAAATAAAAAATCCGCCGAAACATCATCTACCTCCTGAGCTTTTCCCAGAACCTATAAGCAGTAGAAATAGGTTTGTGTGTTTTATTTTTAACATTCAAGCTTTCTTGTGAAAGATTGATGTTGTTGGCGGGTTGAATGACAGTTTATGGAAATAAAAAACCACATCTTAAAAACAACGCCGACATGCTTCCATTCTATTCTAAAATTTTCTTCAGGGCTCTAGAATGAGCTACAGAAAATTGTACTACATCCAATATAAACAGGGGGAATAATGATTACATTACAACAATAAAATTGAAATCGAAATTACAGCTAACACAAAAAGGCTGAAATTAAGAAAAAAAAACAAAACAAAGGACACAATTTATCACAGTGTTTAGGGGTGAAATGAACAAAACATTAAATGTATTTTAGGGGAATCACTTATAGTTTTTTTGTGGTTTTGAAGTCAGAACACTTGAAACATTGACAGACTTATTTAACATTTCTATTACAAATATGTTATACATATATACAAATCCATCAAATGTCAAATTATGTATATTGTTAGCCCGGAAAACACCTCTACACGTCTGCCTATATTTCATATTAAGTATAGATCTCATGACTAACTTTTATTTTATAAACAAGCTAGACGAAAAAGAGCTATTTCCCCAGCAATCAATGCTATAAATCAGGTTTGATTGGAAACAGGAAAAATAAACAACTCTCAAGGTTGGCAGATCTACAGACTTCTTTAACACATTGATAGCATACAAGGTGGAATTTAATTTTTCAAGAATTCAATATGATTTCTCCACTTCAAATCACAGTCAACAAAAATACCTAAAAATACAAGGAAGATATATTTATCTTCACAATAGTATCATTTAATAATACCATACTTGATAACACAGTTTTTGATCTGGCATTACGAAAAATCACACATTCTGTTTTTTCGGAATTCAATTTCAAATTATTTTCTGTACACCAATTTTTTACTTCAATGAATGTATATTTTATATCTTCCATCAACTTTACGATATCTTTTATAGTCTTAATTACGAGTATGATAACATCATCAACATACAGAATCATATTCAGCAACTCACTAATATTGACAGGAAGATCGTTGATATATCAAATAAACAAGAGTGGAACCAAAATACTACCTTGTGATACACCAGAGCTGATCTCTTTTTCTTCCGAAATAAAAATTTTATTATCTAATCTAATACGTACTTTCTGTTTCCTACCTTCAAGGAAAAATTGTATAAATTTCTTTTGTTTGTCCCTTATTCCGTAAGCATATTCTGTAACCTTTTACGTAAACCTGTACCGCAGTTTGAAAGATCCTTCAGTGTTCTGAGTAGAATTAAGAACTGTTTAAGATCGACAATGGGATTACAGAAATTCAGATTTATGGTTATTAGGCATAGAATGGAAACTTGCTTGAACTATTGATTTTGATCCTTTTATATAATCATTCGCAGTAATGAAAGAAACTACTAAATCAATCAAGAATTTAAATGTTCAGAAAATTTTGCTCTTATTGAAATACGGAAATATGTTTAATTATAAGATTAACATACGTTTTTGGATTACTAATTTTAAGATTTGCCAACCAATATTCTGACTCCAGTGAAGTAACTTCGTTCATAGGTTGATTGAACTTACAATGGTAGAAGCCAAATCAATCAAGAATTTTAGCGAAATATTCAAAAACAGAAAAACTCAAAATCATTGAGTTATAAATCTAGTAATAATAACTTTATTCGGTAAGAATTGGTCCTAATTAAATAATTTATATCAGAGGCCCCAAAGTAAAAAAACGTGATTCTTAAACTTAACTAAAATGTAAAGAGCATCTAAATGGTACCATAAAAAAAAACCATTTTGTATGGTAAGTGAACTGAACACATATAAAAAGAAATAGATTATCTGGTAAAATAATATTATAAGTTCGATAAACTACACAAAAACAGGAGTTTTAGAAAGACGACAAAAACGTCTGAAAGATATCAATAACGTTTGCAACATGTAAGACATAAAATGGCATTTATTTGATAACAGCCTACATACATATGGTTTTATGTTGCAAATCTTTAGATTTCAGAACGTTCCATAAATATTAGAGTGGATGAACACATAAAAATTGTATTTAAGAAAAAGACCAGATGTATTAAAAAGTTTAGAAATTTCTTCTACGCATAAAAAAGATTTAACCACAACAAACGACCAAATTGAAAGAAAGACCTGATGACGAGATTTGATTGTCATTTGTTCTTCCAAGTCGTGTCAAAGACATTTTAAGGTTATTATGACTTGTTCACTTCCAAATAATTAAATATTAAATTTTTTTGCAATTTAGGGTGAATTGGCCAAATACCATATGCAGCATTCTAAGCTTTTAGAGTTTCGCAAGAGTACTAACGCAACAGTTGCGACCAAAAACATTTGTGACGTTTATTATTATTATAAGTGCATAAGACATTCGTAAATGCAGAAGATGGTTCTCTAGGTTCAGATCTGGTAATTTTGATCATCCCAAAAAGGCGCTTCTGTGTGTTACGCGGAACTGTTTATTTTGAAGTATCGGGTGTTTTTTTTAGAGTGATAGAAATTTAAATTGAAATAAAACACATTTAAATTAAGATTGAAGCCACAATTTTTTTTATTTGAAAGATAATTTTATGACATTTATGTTTTATAAATAATTTCCGGCATATGTCAACCACGACTAACTCTGAGGAACCACATTCGACCAGACTAATTTTGGACAACTTTTTCGAGTAATTCAGACCTTATTACATCAACAACACAAGTTATGTTGGCTTCCAAAGCGTCCATTGTTTCTGGTTTATCAGCATAAACCAATGACTTGACATAACCCCAAAGAAAATAATCCAGTGCTATTACGACGCATGATCTTGGAGGCCAATTAATTGGACCATTTCTCGAAATAATGTTATCGCCAAATATTTCTTTCAATAAATCAATTGTTACGGTAGCAGAATGAGGTGCAGCACCATCTTGTTGGAACCAAAACACTTCTAGGTCGATACCATTCAAATTTTGAAACAAATAATCATTGATCATCGATCTGTAACGAGCATCATTCAATGTAAAATTAGCTCCAGCATCGTTTTTAAATAAATATAGACCCATGATGCCTCCAGCGTGTAAAGCTCACCATACAGTGCATTTTTCAGGATGCAATGGACTCTGCAGAACTTCGTGAGGATTGTTTTCACTCCATATATGGCAATTTTGCTTGTTCAACCGTTCAACCAGAAATGAGCTTCATCACTAAAAACAATCTTACGTTAAAAAAGTGGATCAACTTCAAGCTGTTCTAGGGCCCAATCAGCAAACAAACGACGCTTATTATGGTCAAGAGGCTTTATTTCTTGAACCAGTTGGATCTTGTATATCCAACTTGTTGTGAACGTCGACGAATTCTGGATCATCATTAACACTATGACTTACAGCAGCGATATTTCTTCTGTACATACAGTTCTTTGTCTTGTTGTTGTTGCATCAAGTAAAGAAAATGCTATCCGAAATCTATAGATAGTTCGACGAATAAGCTGCTTTGATGGACGATTATGTAAACAATAAATTTCACGAAGTGCTCTATAAGTTTGGCGAATAGAACACTGATTTTGAAAATAAATTTCAACAGTTTGTAAACTTTGTTGCAGCGTGAGTCTTTCCATGATAATTTGTCGAAGATTACTGAACATAAATGTCAAAACAACATGGCTTCTACCTTCCGTCAAATCACAGTTATCCCTATCGAAAGTTCTATCACTCTAAAAAAACACCCGATATTTGGTAGTTGATCATAATTAAAACAAATTTTTTATTACTATGTTTTACTACCAATAATTTTTAGATGTTTTACAATATGTTAGGCTTACATTTTTGCACATGATACAAGCTATTTTATGTAGATTCAGGTACAACGTAGTGATAATATAAAAGTGAGATTTAAAGAAATTCTTGAAACCGGTTTCACACCAAAATATACCATAAAAACTCCATGGAATTGACAAAAAAATTAGAAAATTTCACTACGCCCAACAAATCATATTTATTCAGTCTTGATGTAGAGAATATGTTTCCAAATATTCCGAGAAACGAGAGGATAGATTCAGTTTCGGAAATATTAAAACAATCCCATGTGAATCCATTGATCCACTGTGAGTTCATTATACTTTTGGAACCTTGTTTACAAAGTTACTATTTTCAGTTCAATAACAAACTATTTGAACAACCAATGGGCCTAGCTAGGGCTCACCCCTGAACCCATTTCTCGCAGATATTTTCGTGAATTACATAGAAAAAAAATTCACTTCAAAATTACCCACTTTTGGTACCGATTTGTAGATGATTTATTTGCCTGCATATCTAGAACATCTAGACAACTTGAACAATTTCTAAATTTGACAAATAAAACATTCACCCAAAAATAAAACTCAAGTTAGAAAAAGAATTTTAATAACCATATAACATTTTTAGACCTATCAATATCACATTCAAACCGAAAAATTGAAATTAACGTGTTCAGAAAACTCACATCAACGGATATATGTATTCCCATAGACTCAAACCACCCCATACTCACAAAAAATTTCAGTCTACTGGTCGATGATCCATTGAGCCTCTTCTTTTCCCTATCTAAGAACTACTGTGAAGGTGAAATTAATAATATCAAAACAATAGCCGCAAACAACGGTTTCAGCCATAAGATAATAGATAAATTATTTAAACACAAAATTAAAACAGAAAAAACCAAAAAGTTTATTTCTCTTCGGTGACATAAGTGAAAAAATAGCCAATAATATATCAAAACTTGATATCAAAATAGCTTTCAAACCAAAAAATAAATTGTCATCTCTGTTTATAAATTGCTGCAGAAAATATTCTTGAGATAATGAATGATCAAACTGATCTATGTAATTCCCAAATTTTCAATGCATTCAAATAACATCCTACCCTCATAATTACAAAACTTTATTTTTTCTAACATCTGGTCGAGATAAAATTCCTGTAACTCTCCCTTTTTTATTATCACTACGTTGTACCTGAATCTACGTAAAATACCCTGTACCATGTGCTTAGGGGTCAGTTACCTGAAGATGAACGAAAGTTCGAAACTCGTTGCAAAAATGTTAACCTTACATATTGTAAAACATCTCAAAATTGTTGGTAGTAAAACATAGTAATAAAAAATTTGTTTTCACTTTCAAATTTCATTTTGTATTTTTAATATTTAAAAAGTCTCACCAAGCGATGTGTGAATTATCAATATTTATAAACTTCCATCGTTCAAATATTTAAAATTTATCTAATACCCAATTACCATTAGATCCATTTCTCCCTATCAAGTTTCACCGTTCCACCAGTCCACTAGATTCGAAACTAATTAACGTGGCTCATTTGTTTTCCCCATCTCCGAACCTGTCGCATCCAACGGTCTAAATCTAAATTTAGCCCACATAAATCCCCATCAAGGCAACAGAAAAACCGCTAATTCCATATCTCTCCCATCGAGAAACGGACAAAAAACGACGTTCCCCTTCCCTATACGCGACAAGTGTTTTCTTGGGTTCCCCTTACTTCATTACGCCACCCTCTGGAATAAGAGTAAGAATAAGAACGCACATGGCCCGTTCGAAACCGTGGGAAAAAGAACATGTGGGTCTCCTTTACGAGTAGATTCGGATTCAAGACGATGCAAGTGGAAGTTTCTTTGACACATGGTCCGTTTAAAGGGGACCATACACCTCCACAGATTTCAAGCGGACTTGTCCGAATATATTTAGGCTAGTTGATTTCAAGTTTTTCAAGGTTTTTAATTCCAGGAAAATACTTGATTCAGTAATTGTGGCAGTTTCTAACATTTAAAAATAAATTTTTGTTACATTTTTAGCGGAATTTCTCCTTTTATTTTCAGTTTCTCCTAATTTCATTTAACAAGTTAACAAATCAGTTGATGAATATTTTCTATCTATTAGGAGTATAAATAAGTTCCTGTGGTTCTGATAACATTATTATTATTATTATTTTATAGTAAGCAGGCGTCTGTCCACCCTACCACTGCATCCGCACGGATTATTGTGGTTCACCCCTTATTTATATTTCCCCAAAGAGATCTAGTTTTTGGATAAAACCGATAATCTTGTTCGGGGATAATTTTATTAGTTCGCAGTGGGTAATAAAAGCCTGACCAAAGACCTTGAATGTGATGCGGCTCATTGCTGGGCATTCTGAGACATGTGCATAGCTGTTTCAGTGTCCTCAAGACAGCCTGCATTAATCGTCTTCAGCTAGACCGATTTTGTGCAAATGTGCTTTCAGCCTGCAGTGACCTGTTATAATTCCGACAAGTGTTCTTAGTTTGGCCCTATCCAGACCTAGCGCTAGCTCCGCCATCTTTTTGTTCAAAGCTGTTCCAAGAAACACCTTCGAATGTTTCAGGCCAGAATGACTCAGCCAGAAAGACTCTAGCCTTGAGTTCTTTCTGCCTGTTATCCTCCGCTTAGCCACGCCATGTGGTATTCCTAGGAATGGTTCCGGGCCCACCAGAGGCAGCGCAGCTCCGGCAAACGCCAGCCTATCTGCCACTTGTTTACCCAAATAGTTTGAGTGGCTCGGTATCCAAACAAGAGTGATTCTATTATACATACCGAGTCTGTTTAAAGCCGTGCGGCAACTCCAGACTGTTTTCGATGTACCACAGCTGGATTCCAGAGCTTTTAGTACTGACTAACTAACTATCTGTAAATATTTCGATTTTGCCGTGGCGGATTTGCTGTTTTATCAGCAGATCTGCCACGGTCTCAATGTCAAATAGTTCTGCCTGAAATATGGTTGCGTTTTGACCGAGACTCAATGAAATGTTGATTCTTGGTTTGCTCCCATAGACTCCCGCTCCCCTTCCTTTCGTCGTCCGCGAGCCATCCATGAACAAGCCAAGGTCGGTCCTCAATAGAACCTCAGCAGGCTGAGGTCCTATCTGGGGAAGATTCGTCCTAGCTGGGGACGATTACGTTCTTGACTCGTGACTTTTGACATTAGATCCGAGGGCATCAATAGGGTGCTCTTCGTTAAAAGCTCGTCCAGCAGTCCTGAGCGTCTCATCGCTATTTCCTGTCGATCACCAGTTGATAGAGTTTGTATGTGGTCCATTCCGCCTCCCTCTGCACGAGTAGGTGCGGAGGTAGTAGAACCTCTATGGCTGCCGTGAGTGTGGTGAGAAACGCACCTTTTGATAACATATTGTTTCATCTGGCAACACTATATAATATTAGTTTGCATGTGGATTGAATGGAATTCGAAAGATCTAAATGACATTTTTTGTATGCATAAAGAATTAAACTTCAAATTGAATAAATATTATCTACTATTCAAAATTTCAAACATCAAAACAGATTTAATCTGTTAGTCTTCTACAATTTTTATTTCAAAAAGTTTATTCAAGAAACTTTAAGAATTAAATTAATGTCTTTATAAGCACTGCTCATATTTAATAGACGTATAAAATGGAAACTCACTATACAACATCAAATGGAATTAAGAAAACCCAACGAATATAAATTGTCAATTAAAATTAATATTAATAAATAAATAAATATTTTTTGTTTCGTTACATGATTCCATGCTTCCATGTTCGCATGCGCACTGAACTCTTCAGATAAACGTACGAAGCCCTGTTTGTTACAAAATGTATTGTTTTCTGATCTTATATTTATGAAAACAAAATATGTCTCAAAAATATACATACAATTTATTTGAAATATTTGATATATTTAAATTGTTTTTGAAGCAATTTATTTAAATATGTTAAATATTTCAAATAAATTGGTTATTGAGAAGTTCTTAAAATTATTTTGTATATTTTTGAGGCATATTTAGTTTTCATAAATATAAGATCAGAAAACAATACATTTTGTAACAAACAGGGCTTCGTACGTTTGTCTGAAGAGTTCAGTACGCATGCCTGGAACGAAACAAAAAATATTTATTTATTTATTAATATAAATTTTAATTGACAATTTATATTCGTTGGGTTTTCTTAATTCCATTTGATATTGTATAATGAGTTTCGATTTTATACGTCTATTAAATATGAGCAGTGATTATAAAGACATTAATTTAATTCTTGAAGTTTCTTGAATAAATTTTTAAAATTAAAATTATAGAAGACTAACAGATTTAATCTGTTTTGATATTCAAAATTTTGTAATAATGCTTCTATCAAGTAAAAAGCCGTTTCTTATTATTTTATTGGAATATATTCTTTCGATTTCATTTTTAAAAACGCTATTAGCAGGGAGAAATGAGACACATTCATATTTTCATTGACTATCAGTGTAGATTTCATAATAGAATATTTGGTCCACATTGACGTAGGAGAAAAATTTTCGGACTGAAATAAAAAATCCATCAAACACATAAACTAAATAAAAAATGAAATAACTTACCAATTCTTGAAAGTACGACATTCACTTAATATAATGATGACAGCAATATTCAACAAAACTTCAAAATATCAACAAATGCCATGGTTACTACGAGAAGAAAAATGGAGAGAAAATCCTAGGAGCAATGAATTGACTTTAAAACCGACTTTTTATCATAATAAAATATTTTTTTTCCTGAAAAATGAAATCTTGTATGCAACACGAGCGTTGCTAGATCCTAACACACTTGTTACATAAATAACTAATGGAATATTATTTAATATTTTATTTAATTAATCGTCAAAGACTAAAAATTCAATATACACATAGAAAAAAACAGAACAAAGAACAAAAATCAAAAAGATAAACCTACCCTGTAACCAATAGAAAAAGCAATTTAAACAAAGCACTGATAGTAAGAACCTACAGAACGATAAGACGAGTACCAACATGTGGAAGTTAAATCTTACTATTGAACAATAGTAACAAAATTAATGAATTCTCTTTCTCTTTTACGTTTTGTATTGGCTAAAACAGCTGCCTCCAAGTAGTAATTTGAATATAGGAAACAGAAGAAGGACGGCTGGAACCACATCTGAAAAATACGATAAGTTTCATTGACACGTATGCAAGAAATTAGTTCATAATGATATCGCTCAGAACTGAATGGCAATTTTCAGTGATCTTACTTTAACCATGATAAGTTCAGGTTATCGCCGAACAGAGTGAGTGGAATCTTCAACAAATTTAGACTTATTTTGAGTGAACTTTCTCACTCATTCGTACGTGTTTTTGATAAAGTCGATTCTGCGCTTTAGCACAGGAAATTCCAAATATAATCAAAAATTTAAGGCAGGTGCTTTATTCAATATTTTATCCATTGTATAAATCGCAAAATACTCTTGAGGTGAACTGACGAAATAAAGGGTGCGCCATTTAAAATTTGATCGGATATAAGTAAAAAACTGATGCATATTTTTTCGAAAGTATGAGTTCATAAGAAAGGCTGATCCTTTCTTATAATTTATTTTATCGAGTGAATTATCTATAATTCACGGATTAAAATCATAATTGAAAGATAATTAAAGATAATTTACTTGATGAAATAAATTATAAAAAAGCAATATCACTTGTATATCCAAAATTTCAAAATTCAAACGAAACAAAATTTATTTCATTAACTTACATAGGACAAAAATCTGAAAAGAATGCTAGATATTTAAAGAAAAAAAAATTATAACATCTCTTTTAGAACCTTTAATTCTTCAGGCAGCTTAATAAAAAATAATAAAGACATCATTCCTAAAAACATAAAATCAGGAGTTTACAAGTTAACATGTAGCGATAGCCCATGTGTATATGCGGGACAGACAGACAAGGATACGAGAACATGAAAAATGTTATATTAATGATAAACCAAATTCAACTGATGCCAACCATTTGTTAGAGACTGGTCATAATTTTAATATGAACTATGAAATACTACATATCGAAAACAAAAGTCAGAAACTAAATCTGTTACAAACTTTAGAGATCAACAGATATAATGAAAGACAAATTTTAGACCCCTCCTACTTAACATTTTTCATTGATTGTAAAGCACCTCTTTCCACCCCTTTATTTTTTGTACCAGGGCTGTGTATTTAAGGTCATGTTTTGCATTGTATTCCTCAGTTTTAATACTCACCTGATGAAGTTATGGCATGACGAAACAATTGTCGTGTAAATCAATAAAATAGCAGAGGTTAATATTTGTTTTTCTTACTTTGCTATTTATGAAAGAAAAATAATATCATTCAAATGACCAGCCATAGAGTACTCCATCCGAGCAACCCAATTTTTCAGTACATTTTCGTTTGTTTGGGGCTCAATCTCATGAATGGCAACTTCCATTTCGTGTTTCAAGGCATCAATTGTTGCAGGATGGTTAGCGTAACACTTATCCTTGATGGATCCCCCCAAAAAATAGTCCTCCAATGTGAAAATGAGCTTCATCGCTAAAGACGATTTTTCTGGGAAAATGCTCATCTTCGGCCGTGCGATTATTAGTTCAATGAGCGTAGCGGAAACGTATCGGATGATCACGAGGCTTCACTTCTTACACTAGTTCATACTGTGGTCTTTATGCACAATTCTGTTCAGAGTGCTAGAAATTAACAGTTCTTGAGCACGTTGACGAGTCGATGTTGATGGATATTCAGCCACATTATAGGCTACAGCAGCAATGTTTTCAGGAATGCTCATTGGACGAGGACGTTTTATCGAATAACGATCTAATTTTCACGCACAAATTAATCCAAAAATTGCCGTGCGGGCATTTCGATTCTATTGAATTTTCCATACAAATTTCTAACACTTTGGATAGAAGATTCACCACTTTGGAAATGAGTTTTTTATTTATTCCAGTTATGTTCAAGCGAAAATCGACCCATTTTGTTTATGTCTATTATTAAACTAACTTTCTGTCAAAATGTGAATGGCAGAAGTGTTGCCAAACTTGAAGTAACCACAGCGACAAAATTATAACAATCCATTGAGAAGAGCTTTTTAATTGCTCAATCCCCTCTTTATTGGATAGTGTGTATATATTTCTCAAATTAACATTCGATTCGCTGTTGTTCCTATGTAATGTTCTCGAATTACCACAAATATTACATTCATTTGTAATACCAATTTGATTTTTCTGTCCATCTTAAATTTCAGGAAACATCCCTTATTTTGGGGTGGTTCTGTGTGTGGTACCCTTTAGCCTTTCTAACTTCAAACTGACAAGAGTTTTGGCGTCTCAAAGAAGGTCGTGTGACGCATAAATTGTTATATGGTCGAGCTAAGACGTTACGTAGGGGTTGGAATAGGATGGTTAACAAAACAGGGTCTTAGGGTTTAAAGCCGAAGACGTTGCCTAGGACGTGATTTATTCAATGGGAGATTTTGGGATCAAGATGAGGTTGATGGCCTTTAATTGTTGAATTGATACTTCCAGGAATTTATTTGGATTTTCTTGGATTTGGATGTTTCGTCTTGGAATTGTTGTCATATAATTTTACTATGAATAAATGAATGCGTAAAGAAATACAGGTGTTTGGCATCGGCTGTGTAATGAATCTTGAAAATTGTTTATATTGTTTGAAAAATAAGTCTTGAATATTTTAATTCTGCCCTCCGTTTGGGCAACCTTCGTTTAAAAGGACAATTATCAATTACGGATTTGAAATTTGAAAGATATATTTTAAGCCGCCATAGGTTGTTAAATTTGGTTCATTTGAAATTTTGTTCCTTCAGTTCTTCAAAAAAGCACTGACGTTAAGTCAGGAGCTTTTGCGCTCTTGTTCATAAGGGTTTTCTAATAATAGGTTTCATTTTGATATTAAAAAACGGGTATATTTTAAAAGGAATGAATGAATATTTACTTCATTGCGAAGAGTACGCCATTAACAATGGAAAACGATATCAGCCAACTGTCATCATGACTATAGTTGCAGCACCATATCCTTTTCATGAAATTTTCCACGTACACATTTGCGGCTGTATGTTCTCAATAACTTCACGAATTTAAGGTCTTAAATTGATTGTGGTATAGACCTTATCTTTTAAGTGGCCTTAAAGAAAAAAGTCTAAAGGTGTTGAATCACAAGATCTCAGTGGCTTATTGTGATCACCTCTTCGAGAAATAAAATGGCCATGAAACTTTCCTTGAAAAATTTCGATTGTTTCGTTGCTTTTGATTTTTTTATCTACGATATATACGTCTAAACTCGATCGTGGTACTGTTGCTATGGTTCCTTTAGTGTTCAACGTTGTTCCGCTAAAAATTTCTTTTTTTATGATGAATCTTCTAATCATATGATCCCCATGAAATTCTGCAGGAGTATGTGTGTCACCATTATCTTTCAAAACCTCAAATTTGAGATCCATCGGATTTGAAGGTAGAAAAATTTAAACTTAAAAATTTTAAAATCATCACAAAATATATTAATTTTTTAACTTCTAGTCAGACGATCCTCACGAGATTTCATACGAACATGAGCGTTGTATTTCTTCTTCTAAGTACTGAATTTCAGATTAATCGAATCTGCTGTTTGGCAAATATTGGGAAAAATAAACAAAAAATTCAAACGTGAATAACTACGAAACTGTTCAAACGATTTTGCCCAATAACGAACTTCTCAGAGATTTTTGGACGCCAAATTTTTCCTGAAAGTTTTAGGGCTCTAGCTGTTCTAATTCTAAAGTAAGCGTGTTTATTGGTGGACCGGCCAGGCAGAATTACTTTGACCTTGAATTCTTTGTCAGTGAGACCATCCTATTCACTTAAGACCATTTTCGCCTCAAAATTCGAAAATTATAGACAATTTTGTTAAACGATAGCACGCTGTTCCTTGGAACAGTTTGGAACAATTTCATCCAAATAGAGTAGATAGTTGTAAGAAACCAATTGAGATTTTCACATGGAAGTTGGAATACATTGTTTCAAAATGTGGTTGGGAATTGATAATTTTAAAAGACCTCTTGTCAGTATTGTGAAAATTTATTCTGTCACTGAGTTGGCAGTGTCCTTTGCGGATTTTGAACGTTATTTTTTTATTTGTTTACAGTGCTCCACTTTGACAGTTCATCACAATGAATAAAAATATCCAACAAGGTATAGTGTGAAAATGTTCCATAAGGCTTATAGTGAGCCGATTTTTAGCAAAAGCACGTCCATATGAGTGGAACAATACATTCAGAAGAGGTTAAGATATGGTGGAAGACTTGTCTCGCTCTGCCTGGCGAGAGTCTTCAACTGAACTTGATATGCATAAAATAAAAGAAATGGTGATTGAAAATCATCTTTTCAGTCTGAAAGATACAACTCCTGAAATGTATGTACCTTACGATTGGATAGAATTTGAGGTACAGAATGTGTGTTTTTATTTACACACAGGCAAAGCAAATTTGATCACGAGTTTCTGAGAATTTCAACAAATAATCTGATACTATACCGTCTATATTTCAATAACTATGATGAATTCTGAGCATGCTCTGAATCATAAAAGAATTCTTGAGAACTGATATTGGTTAATTTTTTTCCCAAATATATAAATAATAAGCTTTTAAAACAGTTATCAGGAATCGGACTATATATTTTATTCTCTTCTACAGCTTTTTTCGGCCAACGTTTCAAGACAACACTGTCTCTTTCTCAAGGCTACAATTATTAAAAGATGATGAACACACGTTCTAATAGATCTCTACTTAACCTTACCTTCAAAAACTACTTTTACAGAGACATCAAAATAAGTTTACAAAACATCAAGGTGGTGAACAAAACAGTCAAAGACATATTAAAATAGCTATAGCAAATTGAATAAATTAGTCAAAATTGGATAATAATCCTTGATGTATAGATAAAATTAAATGTGTGACAGGCACAATTACAGTCTAAAATCTAAATCAGGACAAAATGACAATTAATCTGTCAATGTCACCCACACCGGAAACAAAGTACCAACTGTAGTAACAAAACTGGTTAAAATGGACATTCACATAGTATGTAAAATAGAAAGTCAAAACTAGAAGAAAATGGGTTTCAAGTTAAACCCAGTAAGCTTTTATAATATGAAAAAAAAATTATTCCACCTGAAAATTTAACAGTGATTTTTAAAGATGAATTTTCATGGAGTGAATACCCAGGCAACTAAAGATTCTGAGCTCGCTATTTATTTGACAGAAATTCGTCAATCTTGGATTATTGAGTTAATTGTAGCGTAAATGAATTACTCCGCAAACAACCTACTTTGAAAGTGATACAATAAATTTGGATGATTAATATATATTTTGTGTTTCATTGACAGATTTCTGGTACTTTTTGGGACTGTTGTTTGAATAGTTTTAATTCTCGATCTGAAGTTTTGCAATTAAGATTTTATGATCGGCAGATCTTGAATTAATGAGAATAGCGAAAATATCAGTGCGGAAGAAGAGAATTTATTCAGGATCAGTATATAGTGAATTTTTTTTTTGGAATTTGCAGCATATTATTCTACGTTTTTCGAAATGCTAAAAATTCAATACTGAAAAAATGATAAAACAAACTTGTGTGTATACGAATATAATTAATGATTAGGCTGAGCAGGGCGTTATAAATTCGTTCAATATTCTGTTTGGAGTAGATAAAGTCATTAGGAGATTTCTGTTGAAAAATTTACAGTCAATTTTAATTTTGTCCGTTTTTCTGAAAATATCATAAATTCAGATAAATTTGAAGAAAGTACTAACGTTAAGTCAGGAACTTTTGCGCGCTTGGTCACCTGCGATCCTCACGAAAATTTGCATTAACTTTCTTGTCGTCATATTATATCTAAATATATTACTGAATTTAAACTCGATCGTAGGACAAACATTTTTTTTCCTAATTATACAACCTCCACGAAATTTTGCACTTACATTCAGGACATTCTACTTCTAAATACCAAATTACAGATCGATCGGATCTATGGTTTCTGAAATATTTGGAAAAAATAAGAAACATTTTAAAGGTGAAATATTTCGAAACCATTGAAACAATTCAGCTTCCCTAAGCATTTTAAGTCCCTAGCTCATTTAAAATTTGTGTTTACCGGATCGGCCGGACAAAATTACTCTTGAGCTCAAATTCTTCATCAGTCAGTCCAACCTAATCGTTTGAGACTATTTTCGGCTCAAAATTCGAAAATTATAGATATGGAATAGCATTCTGTTCCATAGAACAAGGACACAAAAATATATACAAAAATGTTATAAGACGAAGGAGAGAAGAATGAGATGAACCTATTTGGGTTGAAAATAAAAATAGAATTTCACACTAACATCATCCTCACATTTAATTTTTTGGTGTTTTCATGCAATCAATACCTTGTAGTATTTAGTTTTCAGAAATTATATCATATTATATTTTATCATTCGCTAAGTATCAAACGAATGTTCGCAGGAAACATTCTGTTTTGTTCAAATGAAATATTATAGTTTATGAATTGAAAGATTTCGGGAATCCTATACAATTAGCATTCCAAATTCTCCCTGTGCATTTATATTATATGACAAAAATTTGAAATAAAATAATAAGAAGAGGTTTTTACTTGATAGAAGGATTATTACAAAATTTGAATAGCAAACAGATTTAAAAATTTGAAAGATTATTTTAATAAAAATTATACAAGGACACAAATATTAGAAGTTCCATTTCAATATAAGGTAATTGAAAATTTAGATGAATATTTTCTATAAATGCTCATTAAATTGTATTAAAGTGTTAATTCAGTTTTTATGATCGTTAGATCTCAATTTTGAGAAATGCAAAAAACTCGTTATGGAGAAGGAAATAAATGTTTTTGCAAAATTCTTCTCGTCTTATTCTACGTATTTCTGTTAAAAAAGTATTGAGAAATTGATAATAAATTACCATTTAGCATTCTTGTTATACAAGGTGTATGAATAGTTGCAAAAAAGTTTAGGGGGTGATTGCTTGTCAAAAAATAGGGTGGTTCTTTCATATAAACTTTATTTTTTGAACCCCCCTGCTTAGTTACAGCTCCCTGAAGTTGGCGCCCGAAAACAGTTTTCAATTTTTTTGTTACCAAAAAAACTGATAATAATTATAACTGTATCAAAGTTAATCAAAACTAGTCAGTTGTCATAACAAAATGACATACTAGATAAATTTTAGTTCGGAAAAAATTCCAGCTTCTACGACTTACGCTATCACGTTGATAATTTTTTTTTTCTCAATAACATTGAATTTTAGCAAGAAATTACAAGAGACCTTATTTGTTAAGAATGGATCGCTTGATCCATTTGGATAGCTTTATCCAAAATTAATTTTTTTGTTGTAAAATAGGAATACAGAAAAAGTTTCTTGCGAAAGAAGGTTTGAGGGTGGCTTTTTCTACCCCTTGCAATCATAAAGAAACACCAAAAATTTTTTGAGAGCCTTCTCGCCCGCATAAAATGTCTGCTTAATTTAATTTTTGTCAGTTTTTTGGTTTTTAAGAAAAAAATTTAAAACTGATTTTTGAGCGCTATATTTAGGGGGCTGTAACTTAGCAGGAGGGCTCAAAAAATAAACTTTGTATGAAAATCCCACTCTATTTTTTGATAAGGAATCATCCGCTAAATGTTTTCGCAACTATTCATATACAATTATATCAAGTTATCATTTCACATTCATTTGAAATAAAAGAAGGTATCAAACAAAAAATCGCATGAAACAGTCCACATTATTCAAATAAAATGTTACGTTTTACATTATTCTGCTTTAGTGATATTTTAGGGAGATTGCAAGAATATTGTAAAATAAGCATTCCGAATTTTTCTTGTGAATTTATATTTTATGACAAAAACTTTGAAGGATATACAAATAAAAGCTATTTCATTAAACAAATATTGAACTTTGATTTCAATATAAAATGAAGCTAGTAATTAAATTGTTATACTTACTCACTATTAAAATACTCAATATTTAGGGGAATAGAAAAAATTAACATTCAATGTGAGAATTTTAAAAAAAATTATGAGTAAAGAGAAATTACTCATCATATTTTAATATTTCTAAGGAAATTTCATAGGATTTTTAAGAAAAAGGTCTTATCAATTAATTCAGGTAGTTGATTTTCAACATGAGTGTTTATTTCTGGGATACTTAATAATAAAATAAAATATGCAGGAGGAAAATATATATTGTTTCGTGATCAATATATCACCAAAGACTTAAATTTCTTTCATTCTATTTTGTTTGAAATTGGGAAATGAAAAAACCTTATGAATCGAATGGCAGAATTAATTATATTTTGGACAAAACAGGTGGGTTGATAATTTTATGTCTATAAAGAGGTTTCGGAGAATTGATTCAGTTATTGTCTGTGATATTCAAAAAAACCCTTCAAAGTATTATAATTTTTAAGTTATATTTTTTTGTAATAGATAACTTCTCCAAATATAGCCACATCTTTTTTTGTCAATATCTAAAAAACCAAAGATCCAACTATGTTTAAATCGAAATATGGATTACATGAGGGCTTCTGGAAATTTTTTGTGATGAAAATTAAGAAATATGGAAAAGCAAGTGAATTTTGATTATCTTGAGTACTAAACAAGAAAGATATCGCTAAGATGATAAAGATGGATTTTTTTTGGTCGCATAACCTACAGAAAAGCTCTGGATGACTTTGAATAAATATGATTATTATTAGTATAGTTCAAATATATTTACGTACTAATTCTAGGTAGAAACTTTCCACGTATTCAAATGAAATTCAACAAAAGATTTGAATATTCAAATATAAGTAATAAAAATTCAAATCTTTCAGTGAAGAAATGTTGAATCTCATCAATCACAGCGTTTTTATAGTTGCACCCTTTAACATAAATAGAACGAAGTCAAGAGCAGACTGATTAACTACCAAATGAACCTTGACGATTTTTATGCATTTTTTTACGAATTTCAGAGAAAAGTACTGAAAAAGGACGGAAGAAATATAACAGTCACTAAAATTATATGTACCAAAATAAAATCAACAGAATTGGATTAATATTAGAAAGTTTCTTAAACATGGATTTTTTAACCTTTTTTTACGACAATCTAAAAAAATACGATATGCCAAAACACTCACAGGTATACACAATATCTTTGTGTACTTCGGTGTCCGGTAGTGAAAAAAAAGCTCAAAAGGAACCGCTGGCTGGTGTTTATGACGACATTGAATGGCGGTTCCTTTCGATATATTTAATACAAATAACCTTAGACCAACCAAGCACTCGAAATAATAAAAAACAAACCTTTAAATATGGAGAATATAGGGCTAACGGATATACAATAAAGTTTTTATAGTTCGAGAAGAACTTGCAAATATAAGAAATGGTTTTTTTTGAATCGGTAATAGCTTCAAAATTACCATACTAATCAAGATCATTATCAAACCTAGCTACTGATGTTCTCCTTCATTACGTGAAAAAAACTAATTCAAAAACGTCTCAATAAGAAAATTTTATTATAAATGAGAATTAATCAGTTTTCGGAATAGTGTAGAAAAACTTCAAAATGCACTTGAAATTCTTGTAGTTCAATTAGCGTAGTATAATATATAATATTAATTTGCATCTGTTCTGAATTGAATTCGAAAGATCTAAATTTTGCAAACATAAAAAAATACCTTCAAAGTGAATAAATATTATCATTATGTTTCAGGTATGGTTACGTATGAACCTAATAATAGTTTTCATTTCCAGAGAAAAGTAGAAAAGGGCAAATGACCTAAGAATTTTATTATTCGAATTCACCTTCTTCAAAATATTCATTGAGAAATTTTGATCTATCTCAATACATTATATAATTATTGGGTATTTAGTATGCTATATTATTACTTAAACTTATGTAGCAATTTTTCAATGTAAAATCCCGACACCATGAAATGATAAAAAATGAACTACGGAAAAAACATACATGAGGCATTTAAAGTCAGATATCTACACAGAAAAATTCAGAAGGTTTGATTTTAGAAAGTTCCCTAAACACAGATTTTCAATACTTCATCTATGATAACTTCAAGAAATACGATGTACCAAAAACTCCACAGGTATCGGATGGAGTAGTCCGTTACTTTGTGATAGTTCATTTTAATGGAATGAAATAAGAAATTACTTTGTTTTCTATCTTTGCGTAGTTCGTTCTTCAGTCGTATAAGAAACTCAAAAGGAATCCACAGTTAGTTTTTATGAATGATATTCTCTTCCCGGATATTCTAATACTTAACCAACTCTTAAATATTATAATAGTTCCCAGTAGGATCTGTTTAAGAATTCGTTTTGTTACGAATCGCTTACTTCAAAAATTTCAGGCTCATCGAGCTGTCATAAAGATTAATTGGCAAATCTAGCGAAATATTTGCGTGAAACCGTTTAATTACGATACAAGCAGTTCGAATAAGAACTCTATTGCATATTAAGAAAATTCGGTTATTACTGAAAATTAATTATTAGAGTGTAGAATAGGGGAGCAAAAAACTTCAAACTACGCCTTCCCATAATTTAAGTAACGAAGTATGTAAATTCCAGAATGAATTAAAACGGACCGGCTGGACAGAATTACTTTTGAACCCGGATTCTTCATCAATGAGTCCAACCTAGTCGTTTGAGACCATTTGTGGCTAAAAATTTGTAAATTACAGGGTGAAAGCACCCTGTTCATTGGAATAAGCGCCCAAAAATAATAGTGGTGGCTTAAAGGCTCCATCCGTGTTTTGCCCTTCGATTTGCAACATAGGGGCAAGAAGTGTTGAAAAGAATTTATAGTACAAAACTTCACATACTTTTTGTTGAAATAAGATAAAAAAAAACTTTTTTTTTAGATCTCGCTGCGGCCGAACTTTTTAAAATTTTTACTGAAATCAGACAAGAAATAAAATCTTGTGATTTATTTTTCACCAAATTATGCATGAATCTTCTTGTTATTATCTTATCTCTAAATACTAAATTTAAACTCGATCGGATTTGTATATTCGAAAATCTTTGAAAAATAAAATTTTAACCGAATTTAACTCAGAAACCTTTGAGTCGATTCTGTCTGTTTTCGACCATCGCTAATATATTTCGACTCCAAACTCAGTCATCCGTCCGGACGACCGATCCTCTCGAAATTCCACATCTTCGTGTTGTTATTATAGGGCTCCAAGTCTAGTCTTAAAGTTTCAAGTATCTAACTCTTTTCGTTAGAAAGTTTACGGATGTACCGCCCAGACAGAATTTCTTTTGACCACGGATTCTTCATAAGCGGGTCCAACCTAGTCGTTTGAGATTATCTGAGACTAAAAGTTTAGAAATTACAGACATTTGGGCAAAAAGATGCACGCAAAAGTTAACAGAAAAAACATTCATGAGCTATAATTCATTAAGAGCACACGCACCGAAATCTACACCTAAAAGATCATAAAAATCGGAAGAATTGGATTAATTTTAGAAAGTTTCCTAAACATAGATTTTTATAACTTTTTTACGACAACTCTAAAAAATATGATATACCAAAACTCCACAGGTATATTCGATATCTTTGTGTAGTTCGGTGTTCGGCCGTAAAAAAAAATGAACCGATAGTTGTTTGTTATGAAGTCTGAAAGGCGTTTTCTTTCAATATATTCAACACAAATGACATAAAACAAGCTGAGCACTAGAAATAATAAAAACAACCGTTAAATATTGAGAATATAGAGCTAACGGTCGTAGGATAAAATTTTTATAGTTCGAAGAAGGACCACCAGTTTAAGAAATTGCTTACGTCGAATTGCTAATTTCAAAATAACCAGACTCATCAAGCCACGTTGAAAACTGATTGACACATTTGAAGATATCATGTGAAAAGAATTGAATTCTCGTTCAAGCACTTCAAAAGAGTTTTTCACATAATAAAAAAAAATTTGTTGTTATCGAAAATAATAAGTTTCCGTAAAAAGGTATTGAAAAATCACCAGAAATTTTCATAATTTTGAGCAAAGAAATGTGCAGATTCAGGAATAAACTGAAAAAATTTCCTACCTCGTGCTTCCAGGCTTTCCTACTGCACTATCAATAATACATACTACTCTGTCAAGAAAGTACCGGGAATTTTCAATTAAAACAACATTTTTATATTTAATCGTCAAAATTTATTGGATCGCCTTCCAAATAGGCTCCATTTGCTCCAATACATCTATGCCAACGGCACTTCCAATTATCGAAACATTTTTTATAGGCGCTTTCCGGGATGGACTTTAGCTCTCGCGCCGAATTTTGTTTTATGGCTTCAATCGACTCAAAACGGGTGCCACGAAGGGGCAATTTTAGTTTTGGGAAGAGGAAAAAGTCGCAGGGAGCCAAATCCGGCGAATACGGTGGTTGCTGAAGCACGTTTGTTGAGTTTTTGGCGAGAAAGTCAGCCACAATCGTAGCTCGGTGAGGAGGCGCGTTATCGTCATGCAAAACCCATGAGTTGTTCGCCCACAAATTTGGCCGCTTCTTACGGATACGCTCACGCAAACGTTTCATAACGCCTAGGTAATACTCCTTGTTTACCGTCTGACCCTCTGGAACGAATTCGTAGTGCACCACGCCACGGATATCGAAGAAAACAATGAGCATCACCTTCATTTTCGAGCGGCTTTGGCGTGGTTTTTTCGGTTTCGGCTCATTTTTTGCCACCCATTCCGATGATTGCTGGCTTGTTTGCATATCCTACTCGTAGACCCAGGTCTCATCACCAGTTATAATGCGTTCCATGAATGTAGAATCGGAATTACAGCGATCCAGCATGTCTGAAGCAACCTGTTCGCGATGACGTTTTTGAAGAAAATTCAGGTCTTTCGGTACGAGTCGTGCGGCCACCTTTCTCATGCCCAAAATATCAATCAAAATCGTACGTAGGGACTCGTGGGATATCTTAAGATCATGTGCTATCTCTCTCAAGCTGGTACGACGGTTTTCCAGCACTCTTTCCTTAATTTTATCGACGTTATCTTCGACACTTCACGACCGTCCTTGAAGGCTCTGTACCACTGATATGTACGAGTTTTCGATAGAGCATTATCACCAAAGGCCTTTTGCAACATTTTCAATGCATCGGCACACGAAAATTCATTTGCAACACAAAACTTTAAACAAATTCTTTGCTCAACGTAATCACCCATAGTAAAAATCGCCACGCACTCTGACATCGACTGACTTAATCAGCTGTTGCAAACACACTAGTTGACAGATCCCGCTCAAGCTTGGCATAGTAATTAAGGACAGTGGTACCCACCTAGGAAAAAAATTTTTACCTGCCTCATTGCCCCGCCAGATTTAAATCGATAATTCCCGGTACTTTCTTGACAGAATGTATATTATATGATGAAAGTATGAAACTTGGTGAAAAAAGAAAAATAACAACAATAAGAAAAGAAGATATCTGGCGAACTAAAAGCTTCAGAAAATTTTATACGTAATACTAAAGGAACTTTTTTTAGTGTTTAACTTTCTAATAACTAATACTCAAACGAAATTGTTATAAATTAAGACATTCATATTTTTAGCTATTCGGACTATTTTTGCGTGCTCATTCTAGGGAATAGTGTGTTATCGTTTTGTCCAAATGTCTGCGATTTTTGAATTTTGAAAAGAAACCTTTTGAGAGCAGACCAGCATTGAGCTCTACTGAAACCATACGACAGGCCTAAATATTAAACTATTGGCCTATTTCCGAGGGGACAATTGAAGAGTGAATGGCACATTGAAATAATAAATGACTCTTAATCTGAATTCAAACAATTTATACAAAAGTATAAATGAAAATTTAAAGGGGAAAACATTCTTTCGAGTTTAGTTAAATTTATTTTTGGAAGAAAATGTTTTTGAAATCAATATACAATCATAATAAAAAATTATCGAACCTAACGAATATTAAGAACGTACCCAAGGGAGAATTTTTGTAAAATTACTGTTTTACTGTAAGTTTTCCTTTTTGTATGTATTAGGTTGGGACTGCTGTTTCGAAAATTTCTTCACCTTCATACAACAGTTGTCGTCAGTCACTTTGAAGAATTACTTCTCATCTTTATACAGCGGTTGTCTGAATATGGAGTACTTCTTCGATACTTCAGTAACGATCTTCAGGTTAGAGTTGTCTGAAGATGAAATAATTCTTCGAAACTGCAGTAACAAAAACTAAAAACGAAACCGACAACTTCTCATTTCCAAAATTTTGTTTTGAATTGTGATCAATTACCGCGTAGTAACTTCTGAAATAGTTCAAAAAATTATTTGATATAAGTAATTTAAAGAAATCACTACAGCTTTCCCGTATAAAAATTCTTAGTGTTGAAGTTGTGATAAATATCATTTATATTTTCACAGCATAAATAAAGGATATTATTCGATTTTTCTTAAGTGTGATGACTCTCTCTTCATAACTTTGCGAAAAATATATTTCAACTCTAATAAATGAATCTATCCGGCCGAAAAGTTTGGTATCAGATAGTAACCCATTTTTGTTTATTCCACAAAAATCGTGTTTTATTTATTATAAATTGTAAATTCATCCCGAAATTTTTATCCTGATCTATGGACCAAGGGGTTGAAAAAATAATATAAATAAAAATTAGTTCGAAGCTGATTTATATTTTTTTCTTTTCAATTTATATAGAAAATAAAAAACAAAGGATATTTCTACAATTTATTAATTGACAACAATTGTTTCGTCAACGCTATTAGTTCCCAAGGTTTACATTTTGAATTAACTCTTAAAATTACACCTTCACTTCTTATATAACTTGAAAAAAGGAAGAGGTACAAATAACTAACAATTTTCGGCAATAAAGATAGGAAAACAAATGCCAAAAAGGGATACAATTAATTATCAATTTACAGAAATAAAAATAAAAAAATATGCGAAAAAAGGGATACAAATAACGAAAAAATATATAAGGGGCCAATATCCCTACTGATTAATTTATAGTTGTTGGTAATCCTGTTTGACATATATTTCTTTATCGGTATTTTGTAAATTGATGGTTGCTTGTATCCCAGTTTTGCAAATATTTGCACATGTCAGAGCTTGTTCAAAATGTAAACTTGAAGAAAAAATTGTTGTCAAATATAAATATTTAATTAAAATGAATTTCCATCAAGTAGAGACTGATTCAATTTAATTCTTATGTAAGAAGAGTTAAATTTGAGTGTTTGGAAGAAAACAAATCTTAAAAACTTACGAACGTGTATTCATGAATTTCACTAGAAGCATCGGCTATCTCAACTATTAAATTTTCAATCCAAAATAAATAAAAATGATTTCTCTTTCTCATTTATTATTGAGAAATGAAAGGTTGAACTGGAGACATAACAAAAACAAGTAAAATATCCACCGATAAGTTTTTGAGAAATATTTATTATTTCTTGTGCTATCAAATCCTAAAAATAAACTCTTACAGTGAATCGATTCGACTGGAGATTTTGGAAGATCAATGCTATCCAATTGTCATACCAAGTTTCATCAAAATCCTTGCGTTAATTTCTAATACATATTTAATTACTGGGTATAGAAGTATGAAACCGGAATTTTCTTATAGATGGTGCTAGCCCTCAGTTTAGGGATTGTAAGACCGCTTCCTGCAGCGCCATCATCTGTCTCCAACAGCTGACGAAGATTTTCAATACACAAAATTCCAAGCTTCATACACCGATATATTTTTCTATGATTTCAAACATGTCGAACTTCGATCCGCGGACAGCATTGATTTTCTTTTATCATTGGGAGAAAACTGCTACAGAATCGCATCGGATACGGTCAACATGATCATGGTAAAACACAGGGTTTCCAGTGGTTTAAAAAATTCAAAAGAGATGATGTTGAGGTGAGAAACGAATAGCAGGAGGAATCACCGAAAGCGTTCGCAGACAACGAACATCCTTATTGGATGAAATTAATACTCAAACTCAACATGAACTCGCCGATCAAATTAATGTGACGCTGAAAGTCGTATTCATTCGTTTTAAAGCTTAGGAAATAATCAGAAAATCCGTTCCGCATGCTTAACGAAAGGCTGCAATAAAATCGAAAAACCATTTGTGAAATTCTGCTCAACAGATAGAAAAGTAAGACGGTTCTCTATCAAATCCCGACAGGTGATGAAAAATGGATAGGTTTTGAGTGTCCTAAGCGTTGTAAACCTTATGTGCTTCCAGACGAAACATCAACATCCACTGTAAGACCAAATCGCTTTTGAAATAAGGCAGTGCTCTGTGTTTGGTGATATCAGAAGTATGTAATATATTATGGGCTGCTATAACCTAGTGAAACCATTAATACTAATCGGTATCAACAACAAATGATCGATTCAGATTAGAGCATTATGTAAAAAACGAGCGGGACATGGAAAAAGATAACACAAAGTCATTTTACTCCATGATATTGCCCCAGCGCACAGAGTGAAACATTCGTGGTTTTTAGTTGGTTAATAATAGCGCATGCGACTTATTTTCCAGTCTTGGCTCCGTCGGATTTTTACCTATTCGCATCACTGGATACGCTCTCGCTGGACAATGCTTTAGTTAGCATGAAAATATACGAAAATAACTCCACACTGGTTCGATTTAAAAGAAGAACTGTTTTTTTGGCGTGGCATTCATAAACTTCCGGAGAGGTGGAAAAAATATATAAATAGCAATGGAGATTATCGTGAATAAAATATTTCTAATTATTTTCAAACAACGGACGTGTTATTTTCACAAAAAATCCGATTTCATGCCTCAACACCTGGTAAATTTCTAACCTTAAATTAACCAGAACAATCCAAAAAACTAAATGAATGCAGCTCACCAAGTTTAATGAAAATCCATTGGTTTTCTGGGAGAAAAGTCTAAATAGAGGACAGGCGAATTTTCTTTGTCAAAATGTAGGGTCTGAAAATTTCATTACAGTTAAATTATTGATTTTTTTCATTTACAATGGTTTATTTATGGCTGAATAAGAAACCATATACTAATCCAACGTGAAAAAGCATCAGTTTTCTATTATAAAAATAATAATACACTGACCTACAGAGTTTTTTGTTGTTGCTGAAGAATTTAGAATTCATTAGCGTTATAATTCAAGAAATGAATCCAAATATGAAATCAGTTTTCCTCTATCAGCTCTACTTTTTGCGCGCTAGTTCTAGGGAGCAGCATGCTATCGTTTCGCTCAAATGTCTACAGTTTTTAATTTTTGTGCCGACAATAGGTTGAAGTCACTGATGAAAAATCCGACGTCAGAAGTAACCCTGATCGTTTGAAAATTTTCCATATTTTTCCCAATATTTTTTAAACTACAGATCAAGGCGATCTGAAATTCAGCTTTTAGGATAACAACGTGAATGTTGGTGCAAAATTTCGTGAGGATCGTGTAATTAGAAGTTCAAAAACAATTATTTTTTGTGTATCGGTAGTTTATGAAGTAGCGTGCAGAAGCTTTTGACTTCACGTCAGTGCGTTTCAACTTTTTTCGATACATCAACTTATCAGTTGATGCTTTTTCGCTCAATTTTTAGTAAAATACGAATTTTCTAAAATTTCTATATATAATATGATTTTAGTATGCCGTTAACTTTGGGACTGTAATAGAAACCTATCTATATCTCTTGCCATATAACAACCGAAATTTATTCTCTTTACAAACAAAGCTGTAATAAAATAACAGTAAAACTGTAATTAAACAATTTAAAGGTTATAAATTTATTGTAGAGGTAAATTTCAAGTCCACCTTTCGTAGTCCCGTAATAAAGTAGCGAAGCAGCCACTCGACTCTTAAAAGATTCGATATGTACGGAATAGAACCATGTTTACTCGACGAAAAGTTGAGCTTGATTTTTGTTATTTGAAAAGAATTGTGTTTTTAAATGGACATAAAATAAGATCGAGGACGGATTCGAGTAGAAAAAGTTGTCCTGATGTGTTGTGCTACATATGTGAAAAGGAGAATGAATGATGGAAAGCAGGAAATCTGTTGCTGATTTTATAAAGGGAGCTTATCTCGGATATTTTAGTGTTAAACTTGGTGATCAGGATAAAACCTGAACTTGGCATGTTGTCCGTATAACTTATACAGATCATTTATGACAATAGACCATCGGAAGAAGTTTGTAGATTAAAAATTTTAAAAATTCTCATAATTCATCTTCACGAAACTATGTATAAGCATTCGGATCGTTATTTCACATCTAAATATAATACTAAATTTCAACTCGACGGATATTTGTTATTTGAAAAATAAAATTTCGAATAAGAATAAGAATTATAGGAATAACTCAGGAATCATTACGCCGATTCTGTCTACTTGTGGATACAACTGATATATTTTGACTTCAAACCTATACTGGAAATCTAAAGTCCCTAGGTCTTTTTATTCGGAAATTTTCATTTTTATCTGCACTCGGATCGGACGACCAAAGTCCTAAACCATTAGACCGATTAGACCCATTAACAAACTCAACCGGGATATTTGGGCGCCAAACTCTTATATATTTTAAAAATGTCCTCAATGAAAAAAATGATTTCACTTATTCAAACCATTTATCGACTTCAGCCTAAATTGAATATTATTATTGAAGATAATAATTTCACACTCTTTTATAGAAGCATCAGAAATAATAAAAAAAAATTGAATTATACTCAATGAATGTGAATAGTTCGCAGCTTTTAAATATTTTCTAGACCCCAATTTTCAATAAAACCTACTTTCTTTATATATTATATTAATATTTGTATGATATAATATTGAAAATTACGACTTTGGTCATTTATTTAATCTATACATTTATCTTATAATAGTTTACATAAATATTATTGAAATGAATTGAATTCGAGCTCAAAAAAATAAAATAAATAATGCCATATTCGAATTTAGAGACTATGAATCTTTCAGTACCCAATAACCAGGATCTTGATGTAAATCAACATCACTTTAATGCTACAGAAGACCAGTACGAAAATTTCTAGGAAACAATGGACGATTAGTAGAACAACAGCACAAGAAAACATAACAACAACACAGCATAAATATAAGTGCTAGAACACTTACAGTATCAACTAATCAAGGATCAAAACGAAAAAAGACCATGCCAACCCTGATCTTCACTAGTTCAGTAAATATTCTCCTCAGCGGAAGAAGCTGACTGCATCGAAAGTTAAGCCCTATTCTGTTGTTAGGCCTAAGTCGATCCGTTCGTTTACCATATACCAAAGACTTTTATTCTTTACCGTTGGAGGAATCCCATAAAAGTCAAAAATTATATTACCTCCATAGAAATAATCTATTAATAAATCATCCAATATTTGCATGAAGGTCTATTTCTCCAGCAGCTGAAGAAAACGAAGATAATACCTATCCATGAAAATGATTATGTGAATCATCCTGCATATCAATTCTGCTATCTGTTTCAAAAATATTTTAAGCATTCAACAAAGATAAGTTTGTCAAAGACAAAAGCTATTTTGCAGGGAACAACATGAAACAAGTGAGTGAAGCTTCTGATGGTAAAAAAGACAGCCTTCAAACATGTGACTTATCTGAAGTCTTCGATTCCAAAGATCATGAAATAATGCTGAGAAAACTTGAGTTCTATAATACCCGAGGTGCTACGTTAGAACTAATTAGGACTTCCATAACAAATAGGGTACGAGCAACATATCTTAATAGAAAGTATTCCATCTAGTATTTCCCAGTATTCTATGTTGTGACCACTCCTGTTCCATATATAATATATTAAATAATGATTCGTCATAGAGTGCGGAAGCGAACCACACTGTACTCTTTGCTGACGACGATTTTTTTTTAATATGGGATCAGATGAGAAAAAACAGCAAGAAAAAAATTACGAAACATTGATTCAGGTTTGAAGCAAATAAGATGAAGATCAATAAGGAAAAGACTCAAGAGCTTCCATTCGAAAGTAGAACAATATCAAGCATTAACCTCAAGTTCTTGGTATTACATTGCAATTATATAACATTGTAATTTTCAAAGCATATCAACAACCTAATCCACAAATTCTCAAGAGCAACTTAGAACAGTTAAACAGATGGCAGGTCCAGAAGCGGTCAGAACAGCGTATTTTAGTTGTTTTCACAGCAATTTGAATTGGTGCACTCTTCTGGGTAGAATACAAAGACAGCGAAAGAGTGAAGATAAACAAAAAAAAATGTTGTAGGAACACTTACAGGCGTAAGTAGCCGACACAGTTACAGAACTATCTTTCCATGTGGAAATATACTTACCTTACCATATACATATTTCATATTTACCTGTCAACTGTTCATACTCCCTTGTCTAAAGACCTTGTTGTGGTGGGGGAGCTAACTACGATCCTAGTTTCACCCAGGTGAAATGGAGGACTAAGTCGTGATGTCTGAAGGGGGAACATGAATGAATGTTGCAGCACAGGACACTCAGCCACGTGTTGAACTCCTATCATCAAGTTGAACTCTTCGTTGCGGCCGTTAGCCTTCAACGGTTCTGTATGGTAAGGCTACCCGGGGAGGATGGATGTCCACGGAAGTATTCGTACTTCTGGCCACCCAATTGGTGTTGGACTCGAGGAGGCTGTGATTTAAATCCTGGATGTTAAGTGAGAAGGATATTTCAGTCATCTGGTCGCACGTAATTCTCGTATCGGAATTGTTCGATAATTGTCTCAGTGGCTTAGTGGATCTTGACGTTACGACTGGTCAAAGGGGTTAGAACCAGGATCAATTGAGAGAGTTCACAAGGGTTCGTGTGTGTTGACGATACGACTAGTTGTTAGTACTCTAGATAGAATCAATTGAAGCCTGTACTCTTGGTCAGAGCCTCGAATTTTTTGGCGGGGTGATGGAAACAAGCCCCATTGACGTGAGTTGTGCCCCAAAAATTCGGGTAATGACCTGCATAGATAGTAGAGGTTAGGTAGTGCTTCTCTACAACCAGTCACGGGGTAGGTTTTCGAACTGGAGCTGAAACTGGAAGCATGATGGATTATTCTCTAAAGAAGGGTTCTCTCTTTGCCCGATGATAAGCCGTACCCTCATCATACAAACTCTTTCGGGAACTGTGGAGACTACCTAGTGATTATCTGGTGAAGAACCATGCTCACAACCCTAACTACAATAGTAGTATTAACTCGATTCATCGATGATCATGTAGATAGCCAATTGAGGAATAACATTGATCGTGACTATAATAAGCAAAATGGAAACAACTTCACCATCCACCACCATAGGATAAGTGCAGCCCGACTACATACAAATTATACTGCGATCAACATATATAAGAAAATAATATATAAGAAAATCTTAAAAAAATTATAAATATTAAATTAAAGAAAGAACTCAAGAAAATGTTAATGAAGAAAAAATACTTCAGTGAAAAGGATGCTACAGTGAAGAAGAATATACACGTACGGAAAAAACAACCGGAAATTCAATGTTAATACAGAGGAGTACGAATGTTCAGTGGAGCAGCGGAAGAATCAAAACATCAGCGCACTGCGATGACGAATAAACGGCTGTTCTCTCTCAATGGCAGTGGCTAGTGGGGGATGCTTCGATCGAGGCTCTGCACTGCTTTCAGGTCAGCAATCAGAATAATTCGCACTTCAATTCTAAAAAATGCGGAATTGAAGGTCCACAAATTTAAATTGAATGTTCAAATAATCCGCCTTATTGAGCCAAACAGTAGCCAAATCTATTATAAAGAAATCTCATATCCCTGAGCAGATTAGGCATAGTTGCTATTTTGGCGCAAAATTGGAGTATTTTGAACATTAATTCATTAATATTCGTCGCTCTATCAATTTCATAAACCAAATTTTTCAGTTATCCCCAAAGAAAAATATAATTGGGAGATAAATCTGGTGATCTGGGGGGCTATATGATCGTGCCATTTGTAGAAATCACAAGGTCTGAAAAAGTGGTCCTGAGATATTATGTTAAAACTCTTGCGTTGTGATTTGGACAGCCATACATCATCGGAATTAATTGGTAGCTGTCGAAAGATCGGAATATTAATATTTGTCGCTCTAGCAATTTCATGCCAAGAAACCAAATTTTTCAGATATCCCAGAAGAAAAAGACCAATATCTTACTACTGATGGCTTATGTTTTCAATTCAAGGAAAACGATGACTCAGTAGTCATTTACTTTTTCTATCATAGCTCACAAAATTCCATTCGTTATATGGTCTTCTAGAAAATTTTCTTGGTTTGTTTGAACCTTATAACATCGGTAACAAATCTTATAACAAATTCCTTTTCAAAATATTCCGAACACTCATATGGCTCATATCGACTTATTCAGCAATTTGTTTACTTGAACAAGGTGCACTGGTTTCAACAGCAGTACACACATCTACTTCTTTTTTCAGACGATTTCCACTATTGGTTTTTGGTGGTTTATCAATCTTGCAATGCCTACATGTTCGTAAATACTCACATTTCTCGAATTTTTTAATTATTCATTCAGAAATAGCTGAACTTGAGGAAATCGGCCTATCTTCAAAGGCAACAATGAATGAATTTATTGTTTCTTGAATTGATTGACAACCAAAGTACCATTTTATGGTGTGAATTTTTTCTTCTACACTGAAATTTTCGATTACTTGTGAAAATATTGATATGAATGGATTAAATAAGTTAATGAATCTTTTATGAAGCTCTATTTCTTGATAAATCCAAAACATTTAGAATATATTTTTTGAAGAGTTATAAGCAGATGTGTGTGTATTCAAATATCAGTTATTGTATTATCCTCATCTTGATCCTGTATTTCTAAGAAATACATTAAAATATTGAATGAACCAGTGAACGTAGAAAAAACTGAATCAGAAAATATGAATGAAGAAATATTAAAACTTTTTGCGAAATGGGAATGAATGAGAACCAAGTAAATAAAAGAGCATTGAATTTTTACCAAGCTGCATTGACTTCTTAAATAGTTTTTGAATTTTATTCGATATTAATCTGACGTAAGTAAGAACGTAAAATATTTGATTCTAAAATTTAATGAGCAGAAAATGATAAACCAAATTCGAACCAAAAAATAGAGATACATAATAACATCGTTAAGTCGCTAATGCAAATTAACATATTCCACTCTCTAATGAGGGTATAACATGTCAGTACATTGTTCTGTATATTTAATTTATATCTGACAATTATTTATACGAATGGTTAAATGACCTCTGAAACAGTTCATTGGTTATCGAACAATTTCAATTACATATGTATTATGATTGCAAACTTGATGACTTAAATTCTGAATAAAAAGAATGGACATTAAGTTCGGTTTGAAATAAAGTGATTCTTGTATTGGATAGAGTAGTCCGTTACTTTGTGATAGTTCATTTTAAATGGAAGTAAATAAGTAATTACTTTGTTTTCTATCATTTTCAATTAACTGAATATACAGTGACTCGAGTTTTGTAGTGTTCACTACATTTTCAAACTGAATAAGAACAAAATTTGAAAATCAAAACAGATTTAATCTGTTAGTCTTCTACAATTTTAAGTTGAAAAAATTTTTATTCAAAAAACTTTAAGAATTAAATTAATGTCTACAATAAGCACCGCTTATATTTGATAGACGTATATAATCAAAACTCAATATATAATGTCAAATGGAATAAATAAAACAACAGATATGAAAAAGTCATTAAAATTAATAAATAAATAGTTGAAGGAGACAAAATTTTGTTTCTGATCATTCCTTTAAGAACACCAATTGCCTTTTAAAATTATGAACACAAGGACTTCTTAAAAAATATAATTTATTTGAAGTATTTAATATATTTAAATATTCAAATAAATTAATTCAAAAATCTCTTAAAACATGCATTATATCTTCAAAAAACAATTAGAATTCTGATAATCTCTTCATCGGCCCTAAATAATATTCCAAATATCAAAATCAAATAACTATGACTATATCTTAGCTCCACGTGGTAACAGGATAAATTGCTTTAAACAGACTAACTTTAGTGTATGTTCTTAACAAAAATCACAGAAAAGTGTAAGGTATTATAAGGTTATCTTTAAACCATTGATTGACATTCCATAATGAGATTTATTCAAGCCTAAATATAATTATATATTATGTATAAAATAAAATAGATAAAGGTTTTTTACTTGATAGAAGAAATATAACAAAATTTGAATATCAAAACAGATTTAATCTAGTCTTCTACAATTTTAATTTAAAAATTGTATCTCAACTATTATATACATTCGTTGAAGGCTTCGGCAAAACTTTGGAAATTGGGATGTACCAAAGTTCCGTCTTCTCATTTTATAGTTTTATTGCTGAAACGTGCTGTTCGTGTTTAAATATTTTGGATGGATTCCAGGATGTCTAGTTTTTTTCCTTTCACTTCAAGATGCAATATTTCGAGATTGTTCAGTTCTGAGAAGATGATGGGTTTCTAAAAATTATTTCGCTAAATAAGAGTTATCTTTATGATTCCTTAAATGTATATACTGTATAGATACAGATTAAAAATTTTTATCGATATTTCCAAATAAGTGAATTCGAATAATAAAAACCCTATGTCATTTGCTCTCAAACTCTAGCAATTAAAACAATTTTTTTCAATTTGATATTTTAATTAATATTAACTATTATTTAATATGAAAAGTACTTCACTTGTAATGTAATTTTTTGTGTCCGCTGAAAGCAGGAGTTCTCTACATTATCGTGAAAAAAAAAAATACAGCATGTTGCATTTGGAAAAATGGAGAAATAACAATTTAGTTCTTCATATTTGGCCATTAATAACAGCCTGTATATGACAGGTTGATCATTTAGGAATGATGACTAGGCAAATCTTCCAGTTAAAAAAAATCCGACGAAGTTGGTGTTACGCTTCTGGCAATTGGAAGAAGACTACTGTTCCCTCAACTTTCTGCAGTTTTCTCTGAATAAGATCTGTACCGTTGAGAAAATTCTCTAATATTTTGCGTGATGATGGAGATGTTGAAGGTCATTGGAATTATATTAAAATATAGCGGGTGTTCCACTCAAAAAAATTACCAATTTGATGAATAATTCTTTTGGAAACATTCTGTATATAAGAAAAAACTTTCCTGAGAATCAGAAATGAAAGAAGCAAGTACATGGAGCTTGCTTTCGAACGAAATTTGTAAGGTGTCTGGTTCGGCAGCTATGGACCCTGAATATGTTAGTCTTTGGTTTCAAAAAATTGGACTGATTTGACCGATGCTTGCTAGAAATATTTTATTTTTTTTAAGAAAACATGTTTCAATTTCTACTTTCTTTTATTGGTACTAATGCACGTCCCGTTTATCTTAAACAAAAACACAAGTTATACAGTTTTTATTTTGAATTTATAAATAAGTGTAGAGATTTTATTTTTAGTGGTTTATAACAGAAAAGGTTTCTATTCTGAATCGCGTTTCAGAGGAAGCCCTTAAAAATATTGAAAAGAGGGGTGTAATATAAATCGATCTTGTCGTTTGAAAAGATATTATCTTTATGCTTATTTATTTTATTTTTTATATTTATATTATTCATATTTATTCTATTCATTTTATTTATTTATTTAATATATTTTCCACAAATTAAATTTCAGATCTCTGTTTTTAACCAGTTAAATCTCAAAATTATTTTTATAAAAGAATGATTAGTTTCTAAAAGGTGTGCGTGCACATTATCTTTATCACAAATTTTTTTGTGTTTAGTTAAATCTATTTCTACCTCTTCTACCAATATAAGTTTTTGAGCAAAATTGAGTTTACATACACCTGATATTTGAAATTTATCCATTTTCGTTTGCCAGACACGAAAAAACCACTACTTCAAAATACGAACTCCAAATGGCCCAGCCTAAATACCTTTTTTGATTTCGATCGAATCAGTATTTTTGGAACTATTGAGAAGATAAGAGAACTTTCGAATATGACTACCAATAATATTTAACATTGGATAAATTATGGATGTTTCTTCAGAAAAATTGTATTGCAGTAAAAAAGACATTTCAGAATATCTGCGTTTTGATTTACAATTTTCTCAAAAATTAGTCAGGGCTGTTTAAAAAAAATCAAGTGAAGATTTCTGGCAACGGTACGTTTTTTCGATTCATTTTCGTTTTTCTTTTCTTTAAAACTTCATTTGAATATTAAAACAAACTGAAATATGTTTATCTTCTACAATTTTAATTCCAAAAAAATTTTTTATTCAAAAAACTTTTAGAATTAAATTAATGTCTAAAACAAGCACCGCTTACATTCAATAGATGTATATAAACAAAACTCAATATATAATGTCAAATGGAATAAATAAACCAACAAATATACGAAAGTCATTAAAATTAATAAATAAATATTTAAAGGAGACAAAATTTTGTTTCTGGTCTTACCTTTAAGAACACCAATTGCCTTTTAAAAAGGACTTCTCAAAGAATATAATTTATTTGAAATATTTAATATATTTAAATATTCGAATAAGTTAATTCAGAAATCTCTAAAAACATGCACTATATCTTCAAAAAACAAATATAATTCTGACCAATTCCGTCTTCAGTCCTCAATAATATTCCAAATATCAAAATCAAAAAACTAACCTATATCCAAACCCTCAGCACGTGTAAAAGGACAAATGCTTCGAAACACAGATCAACTTTATAATTTAAGATTGATCTATGTTCTAACAAAATCAAAGAACAGTGTGAGTTATTTTTAAGGCTTATTTAAATTCGTTGACATTCCATAATGAGATTTATATATATATATATATAATATCAAAATCAAAATATATATATATATATATATATATATATATATACATATATATATTTTGATTTTGATATTTGGAATATTATTGAGAACTGAAGACGGAATTGCTTAGAATTATATTTGTTTTTTGAAGATATAGTGCATGTTTTTAGAGATTTTTGAATTAACTTATTCGAATATTTAAATATATTAAATATTTCAAATAAATTATATTTAAGTATTAAGTGTGTTCATGTTTTTAAAAAGAAATTGGTGTTCTTAAAGGTAAGATCAGAAACAAAATTTTGTCTCCTTTAAATATTTATTTATTTATTTTAATGACATTCGTTGGTTTATTTATTCCATTTAATATTATATATTGAGTTTTTATCATATACGTCTATTAAATGTAAGCGGTGCTTGCTTTAGACATTAATTTAATTCTAAAAGTTTTTTGAACAAAAATTTTCTTTGAAATTAAAATTGTAGAAGATAAACATATTTCAATTTGTTTTAATATTCAAATTTTGTTATATTTCTTCTATCAAGTAAAAGTCCTTTCTATTTTATTTTATATATAATATATAATTATATTTTGGCTTCAATAAATCTCATTATGGAATGTCAATGAACTTAAATAAGCCTTAAAAATAACTCACACTGTTCTTTGATTTTGTTAAAACATAGATCAATCTTGAATTATAAAGTTGATCTGTGTTTCGAAGCATTTGTCCTTTTATACGTGCTGAGGGTTTGGATATAGGTTAGATTTTTGATTTTGATATTTGGAATATTATTGAGGACTGAAGACGGAATTGCTTAGAATTATATTTGTTTTTTGAAGATATAGTGCATGTTTTTAGAGATTTCTGAATTAACTTATTCGAATATTTAAAAATATCAAATATTTCAAATGAATTATATTCTTTGAGAAGTCCTTTAAGTGTGTTTATGTTTTTAAAAGGCAATTGGTGTTCTTAAAGGTAAGACCAGAAACAAAATTTTGTCTCCTTTAAATATTTATTTATTAATTTTAATGACTTTCGTATATTTGTTGGTTTATTTATTCCATTTGACATTATATATTGAGTTTTGTTTATATACATCTATTGAATGTAAGCGGTGCTTGTTTTAGACATTAATTTAATTCTAAAAGTTTTTTGAATAAAAAATTTTTTTGAAATTAAAATTGTAGAAGATAAACATATTTCAATTTGTTTTAATATTCAAATTTTGTTATATTTCTTCTATCAAGTAAAAGGCCTTTCTATTTTATTTTAAAACTTCAAATATACAAGATGTGTCGGACGATGGAACTTTACGTACTCAACAATGGAAACTGTGAAAGTTCAAGAGAGCTTAAATTTTATCTCTGATAAATCACAAAATTTATTATTTCAAAAAAACGAACAGCAATTCCGTTGAAAATCAACATCCGCACTCGATTGCCGGCTACTTTTAACACCTTCTTCGACCTTTGAGCATAATTGTACAGAAATAGCATGTGTGTAAATTTCTTCTGCTAATTTCATTTGTAAATCTCAACAACCAACGTAGTAGCCTTTATGCCCCTGCATACAAAGAGAAGATCAACACCTGTTGTGCGTAGGTTTGGGTAACCGTAGCAATGATGTGTTATGCAGGTGCGTATCGGAGATTTTTCGGATTTCTTATATTCCTTTTTGCGCGCTTGTTCTAGGGAATAGCGCCTGATTGTCTGTAATTTTCGAATTTTGAGCCAAAAAAGGTCTCAAACGACTAGGTTGACTCACTGACGTAAAATTCGCTGTCAAAAGTATCTGTGAACAGTATACAAACATTAAATTTTTGGGGATACTGGGTACGCACAGGAATACTCAGCTGCTTATTCCTCCTAGACCAATATCTTACTACTGATGGGTTATGTTTTTTATTCAAGGAAAACATGACTCATTAGTGAATAAGATATTGTTAAGGAATGAACTATTTTCATTTACTTTATCCATCATAGTTTCACAAAATTCCATTCGTTTGATATGATCTTCTGGAAAAATTTCTTGGTTCGATTGAACCTTATACCATCGGTAACTATTCTTTTTCTAAATATTCCGAACACTTCTATGGCTCATATCCACTTGTTCAGCAATTTGTTTACTCGAACAAGGTGCACTGGTTTCAACAACAGCACGCACATCTACTTCTTTTTTCAGACGATTTCCACTAATGATGTTTGGTGGTTTATCAATCTTGCAATGCCTGCATGTTCGTAAACACCCACATTTCCGGAATTTTTCAATTATTTCAGAAATAGTCGAACTTAAACGAATCGGCCTATCTTCAAAGAAAACAATAAATGATTTGAAAAATATATAAGAGACAGTATTTCAATTTCCACAAAAATTTTCATAATACAATAATTGTTTCATCACGATGTGGCTTCTTTAGTTATTTTCATTCTACTGGCTGGTGGTGTCCAGTGTAACCTAGTTTAAATACTGTGTTAAGTACGTGACAAAATAGTGGAAGAACAAGTCATAAAAACTTTATTTGGAGTTTGCCGCTTAAAAATGCCATTTTTTAGCGGCAACAGTTTCAGTTTAGTAGACATATAGAATTAACACACATCACACAGCATCAAAAGGAATAAAAGAATTCAAAGAAAATATAGAATATTGATTAAACTTACTCAATAAAAACACTTGCTGGATACAACAGTTGTTTCTTAACAGTATTATGAAACCTACATTCCACTCAAAAATGCCCAATATAACTCAAAGAATTTCTTCGAAAATAACTCTCTTGAAAAAAGCTCTTCCAAAAATACTGTTCAAAAATTTGTTGCACTTCTTCATTTGGAATTCTAGCCTATAATCTTCAGCCTACCTTCGAGTCAACAAAATAAAAACAATCAATGAAAAATATATCATTCTCAATTTATGTTCATCCATAGGAACTACACAAAAGAAGTTCTAACCACTCAGTTATATCCAGATACTGTGTGTATGAGTGAAAAACCACATATAACTTTCATATATAGAATAAAATCATAAAAGGGGGTTATATAAATATTTTAAAAATTTTAAAAAATTAGCCTTCTACATATTTAATTCCGAAAGATTATATTTAATGATTATAACTTCTGAAAATAAATTAAAATAATGTCGTATAAGTACCACTTATATCATGACATAAAATAAACATTCATTATAAGACATCCGAATGGTATAACAAAATCCAATAAATAAAAATTATTAACCAAAATTCTATAAATTAAATATTTTGAATAGACAAAATTTTGTTTCTGCTGATCAATCTTATGAAAACCAATATCTTTCAAGAATATCCAACATAATCCTAAGAATTTCATCATAAAACTCATTTCTCATTTTATATAAGGTACCTTGGTTAGATATTCAATAATATTGAATAGTCTAAGTAAGATAGTTTTATGATGAAATTCTTAGGATTATGTTGGATATTCTTGAAAGATATTGGTTTTCATAAGATTGATCAGCAGAAACAAAATTTTGTCTATTCAAAATATTTAATTTATAGAATTTTGGTTAATAATTTTTATTTATTGGATTTTGTTATACCATTCGGATGTCTTATAATGAATGTTTATTTTATGTCATGATATAAGTGGTACTTATACGACATTATTTTAATTTATTTTCAGAAGTTATAATCATTAAATATAATCTTTTGGAATTAAATATGTAGAAGGCTAATTTTAAAAATTTTTTAAAATTTTTAAAATATTTATATAATTTTATATACCTTCTATCAAGAATTAACCTCTATTTATGTTATTTTATTCATAATAAAAGGGGGTTTTTACTTGACACTTACAGTTTTTCATCTGTTCAATATGAAAAAGCCTTCTATCAAGTAAAAAAACCTCTTTCATTATTTTATTTTACATGAAATGAATTTTGGTGTGAAGTTTTTCATTACCATGGCACATATTCTCCAAGATTTCAGTAAGATTTGTGTTGAACGTGTAAACAAAGTGCAGGAGTGCAGTACTTTGCTTTTGTTCATCAGTTAAAATTTAAATATGTTATGAGGAAGATCGCTGAAGATTTAATTGACCGACGAGTTATATAACTTTTAATTTAAAAGGGATTAAATAAAAACATATTTAATGAAATTTCCACATTTATTGTGTTTCAACAATATTGTAACACTACATTTGCAACAATTGTTTCGCCAAATTCTTGGCTTCTTCAGGCGAGTTCGATGTTAAACTACTCTAAAAATTTTTATTTTTTCTCCTTATATATTTCTCAAGATGGAAGAGGGGGGAACGGTATTCTAAATGCTTCTGGGAATTTTTATGGCATGTTTATCAATGGTGATCTGTTGACATCGGTTTGGTCATTAAGTAATATATTCTGCCTGTTATATCTGTTAATTTCCATTGCTTCTAGAATATTAAGTCTTCTACTTTTGTTTTCTATGTGTAGAATTTTGTAGTTTGAATCAAACATATGTCCCTCGTCTAAAAGATGGTTCGCATAAGTTGAGTTCTGTTTTTTATTCAGGATTCAAGATTATATAACTTGATAAAGGTCTCAATTTTCTTAATTAATTGAATGTGGAGTGTTGATGGTCTCCATTTATTGCCCCGCAATTAAGAGTTGGGATGAAATTTGTTTCCTATTGTACCATTGAGCCCACATTCAGCTGATATCTTCATGGATAGTTTGGAAAAAGCTATTCATTAAAATGAAAGTAGAATCGCTAACAAGAAAGTTTATTGTTACAGATATGTAGATATCTTAATCGTGTGTTTTAAAGTTACCAGTAGACAACTTGAAGGTTTTCCTTATTACTTGAATTCGTCACATAAAAATATTGAGTTGACAATGGAAATAGAAACCGAAATCTTATTAAATTATTTAGATTTAACAATAAATAGAGCCAATAATAAACATTATTTCTCTATTCCCTTCTCATACGGATATAACATTTCCGAAAAACTCATCCAATGCAACATAAATTATCAGCATATCACATGATACATAGATTACTACCAATTCCTTTATCTCCAAGTACTTTTAACCTAGAATTGAATTTAAATAACCAAATAGCAACCAATAACGGTTTTTCGTTATCAATAATAGAAAATATGATAACCAAAAAAGAATATCAAAACACTATGAATGTACCCTATGCTAAAAACCGGGGAAAAATATATAATTCCTTCACTTACTATGGAAAATCATCATCAAGAATAAAAAACTCACTCAATAATATATTAGGAGTACAAATAAGTTTCCGCCGTTTTTTAACACAAATTAAATATTTCTTATAGAAGAACGATGTGAGACTGCTTGCTGAGTGACTTCTAATGTTAGAGCAAGTTCTTTTTGTGTTTGAGATGAATCTTCCTCCAATAATTCCTCCAATTCTGCATCCTCGTAAATTTTTGGCCTTCCACTGCGATCTTTGTCTTCTACGTCGAAATCACCGTTTTTAAACTTTTGAAACCACTCTCGACACGTTCTCTCACTCAAAGCACCCTCACCATATGCTTCTACGAGCAATTGATGCTCCTCAGCAACAGATTTCTTTAAATTAAAGAAGTAAACTAATCTTTCCCGCAAATGACGCTTACTTGGTTCAAATTTTCAACTTAAAAAAATTATATTTTACCAATATAAAATTATTATTATTATTATTATTATTATTATTATTATTATTATTATTATTATTATCCTGATACTCCTAGATCTTCTGTGAAGATCCCTCAGAAGCTTTTTCAGCTTGTGCGAGTTAGGAGTTCAGTTGTGTTCTGTGTAGGCTTTGTTACTGCGATCTTGCGCCACTTTAGGTCACAGCACTGTTAATTTTTGACCCAACAGTGAAATGGTGGCAGATACCCGTCCAACTAGAAAATTTCTTTTCTACCTGAACAGGACTCGAACCTGGACCTCCCGGTCATCAATGATATTAATAGATTATATTGTTCTTGAATGTCCAAACTATTTTTTAAGCCGGTTATCATCTGCGAGAGCTAACCGAAACTCCGTGCCGCGCCATCAACAACAAAACGGCGGAAACTTATTTGTACTCCTAATAGATATAAACAAATCTTATAGAACAGACAACTCATTAGGAGCTTTTTTGAAAAACACAAAACCTAAGAGGGAGAAACCACATCTGTAAGGCGCTTATCAATTATCATGCGCTGCCTGTTCAAAAATTTATATTGACCAAATCGGAAGACGTTTCGACATTAGAATAATGGAACATAGACGTTCCTTCCTCAATAATAATTTGAATTCTACGTACACCTAACATCTAGGGTGGTAGAGGATCAGATTTTGACAAATGTTTTAGGATTTTAAATAAAGGAAATAAGGGTCTAAAATGGAACTTGTTAAAAAGTATGGAAATAAATCGATTTAGAAATTCAGGGAAGTTATTGAACGAAAAACTGAGTTATCTATTTCACCTTTATTGGATTTATTCAACTAGGGACCCTATGGTTTCACCTAAGTAATGAAAATATTTTATTGTACCCTTGTCTCCAAACAGGAAATATTTATATACTGCATGTTACAAAATTTCAGACTAGTTGTTTTTTAAGCATCTGAAGAAGTTAACCGTATTAACGAAATGCGTCATGTAAACAACTTAAGATCTTAATAGAAATCTACATATATATGTTTCATTTAACTAAAATGTACAATGGATTTCTATCAAGTAAAGGCTAGCAAGATACGAAGTGTAAACATATGAAATCTTGAAATTATAAAATGCTAATCGTTGAGAAATAGGTTTGAAGACTTTATAAAAGTGTTGAGGTACTGTTCTTATGGTAAACTTTCAAAACAAGACTGCCAATTTTCAGTAATGCCTCTTTTCAAAAATTTAGACATTCACCAATCTTTCATTTTACACTTCTTTGACTGATAGGAAAATTCAAGGAACAATTATTTAAAAACCAACCAATTTTTTAAGCCAGGGCTCCATCCATGAGGTAAGGACTTCAATGGATTCTCTCACCATATAATTAAAGTACCAAAAAGATTACCATTTTTGCCTACCTGCTAAGACAGAATTACAATTATGCTTCATGCATACAACGCTATTCGCCCGAAGTTATTGAGCAATTAAAAAGTGAAAGACATACCGACGAGAAATAGGGAAAACGTGCATGGGGATAAATCCTAAAGCTAAATTTGCTGATCCTGCCCTGGTCAAATCCCAAAGCGATTCACCGTACCTCGAAGGCATGTTAAAACTGCTTCAAAATAAATAGGGAGAAAACCAGTCGGACGATCCTTTTTGCGTCCTCTCTTTTCATACGACCCTTGCAGGTGTTTGAGGGTGTAAGAAGAATAGGCAAACAAATATCCATCTCGGACGTCATAGAAAACCGTAGGGTGGTGGATTTGGGTTCCGTGTGTAACACAGTGGCGTGCGAGGAAACATTGATGTCTAGGAATTTGTGGATATACCAGTATTGAATTAAGTAAAAGATCTTTATCTAGAACTGTAAATTTTCGAATTACGTTATTCTGGTACGTAAAAAGGAATGACAGAGCTAAAGAAAACCTCAGATGCAATATGTGTAGAAGAAAGAAGAAGTAAGCACTGACATTAATCAACTAAATTAAATTACATTAAGAATAGAAGCCTGAATTAAGAATAATATGGTATTGTCACTAAACAAAGAGGGAATATATAATTGAAAATAACAGTTACTGAAAAAATGATATTTATCAAATTATCGACAATAGATTACAGACTCAGAAAACCTGTACATATTTAACCTAAAAAGTGTCCTGAAAACTTATATATATATATATATATATATATATATATATATATATATATATATATATATATATACATATGTATATATATATTTTATTGGTTGTTTTTATTTGGCATCCAAATAACTGCCAACTGAGAAGAATATAGGTTAGAATAAAATAAGAAGGAACGGTTTTTTACTTGATAGAAGGATTATTACAAAATTTGAATATCAAAACAGTTGTAATCTGTTAGCCTTCTACAATTTTAATTTCAAAAATTTTTTTTTTAAGAAACTTTAAGAATTAAATTAATGTCTTTATAAGGACTGCTCATATTTAATAGACGTATAAAATCAAAATTCATCAAACCATATCAAATGGAATTAAGAAAAACCAACGAATATAAATTGTCAATTGAAATTAAAATATAAATAAGCTAACATTTTTTGTTTCGTTCCAGGCATGCGTACCGAACTCTTCAGACAAACGTACGAAGCCCTGTTTGTTACAAAATGTATTGTTTTCTGATCCTATATTAATGAAAAATACTTCTTTCTCAAAAATATAAAACATAATTTCAAGAACTTCTCAAAAACTAATTTATTTGAAATATTCAATATATTTAAATAAATTACTTCAAAAAATCTCAAAACATGTAGCACATCCTCAAGAAATAATTAAAATTACGATAAGATCAGTTCAACTTTACATATAAAAAATAATGAAATCAATTAAACAATGTATAGACTTACCGAGTGCAATCTTGAGAAATATATGATCTTCAAAAACATGCACATAGGTACATTTATATCCAAGGTACTCTATGTTCCATGTTCACAAAAAATCATACAAAGCTTATAAGGCACTTGGTCTTAGTTAAAACCATTCAAGACTGTATAATGAATTTCTTTATTTAAAAAACCTAATATAATTATATATCATATATAAAATAAAATAAGAAGGAACGGTTTTTTACTTGATAGAAGGATAATTACAAAATTTGAATATCAAAACAGATTTAATCTGTTAGCCTTCTACAATTTTAATTTCAAAAAATTTTTTGAAGAAACTTTAAGAATTAAATTAATGTCTTTATAAGCACTGCAAATATTTAATAGACGTATAAAATAAAAATTCATCAAACCATATCAAATGGAATTAAGAAAAACCAACGAATATAAATTGTCAATTGAAATTAAAATATAAATAAGCTAACATTTTTTGTTTCGTTCCAGGCATGCGTACCGAACTCTTCAGACAAACGTACGAAGCCCTGTTTGTTACAAAATGTATTGTTTTCTGATCCTATATTAATGAAAAATAACTCTTTTTCAAAAATATAAAACATAATTCCAAGAACTTCTCAAAAACTAATTTATTCGAAATATTCAATATATTTAAATAAATTACTTCAAGAAATCTCAAAACATGTAGCACATCCTCAAGAAATTTTATATATAAACTGATGAACTGATCTTATCGTAATTTTAATTATTTCTTGAAGATGTGCTACATGTTTTGAGATTTTTTGAAGTAATTTATTGAAATGTATTGAATATTTCAAATAAATTAGTTTTTGAGAAGTTCTTGAAATTATGTTTTATATTTTCGAGAGAGAGTTATTTTTCATTAATATAGAATCAGAAAACAATACATTTTGTAACAAACAGGGCTTCGTACGTTTGTCTGAAGAGTTCGGTACGCATGCCTGGAACGAAACAAAAAATGTTAGCTTATTTATATTTTAATTTCAATTGACAATTTATATTCGTTGGTATTTCTTAATTCCATTTGATATGGTTTGATGAATTTTGATTTTATACGTCTATTAAATATTTGCAGTGCTTATAAAGACATTAATTTAATTCTTAAAGTTTCTTCAAAAAATTTTTTGAAATTAAAATTGTAGAAGGCTAACAGATTATATCTGTTTTGATATTCAAAAATATTATATAGGTTAGAATTTCAGATTCCTTTTCTGGAGAGTGTGCTTTGAAGATAGAAATAAAAAAGCCTGTTTGAATTTCATATGGTACATATTTTGGTAATTGAATTTGTTATTTCTTAACATTCACTCGAAACAAATTTGTATTAGGTGATGGATTAAGATAATTTTGGTCAATACTTTTTGCATTTTATATGGTACATTTTTTGGTGATTGAATTTGTTATTCTTCAACATCCACTGGAAACAAATTTGTATTAGGTGATAGATTACGGTAATTTTGTCTTATCTTTTGATTTTTCATTATTGTCATCCACAAGAATTGATAATCTGTGTCTATACAGGGTGACAAGAAAAACCTCGGGCAAACTTTTTTCATTTATCTTTATCAAACAGAAAAAATTGAACAAAACAACAACGAATAATAATAACATAAATATTTGGTAATAATATACTTAAGCAGTTTCGAATCGGCTTCCTTTGACGGCAATACATAGCTTCAAACGCTTCATGAAATTTTCGGCGATGGGCCGCAGCTCTTCGGGCGTTAATCGGTACCATTCCCGGGGCAGGGATTGCTTCAGCGGCTCCAAACTTGTGTGGTGTTAAGCACACGCTCTGAGCTCCAAAATCGACCACACGCTGTAGTCCATTAGGTTGAGATCTAGAAACACCTTCATTTTGAAGTGTCATCATTAGGCTTTCTTTGAATATCTGTCATTTCGCTGAAGTGTAAACAACATACTTTCTGTGAGCTCTGAAAATGTCAACTTTGGTACCGAATAATGTGTTTTTACGGGGAGTTTTAATTCATTACTTTCATATAAAGAGGAAGACTATCGTAATTTATTCGATGTTTATGGTCACCGTGCTCTAGCTGAACGAACGTGTCAGAAGTGACCCGATTTAAAACTGTCTAAAGTTTAAGGATGAAGAATTAAAGGCAAGGCTCGATGAAGATTCATAAGAAACACGAGAGGAACTAGCAAAAATACTTGTAGTCACTCAATCAGCCATTTGCCATCGTTTGAAAACAATAGGAATGATCCGAAAGATAGGAAATTTTGTGCCCTATGAACTGAAGCCAAGAAACGTCAAACACCGTTTCTTCACGTGTGAACAACTGCTCCAACGGCCGATAAGGGGTTTTTGCATCGAATTGTGACTGGGGATGAAAAGTTGATCTCGATAAGTTATTATCACGATCAACTTTTCATTCATTTTTATTATTAAATAATAATAATTAATTAATCCTCTGAGACAAATAAATGTATAGGATAAGTCATAAAGATGAAAAGAAAAATATTAATAGCTAATCACTAACATCATGGAGATAATCGTTTGCTGTATAGAAACATCTACTCAATATTAACTTTTTAACATTTTTTTAAAACAAGAGATCGAATATTGTGTGGCAAATGGTTATAAAGTTTAACACATTGATACATAGGAGACATCTAACTAAGTTGTTCTGTGCTTGGGAACATATGATATTCTTTCACTTCTGGTACCATAGTTATGAAAACTAGACAACTATACAAATTTTTTCTCATTTTTCTTCACATATAGTAGACTTAGAAAATGAAAATGGATGCTAAAGTCATGATAATGTTTTCTACCAATATGGGTCTACAGAGCGAACGTGGAGTTATGCTGAATATCATACGGTTTTTGTATTATGAAAGCCCTTCCAATATCCGAAGAGTTACTCCACAGAAGAATATTATATGAAAGGTGGCTATAGATAATAGCTATTTATGAGTGATTCCAAGGAAAGTAAGGTTCTCACCCTATTTATGGCAAAATAAGAACTGCTCAGTTTTTGCAAACAGAACCAATGTGCATATCCCATTTCTAATTATTATCAAGGTGAATGCCAAGAAATTTAGTAACATTCTTAGATAGAATAGCACTATCCAAATGGCGAATCAGCAGCTTACGATCACTATGGCCAATTGTAAAGTTTTCGGTTTTATCAATATTGATAATAAAGTTATTTTTATAACACCAGTTCACAAAGTTTTGTAATAGCAGCTCACAGAGCGCCTGAAGTTCTTCGAATTGTGGGACCGAAATCATTACCGAAGCATCATCAGCGAACAGACTCAACGAAAACTTTCTTATCGAAGACGAACAGCTTTTACATGCGAGAAAATTCAGGAACATTAACCTAAATTAAAAGGGAGATCGTTGATGAAAAGCGAAAATACAATTTACCCAAGGATAGATCCTTGTGGCACTCCCAGGTCGACAGGCACGATAAAGTTATTGACAATGCACGGCCACATGTTGCGTCCGCCCGTTAAAACGTACTTAGAAGCTCTTTGAAGTAATCAAAAGTCAAACTGAATTTCCAACAACACCTTATATTCTCTTGTGTTAAAGGTGCTACACAGAGTGTCCCAGAATAACAAACGGATAGGGATATATTGTACTAATGAAAATAGAACAAGTTTCCCCCAAACATGGTTCCTATTTCTTTACACTTCCCAGATACATGGTGTAAAAGTAGGAAAAGATAACTGGTTTTTCTGCAATAATTGCAAGATGATGGAAATATTTCAATGCGACTCATAAGAGCCATATTGCTTGTATGAAGCACTGTTTCTTATGTATCACACATTTTCAGCGGTGTAGATAAGAAGGTTATTTAATATTGCAATGTCTCCAAGTTTAACGCAACTGATATTTTCCAGAATTTTTGGAATTAATGGAATTGCACTTCTTAAGAACTATTTTTCAAAAGTGGTACTCTTGAGTTAACAGAATTTTTATTGAAAAATTAAGGAACTTGAAACAGAAAATAAATCAAAGTAAATGCTCAGTATTACCACCATTGTTTTCGATATACCTAAAATTATTCCGAACTCTTCAAAAATTTGTGATTTGTGAGTTTAAATAAATGTAGTAGAAGGTATTGTTTGATTTGTCCAAGAAATAATAGTGTCTAGTTGTGTTTACTTTAGGCTCAAGAACAAATTCTCTTCACTTGCTGTATTATTTTGATCTTGTGAACTTGATTTGTTTCACTACAGAAAAAATTATAAAATAATAGCTGAAATTAATTTTCCAGAACCTCCACAGATTTTAATCCAAATAAATCTCATGAAAACATTTAGAATTAAATTTTAAAAAAACATGTCCTAGATACGCTGTATCACTTTATAGACATATATATTATCATCACATGTGGTGGAAATGAACTAATAAAGAATCAAACGAAATATAAAATAATGACCAAATTATTTAGACATCACCTTTTACATATATGTTTCAATTGGATGTTAAAGAATCCCAAGTTGCATCACAAAAACATGATCAACATATAATTCAAAAAGGCCTTTTTTTATTTTCCTTTTTTAAAGAATATATAGCATATCTGCAGAGCTAGAACCTGATAAATTCGGACCCCAAAATCTCTTCAGTAAGGAGTTATTTGAATATTCAGCTGTTATTCTGTAATATGCAAATACTTCTTCATAGTAATTTTCAATTTATATATATATATATATATATATATATATATATATATATATATATATATATATATATATATATAACTTCAATAGCGAGAAGCTTATCGTCGTCACTTTGATACTAATTACATTGAATCCTTACTGAAGAGGTGCAGTATCTTGGACACCACGGTCTCCAGGCCTTAATCGTATAAAAATACCTAAAAAACCTTGTTTTCTGGATAACAATTGAAAATCTTTTTGAACGCATTCGAATAGAATGCCAACAGATTCAAAATAATATTGACATATTTCAACGAGTTGGAAAAAATTTAACTGCTTGTATCGAAAACAATGCTGGTCATATGGAGCCTCTACTTTAATTTGTTTTTTGTTTCAACTTCCTTAAGTTTCAAGTGCTAGTTTCAGGAAACAGCGTGCTTTCATTTCGGTCGAAAGTCTGTAATTTTCGAATTGTAAGTCGAAAATAGCATATCACCCACGATCCTCACAACATATTTTTTTGATACAATCCTCACGAATATGCATGTATTTTTTTTTCATTTTCTACTTCTAAATGCTGAATTTCAGATCGATCGATTCTGTATTTTCGAAAATATTTGGAAAAATATGAAAAATTTTGTGAATAACGGCCAAACTATCGAACTGATTTTGCTCATCAATTAACTTTGCCGCGGCATCTAGTCGTCAAAGCTTCTTTGCAAGTTTCATGGCTCTAGCTCATTTCATTCGACACTTTACTTTCAATGAGCTAAACTTAGTCGAGACCATTTTTGGCTCAAAATTCGAAAACTACAGTTATTTGGACGAAACGATAGCATGCTATTCCCTATAACTAACACGCAAAAATTACTTTAGTTTCTATCACTTTTTGTTAAATAGGTACATACTGACTGGACTTTCATATTATTACTACATTTTCAATATATTCAATAAAAACTGATAGAAAATTAAATAATTTTTTTATTCCATTTGAAATGAACTTTTTCACAAACTAATAGAAAAAAAATTCCAGTCAATACTAAAACAATCATATTTGAAATGTGTGTTAGCACAATTTAATTTTAAAAAATTCACACAGTTTTTATATTACACGGTTTATTCAGAATCCTGACACGTGTTTCGGTCTTTCGACCAACTTCAAAGGAGTACAAAAAGTAACTAAATTTAAAATTGAAAAAAAGGTTCTTTTATTACACTTTGGATATCTATGTATTTTTATGGCACATGGAAATAACAGCATCCAATATAGGGGTGTTCCCAAACAGTGTTTGGGAATTTGTTAAATTCAGGTTTTTCTCAATGGATTCGTTGATTGATAGAATCTCCAAATATTCCATCAATTTACCCTTATTAACATTGTACAGTAAAGTGACATCAACTCATTAAAAAATTATTGTTTTCTATACAATGTTCTGCAAAACCGGTAGATTTCTGGTTTGTCAAAATTGACATCCTATGTTCTTTGACTTTATGTTTTCAAAATCGGCCTTTATATATCGGCTATAAACCTCCGATTCGGAAAAGTTCTTCCTCTATTGTTCAACGTCTTGGCTAAATTATTTCTATTTACTGCTAAAGAATAATTCCCATTTTATGAAGACCATTCGAGATCCTACTGCTGAAACCTTTTATATAAACCGTTGAAAACCATATTTTCTTTTCTATAAGTACCCATATTGATATAAAATTGTTTTGAAATATTGTGGTAAGTTTTCCTTTTGATCATTTTGTCAATAATTTCAGTTCTATAGCCATTGTTCACAGCTATAGTTTTAATTATATTGACTTCTTTCCGGAAATTAACTTCGTTCAACGGAATGCTCAAAAGTCTATTAATGAAACTGTGGAATATTGACATTTTAATTTGCCATGACTGATTAGATTTTGAATCGATTATGTTATCAGTAGTTGTAGCTTTTCTAAAAATGTCGAATTCAAACTTATTGTTACTATGACTTATATTAAGCTCTAAGAAGTTGATCGCAGAATTGTAATTGTAATTGAAAAGTATTATTCGCCAACACCACAAATAATAAGTGGGTAAAACTCGTTCACTTTTGGGCTAGATATGTAGTATTTTGCATTTGGACTGGATCTGATAGGCAGCTATTTCAATGTTTGAATTCTCTGAAAAGCATAAATAAAAATATGAAATTCACAATAGAAATAGAGGAAAACTCTTCAATCAACTTCTTTCATATCTTAATATAAGTCATAGTAACAATAAGTTTGAATTCGACATGTTTAGAAACCATATTTCATAGTTTCATTCATAGACTTTTGGACATCTCTTTGAACGAAGTCAATTTCCGAAAAGAAGTCGATATAATTAGAACTATAGCTGTTAGCAATAACTATAGAACTGAAATCATTTACAAAATGATTAATAAAAAAACTTACCACAATATTTCGTAACAATTTTACATCAATATAATTGATCCTTATGAAGAAAAGAAAATATTATTTTCAATGGCTCATATAAAAGGTTTCAACAGTCGGATATCGAAAGGTTTTCATATAATGGGAATTTATTCTTCAGCAGTAAATAGGAATAATTTAGCCAAGATGTTGTTGAACAATAAAGGAAGCAACCCCAACTTTTCCGAATCGGGCATGCCACATATATAGGAAAACAGGCCGATGTTTACAACGTAGAATCAAAGAACATAGGATGTCTATTTTGAAAAACCAGAAAACAAGCGGTTTTGCAGAACAGAAAATTATCATTTTTTTAATGGGAAAGATGTCACTTTACTATATAATGTTAAAACTGGTAAATTGACGGACTATTTGGAGATTCTGTCAATCAACGAATCTATTGAGAAAAAGAAAAATTTGGCAAATTCTCAAATACTCTTTGGGAATAAAATAAATGGGGGTTTATACTTGACAGAAGGTATATAAAATTATTTAGATATTTTATTATCTACAGATATGTTCTGTTAGCCTTCTACATAATTAATTTCAAAAAATTATATTTAATAATTATAACTTCAGAAATTAAATTTTGTTTCTGCTCATCAATCTTATGAAAACAGATATCTTTCAAAAATGTTTAACATAATCTTAAGAATTTCATCATAAAACTATCTTACTTAGAATATTTAATATTATTGGATATCTAACTAAGTTACTTTTTATAAAATCTCCAGATATGCAAAAACATTACTAAAAAACAAGTTTTAAAAGAGACTTTGCTTCGTCAGTACTCAATCTTATTCATACTCAATAAAATATAACATCAATCAATAAAAAATATTTTCTCACCTTTCAACAATTCAGAAAGCTTCTGGTTAATGAATACTGAAAATTTAAATGGAGTGTAATGTCAACTCAAATAAATAATTCTGTGGTTTACCATTGATTTAAAATACTGAAAGGCAATTTAACGGCCTCTGTTATAGCACAAGGACCATCTGTATAAAGAATATTGAGGAAACCAAATAATTATATATTATAAATAAAATAAAATAAATGAAGTTTATACTTGATAGAAGGTATATAAATATAAAATAATTATTTAAATATGTTTATATTTACAGATATATTCTGTTAGCCTTCTTTATATTTAATTTCAAAAAATTATATTTAATAATTATAACTTCAGAAATTAAATTAATGTCATATAAGTACCACTTATATCAAGCAACATATAAAGCAAAGTCTCTCTTGAAACTTGTTTTTAAGTATTGTTTTTACATATCTTGAGATTTTATGAAAAGTAACTTAGATATCCAATAATAATGAATATTCTAAGTAAGACAGTTTTATGAGGAAATTCTTAAGATTATGTTAAACGTTTTTTAAAGATATCTGTTTTCATAAGAGTGATGAGCAGAAACAAAATTTTGTCTACTCAAAATATTTCATTTATAGGAATTTTGTTAACAATTTTTGTGTATTGGATTTTGTTATATTATTTGGATGTCTTATAATGAATGTTTATTTTATATGTCGTTTGATATAAGTGGTACTTATATGACATTAATATAATTCCTGAAGTTATAATTATTGTATATAAATTTTTTAAATTAAATATGTAGGAGGCTAACAGAATATATCTTTGAATATTAAAATATTTAAATAATCTTTGGGAACACTCCTATATTGGATGCTGTTATTTCCATGCGCCTTAACAATGCACAGATGTCCAAAGTGTAATAAAAGAACCTTTTTTCAATTTTGAGATTAGTTACTTTATAAAATGAAATAGTAAAAGGCTTTTTACTTGATAGAAGAAATATAACAAAATTTGAATATCAAAACAACTTAAATATAATATGTTGTCTTATTTCTTTATTCAAAAAACTTTTAGAATTAAATTAATGTCTAAAATAAGCACCGCTTACGTTTAATAGACGTATATAATCAAAACTCAATATATAATGTCAAATGGAATAAATAAACCAACAGATATACGAAAGTCATTGAAATAAATAAATAAATATTAAAGGAGACAAAATTTTGTTTCTGGTCTTACCTTTAAGAACGCCAATTGCCTTTTAAAAACATGAACACACCTTAAGGACTTCTCAAAGAAAATAATTTATTTGAAGTATCTAATATATTCAAATATTTGAATAAGTTAATTCAGAAATCTATCAAAGCATGCACTATATCTTCAAAAAAACAAATATAATTTTAAGTAATTCCTTCATCGGTCCTAGATAATATTCAAATATCAAAATCAAAAAACTGAATATATATCACAACGCACACGTGTAAACAATGAATGATGCTTCGAAAACAAACCAACTTTAGAATTCAAGATTGATCTATGTTTAAAAGGCAATTGGTGTTCTTAAAGGTAAGACCAGAAACAAAATTTTGTCTCCTTTAAATATTTATTTATTAATTTTAATGACTTTCGTATATCTGTTGGTTTGTTTATTCCATTTGACATTATATATTGAGTTTTGTTTATATACGTCTATTAAACGTAAGCGGTGCTTATTTTAGACATTAATTTAATTCTAAAAGTTGTTTGAATAAAATTTTCTTGAAATTGAAATAGTAGAAGACAGCATATTATATTTAATTTGTTTTGATATTCAAATTTTGTTATATTTCTTCTATCAAGTAATAAGCCTTTTACTATTTTATTTTATATATAATATATAATTATATTTTGGCTCCAATAAATCTCATTATGGAATGTCAATGAATTTAAATAAGCTTGAAAATAACTTAAACTGTTCTGTGATTTTGTTAGAACATAGATCAATCTTGAATTCTAAAGTTGGTTTGTTTTCGAAGCATCATTCATTGTTAACACGTGTGCGTTATGATATATTATAGGTTAGATGTTTGATTTTGTTATTTGGAATATTATCTAGGTCCGATGAAGGAATTACTTAGAATTATATTTGTTTTTTTGAAGATATAGTGCATGTTTTCAGAGATTTCTGAATTAACTTATTCGAATATTTAAATATATCAAATATTTCAAATGAATTATATTCTTTGAGAAGTCCTTTAAGTGTGTTTATGTTTTTAAAAGGCAATTGGTGTTCTTAAAGGTAAGACCAGAAACAAAATTTTGTCTCCTTTATATATTTATTTATTAATTTCAATGACTTTCGTATATCTGTTGGTTTATTTATTCCATTTGACATTATATATTGAGTTTTGATTATATACGTCTATGAAAAGTAAGCGGTGCTTATTTTAGACATTAATTTAATTCTAAGAGTTTTCTGAATAAAATTTTTTTGAAATTAAAATTGTAGAAGACAACATATTATATTTAATTTGTTTTGATATTCAAATTTTGTTATATTTCTTCTATCAAGTAAAAAGCCTTTTACTATTTTATTTTATATATAATATATAATTATATTTTGGCCTCAATAAATCTCATTATGGAATGTCAATGAATTTAAATAAGCTTAAAAATAACTTACACTGTTCTGTGATTTTGTTAGAACATAGATCAATCTTGAATTCTAAAGTTGGTTTGTTTTCGAAGCATCATTCATTGTTAACACGTGTGCGTTGTGATATATCATAGGTTAGTTTTTTATTTTGATATTTGGAATATTATCTAGGACCGCTGAAGGAATTACTTAGAATTATATTTGTTTTTTTTGAAGATATAGTGCATGTTTTGAGAGATTTCTGAATTAACTTATTCGAATATTTAAATATATTAAATACTTCAAATAAATTATATTCTTTGAGAAGTCCTTAAGGTGTGTTCATGTTTTTAAAAGGCAATTGGTGTTCTTAAAGGTAAGACCAGAAAAAAAACTTTGTCTCCTTTAAATATTTATTTATTAATTTTAATGACTTTCGTATATCTGTTGGTTTATTTATTCCATTTGACATTATATATTGAGTTTTGATTATATTCGTCTATTAAACGTAAGCGGTGCTTATTTTAGACATTAATTTAATTCTTAAAGTTTTTTGGATAAAATTTTTTTGAAATTATAATTGTAGAAGACAACATATTATATTCAATTTGTTTTGATATTCAAAATTAGTTACTTTACGTACTTCTTTGAAGATGGACCGAAACACGTGTCAGGATTCTAAATAAACTGTGAAATATAAAAACTGTTTGAATTTTTTTAATAAAATTGTTTTAATGTTTCACGTTTCACGCCAAACCGATTCATTTTTCTCTGTTAGTACATTGATATTTTCATAAAAATGGTCAATATTCCAATGAATTACACTCATGTATGAAAATGAATAGATCATTGTACATTATAGCGTGTTGAAATTGTATTGAGTAATGTTCATATTTTGTAAAGAAGCCTTTATATTCAAATTTTTGCCGAGTATTCTTGCAATTTGTAGACAACACACTTTATTTAAATATTTCAAAATTTACAGATATATTCTGTTAGCCTTCTAAATATTTAATTTCAAAAAATTATATTTAATATGATAATTTCACGAATTAAATTAATGTCATATAAGTACCACTTATATCAAACGACATATGAAATAAACATTTATTATAAGACATCCAAATGATATAACTTAATTCAATAAATATAAATTGTTAACAAAAATCTTATAAATTAAATATTTTGAGTAGACAAAATTTTGTTTCTGCTCATTCCTCTTATGAAAACAAATATCTTTCAAAAATTTTTAACATAATCTTAACAATTTCATGATAAAACTATCTTTTTACTTAGAATATTCAATATTATTAGATATCTAAGTTACTTTTTAGAAAATCACAAGATATGTAAAAACATTACTAAAAAAACTAGTTTTAAGAGAGACTTTGCTTCGTCAGTACTCAATCATATTCATATTCAATAAAATATAACATCAATCAACAAAAGATATTTTCTCATCTTTTAACAATTCAGAAAGCTTCTGGTAAATGAATACTGAAAATTTAAATGGAGTGTAATGTTAACTCAAATAAATAATTCTGTGGTTTACCATTGATCCAAAATACTGAAGGGCAATTTAACGGCTTCTGTTATAGCACAAGGACCATCAGTATAAAGAATGTTAAGGAAACCAAATAATTATATATTATGAATAAAATAAAATGGATAGAGGTTTATATTTGATAGAAGGTATATAAAATTATTTAAATATTCCAATATTTACAGATATATTCTGTTAGCCTCCTATATATTTAATTTCAAAAAATTATATTTAATAATTATAACTTCAGGAATTAAATTAATGTCATATAAGTACCACTTATATCAAGCGACATATAAAGCAAAGTCATCGACGAAGTAAAACAACACACTTTCTTAGTGTTGTTTTACTTCGTCGATGGTCCTTGTGCACAAGCCGAATATCATTGAAGGTTAAAAAATCAGAATAAAATTAATTCAGGCACCATGCATCAGAACATGCGATCTCCAGTTTATAAAACAGAAGAGATTTCTAGAGTTTGCATTATAAGTAAAATCTAAGGGATTAACATTTTTTCGTATTTTACCAATTTTCCACTAGAAGGTCTTACGCACAGTTATTAGTTTGAAGTATCGATTTATTGAATAATATCCTATTTTATCAACTTTTGCTAAGTATTTTTATATTCAGAACGGATCTGTTTATAAGTGAAGATTTTGATCTTGACAAAATTGATTCCAAATTCCAGATAACTTGTGTCGCATCAACGAAACCTACTTAATATATCACCTATCAATATGAGAAATAATTATAATGAAGCATATTGTACAACAGAGGCCGTTAAATTGCCTTTCAATCTTTAAGATCACTAGTAAACCACAGAATTATTTATTTCGAGCCATATTAGACTCCATTTAAATGTTCAGTATTCATTTACCAATAAGCTTTCTGAATTGAAGGGTAAGTAAATACTACTGTTGATTGATGTTATATTTTAATGAATACGATTGAGTACTGACGAAGCAAAGTCTCTCGTAAAACTTGTTTTTTAGTAATGTTTTTAAATATCTTGACATTTCATAAAAAGTAACTTAGATAACCAATAATATTGAATATTCTAAGTAAGATAGTTTTATGATGAAATTTTTAAGATTATATTAAACATTTTTGAAATATATTTGTTTTCATAAGAGGGATGAGCAGGAACAAAATTCTGTCTACTCAAAATATTTAATTTATAAGATTTTTGTTAACAATTTATATTTATTGGATATTGTTATATCATTTGGATGTCTTATAATGAATTTTTATTTTATATATCGTTTGATGTAAGTGGTACTCATATGACATTAATTTAATTCCTGAAGTTACAATATTGAATATAATTTTTGTTAAATTAAATATGTAGAAGGCTAACAGAATTTATCTATAAATATTAAAACATTTAAATAATTGTATATACCTTCTATCAAGCACAAACCTCAATTTATTTTATTTTATTGATAACACACTTTCTTCGATACTTCATACGCACCTGCGCAATTATTATCGAAAAGGGTGCACACTCATTTGTTTGATTATATTACGTATTTTAGAACTATGACAGACGATACCAAATAGTTCAAAAGTCGTAATCATAGTTCCATACGAATTGCAGTATGGCTTGAAGAGAATCGCCGCAATTTTCTTAAACGCTGCAGAAACCGTAGCCTTGGTCAAAAAATGTGCAAAGCAATCACCTGGACACCCAAAGCAGCGTTTCTATTACTCATCAAACTGAAAATATCCGCGATTGTTTTTCATTTCTTATCAACAGAAACCGTTTCCCGTCATGCTGGCAATAGTGTTTATCTTGTAAACCAATTCCCGCGTTGTAAATTCGAGCCTATCGTTGTTGTTGCTGGCGTGAAGGCAACGTGGCGAAAGCCGATACTTTGTTTTTTTTTTCGCGGCCAGTTGATCCCCGCTCGAATGCACTTCGTTATCCATTTTAGAATTCACAATTTGGCTAATGAAAGCAGTTTTTCCGCTTGGTATGATATAGGATTGAATATAAATTTTTCAGAGCCATGCAAATTTCTCAATTCCTCACTGAAAAAAGCAACTGTAAAATGAAAAATAGAATCAAATTCTTATAAAAATTCGAGAACATTATACCTTATCAATACATGACTTTAAATTCAGAATTATATATTCTACCCTCTACAATATATGTTCAAACTATATACAAGAACTATCAAATTGACAACCTTATATATCATCAATATAAAATATGTCTCGGAAAAAACATCCCGACTTGAAATATATTAATACAAATGTATTAACAAAAACTATATAAGTATGTATATTAACATACAAATATAAGAAAATCCACTATTCCAAAATTATCTAAAATTATCGAAATAAAGGATCAAATAAAAATAATTGATCGAGAACTCGAACATTTGATAACTATTTCGGCCTATCTGACCTCATCAGAAATGTATTAAATTCAGATTCAAATATATAACAAGATCAAAATTCAACTTACCAAAATAAGATAAAACATGGAACGAATAAACTTGAAGTAAGCTTTAAAGTATCCAAAATAAAACAGAAATGATCAACTTATTGTTACGTATAACCTATAACTATTAGTACTCGGAACACAGAAAAATAATAACAAAACTTATTCACCCCAAGTAATGTCGCATGATGAGGAAAATAACCAGAATTTCAAAAATAATAAATAATTGAGGAATATATTGTGGATATAAAGACTCTATATGAAATTATTTCATAATATAAAAAAATCAATTTGAATGTGAGTCAATACTTGATAGAAGTATAATTTAAATGACTTTAAATTCACAATTATATATTCTACCTTCTACCATATATATTGAAACTATATACAAAAACTATCAAATTGATATCCTCACATATAATCAATATAAAATATTTTTCAATGTCTCGGAAAAAATATTCTTACATCCCGACTTGAAATATATTAATACAACTGTATTAACAAAAACTATATAAGTATGTATATTAACATACAAATACAAGAAAATCCACTATTCCAAAATTATCAAAATAAAGGATCAAATAAAAATAATTGAACGTGAACTCGAACATTTGATAGCTATTTCGGCCTCATCAGAAATGTATTGAATTCAGATTCAAATATATAACAAGATCAAAATTCAACTTACCATAATAAGATAAAACATGGAACGAATAAACTTGAAGTAAGCTTTAAAGTATCCAAAATAAAACAGAAATGATCAACGTATTGTTACGTATAAACTATAACTATTCGTACTCGGAACACAGAAAAATAATAACAAAATTTATTCACCCCAAGTAATGTCGCATGATAAGAAAAATAACCAGAATTTCAAAAATAATAAATAATTGAGGAATATATTGTGGATATAAAGACTCTATAAGAAATTATTTCATAATTTAAAGAACCAATTTGAATGTGAATCAATACTTGATAGAAGTAAAATTTAAATGACTTTAAATTCAGAATTATATATTCTAACTTCTACAATATATATACAGAAACTATCAAATTGATATCCTCATATATAATCAATATAAAATATTTTTCAATGTCTCGAAAAAAACCTTTTTACATCCCGATAGGAAATGTATTAATACAAATATATTAACAAAAACTACTAACAAAAACTATTAACATACAAATACAAGAAAATCCACTATTCCAAAATTATCTAAAATTATCAAAATAAAGGATCAAATAAAATTAATTGAACGAGAACTCGAACATTTGATAGCTATTTCGGCCTATCTGACCTTATCAAAAATGTATTGAATTCGGATTCAAATATATAACAAGATCAAAATTCAACTTACCAAAATAAGATAAAACCTGGAACGAATAAACTTGAAGTAGGCTTTGAAGTATCCAAAATAAAACAGAAATAATCAACGTTACGTCTAACCTATAACTATTTGTACTCGGAACACAGAAAAACACTAACAAAACTTATTCACCCCAAATGATGTCCCATGATAAGAAAAATAACCAGAATTTCAAAAATAATATTTTGATCTTGTTATACTACTCTGTCAAGAAAGTACCGGGAATTTTCAATTAAAACAACATTTTTACATTTAATCGTCAAAATTTATTGGGTCGCCTTCAAAATAGGCTCCATTTGCTCCAATACATCTATGCCAACGGCACTTCCAATTATCGAAACATTTTTTATAGGCGCTTTCCGGGATGGACTTTAGCTCTCGCGCCGAATTTTGTTTTATGGCTTCAATCGACTCAAAACGGGTGCCACGAAGGGGCAATTTTAGTTTTGGGAAGAGGAAAAAGTCGCAGGGAGCCAAATCCGGCGAATACGGTGGTTGCTGAAGCACGTTTGTTGAGTTTCTGGCGAGAAAGTCAGTCACAATCGTAGCTCGGTGAGAAGGCGCGTTATCGTCATGCAAAATCCATGAGTTGTTCGTCCACAAATTTGGCCGCTTCTTACGGATACGCTCTCGCAAACGTTTCATAACGCCTAGATAATACTCCTTGTTTACCGTCTGACCCTCTGGAACGAATTCATAGTGCACCACGCCACGGATATCGAAGAAAACAATGAGCATCACCTTCATTTTCGAGCGGCTTTGGCGTGGTTTTTTCGGTTTCGGCTCATTTTTTACCACCCATTCCGATGATTGCTGGCTTGTGTGCATATCGTACTCGTAGATCCAGGTCTCATCACCAGTTATAATGCGTTCCATGAATGTAGAATCGGAATTACAGCGATCCAGCATGTCTGAAGCAACCTGTTCGCGATGACGTTTTTGAAGAAAATTCAGGTCTTTCGGTACGAGTCGTGCGGCCACCTTTCTCATGCCCAAAATATCAATCAAAATCGTACGTGCGGACTCGTGGGATATCTTAAGATCATGTGCTATCTCTCTCAAGCTGGTACGACGGTTTTCCAGCACGCTTTCCTTAATTTTATCGACGTTATCTTTGATTGAAGCCGTCGATGGGCGACCACTTCACGATCGTCCTTGAAGGCTCTGTACCACTGATAGGCACGAGTTTTCGATAGAGCATTATCACCAAAGGCCTTTCGCAACATTTTCAATGCATCGGCACACGAAAATTCATTTGCAACACAAAACTTTAAACAAATTCTTTGCTCAACGTAATCACCCATAGTAAAAATCGGCACGCACTCTGACATCGACTGACAGCTGTTGCAAACACACTAGTTCACAGATCCCGCTCAAGCTTGGCATAGTAATTAAGGACAGTGGTACCAACCTAGGAAAAAAAATTTTTACCTGCCTCATTGCCCCGCCAGATTTAAATCGATAATTCCCCGTACTTTCTTGACAGAATGTTTATTTGAATCTGAATTCAATACATTTCTGATGAGGTCAGATAGGCCGAAATAGCTATCAAATGTTCGAGTTCTAGTTCAATAATTTTTATTTGGTCCTTTATTTTGATAATTCTGGATAATTTTGGAATTCTTTTCAACCTTTATATTAATGATATCACAGGCTGCTTCAGATTTGCCAAACTTTTAATGTACGCTGATGATTTGAAGATGCTGTTGTTTCTTGCCTACGAGATTTCATCGAGTTTCAGGAGGATTTAAATAGACTCCATGAGTGTTGTCGCGAAAACTTTCTGTATCTCAACCTCAGTTAATGTCACCACATAACTTTTTCACGGAATAAAAACATTTTTAATACTCAATTCAACATTAACAGTTGTGTTCTGAACAAGGTTTCGTTGGTGAAGGATTTGGGAATCATTTATGAATCAAAGCTTATCTTTGACAACCACATCGCTTATATTTCGAAAAAGGCTCACAGTATGCTGGGTTTCATCATCAGAGTTTGTTAGCATTTTTGTAAGCATCAATCCCTTAGAGCATTATACATGGCTTATGTCCAGAATGTGCTGAGCTACGGATCGAGAATTTGGAATCCTTATTACAATATCTATATTAATCGACTGGAAAACATTCAAAAAAAGTTTATTAATCATGTCAACAAAAAATATTACAAACATATTACTGATGATCAGGATCGAGTTATGAGGGAGTTAGGATTAACTATTACCAGAGAATGTTGAGGGAGGCAAAGTTTATTTACAAGACTATTAATTCTCTCGATTCCATTGAAATTGTGAATGTCCTCAGTTTCAATGTACCTAAATATTGCACAAGAAATAAGTTTTTGTTTCATATGAATCAAAGTTTTTCCAGTTATCATCCGAATTCACCATTGATAAGATACTGCAAAACTCATAATACACTATCTAATCTCGCTGCCGTTGAAGTTTTTTCTGATTCTTTATTGGATTTCTCTTGCATTTTGGAACGATTTCTGGGAAATTACTGAATTTTGTTTCGTATTTGTATTTTTTTTATTTATGGTTCAGATGAGTTCACTGTTTTCGTTGTTATTGGTTTTTAAGTAACATTGTGATTGGATTATTAGTAAACAATTTGATCGTTTTTGTATATAGTTTCAATATATATTGTAGAGGTTAGAATATATAATTCTGAATTTAAAGTCATTTAAATTTTACTTCTATCAAGTATTGGCTGACATTCAAATTGGTTTTTCAAATTATGAAATAATTTCTTATAGTGTCTTTATATCCACAATATATTCCTCAATTATTTATTATTTTTGAAATTCTGGTTATTTTTCTTATCATGGGACATTATTTGGGGTGATTAAGTTTTGTTATTGTTTTTCTGTGTTCCGAGTACAAATATTCATAGGTTATACGTAACAATACGTTGATCATTTCTGTTTTATTTTGGATACCTTAAAGCTTACTTCAAGTTTATTCGTTCCATGTTTTATCTTATTTTGATAAGTTGAATTTTGATCTTGTTATATATTTGAATCTGAATTTAATACATTTCTGATGAGGTCAGATAGGCCGAAATAGTTATCAAATGTTCGAGTTCTCGATCAATTATTTTTATTTGATCCTTTATATTGATAATTTACATAATTTTGGAATAGTGGATTTTGTTGTATTTGTATGTTAATATACATACTTATATAGTTTTTGTTAATATATTAGTATTAATACATCTCAAGTCGGGATGTAAAAATTTTTTTTCTGAGACATTGAAAAATATTTTATATTGATTATATATAAGGATATCAATTTGATAGTTTTTGTATATAGTTTCAATATATATTATAGAGGTTAGAATATATAATTGTGAATTTAAAGTCATTTAAATTTTACTTCTATCAAGTATTGACTCACATTCACATACACATGCACAAGTCGGTCGGTCAAAGGAACTTTCATTATTTGGGCCCAAAACTCTTCAGCTGTCTACCAGAAGCACTAAAATACGAGCCAAACCCGTGAAAATTTCTGAATAAGCTCAGACTTCATGTTCAGCATACTTCCCGTGCGGATATACACGAGATGATCGAAAACTAAAATTTGATATTCCTCACGACGAGCTCACCACTCGTCAAAAATATCTCAAACGACATACTACTCTGTCAAGAAAGTACCGAGAATTTTCAATTAAAACAACATTTTTACATTTAATCGTCAAAATTTATTGGGTCGCCTTCAAAATAGGCTCCATTCGCTCCAATACATCTATGCCAACGGCACTTCCAATTATCGAAACATTTTTTATAGGCGCTTTCCGGGATGGACTTCAGCTCTCGCGCCGAATTTTGTTTTATGGCTTCAATCGACTCAAAACGGGTGCCACGAAGGGGCAATTTTAGTTTTGGGAAGAGGAAAAAGTCGCAGGGAGCCAAATCCGGCGAAAACGGTGGTTGCTGAAGCACGTTTGTTGAGTTTTTGGCGAGAAAGTCAGTCACAATCGTAGCTCGGTGAGAAGGTGCGTTATCGTCATGCAAAATCCATGAGTTGTTCGCCCACAAATTTGGCCGCTTCTTACGGATACGCTCACGCAAACGTTTCATAACGCCTAGGTAATACTCCTTGTTTACCGTCTGACCCTGTGGAACGAATTCGTAGTTCACCACGCCACAGATATCGAAGAAAACAATGAGCATCACCTTCATTTTCGAGCGGCTTTGGTGTGGTTTTTTCGGTTTCGGCTCATTTTTTGCCACCCATTCCGATGATTGCTGGCTTGTTTGCATATCGTACTCGTAGACCCAGGTCTCATCACCAGTTATAATGCGTTCCATGAATGTAGAATCGGAATTACAGCGATCCAGCATGTCTGAAGCAACCTGTTCGCGATGACGTTTCTGAAGAAAATTCAGGTCTTTCGGTACGAGTCGTGCGGCCACCTTCCTCATGCCCAAAATATCAATCAAAATCGTACGTGCGGACTCGTGGGATATCTTAAGATCATGTGCTATCTCTCTCAAGCTGGTAAGACGGTTTTCCAGCACCCTTTCCTTATTTTTATCGACGTTATCTTCGATCGAAGCCGTCGATGGGCGACCACTTCACGACCGTCCTTGAAGGCTCTGTACCACTGATATGCACGAGTTTTCGATAGAGCATTATCACCAAAGGCCTTTTGCAACATTTTCAATGCATCGGCACACGAAAATTCATTTGCAACACAAAACTTTAAACAAATTCTTTGCTCAACGTAATCACCCATAGTAAAAATCGGCACGTACTCTAACATCGACTGACTTAATCAGCTGTTGCAAACACACTAGTTGACAGATCCCGCTCAAGCTTGGCATAGTAATTAAGGACAGTGGTACCAACCTAGGAAAAAAAGTTTTACCTGCCTGATTGTCCCGCCAGATTTAAATCGATAATTCCCGGTACTTTCTTGACAGAATGTACTTATTCCACTGTTGCAGAAATCTTTTGATACCTTAATTTTAGCCTGCGACATTTATATACTCTGATATATTTGTCTGTATTTTACTGTTGTTTTATATAAATTTGAGTACTTTATATTTTTATGCTCTTCAACCAATCTCCAACTATTGTGTACCTTTCATGATTGTTGCTCCATCTGTATGTATTCTTACACACAAAGCAGGGTTTGTCCTGTTTCCCGGGTATTTTTCAGTTTATATTATATATGCTTTGCTTAGTTTTTTTTTAACTGTATATATTCTATTATTCCTGCTCATTACATTATTCTTTCATGCTCATACCTGTCTACTTTCATCTAAACTTTTATATCATATGTTGTGTTCTAGAGTGTTGGGTTATTCTAATTTTTATATATTATTTTATATTGTCCTAAACCACTTATAGAATCAAATTGTTTATCACGCACAGCTGTATTTACAGCAAATAGTGATTGTCTCTGTTTATTCGTGAGATGGTGGTACATATCTCCATTTTTTCCACTTTCGGTGTATCATTATTGCTGAATAAACATTATTATTATTATAATATTATTATTCAAATTGATTTTATCAGAACAATCAAGAACCGAATAACTCCAGGAGAACAAAGAACGCAAAATCTAAATACTGTTGCTTCTTTAGAGATTTGAAATATATCATAATATACTCTTAAACTACTAATTGAAAATTATAATAATAGGTTGGGGAAATAATCCATTATATTTGCGTGAACTTCAAGACTTTATTCATCATGTTTTGTTTGTCCGATTTGGGTCAAATATGCACCGTTTTATTCTATAATTTGTTGCCATCAAATGCACCTCATAAAACCTCTCTCATAGAAGTCTTCGTCTTTATTGGTGAAAAACTCTAGTAATCTATTTTTACAATCTTCTATTGATGTCAATTTCTTATCACTCAGGAAATGCGAGAAAAAGATGGTAACTGCTTGGCTACGGGTCTGGACTCTATGGTGGATGCATTAATACTTCACAGCCAATCTTTCGGAGTTTCTGACGAGTCACTATGGACTTGTGGGGCCTGGCGTAATCCTGATGGAACAAAACCTCTTCTGTTGATCAATTCTGGCCATTTCTGGTCAATTGCTAGTTTTAAATGTTCCGATTGTTGACAGTTCAGATACGAATTTAGTGTTTGACCATATTGAAGCAACTTCCTTTCCAGCCCACCAAATGCACAGTAGAACCTTCATGGCCGTTGTTTGATCACCGTTTGAGCTGCTTAACCGCGCTTTGACCACGATGGTTTTCACACAATATTGTCGTATTTGACCCATTTCTCATCCCCAATAACTATCCGTGAATGGGTCGATTTCATTCGAATCTTCACCTACTGTGTACCAAATTCAGAATTTTCAGTTCTTATTTAATAACTGTTTTTTATTATTCATTATTATCATTCTTTTGCCTTTATTAAATGCTTCCTTCAACTCATCAGAAACTCTATTTCAAATTGAAAAAAGTGGAGTACCTAAGAAAGGTAAAATCAGCAATATATTAATGGGGGAAAGCTGGGATCCAAGTTTATTCTGTTTTTCATTCTGCGAATTAACTATGTACTTGAGAACATTCCAATAAAAACTACATACATATTTTGTACCATAACCATTAATCATAGCTATTTATATTACGTATTTATGGTTATACAGTTAGTCTCTTATATAATGTCTAAAATTTCAAAAAAGAATCTCTTCCTAATGTGTATCTGAATTTTAACTATTTATTGAATTGATGCTTTTCATTCAGCAACATATTAATGAGAAAAAGCTAACATACACATTTATTTTGTTTTCTATTCTGTAAATGAACTTTTTTACTATTGAAAACGAAAAAACGCTGTTCAAGTTAGAAAGAAATTAACCGATATGTATGAAGGAGATGTGTTGACAGTACATCAATGCCAGAACTGGTTTGCAAAATTTCAATCCGGCAATTTTGATGTCAAAGATGCACCACGTTCCGAAAGGTCGGTTGAAGCTGATAAAGACATTAGTGGATGCAAATCGGACAATAACAATTCGTCGGTTCGGTGAAAGGTTAAATTTATCCAATATAACTGTTTATATCTACTTGAAAGGCCTGAGTACAACCTCGAAGCTCAATATATGGATTCCCTATGTTCTCACGGAGAGAAATTTGTGTCGTTGCTTTGACGTTTGTGACTCGCTTCTCGAAAGTCACGAAAATTATCCACTTTTGAAGCGTATCAATACGGGGGACGAAAAATGGGTTGTATATAACAATCTCAAATGCAAGAGATCATGAAGCAAAAAAGATGAACCGGCTTAAAGCATTTCGAAAACCACGATCCATCCAAAACAGGTGATGCTGCCTGTTTGGTGGGATTATAAAGGAATTGTTTTTTTTGAGCTTTTACCGGGTAACACAACAATTAATTCGCTAGTCAACTGTCATCAGCTGGACAAATTGAAGAACAGAAAAGACCAGAATCAATAAACAGAAAGGGTGAAGTATTCCACCAAGATAATGAGAGACCTCATACATGTTTGGCCACTCGCGAAAAGCTTTTATAGCTTGAATGGGATACACTACCACACCCACCATATTCTTCAGATCTGGCGCCTTCGGATTATTATTTGTTTCGGTCATTGCAAAGTTTTTTGGACGGTAAAACCTTTGCTTAAAATGAAGAGGTCAAAAATCAGCTTGATCAGTTTTTTCCAGCAAAGACCAAACATTTCATAAGCGTAAAATAATGCCACTACCAGAAAGATGGCATAAGGTGTTAGTCCAGAATGGCCAACATATAATTCTATAAAATATTTATTTATTATACTAAAATTTTTTTTCATTTTCCCGAAAAAAAACAAACCAAACAACCCAATAGTTATAAAGTAAGACGAATCTTTGAATTCATTATTTCATCATATTTTAAAATCATTCTAATGTTTCTTTGAAAGCTCTGTTCAAATTATCTGAGATTCGATTTTAAATTGAATAAAAGTGAAGTTTTTACGAAAATATAAATAAGTTATGCTTTAACGGGATAAATCTCACATATAACTAATTTGATATTTATTCTGCAAATAAACTATATGTTGTGGAAATATCGATAAAAATGGTGAAAAGTACTGACGGAATGTTACCCACGATCCTCAGGAAATTTTCATTAGCCTTCTTGTCAGTATTTTATATCTAAATGCTAAATTTCAAATCGAACGTAGAACTGCTGTTATGGTTGCAGTAGCGTTCAATTCTACCCTGCTCGCAATTTTTTTTTTTACCTTCTAATTATACGATCATCATAATTCTGCACAAATAAGCGTATCGATATTCTACTTCTAAATTCCACATTTCAGATCTGTATTTTGTAAAATAATAGGAAAAATAAGAAAAAAATTCAAATGTGAATAACTGTTTAGTTATTTAAATCCCAAACCTATCAAAATTTCAAAAATCTCTGGCTCTTTTCTGTGAAAGTTAAAGCATTTATGAACTGACCGGCCGGGCACAATTACATTTGACCTCGGATTCTTCATTTGTAAGCCCAACCTAATCATTTAAGGCCATTTTCAGCTCAAAATCAGGAAATTATAAACAATTGGGCTAAATCGCTGCATCTTCAAATTCATTCTTCATATTAATTCTGAAATTTCAAAATTAAATCTTTACCCGGTGCGTGTCAAAGTAAAACCTTTCAGCATTTATTCAATCGATATTTTTCTAACATATTTTGGAATAATTAATTTTAATATGAAGATATCTCTTCAACTTATCACAAGTCTGATTTTAAATTGAAACATACAATTGCTACAAAAATTTGAATGTAACAATGTTAGTTGTTTTCAAACTATTCGTATTACAAGGGTGGATACATATATTTTGTGTTTTCAGCGAAATAGTTGAGTGCATCTTTAAATTCAATCGTTACACAAGCTCTGAAATTTTATAAGCAATTTTTCATCTACTTTCGATTGAATAGGTCATTTCCAACATTTATTTAATTGCTATTCTATTATACTTTGAATTCGTTTTGATGCTTACATAACATTCATCAACTTATCAGAGTTATATATACGATTTTAAATCGAATGAGATGAACTACCCATGACAATCACAATGTGAAGACACTAATAACGAGAGAGAAAGCTCATATTCATATCTATTTAGCCATTAGTTTGGCAAAGTTAATATTAATTAACTTCAACTTTCTTTAGAATAAAATTAGATATCTATCTTGACTTTAATTTTCTTCCATTTATGTTTTTAAATCCGTGTTTTTTTCTTTCAATTCTATAGGAATAAGTTAATTTCGAACCAAACCATCAATTCATAAACTTAATATGATAATTTATCAATACTGGAAAAAAACATCGATAAGCTTAGAATCAATATCTATTTATGGTTTTCAATATTCTTGACTATCATCCTATTGAATAAAAAACACCGTCGTTGCTTGTGTCATACCATATTAATTTTATGGAAAATTATGATTGGAAGTTATTATCTGAGATCCCAACTTGTATAACTATTTCAACAAAAAAATTCAATTTATTTTACCAATGACTTATTAGAAATACTGTCAAAACAACTCAGTTTTATACATTTTTCCAACTAATTCTCATAATTAAAAACATCTAAAAAATCGTTGATAATGAAACCTGTCTGATTGCCTTTGAGAATATTATTTTCATCCTAATAGGTCATTTATTGATTTTTATTATCTTCCTCAAAACCTTTTCTTACACTGAATTTCTACAAGTCTTGTATCTTATACTTTTTTTATTGAAAACTTTGTAACGCCTTTCCACGAAACTGAAAAAGAATCATGCTCCAGATGTTAATTTTATCAAGGTTATTATAATAACTCCTTTAAACGGGTTATTCCTTAATTATTCGCTAAAACACTCTATGAATACAACAATTTTATAGGACATTCAGCTAATAACAATTTAACATATTTATCAATTCCTTGCAGAATTATATTTTATAGATGAAATTTCTTAAAAAACTTGGTGACGTGAAGTCTGAAGCTTTTGCACAGTTCAACTGACCTTTTCCACTGAAAACTTCAAATCTGTGAATTACCTCTTGAGAAAGCAAATTAAGATTAATAAAAATACAGAATTCTGTGCTGTCATCCCAAAAGTCAAATAAAGGTCTTTTTTTTAATTTTTAGGACTGTTGCCCTGAAATAGCGGAAAATCTCATAAAAATAAAAAATACGTGGTTGAAAGGCTACATTCTTCTACCTTCGAACTGCATTGTTTCATATTGGCGAGAAAGAGTGGAAAATATAATATCTTGAAGAAATATTTTTATTCCTTTTGTCCAAATCATATAACAAAAAAAGTTAAAAAAAATTCACGCTGCGCCTGATTTAGCATATTTGTTGGAAAATTCGAAGAACGATACCTTAGACATCTGGCTACCTGAGTTATCGACATTTTACGGTTTCAAAGTCCACTTTCAAAGATATGAAAAGAAATTCTGTTGATTTCTCTTCACGAAATTATGCGACGTTATTTCTCATCTTCGCGTTATAATTTCACATCTAAATACTTAATTTGAGCTCTATTTATCGGGTGTTTTTTTAAAACTGATAGAACTTTCGATAGGGATAACTGTGATTTGACAGAAGGTAGAAGCCATGTTGTATTGACATTTCTGTTCAGTAAACATTCACAAATTATCATGGAAAGACTCACGCCGCAACAACGTTTACAAATTGTTGGAATTTATTTTCAAAATCAGTGTTCTATTCGCCAAACTTATAGAGCACTTCGTGAAATTTATGGTTTGCATAATCGTCCATAGGAGCAGCTTATTCGTCGAACTATCGATAGATTTCGGACAACATTTCCTCTACTCGATGCAACAACAACAACAACTGTACGTACAGAAGAAAATATCACTGCTGTAAGTCATAATATTAATGATGCTCCAGATTTGTCTATTCGTCGACGTTCACAACAAGTTGTACACTGTGCATCCACCACATGAAAAATTTTGCGTAAAGATCTTGGTCTACACCCATACAAGATCTAACTGGTTCGAGAACTAAAGCGACTTGACCATAATAAGCGTTGTTTGTTTGCTGATTGGGCCCTAGAACAGCTTGAAGTTGATCTATTTTTTTATCGTAAAATTGTGTTTACTGATGAAGCTCATTTCTGGTTGAACGGGTATATAAACAAGCAAAATTGCCGTATATGGAGTGAAAACAATCCTCAAGAAGTTCTCCAGGTTCCAGTAAATCCTGAAAAATGCACTGTATGGTGTGCTTTATACGCTGGAGGCATCATCGGTCCATATTTCTTTAAAACGATGCTGGAGCTAATGTTACAGTGAATAGTGCTCGTTACATTACTTTATTTGTTTCAAAATTTGAATGGTATCGACCCAGAAGTGTTATGCTGCTATCATAACAATTGATTTATTGAAAGAAAGATTTGGCGATAACATTATTTCGAGAAATGGTCCAATTAATTGATCTCCAAGATCATGCGACATAACTCCACTGGATTATTTTCTTTGGGATTCTGTCAAGTCATTGGTTCATGTTGATAAACCAGAAACAATAGCAGGCTTTGGAAGCCAACATAACTCGTATTATTGATGAAATAAGGCCTGAATTACTCGAAAAAGTGGTCTGAAATTGGTCTGGTCGAATGCGGTGACTCCGAGCTAGTCGTGGTGGACATATGCAGGAAATTATTTTTAAAACATAAATGTCATAAATTTATCTTTCAAATAAAAACAAATTTGGCTGCAATCTTAATTTAAATGTGTTTTATTTCAATTTAAAGTTTTATCACTCTGAGAAAACACCCGATATATCTATATTTTCGCAAATATTTGAAGAATTTTATTTCAATTGAAACTTATTCAGGAACCATTGATCCAATTCTATTCATTTTTGAGAACAACTGAAATCTTCAAACACGAAATCAGGTCTGAAAATTCTAACTCTGTAAGTCTTCTTCCGGAAATTAGCCTTTTTAATTGCACAACTTTTCGTGTCGTTATTATATTTTACATCCAAACACCAAATGTTATCTTTATGAAATCAATAGTTTGTAAATTATTGGGAAAATGAGAAAAAGTTTCATTCGTGTATAATTGCGAAACCATTGGACTGTTTTTACCCATTAACAAGCTCAGCCGAGATTGTCAGGCATCAAACCTACCCTGAAATTTGTAAGTCTTTAACTCTTTCGTCGGTTTGAGAACATTTTCTACTGAAAATTCGAAAATTACAGACATTTGGCAAAACGATAGAACCTTTTTCCTACAACAAATGCACAAAGCCTTTTTTGAGATATTCATGATCCTTTATTTTTGCAAATATATGATCAAAAAGTGTATTCGATAAATTAAGGTACCTTTTTAATAATTCTGATAAGACCATTTTATTTTACAGTATTAATATGATTTAAATGATTTTTTTCAATTAAATTCGTATGAGGTTTTCGATTTTTTTCTGAAAGAGGTTTTCACATCACTCAAGAATTACTCAACTCAATTGTTCTGTTTCAAGTGTTATTTTGACGAGCTCTAACTTTTCCCTTAATCTCATACCACAAATATTCAGTTGGATTAAAGTTGGGGATTAATAGATCCATTCTGTTTTGTCTGCATAGCTGTGAAACCTTATTGTTTACTTCTAAGCACAGGTTCTCCTTCACGAAGACATTTCTTAATCTTTTACGCCGATGAGCTTATTCACGTTGCTTGTGGAAATTGACTTTGATGTTCTGGGTTGGTTTTCATTGATTTATTCTAGCTTTTTGAGATAAAAAACTGCCTTAGTACTAGGTACTAATTCTCCGGCGACTTTTTATTCGTTTCCTCTTTAGTTTTTTCAATTCTCTTAATTTTGCACAATTTTTTGAAAGTATCCCTTGTGAACCCACTGAAATAATATAATACATATATAGGATCAAAATATGGGTCCGCAAATGCTTCGTTCTTGAGATAAAGTATTGAAATTTGAATTATTTCCTCGTAACATTTGTAATTCGCAAAATATACAGCTGCAATCTTTCACTTTAAAGTTGACATCATATGACATGTCATTACCTGTGAAAAACTACAGGTGATATTTTTTTCTAGAGCAATTTCCCATTTTTTCCTCCAGAACTTTTTGAAGTGGGCCACTGGAATTTTGAAAGGTATCAAAATGAATTTGTATGTCATTTGAAATATTTTTGAAAAACTGCATGATATCAAGCAGTTTTTTAAATGAAACAAAAATTCCTTTCATACTTTTTAAACAACCAGTTGCAAACAGTTCTGGAGGAAAAAATAAAAATTGGTCCAGAAAAAATATCATCCAGTAGTTTCATAGGCAGCAATTACCCGAGAAATGCAGATGCCATCAGGAAAATTCTTTGAAAAATTTCAAACTTTAACATCCTATATCTCGAAAACGAAATGTTTAAAAACTTTTATTCTTGATATCATCCAGGTAATCACTCATGTTTGTATCTCTTATTTAGGAATATTATTTAAAAAACTTATCATATAAATTATAAAAGTTTGCACGACATTTTCATCTATAATCCATTCATGCGAAAGGAAATTTTTAATCAACAAATGTTTCCCTAAAATACTGAGTGATTCAACAAAAGTCTGATTGTGTGTCATACAGAAATAATGAACCAAAATTAAACCAGGGACGATCAAAACTGCCATCCCGAAAGTTTACATCCAACATCCTTTGTCGGTTAGTCAATTTACTCCTTCCCTGGTGTCGTAGAAATAAATGAAGGAGAAGAGAGTATTCTTTCATTGAGGCAATTGCCTAAATGATATAATCATTCCCTTGAAAGTTCAAGTTAATGGTCGTCGAGAAAATGCTCCATGAACGACTTGTTCATTGAACCACACGTATGGGGGTATATACAGAACGGTCTTTATGAATCTGTCAGACTCAATCAGTCGCTGATTTGCCGTGATCAGGGTGGTGGTAATAGGGCCTTATTTATGAAGTGGCGTTATCAGTAGATCAAGTGGAGGGAATACTGGGGAAACATATGGAGTTTTAACGTACTTTTTCTCGATATTAGTTCTCAGAGATTTGAGTTTCTTAGGGGAGATTTTTGATGAATTGCCACTTCATGTGATTGCTAGAATATTACCGGATATGTAGTTAATACATTTTAAATTCACGCTATAACATGACGTAACAATAGGTGAGCTCGCAGTAACTAAACTTAACGAGAATTGTTGATTTAAAAGATCCTGGAATTATAAAAGCTAAAACTGGAGTGGAATAATGGCCTTGAGTCAAACTCTTACTATTTATATGGCTTTACATGCAATAAATATTATTTCTATTATTTTTAAAATTTTTGCTCGAATTCAATGGAGAAGTGTAGCACATATCCCTATCTATGAGAAGAGCTTTCGATGCATCATTTAGATGACCAGCCCGTCCAACGCAAAAATTTTCCTAGAATTGATTTGTTCATGCTGAAAGTATTTTTGCACCAAATACTTTTGTTTAGCAGAAATAATAAATATGAAAACTCTCATGTGTGGTAAATACATTAATATTATCATATAATGTATACCTAAAATAATTTCTAAATTATACCTTCAACTGACAACAATAAATGAATGAAATAAACTTAAATGAAGTATAAATAATTAAAAATGAATGAATTTATATAAATATTTATATGAACGAGAATAAAACCTTACCACAAAAATCAGTCCAATATTATTTTCAGTTTTTAAATAAGATAAACGCTGAATGAGTATGAATTAGATGGCGAATTGCTGTAATCTACAAATGCTAAGTACAATTTTTTGTTGTACCTTTGTATTTTTCAATGGCCTGGGTTACAGTGAATATGTGGTCCATGGTTGAGTAGCCAGTTCTAAATCCTGCTTGCTCAGGTGGTTGATTTTCATCCAAAATGTTGGTTATTCTTCTCAAGATAATTTTTGAGAACACTTTTTAGACAGTTGACATTAAGGTGATTAAGCGATAATTTTCAATGTATGTTTTTAGCCCTTTTTTATGTAAAAGTACGATTTCACAAGTAGTCCACTCTTGTGATAGGTGTTGGCTCTGAATGTTTATTGAATATATGACTCAGTGGTATTGTGAAATCTTCTGCTAAAAACTTCAACAATCCGTTTGATATTCCATCTTCACCAGTATTTTCCGTTTCTGAGATCTCTAAGTGCGATGCTTACTTTCGATGCTATAATTAGTGGTACTTCATCCATACTGTGATTCACTATCCTCTCTTTTATATCGGGTGTTTTTTATTTTTTAGAGTGATAGAACTTCAAATTGAAATAAAACACATTTAAATTAAGATTGAAGCCAATTTTTTTTTTATTTGAAAGATAATTTTATGACATTTATGATTTGAAATTAATTTCCGGCATATGTCCACCACGACTAGCTCTGAGGAACCGCATTCGACCAGACCAATTTTGGACCACTTTTTCGAACTTTTTCGAAGAAAATAATCCAGTGGAGTTATGTCGCATCATCTTAGAGGCCAGTTAATTCGACCATTTCTCAAAATAATGTTATCATCAAATCTTTCTTTCAATAAATCAATTATTACGGTAGCAGCATGAGGTGTAGCACCATGATGTTTGAACCATAACACTTCTGGATCGATACCATTTAAATTTTGATACAAATAATCATTGGTCATCGATCTGTAATGAGCACCATTCAATATAATATTAGCTACATCATTGTTTTTAAAGAAATATGGACCGATGATGCATCCAGCGTATAAATCACACCATACCATGTTAAGGTTGGAATATCCGAATACTTTTTCTGTTTTTTTTGTTTGTATTTTCGCCTCGAATTGTATTATTTTTTTTTTATATATTTTTGATCAGGGTTTGAGTGGAAGAGCAGGGGTTGCAAAGCAGATTGCTTTATGGCCATCTGAACTCCGCCCTGTGATTGTTCCTTTCAGAATTCATTATATTAATTATAATTATATATATTTTTATTTTTTGCAATAAAGTCATTATTATTATTATTATTATTATACAGTGCATTTTTCAGGATGCAATGGAACCTGCAGAACTTCTTGAGAATTGTTGTCACTTCATATACTGCAATTTTGCTTGTTTACATAGCCGTTCAACCAGAAATGAGCTTCATCAGTAAACACAATTTTACGATAAAAAAGTGGATCAACTTCAAGCTGTTGTAGGGCTCAATCAGCTAACAAACGACACTTATTATGGTCAAGTGGCTTTAGTTCTTGAACCAGTTGGATCTTGTATGGGAGTAGAAAAAGATCTTTACGCAAAATTTTCCATGTGGCGGATGCACAGAGCCCAACTTGTTGTGAACGTCGATGAATAGACAAATCTGGATCATCATCAACACTATGACTTACAGCAGCGATATTTTCTTCTGTACGTACAGTTGTCTTGTTGTTGTTGCATCGAGTAGAGGAAATGTCCGAATTCTATCGATAGTTCGACGAATAAGCTGCTCTGATGGACGATTATGTAAACCATAAATTTCACGAAGTGCTCTATAAGTTTGGCGAATAGAACACTGATTTCGAAAATAAATTTCAACAATTTGTAAACGTTGTTGAGGCGTATAATAATTTGTCAATGCTTATTGAACAGAAATGTCAAAAAACATGACTTCTACCTTCTGTCAAATCACAGTTATCCCCATCGAAAGTTCTATCACTCTAAAAAACACCCGATATTAGAACCGTCATTCTTGTAAAGTATTGGATTGAATCAGTCCCTACTTGGTGAAAATCCATATTAAATAATATTTAAATAAGGTTATTCAAAATTTAAACTTGCCTGATGATGCTACTGTGATAGCGAAACGATTGTTGTAAACATAACAATAAAAATTTGTTAAAATCAGAATAACCTTATTTAAATATTATTCTTGTAAAGGCTTCGATAAAATTCAGTTGCAATATTGAGTACTTTTTCTCTATTTGCAGTTGTTTCACCCCCACTACTTGTTAATTTCTGAAGCCATGGCTTTCCTTGTGAAAGGTCTTTTTTATTTTCTTTATGGATTTGGAGGATTCCATTATCATTTTAACATACCCATATTTATTTTTTCTCACATAATTTCTTATAGATCTTTTTGTCAGTTATTAAGTTCAGCGTATTCAACTTTATTTCTATCATTGAGGTCTCTGAGTTTCTTCCTTTCTTTCCTAAGATTTATCAAATCAATTGGTCTTTTCCTTAGTTTTTTATTTCTAATTTTGTCTCACATTTTTCAGTTGCTTGTTTTAGTTGTTTCGTAAATATTGCGTAATTACCGAGTTGTTATTTTTCTTCTAGATGATGTTATCTAAACTGTGACCGTTATGCTGCTGGCACTCTTCTAATCGGGAACGAAGGATGACGCATAGCGTTCGATATTGCTCCCATTTTTGACCTGATGTTTTGCTTCAATTGCGTCAGGTTTGTCGGGTTAGTCTCATAGACCTTACTTTTAAGGTATTTCCATGCAAAATAGTCAAGTGGACTAAGGTCAGGGTTTTGGAAGACCAGTTGATGTTACCCCTACGCGAAATGACCTTATTAGGGAATGATTCGTTAACAGCTTCCATTGCTTGATTTGATGTATGGCAAGTGGTCCCATCTTATTGAAACCACATTCTTGAGTTGATACTTTGAAATTCTTATAACTCTGGACCCAAAAAGTTTCGCAGCATATCTCAATAACGGTCACTATTCACATTAAGTGGTCGATCTTCATGAAAATAAAGACCGATTATTCCTCTAGCAGACATAGCGGCCCAAGAAACGACCTTTGGGCATTGCAGGGGTCGTTCGTGATTTCGTCTTGGATTTTCCTCTGCGCAGTACCGATAATTCTGTTTATTGACATGACCGTTCAGATGAAAGTTTGCTTCACCACTGAAGAGTATGTTTTCAAAATTGTTGAACCGCCGTAACATTTCTTTCGCAAAATTCAATCCATTAGTATAGCCTGTATCCTTCAATTCTTGAACCAATTAAATTTTATAGGCTTTTAAATGCAAGTCTTCTTTTAAAATTAAATGCAAGGGCGATTTTTTTATATTAAATGATTGGCCTCGCTTTCGAATGGATAAAGACGGATTTTGACGAACTGCCGCCTCCAAAATAAATAGCCGATACGCTTTTGAACACGCTGTATAAGCCAGGCTTCTATTCACATAAAAGCCATAGCGTCGATAACTATGGAAATAAATGGGTACAAAAGGTACAAAATCTTGGACTACGAAGGCTTCTACTAGCTTACACACAAACATCATCAAAAAGCTACTTAAGAAACAAGCCCAAGAAAACAAAAACCAAAGTTCTGTACTGATTTAAAGATGAAAAAAAAACATTGAGCAGACTCCTTCAATCGTGACCGAGAACGGAGAACATTTATCACTTTAATATTGCACGATAAATATAGCCGTTTTTTTCTCTCCCGCGGCAACGAAAACACCGCTCTATAAAAACGTTTCGGCGAAAAGAAAACTTCCTGATTTTCCATGAACGAAGTCAGTGTTCACGGTCGACCCGTACACAAAACACAAATAAGCTTCTTTGTCCGATTTTCGACCTTGGCGGACTAATTTTAACGATACCGATGCTCGTTACACACGATATGGAACCCCCCCTGAAACGGTTATAATACACGAATTTGTTTATAATTTTCATTGTTCACGCTCGAGAAGAGTCATAGCGATGGACCTTCCAAGAAAGTAGGTTCCCTTATCCATCGACAGGATATTCATGGAAATTTTAATAAATTCCCCAAAAACAGAAATTAATTGCTAAATTCCTATTCCCCAATTCATACTATCCATAAAGGAAACACAAAATAACACATCGGCTGAGTTACGTTCCATTCCAGTTCAATGAAGAGAACAAAGCATATTGAACCATATTTGTTACCATTCTGTAGAAGGAGACATTTCAAACTTCGATTTGAATTGTCGATAAATAGACGCCAATTATGGGGAGAAGATTCAGAAAGACTCACTTTTTGCAGAAGTTCTCTAATATCATTACAGTATACAAGGTTGTCTTCCTGGAAGAAAATTTGCAGCAGATTTATTTCTCTTGAACTTAGGAGGTCATTGTTTGTCGTTCAACCTAGAAGCTAGTTACTGAGAAGCTGCTTTTGACAAGTTGAAATTTGTGCTGAGTTCGTTTAAATCATCCTGGTTAAAATGTTGGTGAAGTGATATCAACCCCCTTGTAGTCGTTGTCACGTTGGTTAGTATCAGAAGTGTTGCCAGAGAAACAATATTCGTCATCAAAAAGTTCTGATAGTTGGTGAAATGTTGGGATCATCACCTCCGTTGAGTGGGGGAAGTGGGCGCCTTGCAGATACTTGCAGATTTCTGCCATTGTACAAAAATATGTTCTCTAGAGCTAATGTTATATTCGCTATACCATACAGGGAAGGAAGAGTGCACGAGTGCAGCCTATACAAAGATCGATATCGAAATGGTTAGATCCCTGGAAAGCAAACATCTCATCAGTGACAGACGATATAGTTTTCGCAAACAACGATCAACATGTAGTCCCCTCAGCTCTGTAACGTAAATGTGGACAAGGACCATTAAGCTCTACCGAGAATCTGTAATCAGCTACTCTGGACATATCCAAGACTTTCGATCGTGTTTGGCATAAGGCCATTCTGAGTAAGCCATCCTCGTATGGTTTTCAGGGGAATCTCTGTGATTCGATGAAGAGTTTTCTCACCAACAGAAACATTCATGTGATCGTGGATGGAATCGATTTTCCTGGTTTCAAGTTGAACGCTGGAGTACCCCAAGATTCAATTTTGTCGCCCACCCTCTTCCAGATCCACATAAACGATCCTCTTCGTACGACCAAGAACCACATTGTGAACTTCACGGATGATACCACGCTGATGTGACAAACCTTCGAGCACCGTTGAGTCTCATCTCCATAAATGTTAGCAAGATATCAAAAAGATAAACGAGTGGAGTCAACGGAATCTGATTTAATTCAATGCCTCGAATGCCTGAACAACAACTTTTTTTAGAAGTTCGTGACTTTTTAAATGATGATAAAAAACCAGTCAAGGGTTCATGCATCCTCTTGGCGTGACTGTCAACTCTTCAATCTGTTGAGGAAAACATGTAACATTACAAAGTCTGCTGCAAATAAGCTGGGATATTTGTTCACAGATTCCCTACAGATCAGATTCCCTACAGATCAGATTCTTCTACTATATAAAGCCCAAAAAGACCAGGAATCGAATACTGCTCTCATGTTCAGAGCACAGTATTCAAACATTCGTTACAAAGTTTAGCTTCCATCCAGAACAAAGCAGTACGACTAATTGACTGCCAAACTATAACAGCCAGTTCACATGTCGTTGGAACATAGGAAGAGGCTCCACTGTGCATTGGGTGGGACTGAAAAGGAAAAATTTATTTTGAGTTACTTCCATATGGTCAAGCACCAAATTCGTATCTCCACTGTCAAAAATTGGACCGTTTGTTGCTAGCGATTGACCAGAAACTACCAGAATTGACCAACAGAACAGGTGTTGTGTTCCATCAGGACAACGCCAGGCCACACACGTCTCTAGTGACTCGCTAGAAACTCTTGGAGCTTGGTTGAAAAGTTACTACGTCCGGACCTGGCACCAAGCGATTACCATCTTTTCTCGCATTGGAAAACTTCCTTAGAAATTGGCATCAAGAGAAGATTATTAAATTCTATTGCTGGAGTTTTTCGCTAATAAGGACCAAAGTTTCTATGAGAGAGGCATTATGTAGCTATCTTTAAAATGCTAACAAATTATAGAACAAAACGGTGTATACTACTCTGTCAAGAAAGTACCGGGAATTTTCAATGAAGACAACATTTTTACATTTAATCGTCAAAATTTATTGGGTCGCCTTCAAAATAGGCTCCATTTGCTCCAATACATCTATGTCAATGGCACTTCCAATTATCGAAACATTTTTTATAGGCGCTTTCCGGGATGGACTTTAGCTCTCGCGCCGAATTTTGTTTTATGGCTTCAATCGACTCAAAACGGATGCCACGAAGGGGCAATTTTAGTTTTGGGAAGAGGAAAGAGTCGCAGGGAGCCAAATCCGGCGAATACGGTGGTTGCTGAAGCACGTTTGTTGAGTTTTTGGCGAGAAAGTCAGTCACAATCGTAGCTCGGTGAGAAGGCGCGTTTATCGTCATGCAAAATCCATGAGTTTTTTGCCCACAAATTTGGCCGCTTTTTACGGATACGCTCACGCAAACGTTTCATAACGCCTAGGTAATACTCCTTGTTTACCGTCTGACCCTCTGGAACGAATTCGTAGTGCACCACGCCACGGATATCGAAGAAAACAATGAGCATCACCTTCATTTTCGAGCGGCCTTGGCGTGGTTTTTTCGGTTTCGGCTCATTTTTGCCACCCATTCCGATGATTGCTGGCTTGTTCGCATATCGTACTCGTAGACCCAGGTCTCATCACCAGTTATAATGCGTTCCATGAATGTAGAATCGGAATTACAGCGATCCAGCATGTCTGAAGCAACCTGTTCGCGATGACGTTTTTGAAGAAAATTCAGGTCTTTCAGTACGAGTCGTGAGGACACCTTTCTCATGCCCAAAATTTCAATCAAAATCGTACGTGCGGACTCGTGGGATATCTTAAGATCATGTGCTATCTCTCTCAAGCTGGTACGACGGTTTTCCAGCACCCTTTCCTTAATTTTATCGACGTTATCTTCGATCGAAGCCGTCGATGGGCGACCACTTCACGACCGTCCTTGAAGGCTCTGTACCACTGATATGCACGAGTTTTCGATAGAGCATTATCACCAAAGGCCTTTTGCAACATTTTCAATGCATCGGCACACGAAAATTCATTTGCAACACAAAACTTTAAACAAATTCTTTGCTCAACGTAATCACCCATAGTAAAAATCGGCACGCACTCTGACATCGACTGACTTAATCAGCTGTTGCAAACACACTAGTTGACAGATCCCGCTCAAGCTTGGCATAGTAATTAAGGACAGTGGTACCAACCTAGGAAAAAAAATTTTTACCTGCCTCATTCCCCCGCCAGATTTAAATCGATAATTCCCGGTACTTTCTTGACAGAATGTATTAAACCCAAATCGGACAATCTGAAACATGTTAAATAAATTCTTGATTGTTTCGGTCTCTACTTGACAGAAATTCATCGTATATAATTCAAAGTAAAACTTTATTTCTGCTAATTTTTATGGTATACTTCATCAGGTAATCACCAAATGTAATTGACGAAACAATTGTCGTGTAAACAATAAATATTAGCGGAAATAAAGTATTTTACTTCGAATAATGTTAAATTAAGTTTTAAAATTCACGCAAAAATAATGTATTTTTCTCAACCTATTATTTCAGTCACAAACAAATATATTCACAGTTTTTTACACAGAAATTAAGTTTTGAAAAAGATTTATTTCATTGCACTTAAAATCTACAACATTCTGCATTCGAAAATGACAAATTGTTTCTCAAAAATAGTTTTTAGAATTGATTCTCTAATTCGTTCATTCATTCTATTTTCAACGTCTACGAACTATTGTCCAAATCATTATTTTTCGAATAACCCTGGTGCCATCCTCATGAATAAAAATTCGTATTCAAATATCGGAGGGGAACACATGAAGCGACATGAATAAATGAATGTAAAACAGTTGGAAAATCTGAAATTTTAAATTTCGCTTCTCCATTCTTAAGCAGCCGTCGAATGGAAACTTTTAAATGTCCAACTATACAGTCCTGGTCATAATAGAGCGACATTTTCTTGAATTTCACAGCAGGAGAGATGGAGTAATTGAAATTTATTTTATTACGACCGAGACAAAGTTGAGTCACTGTTGTTTAAGATGCATTACGATTTTTTCGTTATCCACATGTTTCTATCGACGCTAAATGTGAAACTACCAGCTGTTGACGTTGGGGAAACAAATCGACAGTAACATGTATGTGTTAATCGTGTGTACATATACGATTTTAATCGAAAACCGATGAAAATTGTTTGAAAAACTGTTTGTGTGGACTCAAAATATTGGACGAAAATTAATAATAGTGGAAAATTTGAAGCTAAGATGTTTAATCCTAATTTCAACCAATTTTTCAACATTAATGATCCAGTAAGTATGCAGGCTAATTTTCTGCCAACAGTCCTCCATTTATTTAGTGAAACGAATCGGTATATTTCCATGTTCGCCAGTTTTTTGGTTTGGAAACTATTGAATGTACCAAATCTACTGCAAGAAGAGTAATCATGTGCTTACAATTTTAAGGTTATGCTTTTTCTGTATATAAATACTTATTTCAGAAGAAATCGACTCAAAGATAGATCGTAATCATCTGGGACCAATTTTCTTTCTTTTTGTGAAAGTTCTTGCCATTAGGTTTCAATCTATATATTTCATGAATTATATATAGAGTATTCGAAACAAAAATATTACAAAATTCGAATATCAAAACGATTTAATCTGTCAGTCTTCTACAATTTCAATTTCAAAAAAATGTTATTCAAAAAAACTTTTAGAATTGAATTAATGTCCTATAGGCACCGCTTATATTTAATAGACGTATACAATCAAAACTCAATATACAATATCAAATGAAATGAATAAACCAACAAATATAAATTGCCAATTAAAATTAATAAATAAATATTTGAAGGAGACAAAACTTTGTTTCTGATCTTACCATTATGAACACCAATTCCTTTTCAAAAATATAAAACACAACTTGAGGACTACTCAAAAAATATAATTTATTTGAAATATTCAATATATTCAAATATTCAAATAAGTTAATTCAAAAATCTCTCAAAACATGCACTATATCTTCAAAAAACAATTAGACTTCCGATAATCTCTTCATCGGCCCTGAATCATATTTAAATATCAATAATCAACTAAAAATCCATATAGCTTACCTCAGAGTGATGACCGGATCATTGCTTAAACAAATAACTTTAAAATCAAGATATTCTATGTTCATCACAAAAATATTATTTATTTGAAATATTCAATATACACCAATTCCTTTGCAAAAACATAAAACACAACTTAAGGACTTGTCAAAAAATATAATTTATATATATATATATATATATATATATATATATATGTAAAAATAAAACTGTTATTTTTAGCGAAAACAACTTTGTAACTTCTATGTTCTATTTTCTATGATCTATGTCCTATGTCTAAGATTTTAACCTAAAAGTGTAACATGTCTATTTAGTTAGTTGTTAGAAATGTGAATCGAGAAACCCGAAGAAATAGCATTGTTTTTGATTTCTTCCAGGTTAGTAAGCAATTTTTTTTATTTATTTCTTTGTATGTTATTATTTTATTTTGTGTATGTTATTTTGTTATATTTTAAACTAAAGAAAATAAAATCTTCCAGAATCATGACATCAAAGCGTCTATTTCTTCAATTATAAAATTAAGAATTGATTACATTCTTATATATATATATATATATATATATATATATATATATATATATATATATATATATATATATATATATATATAATATATATATATAATAGATACCAATAATATTTACGTATTTTTGAAATTTATGTTTAAATCATTATTAGAAAAATGATTTCTATTATCTTGTGGTAAATGGTCAATTTATTTAATACACAGCTTGTTCATAATAATATCTATAATGGGGACATTCGCTTTCTAACGAAATCATGAATTTTGCAGGTTTTTATCGTGATAATTTTTTATCAATAATTTTTGTACTTGAACAGTATCTGTTCATCCAAAGATATGTATTTAGCAAATTTTATTTCGAAATTTGCATGATGATTATCTATGTTATTAGAAGTCCTTATAAATAATGACAGGTCGAATTGGGCAAAGTGTTTAATTATCATTTAAACTTTAATATAAATGATAAGAAGTATGACCTATGGTAACAGAAAGTTCTTTGAATCGGGAACTTGTATGTAATAGTTCAAAATTCAAAATACCTGAATCGATTTTGTTGATCGCTGGGATGTAAGCGACGGAAATATATATGTTTAGAAGCTTATTGGCATATAGTTATTCTTACATCTCATGGAATAATGTTAATATAAGAAATAGACGTAACAATTATGATGAATTAATGTTGTTGCCCACGGTTTCGAAAATTTGGATGTGATTATTGGGAATTACATGTTAAATCGAATTGAAATATACCATACAGGGCGTCCCAACGAAAGTTTGACGTCAGAACTCACGAACAAAGAATTTTCGAAGATTTTTCAATAACAGGTCGACTCAAACTCAAGAACCTAAGAGTTTTGAAGAATCCAAAAATAATTTTCATGTTCTGTATTAGAGAGAAAGCATTCCTATGACGATATTGATCCTAAAAAAAACCTTAGGGTGGCAATAACCCCCAATTTTTTTTTAATAGGAAAGAGATGGCGGATGTGTTTTAGTTAAAAAGCTTTTTCTGTTCTCTAAACAGCATAGTTGAAATATTCAAATTCGGTGATTTTTTTAAGCAATTTAAGCAAAATATTGAACATTATCAGAAGGGCAACTCAAACAGAAACTCAATACATTCAAATCCATCAGATTTTTAAGTGATGATAGGAACATCCATAGTCTACTTTCAAATCCTTCTCTAACATTTTCGAATGATGAGAAAATCGAATGTTTTTAAAGTGAAAACATTCAAAAATTCAATAAAATAGAAAGACCTTTTACTTAATAGAAGAAATATAACAAAATTTGAATATTAAAACAAATTGAAATATGTTTATCTTCTACAATTTTAATTTCAAAAAATTTTTTATTCAAAAAACTTTTAGAATTAAATTTATGTCTAAAACAAGCACCGCTTACATTCAATAGACGTATATAATCAAAACTCAATATATAATGTCAAATGAAATAAATAACCCAACAGATATACGAAAGTAATTAAAATTAATAAATAAATATTTGAAGGAGACAAAATTTTGTTTCTGGTCTTACCTTTAAGAACACCAATTGCCTTTTAAAAACATGAACACACTTAAAGGACTTCTCAAAGAATATAATTTATTTGAAATATTTAATATATTTAAATATTCGAATAAATTATTTCAAAAATCTCTAAAAAATGTGCACTATATCTTCAAAAAACAAATATAATTCTGGACAATCCCGTCTTCAGTCCTCATTTAATATTCCAAATATCAAAATCAAAAACCTAACCTATATCTCCCACGTGTTAAAAGACTTAAGCTTCGAAATACAGATCAACTATATAATTCAAGATTGATCTATGTTCTAACAAAATCAAAGAACAGTGTGAGTTATTTTAAGGTTTATTTAAATTCATTGACATTCTATAATGAGATTTATTGAAGCCAAAATATAATTATATATAAAATAAAATAGAAAGGCCTTTTACTTGATAGAAGAAATATAACAAAATTTGAATATTAAAACAAATTGAAGTATGTTTATCTTCTACAATTTTAATTTCAAAAAAAAAATTTCATTCAAAAAACTTTTAGAAAAAAATTTATCGCCAAATCTTTATTTCAATAAATCAATTGTTACGGTAGCAGCATGAGGTATAGCACCATCTTGTTGGAAGCAAAACACTTCTAGGTCGATACCGTTCAAATTTTGAAACAAATAATCATTGATCATCGATCTGTAACGAGCACCATTCACTGTAACATTAGCTCCAGCATCGTTTTTAAAGAAATATGGACTGATCATGCCTCCAGCGTGTAAAGCACACCATACAGTGCATTTTTCAGGATGCAATGGAACCTGCAGAACTTCTTGAGGATTATATATCCATATACGGAAATTTTACTTGTTTACATAGCCGTTCAACCAAAAATGAGCTTTATTACTAAACACAATTTTACGATAAAAAAGTTGATCAACTTCAAGCTGTTCTAGGGCCCAATCAGCAAACAAACGACGTTTATTATGGTCAAGTGGCTTTATTTTTTGAATCAGTTGGATCTTGTATGGATGTAGACCAAAATCTTTACGCAAAATTTGTGGATGCACATAGTCCAACTTATTGTGAACGTCGACGAATAGACAAATCTGGATCATCATTAACACTATGACTTACAGAAGCGATATTTTCTTCTGTAAATACAGTTCTTTGTCTTGTTGTTGTTGTTGCATCGAGTAGAGAAATTATTGTCCGAAATCTATCGATAGTTCGACGAATAAGCTGCTCTGATGGACGATTATGTAAACCATAAATTTCACTAAGTGCTCTATAAGTTTGAAGAATAGAACACTGATTCTGAAAATGAATTTGAACAATTTGTAAACGTTGTTGCGGCGTGAGTCTTTCCATAATAGTCAATGCGCACTGGACAGTAATGTCAAAACAACATGGATTCTACCTTCTGTCAAATCACAGTTATCCCTATTGAAAGTTCTATCACTCTAAAAAAACACCCGATACATCAACCTCATTCCAAATGAACCATAGTTTCAATAGTTAACTATAGTTTTAAACAATTTTCAAATCGCGTGAATCAATATATAACAATAAATTAAAAATCGTGCACTAACGTGAAATCAGAAGCTTTTGCTGGCTCATTCAACAATCCATTTTCCCTGAAAATTATAAATCTGTGGATTAATTCTTTAAGAAGCATATGATGAATAAAAACACAGAATTTTGTGTTCTGTCATCTAAAAATCAGTCAAAAGTCGTTTTTTGCCATTTTAGAACTATTCTTGTGAAGAAACGGAAAATCTCATGAAATTGAAAAGGTACATGCAGCTAGAAAAAATTCGGAAAAATATGAACAAAGCTTCATATATAATACTTTCTATAGTTTTTGCCGCACTCAAGAAGGACAAAAATTCCACATCTAGATAATTAGTTTGGACTCGATAAGATTTGTACGTGTTTACGGGTGAACCGGCCGACCGGAGAGAATTATTTTTTATCTCGAATTCTTCATCAGACAGTCCAATTTTGTCGCCCGCGGCCATTTTTGGCTCAAAATTCTAAAATTACAGACATTTGAGAAAAACGGTAGCCATGCCGTCCCCTGGAAAAAACGTGCAACAGCTTTGTAAAAATTGTACCACAGAAACCCGTTAAAATTGACAACAAATTGATATATTGGCTTGAACTTGGAAACACTTTTCAGATTTCTTTTGGACGTTAAATAAGAAACGCGAAACGTGTTAAAAGACGTGTTAAAAGGAGAATTCTGCTTGAGGTTTATTCTCCTGAAAGGTACGCTGAAGGTTTCCAAGGATCTCGTTCCTCCTCTAGGTATTTAAGTCGACAGTGTCATGAACAAGAAGTTGCCCTTGCTTTTACTGAGATTTGAATAAATTTGCGAACTTTATGAGTTTCCTAGAAAGCTCTTGTAATATTTAGATAATAATATCAAGAACATCTGGAAAAGTCTGCCATTTAGTGACACTATAACAAAGACAAAGAATAATTCTAAACTTGGTTTGACTGATTGATAAACTTGAAAAAACAACTTCAGAATGATTGTTGAATTATCAAAGATGCACTTAGGTAATTGTTGCAACATTAGCATCGATGAGGAAATTGCACGAGTTCTCCTCTAATAGTTCCTTCAATCTCAGTGGTCTAAACATCGGTTATCTATGACCTATGGTAATCTATGGCAAATCACGTATGTACCGCTCTTCTTCTTCCGCGTACCGTCACCTAATTCGCGATTGTCCATCTCTCTCACGCAGCTTCTCGTTATATAACCGCAGGACCATCGAATAAACATTTAAAACTGACACACGGGAGATCCGGGACCATGGAAATACAAACTACGTCGACGCTGGTGCGGACTCAACCTTCGAATTTAATAGAACTAATCACTTCCTATAATCGCGCCGAGCTGCCGTGTTATGTACGAGTTGGCCTTGATACCTGCTCGTAATTATCCCACTGAGCCGCGGCACCCTACTCTTTTCTCTTCTACCTGTGCTGGACTGGGTCTAGCGATCTGACCAGCGATTGTGGAGCCGTTTGGGCTCACATCGCATCGTATCGATTGACGCATCTTTGGGGTAACAACAAGAAATTATCCCTTAAGATGAACAGTAAATGGCAATGAATGTAGAAAATTTTATTTCTCAACACTTGATTACAACACTATCAAAAACTTACCGGGATCGGTAAGTGAAAGTAAATATGTATATGTATATATATATATATATATATATATATATATATATATATATACATTCTGTCAAGAAAGTACCGGGAATTATCGATTTAAATCTGGCGGGGCAATGAGGCAGGTAAAAATTTTTTTTACTAGGTTGGTATCACTGTCCTTAATTACTATGCCAAGCTTGAGCGAGATCTGTCAACTAGTGTGTTTGCAACAGCTGATTAAGTCAGTCGATGTCAGAGTGCGTGCCGATTTTTACTATGGGTGATTACGTTGAGCAAAGAATTTGTTTAAAGTTTTGTGTTGCAAATGAATTTTCGTGTGCCGATGCATTGAAAATGTTGCAAAAGGCCTTTGGTGATAATGCTCTATCGAAAACTCGTGCATATCAGTGGTACAGAGCCTTCAAGGACGGTCGTGAAGTGGTCGCCCATCGACGGCTTCGATCGAAGATAACGTCGATAAAATTAAGGAAAGGGTGCTGGAAAACCGTCGTACCAGCTTGAGAGAGATAGCACATGATCTTAAGATATCCCACGAGTCCGCACGTACGATTTTGATTGATATTTTGGGCATGAGAAAGGTGGCCGCACGACTCGTACCGAAAGACCTGAATTTTCTTCAAAAACGTCATCGCGAACAGGTTGCTTCAGACATGCTGGATCGCTGTAATTCCGATTCTACATTCATGGAACGCATTATAACTGGTGATGAGACCTGGGTCTACGAGAACGATATGCAAACAAGCCAGCAATCATCGGAATGGGTGCAAAAAATGAGCCGAAACCGAAAAAACCACGCCAAAGCCGCTCGAAAATGAAGGTGATGCTCATTGTTTTCTTCGATATCCGTGGCGTGGTGCACTACGAATTCATTCCAGAGGGTCAGACGGTAAGCAAGGAGTATTACCTAGGCGTTATGAAACGTTTGCGTGAGCGTATCCGTAAGAAGCGGCCAAATTTGTGGGCGAACGTTCGTGGCACCCGTTTTGAGTCGATTGAAGCCATAAAACAAAATTCGGCGCGAGAGCTTAAGTCCATCCCGGAAAGCGCCTATAAAAAATGTTTCGATATTTGAAAGTGCCGTTGGCATAGATGTATTGGAGCAAATGGAGCCTATTTTGAAGGCGACCCAATAAATTTTGACGATTAAATGTAAAAATGTTGTTTTAATTGAAAATTCCCGGTACTTTCTTGACAGAGTAGTATATATACATATAAAGTCTTTCATTAAGAATGATAGGATTTTAATTTTAAATAAAACAGCAAAGGTATTAACATAGCAACTCAATTCTTGCTTAATTTTGGAGCTTGAACAAAGCAGTTATGTTTGGAATAAGATATCGTTCAAATTTCCACGACGTCTTCGTTGACAATGTCGCACCTTATTGCTCTAATCTTTTATCATTCTGTGCAATAATTCCGGCTTTATTTCGCCAATAACTTGACAACTATTCTCTTTCAACTGATCCAAAGTCTATAGCATGTTGGAATAGACTTGTGATTTCACATACCTCTAAAAAAAATAATCAAGAGACGTCAAATCACATGACCTTGGCAGCTAATTCTCAAATCCTCGTCGTGAAATGATCCTATCGTTCAACCGTTTCCTTAGCAAACCGAGCAGAGCATCAGCTATATGGCATGTTATAGGCATATTAACTGTATTAAGTAAGCCATTCAACCAAAATGTGACTTGTCTGAGAAGATGATATTTTGAGCAAATTCCGGATCATATTCCAAGTGCTTAAGGGCCCAGTCAACCAACTCTCCACGCAATATGTAATCAATTGGCTTTAGTTCTTTATTCAATTCGACTTTGTAAGTATGCAAGTCCAGATCCTTATCCAATATTCTCCAAGCTCTGTTTCTATGGACTATTTTCACAGCACCAGTTTCGCTTCAGATCATCAAATTCACCGACGATGACTTAGATCACCTAACATCTGATATCTATAGAATCAGAGGCAGAGGTAAATATGCCACTGAAACATTCTAGGACATAGCAAAAGCTTTCAGTTCTATAACGAAACACTACTCAGCGATCTTAGAGAAGTCGGGATTGGTAACAAGGCATTGAAGTGGTTCACTAGCTTCCTTACAGATAGGAGACAGAAGGTCGCTCTGGAGAGTTATGTAAGTACATGCAGACCAATCAATTATGAACCTTGCTAATGTAGTTATCTTCAGAGCGTGACAGTGTATAAATACCTCGGAATCATTATTGACGACTCTTTGAACTGGGAACGGCATATCAGCAAGATGCACAGCAGACTCATGAAGTTCATCCAAATTTTTTATTAGCTTCGATCAGTTTTGTATATTGAACATGTCAAAATTGTATATCACGTCCTGCTCTAGTCGATCCTGCAATATGGAAAAACTACTTGTCCTGCAGAGAACAATTATACAAATTTTTTTTCAAAGACCTCGCCGTTGTGACTTTTTACCAGCATCAAACTATTTACCCTCAAGTAACTCCTAGCGAAGAAATTACTTATATTTTACCATAAGCATCCGTAACTGATTTCTCGGCAATCAGGTTTTGCTGGGCAATGTACCAAATCTGAAACCTCATTTAACCCTCACTAAAACGAGTACACTTTATATGCTTTACATTCTGCTAAAAACTGTGATCCTGAAAATAAGAAATCCTAGGAGCGCTTATAGCAAGAAAGTTTTGTCTTGGAGCATCTGGAGGGGCACAGAGACTGGCGACTTTAAGCCATGATTTTGGAGCATTTACATATGAGCTGCATATTATTTGAAATCGAATCTTGTCCAACACTACAAGGATAGCCTAGAGTTGGACGATATTCTTCGTAAGAATATATTAAGTTGAAAAAATTTTAATTTGAAAAGAATGTTTCGATCTTTACTTGGTGGAAACTCATTTTAATAAAAAATATATAAAAGACAGTATTTTAATTTTCACGAAAATGTTTAATACAACAATTGTTTCAGAACGATGTGGCTTCTTCAGGTATCTACATTTTACTGACTATTTCTTTCATTCATTTGTTCATTCAAGTCTGAGGAAGCCTCAGTTATTGCGAACGCCGTGAAATCGAAAAGTTTGGCTCATGGAGAACACTGGCTACTGCAGCTGCAATTTTTTCTTGATTTCACGCGTTTCATCCTCTTTTTGGTGGCTTATTGTCTTGTCATGATGAAACTCCACACTATAACAAATATACCTGGAAATAAGGAAAAATGTATTAGAAACCCAGACATCGTCATTTGAAGCAGTTCAAAGTAGATGCCAATATAAATACACTTATGCCAATGAGGAATACAATCATCAAACCGTTTTTTAAATAAGTTTTCAGGAATTGACTTCCCTATTCGCCGCGAATTCTCTTTGACTACGGTGATTGTTCGATATAATTTGTTGGATTTTTGGCCAGAGATTCGTTTACAATGATAGACTAGTCTTTCGGCATTAGTCAGATTCATATCAAGACAACCATTTAAAATGGTTGGAATATATGAGTAAGACACAAATATATCAGCGGCTATTTCTCTCAGATTCGAACGACTATTTTCATTAAATGAAATTTAAAAAAATAAAAAAGTTTATTTCCACAATCAGTTATAAACTACAATTGTTTCGCCAACACTGTTTAAATCTTGAACAGTTCAAGATGTAAACTTGACAAAGTCACAGTTTGGCGAAACCATTATCGTTAATAATAAATTGCGGAAATAATCCATTTAATTCAAACGAATTTCCATCAAGTATAGATCAATTCAATTAGATTTTCGAGTATTTTCAATCTACATTTTCTTTGCTTTAAGTTCAGTTGAATGGCCAGTCAGATCGAGACAAGTCTTCCACTTCATCTCAACCTCTTTGAATGCACTATAGTTCTTATAAGTCGGTTCACCGTAAGGCTCATGTCACATTTTCAGTGCTTCCACGCATGAAAAAGTTTTTTTCCAACAAAATGGTGCTCTGCTACACTATGTAGACCCAGTACCTACGTCACTTTCTGAGAGAATGGCCTCCAAGATTTCCTTATTTGACACCTTCAAACTTTTTTGTTGGCTCATTTGAGGAGTGTTGTGTTCAAGACATTACCTATCCGAAAAAACCACCTGAGGGTGGCAACAACCCCTCATTTTTTTAATAGGAAAGAGATGGCGGATGTGGTTTAGTTGAGAAGTTTTTTCTGATCTCTACACGTCGCAGTTGAAATTTTCAACTTCCAATATTAACTCATCATATTTTTTACGTATATACTAATATTATTGCATGAGATGTAAGAATAACTATGTAAAAATAAAACTGTTATTTTTAGGGGAAACAACTTCGTAACTTCTATGTTCTATGTTCTATGATCTATGTTCTGGTTCTAAGATTTTAACCTAAAACTGATAGCTGTTAGAAATGTGAATTGAGAAACCCGAAGAAATAGCATTGTTTCTGATTTCTTCCAGGTTAGTAAGCTATTTTTTTCTTTGTGTGTTATTATTTTATTTTGTGTATGTTATTCTGGTATATTTCAAACTAAAGAAAATAAATTCTTCCAGAATCATGACATCAAATGGTCTATTTCTTCAATTATAGAAATAAAGATTGATTACATTCTTATAACTATATGCCAATAAGTTACGCCCAGCGATTCACGCATTTTGAATTTTGAAATATAACACAGGTGCAAGTTGTACTATTCCCGATTCAAAGAGCTTTCTGTTACCATAGGTCAAACTTCTTATCATTTATATTGAAGTTTAAATGATAATTATTAATCACTTTGCCCAATTCGACCTGTCATTATTTATAAGGACTTTTAATGACAAAGATAATCATCACGTAAATTTCGAATTAAAATTTGCTGAATACATATCTTTCGATGAACAAATACCGTTCAAGTACAAAAATCACTGATAAAAAATTATCACGATAAAAATCTGCAAAATTCATGATTTCGTTAGAAAGCCAATATCCCCTTTATTGATATTGTTATGAACAAGCTGTCTTTTAAATAAGTTGACTATTTACCACAAGATAATTGAAATAATTTTTCTAATAATGATTTAATAAATTTCAAAAATAGGTAAATATTCTCTGCCGACATTTTATATGACTTGTATTCTATTCTCCTTTATACTTGAATCTAAACACCCTGTACCTCTTTGTGAGTTTTCACTTGTCTACAGACGAAATGATGGTTCAAAAGTGCGGTCATAAAAATGTGAAAACAATTGATTTTTTTTGTTAGGAAAACATAATATTTTCTAAAAACTTGTCTTGAATTTATTGTATATAGTTTTGGTAATCAAAAGCAGTTTGAAAAGTCCAACCAAAGCATATCTTATTGAACTCACTAGAATATTAGTAATATGTTGATAATTAAGGTAATATTTTTGTCTTGAATACTCTATATATAATTCATGAAATATACAGATGGAAACCTTATAGCAAGAACTTTTACTAAAAGAAAGAAAATTGGTTCCAAATGATAGTTAAAACTCTTCTTTTGTTCTCAAAACATTCTAGTTGAAATTAAACTTCTCAACTAAATCACATCCAACATCTCCTCCCTATTCAAAAAATGTTGGGGGTTTTGTTGCCATCCTCAGGTGGTTTTTACGGAACAATGTCTTCATAGGAATTCTTTCTTCTTAATACAGAATTTGAAAATTATTTTTGGATTTCTCAAAACTCTTAGGTTCTTGAGTTTGGGTGGTTCAAGTGTCAGTTCAACATCACCATTTGACGGTAAGTTCAATATTACATTATTTCGTGAATAATTAACCGATTTTCAACTGGGTTATGTACAGAACATATTTTTTTTAAATCTTCGAAATCTCTTCGTTTCTGAGTTCTGGGGGGGTCAAATTTTCGTTGAGGCACCCCGTATATTCTTGTAAACAGAGTTTGGTACCTACTTAAGAAGATGTTTTGACTTCAAATACTCACTTCATGAAGACATGGTATAATAAAATTATTGTTGTAAAAAGAAAATAAAAATTAGTTAGATTGTTTTATTTTATAGATTTCAAGATGAATTTCCGTCAATGAAAAAACGAAACAACCGAAGTATTGATTATACAATAGTAGATAATGTTGTTGTCATTAAATAGAAACGTTTTTTTCTAGACAGTATTTATTTTAATTCCGATAATATTTTAAGGATTTCCAGAATTTTCTGATTTTAAATTGTTTTCCAATACGTAAAGAAAATTCTTGAAAATTCAAAATGCAGTGGACAATAATTTAATGTTTAAAACCCCTGTTAAGTGTTCAAATTATTCGGTTTCGTATTTTTAGATGAGTCCCAATTAGATTTCAAACAAATAGATACGTATGAATCCATTCGAAAAGACTCAACACTGATAGTGAACATCAATCGAATACAAAACTAATTAATATGTTCCTCAAAAATTACCTAGTATCCAAGTTATCTCAAAGTACCATTGTTCTTAGGTCTTAATGAATTAGATTACCCAACCTCTAATTCCTGTTATTAAAATTTATCGTGAACGTAAATATCGTATTATAATTCAGTCATAATTAAATTCAAATCGTTTTCCACATACGTCATAATTAGGCCATTCAGAAGTTGTTTTCGAAAATAGCCGGTTGCACTTTCCACCAAGATCACAGATAAGGACGTTTTATCATAGAATCGATGTGGATGGGTACGTTCGGTAAATTCCGTGATGATTTGTAGATCTGCGGGAGTGATTAGCGTGCGATATGGTTATTTAAAACAAACACAGCCTAATTATTTTCGAATGGATTCGAAGATAGGGCACGGTCGTAGGTTACAATGTATCGATAGAGACAGAATTGGGCACGAATTAATCTTGGTTTGGCCGATTACGATTAGTTTCAGAAATTGTGAAAAACGATATTTTATTGTAGTAGGTACGAGTGATATGGAAAGAGGCTTGTTTACTGTGATGAATATGATAGGTTCAAAAAGCTCCTCATCGGCCCAACATTTTTTTCCAATAATCGTTAGGTCGTTGATCGGATTTTTGTCTTAAGTTTTGTACGATAACAAATTCTGATTTCGTTATCCTATGAAACTGGTTTTGGTTCTATTATCTCGAGCTATAAAAAAACTCAAAATATTCTGTACTATTCTGTGTACAAGAAATGACACTAGGATTTCATTTTACTACACTTGGCAAGAAGTTCCTAGTTTAAAAGATCTTTCGATAGATTTGGAATATAAAAATATTTTCCAAACATTCGTGGCTATTCTAGAACAAGGGTAGAGGGCACTGGGATGTTAAACAATTATTATCTGCTTGCAAGTAACCAAAAATCGTTAAATGCAGCAGAAGTATGATTCCTCTTCAGTTGAAAACATTGATTAGCTAGTTCGTTGCACGTATCAGAGTTCCAACCATCCAGATGTTCTTATTTTATATATTTTTAAGTGAAACTGGTATGACAGCATTACTTTGGTTCAGCTTTAATGATTTATCCAATGTTTTTTTTACAGTGATAGAACTTTCCATAGGGATAACTTTGATTTGACAGAAGGTAGAAGCCATGTTGTTTCGACATTTCTGTTCAGTAAGCATTGACAAATTATCATGGAAAGACTCACGCCGCAACAACGTTTACAAATTAATGACATTTATCTTCAAAATCAGTGTTCTATTCGCCAAACTTATAGAGCACCTCCTGAAATTTATGGTTTACATAATCGTCCATCTGAGCAGCTTATTCGTCGAACTATCGATAGATTTCGGACAACATTTTCTCTACTCGATGCAAAAACAACAAAAAGACAAAAGAAAATATCGCGGCTATAAGTTATAGTGTTAATGATAATCCAGATTTGTGTATTCGTCGACGTTCACAATAAGTTGGACTATGTGCATCCACAAATTTTGCGTAAAGATTTTGGTCTACATCCATACAAGATCCAACTGATTCAAAAAATAAAGCCACTTGACCATAATAAACGTCGTTTGTTTGCTGATTGGGCCCTAAAACAGCTTGAAGTTGATCCACTTTTTTATCGTAAAATTGTGTTTAGTAATAAAGCTCATTTTTGGTTGAGCGTGAAGATCTTGGTCTACACCCATACAAGATCCAACTGATTCAAAAAAATGAAGCCACTTAACCATAAAAAGCGTCATTTGTTTGCTGATTGGGCCCTAGAACAGCTTGAAGTTGATCTATTTTTTTATCGTAAAATTGTGATTAGTTATGAAGCTCATTTCTGGTTGAACGGGTATATAAACAAGCAAAATTGCCGTATATGGAGTGAAAACAGTTCTCAAGAAGTTCTGCAGGTTCCATTGCATCCTGAAATATGCACTGAATGGTGTGCTTTATAGGCTGGAGGCATCATCGGTCCATATTTCTTTAAAAACGATGCTGTAGCTAATGTTACAGTGAATGGTGCTCGTTACAGATCGATGGTCAATGATTATTTGTTTCAAAATTTGAACGGTATCGACTTAGAAGTCTTTTGCTTCCAACAAGATGGTGCTACACCTCATGCTGCTACCGTAACAATTGAAAGAAAGATTTGATGATAACATTATTTCGAGAAATGGTCCAATTAATTGGCCTCCAAGATCATGCGACATAACCCCACTGGATTATTTTCTATGTGGTTATGTCAAGTCATTAGTTTATGCTGATAAACCAGAAACAATAGAAGCTTTGAAAGCCAACAGAACTCGTGTGATGAAATAAGGCCTGAATTACTCGAAAAAGTGGTCCAAAATTGGTCTAGTCGAATGCGGTTTCTCAGAGCTAGTCGTGGTGGACATATGCCAGAAATTGTTTTTAAAACATAAATGTCATAAAATTATCTTTCGAATAAAACAAAATTGGCTTCATTCTTAATTTAGATGTGTTTTATTTGAATTGAAAGTTTAACCACTCTAAAAAAAAACCGATATATTTGGTGAGCGCCTATTATACCATTGATAATAACTTCCGATAACTACCGTAAACTAGAGACTTAAAGTTTTCAAGTTAAATTTGACAAAATTTGTTAATGTTCCCAAGAAATATTTCCATAAGTAATTATGTTTTCTAAATATCACAGAAGAATTAAGAGAATTATAATATTACGGTATCGCACTGACACTATCTTAATCACAAATAAGAAGATACTTGAAAAATTTTGGAAAATAATTAACTGATGATACATTTTATTAATGAGCCATAAGTAATACATGGGTAACACACATTTGGTTTTATTTAGAAAATATTGAAAACTTATTTCCAAAGTGGTTAATATTCTATCCGAATAATTTGTCAAACGTGTTCGTGAAACTGGATCGTTATTTGATAAAAGAACCCGTTCACGTTCACACCTGAAAACATTGCTGCTGTAGCTCAAAATGTGACTGAACGTCCATCAACATCAACTCGTCATCATGTTCAAGAACATTTCTCGCACTTCTCTCAGGAGAATTTTGCTAATAAACCTCCATTTATTTTAAGATCCACATTAAAGTGGAGAAATTAAATTCACATATATTGTCGAATGATGTACGTGCAAATATATAATCATGCATAAGATTGATATTGATGTTGATATTGTAGTTGATATTGATGTTGATATCAATGCCGATATTGATATTGATGTTAATGTTGATATTTATATTGATATTAAAATTGATATTGATATTGATGTTGATATTGATGTTGATATTGATGTTGGTATTAATATTGATACTCCTGGATCTTCTATGAAGATCCCTCAGAAGCTTTAATGTATCTCGTGCAAGTTAGGAGATAAGATGTGTTCTGTTTAGGTCTTGTTACTATATTCTTCAACCATCTTAGGTAAACACCACCCAAACACTGTTAATTTTTGACGCAACAGTGAAATGGTGGCCGGTCATCCATAGAGAAAATTGCTTTTCTTTCATGATGCGAAATTGCAGTGAAGAAAAACTCCACTTACGAGTTGAGCATTTAAATCACTACACCACCGATGCTCATTATTTCACAGATTCTGTAAAATTAAATGACTGTTCTTTGAATACTGTAAATATATGACTATTATCAGAACTCGCAGTATCGAGTCAAACAGACAGGAAATATGTATTATTTGTCTTATTATTTATTGATGAATGACATTATCCTAATGGTGCTGGTTCATACAATTGTTTATATCTATTGCTAGTGATAACTCGGTTTATATTGCTGAAATGAGTCATTCAACATCTAATAAAAGTGTAATTTCAAAAATTAAGAATTTTTCAATTTTCTGTATGATCATTTTATTTTTTATAACTCTTGAGTACACAGGGCAAAATAATGTGAAAATAATGGGAAGAGGATATTTGAAAATTTTTCCCTTACTCTAAAAAATGAATTGAAACATTAAAATATCGTTTTTATCAATTTCAGCCAATTATTCCAATAAACGTCATCTAAATATTTTATGTTCTATGATCATCGGATCTTGCAGTTATACATTCTGTCAAGAAAGTACCGGGAATTATCGATTTAAATCTGGCGGGGCAATGAGGCAGGTGAAAATTTTTTTTCCCAGGTTAGTACCACTGTCCTTAATTACTATGCCAAGCTTGAGCGGGATCTGTCAACTAGTGTGTTTGCAACAGCTGATTAAGTCAGTCGATGTCAGAGTGCGTGCCGATTTTTACTATGGGTGATTACGTTGAGCAAAGAATTCGTTTAAAGTTTTGTATTGCAAATGAATTTTCGTGTGCCGATGCATTGAAAATGTTGCAAAAGGCCTTTGGTGATAATACTCTATCGAAAACTCGTGCATATCAGTGGTACAGAGCCTTCAAGGACGGCCTCGTTCCGGACGCCCATCGACGGCTTCGATCGAAGATAACGTCGATAAAATTAAGGAAAGGGTGCTGGAAAACCGTCGTACCAGCTTGAGAGAGATAGCACATGATCTTAAGATATCCCACGAGTCCGCACGTACGATTTTGATTGATATTTTGGGCATGAGAAAGGTGGCCGCACGACTCGTACCGAAAGACCTGAATTTTCTTCAAAATCGTCATCGCGAACAGGTTGCTTCAGACATGCTGGATCGCTGTAATTCCGATTCTACATTCATGGAACGCATTATAACTGGTGATGAGACCTGGGTCTACGAGTACGATATGCAAACAAGCCAGCAATCATCAGAATGGGTGGCAAAAAATGAGCCGAAACCGAAAAAACCACGCCAAAGCCACTCGAAAATTAAGATGATGCTCATTGTTTTCTTCGATATCCGTGGCGTGGTGCACTACGAATTCGTTCCAGAGGGTCAGACGGTAAACAAGGAGTATTACCTAGGCGTTATGAAACGTTTGCGTGAGCGTATCCGTAAGAAGCGGCCAAATTTGTGGGCGAACAACTCATGGATTTTGCATGACGATAACGCGCCTTCTCACCGAGCTACGATTGTGACTGACTTTCTCGCCAAAAACTCAACAAACGTGCTTCAGCAACCACCGTATTCGCCGGATTTGGCTCCCTGCGACTTTCTCCTCTTCCCAAAACTAAAATTGCCCCTTCGTGGCACCCGTTTTGAGTCGATTGAAGCCATAAAACAAAATTCGGCGCGAGAGCTAAAGTCCATCCCGGAAAGCGCCTATAAAAAATGTTTCGATAATTGGAAGTGCCGTTGGCATAGATGTATTGGAGCAAATGGAGCCTATTTTGAAGGCGACCCAATAAATTTTAACGATTAAATGTAAAAATGTTGTTTTAATTGAAAATTCCCGGTACTTTCTTGACAGAGTAGTAGAACAATCTTACTTCGACACTCTTGTAGAAGAATTTAAACACGTCTAAGAAATGATTAGGAGTACAAATAAGTTTCCGTCGTTTTTTAACACAAATTAAATATTTATTATAGAAGAACGGTAATATAAATTTATTTAAAATATTGCCCATCACTTGCAACCACTTTTTTCCATCTCTCAGGCAGCATTCGAAACCCACGTCTGAAGAACTCCTTGTCTTTTGAGGCTATCCACGAATCAACCCAATTTTTGGTATCCTCATAAGATGTGAACCGCTGCGCCGTCAGATCATGTGCCATGGACCGGAACAGGTGATAATCGGACGGTGCAATGTCTGGTGAATACGGCGGGTGAGGTAACACTTCCCAATCAAGTGTTTCCAAGTACTTTTTCACGGGAGCCGCAACATGTGGACGAGCATTGTCATGCAGAAGAATATTTTTTTAATAATTTTTTTGTGAGACTGCTTGCTGAGTGACTTCTAATGTTAGAGCGAGTTCTTTTTGTATTTGAGATGAATCTTCCTCCGATAATTCCTCCAATTCTGCATCCTCGTAAATTTTTGGCCTTCCACTGCGATCTTTGTCTTCTACGTCGAAATCACCGTTTTTAAACTTTTGAAACCACTCTCGACACTTTCTCCCACTCAAAGCACCCTCACCATATGCTTCTACGAGCAATTGATGCGCCCCAGCAGCAGATTTCTTTAAATTAAAGAAGTAAACTAATATTTCCCGCAAATGACGCTTACTTGGCTCAAATTTTCAACTCATAAAAATTATATTTTAACAATATAAAATCAATGATATTAATAGGTTATGTTGTTCTTGAATGTCCAAACTATTTTTTAAGCTGGTTATCATCTGCGAAAGCTAACCGAAACTCCGTGCCGCGCCATCTACAATAAAACGGCGGAAACTTATTTGTACTCCTAATACTATTTCATTACCAAAAATTCAAATTTTGCACATTTGTGTAACTGCAGTTTCAAGAATTTAGCCTGTCTTCAGACAACTCAAACTAGTTTTCAAACTTCAGAAATAGCCCAAAATTAAAAAGAAAAGTCTTATTGTAGGACCCAATATCTCCTAAATTGCTCATTTGAATTGACGCTGTTAATGAATTTTGTTAGATATTCGTACCTATTCAGTAAACTAAAATATTTCTATTTTTTCCAATTTTTCTCCTGAAACAGTTTCTAAAAATATTATCTTATAAGAACTTAAGTTCAAGTTTTAGTAGTTTAATATAAATTTTTATATAATAAATGAAATTATATAATATATTCGATTAAATTGAATTATACTGAAGATTGAATATCAGAAAAAATTATATACGAAGAAAAAACATTCAACTTGTCAGCAAAATAATCGAACACCACACACACCACAGGTGGTTTGTTGTTGTGACCACTACTGGCTAATTCTGAGTATCAAAATTCTGAGCGCCTATTACTGCACAAATACGACAAACAAAGAACGCGATGGTATAATTGTTAATTCGATTCTTCGCGTACGACGTTCAAGGTCGGCATAACCCACTGAACAATAAATTTCGGTGAGTGATGATCCGGCATGGAGGACCACGTAGATCTTTGACGCGATATCGGATGCGATTTGAATAAAACAACGAAGGAAAATTGTTGTTATCGATTAGACGTTTCCGGGATCGGTTATTTTAATTTCCATTTTTCTTATCTCGATTTATCGGTCGTTCTTGATCAAATAAAAACAAGGAGAAGGGTCCGATTTTATCTGACTGGCGTTTTTCATAGCAATCTTCGTCGAACAATGGGCGATAAGATGTTTTTCGATGGCGGTGGAGGATCGAATGCCTACTTTAGAACTTTGACGATAGAATACTTGAATTGAGAAATAAAATAATGCAGATAAAGTATCAACTGTAAAACTTTAATCTTTAACTTCTTCCCTGAAAAATTTATCTTCAATATTATTCAGTCGCAAGGAATAATACAAAGCCATCAGTTTCCTTCCAGTTTTCACGTAAAAAAATTTATGGATAGACTTGTTAGCTAAGTTCCTTTCAGCTATGGATATGACATCTGAAACATCTTCTCTGAGAGTAATTTATGCTTGTATGTTCTCTTAGGAAGCAATCACTTTTTGAGTTCCCCGATCGTCGAAGGCCTTTTCAGAATGTTACATTTTGAACTGAAGCATTTCGGTTGAAAGCATTGTATGAATTATGACTTCATCTATTGTTGTGTTAATGTGTTAAGGTGTAATTTTTGAAATGTGTGTTTTCTGGAATTATGCAACGTCATATATATAAAGATATGTAAAGCAGAAAAACTTTCACAGAAACGTTTCAACTTTTGAAACAAGCTCATAGAGGTGTGGTGCTCTGAGTCTTACGTAATATAATGAATTATTTTCACGATTTAAAAGTGATCGTCAGGCAAGACGATCCTCGAACTGTAGGACCTTCAACTTCAGCTGATGTGTTCCACGTTCCTAGCCTTAAACAAATTTGCCACCCTATTTACAGCAGTCTTCGCAATGTCAGTCACATGTTCCCCCCAACAGACCGAAAAATTGACAGTCACGCCAAGAAGATGCATGCACTTGGCTGAAGCACCTGATTTTCCATCATCGACTCAGACGAAGAGAATTTTCCGGGAAAAAGTTGTTGTTTGGGTCTTCGAGGCATTGAATTGCACCAAATCTGCAGACCTCTTTCATTTATCTTTTTGAGATCTTCGTTCAGATCAGGAATCGTTTGGTTGGAGATGAGATTAAACGGTGCTCAAAGGTTTTCCACTGATGAAAGAAGACATCATGCGCGAAGCGCACAATGTGGTTCTCAGTCATACTAAGTAGATCGTTTATGTGGTTCAGAAAGATGGTGGGTGGCAAAACTGAGCCTGGGCGTACTCCAAAGTTCACGTTGAAACTACGGGAACTGACAACATCCGCGACCACATGAATGTTTCTGTTGGTAAGGAAACTCTTCATCAAATCGCAGAGACTCCCTGGAAAACCATACGAACATAGCTTATTCAGAGTAGTGCAGTTCCTCTGTTGTAATTGTTAAATACGTTTTCAGTTGTAATTTAGACTCTTTGATGAAATTATTGTTCAAGTTTTTCTCGTAATAAGGATAACATTTTTTGTGATGATTATTCCACGTGTTTTTCGAATTTTCATGAACCACTGTCACATATCAATAAAATAGCCGAACAAACTGAAAATATTTGAGCCAAATAAAGTGTTTCGAAAAATTTGAATTTTTTTTTAGGAAAAGGAAGGAGATACGAAAGAATTCCAAAAAAAAATTTTGAAATGCAACAAATTTTTTTTCATATTTTAAACTACCGGTGGCTCCCCATAGAAAAATTCTTAAGGGAAAAATGGGACATTGCTTCAGAAAATATATCATCCTAGAGGTTTTCACATGTAATTTACATGTCGAATAATGTAGACCTTAATGTGTACTATCTTTGCCAAATTTCAGTTGAATATCAACAAAATAGCAGATGTTTCGAGGAAAACTTCGGAAAGCTCCAAACTTTAATACCTGAAACAAAGCATTTGCAGACCCATGTTATTGAAACTTTTATTCTTGAAATCATCCAAGTAATCACCCTCCCAATTCAAGAACATTCGGTATATGAAAAATGGAAAACTGAAATATCATGATATGTTTAGGAAAAATACACATTACTTATTTCTGGAATCTCTCAGCGTAATGCTTTATCAAAAATTGAAACTGTATAGGAAATAAGTCCTAGAGGATATCAACATTGTTAATGCACAGTGATTTCAAGGAAAATTTAATAGTTCAATTAGTTATGTTGCTGTCGATTTCGTAGATATTGATGCATTTATATTGTGCAGTAATGAAATGCATTTGAAGATAATGAAAAACGATTTTTCAGTAAACTGTGATGTAGGTTTTATCTATGCATATTTGTATTATTGATCATTTCATCAGAAATTCATTTGCTCTTGAAAGGAATAATGAGTGTTGTAAAATTTCCAAGACATGAAATCAAATAAGAATCGTGTTCTAATGATTTGATAAAATATAAGAGATTGATCTGAACATTATCAGTCTGGTGAAAAATTTTGTTGAATCTTTTGAATCAAATTTATGTTTCAGTGAATTATGATCGAATGATATTCTTTAGTTTTTAAAATGAATAAGTCAACTAATATAAATATGCCCATAAGAAATGAAAATTTTTCAATATAATAAAAATCAGACAAATTCAGATTCGGAAGATTATGATTTATCTTTATTCATTAAATTTTTGACAATTTTTGTATTTTCGGAATATTACAAAGTCAAAATCAACCTTTACAATATTCTGCATCAAAATTTTTTGATACTTTAACGTTGAAAAAATCAATGAGCAACTTTTCTGTATCGTGACTTATTCTCTTGAAATTGTTAACTTAGTTTAAAAAAATATATATATTACTGAGACTTCGCTCACATAACTTCATATACGAGTAAACGTTATATTTTATATATATATAATTTAGTAGGCTACTATCAGTTGTAGTAATATTCATTAATATCAAGTAAGTTGTGTCAGAATCTTGATAACAAATATTTCCATAACGGCCATAAGCGAAATTCATATCTACCATTTCAGCATTTGTATAATTTACCATTCTATTCACTGTATTTTAATGAATACCTCATGAAGATTATATCACAACAATAGAAATATTTGTTAACATAACTATATTTGACAGCTGTCTACTTAATTTTATCAACAAAGTATCTACTTGTGGAAATTTTTGACCATTTTTTTATTTTTTGAAATCAAACTAACTATTTCAGAAGAAAAAGTCAGTACCTAAAAATGTTGTAAGTGTTAAAATTTGAATTTATTTCAAGTTTTTTTTTCTATATAGTATCTGCATTTCACAAGATATTCAACTGAAATTTGACACTACCATTGTAATTCAGAGTTTACACCAGGTGACATGCCAATTTTGATTGCAAATCTACAGGGTGATTTTTTTCTGGAACACTGTCCCTTGTTTTACTCCAGAACTTTTTTCTCGTGAGCCACCGTTAGTTTGAAAAATTATAAGGAGATACTTTATTGTTATACCAAACTTTATGGTCTTTTGTAGTTTTGTCTTATTTGCTACCGATTTCGATGAAAAAATTTTGAACCGTTCTCTCGAAATCTTCAGAAAATCCGAATGGTCATAAAAATCCAGTCAGTAAGCTGCTGTGAATAAATTCATTATTAGTTTTATGGTTATTTTTCCGATCTGTAGCTATGATTCATGAAGGTTCGATAAACTCGTATAATCATCACAAAAAATGTATTACTACAAGAAACGCAAAGCTCAGAAATTAATCATAACAAAAAAACATAAGTGACAACAAAGGAACTGAACTACAGCAATTGTTGAAAATGTCCTCCTCCAACCGTCATACAAGCTTCTGTTCTTCTTCAAATAGACGATCGAACTTTTTTCAATCACTCCCGGAATATTCCTTACTGTATCAAACGCGTCTATTATACAATTTCTCAGTTCGTCTACGGTGTTTACTGGCATTAAGTACACTAGAGATTTCAGATGGTCCCATAAAAATAAATCTAAACTATTTAAGTCTGGGGATCTGGTGGGACATGCCTAATGTCCACCCCGTCTAATCCACCTGTTTTCATAATATTCGTTCAAATACTCCCTAGCCAAAACTGAAAAATGGGCAGAAGCACCGTCGTGCATGAACCACATTTCACGTCTTAGCATAAAAGGTAAATCATACTATAACAAGGGCAAATCGTTTTCTGAAAAATATCTGTATGATTGACTAGTAAGTCGACCTGGTAAGAAGAAAAGACTAATCAAATAATCGCCAATATTAACGCCCCACACATTTATTGAAAATTGATCTTGATTCATGAGAATTCTCTTCAGCCCATATATGTTCATTACGGAAATAAAATTGAAGTTCTTGAGAAATAGGCTTCATCAGTGAATAGGATTTGGCAATCAAAATACAGATTGTCTAATGGTCTATTGAGGTACCACTGACAAAAAATAATACTGGGATGAAAATCTCGAGGCAGGAGCACCCTCTAAATATGATAAGAATATACATTCTGTCAAGAAAGTACCGGGAATTATCGATTTAAATCTGGCGGGGCAATGAGGCAGGTAAATTTTTTTTTTCCTAGTTTGGTACCACTGTCCTTAATAACTATGCCAAGCTTGAGCGGGATCTGTCAACTAGTGTGTTTGCAACAGCTGATTAAGTCAGTCGATGTCAGAGTGCGTGCCGATTTTTACTATGGGTGATTACGTTGAGCAAAGAATTTGTTTAAAGTTTTGTGTTGCAAATGAATTTTCGTGTGCCGATGCATTGAAAATGTTGCAAAAGGCCTTTGGTGATAATGCTCTATCGAAAACTCGTGCATATCAGTGGTACAGAACCTTCAAGGACGGTCGTGAAGTGGTCGCCCATCGACGGCTTCGATCGAAGATAACGTCGATAAAATTAAGGAAAGGGTGCTGGAAAACCGTCGTACCAGCTTGAGAGAGATAGCACATGATCTTAAGATATCCCACGAGTCCGCACGTACGATTTTGATTGATATTTTGGGCATGAGAAAGGTGGCCGCACGACTCTTACCGAAAGACCTGAATTTTCTTCGAAAACGTCATCGCGAACAGGTTGCTTCAGACATGCTGGATCGCTGTAATTCCGATTCTACATTCATGGAACGCATTATAACTGGTGATGAGACCTGGGTCTACGAGTACGATATGCAAACAAGCCAGCAATCATCGGAATGGGTGGCAAAAAATGAGCCGAAACCGAAAAAACCACGCCAAAGCCGCTCGAAAATGAAGGTGATGCTCATTGTTTTCTTCGATATCCGTGGCGTGGTGCACTACGAATTCGTTTCAGAGGGTCAGACGGTAAACAAGGAGTATTACCTAGGCGTTATGAAACGTTTGCGTGAGCGTATCCGTAAGAAGCGGCCAAATTTGTGGGCGAACAACTCATGGATTTTGCATGACGATAACGCGCCTTCTCACCGAGCTACGATTATGACTGACTTTCTCACCAAAAACTCAACAAACGGGCTTCAGCAACCACGGTATTCGCCGGATTTGGCTCCCTGCGACTTTTTCCTCTTCCCAAAACTAAAATTGCCCCTTCGTGGCACCCGTTTTGAGTCGATTGAAGCCATAAAACAAAATTCGGCGCGAGAGCTAAAGTCCATCCCGGAAAGCGCCTATAAAAAATGTTTCGACAATTGGGAGTGCCGTTGGCATAGATGTATTGGAGCAAATGGAGCCTATTTTGAAGGCGACCCAATAAATTTTGACGATTAAATGTAAAAATGTTGTTTTAATTGAAAATTCCCGGTACTTTCTTGACAGAGTAGTATGTATTGTATTTAAAGAAAAACAAATTTTTCTTGTACTGGTTCCTGGATCTTCTTCTATTTCGTTCAGAACTGCCTCTTCGAGTCGTGGTGTTTTCACACTTTGTGGTATAGCTGCATTAATATTTTTCGCAGAAAAAGATCCAGTTTCTGAAAGGCCCTGTGAATATGAGAGAACATTCAATGACCAGGCATCACTCTATTGGGACAACGTTCCATGTGAAGACGCTAAACTTCTCTTGAATTTCCATTTGCAATCTTTGACGCCTGTATTCTGAAGTGGATGAAACTCTTCTTAACAAGCGTCTCGATGTTAGATTGACTTCACGGAGACATCTTCTGACTGTGAAGTATATGTGGCATCTCGAAGACGTTGACTTGCAATTCTGTTAGTGCTGAGAGACTGTCTTCTCTTGCAGCTCATGTTCTACTACTTCTGGTTCTTTGATGAAAAATTTCAGTGGAAAAGTACCGTGCCAGTAAACGTGATATAACACTTTGGCTAACATTGGAGAAATTGGCCAATTGCACTTGTATTCGACCAACCTAAAGCATCCCAAGGGCTATGTTGGTATCGTACTCGGACATAACTTATCTTGGGATGATAAAATTCGAAGTTTAATTACGTAGAACTGTTTGATTTTATTTAAAATGAAATACAGACTGAATAGAAAAATTTTTAAAATATGCATTTCTGACATACGTGGACAAAAAACTATTAAATTTTTTAGAAATTTGATGAATCAGAAAACGGTTGTATAATTGTTATAGATTTATTTAAGAAAAAATATTGAGATGATACCGAAAATATGCATCTTCTGAAAACACGAAGATCCTTAACTTTTGACGAGCAGATTATTCTCTATACTTACGCGGAGTTTGAAATTAATCTGTCGTTTAATGCTATTTTGTCAGTATCTTTTATATGTTTTGTGATTTATACGGTAAATAAAATTATCGAACGAAAAATAATTACATTGCAAATGAAATTTCATGTGTCGAAATACTCAAAATATTACATAAGGCTTACCTTCGTATGGTTTTCTCGGGAGTCTCTGCGACTGGATGAAGAGTTTCTTCATCAATATTCATGAGCTCGTGGATGGTATCAATACTCGTGGTTTCAACGTGAATGCTGGAGTACCCCAAGGCTAAGTTTTATCGTCCACCCTCTTTCTGATACTCATAAATGATCTCTTAATAAGACCGAGAACCACATTGCTTCGCGGTTAATAGCACGCTGATGTCTTCTGTCACCAGTCACAAACCTTTGAGCACCGTTGAGTCTTACCTCCATGGATGCCAGCAACTCAATTCACTGAACGAAGATCTTAAAACGATAAACGAATGGGATCAACGGAATCTGGTGCATTTCAATGCCTCGAAGGCCCAAACAAAAACCTTCAGTGCCTCAGTCAAGGGATTCCATGCATTTTCTTGGCGTAACTATCAACTCTTCGATCTGTTGGGAGGTACATGTGACTGACATTGAGAAGTCTGCTGGGTTATTTCTTCAATGCTAAGAAATATTTCTCTGCTCCTCTGCTGAATGCAGTCTAAATCAGACTAGGACTCGAATACTGCTCTCATGTTTGCATCTCAGCACGTTATATCTTTTACAGTTCCTACAGGAAAGAGCCTGATTGACTGCCCAACTATAGCAGCCAGGAGTCGTTGAAACATTGAAGGAAAGTTGCCGACTTGTGTTTATTCTACAGATATCATCATGCTCGATTTATTCACGCAGCTAAAGGAAATCATACCAAATGCCGCAAGGTTCGCACGCAGCACTAGGGCAGTTCAACAATCACATTCCTATGCAGTTGATTTAAAAACTCCGAGAACTCCTCTTTATCTGAAGTCTCTCTTCCATTGAACTAGCCAGTTGTAGCTGATGTGTTTTCTTCAGTATATAATCTTCAACAATTAAAGATGAGAGTAAACAGGAAACAACTTTACGTTCAGGGCACTAACTAGGTGATAAAGGTAGCCTTTTTTTTCAGGCAGGTTAAACATAAAAAAACCTGATCAACTTTATCAGAAACAGATGCGTATGAGTGGTACAATACAATCCAAAACGGTTGAAAGATAGTTGAAGATTTGTATCGCTCTGGCCTACCATCAACTTTTTCAACTGAACGTAACATTGCTAAAGTAAAGAAAATGGTGATTGAAAATCATCCTTTAAATTTCAGAGAAATAGCCTTTAAAATTTCCCTGTTTTACTAATTAATTCGTACCATTTTAAACGATTTTTTGGGCATGTCTTTAAAGTAGTTTCGAAAAACCTGAGTCAGAATACTATCATTGTGAACGAATTTCTAACCAAAAACTGAAAATATCTCATCAAACAACAACCGTATTCCTCTGATATGGTTCCTGTCGAGTTCTCTATTTTTTGGATCTTTTTTAACTGAGGATAAGTAAGATTTCAGTACTAGCATTTAATAAGCGGTACCTACTAAGTTTCTGTAAGCAAAATATACCATACAGCCCTTGTTTTTCCATCGCTCATGTTTTTTATATGCAATCAAAGCTTTTATCGCTTACGCATTGACCTATGAAATTTCCATTTGATTTCAGATATCGAACAGTGAGAAGCTATGACTGGTAAACAGAATGATTTGTGAGATGATTACTTTTTTGTTATTTGTACTTAATATGGCGTCATATTCGTATCGGTGCTATTTCGGTCCAGATAATGTATCTTTCCTGGTTTGGTATTCGAGAATTGTTTGTTTCGGGAAATTTTCCTATTGTTTCAGGGAGTTATCTTGATATAAAAAACGAACGAAAACGTAATGGAATTATGAATTCCCAAATAAAATTGAACTAGATGGATAAAATATCTTATTGAATTTCAGATTTTTCAGTACATTATCGACTTACTTATCAATTTCAATGATGTCTCTTCTGAAATAGGTTTTGTCAGAAACAAACTCAAATTAAATTTTGTTAGGTATTCCCTAAGAGTGGTTCTAGAGCATAGTTTCTCAAATTTTTTTTACCCAGCCCCCACTCTGGGAATATGTTTTTTTCTAGCGCCCCCATCTCAATTTTACTTACATCTGACGTGAATTTAGAACATTATACAGGCTAACCCAACGAAAATTCGAGCCCCCCAGAACTCAAAAATGAAAAATTCTCGCAGATTTAAAAAAAAACAGGTCAACATCTGTTTTGAGGGGAACGAATTTCTATCGTGAGTTTGTTCCGAAAAAATCATCCCCATGAAGGTGGCATCAACCCCAACATTTTTTGTATAGGTAAAAGATGTCGAGTGTTGGTTAGTTTGAAAGTTATTTATTTTCTGTACATAACCCAGTTGAAATGTTCAAAATCAGTTCATTTTTCAGGAAATAATGTACTATTGAACTTACCGTCAAAAGGTGATATTGAACAGACGGTTGAACCGGCTAAACTCAAGAACCTAAGAATTTCGAAGAATCCAAAAATAATTTTCAGGTTCTGTATTAGCAAGAAAGAATTCCTATGACGACATTGTTCCGAAAAAACCACCTGAGGATGGCAACAACCCCCAACATTTTTTGAATAGGGGGGAGATATGGGATGTGGTTTAGTTGAGAAGTTTTTTCTGTTCTCTAAATATCGGAGTTGAAATTTTGAAATTTATTTATTTAATGGCAGAACAATTTGAGTTTTCGAATGTTTTTACTTCAAAAACTAGAGTGGCCAGCAAGATCAACTGATCTATCGCCATTAGATTTTGTTGTTGGGGACATTTGAAGTCCAAAGTCTATGCAACTCCACTTGAAAATCTTGCAGAACTGCGAGAAAGAATCATCACGGAATGCCAATTACTGACACCGGACATTTTCGAAAATGTCAAAACTCTTAGCTTCTTGAGTTTGGGCGGTTCAACTGTCTGTTCAACATCAGCTTTTGATGGTAAGTACAATAAAACATTATTTCGTGAATAGTGAACCGACTTTGAAAATTTTAACTGGATTTCGCCCAGAATATAAATAACTTTCAAACTAACGAATACTCGACATCTCTTCCCTATTCAAACAATGTTGGAGGTTGATGCCACCTTCTTGGTGGTGATTTTTTTGGAACAAACCCATGATGGAAATTCGTCCCCCTCAAATCAGAAGTTAATCTGTTTTTTTTTAATCTTGGAAAATTCTTCGTTTATAAGTTCTGTGTGGGGGGTCAAATTTTGGTTGGGACAGCCTTTGTAGTGGAAAACAATGCCTTTTGCAAATTCGTTGAAACCCCTTAAAATTAGGTAGAAACGACTAAATCAATGCAATATTCAAACCAATACTGTTTAATCTGTGATAGAATTCAAAGCTAATTTAAAAAAAATTATTTATAAAGGCTCTGATTCCAGTATTGCTGATCAAATATCTGACCCAATAAAGATTTTCATCATAGTCGTAAAATTTGACCGCTATCCCATTTCTGAGTATGAAATGAAGAATGAAAGAAGAATGTTTCAATGAAATCATTTAAAACGCTTACCTAATTTTGAAAAATAAATATTTTTATTAACATTCAGGAGACATGAATTTATGACATAAATAATGAGAAGGTAGAATATGATGCTTTCTATGTAATTTGTTAATATTAGGCTCGATTTTACTTGAAAACAATCGTAAATTTAGTAACGTGAAGCCGATTTCTCTTTTTAGTTATTAACGTTCCTGCAACACTAATCAACGTTCAGCTAAATTTGAAGAAGATAATGCTATGAGAAATTGTTCAAGAATTGACTACAGTTAAGAAATCGACTTCTGCAGCCATTCTTGAAACTAATTTTTAATTCTCATTTTTATTAAGCTCTATTAGGTCTTCTTTCAACTTGTATGATTCTGCTGTTGACATTTAAAAAAGGATTCAGTCAAGTATGACCATAGTCAAAATGTCCTGAAATAGTTCCTTGCAGTTTGCGTGAAGGTTTTCCAAGTGTTGGCAGTAAATAAGCCAGTCGTCATCAATCAATGATACTACTGATGAATTTGGGAAGTTATTGAATTCCCATCTGTCGATATTTCTCATGTACAGAAGAAATTTGGATAAGAAATGAACCAATGGGAGCAATGCTATTTTTGTTTTAAACCAGTTTAAATTAATCTTAAAATGAAGGTTAACATCAGTGAATAATTTATAGAGGTCTGTCAAGTAGGCACAAGGACCTAGCGTTCAATTCAAAGGAGGTCATATACATATATTACAATTATATAATTGTATAATATATATAATTATACATATATTACAGTAATAACTCTAATCAGAAAGAAATAGTGTTTTATTTTTATACGTCAAAATAATTTTAAGCAAATAGCAACATCATTTTTTCTCGTCTCGAGAAACGAGTTATGAATTCCTCTACTTGAATGGGTAGCATTGTGAACGTGGAGAAGCGCCAATCCAGTTAGGCAGTCTTATTGAAGATCTAAGCCAAGTTTTGAGCCTCCTTAGAGTGGAAATGGAGCTTTTTGCTGTGGCTACACTAACTGGTTGTGTAGCAAGAAGGCATACAAATTTTCTTATATTAAGATACATTTCAGTATCACAATTTTCTATAAGATGAGAAATCGACTGCGGAATATTCGGCTGCCATTTTACCTTGCACAGCCGATATCCTTTTATAATTACTGACACTGGAGTATTGTCTATTAGCAGTTTATAGTCGTTTGCAAGCTGTTTAACAGTTTCATTCTCTTCATCTTCATTAGTATAATCATTTTTTGGAATAATTTTAGTACTCCTGGAGACAGACGGTCCCCTAAGTCATTTATTACAGAATCTAAAAGACGGATGTATACAGCCCTGTGAAAATACTCTTTGCAGATTGAGCAAGATGGTTATTGGCTTACGTGTTTGTCGTGATACTATTCTGGAGCATTTTATATCTACATCTAGTTGCTCAGCTATCGGGTGTTCTTTTAGATTGATAGAACTTTCGATATGGATAACTGTGATTTGACGGAAGGTAGAAGCGATGTCGTTTTGACATTTCTGTTCAGTAAACATTGACAAATTATCATGGAAAGACTCACGCCGCAACAAAGTTAACAAACTGTTGAAATTTATTTTCAAAATCAGTGTTCTATTCACCAAACATACAAAGCACTTTGTGAAAGTTATGTTTTACATAATCGTCCATCAGAGCAGCTTATTCATCGAACTATCGATAGATTTCGGACAACGTTTTCTCTACTCGATGCAACAACAAAAACAGTACGTACAGAAGAAAATATCGCTGCTGTAAGTCATAGTGTTAATGATAATCCAGATTTGTTTATTCGTCGACGTTCACAACAAGTTGGACTCTGTGCATCCACCACATGGAAAATTTTGCGTAAAGAACTTGGTCTACACACATACAAGATCCAGCTAGTTCAAAAACTATAGCCACTCGACCATAATAAGCGTTGTTTGTTTGCTGATTGGGCCCTAGAACAGCTTGAAATTCATCCACTTTTTATCGTAAAATTGTGTTTAGTGATAAAGCTCATTTCTGGTTGAACGGCTATGTAAACAAGCAAAATTGCCATATATGGAGTGAAAACAATCCTCAAGAAGTTCTGCAGGTTCCATTGCATCCTGAAAAATGCACTGTATGGTGTGCTTCACACGCTGGAAGCATCATCGGTCCATATTTCTTTAAAAACGATGCTGGAGCTAATGTTGCAGTGAATGGTGCTCGTTACAGATCGATGATTATTTGTTTCAAAATTTTAATGGTATCGACCCAGAAGCGTTTTATTTCCAACAAAATGGTGCTAGACCTCATGCTGTCACCGTAACAATTGATTTATTGAAAGAAAGATTTGGCGATAACATTATTTCGAGAAATGGTCCAATTAATTGGCCTCCAAGATCGTACGACATAACTCCACTGGATTATTTTCTTTGGGGTTATGTAAAGTCATTGGTTTATGCTGATAAACCAGAAACTTTGGAAGCCAACATAACTCGTGTTATTGATGAAATAAGACCTGAATTACTCGAAAAACCGCTCTGGTCGAATGCGGCTCCTCAGAGCTAGTCGTGGTGGACATAAGCCGGAAATTATTTTAAAAACATAAATGTCATAAACTCATCTTTCAAATAAAACAAAATTTGGCATCAATCTTAATTTAAATGTGTTTTATTTCAATTTAAAGTACTATCATTCTGAAAAAACACCAAATACTCATTCTACCTCTTCACGAAGCTGTCGGAAAATTGTGTCAGCCTTTTCCCTTTTATTTCTTAGGACAGCCATTGTATCATTTATGGCGTCCGTAGTCCTTTTTAAATCAATTAACCTCGTTTGCAATACTCTGCTCAAGGCTGCTGTTGTACCTGAAAAATATGAAGTTATATTTAAACTACAGTTTGGCTCTTTACGTGATATAAACGCAAATTGGAACTACCTTCGTTGAAATGCTCAAAAGTTGCTAATAAAATAAATCATTCAGATCTTACGTTCATGCATTAGTATCTAAGAATAAGAAACAAAATATTTAGGTACCTAAAGTATTACTCAAGCAGATAGATGATATGATAAAGTCCTAACTGCGCAACGTTTGCAGTAAGCAATGCGTGTCATTGGCAGTTTTGTAGTCTGGCCAAGTAAAAATTTTTTCCAGAGCGCTACAAATTGTCACTAGGTTGTTTTCTTGAAATTGTAGATGCCCGTCATGCCTCTCGACCCAGCGCGTCTCACAAATACTTTGCATTGTAACTTCAAGTTTTTTTTTTGAAATTTTATGCTATTAGCGGATGCATTGGAAAATTCCACAAATTTTCTCATCGTACCCGAGTTGTTGCGGCAAGAAATAACTTTGGATGACGTAGCTAATGTATTATTAAGAACGTGATTGCTGCACTGGCAACGTTTGGCATATACAGCTTTTTTGACAACTCCTGTACAGCACTCCTTGTACCTGAGGCCATAACCGAGCAGCTGTCAGTCACAGTGCCACCATTTGAAATCTATATTAAATATGAGACAGAGATTTTCAATGATTTTCGCCAGTGGTGCACCTTCCTTCACTTTCTCTAATATTGTTTCCTGAATGATTTCCTTGCAAACATCAATCAACTCGTTTTGCACATTTTTCCTGATGTATGTTGCGTTAGATGTAGAAGTCTCTAAATGATGCTGCAATTTAGTGTCACCAGATTGTATACGAAATTTCCTTCATCTGCTACCATGCTGTCATTATCTGATTTTTTTGGCAAACAATATACCACGGTCGCGATGGCTAGGTGTGATATATTTTGATAACCACCTAATGAAGTAAAGTGTAGTTGACGAAACAATTGTTATGTAAACATGAATTATTAGCGGATAAAAAGTGTTTTACTCTGAATCATATTTAAACAGGTTTATACATGCTAGCCTAACTGAATAACGACATTAACTATGATCATTTATTACTAACCATCTTCTGCAGCGCAGTTTGCAACAACTTTCAAGAACTCAGATTCTGACTGATAAAATTTTAGGTATTTGCGCTAAGCAAGCAAGGGAAGCGGTACGATTGGCGGTAAGGGACAGTGAACTACATGAACTGACGAACTACACAAAGATCGTCCCAGGCCAATGTGCAGGCACATAATAGAGAAGACGAGAAGAAATACTTCTCTTTTTTGTGGTGCAGGGATGCCCAGCGCGTGTGTTTGTCACATATGTGTTTAATCAATAAGAATAGAAAAATTAGCATTAGTCAACCTAGACCCAGCCCAGGGGCGTCATGACCCCCATGACTCCCCCCTCCCTCGCTCCCTAGATATTGCGCTTGAGTAGGCAATATCGTTCTTCGATAAGTGAGGTTTTCACTCAATTCTGGGTATTTGCTTTTTAGTAACTCTATACTCTATCACAGATCCAAACAGATTATAAAATCGAGTCAAGCAAGTACTTTTTGACAGCTAGAACACCTCTGTGTGAAGCAACCATCGGTTGAAATCTTCATCATTGATAAAGCAAAGCTGACTTAATAATCTATCATTATTATTATTTCATTAATCGATTTGATATAATTATTAAATTATGAACATATTGCAATGATGTATGGAGGCAATGCACAGAAAGCAAGTAAGGAATTTTATTTTTTAGCATCCTATAACACCTTTGTGACGGCGGTGCGATATGCGTTACAAAATATTCCTTAATGTAATGTCCTTTTCGGAACAAAACGTTTAAAGATAATTGAATAAAGTCTCACCCTCTGCATCTGTTTCCAAATTCGCAGTAAATAATAATTCCCGACATATTTTATCATCCCTAATGAACGTAGGATAATCATAATGCTTCATTGGTGACTAAAGTGGATTCATCCAGTTGAATTGAAAATTGACAAGTCTACAAATAATTGCATATTGATTCTTCACTGTTTTTAGCCATCTCGTCTTAGCACGGAACTATTTATCAAAGGAATATTTCGGATAATATCTGCAGATGGTTTATGAAGCACAGTGGTTATAACATCTTTTACTGCTGGCAAAATCAAATCTTCCCCAATGGTGTGCGGTTTCCCTGTTTTAGCTATCCACAAATACAGGATGTCCCAACGAAAATTTGATCTCACCCCAGAACTCAAAAACGAAGATTTTAAAAATCAGGTCAACTTCTGTTGTTGGGGGTAATTTCCATCAAGAACTTGTTCCGAAAAAATCACCCCCATGAAGGTGGCATCAACATCGAATATTTTTTGAATAAGGAAGAGATGTCGAGTGTCGGCTAGTTTGAAAGTTATTTATGTTCTGTACAGACCCCAGTTAAAATTGATGTATTATAAGTTGCTACACGTAAATTCTACCAGGTTTTCGTATTGGCATACTTTCATCAAGTGACTACTCCACAGTCCACCCCAAGAGGTAAAAGTCCACCCCAAGAGGTGAAAGTGTGATAAAGTTTACGCCATAACATCGCGCGAAGAGAGAACCCCTCCGAAGAGATTAACCCACTAGCTTCCAGTTTGGGCCACGACTCGAAAGCCAGAACCGTCCGAATGGTATCAGCGAAGCACTATTCAACCTCTACTGACTCTGCAGGTCAGTACCCGAGTTAGTTTGTGACGCAACTCACCTGCCGGAAGGAATTCTTATCCAAGCATCCGAACGCAGTCCCATGAACTAAGATAATCTCAAGATTGATGACTACTATTTATCCTGGTACGAGCACCGTTTAACGGCCTGTACGTCCTGACCCACCGAACCCATGTGAAGTCATTTGATTGATCCTGGCGTCAAGCACTAGCGGCAAAGCCATCTCGTCGAGATCCACAAACCCCTAATATTACCCTAAAATTGTTACGCCATGATCCGGGGCCAGGACAAGCCGGTCGAACCGTCAAGTCCCGTTAGACCCCGAGTCATTTCATGAGAATATCCCGAACATGGGATCTGCGAGGTCCACAAACCTCAAAAACGTCTCGCAATCGATCCTGGTTCAGGACGAGGCCGGTCGAATCGTCAAGTCCCACTAAACATTGAAGCGTTTCTCGAGATATCCTGAACATGAGTTGCTGCGAACAGATACTAACTTCTGGATCCTAATCCAGTATGCAGACTGTCAACCACTGCCCCCTCGAGTCCAACACCAATGGGGTGGCCAGGTGGTACAAGTAACACCTGAGGGCAAACCACCCCCCCCGAGGTAACGCAGTATGCTACGTAACGCACTCGACCATTACACAGAATCCGGAGATTTCTACTGCGATAGGGTAGAGTACGCCAATTTTAAGGAAGAAGCCCTGTGCTGCGACAGACCCCCTGTTACTGAGTTAATCAACCGGCTCAGCCCTCCATTTCACCAGAACGGCAAAACTAGGGCCCCATTCGGAGATCTTCCACCATACAGGTGCAGTGACTGGCGCGAAATGGCATTACGTTAGACACCAAGACTTAACCCTCCATTTCGCTGGATCGAAACTAGGGTCCTAGTCAAGGCAAGCACCCCCATCACGACAAGATTTAATGCCTGGTGGGCGTATAAGTTGCTAAAATCGGACAAAAGGATCACATGGGAGGTCTACCGTCGACGACTAATGCGTTTGAGCCGATCATTGCGAGAAAAACGACCGCTATACGCCGACATATACGACAAAGTTACATGGCATGACAATGCACGGCCACATGTTGCGTTTCCCGTTGAAACGTACTTAGAAACGCTCAAATAGGAGTTCCCATTCCACCCGCCGTACAGCTCAGACATTGCTCCTTCCGATTACCATCTCTTCCAATCGATGCAGCACTTCTGCAATTGGGATGAGATCAAAAAATGGATCGATGCATGGATAGCGGCCAAATAGCGGGCCATTATTCTCGATGGAATCCGTCCATTCTTTTAAAGCAACGTGAGATTCTACAAGTTAAAAACTTTGACTTTGAGACGCAACTATTTCGATATGTACTTCTCTTATAAACTGCTCAATAATTTAGTTAATTCTTCTTACAGTTTGAATTGGGTAAACATAAATTGTGTCCCTTATAATGTTGAAGCTAGACAACTTTTGACTGTGGAAAGAATCCATACTAATTATCTTTTGTACTCACCCTTACATAGATGCTTTAAAAATTTTAACTCTTTTAGTTGAATTGATACAACTTTAAATATTTTTTCACCTCATTTTGTTTCTTTCCAAAAACACCTTAAGCAAATTTTGTATGGTCAAAGGTGATAATTTTTCATTGTGCTTCTTGATTAAGTCTAGTTTCTATAGAAATGTGTTAAATTTTTTTTTTCTTCAGTACTTCAATCTATTGTGTGAAGATTATTTTTTTTGTTATTATTCAACTAGAGGGTCTTTCAAACGCCCCATTTTTAAATTCAGATTACTCACGCATGGCAGCCATTGTTTTTTCGTGACATGACAGTTGTATTTGTGAATGTCTCCCATTTAATCATTGAAAGGTACACACTCCAACAACGTGTAGAACTTTACGTACTTAAATTTATATTTTTGGTTGTTATAATCGTTCGGATAAAAGATGAGTTGAACGTTTAGTGAAGAAGTTTAAAACAAATTTTACACTTTATGATGTTATAGTGGGAGTGAGACAAAGAAATGCAAGAACTGGAGAGAATTTGCTGCCGTACGTAAATTCATCTATTTCTCGACGTTCACAAGAACTAGGCATCTCCCAGTCGTCTTTATGGCGAATTTTACAAGAAGCCCTTGGTTTACATCAAAGTTGTTTTAAACCAAGAACTCAAACAACTTGTCATACTGCCAATGACACGATGACTTTATTGAAAACAAAATTCGGTGATTCGATTTTTTCAAGGAATGGACCGATTAATTATCCGCCTAGTTTACTGCGATTTAACTTCATTGGGCTTCTTTCTTCGAGGTAACATTAAGCCATTGCTGTACAGCAATCATCCAGCAAATTCAGATCAATATTGCTAACATACGACCTGATTACATTACTAAAAAACAAGTTTCAAGAGAGACTTTGCTTCGTCAGTACTTGAAGCAAAGTCTCTCTTAAAACTTGTTTTTTAGTAATGTTTTTACATACATTCTCTCAAGAAAGTACCGGGAATTATCGATTTAAATCTGGCGGGGCAATGAGGCAGGTAAAATTTTTTTTTCCTAGGTTGGTACCACTGTCCTTAATTACTATGCCAAGCTTGAGCGGGATCTGTCAACTAGTGTGTTTGAAACAGCTGATTAAGTCAGTCGATGTCAGAGTGCGTGCCGATTTTTACTATGGGTGATTACTATGGGACGATAACGCGCCTTCTCACCGAGCTACGATTGTGACTGACTTTCTCGCCAAAAACTCAACAAACGTGCTTCAGCAACCACCGTATTCGCCGGATTTGGCTCCCTGCAACTTTTTTCTCTTCCCAAAACTAAAATTGTCCCTTCGTGGCACCCGTTTTGAGTCGATTGAAGCCATAAAACAAAATTCGGCGCGAGAGCTAAAGTCCATCCCGGAAAGCGCCTATAAAAAATGTACCGATAATTGGAAGTGCCGTTGGCATAGATGTATTGGAGTAAATGGAGCTTATTTTGAAGGTGACCCAATAAATTTTGACGATTAAATGTAAAAATGTTGTTTTAATTGAAAATTCCCGGTACTTTCTTGACAGAGTAGTATCTTGAGATTTTCTAAAAAATAACATAGTTAGATATCCAATAATATTGAATATTCTAAGTAAGATAATTTTATGATGAAATTCTTAAGATTATGTCAAACATTTTTGAAAGATATTTATTTTCATAAGAGGGGAACAAAATTTTGTCTACTCAAAATATTTAATTTATAAGATTTTTGTTAACAATTTATATTTATTGGATTTTGTTACATCATGTGGATGTCTTATAATGAATTTTTATTTTATAGGTCGTTTGATATAAGTTATATGACATTAATTTATTTCCTGAAGTTATAATATTAAATATAGTTTTTTTAAATTAAATATGTAGAAGAGTAACAGAATATATCTGTAAATATTAAAATATTTAAATAATTTTATATACCTTCTACCAACTATAAACCTCCATTTATTGTAACATTGAAGATATATTAATGGAATGAAATAAGGAATTACTTTGTTTTCTATCACTTTTAATTATAACTGATATACAGTGACTCGAGTTTCGTAGTGTTTACTACATTTTCAAACTGAACGAACAAATTAGATCTCAACTATTATATATGGGGATTGTAGGCTTCGGCAGGGCTTCGAAGAGAGGGGTTTTCCAAAGTTCCGTCTGTTCGTTAAGTAGTGTTATTATTGATACGTGCTTTTTATATTTTTCAATTTCTATGGATTCCAGGATGTCAAGTTTTTTCCCTTTCGCTTCCACGTGCAAGATAACAAGGTTGTTCAATTCTGGGAAGGTGTGATCTGTAGTGAAGAAATGGTTCGCAAAATTGGAATTATTCTTCCGGTTCCTAAAAGCAGAAGCTCTGCCAAAGCCTACAATCCCCATATATAATAGTTGAGATCTAATTTGTTCGTTCAGTTTGAAAATGTAGTAAACACTACGAAACTCGAGTCACTGTATATCAGTTATAATAAAAAGTGATAGAAAACAAAGTAATTCCTTATTTCATTCCATTAAAATGAACTATCACAAAGTAACGGACTACTCCATCCAATATTTAAAGATATATTGTCTATTCACGAATGCTTTTCTAATATTATAAGGGTATGTATACCGAAAAGTTCTTAAATTATTCTTTGTGCGTACAAACGAATGGCCTGCAGGTGATTATATTTGAATTTTACCTGGAATTCTTCATCTTATCTCCATTATTATTTGTCTTGATTTATATTTCATTACTCACCATATGTCAGAATGCCGAAGAAAATTACCACTAGTTTTGACAGAAACGTGTTCTTAAATGTCAAACAGGCTATAGCTAATTTCTTGGATATTTAATTTTATAGATATCTTAAATCAACATATAAATTTCTGCGTGAAAGCAGAGAAAACCCCCAAATAGCTGTTTTACAAGTATTTATATGACCAAATTTGTATTTTCTGAGAAATTGGGCTCATTTCCGGGGACAATAGCCGGATGTTCCCATTCACAAATTTTACCTTCCCATTTAATCTTAAAAGTCACCCAACAAGCCTGAGGGATGGAATTTGCCTAAGAATTTTTTATCGGTAATCCTGATTTGATCTAGTATGATAATTTTTGACTATCAATTTGCAAAATATAGACATTTTGACGAAAAGATAGCTCCCTGGTACGAATTTAAAATAAACTATATTTCTTTTTATGTAAAAAGAATTCTAAAAAGAATCTTTAGAGCGTTTGTACAGGGTGCACCAAATTGGACACGTTTGAAGGGGTTGTCCTATTTCTGTATTAGAGACTAAAACTGATGTAAGTGCCTGATTCTGCAGTAACTTTTCTTCTGTCGAAAATTTTCTATTTCTGTAAAAAAAATTCCTGTAACAACTTCTTACATTAAGTTCTAGGACGTTAATTGAATTTTCTGCAAAGTAATATTTTATGAGATATCACTATAAAAATATTTTTTTCAAACGGGATAGCCCGTATTATTCCAAATATTTCGATAGAGCTTTAAATTACCGTTCCAAAAATATAGCATACTTGATATTTTTCTGGAGTTTCTGTTCGAGATATTGATCTCTCTGAACTGTGCAGCGGTGAAAATAAAATAATGGGAACATTGATTGTTGGCTGTCAAAGTTCGATTCAAACAGTTAATAATTTGAAGAAAATCCGTGGTCTTTTTTAGCTTATCGAAATATGTAGAAATATGTTCCATTTAAAAAAATATTTTCATAGCGATATCTCATAAAATATCAGTTCCTTGAAATTCGATTGAATCTACGTAAGACGATGCTACAAGAATGTTTTTACAGAAATAGAAAATTTTCAACAGAAGAAAAGTTACAGCAATAAGGATTACAAAAAGGAACTACAATAAAAATTGAAAAGGTTCTTTCATTACACTGTATATTTTTATAGGGCATGGAAATAACAGCATACAATATAGGGATGTTGCCAAAGAGTATTTGAGAATTCGTTAAATTCTCCTTTTTCTCAATGGCTTTTTTGATTGAAACAATCTTCAAATAGTCCATCAATGTACCATTTTTAACATTATATGGTAAAGTGACATCTTTCTCATTAAAAAAATTATTATTTTCTATACAATGTTCTGCAGAAGCGGTTGATTTCTGATTTTCCTAAATAGACATCCTATGTTCTTTGATTCTATGTTGTAAACGGCCTGTCTACATACGTATAATTACAATCATCACATTTAATATGATAAATCAATGATTCGTAAAATTTGGTGTTCCCTTCTTTATTGTTCACCAACATCTTAGCTGAATTTTTTTTTTTTAATTATTAGCCAATGCTAAAGAAATAATTCCGATTTTATGAAGACCATTAGAGATCCTACTGCTGAAACCTTTTATATAAGCCATTGAAAACCATATTTTCTTTTCTTCATAAGGATCATTTATATTGATATAAATTTTTTTTAAATATTGTGGTAAGTTTTCATTTTGTCAATGATTTCAGTTCTATAGTCATTGTTCACTGCTATAGTTTTAATTATATTGACTTCTTTTCTGAAATTGACTTCGTTCAACGGGATGCTCAAAAGTCTATGAATGAAACTATAGAATATTGACATTTAATTTGCCATGACTGATTGGATGGATTATGGTATCAGTAATGGTAGGTTTTCTTAAATTGTCGAATTCGAACTTATTATTACTATGACTTATGTTTAGATCTAAGAAGTTGATTGAAGAATTTCCTTCTATTTCTACTGTGAATTTAATATTTTCATTAATGGGGATTGTATGATTAAAAGTGTCAAAAAACATATTTTCTTAAAACTTAAACACTATAAATTTCGTACGAAAAGAGACATAAACTTAAGACTTTCAGAATAGTTTTGGTTCCTAAATATCTTGGTCGAGTTCTTTAGAGGATCAATTGGTTTCATATTTATCTTCATTTGAAATTTATTTTTATTTTTCTCAATAGTGTCCAAACTATAATACATATCCCATAAATCTGAAATTTGGTTTCTCGAAGAAGAATAATTTTATGAGAAGATTTTTCGTATGATTAGAAGATGTAAAAAAATATATTTTGTGAGTAGAACAGCGTTGAGCGCTACCTTGAACTCTAAACTTTCGAACGAAAAGAAATATAGACTTGAAACTTTTAGGATGAGTTAATAGTCTGAACGTTTCAGTTTATTCCATTAATGGGCAGAATCAGTGCAATAGTTTCGCAGTTATTCATATTTGAAATTATTTTTGATTTTTCATAATATTTTCAAAACCATAGATCCGGTCGATTTGGAATTTGATATTTAGAAAAAAAATGATAACGCCCACGTTTGTCAAAAATTTCATCTGAATCGCAAAGTTAAAAGATTAATAAAATATATTCTGTTAGCAGAGCCGCATTGAGCTCTCGCGGAACCATGACAACAGTCTAGTTACATTTAGTATTAAGAAGTGAAATAACAACAAAAAGGCTATTGCTAAATTTTGTGAGGATCGTGAGTGATATGAACAAACAAGAGCTCCTGAATTAAAGTCAGTAATTAAGACCGTTTTTTATATCATATTTATTTACAATTTATGTGTATATACTAATATCCATCCGAATATAGTGGATTTTTCTAGAGATATAAATTTATTGAAATATTTTATTATTCTCTAGTACTATGACCTTCAACAAATTTTTCATTATCATTTATTTCTAAGTTACATCTAATTTTTTATTGAAATTCGGTTTTAATTTTATTCAGTTTTTATCCGTGTGATAAAAAAATTACTGATAATATGCAGATTTTGCCCATTCCTTAACTTTATATTTCTATAAGGCTTAATAATAACCGTCTAGTCGGAGTTATTTTATTTATCATGAGAGTGGAGAGGATTAAATGGAGTCGATATATTCAAATTGCAAATATTTTGACGAAATGAAAGGTGCTTTTGTACCAGTACAAACAAAAGTACATGAAATTTATTTTATAGTTGAAATCTCTTGAAGCTCTCGAAAGATATGCGGATGTTGCGAGGGAGCTTCCACCTCTTAGTTCGAGAGACGGCGTTTCGTTTTCGAGCATGCGCATCTGAAACTCATCAGATAAGGCGTGATGCGCAGCCCTGCCTGTGACGACGGTGACCATGCGTCCGCTTGGAACGCAGATCTTCAAACGCAGTGCCTTGCTCTATTCGAACCTGGCGGGGACGGTTAGTCACGAATCTGTTAACTGGTCGGATCCTCTATCGGTACGCCGGTCAAACTACGACAGAGCAAGGCAGGTTTCTGGACAAGGAGCGACGAAGTTGTTCGCTACACTCTTAATTCTCTCATTTCTAATCGCTGAACTTTCATATTCCGCAAAGTTTTGGTCATAGAACATCGTGATAAAATATTAATCATATAAACATTGATAATTAATCTAAAAGATGGGCCATCTAGAGTCTGCATTTTGAAGTAATGGTTATTTCGAGTCTAGCAACACTTATATCATTCGTGTTTTAACAGAAAATCAGTTTAATATTTGACATTAACGAAATGGGTCGATCTATGCTTGAACAAAACTGGGAAATATTAAAAATTTATTCCCAAAGTGGTGAACCTTCTATCTAAGCTGTTAAAAATTTACGTGGAAAATTCAATAGAAATGAAATGCCCTCACGGCAATTTGTCGATCAATCTGTCCCTGAAAACTGAATCATTATTTGATGAAACAACTCGTTCATCGTCCAATAAGAACACCTGAAAACATCTATTTACATAAACTTGTCATCGTGTTCAATAACTGAACGTTTCTCGCAATTCTCTGAGGAGAATTTTGCATAAAGACCTCAGCATGAAGGCTTACAGAGTTTAACTAGAGCAAGAAGTAAAGCCTCGTGAGCATCCGATACGTTTCCACTTCGCTCAATGGGCTAATGATCGCATGGCCGTAGATAAGCATATTCCCAGGAAAATCATCATTCGCGGTGACGCTCATTTTCACCTCAGAGGACTATTTTTTGTGGGGATCCATTAAGGGTAAGTGTTACGCTAACCATGCAGAAACGATTGGTGCCTTGAAACACAAAATCGAAGTTGCCATTCATGAACTTAGCTAAAAACAATTGACAATGTAGTGAAAAATTGGGTTAATCGGATGGGATACTGTAGCCAGTCGTGGCGGTCATTTGAATGATATTGCTTTTCATTTGTAAATGTCAAGGTTCAGCCTTTTTACTAAATTCATAACTTTGAAAAAATATTCATAGGTTTTTTATTTATTGTCGATGCAAATTTTAAATGGTCCACCCCTTAGATACCAAGAATCATTCTTGTTTTCGTTGCTCATTCCTATTCACTCTTCAGGAAAGCATTCATCCAAATATTTTCTGACAGAATAACATAGAGCCATCTTGCTTGAAAAATAATAGGTCTTAGTGAGACAAGTTATCATTTTGAAAGGACCAATGGTGTTCGTAAAAACTCAAGGAAAGAATATTCGGTCAAATAAGCAGGTAGTAAAATATTTGATTGACAAATATTCCGATCCAAATGTTGTTGTTTCGAGGCTGTTGAAAGTGCACTTCACGAAATTCGTGAGAATTAAGATAACTTCAAATGTCTATTCACAGCACCAATAAAAAAAACCTCTCAGTGAAGCAAATATTGTTTAATAAATCTGGATTATTATTAAATCGCGCTGGTTCATTTCCTCACAAAACGTCTGTCACCATCATCCTCATTCAGTTCATGAACTCATTGTCCGATAAGGTTATTTTTCCAGATACTCTGTATGCTTGATCTTCAAATCCAGTATTCGCAGAAAGTATTCGAATATTTCCTTGTTTAATCAGTTAAATCTCTCAGAACTGCAGCTTCTACTGCTTCATTTGTTACTGTAAATTCAAGTTCATGTATTTGGTTACAGACTGTTTCGCTAAACTTCATGCCAGCCTTCCAACAAAAGTATAGTACACATTTTCTTTTATATGAAGTTTGTTGAATAGTCGTGATGAAGCAGCATAGTTATTACCAATTTGATAGAATAAAGCAATAATTCCTACACGTTCTGCTATGGTGTAGATCATTGTGATGCATTTCTAAATTAACTGTGTGCTTAAAAAAAACAGCAGAACTACCCGACCAAGTATGAAATTTTACTTAATGATCCCTTTCGATTGGCTGGGCTGTTCGTCAAACATTTGACTACTGTAGCAAAAGAAAAATTGAATTATTGTTATGGTCACAATTTATCACGATTTTATACTAAATCACACTTCATTTGGGCGAACGGTGCAACACCGAGCGCTCACCAGTGCGTGGTTCTACCTAATTTCAGGTAAGCTGTACAACCGGTGAATATGTCAGTACTAGTTATCTTCAGAGGAGGGAGACGATGACATGTTGAGTTCCTCGAGTTTGTGGTTTCTATGATCGAGTTGAATTCTTCTTGGCAACTGTTAGCCTTCAATGGTTCCATATGGTAATAAGGCAACCCGGGAGAGTGGATGCTCACAGGAGTATTAGTACTTCTAGCCACCCAGTTGATGTTGGACTCGAGGGGCAGTGGTTGAAAGCCTTCATGCTAGGTTAGAAGGATATTCCACATGAATATGTGGTTTCGTGGTTTTTAAACTGGACTGACCGGGACATCTCTGAGAGATCTGAGGATTTTGACCACATGACTGGTCCTTTGGGCTTGAACCCAAATCGACTGGGAGTGTCCACGGTGGTTTTAGTGCCTTGAGTCGCGACTGGATGGTAGATAAGCCCATTCGGCATATCAGTTGAGTCTCATGCAACTCGAGCACTGATACTGCAGAACCGGTAAAAGTCGGGTAATTTTTCGAAGCTACCAGTCTAGCCTAGGGTCTGGAAATACCGAAATCTAATTGAAGCAAGGGAATGGGTTATTTTGCGCATTACTCCGCCGAATTCAGTGTCCATGAGGAAAGTAACCGTAAGCTCTAGGGTAGGAAGGTCACTTAAAACATAAAACGCAATCGCAATGTATCACGCTTATTGGTTAGGCATTTCAGCACTGGACGCTCACCCGTGGCATGGTTCTGCCGATCTGCAGATAATTAGTCCAACTAGCGAATACATCAGTACTAGATATGTGCTAGCTGTAGGGGAAAAGTGTTGGATTTCTCGAATTTGTGGCCTCGAATTCATCAGAATTAAACTCTACTTGGCGACTCTAATCCTTCGTATTTCCGTATGCTAACTAGGCTTCCACGGGAGAGCGGATACCTTACAGGAGAATTCGTACTCCTGCCACCCAATTAGGCTGGTGCTTGAAGTGGTTGAAAGCCTGCATGCTAGGCTAGAAGGGTGTTTCATTCATCCGGATGCGCGGATTTGGAAACAGGATTGATCGAGATATTTCTAAATGGTTTGGATGTTGACCATACTGCTAGTCCGTTGGGCTGGAACCAGATTCGATTGAAATTCATACACGGCGGTTTGTGGATCTTGAATTCATGACTATGTGAGTGCTTCGAAATAACTCGGATATAGGCCCTGTAGAGCCAGGAGGGGTTGCTACCAATCATGCTAAGGTCCTGTTTTCACAGGGCAAGTAGCTGTCGGACAGTGTTTGACAGCTACCAGGACCGTGAAGACAAAGTTGGGCCAGTTACTGTCGGCTAGTAGCTATCAGCCAGTTATTTCAAAATATTTTGACTCCACTATCAGCAACTGGTTTTGTTGAACCCAGGTATAAATTTTAACGAACTGCCACCTACTGGGATCAAGGAGATCATTTAATTTTTTGCTTGCCTATTCAGCATATACGAATCAGATGCCCATGGAGACAGGAGCAATTTTTTATCCTATATTTGAATTAAGATAGAGTAAAATATTAGAGATCTGAAAAACAAGGAAAGTGTTGGAGTCGATTATGTCCCGTCGATACTGAAGAGGGAAGACAAATGCTAAAATGATTTGTAGCCATTTCGATTATCTTATTTCTATTATGAACTACAAGTTTCCAAACAATCTTAAAAAAAACTATAGTATTCAAGAGACTTGAATGAGGTAACGAACTACGGCTCAAGATCAATTCCTATATTTCTGAGGTATTCAAAAAATTTGTGTTCAGTCGCATTACGAAGTATCTCAATCAATTTTACATTCTCAACCTTGCAGAAGTGTGGAAACGCTTCATGAGTTTTACATGTGACTGGTTTATTTTCTATCTTTTCTCAGCCTTTGACACATTTTCTTTCGAGTTTATATTAGATAAGTTTCAACATATGGGTTAATACTTAATTATAAAACTATAACACCAGTGGTGTTTTTTGTTAACATTATATATCTATGACACATGTGTCGTGAATTTATTTTGGTTTGTGGAATAATGATAGGGACTTTACAAATAAACTACATATACAACACTATAACGCCATCTAAATGTACCATATTTCTTGGAATTCATATGGATACTTAAGATGGAGAACAAACGTCGATGTTGAATATTAAAAACTGGAGACCTCTCTTTTTGCGATGAGTATACTAAAGAAAACACTACGTATCAATTCTTCAATTAACGTTTACTATAATACTAATAATAATAATAGTTTATTTGCCCATAATTAATATACAAACTAGAAGTACAAATAAGTTCATGCAGTTTTCTGCCAAAAATTGAACCTTTATTGTGAAATAAAAAAAATTGTGAGTTATATGAAGTATTTATATTATTTTGATTTCGGAAGTCCTTTGCTTGAATTTTTGTTCACAATATACGTCAATGTCGATACAACCTATAATAGAAAACTTCAAAGAAAAAACTGTAGTATTCACTTGAAAACGGTCAGGGATATTTACTAATCCAAACCTCGTGAAAAACACATTACAATTTCTTTTGACAGTTTCTATTGCGGAATTTACATCAATCATATCTTAATTATTTTTAATAATTTTCTGCTTTAAGATCCAATTCAAAAGAATTTTATTTGTTGATTCGAGACATATTACAACAAATCTTCATATTTTTATCTGTTTAAATAAAAAATGTTTTCAATTTAACTGATACCTTCTATGGTTTAATATATATTATAATAATTGTCTCTGTTTCAGGATGTAATCTACCATTTATTCTTTTCTACAAAAATTTATATTTCATTTCATTATTTTCATTCCGATCTTACATTCTTTGAAATTTTTTTTTTAGATATTGTCCACATTAAGGTATGATGTATTTTGTAGAAATAATCAGGCAATGGAAGTACGAAATCAAAATAAACATATTATTTTACCATTAACATTTAAATCAAGTATGTTCACCTTGACCTGCCTTACATCATATACAGTCTTAAGGAATTAAATAAATACTTATTATTATCATCAATTTATAGAATCAACCTACACCTCTTCTCTGATAATTAGAAAATACAAGTCTGAAATTTGCTTTACAAGATTTCCGTTAATATTTTTCATGAGATTCATGAGACGAGTCAAAAATACTTTTAATAACAAATGATAATGATTGCGTAGATTATTTTTGTACTTAAGGAAATATTACACACTAAGACATAAATCATTGAATTAAATTCCAAGAGAAGGTACCTACAGAAATAATAAAAATAATCCAACCTGTAATATACCTCTGCTTGTTTAAATATGCAGGTAGGCTTTTCACATGACTTGTACTGTCTAATATTGCTGAGTAGTAGAGCTATTGTGCCTACTTTATTCTTTCACTCCTATCTTTATTCTTAAATCTACAGTTATATTGAACAGAAAAGGGCTATGCAATTTTTGAGATACAGAGAATTCAGAAATCCCATGAAAGCTCCGTATTTTCTATTCAATCTCTCAGTTGAGAATTGGCGCCATTGGTCTCCCGAATGAGAAGAATAAAAGAATAGAAATAAACAATAAACTCCACCTGAGGGTATTCTTTTATGTCAAATTGGTAAAGGTGGACTTAGGAATATGGATTCTGTTGCCGAAACGAATTGAGGAACAATTCCGCAATAACTCACATTTTCTATAATCCGTTTTGACATTTCACGGCGAATGATAGAAAAACGACATAAATAGAGTATCTGAATTACTCACACGTATACAGCATGAGTTTTCAAGTTGTAAATTAATTTTAATCATAAATTCCTCTCGTTAAATAAAATACTTTTCCTTTCTCATAACCATTTTTTTAGATTCGCCTCAGGTAAAAAGATACAAACTGTTAAACTTCCAACAGAATCAGTTCTTCTTCGGTAGTATTAACAGGTTTCTTCCAACTGCTGATTGAATTTTCGTTTGCAGTTTTCTATATAACACAAATTCTCCAATCATCACTTTTTTCTAACTTCCGCTGGCCTTTTAGATATAGACTCGCCGATTTATAAAACAAATTAGCATAAAGAAAGCAGATAAATTTATCTTAAGTCATTATGAGAATCTTGAATCGTTTCAGAAAATTAAAATATTCTCCATTCTCCAAATCTGATAAAAATTCTAGAAGCTACACAATGCCTCGATTCAAACTATACCCACGTTGCTACATTTGTTTCTCTTTCACAATTAGTCATAGATCATTTATTCGAGTAGCATATGCCAAAACCTCGATCATAGTTTGACATATCCGTATGAAACATTTTCACGAAGACATAGTTCTAATTAAAACAAGTTGTAGGAATTACTATATTAGTTACCATACTCACCCGATGAAGTCGATATGTAATTGACGAAACAATTGTTGTGAACAATAAATGTAAGCGGAAATAAAGTGTTTTACTTCAAATCATATACGATGAATTTCCGTCAAGTAGAGACCGAAACAATCAAGAATTACTATATTTTACTACAAAGTTGAATGAATATACTAATATATTGAATGAATAAGACAATATTTCATTATATTCAATTAAATCAGTCTCTACCGGATGAAAATCCATATTAAATAAGGTTATTCTTATTCTGATTTTCACAAATTTTTATTGTTATTTGATACATTTGTTTCGCTATTACAGTAGCATCATCAGGTAGTTATTCAAAATAAAAACCAACCTGATGATGCTACTGTAATAGCGAAACAACTGTTGTATTAAATAACAACAAAAATTTGTGCAAATCAGAATACCCTTATTTAATATTCAAGATATTGAATAAGATAAGAATTGAGTGAGTAAGTATCGGGTGTTTTTTTAGAGTGATAGAACTTCAAATTGAAACAAAACACATTTAAATTAAGATTAAGGCCAAATTTTGTTTATTTGAAGGATAGTTTTATGACATTTATGTTTTAAAAATAATTTCTGGCATATGTCCACCACGACTAGATCTGAGGAGAGGAACCGCATTCAACCAGACCAATTTTGGACCACTTTTCCGAATAATTCAGGCCTTATTCCATCAATAACACGAGTTATATTGGCTTCCAGGCGTCTATTGTTTCTGGTTTATCAGCATAAACCAATGACATAACCCCAAAGAAAATAATCCAGTGGAGTTATGTCGCATGATCTTGGAGGCCAATTAATTGGACCATTTCTCGATATAATGTTATCGCCAAATCTTTCTTCCGATAAATCAATTATAACGGTAGCACCATCTTGTTAGAACCAAAACACTTCTGGGTCGATACCATTCAAATTTTGAAACAAATAATCATTGATCATCGATCTGTAACGAGCACCATTCACTGTAACATTAGCTCCAGCATCGTTTTTGAAGAAATATGGACCGATGATGCCTCCAGCGTGTAAAGCACACAATACAGTGCATTTTTCAGGATGCAATGGAACCTGCAGAACTTCTTGAGGATTGCTTTCATTCCATATACGGCAATTTTGCTTGTTTACATAGCCGTTCAACCAGAAAAGAGCTTCATCACTAAACACAATGTTACGATAAAAAAGTGGATCAACTTCAAACTGTTCTAGGGCCCAATCAGCAAACAAACGACGATTATTATGGTCAAGTGGTTTTAGTTCTTGAACCATTTGGATCTTGTATGGGTGTAGACCAAGATCTTTACGCAAAATTTTCCATGTGGTGGATGCACAGAGTCCAACTTGTTGGGAACGTCGACAAATAGACAAATCTGGATCATCATTAACACTATGACTTACAGCAGCTATATTTTCTTCTGTACGTACAGTTCTTTGTTTTGTTGTTGTTGTTGCATCGAGTAGAGAAAATGTTGTCCGAAATCTATAGAAGTTTGACGAATAAGCTGCCCTGATGGACCATTATGTAAACCATATATTTCACGAAGTGCTCTATAAGTTTGGCGAATAGAACACTAATTTTGAAAATAAATTTCAACAATTTGTAAACGTTGTTGCGGCGTGAGTCTTTCCATGATAAATTGTCAATGCTTACTGAACAGAAATGTCAAAACAACATGGCTTCTACCTTCTGTAAAATCACAGTTATCCCTATCGAAAGTTCTATCACTCTAAAAAAAAACACCCGATATATATATAGGATATTTTATAAAATAATTACACATTAAAAGAAAGTTATGTGTTTTGAATATCTAAATAAAGTGCAGAAGTGTATTGGCACAGAGTGAAATCTGTCAACATTATAATATTTTACCTGGGCCAAATCTTGAAAATAACAGACGAAAAAATGGTGAAAAGTGATGACGTGAAGTCAGATACATTTGCAAGCTTGTTCAAAGAGTGAAAATCTCAAATATGTAAATTACTATTATAACCCTTTACAAAGCCAAATCTTATATCAAAATTGATTTGCACCATGCTCGATCAAGTTAAGAAACCACACTCCAAACCAACATCTAACATAAAAATAAAATATTGACATTCAGAATTCAAACTCATTTTTATTTTGAAACATGTTATAAAAATTACACATAACAATTTTGTGTCATTTCATATAACGAGTGATCTACCTAAAACAGTCTAGCTGGAGATCTACGTGAGTATAAGTTTTTCCGGGAAACGCCCAGACGGCTCAATTTCTATTTGGACGGGGGAATCTTTTGATTACAAGTTCCTGGGTGTATGTATATCCTCACAGGAATCTAACAATAGGGGTCAAGTGACACATCATTCTGAAAATTTTGTAAATTGAAAGTACAAACGAAGAAGGGAGATTCCTTGCATAATTCCAAGAAAAAAAGTCCCATAAACATGCGGCCGTTTTCGAGATAAAGGATATCAAATTTTGAATTTTTTTTAAGTTTTTTTTTTCTCATAGTATCTGGATTTCATAAGATATTCAAATGAAATTTGGCATAGATATTACACTTTAGAGTTCACACCATGTTACGTGCCAATTTCGATTGCAAATTTACAGGGTGATATTTTTTCTGGAACACTGTCTCTTATTTTACTCCAGAACTTTTTTTTGTGAGCCGCTATTAGTTTGAGAAATTGTAAAAAGAAGCTTTGTTGTTATAGTAAACTTTATGGTCTCTTGTAGTTTTGTTGTATCTGCTAGGGGTTTCGAGAAAAAAAATTTGAACGGAAATCCTCGGAAAAATCCAAATTGTCATAAAAATTCAGTTTGTAAGCTGTGGTGAATAAATTCAATATTAGTTTTGACACATCAAATTAAACCTCATGTTTTTAAAAGTAAAGGTGGTTGCACTTAAATGTCAAAGCTTGCCAAATTTCACGAATTCCGAAACGGCTGACATGCATTTCATGTATGTCTTGCATATGGAAATTCAAGAGAAGCTAAGCGTCTTTACATGGAACGCTAGCCCATTAGAGTGATGCCTGGTCATCGAACGTTCTCTGATATTCACAGGCGTTTTTCAGAACTGCATCTTTTTCTATGAAAAATATTAATGCAGGTAGACCACGCAGTGTGAGACACCACAACTCGAAGGGGCAGTTTCGAACGAAATAGAAGAACAACCTGAAACCAGAACAAGAAGAATTAGTGTTACTTTAAATACATGTCATCAACTTGTTTTGAGGATCTTGCGGTATTCTTTGCTATATCCTCATCACATTCAGAGGGTGCAGGCACTCCTGCCTCGAGATTTTGATCCCAGGATTATTTTTTGTCAGTGCTACCTCAATAGACTATTAAAGAATCCTCAGTTTGATTGCCAAATCCTATTCACTGATGAAGTCTGTTTCTAAAGAACTCCAATTATAAATTTTCATACACATATGGGCTGAGGAGAATCCACATGAAATTGTGGAAACTCATTTTCAAGAGCAATTTTCATTAAATGTGTGGCCTAGGAATATTGGCGATTATTTGATTGGTCCTTTCTTCTTGCCAGTTCTACTTACTGGTCAATCATGTAGACATTTTTAGAGAACGATTTGCCCTTGTTATTGGATGATTTACCTCTTATGCTACGACGTGAAATTTGGTTCATGCACGATGGTGCTTCTGCTCATTTTTCATTTTTTTGCTAGGGGATATTTGAACAAAAATTATGAAAACAGGTGGATTGGATGGAATGGACATCGGGTATGACCCGCCAGATCCCCAGACTTAAATAGTTTAGATTTCTTTTTATGGAGCCATCTGAAATCTCTAGTGTACTTAATGCTAGTGAACACCGTAGCCGAACTGAGAAATCATATAATAGGCGCGTTTGAAACAGTGAAGAATATTCCGGCAGTGTTTGAAAGAGTTCGATCGACTATGAGAAGAATAACAGAAGCTTGTATATGGTTTGGAAGAGGACATTTTCAACAATTGCTGTAGTTCAGTTCCTTTGTTATTACTTTTTTTTTGTTATGATTAATTTTTGAGTTTTACGTTTCTTTTAGTAATACATTTTTGTGATGATTATACGAGTTTATCGATTCTTTATGAATCATGGTTACAGATCGATAAAATAACCATAAAAACTAATAATTAATTTATTCACCGCCGCTTACTAACTGGTTTTTTATGACAATTTGAATGTGTCTGAGGATTTCGAGAGACTCCTTCAAATTTTTTTTCTCGAAATCGGTGGCAGATACGACAAAACTGCAAGAGACCATAAAGTTTAGTATAACAGCAAAGCTCCTTTTTACAATATTTCAAACCAACAGTTGCTTACCAGAAAAAAGTTCTGGAGTAAAACAGGAGACAGTGTTCCAAAAAAAATGTCACCTTGTAGATTTGCAAACGAAATTAGCATGTCACATGGTGTAACATCTATGCCAAATTTGAGTTGAATATTTTGTAAAATGCAGATATTATGAGAAAAAAACATGAAAAAAATTCAAACTTTAACAGCCTGTATTGATAAGGTGAATAAATACACTTGAGTTAATTTTCACAAAAATTCAATTTATGTTGAATATATATGTTTCGGGTTTCAAGAATGGGTTGAAACTCGAAACATACATGTCAACAACATAAATTAAACGTTTGTGAAACTTAAGACAAATCTATGTATTTACCTGATTAAAATCCAAAATGTTTCATCAAGTGATTTGCGAGAAATCAATATATTTAACAACCTGTATCTCGAAAACGAAACGTCCCATGTTTATGAGACTTTTTTTCTGAAAATTATTCAAGGAATATCCCTTCTTCGTTTGTTCCTCCAATTTGGGAACATATATGAATATGTTAAAACATTTCTGTTTAGTGCTTATTTCGTTGTAAAAAACTGGGTGAAGTGCATTGAGTGCTCGAGTTTCTGAGGGAATTTTAATTAATAAGATATTCATATTGCATATGGTTTATTTCTAAACGCTCCTGCTGTCTTTGTTCAACATTTCATCCATTTTGTAACCTTCCCCTGTAAAATATCTTCGCCGGAAAAAAGTGTTAGTTGTTATAACATAACATGTGAAATGTTAGAGAAAGTAGGAGAAAATATTGAACAACGAAACTATTGCCATTTCGAAATGAACTGTAGGAAATGTGAACATCTTATTAATTAAATTTGGTTCAGAATGTACTTCACCCATCACTTCCAACGAGGTTTTTACACCGAAACGAACGCCAAACAGATTTTATTTAGCATAATCATAAAAAGAGTAACAAAGCCTGCAAAATGATACGTCATTGGACCCCTTTTACCATTTCAGATTCCTTAGGGAGGAATGATCATCACTCACAAATTTGCAATCAAAATGTGTCCACCTCTAAATGAAAAATGTAGTTTCGAAAATATATACGGTGTGAAACCACATAGGGAATGAAATGTGTCCTTATGTCAGAAAATTATAAAAGCACTGGAACACGTAAACTTTTAAATTCGAAAGTGGGCTTTTCAGACATAAATTTGAATATACAGGGTGAATCGCGCAAGTCCGTCCTCTTTATTTTAAATGGAAATGTTTGTATATTTTTATATTTTCATTATGAAATTTTGAAAGTATTTATAATTGGTTTTAAGAAACTGAATTCTTAAATTATATGATATAATTGATTTTAATGCATTAAAATAAATGATCCAAATGTTCATGAAACGTTCACATCAATATCTTCCAATTCCGGCCATAAAAACTCATTAATCATCGCTTTGTAGCGCACTCCATTTACTGTAACAGTTGAACTAGCCTCATTCTCGAATTAGTAAGGTCCAATCACACCGCTAGCCCAAAAACCTCACCAAACAGTGCAACACGTTAAGGATGGAGAAGCATTTCAACAATCATTCTTGGATTTTCCGAACCCCAAATTCGATAATTCTGCTTATTAACGTAGCTTCTGAGGTGAAAATGGACCTCATCAATGAAGATGATCTTTCGATGAAAATCTGGATCATTTTGATGCATTTCAAGGACCCAAACAGAGAAGGTACGACGTTGCTGGTGATCGACCGGCTTGAGTTCTTGTGTTAACTGAACTTTAAAAGCCTTAAGATATAAATCTTCATACAAAATACGGTGAAATGTTGTTTGTAGAATGCGTAATATCAAAGATCGGCAAACCTGAGCTTTCGTCAACATTATGGGGTAAAACAGCAATATACTCAGTTATACTTGAGCGACGCATACTGTTTCAATTGTTCACATCACAAACTTGTCCCAACAGTTCCAATTTTTCTACCAGTTTCACTATTGTCGGCCGAGCAGATGCCTCACGACGCCCCAGAAGTGCATAAGTTTTGCGAGCTGTGACTGCAAAATTTTCACCATTCTTGTAGTTTTTACTTATCAATTGGCTGAAGGATAACAGCTTCACACGTGACAGCTGCCCAGAAAGCGGGCTATTCAAAATGAAACCTCTTATTGGAAAATTCCTTTATACTGGCGCCGATAGGCTTTTTAAGCGAATAAAAAATGTCGATGATTTTTCACACACTTCAATCGATAAACAAGATCGTCTTCTAGCTCGTGTGCATTCATAATTCTTCTACCGCTGTACTACAGAAATATAAAGACTGCTATTACTCTACCATAGAGCAGCGAGGTTAACGATCTTGTCGTAGGAAATGATTTTTTGCGTGTGCAATTTCCGACTTTTACCCGCAACATTCGTAAAGTAATAACCGCAAACGGGGCGGCACTCTTCCAACCTTTCACTTTCACATGGTTTCGACAATTAGACGCGATTTTTCTGAGGAATTACATAAAATCCTCGATTCGTTCTGTCGTGAGAGAAGCAGCGATTGTTTCCTAGAACGGTGCATATTGCCGGCTCGTATTTTCACTAGAAACGGCAAAGTTGTGACGTAAACCGAGAGATGTTGTGCAATGTGACATAATTCTTCTCGTTTTGTTTTTAGCCTGGCTTTTGAGGAAAAACCTCAGATGTTTCGAGTGGTAACGATGTCACCTGCATAAAATCGTCTTTTTTTTTGAGAGATAGAGATGAACAATTTGGACTGGTCTGCGGCTGGTACGAGTTCCTGTGCCTTACATAGTGTCTCTCCTTAATTCGAAACACTTACCTTGTTTTCTCTGATCTATTGCTGGCATGTCATTAAATATCCCTTCGGATTCATACTGGGTCCAATAGGAATGATTTAAAAAAAAATTGATTTGGATAATTCGATCATTTTCAATTTGAAATATTCCGAACGGTTTCTGTATTGTATCTGATTAACCATCAGAGCCATCAGATTACTGATGGCTCTAAATCAACCTCTGGTGTTGGAATTGGCGTTTACTCCCCCTGTCTGCTATCCAGCGGGTGTTTTTTTAGAATGATAGAACTTTAAATTGAAATAAAACACATTTAAATTAAGATTGAAGCCAATTTTTTTTTATTTGAAAGATAATTTTATGACATTTGTGTTTTAAAAATAATTTCCGGCATATGTCCACCTCGACTAGCTCTGCGGAACCGCATTCGACCAGACCAATTATGAACCACTTTTTCGAGTAATTCAGGCCTTATTTCATCAATAACACGAAATCCTGACGCTTCCAAAGCGTCTATTATTTCTGGTTTATCAGCCTAAACCAATGACTTGACATAACCCCAAAGAAAGTAATCCAGTGGAATTATGTCGCATGATCTTGGAGGCCAATTAATTGGACCATTTCTCGAAATAATGTTTTCGCCAAATTTTTCTTTCAATAAATCAATTGTTACGGTAGCAGCATGAGGTGTAGTACCATCTTGTTGGAACCAAAATACTTCTGGGTCGATACCATTCAAATTTTGGAACAAATAATCATTGATCATCGATCTGTAACGAGCACCATTCACTGTAACATTAACTCCAGCATCGTTTTTAAGGAAATATGGACCGATGATGCCTCCAGCGTGTAAATCACACCATACAGTGCATTTTTCAGGATGCAATGGAACCTGCAGTACTTCTTGAGGATTGTTTTTACTCCATATACATCAATCTTGCTTTTTTACATAGCCGTTCAACCAGAAATGAACTTCATCATTAAACACAATTTTACGATAAAAAAGTGGATCAACTTCAAGCTGTTCTAGGGCCAAATCAGCAAACAAACGACGCTTATTATGCTCAAGTGGCTTTAGTTCTTGAACCAGTTAGATCTTGTATGGGTGTAGACCAATATCTTTACGGAAAATTTTCCGTGTGGTGGATGCACAGAGTCCAATTTGTTGTGAATGTCGACGAATAGACAAATCTGGATCATCATTAACACTATGACTTACAGCAGCGATATTTTCTTCTGCACGTACAGTTCTTTATCTTGTTGTTGTTGTTGCATCGAGTAGAGAAAATAATTTCCGAAATCTATCGATAGTTCGACGAATAAGCTGCTCTGATGGACCATTATGGAAACCATAAATTTCACGAAGTGCTCTATAAGTTTGGCTAATAGAACACTGATATTGAAAATAAATTTCAACAATTTGTAAACATTGTTGCGGCGTGAGTCTTTCCATGCTAATTTGTAAATGCTTACTGAACAAATATGTGAAAACAACATGGCTTCTACATTCTGTCAAATCACAGTTATTCCTATCGAAAGTTTTACCACTTAAAAAAAAAACACCCGATGCGTATTCCGATATTTTTTTCGATTAACACAGCAGAACTTTTGGCCATTCATGAAACCCTCTCCTTCCTTAGTACCAGTTAAATTTCTAAGGCGATCATAGTTTCTGATTTCAAAAGCACTTTGGAGTGAATATCAAGTTGGCATTCTCACTCTTTAAATGGTATTATTACCCTTAAATTTCGAGAAAAAATAGTCAATTCACATCAGAATCGTAAGGTTTCTCCAATCTGGGTACCGAGTGAAACGCCGATAGCAGGAAGCAGCGGATTAATTGATCAAAGGTTCAACTTTGTCTCTTTCAGCTACATTAAAAGGAAATAAAACGGAATTTGGGCCTTCTTATAAGAATGTAATATGGGAAAAATGGAGAGTTGGAAAATGGAAAGTCCGCTGCAAGCTTAGATCTAATCATCATGTTCAGTCCAGCTCATTTGTTCAAAATTAAAGTTGTTAACTCAGATTTTTGTAATTGTAGTTAATAGGGTTATTTATTATTTTTTTGTTGTGAAGATAATTTATAGCTAATATTAATGATCTCTGTTCGGATTTAACTCTGACCTTGAAAACCAACATCTCATAAATCATTTCCCATGATTCAAATAAATCAATTCGATTGATCTGTACCAAATATCATTAATAAGGATTGTGAGGTATGGTAATGGAAAGTTCTACAAATCTAGACAGTGTAACATACATAAATACATATATTTTCACTTTACAAACGCAGAAAAAACTTTCCTCATGCTCAAATCAGACCATAATATGCCGTAATGCTCATAATTAACATATTCATATTGCGTTTGTAACGTGAAAATGTCGAAATTACAATTCTTTACTTGAATTAGCTCGCAAAGGTATGTCTTGTATGTATGCCTGCATACTCTAAATGGCGCTAGTGTATGATTAATATCTAAGTGTCTCCGTGTATAGCGAATATAGATACTTGACAGATTTGTAGTCGTTGGTCTACATTGTACTGATGAAAACCATCCAAGTTTGAAACGTGCGAATGTCTGCAATTTGCCCCTGTGGTCAATAAAACCTTATCGAGTTTGTTTGAGTATGTTTGTTTGATTATATAGATGTATCAGGTGTTTCAAATCTCAAACTGTATCTACTCTTCGCAGCTATGTCTGATCTATTGTATGGGGTGTTGTTTTTAGAGTGATAGAACTTTCGATAGGAATAACTGTGATTTGACAGAAGGTAGAAGCCACGTTGTTTTGACATTTTTGTTCAGTAAGCATTGACAAATCATCGTGGAAAGACTCACTCCGCAACAACGTTTACAAATTGTTGAAATTTATTTTCAAAATAAGTGTTCTATTAGCCAAACTTATAGAGCACTTCGTGAAATATATGGTTTACATAATCGTCCATCACAGCAGCTCATTCGTCGAACTATCGATAGATTTCGCACAACGCTTTCTCTACTAGATGCAACAACAACAAACCAAAGAACAGTACTTAAGAAAATATCGCTGCTGTAAGTCATAGTGTTAATGATGATCCAGATTTGCCTATTCATCGATGTTCACAACAAGCTGGAGTCTGTGCATTCACCACATAAAAAATTTTGCGTGAAGATCTTGGTCTACACCCATACAAGATCCAAGTGGTTCAAGAACTAAAGCCACTTGACCATAATAAGCGTCGTTTGTTTGCTGATTTGGCCCTATAAACAGCTTGAAGTTGATCCACTTTTTTATCGTAACATTGTGTTTAGTGATGAAGCTCTTTTCTGGTTGAACGGCTATGTAAACAAGCAAAATTGCCGTATATGGAGTGAAAACAATCCTCAAGAAGTTCTGCAGGTTCCACTGCATCCTGAAAAACGCACTGTATGGTGTGCTTTACACGCTGGAGGCATCATCGGTCCATATTTCTTTAAAAACGATGCTGGAGCTAATGTTGCAGTGAATGGTGCTCGTTACAGATCGATGATCAATGATTATTTGTCTCAAAATTTGAATGGTATCAACCCAAAAGCGTTTTGGTTCTAACAAGTTGGTACTACACTTCATGCTGCTATCGTAACAATTGATTTATCGAAAGAAAGATTTGGCGATAACATTATATCGAGAAATGGTCCAATTAATTGGCCTCCAAGATCATGCGACATAACTCCACTGGATTATTTTCTTTGGGGTTATGTCATTGGTTTATGCTGATAAACCAGAAACAATAGACGCTTTGGAAGCCAACATAACTCGTGTTATTGATGAAATAAGGCCTGAATTACTCAAAAAAATGGTCCAAAATTGGTCTGGTCGAATGCGGTTCCTCAGAGCTGATCGTTGTGGACATATACCGGAAATTATAAAAAACATAAATGTCATAAAATAATCTTTCAAATAAAAAAAATTGGCTTCAATCTTAATTTAAATGTGTTTTATTTCATTTTAGAGTTCTATCACTCTAAACAAACACCCGATATGTTACACTGTCTCGATTTGAAGAACTTTCGATTTTCATAGCTCACAATCCTTATTAATGACATTTCCCATGAGTTAATATGATGAATTATTTTCGGAAAATCATTTAATGGTAAACTTTTGGTTAATATTTTATCAGCCTCCAAAATAAAGATTTGAAATTTCGTTGTCTTGACCTCTGTTTTTGATGACTATTTTTTCTTACTGTCCCCTCCACTTGCCCAAATCTGGAGAATTCGACTTTACATCCCACTCATTAAAAAAAATTAAAATAATACTTTGATCACAATTGAAGATTCCTTGGAAAGCCTTGCTGATTGTTGACTTAGTCAAGACCTATTCTTTCGGAATCGGCAGTCGAAATTAGAGTTGTGTCGATGGACTTAGTAACCCAGCACATATAAAAGAGAGGAATAATAAGAAGATAAATAATTACATAAATGTATGGAAAAATGGGGGGCGGGTATGGAAGAGTCAGTCGGAAACATAGGAAATTCAATGTTAATCTATAAACAACGTCAGTCCAGTGGAGCAGTGGAAGAATCAAAACTTCAGCGTGATGCGATGACTTATAAACGACTGTTCTCTTTCAGTATTAGTGACTAGTGGGGGATGCTTTGATCGAAAGGATCTGCAATCTGCGAACCATTCGCATTTGAAACGTGAGATTCTTTTGTCCATATCGGTTGAAAATAAAGTTAATTGAAATGTTCAGTGTAGAAGAAAAAATTTAGATCATAAAATGATACTTTGAAGATAGGCCGATTTCTTCAAGTTCGGCAATTTCTAAAACAATTAAAAAATTCGAGAAATGTGGGTGTTTGCGAACATTTAGGCATTATAAGATTGATAAACCACCAAAAACCATTAGTGGAAATCGTCTGAAAAAGGAAGTAAATGTTTGTGCTGCTGTTGAAACCAGTGCACCTTGTTCGAGTAAATAAATTGTTGAACAAGTCAATATGAGCGATAGAAGTGTTCGAAATATTTTGAAAAGGATTGGTTTCCGATGTTTTAAGGTTCAAACAAACAATTTGTAATTTCTCTGCGAATATATTACGTATTTTTATTGCCATATATAGTGGATGCTTTCAAAACAAGTCAAAGAGTGACCAGGCATAAACGACGAAAAATACGTCTTGTATTATTGTCATTTTTATGACTTGCATAATAGTGGTAATGCTTATGAAAAAATAACATTAACCGCTAAATATAAAGACCCGGTATAGTCAGAATATTGTTTTTCTTGAAGAGTGATGTACAAGTCTCGATATTCTATGACTGAGGAGCTACCCCAGAAAATGATGCCATAAAAAGCCAAGGATTGAAAATTGGCAAAGTATTATGTTTTTAAAACATCATTAACAACCTGATTTTTGAGAACATTGAGTGTATGTGTATGAGTTCAATTTTTTCTTTAGTTTGTCTACATGGTTTTCCCATTTCAAATTTTCATTAAGTATGACTCCCAGAAAATATAATATTTCCTTGACGTCAATATCATAATCATTACATTGCAGAACTGTTGGAAATATTTGTGTTGTTCTATCAGTGCTAAAATAGGCGCAAACAGTTGTCTGTATGTTCAATGGGAGTTTGTTTTCACAACACCAGTCACATATATTACCTAGCACTAAACTGATTAAATCAACTGATGTTTGGATGTTATTACATTTCATTAATATATTAGCGTCATCAACAAAATTTATCAGATCACAATTTTTGGTAGTATTACACCCAGGTCATTTGTGTACACCAGAAAAAGTAGAGGTCCCAGTATGCTGCCCTGTGGTATACCCATGGTAATGTCAATGTCCTCTGATGTATAATTCTCTCAATTTCTTGAAATCATTACTCTCTGCTTTCTCCTTTGTAGATAACTTCTCATCAGGTTAAGCTGTTTGTCCCTTATCCCACATCTTTCAAGTTTGTTCAAGAGCAGTTGATGATCAACGCAGTCGAAGGCTTTCGAGAGATCCAAAAATAGGTCCAATGCCACTTCACCTCTCTCCAAAGCATCTAAGATTGCCAGAGTCAGCTCATAAATGCAGTTTTTGTATTTCTATTGTTCATATACCCATGCTCGCAGCTAGTGATGGTGATGAACTTTTTGAAAAATTTCAGTAAACGTGTAGCTATAACCCTTTCAAAGATCTTTGAAAAGGAACTCAATAAACTTATCGACCTATAATTCCCCAATTCATCTTCGCTTCCTTTCTTGTATAAAGGTCTTACAATAGCCACCTTTAGAGCATCTCCCTCCTTAAAAGCACCATTTAAGATGTATGTTAATGGGGACACTATCTGTCTTTAATAAATCGATTGAAATCTCGTCATAACCTCATGTTATTTAATTTATATTACACTGGGATCACCTCTGCTTCAGTAATGTCAAGAACAAAGAAAGAATTTTCCATGATTTTTTGTTCTGTTGCTCTACTTGGTGGATTATTTAAGAGATTCTGAATGATGTGCAATGTTAGCAAGAAAATTATTAAAATTTTTCGCCAACTGTTTCGAATCATCTGTTACCACGGGGCATACCTTTTTCTTCTCTAGTTTTCCAGTTAGTGAGTTTACTAATTTCCATGTGGCCTTACTTTTGTTGTCCAATTTTTCCATTATATTGCCTGACTGAGCATGCTATGCCGCTAAGATAGCCTTATCATACTTTTTCTTCAAATTGTTATAATTGCTTTTTAGTTCCGCCTTGGTTGAAGAAGCTGTAAGTATGTAGTCTAAGCAGTTTTTCATTATTTTTAAATCAGCAGTCTCTCTAAATTTGTTGAAATTTGATTTTTTACCTTTTTTTACTCATAAGCATCTGAGTATCCCTGTGCCAGTATCCCCAAAAACTTAATCTTTGGACAGGAATAATGGGGAATTACATCATAGGACCATTTTTTATCGATGGTAACCTAAACGCTGCCAAATATCTAGAGCTTATAGAGAATCAATTATTCCGACAGTTCTTCAGCTACCAATTATTGTCTGGTTTCAATAGGATGGCTGTCCAAGTCATAACGCAAAAGTAGTCACACAATATCTCAGGACGACGTTTTCCGACCCTGTCATTTTTGCAAATGGTATGATCAAATGGCACCCGAGATCACCAGATTTATCTCCCAATAATTCTTTTCTTCGGGGATATCTGAAAAATTTAATTTATGGCAATGAAATTGATAGATCGACGAATATTAATGAATTAAGGTTCAAAATAATCCAACTTTGTGCCAAAATAGCAACAATGAAGAATCTGCTCAGAGAGGCTTAACCAGGCGGGTTATTTGAACATTTAATTTATAATAAATTAGTCGACCTTCGATTTCGCATTTTTTAGAATTTGTTTTATTTTCGAGTGTCTTATTATCGAACAATTTATTTTATTTTCAAGCCAGTTATGGCGACAAAGACCCTACATTCTCATTTTCACAGCGGAAAATATTTGGGTCATTAAGAGTGGCAAATAAATTACTCGCATGGCAATGGAATAGGATTGTATTTATTTTCAATCGATGTCCACGTTTCCCACGTTTGAAGTGCAAATGATTTTGTTTGCTGAAGTGAAACTGAAAGCAGTGCAGAGCCTCATTTCGATCGAAGTTTCCCCCCACCAGCCACTACCAAGAGAGAACAATCGTTTTTTCGTCATCGCATCTCGCTGAGATTTTGATTCTTCCACTGCTCCACTGGATCAACGTTGTTTATAAATTAACATTGAATTTCCTATGTTTCCGACTGTCTCTTCCATACCCGCCCCCCAGAGCATTATAGCTTGACGCACTGCGGACGCATGTCTTGACTAGGACCCTAGTTTCATCCCGGTGAAATGGAGGGTTAAGTCTTGATGCCTAAAGTAATGCCATTCGCACCAGTTACTTGACCCGTGTGGTGGATGATCGACCGAATGGGGCCCTAGTTTCACTGTAAAGGTGGAATGGAGGGCTGAGCCGCGTTGATCAACCTAATGACAAGGGAGTCCGTCGCAGCAAAGGGCCTCTCCCTTAAAACTAAGTACTCTACCCTATTGCTGTAAATCTCCGGATTTTTCTGTCCAACGAATGCGTTATGTATAATAGCGTACTGCGTTACCTCGAGAGGGTGAAGGCCCTCGGAAAGTACTCGTACTGCCTGGCCACCCAATTGGTGTTGGACTCGAAGGGGCAGTGGTTGACAATCAGCATGCTGGACGAGGAGGGTATTCCTTCTATCTGTTCGCAGCAACTCATGTTCAGGATATCTCGAGAAATGCTTCAGGGTTTAGCGGGACTTGACGGTCCGACCGACCTCGTCCTGAACCAGGATCGATTACGAGACGTTTCTGGGGTTTCTGGATCTCGACGATACGGCTAGACCGTTGGTGCTTGAAGCCAGAATCAATTAAAAGACTTCGCAAGTGATCGCGGGTCTTAACGTACAAGCCAGATTGGCGGTGCTCCTACTAGTATCATTTGAGGCATCAATCTTAAGACTATCTTGGTTCATGGGACTGCGTTCGGATGGATGGATAAAAAGCCCCGTCGGCGTGTGAATTGTGTCCCAAAAACTCGGGTACTGACTATACAGAGCCAGTAGAGGTTGGATAGTGCTTCGCTGCTACCAGTCACACGGTTGGACGTTTTCGAACTGAAGCCCAAACTGGAAGCTGGTGGGTGCAGCTCTTCGGGGAGGTTCTCGCCATGCGCGATGACAAGGCGTAACCTTTATTACTATCTGCTTCTTGGGGCAGATTATGGAGACTGCTAATAGTCACTTGCTTGACTCACATGCCAATACATTAACTGCTAGACTTCACGTGTCTCTTCCATACCTGTCTATGCTTATCCGATTTAAATAACTTTTCTCATGTCATAAACAACAAGTGATTAAAGTTTCTGTTTGATTCTGTCATTAAATGATAAAAGTTATGTTCAGATGATTTTGAAACAGTTATTGTAGAAATTATTCCTACATTGGATCACGTCTTTTGCATTGGATATTTCAATAAAAACTTCTCGAGTAAATCTCCAATGATGAAATTGAAATCTCATTAGAGATTATGAAAAGTACTGGAATAGAAATGATTATTGAAGAGTCCCACAGAACAATTTCCTACCTTTCGGATAATTCAGATTACTTTTAAACTATAGCATGGCTGGCTGAGTTACTCCTAGTGTTTTTGCAATTTCCTTTTGCATTTGTGATGGATCTTCATCGAGCATTGCCTATAATTCTTCATCCTTAAACTTTTGTAGCGCTGCGGATCGTTTTTCGTTTTCCAAATCAAAATTGCCACTTTTAAATCGAGCAAACCACTTCTTACACGTTAGTTCAGCTAGAGCACGATAACCATAAACATCCACTAAAATACAATGACTTTCAGCAGCCTTCTTCTTCATATCGAAATAATGAAGTAAAACTCCCCGCAAAAACACATTATTCAAAACAAAAGTACAAAAGTTGACATTTTCAGAGCACATAGAAACTATGACAGGTACTAAAGAGAAAACCTAATGATGATACTTCAAAATGAAGGTATTGCTAGATGGAAAAATGGAATAATAATAAACTAGTGGCGACATCTGTTATCAAAACTGCACTACTCCTAATATAAGTATTTCATGGTTGTTCCCAATAACCAGATAACTCTAACATTGAGAATTGAACACAATAACAAGATTAAAACTTACTTTTCAAGAAAAAATTCGAAATTAGAACTTTCATCAAGTATTGACTTGAAGTTGAATCATTCGTATACTTTTGGGGTCTAACAAATTCCAAACATTTAGATTCAGGTTGAATACATCAACTTTCATCAAGTTGACTCAAATTCATATTTCATATGATTTTTTTATGGTAGATATATTGACTTGAATTTGAATCATTCGTATACCTTTAAGGACTAATAATTTCCAAACTTAGATTCTTGAATCCATCAACTTTCATCAAGTAGACTTAAATTCAAATTTATATGATTTTTTACGGTAGATATATTGACTTGAATTTGAATCATTCGTATACCTTTGAGGATTTATAACTTCTAAAGTTAGACTTCAGACATCAATTAAATGCAAATAAAACCGAAATTTCCGCAATATAAAATTTTAAATTTGGCATGAATTTCAAGGAATCCAAACACTCCTTCTCTATTATCTAACATCCAAATTATCATTCAACAACCATTTCACGCGTTTACGTTTAACGAATTCATACGCCTCTTCTTGCGGTTACATCACCCAGATGGTATCTTCTTTAGTACTCGTTTTCTAGAGGCGAGAAGCGCGACTCAACAATGCCTACCAGCATATTTTCACTTTTCGAGAAAGGATTCCCTAAGCACAATCACAATAATCTCAGCATTTTTCATTCGATCAATTTGATTTCAATATTATTCAGGCTTACGGCATATACGGACGTAAACATTGGGATGGTCTCGCTCTATGGTTGCGTGAGAGAGATAGGATATGATACTTGCGTATGCTGCAACTTGAGATCATCGGACCGTAGATATTGTGCAATGAGACGTGGCCAATTTTCTGTTTGCTTGTCTCACTACATCTTTGTTATATTTAAATTTTTTCAGTGCATGTATGTGATAACTTAAATACAATAAATAAACTGATCAATTTCAAGTACGTAGTAAAATATGGACGGTTCTCCTTAAGGATCTTGATGTTTTCGGAAGATACATATTTGCCATACCATCTTCATTTTTTTAATTTATTTACATAAATTTATAGCGATTATAGAAACGTGTTCTGGTTCATTGTGAAGCAACTTTTTCTCAATTTTCATATGACGAAAATGCTGCTCAATGCTCCCCAACCAATAACTTCTGCTTAAGTGTGAAGTTGGGTTCGAAAATATAGAATTAAATCCTATGTCGGAAAAAAAAACGAAATTACTTTCCGAACAACCTTATATTTTGAAGAGAATCAAAAATAACCATTTAGATATTTTGATGTGTTTTTCCCAAGGTTATAACACTAGTCACTGATAAGTGCTTATAAAATACATCATCTGTCAAAAGATGCTCGACGACGCGTTGGAGTTATTCTGCACTACGATTTTGATAGGGTCGTGACAATTAAAGAATTATGTGAAGAAAGCGTACAGAAAGTGCTGCACAGAATTTTGTCTGCTCTGTGTACTTTCAGATTTCTTTGTTATCCTTTTTTGGATAACATACCTATTAAGAGAAGAATATTTTACCTAGATTGCTTTGCAGAAAAAAGATGATTGTTGATCAACTATTCAAAAGAATGGTACAAAATGTCCTTATAGAAGAGTAATAAGTCTTATTACAAAAATATCAGAGCAGTACTACACTCCAATAGACGAGTTCATCATGAAATAGGTTACAAAATTTTCACAGTTTCACTATTTAACAATGAAAAATCCGGTAAAAAGATTTTGGGAAATAATTTACCCAAATTATAATTATTAAGCCTCATCTTAGACTAATTCCGTTTTAGATAGTGGGAGGATCATTGCCGGAGAACCCTTGATTTTTGTACAAAATTTCACGGATTTAAATCAGATTTGTTATAATAAGACAAGAAGATTCATAAAAATAGAGAATCGATCGTCTTGGCGGACGCCTGGAGCTATAAATTCTAATTTCTGAACGAAAAGTCCTAATGATTTAAAATTTCAAGGTAGGTTTGAAGTCCAAATATATCAGTTATGTTCAAAAACGAACAAAATCGTCTCAATAGTTCTTGAGATATTCTAATTTGAATTTTCATATTTCAAAAATTTTCGAAAGTCCAAATCAGATCGGGTTCAAATTTAGTGTTCAGATGTGAAATAAAGACTTCGAAGGCTCTTGCATTATTTCCTGTCTACAAAAAAACTTGAAGCAAAAATCCTCGAAGAAAAAAAAAGATTACAAAAATGGGTAATGGAAACAATTATTGTAGATTGAATGTGATTACAGAAGAAAAAGTTTTAAATGAATATTTATTATTGTTGTTTTTTAATAATTTTTTTATAAAATTTTATTTGAATAATTTTTCATGATTTTATTATCATAAGTTATAATTTAAAATACTAATGACAATGATAAAATTATAGAAAATCATTGAAATAAATAATATGTATTATATTATTATTATTTCATAAATATTATGAATAATTTTATTATTATTGAATATGTGTAATATAATATATCTTTATTTATTTTATAATTATAATAATAATAATATAATTATAAAAAACGATTAAAATAAAAATATATATATTATATTATTATTTTTTGATAATGAAATTATATGGGATAATTATATATATATATTTCATTTAATAATAATAATAATTATAAAATAATAATTTTTTATTATTATTTCATAATTATAATATAACAATAATATTAGTACAAATAAGTTTCCGCCGTTTTATTGTAGATGGCGCAGCACGGAGTTTCGGTTAGCTTTCGCAGATGATAACCAGCTTAAAAAATAGTTTGGACGTTCAAGAACAACATAACCTATTAATATCATTGATTTTATATTGGTAAAATATAATTTTTATAAGTTGAAAATGTCAAAATTTGAGCCAAGTAAGCGTCATTTGCGGGAAATATTAGTTTACTTCTTTAATTTAAAGAAATCTGCTGCTGAGGCGCATCAATTGCTCGTAGAAGCATATGGTGAGGGTGCTTTGAGGAAGTGAGGTCACTCAGCAAGCAGTCTCACATCGTTTAATAATAATAATATTCAATTTGTGTTAAAAAACGGCGGAAACTTATTTGTACTCCTAATAATAAAATTATTAAAATAATAATAAAAAAAAGAAATTATTAAAATATGAAATAAGATTATATAAAAATCATAAAATTATATGAAAAATAGTAATAATAAAAACTGTGTGAATAATTTTAAAGAAATTGTTATAATGTTTCACCTAGTGCCAACCGCATACTCAATTCATGTTAATAAAATATGTATATAAAAAATTATAATAATAAAAATTCAATAAAAACTTTTTCTTCGGTATTTCTTCATATTCAATATGTACTAATTGTTCCATTCTACGGATATATTTTTTAGATTTTTGTCTTCCATTTCGCATTTTTGTCATCTTTTTTTCTCTCTGAAGATTTTTGTTCCAAGTTTTTTGTCCAGATTAGGAAACATTCCTTACCGAAATAAATCAAGTAATGGAAGTCCGAAATCATAATAATCAGAACACTTTGTCATTAACATATAAATCAACATCTGTTATCTACAGTATTACAGAAATCAAACTAGTACTTTGACCTTCAATACGAAGTACTACCTAAACATAGAAAAATAGATCCTTTTCTTGAGACCCATACCAAAATTATTTATGGTCTCAATCTCTGCAAATTATGATTTTGAAGATTATTGGGAGTAATTATGCACAAATAGAAAAAATATAACAAAACTATAAAAATACATCGAAAGTTTAATTGATATTTGGCTCGTAAAATAGACTAAACAATCTAAAACTATAAAAGAACATCTTCACATAATTTACAGGGACCGTTCTAGAATTATAAATGAATAAATATATATCTATATAAGCATAATATATTCTACAATTCATCAATGCCATTTTGGATTATCTGTTGATTGAAGCTTATTATCTATTGCAATTGCAATTTATTTTTCCGGTAGAGAACAACTGCAAAATAGGAATAATTGGACGCAATAGTTTCCAAATAAGGTCTATATAGTTTTGATATAACTCTATATTTCTGAATTTGATATTTTGCATTGAATACGATAAAAGACATTATCTTACTGTTGCATCAGTTTTAACTTCGCTGTACGATCTAGAAAATAATAAAATATCAATAAACTTTGGTCTTTGTACCAAAGATCATGGAATGCAATCAATCTTTAGATATTTTTACAGAGTGACTCTTCCGATAAATCCCATTGTATGAAACACAAATCAGCCCATGCGCAATGAGTGGGGGAAACACAGAGCTCGCAGACGAATACACCCGCTTCTATACGAAGTTACGAACAGTTTAGAATCAGTTCAGTATTAGCAATAGACGGAACAGCACGCGATATAGGCTGCGTAAAGTGGAAAAGCGCGAATATACGTATTTGAGTTTGATAATACAAAAAGCACATTATCAAATCGATAAAGCGAGTTATCCCTGTTCTGCAGTATATCGTTGTGTCTGTGATACAGAATATTGTGTGTGTTTAACATCCTCGTTTTCTTCACTGTACCTTTCACAGCAGGAATATGTCTACCATCCTGATGCAGCAAAACACCCTATATGATTTCGGAGACTCCTACATCAAAGTGAGTATTCAATAATCCGCAGATTAGTTTCATAGAGTTCGTAAATCGTTGCGTTACCACTATGGTGGGTTGGCGCACCTGTTGATTCGTAGCTACAAGTGTTTCTTATATGAAATTACGTAGAATTCTGGTTTTACGTGTTCGTTTCGAAATGGTTATGCAGCCTCCGTACGATTCTGGAATTGTCGGAATATCTGTATCTGTTATAACCATTATCCTCGTTTTGTTTACTGCACAAACGAAATATTTTCCATTGGTGACATCTGAAGACCGCAAAAAATACGTTCCATGTAAACAATTTTTTGTACTGCTTTAGATGTGTTCATTCGAATTTTTCCACAACATATTTTAAATCTTATATTTAAATTTTAAGTTGTGTTTGGTGGTGAAGCAAAATTATGCCTCTTTCACATTTTTTTTAAATGTTTGTACTTATTCTATACTGGGTGAACTGCCTCGTACATTTCAATACTTTTTCCTCTCAACTTTGGCACTTACAACTTTAAGTACCCAATTTAAGGTCCTGAAAATTGTTCAAATGAGGCAAGGTTTTCCTAATCTGAGTTCAATTTCTAATTCTCCCAAAAGTTTCCTAAAAAAATATTTTAATTTACACATTCCTTACTGTCTTAGCGAATAATCAAAAATTCCATTCTGAAATTCTTTGACTGGATGGGCAATACAGTTGAAACCCATGAAATAAGTATTTATTTTATGTAAGCTGTTCATTATTCTGTGGGAACCCATTCATTAAGTAAATTGAGATACGTATTAGCGAATTTCGTTTCTAGATTAAAAATTACGCTTGGAATCATTTGGAGAAAATTGAGATAGTGTAATTTCTGTTTTAATGATAATAGAAATCGATTTCTTCCTATCATATTACAACATCGTTACAAACTACTCTTAAATTTCTCCCTTTTATTAACGTGATGAGTATAATAATTTAAAATGTTTAACTAAAAGTATCGAAGATATCGAACCTGACTTCTTTACATATTCAGTTCAATCACAGTAATAACAATCTTGTACTAGTGTGTGAAAAAACTACTTTAAATATGCATTAGTGCGAATTTTAATTTTGAAATACACCTTCTGTACAATTCATGATTTCCTTTTTCCATTAGACTTATGATTATTTTTTCCATCTTAAAACTCATTCTTCTGTCTAATGCTTCCTTTACATACTATGAAAACGTTCAATTTGTTCAGTTTCGATTTTTAGATAGTTATGAAACACTAACCATTCTATACAGTTTATGATATCGCCTTCTTATACTAGATTTGTGATATTTATTCATTGTAAAATTCATTTTTGTTTCTAACGCTCCACCCGCGTACATTTAGAACGTTTTAATTTTTTTCGAATTTTGGATAATTATGAAACTTATTGACCCCTTATAATTTTGTTTTATACATTCTATATAGTTTATGAAGCTGTCGATTTCCTATTACATCATCGTTCTCAATAAGATTTCATTTTATCTTCTAGCATATTTTCAAACCGTTACCAATTTGTTATATTATGATTATTTCAATAGAATAATAATTGTTTTGCAAGTATTTAACCTGTTTATCTTTGTTTTACGTTCCTATTCTTTGAATTAAAAATCCCAAGAAACAAAATGCGCTGGTTTGGCATCAGGAGCATCAGTACTAGTTCCAGAGATCGAACTTACATAAATTTCCAGTCCAATTCCGTGACCTTCGTTAAAAATGTATCCAAGTTTACATTAGGCTATTTTCAGAAAAAACTTTTCTGTTGCGATAAAGAGTTCATGCAGATAGTGTTTTTGTCAGAGCCGTTACCATTTCTTTGAAACTTTTGAATTTTGTTAATTTTGAGCTGAACTTATCGACTATTACATATTGAATCAAATATTATGAATCCAGTAACTTCCGGAGAAATTGCATAATATATTATAGTTAAATAAGAAGATAAAATTTTCCACTGGATGAAATCAGTGAGATCCAAAGTATTTTTTATATAATAAGAAATTTCTTTTTTCTATCACTACAAATTAAAACGTCTAAAGTTGAAATTAATAGAATTACAACGATTAATGCTCAGTTTCATTACGATCAGAGTGCACAAGAAAGTCAGTTCAATAAATTGTTAATGCCTCACGAAAATACTTTCTGAATTAAAACAAAATTTATATTTCAAAATACACACGCGTATACACTGGATAATTGTACATTCATCGCAGCACCTGATCCATCTTTGAAGTTATTCACTATCCTATAGAAGCACAAATTTGTTGAAACTAACAATTTTCTGTTAATCCACGTTTTGGCATACTATAACCGTAATATTATTACTTTCTTTATCTACAGTGAAATTTTCAAACTGCTTAAAAAAATGTAGTTAATTATTTTAATATTTCATTAAATGAATATTCAGAAATATTCAAGTAAGTTTATGATAATACATTCTCCTTTGCCCACACACATAAGTGTAAAAGATTTTGCGAAGGTTCTATAGAATATTAACAGATTGTATGCATCTTAAATATCAGAAGATTAATGTAACTTTTACTAAAAGAGTTTTCTCGGAAACTGTGTGGCTTGACAGTACTACTATCTTAAATATCACGCAGATTAATTCTGCTACCCTTATTACAAATTTTAATTTCATTAAAATTTTTCCCAAAAACTTTTTAAAATTGAATTATATCAATGTCTTTGAAAACATAGAATATTGATTAAAATTATCAAATAAATCATGTTTCTTTTCATAATACCGTTATGAAACAAACGTTCCTATCCTAATTTTTATTTAATAATTTTAATTAATATTCTATATTTTCTTTCTATTATTTGATTCCTTTTTATGCTGTGTAATGAGTGTTAATTCTATATGTCCACTAAATTGAAACTGTGTTTTCTAAGACATTGATTCAGTTTAATTTTTAAAATGTTTTGGGAATTTTTTTATGAAATTAAAATTTGTAGTGAGGTTAGCGGTATTAAACTGTTTGATATTTAAGATATTGTAAAAGCCTTCTGTCCAGTACAGAATCTCTTTTTTATTTTTTTCACGTATGAATATATAATGAATTTATTGTAAATTATTTGTAATAATTGATACATATTGATGTTATTCAACTGTTCATGTACGATCACGCTAAAGTTCCTGATTTCGAGTAAATGTTCATAAATTTTTTTAAATTGCTCATTTTATCGACCTAATCCATTTAAAAATTAATTGTTTTCCGGAGTTCATAATTTTTAGAGATAATTTTTTGTATACACTAGTGTATTTCAGTTAAAATTTCGTTTTTAGCTTGCTGTCGTACATCAGTCAGCCCTATCCTGTAGTCAATTAGCCATTTCATTCAAATAATGCTAACACGTCATTTTAATCAAAAAAAAAACTGATACTGTATATTTCAGAAAATTCACTTATTAACTCGTCTCGTTTTCAAATTTTTACCCTATAAAAATATAAGAGTGGTGCCTTTTCACCATGTATTCACTATTTTTTGTCGCATTGAAACTTTCTATGCTTTTGAACCATAGATAGAATTTGCATATATATATCAACTTAATAAAAGATAATTCAACTTGGTGGAAGGCGTACTTTGTACAGTACTCTTTCCACCATATCGAATTCGTTTCCAAGACAGCCTAATTAATAAGTAAACAAAGATTATTTCATTTTGTTAGGTGGTAATTAAACTGCTTATCGTCCTTTATTAGTACTAACAATTCGAATTGATCGTTAAACTTGTTTTTTCCTTCTTTTATGTTGAAATGCGATTTTTCTGTTCCATTTGAAATGTCGAATCAACAAGTGAATTAAGTAAAGAGCGTAGTTATGTTACCATTCAACCTTGTTTTCAATTTGGCGCACTCGAACACAGGTTGAAGTCCTTAGAAAATTTGGCCCCTCGATTAGTTTCGCAGTTTTCATTGGTGTTCCGTTGAACTGAAGTTATTATCGCAAATTTGGGGTTTAGATATCACTTAGATTTCGTTTTGAAAGTTTAATTCATCGATAAATAATATTACTACCAGATTTATTTTTCTTAATTCCTTAAATTATGGAGATTGCTTTATTTATTATTCTTAACTGTAAATCGAAAAAAATTACATTATTTTTTATAACCCATATAAATTTCATATTTTCCTGTAGAGATTCACTTCATTTTTAATGTATGTGTTATCGCTTTATGTAAGCCTTTTTATCCGTATTTGCCATGCAGTAATGCCAATATACATAAGTAAAATTGAGTGATTTAAAATTTTAAGACTCCATTTTCATAACTGTTCCCATCCAAAAAAATTCTTGTGGGAATCCATTCTGTTTCATAAAGATATATTAATATGTTATAGCACTCAATGTATGAAAGTTCTATAAAGATATTATATATTGAGCTAAAACCTTATTTTTCATCTTTTTTATAGTCTTATGAATTTCTAAATTTTTTAGGGTAAATTTTGTTGGATAACCTGATTTTATAGCTATAAGTTATGATTACTAGTTTACTTTTGTCATATAATATTAACGATTTGGGATAAACAGGTGGCTTTTCGTAGATAGCTACCACACAAACGTGTACCTGTTTTCAAGGTTGTTATACCTGTACCTCATCTTCCAACAAGAAAAAACTGACTAGGGGAGAAAGAATCTTAACAGAATAAAGGAGGGGCTTAGGACCCACGGACTCTGTTTAACAAATGAACAATTAAACGTATCCACGTTATTCTATAGGTTTTTAGGAGTACAAGTTAATTTACATTCTCATTCAATTCTATTCGTTTACGAATAATGGCTTATTTTTCTATGAATTCCTACATCGAAGTAGCAATACTGATCAAAAAACAAACCCATAAAATACGTTCGAATTCATTAAGCGTGATTGATAACAGCGCTCTTAAATATTCAAGGAAAAATATTTACTCCGATATACATTCATTTATGATCGTCACGTGACCCATTGTTCTAGGAATAATTGTTGCTCGCTTTAATTCCACGCGATAAAAATGTTCATAACTCCTGGTCACAGAAACGAGCTCGATTGAAGGCGCCATGAAGTTAGCCACATGATTCAAAACGAAATGAGCTCGAATTAATATTGTAATTGGATACGTGGACACCATAGAAATATGTATGGAGTTATCTGCTTTTGACTCGTAATCGTCATATATTGAAATAGATCTCATTAACCATTCCGTGACCTTTAGAACGAAGATATAAATTTTAATACCGTAGAATGAATGGCGAATTCCATCATTCATTTTTCTTCAACTCCCAAATTGCGAAACCACAGACGGGAAGGTCTTACGACCACTGATCGCCTTGTTGCGATGAGGAACTGAACACAACTTAAAAACAAACTTCCTGAAAGGGAAAGTTGAGGTCCATCGAATAAGAAGTGAAAGTGACTTTATGCTTACGTCGTTCATAAATAAATAATGACAAATTGGCTGGATAATCAGTGGTCTTGGCGGATGTTGCTAGTCGTAAAGAAATCGTAGTTTTCCAGCAGTGTTGCCAAGTCCACGAAATCTTGATCTTGTGAACCTTGTTGGTCTCTACGATAAGCTCTCTTGTTATTTTTGAATGGTTTCTATATCTTTCAATATGAGATAATGGTATATGCTTCAATGTATTTGTGATAATGGATTCCTGTCTCAGATATGATCCTTCTAATCAGCTTTTGGCGTAGACATTTTTAGGATATTACAAGAATAGTTTAGATAAATTCTAATTCAGATGTTTGCAGATGGATTTCTTTCAAAATCAGAGTCACATTGCTGATATTGATAATCACTTCTCAGAACTCTGTAGATTTCCATGTGAAATTCGGTAGTGAAATGAAAAGTAACGAGTGATCGTTGTTCCACGGACTACCACGCGTCTCCCACTATGTGCTTTCACGCTAGGCTGGGGCCAGCGATTCGCTTTTGTCAACCGCCGCCACAGCCACCTCGAGAAAGTAGGCCTTTGGAACGTCCACAACTTTTACCGATTGTTCATCGAAGACAGATGAAAGTACGCCTGGCTAGGATGCTGATCGTCCAGCTTTGTTCCTGAACTACCCCGTGTTCCGTACTTCTTCAGTGTTTTAAGTACGTGTCGAAGTTTTACGTTCTCGCTTCTTGGTGCATTAAAAACAAAGATATGTGATCGGTGTTTGTGAAAGTGGGCGTGTGTTAAGGACTTCACTTGTGATTCTCCGTGTAATTGGCGAGAAGTTTCATTAAGTGATCAGTTGATTCGATTTTAGAAGATTGTGTTTATCGGATATGTCGCAGGAAACATGGTTAGTTGATTTTTATACCATGAAGCTAGATATTCGATGATTCACCGGATTCCACTGATTGATTCTGTGACCTAGCGATATCCTATGACCGATGGATCATAGCCGTTTTTGTCTCCCTTTAGATACATTTACTTTCCATTAGGCTCCTCTAAAGTGAAAACGAAGTTAATTAACACTCACAGTAAACTATAATAGCATATTTCAATAAATAATGCTTTGTACAACTTTCAAGGGAAAACGCGGAGTGATTGTGCTATTCCAATCGAGTTCATGCGTTTCACATTCGTTTCCTACTAATATTTTATTTATATGAATAACGAAATGTGTTGATAAACATTTTATCGGTGTTATTCACCTTCCTATTCCGTGGTTCTCGATGGAAATATGTTCTTCATTGAAAATCGATCTGATGTAACGTCGATTTCGTGCATTTTTCTGAACATTCCTGGTCGCAGAAAAATTTTCGACTTAACTCCCACATCCAAAAGTATGATGTTCTGGACGTGAAGATGACCTAACAGTAAATTTTACATTTTTTGATTAATGTGTTTCAGAAATACTCGTAAACACAAATTCAATGTGAAATTTATTTCGGAGTTTCTTTTAATTATCTCATGATTTTAATACAATGTAATCACTACAGACTTTACCAGAACGAAATATGGCATTTCGTGCCTAAATAAAAAACTTGCCTTCCGAGAAAACGATTATACCAAAGCCAGCATCTCGATTCATAGAATTCGAAGGTAACGTGTTGCCCGTGGCAAAAACAAGAGTTATGAACAGTTCCTGAGAATCCGGACCGTAATTACAAATTGCTATTGTCAGCTTGTCACGATAAAAAATTACACGAATGGGGAGATCATAATTTCGTTCATTTCAATTATGCAGTAATTTCAGTTCGAACAAATACAACATTTAGTTTTTCAATAGTATATAAAATATCCAATAATTCAATAATTTGAAGTGCATAGAAAATTAAGTTCCTACAACCACGGTGTCAGTTTTCGAAGTCCATAGAAATTAGTAGAGAAATTAACCTGAAGAATCGAAAGAGTGAAATCCTCGCAGCGAAAGTCTAATCACAGAGGACATATAATCTTACATTCACCTACAGAAAATCACCTCTCGCGGTCAAAAACAATTTACTCTCGCCGATTGACAAATGCGTGGCGAGAAAATAAACTAATTTTAAATGGCAAATCTACAATTCTCGGAAAAAGTGGGTTAGCGAGGTTCAATGAATGCGCCAGTGTAGAGAATGAAGTAATTACTGTTATGTCTGAAAGGTTAATTAATTTCGATTTGGTTAATGGACGACGGAGATGATACGCTATCCAAGGGATCTACCGTCCGTATCGGAGATTCACTCTCCATAATTCACTTCATAGAAAGTGAAAGCTGCTGCATTCTTCGCGGCACTCTGTGGTCATTATAATTTTGTGTAATCGTAGATACCGTTTCCGAGTGGAGAAGATCTAGCGGGAATCCAGACGAAATGCAACAGCGTCTCGTCTAACTACTATATTGGTTAATTCAATATATCTTGTTGGAATTTATGACTTTTCAGGAATTTTACGTATAATATCGCAAAATTCACTCATTAATTTAGTGCCGATAGATATCGTTTCAATTTTATGGTTTCATCGACTGCGTGGAAGATCTTTGACTTGACCAGTTGTCAAGAAATCCCAAATTATAATCCCGGAACTTTTCTAAAATTCTGGGATTGAGCATTGCATAAAAGTTCGTTGATTCTAATGATTATCTATTTAAAGTAATTGTCAAGAAAACAAAATACCATCATGTTCTTCCTTCATTCTGTAGTGTCTGAAGGCTCATTTCGTTCAATTTAATGGTTCATTCCATTGCATAGAAAGAAGTTAATGTGACAATTTCAATTATAAACTGACTGTATTTCAGGCAAATATGAATTTTAATTGGGATTTTTTATACATTACCTTCTATGCTCTGTTGAATGTACTAGATAATACACCATAGTTCTTTGTCAATTCTAGGTATTATTGACTTCATTAAACAACTTTTACATGAAACTTACGTTTTCACTACACCAGAAATTGAAATCTTGAAACGTTCATTATACATATGAGGAACTGAGTGATTTATTATAAATTGGTATGTATTACTTCATTCCTCTCTGGTTTGTGAAATTACATGGAACGTAGTTTATTTATAATGCTGGGATAATTACGTTTTGAGAAAACTTGAGAAAACCCTGGTGTGTACAATTTCACCTGTTAGGGTTAGAGACACATAATATTTCAGAAGGCTTTTATCGATTTTAAAAATAACTCTGACTATTCAAATGAGTAATTCATCAGATCTGTGCTCAGAATATAATTCCGCCTTCGTTTCTCAACAAGCGCCATGTACAGAAGAAAAAAAGGAACTCCAAAAGCCTCGAGCAAAATCAAATCGAGGTTGTTTAAGACGTCTTCAGGAAACCACGGATTAAGATCGCTGAATGTTCTTTGTACGTCATATGATTCCAAGTAGATTTTAACGATATTCTTTTATTACAGAACAGCGTCGCAAGATCGGATCAGCATTTGACTGTGGGTACAAATGCCGTTCGACTCACCCTCTCTAGAATGGCCTCCTCTCCCGGTACCCAAGAACTTGCACACCTACTAGGAAGTCTGGCAACCCAGCAACATCGAAGACTCGAAAGGTAAGAACTAATACTGTATTTTTCGAAATGTTTCCTACCAACCAAGTTTCAACTCTTCCCAGTAATTGTATCTTGTGAATCACATTGTAAAAAGTGAAAGTCTTGTTTACACCGTGTTATAAAATGTAGCAATCGAGCAGAAGTGTAATAGGTACAACATTAGAAACGCTCACACATGGTTTGAGCAACCGTGTAATTACTGGCCTTATGTTGGTATTTCTTTGAAACCATGAGGGTCATAAAGGGGAAATCCTCAAACTGATTTTATTCTTTTCATCCAATATTACCAATTAATAAATATATATTAAAGTAATAATAATTAAAGCAGTAATAGTCTTTGAACACGGGCCACAGAAGACTTCAAATTCTCCTTGTGAGGCCTTTTCCCGGCGGGGCTTTATTTGCTAGAAACGAAAGAAAATGTATTATTTCTCAATTTTGCGTGATTTTCGGAGATTGCAAAAAACAATTAGGCACGCCCTCTCACCGCAAATATCATAACGGTTCCTTTGACCTACCGGCTTATTGAACTACTCGAAAATATTTTATCAATTGATATTATTGATCGATTGACTGAGCTAACTCTTCATTGAATATCCACCAAGGAAAACAGAAAAATAGCGTTTATTTTTTGTCTCTTGGTATTTTAATCAGACCATAGAATTAACGTTTCTCTTCTTCTTCAGAACTCAGTCAGCTCCCGCACCATCTGTCTCCCCATCTAGCATCGTTTCAGGGGCCTCTGTGAACAGCAACACCTCCAGGTACAAGACAGAGCTTTGTCGACCCTTTGAGGAGTTTGGAGTTTGCAAATATGGAGATAAATGTCAGTTTGCACATGGTATTGGAGAGTTGAGGAGTTTAGCGCGCCATCCGAAATATAAAACTGAGCTGTGCCGAACATATCATACAGGTGAGAATAGGAAACATAACTATGCAAAGTAGAAAAACTAGGTGATGGCTTGTTAGAACAGTTTCCTCATTCAAAATAAAAAAAACAACTGAAATTTTCAGAAACAATTTCAGAAAGAATGGAGATTAAAATTTCCGTCCTTGCTTTAACTTCCTAAGCAGTTTGAATCTGGAAAAGTCTAGCGTCTTTTCAGTGTCTGCTTAAAATGCACCGAACTCGGGGAAAATTAATTCAATGCCGCCGTTCATAAGTGTACAATCGATGTATGAAACGTTTTTATTGACTCCTAACGAATTACAGGAAACACATTCTCTTTATTCCACTGGAGATGGCACAAAAACGTCAATGTAGCTATCTCGTGCTCAGTTTCAGGATTTTTCTTCGTTCAGTGTTATGTTTCGAATTAACTCTAGAGGATAAGAAATAAAATGGGTATATCTAAAGATAATTCAATATAGAAAATTAATTTTACAGAGTTTGAAACCTCAGAGGAATCTTAGTCTATTTTAATTTCTCTGAATTTGTCAAAATAGGGATTTTGTTTTGATGTTGATTGGTATAATAAATGAATTAGTGATTCTTGAAATGAAAAATCTTGAAAAAAGATAATGGAATCATCCTTTTAAAAGATTTCAACTTTATTTCATTCCAAACAGTAAAAATTTTCAGGAAAATATTTTAACCATGAAAATTCTCAATTTATTCAAACGACATCTTTTGGTGAAATTAAATCAATCATTTGCGTTACACGTAATTATTTGTCATTGTTAAGGCATAATTTTGCAATCAACTAAATCTTCCTGCAATTGTTATGAGCGGCGTAATAGGAAATTGTGATTTGCTGTTGTTAAATTAAGGGGATTGAATTGGAAATAGTTTTGCTGAAAAAGAAATTATTTGAAGGTCCATTTTTATGAATTGTTAAATTGTTATTGTTAAATTTCAATCTAATAATCTATAATGTTTGAAAGATGGAAAAAAAATCATTAAATGTAGTGAATAAAAACAAACCCTGACAAGTTTGTACCAAACCAGAATAAGAGTAACATATTAAGTGTATATGAAATTTTTCCTTTGATACATACAAATAAATTCTCTTCAACATTTCTGGTGAAAAGTTTTAATGATACTGTACAAAAAACTTTACACTATTTATAATTAGTGTTTATTATTTAGTTGTTAAATTCTTATATTTCCTTGTCCATGTGGTAGTTTTGAGACAAAGTTTTTTTGTCATTAATTCATAAACACATTCATATAATAGACATTAATCAATAAACATCACCCTTTTAAAATTTGCGTCATTGGAAAAGAGAATCTCTGTTAAATATATTTTGGAGATGGATTGAATGACTTTTAGTCTGAAAAGGGATTAAAAGAATCAAAACTACAAAAAATATTCAACTCTGGAAGTCATGATGTAGTTTTATTCTTTAATGAAGTGAATATCATAATATGGACAATGACCAACGAATTTGAGTTGAATGACATTTCCAAAACTTGAGAATATAATATATACAAGTAGATCTTATTCAGAAGAAGGCGGAATAGGCTGAAATAAAGCCTTGATAAAAGTTATAAATAAAGGATGTCCTTCAAAGTGGTAAAATTTTTGTTATGTTGGCGCTTTTTTCATGAAGAAATAAAAATTTGTCCCCTCACACATATTCTCGGTAAATTTTGAAATTAACAATTTTTTGCCTTGATCAAAAGTTAATAATTTTTGCAGACACAAATAGTAGTTAACAAATTTTTAGTGAATGTGAGACGATCAAGTACTTAGTTTTTTCATTGAAGCTTTAAACACCTGTCATGCAAGTTTCTTATACCTAAGTCATCTCTTTCAAAATTTATGTGATTTTTAGCCTCTATTATTTTTATCATTTTACAAGGATTGCTACTGAAATTTTGAGACAAATGACAAAAACAAATATTCTCCTTTGAGAATATACACTTTTGCATCCATTTGAACCAATTTTCAAAACATTTTTTCCATTCAGATTGATCAAAAACATGTTATTTGAGTGCATCAACCGCTGCTTCTGGCCTCATCTATATTTGATCTACAGAAATAAGGTGAAATCTTTGGGTGCCATACAAGGACTGTACTGCGGTTCGATGATTTGACTGCTCAAAAATGTTTTTGTTTGAGCTAAGGTGTGAGAGCTTGCATTGTCGAGGTGGAAAATGATTAGTTTCCCTGATTTTTCCCAACAAATGCTGGTGTATCATTCTGAATTGACTGTTCTACGTTGGAACTGTGGTGATATGTCCAGTTATTCTGAAAAAAACAGGCGATCATTTGCTTCAAAGTACTTTATGCACTAACATGGATTTGGCACAAGTTTCAGCTTCATATGCGTAGATCATCGCCTTTCACGATCTTATAGATGTCATTTGGAACACCATAATTGAAAATTTTGGAAATTTGGAAAACCAGCAGTGGCTTAAGATGGTTCTTTATCACCAAAAGTCGAAATGAGTTGATGGTCATACTGCTGTTGAATTGATCCATGTCGAAAGCCATAAAAAATCATCGCACAGAAATATTTACGTTTCCACTTTTTGACCAAGATGAATATTTTAAATATCTGTAAACCACACAAATAGCACTTGTATGACAACATGTGGGTATGTTCACCATTTAAAATGTTGAACTTTACGATGAGGACAATGTAACGTATGACGTATTCATGTCAAATGTTGCCATATCTCGAAATTTAAGTAGCAATCTTTGTATAATATAGTACAGTAAGAACTGAATATTTATACAAAACACCTATGCTCTGCCACTAATATTTTTGTTTAAAAGAAGAAAATGTTTCAAGAGGCCATATGATATTAGTAGATTTAAGTGTAGTGTTCATGAAATTCGACATTCTGTTTTTGCAAACCCAGTATTAATAATTTTTCTCTTACAGCTGGTTTCTGTCCATATGGTCCAAGATGTCATTTCGTCCACAACCAAGAAGAAGCACTAATGAATGCTAAAGGTATGGTTCCCTCAATGCCCAGCCCACTTGTGTTATCCAGAAACAGTCTAACATCCAATATCTCAAGGCCGAGGCCTGCTGCTCTGAGCCCCAGTCTATCATTAGATAGCCACAGTCCCACATGCAGCCTTAGTCAATCCCCGACCTCCTCGATGGGTTCATTCTTCAGCAGCGAACCTGAACTGCACTCTCCGATCAACGAGGATAGACTACCTGTTTTTAACAGATTGTCCACAGCTCAGTTGTTGCAACTCTCCGAACTTATGTTGTAATAGATAGTGAGAGTTACCTCAGCCTTAAAGCCTTAAAACTCAAGACATTTATTTAATTGAAAACAGTGTCTAATTTATGTTAGGTCCCGTCCGATGGACGGAGTGATTAAAATATTGTGTGATTTTTAAATTATATTATTTTACAAGGTACGTTTTGGCTGGAGCAGAACGCCAGACTAATTTGATTCTTTCAGTTCCTTTGAATTAATTTGGATCCTTTTTTATTTGTTAACTTTGGCATAAATGTTACCCACAGAGGGAGTATTTCCTTTGTCAAAATTTTATCTTTATTTTCTTATCTCCTCGAACATCTTTCTAGGATTTTCGAATATTGTAGAAAAGTTTGTTGCTGAGAAGTTAATTTTGATTTTATTTTGTCAGGCCTTTTGAATGCCGGCTAAAGCGTCCCTCAGCTAGAGGCGAGTTTTTACGAATGTTGGCGATTTTCTTTAATGAATGTGCAAGTTAGGTTAGGTTCCAGTCATCGGTCTCGATTTCTGTAACATTCCTCCATGATTGAAGATTTATTTATTATACTTTCTCATTTGTTCTTCATTTTCTTTTTTACTTGTGTGCCTTGTGACCGATGAGAGAATTTGATTTTTTTTGTTATTTAAAACATTATTTAATTTGTGTGTTTTCCTCATTTGCAACAAGTTTATGTTTGTAGTTATTTTATTATTATAATTTATATGTAACTTATTTATGGCAATATGAGACGACTGCGCTAGCCTTCCAAGGCAAGCGCATAAAATGCGTCCAGTGAATTCTGTATAGGGGCGCTATACCTGCATATTATTATATTATATTTATTTAGCTCTGTATCTATATTAATAAATTATATTTTGTTCTTAATATTTTGTTTTTTTTTAGCATGAACATCTTATCACCAAGTGTGTATTTGATTTTGATGTTATACCGATACTCCTAGATCTCCTGTGAAGATTCCTCGGAAGCTTATGGGAGTTAAAAGATCCATTGTGTTCTGATTAGCTCTAGTTGCTGTGTCCTTATGCCACCTTAGGCACAGTACTGTTTTTTTGACCCCCAAGAGTGAAATTTGTATATTTGATCTCCCAAGCAATAGGAGCAATAATACTTGTAAATTGAAAAGTGACAATTTTTTGAAGTTAACCGTGGCTATAGTATCCATTAGTAAGTCTTCTGTAATGAATGTTCTTAGTAATTTTATACTCTTGAAACAAAAACTGGTTATCATTATCCTGTGCAACACTTGATCTTACCAATATTGGGTATGAGATACCAATATTTATTTCATAATTGTGGAACAAATGTGATGACTGTGTAAGAAGTTGAAATAACCAGAGATAGATTTGCATCTAATGATATACATTGAATATTTGCAGAAAATTTGGATATAAGAAGAAATGCTATAACTTTACATGAACATTTATTGAAACTTTTAATTGTGAAACAAATTGATGGTCTCTATTTGTGGTTAAATGTTATAGTCTATACAATCTGACTTGAACCATGTACACATTAAGGTGCTAGGGTTGAAATTATACTGAAGTGAATATTCTTTTGGACAATTCGCAGTGTATCACTCACATTAATAATAAGCTTATAATATTTAATGTTGATTTAAATGCAAAGTAAATTATTTTGATTCTGACATTTTGGTTAGTGGTATTTCTGACCGTTTTCAGTTGAATACTCACCAATTTACAGTAATATTGGGGAGAAGTTGTTGTAAAAACCACTTCTTGGAAAGTTCTGCTGCCACATTTTCATGATTATCCGCCCAGGAAACTTATATTTTTATAAGATAAGAACAATGCTCATGGAACAAATTCCTGCTCACCCCTAGCATTTAAAATAGTTACTCTTTTACTTCTGAAAGACGAAGTCTTTAAATGGCATTTGTTCGTATCTACCCAGCCGTATTTGTTTGTGTCGTATTAAAACAGGTTTTTTCCAAATGCATTATATTTCTTATTTTCTTTCGGTATTTTCTTATTTAACGCAAATATTGTAGTCGAAATACAACAATACGATAAGATTCCAGACTCATCGTTCTGCTGTCATTTTTTTTTGTCTAAAACCAATTCGAGCAAAACAAACACTTCATAGCGTCTATGGATAGTCATATTTGGACGAACAAGCATTCTTTCAATTTATCGCGGTAATTTTAAGAGTGGAAACCACATTGTCTCTATGTATATAAATCATAACTACCCTTCTTATATAAGTCTTGCAGATTCGTCTAGTTTTTGCGCGCTTCTAGCGAACAGCGTGCTATCGTTTTGCCTAAGTAACTTTTTAATTTCGAGTCACAAATGATCTCAAACGACTAGGTTGAACTAGGTAGGATCACTGATGACTAATCCGAGATCGAAAGAAAATTTGCCCGGCCGACCGGTCCATCCATAAACAATAACTTTCGAACGGAAAGAGCTTGGATTCCAATTAGCATTTGAAATTTTTTCCAATATCTTCGAAATTACAAATTCAATAGATCCAAATTTCGTAACGCTCGTATAATTAAAAAAAAGTTGTGAGAAGAGCAACTGAGCCCTACCAAAATTAGAGCAACAGTCCTACGACCGTCTTTAAATTATTACAAAATATATATTAATATTATTTACAAATCATTACAAAAAGGTTACTACAAAATTAAGCTATCTATGAGGGAGCCTACATAACTTTAATGAATACAGAAGAAATCTCTATATGCTGGAAACATTTTCAGTACCATGTTTATAGCGGTCTATATTTCTACAGTAAACTTCCAGAAAGGACGCCATACAATTACCCTGAAACATTACAGTTTTCGTTATGATCAGCAATGATTTACAATTTCTTATACGAATAGAAAGGTAGACCATAGATCCCAATTTTGTGGTTATGTTTACGCAGCTTAAATCTTACTAGTCATTATAAGATTCAAACTTTCTTTTACTCACTAGAAAGAATTAAATAGAAATTCCTTACTTCATCGAATATTATAGGCCATACTATATCAGATTTCTGCCATGGAGACTATGGAAGTGGTTCCTGCTGAAAAGGTGAGCATATCCATTTTTTCTGACGTAGCTAATTCGTATGTTAATAAGATGCTTTTCTGTGATCTGATGTGCAAATAAAATTTAATAAGTCATCAGAGTTGTTTATAGACCAAACTAGTTTCACTAATAAAAAATGGGTTTTAAGGACGAAGGAAGTCCAGTTGAGACTAAGCAGGTACTGCAAGATATGGATGTTGAAGATCTTTATACCAAGTACAAGAAACTACAGCAAATGCTGGAGTTTTTAGAAGTTCAGGAGGAGTATATAAAAGATGAACAAAGGAATCTGAAAAAGGAATACCTCCATGCTCAAGAAGAGGTAAAACGTATTCAGTCAGTTCCATTAGTTATCGGACAGTTTTTGGAAGCTGTCGATCAGAACACAGGTATCGTTGGCTCGACAACCGGTTCTAATTATTATGTTAGAATTTTATCTACAATTGATCGTGAATTGCTGAAACCTTCAGCTAGTGTAGCTTTACACAAACACAGTAATGCTTTGGTTGATGTTCTTCCTCCTGAGGCAGACTCTTCAATCAGGTAAGATTGTGTTTTGACCAAAGAAATGAATATCGATAAGCAACCAATTTTCAGTATGTTGCAACCAGATGAAAAGCCAGATGTACAATATAGTGATATTGGTGGTATGGATATGCAAAAACAAGAAATCCGGGAGGCTGTAGAGCTACCGTTAACTCATTTTGAGCTTTACAAACAGATTGGTATTGACCCCCCTAGGGGAGTTCTTATGTATGGTCCACCTGGATGTGGTAAAACTATGTTGGCAAAAGCTGTAGCTCATCACACTACCGGTTAGTATAGGTTTGTTGTCAAATATTGTATCACCAATTTCAAATTGAGCATATGTTTAATTGAATCGGTCCTTACTTGATGGAAATTCATTTTAATAAAATAAAATTATGAAGAATATTTTCACAATTTATTAATTGATAATTGTTTCACCAACACTGTGGCTTCTTCAGGTTAACATTTTGAGCTTTAAATGTAAACCTGAAGAAGCCATAGGCGAAAAATTTGTTGTTAATTAATAAAATGTGGAAATATTCTTTACTATTTTATTTATTTAATGAACAGGTGTTGTCCAGTTCCAAATTTTTTTGGATTTGAGCTCAAAGAAACCTTGTGTTATTTACATGAGTGACTTGGCTAGTGATTGTTTTTGAATAGGCCTTTAGGGAAAAATTAACTGTTCAACTAGAAGAACAGCCTGGTTTGAGTATGAAAAAAAATCAGCTTATACTATTCTCATGGGGTATTTATATGAAAAATAAAACACATAAATAATACATATCTAAAAAAAATTTTTTTCTTGGTGTCGAGAATTTCAGAAATGATTCATTTATTTTCTACTTGAACAGCTAAATCCAGATATAGTTTTTCTCTATCAGCTCTACTTCTTAGATACCTCGACTTACCTATTAATGCATTTTCAACCAATGCTTATTCAAGTATAAGCCTATAATTATTATATACAGTATCATAAAGGTATGTCTTTCTCTCTAGCCATAAAACACCCAAAATGTATCCTCTTTATAAGCAGAACTGAAATAAAATGGCTATAAAATGCTAATTAAACAATTTTAAGGATACACATTTTACGTGGAGGTATATTTTTAGCCAACTCTTCATCAATTTATTATAAGTCTGCCATTAATCTTTTAGTGCCCAGAAATATTTTCCTCCTAATTTTTTATGTAAATTGCGACATATTAATTAAATGAAAATTAATTATTTTGAAAGAAAATATCCCCTTAAAAAAACCGCACTATTTAGACCCCAAACCTTCCCTGAAAGTTTCAAGGATCTAGCTCTTTCTGTTTGATAGTTAATAATGTTTGTAGACGGCCAGAACTACCTAACAGAATTACTTTTGACTTAAAATTCTTCATCAGCGAGTCTAACCTAGTCTCTTAAGACCATTTTTGGCTCAAAATTCGAAAATTGTAGGCATTTGGGCGAAATTATAGCACTGTTCCCTGAACTAACTCGTAAAAAAACTCGCCTTATATTTCATAATTTTTTTAAAAACTTGACAAGTTTTTCAGACGTTTATGTTTTTTCGACCATTTTCTGAAGAATACAAAAAGTACCTTAACTTAAAATTGTAGAGGTTCCTAAATATCTACTATTCAAACATCTGTATAATTTATATTACACATGGTTAAAATAGCATCCAACGTGGGGGTGTATCCTGAGAGTATTTGAGAATTCGTTAAATTTGCTTTATTCTCAATGGAATTTTTAATTGTTAAAATCTCCAAATAATCCACCAATGTACCTTATATAGTAAAATTACTTTTTTCGTTTTAAAGGATTTCTGATTTTTATGTTCAATACTTTTGCAATCTCTCTCAAGGAATATAACAATCCAAATTAATTATGGCTTTAATTTGATCAGCTGCAACTTTATTTGGACTACCACATCATGGTTCATCTTTGAGTAAAAAGTTAATTGAATGAAATTTATCAAACCAATTCCGATATACTTTGTAAACTTTCATCGTTACATATCCCCTATTTTTATATAGAGGTACTGCATAAATATGCAATCAAGTAGTGACCAAAAATGTATCCTCCATTTATATTACACTGCGTTAAAAATGCAAATGTCACTCGTTGGTAGACACTTTAAATTAGTCTTCTGCCCATATATTCTGATTAAAACTCTTTGTTCATTTTTGAATTTGAGCTATATAATATGTAAAAACCTAAGAATTCATAATTCTTTTAAAGTGGTATTTCAGTGCCTTCCAGATTAAGATTGTCAAAAGTATCAACTCTAGCTTGTCCAAAATAAAATGAACATTGTCTTTTCGTTATTTGATAGTAATCTATTATTTGCAAATCATTCAGTAATATACTTGAGTTATTCAGTAGCTATTTTCAAGGTATTCTCTACATTGATAATCCACTTATTTTAATAATAGAAACAAAAGAAAATATGGATTATTGATGTGAATCAAAAAAGTAAGGGGCCCAAAATACTGCCTTACGGGAGACCTTCCAGTAATTCAATAATCTGAAGCTGATTTATCTATTGAAACATATTGTTTCCTTCCAACGAGAATGTAACCAATAATATACTGGGACTCTCACTGTATATGGATTTTTGTTAGAAGTATTTCTATACAGAGACTGGAATAATTGTTGTTGGAATGATCCAAAAATTATTCCTAAGAACAGATTAATTTTTTCAAGTTGTTTCAGAATTATCTGAATGAAATCAAATTTAGCGGTCAGTGGTGGACATTGATGATGTTGCTACAATTTAGAAAGTATGATGACGTCAAATATCTTAGTGGAGCTCTGTAATAAACTAATAGGTTTATAGTTTTCCAGTTTAGAAGTATCTCTTTTTTTGAATAGAGGCCTAATCATCACTAATTTAATTTGATCAGGAAAAACCATATTTCAAGGAACTAAATAGGATGTTATAAAATATCTTGAATATCCTTGATTGGCCGCAATTCAAACACTGAATCGAAATTACTATTTCAACATACTACTCTGTCAAGAAAGTACCGGGAATTTTCAATTAAAACAACATTTTTACATTTAATCCTCAAAATTTATTGGGTCGCCTTCAAAATAGGCCCCATTTGCTCCAATACATCTATGCCAACGGCACTTCCAATTATCGAAACATTTTTTATAGGCGCTTTCCGGGATGGACTTTAGCTCTCGCGCCGAATATTGTTTTATGGCTTCAATCGACTCAAAACGGGTGCCACGAAGGGGCAATTTTAGTTTTGGGAAGAGGAAAAAGTCGCAGGGAGCCAAATCCGGCGAATACGGTGGTTGCTGAAGCACGTTTGTTGAGTTTTTGGCGAGAAAGTCAGTCACAATCGTAGCTCGGTGAGAAGGCGCGTTATCGTCATGCAAAATCCATGAGTTGTTCGCCCACAAATTTGGCCGCTTCTTACGGATACGCTCACGCAAACGTTTCATAACGCCTAGGTAATACTCCTTGTTTACCGTCTGACCCACTGGAACGAATTCGTAGTGCACCACGCCACGGATATCGAAGAAAACAATGAGCATCACCTTCATTTTCGAGCGGCTTTGGCGTGGTTTTTTCGGTTTCGGCTCATTTTTTGCCACCCATTCCGATGATTGCTGGCTTGTTTGCATATCGTACTCGTAGACCCAGGTCTCATCACCAGTTATAATGCGTTCCATGAATGTAGAATCGGAATTACAGCGAGAGTTTTTGGCGAGAAAGTCAGTCACAATCGTAGCTCAGTGAGAAAAGGCGCGTTATCGTCATGCAAAATCCATGAGTTGTTCGCCCACAAATACGGATACGCTTACGCAAACGTTTCATAACGCCTAGGTAATACTCCTTGTTTACCGTCTGACCCTCTGGAACAAATTCGTAGTGCACCACGAAGAAAACAATGAGCATCACCTTCATTTTCGAGCGGCTTTGGCGTGGTTTTTTCGCATTTTTTCGCACGAGTTTTCGATAGAGCATTATCACCAAAGGCCTTTTGCAACATTTTCAATGCTTCGGCACACGAAAATTCATTTGCAACACAAAACTTTAAACAAATTCTTTGCTCAACGTAATCACCCATAGTAAAAATCGGCACGCACTCTGACATCGACTGACTTAATCAGCTGTTGCAAACACACTAGTTGACAGATCCCGCTCAAGCTTGGCATAGTAATTAAGGACAGTGGTACCAACCTAGAAAAAAAAATTTTTACCTGCCTCATTGCCCCGCCAGATTTAAATCGATAATTCCCGGTCTTGACAGAATGTACATATTCAACCGAGAGATGCCGCATATTTATTTAAATGCAAGGAGGTAATACCACCCTATATGTGTGTCCCTGTTAAATTGGGAGTAATTCATTTTACCTCCTGATAAAGGAATCCTCCATACGGTTTCATAGAATATTGACTTGTTTTATTTTTTAGTACGAATCAAAATTATTGCCAAATTTGAATATCCAACTTTTTCTTATCTTGTAACTACTATTTTGCGATTTGTTCTAGTTTAATTCTGATGAGTTATACCCCCTCACATGAAAACAGTAACCTACGCGTGTATCAAAATATTTAAAATAATGAAGTTTGAAGACCCAAATTGATCCAATTTTTTTAAAAAAGTTGTTCAAGTGTTCTGTAGTCACTAAATTGAACATATCAAGGATTTCTCAATAGAAATCTTTCTGCTTGCACCCCCAACTATTCATTTTTTCAATATATGCCGCATCTTTCATTAACTTCACGAAAGTCGAAAGACAAATTCCGGTGTCTTCATTCTACCACCTGATTTATGTCTATACGGAACTCGATTGTGATTTGACATATGGCCATTGAAGCATTTGAAGTAACCAAAGTAATAGAACTGGACTTGAAATGGCTTAAAATTTCAAACTTTCAAATTATACTTTATATACTTGTGAGTTTGACCCTTTGAATGTTTTATAGAAGCGAGTTTTGGTGAATTATTTTGATGAGTTCTACTTGTTAATAAGTAATGAAAAGACTCACATTTGAAAACACTGTATAAAAGTAACATTAACAGTAGTCACTGAACAGAATCACTACTATCATCTTTATTTAAAATTGGAAATTACAATGTTGTCAACTTCTTCCATTTACTTCTTCTGACTCATAAAATTTAATTAAGAATTTGACGTTTTGACTAAAGCTGTCAAGAAATTTTTTGCAGAAACTATTTGATGATGCTATAAATCAATAAAATTTTATTTTGAATGTTTAAGTGTGTAACAACTTCTGATGCAAAGTGAATGCTTATATAATTATTTTATATTTTATATTAAATCTTTGTTGTATTTATTTTTCAAGCTGCCTTTATTAGAGTTGTGGGTTCAGAATTTGTTCAAAAGTATTTGGGTGAGGGACCAAGGATGGTGCGGGATGTGTTCAGACTAGCCAAGGAGAATGCACCTGCTATAATTTTCATCGACGAGATCGACGCCATAGCTACAAAGAGATTTGACGCACAAACAGGTGCCGACCGAGAAGTACAACGTATCCTTCTGGAATTGTTAAATCAGATGGATGGATTCGATCAAACCACCAATGTCAAGGTGAGGGAAATTCAAAGAAAACAGAAGATTTTAGTGTTCTAGAAAACTGAGCTTTAATTTTTTCAGGTTATCATGGCAACCAATCGAGCTGATACTTTAGATCCTGCGCTGTTGAGACCTGGTCGTCTCGATAGAAAAATAGAATTCCCTTTGCCTGACCGTAGGCAGAAACGGTTGATTTTTAGTACCATAACAGCCAAAATGAATCTTTCTGAAGAGGTTAGTAAATTTAAGCGGTAAATGTTTATTAATATATGTAGTGTATACACTCAATTTGGTCTAACATAATCTGAAATTGAAACTTTCTGGTCTGTTTTACATCAGGTTATAGGTTGTTGAAATTAGAAGAAATATTCCTCCACTTTTTTTCTACCTGTGGAATATTTTCCACCTTGGAATTTGTGTTTAATGGAATAAATTCAAACACCCAATTGTTATAACATTTGTCATATTATTAACTTGTTGCTTCTGCTTGTATGCATTTTCTTATTTGTCCTTTATTTTGGTAAATTTCTTCAAATAACTAAATTGCTATAATTTGCAGTGGGGAGCCACATCGTGGTGAAACAATTGTTGTAGTAGTACAAATATTTTTGTGGAAATAAACTTCTGTCTCATATGAGTGTGGATAGCTCAGCGGGAGAGCATCGGACTCGTGACCGGGAGGTCCAGGGTTCGAATCCTATTCAGGTAGAAAAGAAATTTTCTAGTTGGACGGGTATCTGCCACCATTTCACTGTTGGGTCAAAAATTAACAGTGCTGTGACCTAAAGTGGCGCAAGATCGCAGTAACAAAGCCTACACAAGAACACAACTGAACTCCTAACTCGTACAAGCTGAAAAAGCTTCTGAGGGATCTTCACAGAAGATCTAGGAGTATCAGGATAATAATAATAATAATAATAATAATAATAATAATTCCAACTATTCATGTTACAATAAATTTTCACCATATGTGTGCTATTTTCAAGGTTATTTTAAATAATAGTTCTTTAGCATAAAATTCTTTATGAACAATTGATCAAAAGTAGATTCTTGAAAAATTGATGTTTCTGAGGGTTAAAAATCATTTGAAGAATTTCAACAAATTTGTATATCTATATGGAAAAGACTAAAAAGTTTTCATTTCATTTACTATCAGTATTTGCCAATATCTTTTTAAATCAAGAAGCCAAGCAAATCCATTCACATACATAAAAAAACGAAAACTATTAGCTCTACTGATAACGTAAAAAATTTTAACTTTGTTATATGTCGGAAATAAGTTTTTGAAACAGAGTATCTTATATTCATTTATTATCTACAAAGTTTATGTTTTGTTATTCTTATTTTTTAATTTATAGTTGAAAATAAGGGCTACTGCCCACAAAAGTAACTCTTCACGGTAGTTCAGGGTGGGGCAGTGAAGACAGAATTTTTGATACGGCTAGTACTTTCCCCATGAAGGGCTGATCGAGATAGGGCTGGTACGGTTAGGTTCGTAGAGTCCTAGCATTTTTTTAGGAGTCAAAGCCATGGAGCTGTGATTGTTGGAACACGGTGTATTTGCGTACGAAAGCTTCATTCGAAATAACAAATGAGTCACGACAGTTGAGCGTGAATTCCGTCGCTACTTAAACATTCTCAGGAATCTAAGTGTTCCCTCACGAAACACCATTCTTCATTGGGTTCAAGAACTTCGTCCACAATGTGTTTTGACAAACAAAAAACACCCAGGGGCTTCTCGAAACAGAAAATGTTGAACAAGTCTAGCAGGAAACCATTTCCCCGAAATTAGTTTGACTACTTGGACGGTAAGGCGTATTTTACACTTTGATCTGTATTTCCATCTTTACAAATTGGCAGTTGTTCGACAGTTACTACTAGGAATTAGAAACAACGACTAAATTTTCTGTGTGGGTTAAAAACACTGATCAAAATGAGATACTCATTATCTTCATAATGAAGCTTAATTTCCACCTGAACGGCACAAGAAAATTCGAGAGAATTATACCAAAGTCGCTGCATAGCCTGAAAGTTAAAGTTTGGTGCGCAGTTTCCAACACTTGCAGTCAACTTCCAAGAATAGCTTTAGCGTTGCGTTGCTGATTGTAGCCACCATGTCTCAGATGTTGTTTCTACCATTGTTTTTCGTAAATGCTATGAACTGACGTACCCTAAAATATGAATAAAAATTTTCTTACATGAAAATTTACACTCTTATAAATTTCTGAAAAACGCCTGTCTTCACTGTCCCACCCTGTAACCTCCTGGGTGGAAGCTACATTGTTATCAACAAATTAAATTGCGGTTGTAATTATGATTTAATATTTTTTGTTATAATAATATATGTTCATTAATCCTTTTTTGAATTTATAATAGATTGGGCCGTTGCTTGGTAGAAATCAGTTGTAATTGTCATTATAAAATAAAACAAGTGTTTTATTTTATAATGACAATCCTTTTTTGCATAATAATACATCTGAATCGAAATGAAAAAAATCAAAAATACATATATAATTTTGTTATTTTCTCCTCAAAAATAGCTCTTTTCCAGGTCTTTCCTTTATTCTGAAACCATTATTTGTAATAGCGGCGCTAACATACGGAGTGTATGTTAAATAAACATAGGACTCTCATAATGAGTGTATATGGCATTGCCGTTCTCTGTAAGCGCCTTACATTTAAGAAGGCTGTGATCTTATCAATAATCTTGAAGTAGTACGTGAGATAACGACTTGATTATTTGCCACATATAATGAAGAGAGCTTAATTAGAGTATTCATCAAATTCTTTATTATAGGTGGATCTTGAAGATTTTGTTGCTAGACCCGATAGAATTTCCGGAGCTGACGTAAATGCAATTTGCCAGGAAGCCGGTATGCATGCTGTTCGAGAAAACCGTTACATAGTCCTGCCCAAAGATTTCGAGAAGGGTTACAAGAATAACATAAAGAAGGATGAAAGTGAACATGAATTCTACAAATAAATAATATATCCTCTCATCTACATCATAAACAAATGTATTTATTTCTTGAATTCGCTGAATGCAATTGAAACCTTACTGTTGTTTGAATTTATAATAAATCTATCTGCTCAGCATATAAATTTATTCAGTATATTTTTGTTTTATTACACGATAGTTTAACATTCATTTTTCAGGTTTGAAGAAGTCAAGCAACTTCTTGTAATTGACGTCTTCAAGCACCTCCATCAGCTGTGGCAACTTCGATTTTATATTTATACCCCTTAGTTTGTTGAAGTCTGCATAAAGGTCGCATACAATGCCTGAAAATATACCGATATTTTATTTTAGTTATGAATCAAATGGACAGAATGAAATATAGGATAGAGCAAAAGGATTTCTAGATAAAATATTCGAATTTCAGTGCCCTATAGATATCGATCATAGTTTAGTGTCTATTCAGCTTATCTAGTAATAAATAAAATTCAATTTCCACAAACTTCTTATTGTTGAACGACAATTATGTATTCTGATTTTCACACATTTTTTTTGTTATTTAATACAACAATTGTTTTGCTGTCACAGTAGCATCTTCAGGTAGGTTTACAATTGTTGTTTTGAATAATAATAAAAATTTGTAAAAATCAGAATAACCTTAATATGGATTTTCATCAAGTATATGCATTTTTCAACTTTTAAAACCGCGATATCTGACGAATGGTGATCTGTACGAAAAATGGGGTTTAATTAATTTTTGTAGAGAAATGTATGATCTACAACTTTTGATTGACCTTTTTTACGATAAAATTTACCGTTTCAAAGAAAAGTGTAAAAACCTGAATTGTTTACATTTGACCTTTAATAATTTTTTTTTCAGAAGTAGGATCCAAGGGAATTTTCGACATTTTATTTATGAGAGTTTATTTAACGTTTTCACCAATTTTCAGCCTTATGTGAATTTTGGCAGAGTTATAACTTTTCCTGTCTATTTTGACTGAGCTATTACTAACTTTTTTTCTTTCAATGTTATATTTTTGCCTTACCATACAATCGATTTAGATAATCTGGATTGTTATTCAAGTCACTCCGAAAGTTTGACTCTTCAGCTAATAGTTGCCTGTATTTCTCAGACAAAGCATCGACATTTACGGCCTCTGAAAGTTCCAATTCTTGCAGTGCATCTAAGAGTATAATGTTTTTATTCAATTGTTGTTGTTTCTCAAGATTTGGTACCAAAATTTTAAAAACATCGTCAAGTGTTTGATCATCAATTCCTGAAACAAACTGATATTAGTTTCATCTCAAATGTTTTTATATCGGAGCTCACCTATGGAGAATTCAACTTTGATATTTTTTTTCGTCGCTTCGTTGCTCATGAATTCTTTTATGATTGAGATTGTTGAGACGTTGTTTGATTTAAAAGATGCTTCGCCTTTTCTGTGAAATATCAAAATTAAGAGTAGACCACTCCGAGAAACGCGAATTCATTTGTTAAATATAATATAGCTCAATTACACTCAGCGGTAGAAAAAGGGGAAAGGGGCAACGTAAGAATGTAATCACCTCACTTCCCATACCACTTATGGGAATACTTGCCTATACCGCTGCTACTCGCGCTGCTCAAGGCTCCCCGAATAAGCGGTTTTTTCGTGGGGAAGTCAAAGGGCAGTGCGAACGGCAGTGTGTGATTACATTCAACGTAGCTGCGGTCATCCGAAAACGAAAAATGCGTACCTACGTTGTTATTTTTGTGAATTTTTTAATGAGAAATGTCTTCTCAAATGCATACGGTGTGGAGTAACGATAAAATAATAAACTTTTCAAAAATTCTTGAGACTGAGAGAGAAATTTTGGACTACACAGATAAAAATTACAAATTCAAGCACAAAGTGCATGATGCTCGAATAAGAATTAGTCAGAATATGGGGGATTTTCGAATTGAAGAACTGAAAGCTAAGAAAAAATCACTTATGCCTACATTTAGGCCTCTTCTCAAGAGGAAACAGAACTCTTAAATCTGGATTAGGCGCAGATGATGTGGACCAACCAATTTGGTTTGCGTTCGATATCATGGAAAGGTTTTTGGGACCCTCGTATGTTTTCAAGACACATATTTATACAAATTAACGAGACAAAGCACTGTGGCTGCAATTTCATCGTCCGCCATTGCCAAAACTTAATCGTGAGAAAAGTGATGGAGTTAGTGTGAATACTCACTGCCTGTTGATACCGGCCGCAGAAGTATTTCTGGAAATATTTGGGCAGCGCGAGTAGCAGTGTAAGTGGGTGAGTGTAATCTAGGTTATATAAGTTACTCACGAGTAAGAGCATTGTAAAAATGTTCCTAAAAACGACGATTTGAAAAATAGGTTGTTTATTTCGTTTGGTTGAGCAGTTTGAGGTTTGTCTGGTACTTCTGGGATGCATTTGAAAATCCATGCGTGCATTTCTGCCAAACTGAAGCTACCCTTGATTGATAAGGTATTGGCGTTCCTGAAATAACAAATTTACATATAGACTGACCCACATAAAGCAGTCCAGCTGGATATTTCCGTAAGTTTCAGTTCCTCCGAAAATGCCAAGACAGATTAATTTTTATGTGCAGGGGGACATCTTTTGACTGCAACTTCGTGGGTGTACGATCATCCCACTAACTGGGATGACCCTTTAAGAATCTTAAATGACAATAGGGGTGAGTGACACATAATTTTGAAGGCCTTGCAATACTATTTAGAAATATTGAAGAAATCCGTATTCTCTAGGGACCATACGAGTCCCTCATAGATTATACTACTCTGTCAAGAAAGTACCGGGAATTTTCAATTAAAACAACATTTTTACATTTAATCGTCAAAATTTATTGGGTCGCCTTCAAAATAGGCTCCATTTGCTCTAATACATCTATGCCAACGGCACTTCCAATTATCGAAACATTTTTTATAGGCGCTTTCCGGGATGGACTTTAGCTCTCGCGCCGAATTTTGTTTTATGGCTTCAATCGACTCAAAACGGGTGCCACGAAGGGGCAATTTTAGTTTTGGGAAGAGGAAAAAGTCGCAGGGAGCCAAATCCGGCGAATACGGTGGTTGCTGAAGCACGTTTGTTGAGTTTTTGGCGAGAAAGTCAGTCACAATCGTAGCTCGGTGAGAAGGCGCGTTATCGTCATGCAAAATCCATGAGTTGTTCGCCCACAAATTTGGCCGCTTCTTACGGATACGCTCACGCAAACGTTTCATAACGCCTAGGTAATACTCCTTGTTTACCGTCTGACCCACTGGAACGAATTCGTAGTGCACCACGCCACGGATATCGAAGAAAACAATGAGCATCACCTTCATTTTCGAGCGGCTTTGGCGTGGTTTTTTCGGTTTCGGCTCATTTTTTGCCACCCATTCCGATGATTGCTGGCTTGTTTGCATATCGTACTCGTAGATTCAGGTCTCATCACCAGTTATAATGCGTTCCATGAATGTAGAATCGGAATTACAGCGATCCAGCATGTCTGAAGCAACCTGTTCGCGATGACGTTTTTGAAGAAAATTCAGGTCTTTCGGTACGAGTCGTGCGGCCACCTTTCTCATGTCCAAAATATCAATCAAAATCGTACGTGCGGACTCGTGGGATATCTTAAGATCATGTGCTATCTCTCTCAAGCTGGTACGACGGTTTTGCAGCACCCTTTCCTTAATTTTATCGACGTTATCTTCGATCGAAGCCGTCGATGGGCGACCACTTCACGACCGTCCTTGAAGGCTCTGTACCACTGATATGAACGAGTTTTCGATAGACCATTATCACCAAAGGCCTTTTGCAACATTTTCAATGCATCGGCACACGAAAATTCATTTGCAACACAAAACTTTAAACAAATTCTTTGCTCAACGTAATCACCCATAGTAAAAATCGGCACGCACTCTGACATCGACTGACTTAATCAGCTGTTGCAAACACACTAGTTGACAGATCCCGCTCAAGCTTGGCATAGTAATTAAGGACAGTGGTACCAACCTAGGAAAAAAAAATTTACCTGCCTCATTGCCCCGCCAGATTTAAATCGATAATTCCCGGTACTTTCTTGACAGAATGTATAAATTACATCTCTACATCACGGCATTTATCCGCCTATTTCTGCGTCAAATATTCTGTGGCACTGTAACTTGACGCATGTGCTCGGTGACAATAAAAAAAGACACGTCCTTATAGCGTCCCGATTGTATTTCGAAGCGGCAGAGAATTCGAAGAAGGCGGAGTGACTCTTATTTTCGACACATCATTCAAGGTTGACGTTCCCTGCTACTGTGCCCCTGGATGGTGGTAGAATTATGTTGCAGTCTTCTACCAACTTTCTGGGTATTATCCTTGATAGCCACATCAACTGCTCTCATGTATTGAACATAAGGAAAAGACTGAATTCAGTTGTTTATACAATGAGAGTATTGCCAAGGAGACTAGACTCTTCCCTTCTCAGGGTATTATTATGCGAACTTTCAGTCTCTCCTACAATATACGGTCTAATGATATGGGGTAATGCCTCTGATGCATCTAAAATTTTTACTGTACAGCATTCGGCGATACGTATTATCAATAACATGGGTTACAGAGATTCCTGCCGCGGTGTTTTTCGGAGGAATGGAATATTCGCATTGACGGGGTTATACGTGAGGAGGGCCTCCTGCTCTTTCGGAAGCAAAGTTCCTATTTCGAACAATTCAGGAATACTAATACGACTAGGAAAATTTTTCCTTTCCATTTTCCCCAAAATTCTTTAACATTAACTGAGAAAAATGTCAAATACATGTGCCTAAAATTGTATAATAACCAAGAAAGCTTCAACAAGTTTAGAATTTCAAAAAAGAGATATCCAACTTTCTCATTGAAACTGAACCTTATAATGTTCAAGAATATTGGGATCACTGTAAGCGAAAATGATTTCTATAATTGTATTTTGTTTTGTTTATTTTTGACATGTTCTTCTTCATGTACCTGTTTATACATTGATTTGAGAATAAAGTGATTTTGATTTGATTTGATAGGAAGGTTCTTGGAAGTAAACCTGCTGAGCGACTTAAAACATACTCGAGATAATAGTAATTATAATGGCAACTCTTAGTAAGTAAACTTCTTTTAAATGCTTCTGATAATTTGTATGCTTTACGCTTTGAATACCACCTTAGTTTTAATGTAAGATTCTCAGTCATTGCACGCTCGTTCATTGTACATCCACTCATCTCTTTTCATTCTTGTATTTTTGCTTCAGTGTTAATCCGACCGGAATATTTTACTAAAATGCATTGCCTTTGTATATAACTAAAGCACGACCCTCACAAGTTGTATATTTATATTGTATACTCAAATTTCTCTGGGTGCTTGGTTGTTGTTTGTTGTATTTATTAATAGTGGTCCTTTATTTGTACTGTTCATGGTATTCACCATGAGCCTGATATGTAACTGATTTGCATGTACTCTTGTGTGATCTCCCGGTTACCTATTTCTTTGTTTGCTTTTATTGTAACGTTCATTAACAGGCCCAGGCGATTGGGTACTTTATCTATTTTATAATATCCTAGTCAGTTTGTGTTACAGGTTTGCCATATGCATGCGCCCCCTTACTTTGAGAAATTGTTTTCATTGTGAACCGGTGGCGTCCTTTAGGGTAAATCACTGGGTAGTCTTGATAGAGGACGACGTATCGTATAGAGACAGTAAATAGCTCCAGATATCCAACGTTACTGTGAGAATGTGTGAGTGATTGCTATATCATTCTTCTGAGGTGTTCAGTTTGTTCTTTAGTAATATCTGAGCCTTCCCGGGCCTTGGTCACTCCGAGAAGGCCAGATGCAGTCCATTTGATAGTAACTTTGCCGGTCGACTCGAGTTATGTTAGATTCCCTCTTCAAGGTGATCTCCTCGGCATACCACGTTACCCACCTTACTGTCCATTCGAATTCTTACCACTTGAAACTGTTAGATTCTGCACTGGTTTCAGAAAAGTTGCAGGTGCATGCTGACTATATCCCGTCCTTTCTAACCCTCTCCGCTGTATAAGGATGATATCCGATTCGAGCAAGTTGCCGACCTAATGATATATAGAAATAACTCATTTAGATCCGGGGCGAAATTGGGTTTACTGTGTAGCTTTACGAACCACTGAGTAGAGTACATTTAACAGCAGGCTGATAAATGTTTGTTTCCGTTCATTATTATCAATCATTATTATTATCCTGATACTCGTAAATCTTCTGTGAAGATCCCTCAGAAGCTTTTTCAGCTTGTGCGAGTTAGGAGTTCATTGAGAGTTTTGCTTTTCAGTATTACTAATATAAATATATTCAGATATATGAAGAAGATGGGACAGTTAATTCCGGAAACTCTAGTCACAATTGAATATGTAAAATATCAATTTATTGGTAGTAAAACAAAGTTATTTCTATACAACTTGTTTTAATTATGATCAACTACCAAATAGTAACGCCTGAAACAATTCAGTATCTTAATTTTATGTCTAATATTGTAAAAAACACAATTTAGGTATTTTTCCTGTTATAAAATGCATCCATTTTAACCGTCCCCTCATAAAATTGACTACTTGCTAATGTAAAATGGTCTCATTTAGCTATTGAGAAATGGTAAGGAATATTTTTCTTATATTGGATGGAGTAGTCCGTTACTTTGTGATAGTTCATTTTAATGGAATGAAATAAGAAATTACTTTGTTTTCTATCACTTTTTATTATTACCGATATACAGTGACTCGAGTTTCGTAGTGTTTACTACATTTTCAAACTGAATGAACAAATTGGATCTCAACTATTATATATGCTGATTTTAGGCTTCGGCAGAGCTTCGAAGAGAGGGGTCTTCCAAAGTTCCGTCTGTTCGTTTAGTAGTTTTATAAGTGGTACGTGCCTCTTATATTTTTCAATTTCTATGGATTCCAGGATGTCAAGTTTTTTCCCTTTCGCTTCCACGTGCAAGATAACAAGGTTGTTCAATTCTGGGAACGTGTGATCTGTATTGAAGAAATGGTTCGCAAAATTGGAATTATTCTTCCGGTTCCTAAAAGTAGATTTATGCTCTTTGTACCTTTTATGGAAACGTCGGCCCGTTTCTCCTATATACACACTATTACACTGTTGACAACTTAAATTATAGACTCCAGAATTATTCAGTCGGTTCTCTTTGTCTTTCGGATTAAAAAAGAGATTAGAAATTTTATGGGAGGGTGTGAAAGATGTTACTATGTTAATTTTTGACAAAATTTGAGCTATTTTTGTGAAATTGGTCCAAAATATGTTAGTTTTATGAATTTATGGTTATTATGATCTGATTTGGAAATGGGGTGAATTTGTTTACGAATTAGTTGCTTTTGTTTATTGTTTATGATGGAATTTATAGTTTTTGTTTCGAACTGATTTTTTGTGGCTACTTGTCTGATTGTATTCTATGTCCAGAAAATTTTCTGGACATAACTTTAATTAAGAGTAATAATGTAATTTCCTTTGATATATATAGAAAACCCACATCAACTGATACAACAATACCAAATTTTTCAAACCATCCGATCAATCATAAACTAGCTGCTTATAGATCAATGGTACATAGAGCATTTTCAATTTCTTTAGATAATATTACGTTAAAGAGGGAATTGAATACAATCAGACAAATAGCCACAAAAAATCAGTTCGAAACAAAAACTATAAATTCCATCATAAACAAAAAACAAAAGCAACTAATTCGTAAACAAATTAACCCCATTTCCAAATCAGATCATAATAACAATAAATTCATAAAAATAACACATTTTGGACCAATTTCACAAAAAATAGCTCAAATTTTGTCAAAAATTAACATAGTAACAGCTTTCACACCCTCCCATAAAATTTCTAATCTCTTTTTTAATCCGAAAGACAAAGAGAACCGATTGAATAATTCTGGAGTCTATAAATTAAGTTGTCAACAGTGTAATAGTGTGTATATAGGAGAAACGGGCCGACCTTTCCATAAGGTACAAAGAGCAGAAATCTGCTTTTAGCAACCGGAAGAATAATTCCAATTTTGCGAACCATTTCTTCAATACAAATCACACGTTCCCAGAATTGAACAACCTTGTTATCTTGCACGTGGAAGCGAAAGGGAAAAAACTTGACATCCTGGAATCCATAGAAATTGAAAAATATAAGAGGCGCGTACCACTAATAAAACTACTAAACGAACAGACGGAACTTTGGAAGACCCCTCTCTTCGAAGCTCTGCCGAAGCCTACAATCAGCATATATAATAGTTGAGATCTAATTTGTTTATTCAGTTTGAAAATGTAGTAAACACTACGAAACTCGAGTGATTGTATATCAGTAATAATAAAAAGTGATAGAAAACAAAGCAATTTCTTATTTCATTCCATTAATATTTTTCTTATTATGAGTAGGGTTATTTCCATCAAAAAAATAAAGATCTGCTTTGTATTAAGAAAATCTTGTCGACCAGTATTAATAATGTAAATAAATTTGAATTATTCCATATTTTCCTTTACTTTTCGCCTGTTAAATGTTTAAAGCCAACATATCGATGTTTTTTCCATTTATAGTATTATGAAAAATGCAAAGTCTTAGAATAAAATAGAAGAAGGCTTTTAACTTGATAGAAGAAATATAACAAAATTTGAATATCAAAACAGATTAAATCTGTTAGTTTTCTACAATTTTAATTTCGAAAAAATTTTTTCAAAAAACTTTTAGAATTAAATTAATGTCTAAAATAAGCACTGCTTACGTTTAATAGACGTATATAATCAAAACTCAATATATAATGTCAAATGGAATAAATAAACCAACAGATATAAGAAAGTCATTAAAATTAATAAATAAATGTTTAAAGGAGACAAAATTTTGTTTCTGATCTTACCTTTAAGAACACCAATTGCCTTTTAAAAACATGAACACAACTTAAGGACTTCTCAAAGAATATAATTTATTTGAAATATTTAATATATTCAAATATTCGAATAAGTTAATTCAGAAATCTCTCAAAACATGCACTATATCTTCAAAAAACAAATATAATTCTAGGTAATCTCTTCTTCGGTCATAGATACTATTCCAAATATCAAAATCAAATAACTACAACTATATCACAACAAACACGTGTTAAGAATGGATGCTTCAAACAGACCAACTTTAAAATTCAAGATTGTTCTATGTTCTAACAAAATCACAGAACAGTGTAAGTTATTTTTAAGGTTATTTAAATTCATTGACATAGTGTAGAGAGTGTGAAAGCTGTTACTTCATTTTGATATTAAAAAAAAAGTCTTAAAATGTGAGTGAACTTCCCTACAAGTCCATCCATCCAGATAACCGATTGTGATTAGCCTTAAACATTCGAAGGAATCATGCAATATGACCTTCTTGTACCTATTATAGCTGATAACTTTTTTGTGGCCTCTTACACAGTTACATACGTACCCAGAATGCTCCACATTATGCACTCTGTAATGATGCGATAAAGGTTTCACTTCGTATTTCCTTAACCTGCTGCATTTAGGTTGAACCAGAGGTGTGATATAAGCATTAAGTACACCATTTTGACCTTCTATTGTTCGAATTTTGATCTCGAGACGGTTCGTGTTTATTTGACACCTATACGTGACTAGAAGAACATTGCCACTCTGAAAAGTAGAGAAAAATTAATATACTTACATATAAGTTTAAGAGATGACTACAAATGAATTATATGTCGATTCTTTAATAGCTGAAAATGACGACATAGGAAAGGGGTGCACCACATTGTTAAGTTATATTGGAAATTTCTAAATTATTGAAAACCTATCACCGTGACTGGTAGTAGCGAAGCACTATTCAACCACTACTGACTCTGCTGACATCGTGAATTCTACCGGTTAGGTACTGGCATGTAAGCATGGCTCTTTCACCAGGTGACCACTCAGCAGTCTCCACAATCTGCCCAGGAAGCAGATAGTGTGAAAAGGATACGCCTTATCATAGCGCTTTAGCGAGAACCACTCCGAAGAGTTGAACCCAACAAGCTTCCAGTTTCGGCTTCAGTTCGAAAACCTATACCGTGACTGGTAGCAGCGAAGCAACCTCTACAACCTCTACTGGCCCTTCATCGTTAGTGTTTTCTCACCGTATTTCAACAGTTCATTCTGTATTTTGTTCGTGTCTGAGGACTTTCTGTCCTTCAAGGATTGAATAGCCTTTTTCACCTCTTCTCGATGTTTTGTCTGATATATGGCGAGTTAGATTGATTTTTTTTCACCACCTTCCTTGCCGATCTGGTAAAGTGGTATCTGATTTATTTCGGAATATTCATTGATTTCTTTACGTTATTGCTTTATAACACATCTGCTTCTTAATACCGTAGAAGTAATCTTTAAGTGACTTTTTTTAGTATTCGTCTTTGAACCTTTTTATCATTGTTTTTGTTTCATTACGAATTCTTTTATAGTATTCCTGAGATTCTAGAGTCTTTTCAAAATATTAAATATCAAACAAGGCAATTCTTTAATATCTTACGACAAATTTCAATTATATAAAATTTCTTGAAAAAAATTGATGCCGTAGAATAAAAGAATCCAAAGAAAATATATAGTCTGTCTAGAAAGTATCCGGAAAAAACAAAATTCAATTGTAATTATTTAGTATATATTTTTAATCCTTGAATTAGAAAATTATAATAAAATATTCATCTTATACAACATCGATTTAACTCTAAACACTTGACTAAACGTCGGGGTACACCCGAAACTAGATCACCTCCATATATTTCGGTGATGGTAGTCCAGGACTGTAAAACTGACTGAATTAAATCATCTTTATTTCGTGACGCTGCTCGTTCAACTTCAATATTCATTAGTCCTCATATGTTTTCAATGGGACTAAGATCTGGTAAAGCTGCTAGCCATGAAATGGTTATCCCTTGGTATTCTTGCATCCAAGCTTGGTTATGGGCCGAAGTATGGCATCTTGTATTATCCTGCTGAAAACGCCACCGCTCTGGATAATGGAGAAAATCGTTTAGAATTTTGCCTATTATTTAAGGACTTTAAAATAACAGGCAGTTGCAATTTAATTAATCTCGCTGATTAATTTCAATGGGTTTAGTGGACTGTATTTTGACGTAGTTTAGCGAAAAGTTTTACTTCAAGGGCACTTGTATGTAGTTATCTCGATGATGAGCTAGTTTTGTTTATATGATAAGATAAACCAACGAAAATGTTAAGCAATTAAAGTAAAACACTCGTAAAACACTATGATAACAACGAACTATAATTATTGCTTTACTGTATATAAGCCAAATCAAAAGGTATGGTTATTACACTAAAAATAAATGTAATGAATTTGTCAATACTTTGTCAATCGACTGGATTACTATATTAACAATAATAACCACGATAGCTTGGACCGAAATGACACAAGCTACGTACGAACAAATTTGACTATCCGAATGATAGCGCATAATGTAGCAAAAGCTATTATACATGCGACAAGGTTGACTTTTACTAGAATTATAATTATACAGTCTTTTCAAAAACTGAACGTTAGAAGTGAAATGGTGTATCTCTTCTGACAAAAAGAGGAAAATTAACGAAATTGATTGGAAGGTCCATTTGGAGATGGACTGAATGAACGAAATAAAATTTCTTATTGGTTACAGAAAAAATAATGAGATCAATGCTAGCAGAATAAGAACACAAACAGTTTATAATTCCGAATGCTGTGTCATGTGAAATTAACAGGCATAAATATAACAAAATCTCTAAAAGGCTTTCCATGTTTTCTAAGGCCATATATAATTATTAGGAAACAAATAATTTGAAGTGTAAAGAGTTCGAACGACAATTCTCAAAACTGTTACATCGAAATATCAACGTGAAAGACCTAAGTATCGATGACAAAATAATTTCGAACGATAGGACCGTCTTTAATGAGACGGAACAAAGTGATTTCCACCCAGTTGGAAACAATTTTCATCAGATATAAAAATATTATTAAAATTATCATTTTGAAAACGTTGACGGAATTCTATCCTTCGTTCCTTTTGTAAAAGTGTCATTATAGGGATTTTTTTGGTTCCCTTGATATGTAGCCTTGTCTATTCAGTGACATACGGATGGATTCTGAACATATTTTTATATTTCGTTGATTTCTAAATCTGTTAGCCAATTTGCGAAACCCCAGGCGCGGATTGTGTCCTCCTAGGGCAATAAAGCGTTTAAATTGTTTCCTTTAATCTAACGCGGTCTTCTTGAAACTGGTCTATGCCTAATATCCTTGCCAATTTTTATCCTCTTTATTGTCTCATATACAGCACTTTTTCTCAGTACAGTCATTTGCACTAATTTTTTAACGTTTCGATAACCTTTTCTACCTGTTTTCTTTTTTCTAGTTCGACATTATTTCATAAATTGTATACCTGTTGACAATCAACAATATTTGACAAACAGTTTTGCCATGCAACTTTGGCCATAGCCGACTATCTGCACAACCTATTTTATACATTACTTTTGTTTCAGAATGTTACAAAAAAGAAGTATATTAAAATTATGAAAAATAATATATTCCGGATACTTTCTAGACGGACTATAGAATATATCTTCTGCGCCATTGTCAGGCTCAAAATGAATTTACCAAGGAGCTGTGTGCTCAATATTTATTATAGCCTAGTATATAGCCATATATCGTACAATATCTTGCTGTGGGGAAGTAGCCCCGATTTTCACAGAGTATTTGTAGCACAGAAGCGAATTTTGCGTTCGATATTTCATTTAAGGCCATTAACCTCATGTAAGCAAGTTTTGGTTGAAAACCGTATTCTTACTTTACCATGTATATATATTTTGAAATGTTCAGTGTATGCCACGGAAAATGAAGGCGAATGGTTGAAATTATCAAGTCACCATGAATATACTGCTAGGAATGCACAACTAATGATGCTCCTTAAGCATAAAACTTTTAAATTCGAATGCTCTCCTTCATATCGAGGCATTAAGTTTTTAAACCATTTGCCTTCATCTTTGAAATCCTTGAATTTAAGAGGGTTTAAGAAGAAAGTCAAGAAACCTCTTTTGGGAAAGGGATTCTATTCAGTTGATGAATTTTTTTGTGACCCCTTGGCGGTTTAGTTTTCCATTTTTTTTCTTTATCTCTTATGTCTTATTCCATACACTATGTAGTGTCTTAATGGATTAAATAACATTATTATTATTATATTCTGTGGGCAAACATAAAATGTAACTAGTTCTATAGTCTAGCCTCTAAGTTGACTATTAGAGTTATTTCTGTTCTAGATACACATGGTCTCATATAAGTATGAAAGATATTTTTATTGATTGTTTTTATTTTGTGGATATGAAAGTGGATTGAGGACTCGCACCTGAATTTTTCAAATGCCTTTTTGAAGATGTGCTACATAGTTTTGAAGAGTTTTTTGAAAGAGCTTTTAAAAGAAAGGTGTTTTCGAAAATTTTCTTAATTTTATGTTGGATATTTTCAGTGTGCAATTTGTTTTTTTAAAATACCGATATGAAACAGCGCTGTCTCCATTAAATATTTGTTGATTGAGTTTTATCAATACCCTATATTTTCTCTAGATTCTTTTATCTCTTTTTAATACTGTGTGATTAGTGTAAATTTTATATTACTATTGAAAACTCCAGGGGGTCACAACTACTGGTACGTGTTTAGCGACCATGGGGCCCCGAGCTGAGTGATGACATTACTTCCACTTACTTGTGCCTCACTCCTTCTCTTTTAATCTTTCCTCTCGGCCTTCCTTGGTCAACTTTTGTTCTTTTCAGCAAGTGCATAGTAACTCTTGCTATGCATTGTGCTTTGTTTTTTCACTTTCCTTTCCTCTATTCTCCCAAGTCTGATTGAAAACCCGTGGTAATTATTTTCAACCCTCCACATCTCACTTCTATTGTTCCTTATTTTGTAAACCGAATATGTATAGTAGAGTTATGTCCAGCCTCGGACGCCCTCAGTACCTTGCAAACAAGGGCGATATAATGTCAGGGGACTCAAGTAGTATTTACAATGGGAGGAGTGCTGCTAGTCATGCTACTTCCACTGAAGAATCTGCAGTATGAATGTAAGAACGTTGAAATCTGATTAAAAACTTGAAGAACTGGAAGTTGCTTCAGAACAAATAATTCGGGATGTTATTGGAATGCCTGAGATGAAATGATTTGGCGAGATTATTCTGGAAAGAAGTAATGGACACATTCTGTATCATATTGGACAAACAAAAGGATTGTACGGTGTAGGATTCCTAGTCAATAGGAAATTCAAGGATAAGATCTTGTGTATATCAGAGAAAGTGTTCTAAAACGAGAAATTATGAAGAAGATATAACCATAGTATGTATAACGTAGTATACATACAAAATTTTATGATCAACTGGACAACACTCTTGAAACATACAAATCAGAAATTAACTATGTCATGGGTGATTTTAATAGTAGAGTGGGGAATAGAGAAGGTGATGGAGACTCAGTTCTGGGCAAATTTGGATATGTAACTCGAAATGAAAGGGGAGACAGTTTGCATGTGGAAGCAATTGAATACTATGAACACCTTCTTCAAGAAACGCTCTAACAAAAGGAGATCTCCCAATTGTAATACTAATACTGAAATTCATTACATGCTTACCAACAACCTAGCGTCAATAAAAAATATAGAGGTTTTAAACCAATTTAATTTTGATAGTGATCACAGACTGCTGGAGTTGTCCATTGGAATAACTGGACAAAGGGAAAGAAAGAGATGGTTCAAGAAAAATAAAGTGTTACGAAACAAAAACATAGACAAACACAAGTTTAAAACTGAACTAACAAAACTTTTACATCATCTAGAAGAAAAACAACAACTTGGTAACTGCGCAATATTTACGAAACAACTAAAACAAGCAGCTAAAAAATGTGAGACAAATTAAATCAGAAATAACAAACAAAATAAAGAAATAATTGATTTGATAGATCTTAGGAACGAAAAGAAGAAACTCGGAGACCTCAATGATAAAAATTAGGTTGAATACGGTGAACTTAACAAACTGACAAAAGAAGTATAAGAAATGATTTGAGAAAAAGTAAATATGGGAATGTTAAAATAATAATGAAATCCTCCAAATTCATAAAAAAAAACAGAAAAGAATTTTCACAAGGAAATCCATGGCTGCAAAAATTAAGAAGTAATGATGGCGAAACAACTGGAATTAGAGGAAAAGTACTCAATATTGCACCTCAATTTTATCGAAACCTTTATAAGAATGATGGTCCCAATATAGAAGAGAGGATACTAGATCCCATTATGAATGATACCACCAATTATAGAATCGAAAGTAAGCATCGCACTCAAAGATCTCGGAAACGGAAAATTTCAAGAAGAAAATGGAATATCAAACGAATTATTTACCACTGACTCATATATTTAATAAAGTCATCCAAAGCCAAAACCTACCACAAGAGTGGCCTAATTGCGAAATCGTACTTTAATATAAAAAAGGGCCAAAAACCAACAATGAAAATTATCGACCAATCAGCTTAATGTCAACTGTCTACAAAGTGTTCTCAAAAATTATCTTGAGAAGAATAACCAACATTTTGGATGAAATCAACCACCTGAGCAAGCAAGATTTAGAACTGGCTACTCAACTATTGACCACCTATTCACTGTAAACCAGGTCATTGAAAAATATAAAGAATACAACAAAAAATTGCACCTAAAATTTGTAGATTACAAGGACTCTGATATGGTGCATCATATCTATCTTATAAATGCTTTAATCATTCAAGATATATCAGAACCATACATTTTTATATCCTACAACAAATTTATAACAATTGCTCAGCAATAATCAAACTTCAAAATGTAGGAAAGCCCTTTAAAATAAAAAAACTTGTACGTCAAGGAGACCATTGATTGTGGAAATGAATAAGGCATCAATTAATGGAAAGTATTTATCTAATCTTAGATTCGCGGACGATATTGTCCTCTTTTCAGAAAGCCAAGAAGAACTTGAACAAATACTGAATGACCTGAATACTCATAGTAGAGAACTTGAACTAACGATTAATGAAACTAAAACTAAAGTGATGACAAACAGTGAAGAAAAAGAAGTAAAAATGAATGATAAAACCATTGATTATGTTCAGGAATATTGTTGTCTTGGTCAGGTCGTCTCTTTTACAAATCGTCAGAACAAAGATATTAAGAAAAGAATAGAAAACCCTTAGAGTCAGTACTGGTCACTTGCGCTTATCCTGAAGGTTGACTTTCCCATGAATATCAAGAGGGAAGTGATGTGTGTACTGTCTATTCTATCATATGGCGCTGAAACATGGTCCCTGACCGAAAAACAAACACAAATGTTAAAAGTATGTCAAAGAAGAATGGAAAGAAGTTTATTAAGAATCAAATGAAAAGACTGAATAAGAAATGCAGATATCAGATGAAAAATACAAATAAAAGATATAGGCAAAGAACTGTTCAGGAAAAAGTGGACTTGGGCTGGCAATGCAGCAAGGATGTTAACTGAAAAATGGACCAACTTGGTGCAGGAATAGTATCCAAGAGATGGTAGAAGAAACCTTGGTCGTCCAGCAACAAGATGGCAGGATTATATTAAGAAAAAGAAAGGAAATTATGGACACAAATCACTCAAAATAGGAAACAGTGGAAGAAATTTGGAGAGGTCCTTGCTCCGGATGGGCTGTATTTGTGAACAGTATTTTCTAAGGCATTTTTATTTAATTTTGAGAGTTTCTAAGAAATTATCTTAACTATAATGTTTTGATAAATCTTCGAGCAATCGTGTATTTATTGCGCGTGCGTAATTGGCGTGAGGTTGAAGATGAGTCTTCCACCTTACGCCGATGGAGTCCTGTAGACCTTTCTTTATTAATAACAGATTGCTAAGTTTTCCCTGTATTTTCATCTTCAATTGTTTGCTTTATATTAGAAAAAACATAGAGTAGTGAAGAAATGCTTCGATTAGCATGTGTACAATACAAGAAATAAAGATGTCCTCTGTATTCCAAAACATAGAACAATAACATTTCAACACTCACCATTGTATTGTGGTATTAAATTATTATTATATTAAACATCTTCCTAAAAGACTGAAATATTTGCGGTATATAAAATTTGAGAGAGAGATGATGCTGACGAATTGTTATTACAGTGAAGATGAATACTCGAATAGTTTGGGATATCTAAATTTTGTGTTGCTTTTTTTCTTGTTTTCGTTTTCTTTCCTCTTCATGAGTTGCTACATTTTTTACTATTTGTAACGTGTTCTATACGGATGTACTCTGTCATAAAGAATGAATAAAATATTATTATTATCATTCAAGTTGTGGGTAGGTCTACCGTGCCCACAAAAGTAATGAGTTTCCCAATGAAAGGCTTCATTTTCATATTGAAAAAAAAATTGTACATTTTGAGAGAAATCAATGGATGTTTATTTCATTCTAAAGAAGAAAATATGCCATGTCTTGAATCGATTGTGGAGCATTGGCATAGACCTTATCTTTCACGTGGCTTTAGAGAAAAAAGTCTCAAGGTTTTAAATCACAAGATCTCAGTGGCCAATATTGATCACCTCTTCGAGAAATAATACGACCAGGAAACTTTCCTTGCAAATGCGATTGTTTCGTTACTTGTGAGGCACGTAGCTCCATCTCGTTAAAAATAAACGTCATTCACATCAATATTCAAATACTCTAATTCCTGCCATAAAAAATCATTAATCGTAGCTCTGTAGCGGAATAAATTCACCGTAACAGTTGCATCAGCCTCATTTTCGAAAAAGTATGGTTCAATCACACCACCAGCCCAAAAATCGCACCAAACAGTGACATGTTGAGAATGGATTGTTTCAACAGCCCCAAATGCGATAATTCTACTTATTAACGAAGCCTTCGAGGTGAAAATGGGCCTCATCACTGAAGATGAGTTTTCGATGAAAATCCGGATCATTTTTATGCATTTCAAGGACCCAATCAGCCAAAATACGACGTTGATGGTGATTGAACGGCTTGAGTTCTTGTGTGAACTGAACTTTAGAATTATTTAAATATTTTAATATCAGCCTTCTACATATTTAATTTCAAAAAATTATATTTAATGATTATAACTTCTGAAAATAAATAAATATAAATAATGTCATATAAGTACCACTTACATCAATTGACATATAAAATAAACATTCCTTATAAGACATCCGAATGTCTTATGACATTATTTATATTTATTTATTTTCAGAAGTTATAATCATTAAATATAATTTTTTGAAATTAAATATGTAGAAGGCTAATATTAAAATATTTAAATAATTTTATATACCTTCTATCAAGAATTAACCTCTATTTATGTTATGAACTTTAGAAGCCCGAAGACCCAAATTTTTATTCAAAATACGGGATAATGTCGTTTGTGGAAAGCCTAATTCCAAAGACTGACGAGGAATCGACAAACCTGGGTTTTCGTCAACACTACGGCTACAGCAGCCATATTTTCAGTTGTTTTCGATTCTTCACATCACTAACTTGTCCCAACAGCTTAAATTTTTCCACCAGTTTTTAAGGACTATAACGAATTGACACGTTTAGATCACTATGGACATTAATTATTAATTAATTGATTACACTGTACATCATTAATTGGTTTTTGTTTTAGTCCTGTATGACGTCTTAAGGGATGCGCACCATTTATCGTTTAGAGTTAACGTATTGCGGAAACTATCCATTATTGTGCTCTGTCCCATTACGAGCACCAAAAAATACTTAATTGTTATTTCGATCTCAAAGATTATCATTCGAGAAATTAATGAACAATAATGAAAAAATCACAAAATTGGATGAAATTTTTTGATTATGTTGTTTTCCGAGAAACTTATTACTTCAAGTACGTTTGGGTATTTATTAAAATAATGTTATAGTTGAATATTCAGCTGATTGTTCCAATTTGTAACCTTTAGTTATTTAAAAAAAGTTACAAAAATTTATTTAAAACTTCATTTATTTATAACTTGCGTCAAAAATAGAGAACCAAGTCGTTGAAATTTGCTTCTATATAAGAGTATGCTAAAGTCACGCCTACCAGGCTGGAAAATCAGCAGAACTTGCATTACACAATTTGATCGGAAAATTAAACCAATCTCTCGATGATCGAAAGATAGCACTAACAGCATTTCTCGACATTGAAGGTGCTTTTAACAATACGCTGCCGGCTTCTCCCGCTGAGACTATCTCTACCAGAGAAATCGATCCGCTGATTTGTAGGTACATACAGGCAATGCTATGCAGCAGAATTATAACGACCCCATAACAGCGTGAGGTCTTCGAGTTCAAGGCTGCGAAGGGCTGCCCGCAGGGGGGTATTCTCTACTGTGAATCCTTCTCTTCGATGACCTACTAGCGATCATCTCGCTGTGGGGAGTCGCTGTTCAAGCATTTGCTGATGACCTGGCAATCATAGTGAAAGGTAAATCGGAGGTGACGATATCGGCCGTCCTTCAAGAGATACTGGACACTATTGTCAAATGGTGTATAAGGGAAGACCCTTAACCCACAAAAGGTAGTTATAGTACCATTCACCAAGAAACGGAAGTTGGATGGATTAGAACCGTCTACAATCCGTGAAACAATACAATTCTCTAATGAGGCAAATTACCTGGGATAGTCCTGGACAAAAGTCTATGTTTGAATGTACACCTAGACAAAGTGTGTCATAAAGCCAGAATGGGATGCTGGATTTGCAGGTGAATCAGCAGTCAAACCTGGGGCTTAAAGCGCAGACATATGCATTGGATATACACCATGGTAATTAGACCACAGATAACGTATGACGTTGTAGCGTGGTAGAAGAAGGATCAACAAACGATTGGCCAACACAAGCTCACCCGACTACAGAGACAGGCTTGTCTTGCAATTACTGGTGCTTTTCGCATAACACCCACGGCAGCCATGGAGTTCCTACAGTAGCTGCTCGTGTAGAAAGAGGCGAAACGCACCACTTACAAACTATATCAACTGGCGATCGATAGGCCATAGGCAATAGTAATGGAAGGCTGAGGATTGCTGAATTAGCTACGAACAGCACTCTATCGATGCCCCCAGAATTGATGTCAGAAGTCACTAGCCAAGAACGGCATTTCAATATAATGATCCCCAGCCGGGACGAATGGACCCAGCATGCTGAGGTTCTATTGAAGACCGTCCTTGGCTTGTTCACAGACGTCTCGCGAACGACGAACGGAACGGGAGCGAGAGTCTATGGGAGCAAACCGAGAATCAGCATTTCATTAACTCTCTGTCAATACGCAACCATATTTCAGGCAGAACTATTTGCCATTGAAACCGCGGCAGATCTGCTGATAAAATAGAAAATCCACCACGTAAATATCAAAATATAGTCAGTCAGTACTAAAAGCTCTAAAATCTAGCTGTTATACATCGTCTGGAGTTCCCACACGGCTCTAAACAGGCTCGGTATGCATAACAGAATCACTCTTGTTTGGATGCCGAGCCATTCAAAACTATTCAAACGAAGAGGCAGATCCGCTGGCGTTTGCTGGAGCCACGCTGCCTCTGGTAGGCCCGGAACCATGCCTGGGAATACCACATGACATGGCTAAGCGGATGAAAACAGGCAGAATGAACTCAAGAGTAGGGTCTTTCTGGCTGAGCCATCCTGGCCTGAAACATTCGAAGGCGTTCCTTGGAACAGCTTCGAACCAAAATATGGCAGACCTAGCGCTAGGTCTGGACAAAACCAAACTCAAGAAACCTGTCGCAATTATGACAGGTCACTGCAGGCTGAAAGCGAAAAAATTGGTTTGGCTGAAGACGATGAATGTAGGCTGTGTCTTGAGGACACTGAAACAGCCATGCACATCGTCTCAGAGTGCCCAGCGGTGAGTCGCATCAGATTCGAGGTCTTTGGTTTGGCTTTTATAGCCAACTGCGATCTGAAAAAATTACCCTCGAACTAGGTTATCGGTTTTATCCAAAAACTGGATCTCGTCGGGAAAATATAAATCAGGAGTAAACCACAAAATTCCGCGCGGACGCAGTAGTAGGGTGGGCAGACGTCCGTTCACTATGAATAATAATAAATAAATAATAATGCTAAACCCACGCTTATGCTCTTATAATTTTCTTGAAGATATCTTCTTACATTAAAACTGTTTGATATTGATACTTACTCCAGGTGAAAATTCGCTATAACTGACAACAGCGGAATTTTTGTCCACATCTAGAAGATCTAGTTTAACATTGCTTTGCAGCAGTACATTATCAATAGCTGTTGGAACCTCGAGAGACAAAGTGTATGTGGCAAACTGTTTGTCCAAAATAAACTAAAAAATAGTGCACATCAACATCATAAAACTCCACTTTAATGAGACAAGAGAATTCGAATATCAATGAAAGTAAACTTAACATGAAAACACTTACAGAGTCGTTAACAGCTAATAGGGGGATGGCTGAATACTCATCAAAAATTGATTGTGTTGACGATTGATATTTTTCTCTTTCCTTCGCCACTTTTCTCTGCAAATCGTCTATTTCATTCCTATAAAAATATCAAATTCAAGTTTTTGTTAATTTTTCAAAAATCATTCATGAAGAGATGGTTGATGTTTACCAAGACTGTGCATCTTCGTTACCCACCGTTCAAAAACGGTAAAGTTAATTCAAAAGAAGCAGAGAAAGCATTGGAGACGATCCTCGCACTGGTGGGCCCGTTAGCGGCATCATTGAAGAAAATGTGAAAAAAGTGGAAAATATTGTAACTTGAAGATGCCAGAATAAAAATGAAGATGTTACCAGAAATGACAAACCTATCCGTGGGTATCATACATGTTATCCTTCTTGACCATCTCAACCTCTCAAAGGTCAGTGCAAGATGGGTACCCAGATTGTTCACCGTACCTCAGAAGCAAGTGCGAGTCGAGTGCTGTAAGGAGTTTTTATAGCTCTGTGGAGAAGACCCATCGGCTATTTTAGCCAGATTGGTTAATGGGGATGAAACGTGAGTTCATCATTATGACCCTGAGAGTAAACAAGAGTCCATGAAGTGGATTGAAAAGGGAGCATAGCTCCCAAAGAAGTTAAGTCACCTCATCCGCTGGAAAAATAATGACTATTATCTTTTGGGATTCTAAAGGTATTTTATTAATATAATACACTAAAATTGATGAAAGTATTACAGCAGTGTCATACGCAACCACTTTTCGCTATTTAAGAGAACCAATTAAAGGAAAAAAGTGGGGAAAACCCACAGCTTCACAACAACGGTTCACAAAGCCCGCGTGGGGAAGGCTGTTGTGAGGAAATGTGGCTTCGAAGAAATTACTCATCTTCTGTACAGTCCAGACTTGGCCCACAGTGACTACTTCTGTTCCCAAATGTGAAAAAATATATTCGTGGAAAGTGATTTTTCGATGATGAAGAACTGAAGGGAGTAGTTAATACCTATTTTGTGGAGAAGCCGGAAGAATATTCTTCATAAGGTTTAGAGAAATTCATTTCTTGATCTAACAAATATATTTAAGTTCTAAGAGAACTATATTGAAAAATATAATGTTCCCAAAATGTTCTTCCATGCCTAATCCGAGGACACATTGAACGCCCCTCGTATATCAACAGACATGAAATCAACAGTGAAACTAAAGCCAAGTGTTTTTATTTACCTTATTAATTTAAAAATTTTTCACGAAGTGATATGTGAAAATTTATCATAAAATATCTTGTCGTGGATTTTTCAAAAGAGAGGAAAACTTAACAAACGATACATATATAGGTATCTTGTTTTCTTGCGGAAAAACGAGCGATATTTTGAAGAACATTTAAATATGAAGAAGACCAAGTGTGTCCATTAATTGAAAAAAACTATCAAGTCTTAATAGATATCAGAAAATTGAAAATTTTTATCCTCAATCTTTTCATAGATTTAGAGCGATACTCGATAGATCTCAACTGTTTTATTGTTACTCTTCATTCTTGTTTATTTTTTAGTATTTCTATCTGTGTTTCACGTTAAACGTATTTTCTTCTTAGAATGTAATTTCGGTTATGAAAATAAACATTATTATTATTATTAATTCTGTAAGGACATACATATGGCTAATTTTTGAGAAAAAAGTTATGTTAAGTACATGAAAAAGGTTGCATGTATAATAAAAATATAACACAGTTTTTTAAACAGGCAGAAGAATACCTGAGCATATCTATATCAGAAAAATTATAGAATTTCTTACTTTAGTTTGGCAATTTTGTTTGCGGTATCAGCTGAAAAGATCATATTTTCGCCGTGCTCGTTTTTCTCCACATTCTTCTCTATTTTTTCTGTGGTCAAACTGAAAATTCTTCCAGTATATGTTGATACTAAGACTTCGTCAAAACCACCAGCATTCAATATACCACACTGTACAGCAGTCACACTCTCATTACAGTTCTGTGAATAGAAAATATCATAGTGATGTTCTTATTCTACTGTAATCTTTTTTAGTCAAGTTTTTCGAGATCCTCTTATTTCTTCAAAATTAAAATGTAGTGCATGCACCTGAGAAAAGTGGGTGTTTAATAGGATATTTAAAGCCAGAAAAATTTTGGGACGAAATGCTACTTTTTCTTCATATAATGACGACAGACCACCAGAATTTCAGATGGCATCTATATCTTGTTATAACATATCCACATTATCTCTAGTTGTAACCATCGTGGAAATACAGGGTGACAAGAAAAACTTAGGACAAATTTTACTGTGTTCTGGAACAAAAGTATTTAAGCGCTGGAAACTCTGTGAATGCAATTAGAACTAGATAGGTACATCTAATATCCAAGGTAATCTATGTTCTATGCTAAACACATTTTTTTTTTAATTTGAAATTGTAAAAGAGTAACAGATTAAATCTGTTTTGATATTCAAAGTTTGTAGTTATCCTTCTATCAAGTAAAAAACCGCATCTTATTATTTTATTTTTATTATTTTATATATAATATATAATTATATTAGGTTTTTGAATAATGAAATTTATTATACAGTCTCCAGTGGTTTAATAAAGGCCATAATGCTTACAAACATTGTGTGATTTCTGTGTTTAGCATAGAACATAGATTACCTTGGATATTAGATGTACCTACCTACTTCTAATTGCATTCACAGAGTTTCCAGAAATTGTTTGGTAAGATTACAAGTTTATTTATTTTGAATTGAATTTATATTATAAATGTAAAGTTGAACTGAACTTATCTGAATTCTAATTGTTTTTGAGGATGTGCTACATGTTTTTGAGAGTTTTTGAAGTAACTTATTTAAATATTTAAACATATTACATATTTCAAATAAATTAGTTTTGGAGAAGTTCTTAAAATTATGTTGTGTATTTTTGAAAAAGATTTAGTTTTCATAAATATAAGACCAGAAACTGAACATGTTGTCAAATGTTTGTCAAAGGCAAAACATACATACCACGGCCTTTCTGACGTGTGCGTATGTTTGGAACGAAACATTCGATATTACTTATTTTTAATTTTAATTAATAATTTATGTTTGTTGGGTTTTTTATTCCATTTGATATTGTATAGTGAATTTTGATTTTTATACGTCTATTAAATATATGCAGTGCTTATTATTAGATATTAATTTAATTCTAAAAGTTTAAAAATTTTTTTTTTTTAAATTGAAATTATAAAAGACTAACAGATTGAATCTGTTTTAATATTCAAAGTTAATAGATTTATTCAAACCAGTGTCTATCAATTTAAGGGTATGACATTAAAAGTGTTTCTGTTCATTACTTCAAAAATAAAATAAAGAAATTCTACATTACAAGTACATTCATAATATTCTACGATATGAATTTTTATAATAACTGTAAGATAATCCAATCAACTTGAAGAGGTTGAGTTTGGGAATTGCTCATATATTCTGGTATATTTTGGGTTCGGCCCTTGATTCACAAATAATAGAAGGGACTTGTATATATTGTATATATGTGAGGAAAAATAACTGTGTGAAATTTGCATTGTTTTCTTCCATGAAAGCACTCATTTATTTTTCAAAGACAAATTCGGGTCTCTGATAGTATATCTCTACAAAATTACCCATGTATCAGGTAACATGGGTCATTAAGCTCCGGGACTAACCAGTAAAAACATATTTTTTCTCAAAATTCCATTTTATTAATTCCGGGATGTCATAACTCATCTAGGTATCTGATTCATAGAATATTTAATTAGCGGTTCTCCGTTAATGCTAGTTAAATCGCAAGTAATACTTACATATAAAAATATCAAGATTGAGGTATCATTTGGATCAGAAATATTTATATTGTATATTTCTATATTTCCGTCTTGTTTTCCGATAATGATATTGCTGTTACCATCACCTGTAAGATCGTAGCTGTCTATGCAAGAGATGCTGCTCGAATTCTTTTCGTTGACTATCAACCATCTTTCGAACCCTTGTAAACTTAAAGAGAAACATATAAATCCAAAAATATAATCAAACAAAGACAATTGGTGAATGATTAATCTTTTTTAAAGAAGATTTAGACCTTATGGAGTTAATTCTTTCAACAGAAATCTTTTTTATGAAAGTAAAATAACGGTGTTAATCACAATAAAAGTTTCCATTGATTCAATAATTTAAAAGTACGAATCTGTATTGGATAATGTAACCGCCTTAATTAATAGTAGTATTACCTCCAGATATATGGTGATTTATTTAGTTTTTTACAATTTTAAAGTGCAATAGAGCACAATAATAAAAGACATCTTTGAAAATACATATTGAATGAATAACTTGTCCTAATTAATACATAAGTTCCAATGTGTAGACCCAATAATTTAGCTAATGACGAGAGAGTACAGGAAAACTATTTATCCACACTCCCTCACATATCTCGTTTTTAAAAATCTCATAATGAGTTAACGATTATAACAAAGCCATTCATTTAAATCGAGTGTCATCTCATTTGAAATTTCAACGGCATTATCAAGACTATGCCTCTAAAGAAATATATTCGTGTCATCTACATAGATGATCATCTTGTCCATTTTCTTCGTTTACTGGTTTCGTATTAACCTTCTCTATATTCTTTATATCGTTTATGTAGCTAAGAAACTTCCTTGTGGTATTAACGCAATTATTTCAAGAAAATCAGGAAAATAAAGTTCACCTTTGTTCAATTTGTGGTGTGCCCGCTCCTTTCGCAGAATTCTACTCCGCTCTGCTGCCTCTTCCAGGCGAAGCATATAGAGGAAGTTACCGCTTTCTAAATACTGAGCTCACGGTCCTAGCCCGGTTCAAGTAGAACAGAGTACAAGTATTCGACAACCGAGTTACGTCGTGAAACAAGGTCATAGGCAGACTTGAGCACCACGCCTATTCGATGAATTCAGGTGTACAAGTTCGGAACGGAACGCCGCCTCCAAATTAAGAGATAGAAGATCCCTCATAACTCCCGCATTCCTTCAGAGTTTGATTGGTGTCCCCAGACGATCCGATCCCTCCCATCATTCCAAGGTACCTTTCCTATTTTCGTTCCACAGTAACCCCGCTGGAGATGGCACCGCCTCTAGTCCAGCGGCGGCTCTCTTCTGCCAAAATACTAACATCCTATTCCGTGACCCTATCGACGCTCACTGGAGGGGGAGTGTGTAGCGACCTTCTTCGCCCAGAATTCTACTCTGCTCTGCTGCAGCTTACCGATGTAGCATATAGAGGACGTTACCGCTTTCTGAATAATGCTTTTGTTAGATCTATTAATACAGCTGAAGGTATATTTTTGCTGTTCCTAATGACACGTACACTCTGTATGAAACCATATAATTCTATATTAATATCTGTACCCTTCAAGTATCCATGTTGTGAACTAGAAAATACTGAAAAATTTTCGAAAAAATGCAGTATTCTAATGCTTATGCAATTCTCAAACATTTAAGAGGAGGAGGGCACTATACTTATTGGTCTATTTTTATCGAATAATGCAGGGTCATCCTTTTTGTGAATCAGAGTAACTACAGCTATCTTGGGGGCATCAGAATGAACACCATGTGATAAAATATTATTCAGAATATGACACAATGGCTCAGCAATCAAATCAATGGAAACCTTAACATTAATCATGGTAATTTTTTAACCTTAATCATGGTAATTTTATCCAAACCACTGCTTGTTGTAGTTTTTATATGCCTTACCATATTTATAATTTCATATTTATCAACCGGCTTCAGGAAAATAGATTTCGTATGTCGTTTTAAGAGGGAATATTCTTGTTAACCGTTAAGTTTTCAAGCAAATATTTGTTAACCTTATTTTTTACTTCATTTAAATTATCGGGTAATTTTGTAACATCACAAATGTTATTCTAAAGTTATTTCTTTAACTCTTTGCCACAACAATCTAGAACAGTTATCCGATTAATGATGATATAGTTACAGTTTTTCCGAATGCAAATATTCATTTTCAAGTTTAAATTGATATTTTCCCGAAGTAGACTCAGAATTCATAATCTACAGAATTATTTAATTAAATGCGTAATCGCTTTCTGAATCAATTTATCCATTAAGACCATCTGAAGATGATAGAAAAAGGTTAATTTGCCTAAATAGTGTTCAGAAGGAGAATTCAGATATTTCTGTGACTTGAGACATATCTGTTGTTACCCTTCGAATAAAATTCAGTGTTTTAATTTCAAAGTTATTATCAGGTAGAAAACGTGCTCATGGTATACAATGCATTAAATAAAAAATAAATGTTTTTCTAGACAAGTATTCAATTCATATTGAACTAAATTTATATTGAATTTTTTTCAGAATTCTGATATTAATTTCTAATTTGAAATTAGAACTTTCACCAAGAAGACTCAAAATGGTCCAATGATTAATTCATCGTGCGTGCCCATATTTCAGTTCTAATTCTTAAAGCTTGAATAATTTTTTAAGTATCACTTCGGTTCATGAAGTGTGGAATAGCTCTAATATTTTAATTTTTCATTGGAGTTTCTGTGAATGTTCTGAAAAGGTATCGAAAGTTATCGACTAATAAGCAAGCAATAATATCCAATAAAGGTAGAAAACCAATCCATCGATGTGGCCCAACCTACAATCAACTTGAATAATGTAAAACTAATAGAATAAGGAGTATTTTATTATTATTTATTTATTTTATTAATAGAATAATTACTTTTTTATATCCAAGACTCCCACTCTTCCGTCTATGGTACCAAAGAGCACATGTTTTTCTTCATCTTGTTCTAAAATGTAGAGTACTGTAGGTGCACTATCGATTTCCATACTAAGGGTGACCCGACCATGCTCTAGAACTCTTATCATTCTACCTTCACAAGCAATCAAAGAGATGAGCCTTCCACTCTACAAATATAATACTCAAATTTGATCAAATTTCTTTCATTAAAACGGATAATCAGTCTAGAAATGAAATGATTTGTGTTTCACTGAAGGAATCATTATATAGGCTATTCTAAAAAATAGTGTCAAGCGAAAGTTCAGAAATAGAGCACTTCTAGGATTTCCGAAACCATTTACCTGTGTGATATGCAATTTTGCAGTTTTTTCAAGTACTTTCAAGAAGTTTTCTCAACACTTAGGTAGATCATTCGAAAATTCATCTACCTTGGATTGTGTACTATCATTTGTTCGAGATGGATATATCACAAAGGTGTAATAGTTAACAGGTTCATTTGATGTTGTCTATAATTCTTCACATAGATATTTTCTGATTTTCTTGTAGCACATTTCTTATGAATATTTCTTTCACGTGTGAAATAATAAATAAGCTTTGTGATATGAGTGAAAATAAAAAAAAATCATTTATAAAATAAAGATTTTCCGAACAGCAAGTCAGACTTGAATTTTCCACTATAAGTTGAAAAAGACTTCATTCGTTCCTGGGTAACTTACAGATTGCGCTAGACTTAAAATTTTATATTAATACAAAAAAGTAATCTCTGAGATTTTTAAAAAAGGAGCACCGGGCTCTAAGAAATCAGAGTTCCACAAGCTCTCAGCTCGACACCAACTTGCTTCCGCTGCGGAAGAAGCCTGGTAGAGTGAGAAGACTTAACCCAACTCCAAGTATCTCCGGATCTAAACCAATCGCCTCCGTTGCGGAGCAACCCGGTAGATTCCCATTACTCGAAAGGACGTACCCGTTCGCTAGTGCGTGAAAAGTACTGCTGTGCCATGTATACTCCGCTAGTGTGTGAAACTTGAACGTGAACTATCTGTATATTGTGTAGATGTAAGGATATAAATAGAAAGCTTAACCTAACCAATTGTTTTAATAAAAACACTCCTTACGTAATTTTGAAAGTTACGACTTTAGTACTTTCCTATAATTTATAGATTTCTCTGATAACAGTGTAACGCATATTTCACTGAAATATTATTTCTTTTAAATTCAAGCTCCTAGACAGAAACTAATGCCATATTCGAATTCAGTGCATCAAATTTGTATAAAATTAATTCAAAATACCCCGCGACCGAATCATTTGTGTTGGTCTGTGTTATAATAGGAAGTCCGTAAAATAACAAAAAATAACTTTCGAAAAACTGGTTTCCAAATTTTTTTGGTTATTATTAAATTTTACTTTTTTTATTGCTGAAAACAAGATTGTATTTGAAGTGACTTTATTTACAAAAAAATTTCAAAATGATTTCCAACCAAAATACACATTTCATCCGCACTATATCGTGTGGTGATTCTAGGTGCTCTATCATTGGATTTATGCTTCACACTATTTTTTGTATAATATTATATAGATACCTGTTCTTGATGAAGAGCTATAACATCCACAATTTTATCACCACAAAGATATGATCCGATTTCTTTACAATCTCTGTAGTGGTTGTATATGTGATTCCCACATAAAAAAAGATCATTTTCCAATACGAACCTGCAAGAAATAGAGTATATTAAGGAAAAAAATTAAAACAGCTTTGATATATTTCGCGGCGTTTAAATGCACATACTTTTGAATTTGAGATTATTTCAATCTATAATTTAGGAAGCATTCATTCATATTTAATTAAATTAATTCGGCTAATGTCCACCAAATATCATTGATAAGGAGTGTGAGCTATGGTATTAGAAAGTTCTACAAATCGAGCCAGTGAAATTAACATACATATGTATAACAATTCTATACTCAAACAAACCCGATAAGGTTTTCTTTATCATTGGGACATAATTGCAGACATGTGCAAGTTTCGCACTTGTTCGTTCTCGTCCGTGCAATCCAAAGCCAGCGACTACACATCTGTCAAGTACCTATATTCGCTATACAGGAAACACTAAGATATTAATCATATATCGGGTGTTTATTTCGAGTGATACAACTTTAAATTGAAATAAAACACATGTAAATTAAATTGATGCCAGTTTTTTTATTTGAAAGATAATTTTATGACATTTATGTTTTAAAAATAATTTACGGCATATGTCCACCACGACTAGCTCTGAGCAACCGCATTCGACCAGACCAATTTTGAACAACTTTTTCGAGTAATTCGGGCCTTATTTCATCAATAACACGAGTTATGTTGGCTCCCAAAGCGTCTATTGTTTCTGGTTTATCAGCACAAACCAATGACTTGACAACTCCAAAGAAAATAACCCAGTGGAGTTATGTCGCATAATCTTGGAGGCCAATTAATTGAACCATTTTTAGAAATAATGTTATCGCCAAATCTTTCTTTCAATATATCAATTGTTACGGTAGCAGCATGAGGTGTAGCACAATCTTGTTGGAACCAAAACACTCCTGGGTCGATACCATTCAAATTTTGATACAAATAATCATTGATCATCGATCTGTAACGAGCACCATTCAGTGTAACATTAGCTCCAGCATCGTTTTTAAAGAAATATGGACCAATGATGCCTCCAGCGTGTAAAGCATACCATACAGTATATTTTTCAGGATGCAATGGAACCTGCAGAACTTCTTGGGGATTGTTTTCACTCCATATACGAAATTTTGCTTGTTTACATAGCCGTTCAACCAGAAATGAGCTTCATCACTAAACACAATTTCACGATAAAAAAGTGGATCAACTTCAAGCTGTTCTAGGGCCTAATCAGCGAACAAACGACGCTTATTATGGTCAAGTGGCTTTAGTTCTTGAACCAGTTTGATCTTGTATGGGTGTAGACCAAGATCTTTACGCAAAATTTTCCATGTAGTGGATGCACAGAGTCCAAATTGTTGTGAACGTCGACGAATAGACAAATCTGTATCATCATTAACACTATGACTTACAGCAGCGATATTTCCTTCTGTATGTACAGTTTTCTGTCTTGTTGTTGTTGCATCGAGTAGAGAAAATGTTGTCCGGAATCTATCTATAGTTCGACGAATGAGCTGCTGTGATGGACGATTATGTAAACCATATATTTCTCGAAGTGCTCTATAAGTTTGGCTAATAGAACACTTATTTTGAAAATAAATTTCAACAATTTGTAAACGTTGTTGCGGAGTGAGTCTTTCCACGATGATTTGTCAATGCTTACTGAACAAAAATGTCAAAACAACGTGGCTTCTACCTTCTGTCAAATCACAGTTATCCCTATCGAAAGTTCTATCACTCTAAAAAAAACACCCGATATTAGCGCTATTTACATTGCAAATATACATACAAGACATACCTTTGCGAACTAATTCAAGTAAAGATATTATAAAAAAATTGCACAGTTAATTGTTTTGTTATAAGGATTCAACTAAAGAAAATAATTGGGTGTTTTCGGCACCTTGACGAATGTGTGCACATCAAGAACAGTTAGTAGTTACAAACACTCACGCTGGAAACAAATGCAGTACGTAAATTGGTATACACGCAAACTTCACAATTTTCGCTAATTAGTTGGACATATAAACCATAATATTAGCAAGTTTGATACGCACCCAAATAAGACTTTTACCACAGTGAGTTGATGAAACTATGCAAAATTCACGTTTGGGTTTATTGACAATTTTTTCGAATGAGGTTTTTAGTTTCTGTTTTTTCATCTGAACAATAAAGTACAAAGACAGTCTACAGCTCGAGTAAAGCGCAATTAACAAAGACTGTAGAAGTCCTTTTATTGCACACACAGGAAAATCACTTCCACATTTTTGACAACTTCATCCTTTGAGAGTACGTTTAAGATCACATCGAAAATTTCCACTCAATCTGTTGTGCGAAAATATTCGATAGTCAAGTAACAACTCAATCTATAACATTTTTTTTGCTCGTTTGTTCTAGGGAACCTCAAGGTCTGAGGTCAAAAGTAATTCTGTCCGTCCGGTTCGGACACCCCAGCATGTTAAATTTTGAACAGAAAGGGTTAGAGCCTGCCTGGAAACTCTCAAGAAATGTTGAGGGTCTAAATATTTCGGTTCGTTAATGGCTAAAATTGGTTTCACAGTTTCGCAGTTATCCACCTTTGAATACATTTCATATTTTTCCAATAGTTTCGAAACTACAAATTAGATCAATTTGAAAATGAAACGTAATTTGCATTCTTAACTTAATGGGTCACAAAATTCAGCTGACGAAAGAATTATATATAAAGGATCACTGAAAACGCTTGGGTGCTTGGAATGCACGAGAACGAAATTTTTTCATCTATTTGCTTAAACCAGTAAGGAAAATTGTCCGATTTGAGCATCTGAAAACCCAATTCAGCTGATCATTTGTGGGTTGGCGTATTGATTGGATGTTACTTCTTGAAAAATGATGCTTGTGCGACAATTAAAGTGAGTGGATTGTGTTACAGATTACCTAAATTTATGGGATGGTATAGGACAGAGTAATAATAAGTAATATCAATGTAGTTATTGACATGGCATGGCTCTTCACCAGGTGACCACTAAGTAGTCCCCACAATTCCCGAAAGAGGTTGTGTGATGAGGATATGCCTTATCTTCGCGCAAAGTGAGAGCCTTTCATTAGAACACAACAGTCGTTTGGAACGCAACTCACACGCCTAAGGACTCGTTTCCACCACCCAGCCCCAAATTTAAGGCCCAGAAATCGTCAAGAATACATGCCTCAATTAATCCTAGTTAGAACACTAACAACCCATTTTATAGTCAGGACCCATGAAAACTCGAAGTCTCTCAATCGATCCTGGTTCGAACGCCAACGGTCTTGAACCGTATCATGAGGACCCAAAAACTCCAGAGAAGACTCACAATCGATCCTGGTTCGAGTTTTCAATCAATCGTATCGTCAAGACCCACTAAACCAGTGAGGCATTTCTCAAGTAATCCTGAAACGAGAACTACGCGCGAACACATGTGTGAAATACCCTTCTTACCTAGCATGCATACAATAACCACTGCCCCTTATAGTCCAACATCAATTGGGTGGCCAGAAGTACGAATACTCACTCCTTGTTACCATTCGGAACCATTGAAAGCTAACGCTCGCCAAAAAAAGTTCAACTCGATGTTAGAAATTACGAACTCGAGAAATCCATCATGTCGTAATCTCCCTCTCCTTAAAGCTAACGCAGATTTATTACTAAAGCACCCGTCCATTGGATAGATAAATGTGCTTGTTTTTCATGGTGGAAACCTTATACTGCAAAAACCATCCGTCCCTCAGCTGTAAGTATCACGACTCAATCCCCCATTTCACCTGGGTGAAACTAGGACCTTAGTTATGACAACCCCCTTCCAAACAAGGTCTGTAGACAAAAAAGAGAATAATTTTGGACAACGGTAATTTTACACGTGGAACAATGACTCTCGACTCTCTTGCGTAAAAATTTCCTGGATGCGTAATTTCTCAAAATGGAGATATTACACGTATCGTGCAATTTAACGCTATTAGGTTTTCTTGGGGACCATCAAAGATAACATCACTTCAATGATTCAAGCATAAGACCTGTTTTTCTCAAAAAAAAACTATAATTATGCGAAAACGTAATGAAAAATTTCATAAAAATAATGACTGTTTTTAAGAACATTCGGGTTGGATATTTGGAAGATATGTTTTGCATCATTAATTGCAGAGTTTGTACTTTTGATTGGAACAAAATTTTTTTTTCATGAAAAAAAAAATGCGTTTTTCCCCTAATTAAAAATGAAAGGTTGGTGGATCTGTTTTCATTTACAATTTAAAAATTAGCAACATATTGTTCAAAGATATTGATTTCTCGCAAACCACTTGATGATATTTTGGATATTAATAAGGTATATAAATCACTTGGCTAAAGTTTCACAAAAAATTAATTTTATGCAGTACACATATATATTTCGGGTTTAAACCTTCTTTCAAAACTAAGGAGAATTTAGTTGACGATATTTGCTCATTTTCACAGGTATAACTTACTGTTAACCTCAAATAAAAAATCCCCACACTTCCATCTTTTGTCGAAAAAATATATAAATTGTTAAGTTAAGTAAATTCTCCTTAGTTTTGAAAATGGGTTGAAACCCGAAACAGATACGTCAACAACATAAAATTGAACTTCTGTGAAACATAAGCCAAAAAAAAATATTGTTCTCCGCAAATTTTGCGATACAAAACTGTGTTACATTTATGGCAAGCCAGGCTAGTACCCCATTTTTTGCTTTCTTTTTTGAAATTCTACAGCAAAGTAATTCTCTTACATTGATACAATTGGTTCGGTCATACAAGAGTCGAAAGTAAGGAATAACTTTCCCTTCTTGGTGTATCCATGAATTTCGCTTTCCAAAGCTATGAAAATTTTATCTGTAGATGTTCCTGAAGGAAAAATAATTTCAGTTCGTAATATTAGAATTCTTTATGCCAAAACACATACCTACAGCACCTCCAAGTCTCAGGGAAGTTATTTCAGGTCCGGGTAAGGTTTTGAAAATTTGGGAAATATCTTCTTTTTTTATACCGAAGACTTGTAATATACCATCCTTGTCAGCAACAGCAACCTGAGGACAGCAGCAAATTAAGCATAATGAAGAAAACCAGTAACTGAGAAACCATTCAAAATTTTGCAATAAACAATTTCTCTTTTTGCGCACTTCTTCTACGGAACAATTGATGCATGCTGCGTTTTCCCAAATGTCTGTAATTTTCGAATTTTGAACCGAAAATGATTTTGGACAACTATGTAGACATTAATGCATAAAATTATTTAAATATTTTAATATTAGCCTTCTACATATTTAATTTCAAAAAATTATATTTAATGATTATAACTTCTGAAAATGAATTAAAATAATGTCATATAAGTACCACTTATATCAATTGACATATAAAATAAACATTCATTATAAAACATCCGAATGGTATAACAAAATCCAATACATAAAAATTATTATCCAAAATCCTATAAATTAAATATTTTGAATAGACAAAATTTTGTTTCTGCTGATCAATCTTATGAAAACCAATATCTTTCAAAAATATCCACCATAATCTTAAGAATTTCATCATAAAACTATCTTACTTAGACTATTCAATATTATTGGATATCTAACTAAGGTACTTTATATAAAAACTCAAGATATGTAAAACATTACTGAAAAACAAGTTTTAAGAGAGACTTTGCTTCTTCAGTATTCAAATAATTCATATTCAATAAATATAATATCAATCAACAACAAATATTTACTCACCCTTCAATCTTCTAGAAAAGACTTCTAGCCGAAATGAAGATTGAAGGGTGAGTAAATATTTGTTGTTGATTGATATTATATTTATTGAATATGAATTATTTGAATACTGAAGAAGCAAAGTCTCTCTTAAAACTTGTTTTGTGAGATGAATAACACGATTCTGAAGTGAACAAAATGAGTCATATTTCTCCAATGGTTTTATCGATGAAAAATTATTTATTATGGATAGGTTTGGCTTCAGCAAAAAATACCTCATTGAGTGAGCTTTCGAATGACACATCAACTTTTGTGTTAGCTGCTTGTTCTCTGCCATAATATCATGGCTAAAAATATAACAACGAAATGTTGAAATATTTCAAACCTAAATTTGCTCTATTTTGAAGATCTTTGTTATTGAATATCGAAATAAACATTGAATTCAAAATCTGACACTTTCTGTCGCTTAAGAAAGTTTGGGTATTAGTATGTTTTCTTGAATCTAACGAATTTTTTTCAAACATCGAATATCGCGTTATGTTGTTCATTTATGGACTTGCCAATGGAAATGCTCGCGCACCGGTTAGAGAGTACGGTTTGCATTTTCCCAACAAATGACAACCAAATAGAAAGACATTTGTACGAGTATGCAGGTGATTAAGTGAAACAGGCTCATTTGGTGGTTTCCGAATCAGAGAAGGTGGTCGAAATAGTTAGCAAGCATGCACCTGCTATACTTCTAGTTGTCCGGGAGGACCCCACAATAAGTAGTCGTCGAATTAGTTGTACATGCAGGATTAATCATTCTACAATAGACTTAGAACTCAAAAAAAGTTATATCCATATCATTTGAAAAAGGTGCAGGATCTGTCACCTGAAGATATTGAGACGAGACTAACATTTTGTAGGTGGTACCTGAATAGGTTGGAGGGCGATAGTATATTATGGATTGATGAGGCATCTTTCACGAAATCGAGTATGATAAATTTGCGAAATAGCCATGTATGGTTGGGAGTCATGAGAGGTGACCAGTAATACTTCCCGATCGTCTAAACGCTGCAGAATTCATTACATTAATCCAAAGCAGCTTAACAGACATTTTGGATGAAATGCTCCTGGCTAACAGACAAAATGTCTGGTTTCAATTGGATGACTACCAAGCTCATAATAGCTGGAATGCACGAGAGTTAATGAATGCATATTTTGCAGTGCAATGGATTGGAAGGTACGGTCCGGTAAGATGGCCAGCAAGGAGCCCTGACCTTACGCCTTTGGATTTTTATGTCTGGGACACCTTGAAAGAAAAATTATATCAAATTCGCGTTCAGACGCGAGAGGATCTGATCGAAAGAATAAAATTGTGTTGTGTAGAAATGCGTCCGAAACATTGTGAACTTCGCAGTGTTGTAGATTCAGTGCGAAAACGATGTGTTAAATGTATTGAACAAGGTGGTGGACATTTCGAACAATTGGTATAAGTAGTAGTAGTCTGTTTTCTTTACATTTTTTCATAACATCAATATTATTGAAATTTAGTTTATTCGTTTAAATAATTTTGATTCGACGGATTAATTAATGAATTCTATGAGAAGCATAAAGAGTTTCAAGATGGGGCAAATTAAGGTTTGGAATTTTTCAAGTTTTCGTTGTTATCTTCTTAGCCAAGATATTATAGCAGAGAACAAGCAGCTAGCTCAAAAGTTGATATGTCATTCGAAAGCACACTAAATGAGGCTGAAAAAAAATGTCCCTAATTGATTATTTTTCATCGATAAAACCATTGGAAAAATATGACAGATTTTGCTCACTTCAAAAACGTGAAATTAATCTCCTTACCACGCTCTCAATTAGAAATTTTTGGCACACAGAACTTCCTATCTTGTAGCTTATTTAATGTTGTCAAATTTGATGAGGATAACTGAAGATTTTATGAAACAGCTTGAAATATTTCGTGAAATCAAAAAATGTAAAATTGAAGAATAATCATCACCATTTCGACCATGTGTTATATGACATTTTTTGTTGCAAATAACTTGTATGATCTCCCCTTGAAGTTTGGCTCTTTTGAAAGTAGACACCGTGTATAAATAAGTATAGTTTTCGAATTAATAATATCATAAATCTGAAAAACTTTCAGTATATACATTGAGAATATATATTATAATAATATTACATTATTATTCCTCCGACAAAACATTTATCTTTTTTCGTATGACATTGTATACAACATGTATACTTAATTATCTCCCTTAGTGTGAAAAGAGACTAGAAATATAATATACTGAATTTAGAGGATAAGCTATTAAACGTAATTCATGATTGTTGTCAATCATCAGATAGCTTTAACATTGAGAATTGAACACAATAATAATAAGATTAAAACATACCCTTCAAGAAAAAAAATTGAACGAAAACCCACTTGCTGCCTACACGTGTAATGCCTGGTAATGACTTCGCAATTGAAACCCATATTTTCATTTTAAAGTTGACAACAGATATGTCAAAGTAGTATCTGAAATATTCTTCTCAAAATTTCTGTGCATGCTCAAAATCTTTTCTATAAGCTTTTGAAGATTACACTGCTAACATTTTTTGACTCTGAAAGCGATTGCACTCTTGTTTGAATAATTATATAAATCATGAATTTGGGTGTAGAGTGATAGAACTTTCGATAGGGATAACTATGATTTGACAGAAGGTAGAAGCCATGTTGTTTTGACATTTATGTTCAGTAAGCATTGACAAATTATCATAGAAAGACTCACGCCGCAACAACGTTTACAAATTGTTGAACTTTATCTTCAAAATCAGTGTTCTATTCGCCAAACTTATAGAGCACTTCGTGAAATTTATGGTTTTCATAATCGTCCATCAGAGCAGTTTATTCGTCGAACTATCGATAGATTTCGGACAACATGCAACAACAACAAGACGAAGAACTGTACGTACAGATGAAAATATCGCTGCTGTAAGTCATAGTGTTAATGATGATCCAAATTCGTCTATTCGTCGACGTTCACAACAAGTTGGACTCTGTGCAGCCACCATATTTTGCGTGAAGATCTTGGTCTACACCCATACAAGATCCAACTGGTTCAAGAACTAAAGCCACTTGATCATAATAACCATAATAATTGTTTGCTGATTGGGCCTTAAAACAATTTGAAGTTGATCCACTTTTTTATCGTAAAATTGTGTTTAGTGATGAAAACAATCCTCAAGAAGTTCTGCAGGTTCCATTGCATCCTTAAAAATGCACTGTATGGTGTGCTTTACACGCTGGAGGCATCATCGGTCCATATTTCTTCAAAAACAATGCTGGAGTTAATGTTACAGTGAGTGGTGCTCGTTACAGATCGATGATCAATGATTATTTGTTTCAAAATTTGAATGGTACCGACCCAGAAGTGTTTTGGTTCCAACAAGATGGTGCTACAGTTCATGCTGCTACCGTAACAATTGATTTATTGAAAGAAAGATTTGGCGATAACATTTTTTCGAGAAATGGTCCAATTAATTGGCCTCCAAGATCATTCGACATAAATCCACTGGATTATTTTCTTTGGGGTTATGTCGAGTCATTGGTTTATGCTGATAAACCAGAAACAATAGACGATTTGGAAGCCAACATAACTTGTGTTATTGATGAAATAAGGCCTGAATTACTCGAAAAAGTGGTCCAAAATTGGTCTGGTCGAATGCGGTTCCTCAGAGCTAGTCGTGGTAGACATATACCAGAAATTATTTTTAAAACATAAATGTCGTAAAATTATCTTTCAAATAAAAAAAATATGGCTTCAATCTTCATTCAAATGTGTTTTATTTCAATTTAAAGTTCTATCACTCTAAAAAAAACCTCCGATACTTGGTAAAAGTCATATGGGTTTTACACGAAGGGAATAAATTACGTAAAAAATAAAAAAAGGCAAGAAAATTTTGATTTTCTATATGTCAGTGGATATTAGTTAGTCTTTATTGTATTACTATAATAATTGTGTTTCATGTGTTTTGTACTGTCCTGTTTAAGAGGTACTTAATTTCAAACCAGAAAATTTAGAAGATTTTCATAATGAGATTAAGAAATGAAGAATAACTATTAAGGTACAATTCAATCAAAAATTATTATTACTTGAGAACCTTGATAATATGATGCCTATTTAGTTAGTTAGGTCGAAGAATATTTTGAACTGAAAATATCATTTATATTTTATGCAATGAAAATCCATATAAAAATTCTACACAACAAGGTTTTTCAATAATTTCAAACGTTCCTGAAAATAATAAACAACCACTGTGAAATTTTCCAGTAGTCTAAGGAAAACTAGATCTGAAAATTAACGTGCAATAATTGTTACTTACCTTTTGCGGTTCTTTGATATATGTGGAAGGTAGCAATTTCATGCAGTTTTTAGAAGTGAGACCAACAATAGTGTAATCGAGTCTACAAAGATCCAGTTCCATGATATTTCAAACACAGATTCGATTGATATTATCCTGATTTAAGGTATTATTATTCACCTACAATTCAGAACTGCAATTCACATTCAGGTATTTGGATGTTTGTAATGGTTACAAGTTGCTAGGTAACATTCAAACGTTTACATACAGGGAACGAACGAAAGAAGGATGGTTTGTTTTTGGACAAAAACTCACAAATACCTGATTTTAAGTTTTTTTTAACATTAACAGTTTTTTTTTTAAAGAGGGTGGGAGGTATTTTCTGCACGAGCGGAAAAATCATTTTTCCACGAGTATTGGAAAACTTACCGGAAAAATATAATAGGTTAGTTTTATTTCATAGAGGATAAAAAGAATGAATAATGTACATTCTGTCAAGAAAGTACCGGGAATTATCGATTTAAATCTGGCGGAACAATGAGGCAGGTAAAAATTTTTTTTCCTAGGTTGGTACCACTGTCCTTAATTACCATGCCAAGCTTGAGCGGGATCTGTCAACTAGTGTGTTTGCAACAGCTGATTAAGTCAGTCAATGTCAGAGTGCGTGCCGATTTTTACTGTGGGTGATTACGTTGAGCAAAGAATTTGTTTAAAGTTTTGTGTTGCAAATGAATTTTCGTGTGCCGATGCATTGAAAATGTTGCAAAAGGCCTTTGGTGATAAGGCTCTATCGAAAACTAGTGCATATCAGTGGTACAGAGCCTTCAAGGACGGTCGTGAAGTCGTCGCCCATCGACGGCTTCGATCGAAGATAACGTCGATAAAATTAAGGAAAGGGTGCTGGAAAACCATCGTACCAGCTTGAGAGAGATAGCACATGATCTTAAGATATCCCACGAGTCCCCACGTACGATTTTGATTGATATTTTGGGCATGAGAAAGGTGGCCGCACGACTCGTACCGAAAGACCTGAATTTTCTTCAAAAACGTCATCGCGAACAGGTTGCTTCAGACATGCTGGATCGCTGTAATTCCGATTCTACATTCATGGAACGCATTATAACTGGTGATGAGACCTGGGTCTACGCGTACGATATGCAAACAAGCCAGCAATCATCGGAATGGGTGGCAAAAAATGAGCCGAAACCGAAAAAACCACGCCAAAGCCGCTCGAAAATGAAGGTGATGCTCATTGTTTTCTTCGATATCCGTGGCGTGGTGCACTACGAATTCGTTCCAGAGGGTCAGACGGTAAACAAGGAGTATTACCTAGGCGTTATGAAACGTTTGCGTGAGCGTATCCGTAAGAAGCGGCCTAATTTGTGGGCGAACAACTCATGGATTTTGCATGACGATAACGCGCCTTCTCACCGAGCTACGATTGTGACTGACTTCCTCGCCAAAAACTCAACAAACGTGCTTCAGCAACCACCGTATTCGCCGGATTTGGCTCTCTGCGACTTTTTCCTCTTCCCAAAACTAAAATTGTCCCTTCGTGGCACCCGTTTTGAGTCGATTGAAGCCATAAAACAAAATTCGGCGCGAGAGCTAAAGTCCATCCCGGAAAGCGCCTATAAAAAATGTTTCGATAATTGGAAGTGCCGTTGGCATAGATGTATTGGAGCAAATGGAGCCTATTTTGAAGGCGACCCAATAAATTTTGACGATTAAATGTAAAAATGTTGTTTGAATTGAAAATTCTCGGTACTTTCTTGACAGAGTAGTATGTCAAGAAAAAATAATCAGTAGTTAAGTATTTTATTGTTATCAATATTTATATTAAGAATATAGTTTGTTTAATTTTGCCAATTTATTGTAGAAGCTAACTTATTTATCAAATGTGGTTTTTGAGGAGAACGGTACGCCTTGAGGTACAAATAACTGGAAATATTTCACCCTCGAAATCCACTGTCGAATTCAACGAAATAATGTGTAATAACATTTTTTTTCATATTATATTTTCTTTTTCTGTCCAGTAAATTTTTCAGTAACCTTGTCACGGGTGCAAAAGTAACATAGTATTATTGTGACTTTGAGTAAGTGGATGCGTAAATGTTTAACAACCTGCAAACTCACCTGCACCTATGGAAATTGGATCTAAAATTTATTGTTGTGGCGTGCGGTCTAGAGACTTCCGGTGCTCGATCGATATGAATTTTTGGGATTGGTTAATTGTGGTTCTCGAGACTTCTGGTGGTCATTGTGATTTTCAACGGCGTCGTTGTGAGCATAAGCAAACAATTACACAGGGTGTATATAAATAGTTGAGGAAATATTTAGTGGGTGATTCCCTGTCAAAAAATAGGGTGGGTCTTTCATATAAACTTTATTTTTTTGAGCCCTCCATGCTTAGTTACAGCCCGCAAAACAGTGTTTGATTTTTTCTTAAAAATCAAAAAAACTGAAAAGAATAAGTTAATCAGACATTTAATGGGGATGATGAGGCAATCAAAACAATTTTTGGTGATGTTCCTCTATGATTGCAAGGGGTAGAAAAAGCCACCCCTAAACCTACTTCGGCAAGAAACTTTTTTCCTATTCATATTTTACAATAAGATTTGTTTTGGTTAGCTCGATCCATTTTTGACAAATAAGGTCTCTTGTTATTTCACGCTAAAATTGACAGTTTCTGCGGAAAAAAATAATTTTACAACAGATTATACTTCCCAGTCGTAGAGGCTGAATTATTTTCGACCTTAAATTTATCCATTAGGCGAATGTCAAGTTGAAATTTTTATTGAGACTGGTAAAAATATTAAATAAATTTAACAAAACAAACAATTTCAAATTTTTCACAAATTAAATATCATATTAAATAGGTAGAAGGTACACGCCGAAAGGCTAAATGCAATACATCACAAATAGCAAGAAAGAAATATTTATCGATTGTAACCAACAAATTTGTTTATTTCTATTGATGAATGCTTCTTTCTTGCTATTTGTGATCATATTAAATGTTCAAAGTGATCAGCTTCAGCCGCTACACAAGAGTGGACGTCGGCGCATAGATTGGGTTACCCGGTCAGAAAATCCAGGAGTATTTTGAATAACCCTACATCAAAGAACAATGCGGTTCCTTAAGTCTTGCATATCTTGGACTGGAGTCCTGTAAACCGATGTTTTCATATGGCCCCAAAAAGTAAAATCCAGAGGATTTAAATCAGGTGATCAGGCAGAACAGAACTGAGGTCCACTTCGCCCTATTCATTGATTTGAATATTTATGATTTAAATGCTGATGCGCGCCAATATTGAAATGTGCGGGGGCCCCATCATGCAGAAACTACATTGTCCTTGGGGACTTCTTGAAGTACAGGAAGTCCTTCTTCTAGAAATTGAACGTATGTAATTCCATTCATTCTAGGGGGTAGAAGTGAGCTAGTTATTATGAAAATTAATTATTGGATCTCTAGAAGAATTAGCCTCGTCTGTGACTAGGACATTTTTCAAAGATTGAGGATATTGTTCAATAATTCCCAACATTCAAGTGGAGAATTGGAGACGATTCGGAAAATCCTGTGGTAAGAGAGCCTGTTCACGTTGAATGTGATATAGATATAAAAAAACACCGTCATAGGGTGAATTTGTAATTGTTGAGTAATTTTCCTAGTACTGATGTCAGGTTGCTCGTCGAGAAGATTTAGTACTGCTTCTTCTATTGCTGGAATTCTGATTTCGCGCTGGCGACCACAATCATTTTTATTTATTTTAAATGTACCACTTTTCCTTTCTCGTTGATGAACTCATGTAAACAGAGTGTGATGTAGAGTCATACGTTCAGGGAACATTACTGCATATCTTCTGGATGCTTTCAGAGAATTACCACCAGAAAGACCGTAAACTAAGTGCATATCGGTCACTTCTGTGTTTGTGTACAGCGTCATCTTAATGAGTATGTGACAACAATCTCAAAATGATAAGCCAGATCAAAAAAATCTTAACTGAATCAAAGTTACTCAAAACTAACATCATAACAAGATGACATCCGCCTACTAAATTCTAGTTCGGAAATAATTCCAGCCTCTATGACTCACGCATATGTTGATAAATTATTTTTTTCTCAAAAACCTTAAATTTTAGCAAGAAATTACAAGAGACCTCATTTGTTAAGGGATCAAGCTATCCAAAATTAATTTTTTACCGTAACATAGGAATATGGAAAAAAGTTTCTTGGGAACGTAGGATTAGGGGTGACTTTTACTATCTCTTGCAATCACAGAGGAACACCACCAAAATTTTTTTTGAGTGCCTTCGGACCCGCATAAAATGTCTACTCAGATTTATTCTTGTCAGTTTTCCGGTTTTTAAGAAAAAAATTTAAAACTGTTTTTCGGGTGCTATCTTTAGGGGGCTGTAAATAAGCAGAAAGGGGTCAAAAAACTTAAGTTTATATGAAAGATCCACCCTATTTTTTGACAAGAAATCACCACCTCATTTTTTTCGCAACTATTTATATACAATAAAATAGGAAACGGCTTTTTACTTGATACAAGGAATATAACCAAATTTGAATATCAAAACAGATTTAATCTGTCAGTTTTCTACAATTTTACTCTCAAAAAAATTTTTATTCAAAAAACTTTTAGAATTAAATTAATGTCTTATAAACACGGGTTATATTTAATAGATGAATAAAATCAAAACTCAATATAAAATGTCAAATTGAATAAAAAACCAAACAAATATATATTGCCAATTAAAATTGATGAATAAATATTTGAAGGAGATAAAATTTTGTTTCTGATCTCACCATTATGAAAACCAATTCCTTTTCAAAAATACCAACATAATCTAAGGACTTCTCAGAAAATATAATTAATTTGAAATATTTAATATATTTAAATAAGTTAATTCAAAAATCTCTCAAAACAAGCATTATATCTTCAAAAAACAATTAGAATTCCGATAATATCTTCCTCGGTCCTAATACTTATTTAAAAAAAATAATCAACCAACAATAAATACTAAAAACACTTAAAAGTCGTCCTGGGATCATCGCTTGAACAACTAACTTTAAAATCCAAGATATTCTATGTTCATCACCAAAATCACAGAAAGATGTAAGGTAATATAAGGTCTTCTTTAAAGCATTGATATTCCATAATGAGATTTTTATTCAAGCCTAAATATAATTATATATTATGTATAAAATAAAATAGGAAAAGGCTTTTTACTTGATAGAAGGAATATAACAAAATTTACGCTTCAAATATTTATTTATTAATTTTAATGGGCAATTTATATTTGTTGGTTTATTTATTCCATTTGATATTGTATATGAACTTTTGATTTTATACGTCTATTAAATATAAGCCGTGCTTATAAGACATTAATATAATTCAAAAAGTTTTTTTAATAAAAATTTTTTTGAAATTAAAATTGTAGAAGATTGACAGATTAAATCTGTTCTGATATTCAAATTTTATTCATTTACACGCTGTATAGCCCGCCAACTAAGGCAAAATTCTTCTTAGGTTCCGTTAGTTCAGAGAACATACACGGGTGTCATCATGACGCTCATGACAAGAGACAAACTAGAATATATACTGCGGCCATTCTAAATTACATGAATGTGAAAAATGTCTGATTATAATAATAATATGTGACAAATCGATTGAATATGCTGAACAGTTTTTCTCATGTCTTCCTTTTGAAATTGTTATTCAGTTTCGTGAAACAGTGACTGTTTCGTACCGTGGTTAGTTTACCTCAGTATTTCGCCTATTATTTCAGTATCTTGAAATAACAGTCAATTGCAAAATTAATTAATCAATGTTACAACAATGAATAATTACGATAACTTTAAGTGGACTGTAATTTCAATTGATTAACAGTGATGTTAACTTCAAAGAACACTCTGTGTGCAGTGGTTTCTAACTTCCTTTATCTAATAATGATAAACCACAATGACGATGAGGAATTGAAGTTAAACTTATAACAAAAAATGATTATATTTTGATATCACTGTATATGAAACCACGCTCAAGTAATGACAATTACACTACGAACAAATGTAAGGTGGATTACCTTTGTAGCATTCGCGATATTATTGTACAATATACAAACGACCAATTTGACTATCAGAATAATAGTGCTTAATATAGCAAAGGCTACATGCGACAAATTTGATTACCCGAATGGTAATGCATAATATAGCCAAAACTACATACGACAAGTTTGACTACCCAAACGATAATGCATAATGTAGCAAAAGCTACATACGACAAGTTTGACTACCCGAACGATAATTATTTTACAGATGTTTTAAAGAACGTTAGAGGTGCTCGATGCATCTCTTCCGACAAAAGAGAGAAATTAACGAAATTGATTGGAAATACTGTTTCTGTGTGTACCGAATTAATTTAATAAACCTTCTCATTGGTTATAGAAAAATAATGAGATCAATGCTAGTAGAATAAGGACAGAAACAGTTTATAATTCCGAATGCTGTGTCATGTGAAATTAACAGGCAAAAATATATCAAAATCTCTAAAAGACTTTCCATGTGCTCTGAGGCCATATATAATTATTAGAAAACAAATAATCTAAGTGTCGAATAATGCTTAATAGTTCGAACGATAAATCTCAAAACTGCTAAATCGAAATTGTTAACATGGAAAGACCTAAGTATCGATGACAAAATAATATCGAACGACAGGGCCGTCTCTAATGAGACGGAACAGTGACAATATAATTAGATACTCCTAATATGGACCGTAGTAGCCAATGGTTGTGAAGTTAACTCGCTTCTTAGGCATCGTTTCTCTAACTGCAATTTACCCAGATTCGAGAAATGTTTGGATATTTTGCAAAATAAAAGTCTCAACACAATGCCGCCAGATCATATTTCCGGAAAAAAAATTACCTAGGAACCAAAAAGCTTTATGTGGATGCAGTACCAATATTTCTGAAAATCGCCTTGCATAGTTGTTTAGTTTCCCGTATCTGAGATCAGTATTTCTTACTTTGGTTGACTCATTTTTGAATTTATATTTTATTTCTCTGGTTTGAATGTTTTTCTTATAGTGTATGTTCTTCCTTGGATTAAGGCATTTTTGTTATAATAAAGCTGTGAGCACTCATCTGGGTATTGAATCACCTATATGTGTTTCTTTGTAAATAGATAAATAAATAACGAATCAGAATCAAGTTGGTATTCCTGTTTACATTAAGGAGAAATGTAGGCTATAAATTATGATTTGAATTATTAAGAATTGGCTTGAAACCTATTTTGACTATCTGCAATCAGGCAACGACAAATGTCAAAGGTGTACAGCAACTAATGAAAGAGGCCAAAATGAATCATTTGGAAAGAAATGAAGAATAGAGGTATTGTGAAATAGAAGCATTTCAAATCTTTCTATCAACTTAATAAAACCAAGAACCAGGGAGGGACTAAAGGTGCTGCCAAATTTTACACAGGGTCGTATCAGTATTGAAGAAGCAAATTAAATGCAGGACAAATATGCAACTCAAAGATTTAGCCATAAGCTGGCTGCAACTTTCATTTGATGGATAAAATAGGTAAACATGTTTTTTCAGCTTTCATTATTTGGTAGTTGAAGTCACTTCAATCAATATCCACTGGAAATTTTTTTTGGTCAAGTCAGGAGTTGTGCAATTTTTTCAGTAATCCGAGCTCGAAATTATTCCCATATATTTTCAAGACGATCATTGTAGATTCCAGTATGTTATTACAAAAAAGTTTCTATGTGAATTGTTGGATTTACGCAAGTTTGCATATTTTCTGTACAAAGATATGAGGTAGATCATTTCATCAGTTTTCAAAAACGTTCTTGGTGTGCTTGCTGTTCTGCGAATCAGAAACTCTTATCATCTTGATTTTCTTTTTCTTCAATGTCATTAAATACTTTTTCTAAGAAACAGCATGCTATCGTTTGCCCAAATGTCTGTAATGTCAAATTCTGAGTCGAAAATAACATCAAACGGCTAAGTTGGATTCACTGATAAAGAAGCCGAGGTCAAAAGCAATTCTGTCTGGCATTACGGTTTGTTTTATCCGTGAACACTCTAATTTTCTAACGAAGAAAGCAAGAGACTGTCAGAAATTTTCAGGGTGCGTTTAGGACCTAAACATCTCGGTAGATTTGGTTAATGGACAGAGTCAGTCTTTTTTGTTCCTAAGTTATTCAGTTGAAATATTTTCTTATTTTTCGAATGATTCTGAAACAACTGATTCGATGGAGATGAAACTTGGTATTTAGATGCATACAAAACGAAATACTTTTCGACATTTTATTTACACTTTCGCAAATAAATTCTTTTATACCCCTTCCCCCATCAATTTTCGTATGTGATTTGTTCTCGTAAATTTCCCTATTTCTTTTTGACACCTGCTAGCTCTTGTATTGAATGTTCTGCAGCTTTCATTAGCCTTTCTTTCTGGTCCACTATTTATCTTCTCATATGCTGCTTGAATCGATATGAAGCTTAAGATATCATTTATTTTCAATGCTATGTGAAAGATAGAAGAAATTCCTTTACTTTGAATTCAACCCATTTCAAAATGTGGCTCATGCTTAGAATTTTGACATTTCAAACCATTGTCGGGTAATTATTGAAATAGAAAAATACGCAAGTGTTAGATTGTTGTGTTTTCATAAAATTTTCATTAAGAGAATAATCGAAATGCCGTCATTTACGAATACTGAGTATACTGATATGTTGTTAGTTTATGGATTTTGTAAGTGCAATGGTCATGAAGCTGCTAGGGAATATCGAATATCCGAATCGTCGAATTCCTAACCACCAAACATTCAAACATGTTAGTCGCTCACTTCGTGAAACTGGACACTTTTCGTCAGTAAGTAAACGAGAAAGAGCAAGTTCGATGGTAAACCATGAAGAGATAATAGAAGCTGTCCAAGAAAATCCCTCAACCAGCACTCGGCATATTGGTTCAGTTTTAGGTTTGCCACATTGTCAGGTCTGGCGAGTTCTGCACCGTGAAAGGTGGCATCCATTTTATTTATAATCCGTCCAAACCTTGGACCAGGCGATGAATTACCAGGGATGCGATTTTGCAGATGGGTTTTGCGGAACCAGCGAGCTATCTTCAGAACGCTTTTTACTGATGAAGCGACCTTCACAAAAGATGGCATTTTGAATGTTCGCAATGCACATATTTGATCCAGAGTAAATCCGAAAGTTACTAGGAAACGCAATTCACAACATCGTTTTTCAGTCAATATTTGGTGTGGAATTTACAAGAATCGCCTAATTGGACCATATATTCTTCCACACAGGCTGAATGGAGTGACATATCTAAAATTTTTAATCGAGCATTTGCCAGGTCTCTTGAATGATGGAAGCAATATTCAAAGAGGAATGTACTTCCAACATGATGGATCTGCGGCACACCCATGAAATTGTAGCGCATTTGAATGAAGTTTATCCAGATCATTGGTTTGGTAGTTGGGGACCTCATGACTGGCCTGCAAGATCCCCAGATCTTACATGCTTGGATTATTTTCTCTGGGGGCACTTAAAAAATGAAGAGTAATCTAAAGAAATCATAGACAGAGAGCATCTGATTAATCGCATTTAAGCTGCAAGTGAAGCAATACGAAATCGACCGGAAATTTTGATGAAAGCTGTATCTCATTTGATCATAAGAGCTAGAAAATGTTTAGAAGAGAGAGGGGGTATTTTCGAAAACAAGTTATAATTTTATTGTCAATTTTTTTCAGTTCCACACATGTTTATAAGATATATTATATATATATATATATATATATATATATATATATATATTTCATTATTAAGTGTCCATTTTATAATAGTCCAATTAAATGTTCATTGTTATAACGAGTTTTCGGTTAAATTCAGTTTTGCAAAACAATATTTGATGTTGCCCCTGCATTCATGTATTGGATGGAACAAGATGCAGCACATTACATAAGTCATGTTACTGAGAATTTCAATCCATTCAATATAAATAGACGCGTTATTCGGAATCACAGGTCCGTGTTTACTATAAATTGAAAATTCCTAATATTCAATGGTTTATAAAATGATGATGCGAAGTATGCCATTGATCCTAATAGGCTTGTTCGAAAGAGTTTTTATTGTAGATTCTAAAGAGAATTTCGCCTTTTGAAAATTGGATGTACAGGGTGTTTCACAAGATGTGGGATAAAGAATGTAATTTTCTCAGTCCAGACCTGTGCTATCGATAAGTCATTATGGGCAAACATTTGGCATTGGCCTATACTCATTCCCTCAAGTTTTCATGAAGATCTATGCAGGTCTATATTTTTCAAAAATAATATTAATTCTTCCGTATGCTCGCTGCAAATTTTCCTTAAGCCACTGGAAAGTTTTTTTCGGACATATTTGTATGAAGTACAATTAGAGAAGACAGTGATTTTTACTTGACATTCTTCACATAGTGGAGGTATGTTTCCAGCAAACAAATTTCCATGTGAGCGACGTGTGTGACCTATCTTTATACGTGTCAGTATTGTTTGTTCTCTGCGTGTGAACTGTTTCGGTATTTTTATGAATCTCTCCAAATTTCGCGAGAATATGTGCGTTATTGTTCTACGTTACTTCTGGATGCCTAAATTCAGATCGATTATATTTATAATTCCGAATATATTGAGAAAAATGAGAGAAAATTTCAAATGCAACGATTCTGCCCATCGACAAATTTGGATATTTAGGCCCAATCACGCCCTGAAATTTAAGAGTCTAGCTCTTTCCGTTTAAAGTTATAATGTTCAAGGAAGCGCTCAACACTAATCTGCTCACAAACATTGTTTTTCTGAAGTTTGTGATCGAACGAACTACATGAAATTATTGAGAAAATTATGAGAGATTTTCACATGCAAATTACTGCGAAACTATTGGAACGAACTTAGCCGGGGTATTAAGATCCGAAACCTTCAGTGGAAGTTTCAAGATACTAGCTCTTTCCGTTCGTAAGTTGGAATGTTTACGGACGGAATTACTTTTGACTTCTACTTCTTCATCGGCGTGTTAAATCTAGTTGTTTAAGACCATTTTCGGCTCAAAATTCCAAAATGACAGATATTTGGACGAATTGATAGCACGGTGTTCCCTGGAACAAGCATGCAAAAACAAATACAGTAGAGTCACGCTAGTGTGAACACAACAAAATTTTGCTTGTTCATATTTTCATTCACACCAGTATAAGGTGTGTAAAAGACATGAAATACATGTTTATCGGATTAAAAAAATTATACGAAACGAAAGCTTTCGATGTTAAACTTTAATTAAAAAGAAATAAAAAGTCGTCATTTAAAAGAAGAAGTTATTTTTGTTTGCACTTTCTTGGTTGATAGTTGAGCATTCACTGCTTTATACTAAATTGTTCATAGGCTTTCAATTTCATTTATGTTTATATCAGCATTTTGTTCGGTCCATTGAGAAACCACTTTTAATGACTTCTGAACCTCTGCAATAGGAATCTTCTAATTTTCCTCAGTTTCCAAATCAGAGTCGCTTCTTTCAGAATCAGTAAGGAAATTCGAATCACCATCAATATTAGCCAGACTTTGGTTCACTTTCGGCATATCTATATTGCAGTTTTCCACATGTTCACAGTTATACTCAGCCTAAAAATTTTTAATTAGTTACTTAGTATCTTAAATCGAAGTGGATTTGCTCGAATATTTGATAAGTATCAAAATTTGAATATTAAAACAAATTGAAATATGTTTATCTTCTACAATTTTAAATTCAAAAAAGTTTTTTATTCAAAAAACTTTTAGAATTAAATTAATGTCTAAAACAAGCACCGCTTACATTTAATAGACGTATATAATCAAAACTCAATATATAATGTCAAATGGAATAAATAAACCAACAGATATACGAAAGGCATTAAAATTAATAAATAAATATTTAAAGGAGACAAAATTTTGTTTCTGGTCTTACCTTTAAGAACACCAATTGCTTTTTAAAAACATGAACACACTGAAAGGACTTCTCAAAGAATATAATTTATTTGAAATATTTAATATATTTAAATACTCGAATAAGTTAATTCAGAAATCACTAAAAACATGCACTATATTTTCAAAAAACAAATATAATTCTAAGCAATTCCTTCTTCAGACCTCAATAATATTCCAAATATCAAAATCAAAAAACTAACCTATATCCAAACCCTCAATACGTGTAAAAGGACTAATGCTTCGAAACACAGATCAACTTTATAATTCAAGATTGATCTATGTTCTAACAAAATCAAAGAACAGTGTGAGTTATTTTTAAGGCTTATTTAAATTCATTGACATTTTATAATGAGATTTATTGAAGCTAAAATATAATTATATATTATATATAAAATAAAATAGAAAGGCCTTTTACCTGATAGAAGAAATATAACAAAATTTGAATATTAAAACAAATTGAAATATGTTTATCTTCTACAATTTTAATTTCAAAAAAGTTTTTTATTCAAAAAACTTTTAGAATTAAATTAATGTCTAAAACAAGCACCGCTTACATTTAATAGACGTATATAATCAAAACTCAATATATAATGTCAAATGGAATAAATAAACCAACAGATATACGAAAGGCATTAAAATTAATAAATAAATATTTAAAGGAGACAAAATTTTGTTTCTGGTCTTACCTTTAAGAACACCAATTGCCTTTTAAAAACATGAACACACTGAAAGGACTTCTCAAAGAATATAATTTATTTGAAATATTTAATATATTTAAATATTCGAATAAGTTAATTCAGAAATCACTAAAAACATACACCATATCTTCAAAAAACAAATATAATTCTAAGCAATTCCTTCTTCAGACCTCAATAATATTCCAAATATCAAAATCAAAAAACTAACCTATATCCAAACCCTCAATACGTGTAAAAGGACTAATGCTTCGAAACACAGATCAACTTTATTTTTTTATTTGAAATTAAAATTGTAGAGGATAAACATATTTCAATTTGTTTTAATATTCAAATTTTGTTATATTTCTTCTATCAGGTAAAAGGCCTTTCTATTTTATTTGATAAGTATGATTGTTACAAAGTTTTCTCAACTGACCGGATGAATTATGTTCAGCAAATCGATAGTTTTCTCTACTATAGATTCCGATTTTTACTCATCAATATTTTTCGGAGCTTCATCAATGTCGCTATGGTCAAAAATTTTGTTCTTACACGTTTTGATTGCCAGAGGATCTAATTGTTGCCATAACCAGTGTAAATGTAAAGCAGTATTTCTCAAGGAGAGGTTTATGGGCCCATATACTATGTTGTGCCCTTGGGCCACTAGAAAACTCAAAAGATTGTTTCTGTAATACAGTTTGGTTAACTTCAAAGCACTTTGATCCATTAGCTGAATTAAGGGAATCTTATTAGGAGGCAAAAACATCACAAATATTTTGCCATCTTCTGTTCTCAACTCTTCAGCTGATGGATAAGATTATCTAGAAGATTTGACCATTTTATAAATTGCTTTACCTACAATAAATTCTCATTTGCTCACATTTCATTATTCATATTAACACTTACCTCTAGTACGAAACATTCGAAGAACCACTTTTCGAAAGTTTTCTTTGTCATCCAAGCATTTTTTGTAGATACAGGGATTATGGAAATTTTTGAATGCTCTTGGAGAATTTGCTCTGCCAATAATCAACGGCATGAGTTTGTGGGAACCTGATGCGTTTGCACAACCCAAGAAGGTGCTTTGATATTTTGAGACCGGGTGGAGTTTTTTCAGAATTCATTACATAGGTTTTATCAGGCTCAATTTTCCAGTACAATCCAGTCTCATTAGCATTGTATATCTGGTCGTGAGTGAGTTCAAACCTCTCTACTGATTGGACCAATTCAATCTTTAATGGGCTAATATTATGCACCTCTAGTATTTCTCCACAAATTTTCAAAATCTAAGACCATAACGAACATTGAACTTTTGCAGCCATCCATCACTAACGGTAAATTTTTTATTTGTATATTTCAAGGTTTTATGAAGCTGAAGAGCTTTATGCTCCATAATTTCTTCTATTATAGGCAAATTTAATTCCCTCTGTGTAGTAAACCATCTGTTTAAGGCTTCCTCCATTTTGGGATATTCATCTTCCCTCTGAGTGCATTTTTTAATTTTATTTGGCTTAAAACTCTGGTACACAACACATGATTTTCGTCTGTTTTTTTTTAATCCAACATACAGTTGATTCCATATTTTTTTAAAATAATGTTAGGATCATGCCTTTCCGCTGATCAATGAGTGTGGATAGCTCAGCGGGAGAGCATCGGACTCGTGACCGGAAGGTCCAGGTTCGAGTCCTGTTCAGGTAGAAAAGAAATTTTCTAGTTGGACGGGTATCTGCCACCATTTCACTGTTGGGTCAAAAATTAACAGTGCTGTGACCTAAAGTGGCGCAAGATCGCTGTAACAAAGCCTACACAGAACACAACTGAACTCCTAACTCGCACAAGCTGAAAAAGCTTCTGAGGGATCTTCACAGAAGATCTAGGAGTATCAGGATAATAATAATAATAATAATAATAAAATTATTCATACAGACTCAAAAATTTCTTGTTTTTAGCCATTTTAACTACATATTTCATTAAAAGACACTTCTCGCAGTGGACGACAACTCGTATTAATAAAATTCCTATCATTTAAATGGCACACTAATGAGATCGTGGATTGTTCGCACTACTGAATATATCTACAATGAGAATATTTTCTTGTTCACGCAGACGTGTGCTCATAATAGCGCGAGTCTGCTGAATTTTCATTAATTATGACAAACAAGAAATTGCTTCTTGCACTTAACTTATCCGTGAAAAAACTGTATTAGTAAATTTTATGGATTTTTGCAATATATTTTTAAAATTTTATCACTTACTAAAAATATGAATACAAAAAAATATAGTTTGTCCCAACGTAAACAGAAAGTTAAACAATAAAAAACACTGTAAGCACAGATCCACAACGTTTTCATGGAATGAACAGTGTTTCCAACTGTCTAGTAATCAGCCCTAAGTGCACTGCATTCATCGAGAAACCCTTTTAGTACGTTCGCCTTCTGGACACTAGTTATTCTCCCGTTAGGAGGCGATTCAGGAGCGAACGGGATTCCGAATTGGACAAATCTTGAGTCGACGAAAAAGTTTCGGATAGGAAACCGATGTCAAGGCTGACAAATATCCAAGACGGCCGAAAGATATGCTGAAAATGAACGCGTGAAGGGATGAGAGTGATTGTCCTCATTGCCCCTGGACAGGAGTCTATTCTGTACTGAACGAACCCGGGATGTTGTTCGCTCCACCAAGGTTCGAGAAAACGAGGTCGAAATTAGTCTGAAGCAAGGAAATGGGACCTGCACATGAAGAATTCGTGGTCAATCTAAATACTGTGATTATTTTGTAAAAGGTTTTTCGCATAACGGGAATCTTTTTTTACTTTATCCTAACTTTGTCTCTTGCATAATACTTTACAAAAGAGAGGCCATGAATAACATCTTAATCCCAAAACAATAACGTTGAAAAGGAAATATAATAAATCGAACGTGATATATATCGGAGTATTGTTTCTTGTTTCTTCTCTAATGAATAAAGGATGGGCTATCTAGAGTTTGCATTTTGAAGTAGTGATTATTAAAAGTCTAATAACACTTCTGTCATTTGCGTTTTGACAGTAAGTTAGTTTAATATTTGACATTAACATTGACATTAGGTCATTTATTACAGAATCTACAAGAGGGATGTTTACAGCCCCACGGAAATACTCTTCAGCAGATTGAGCAAGATGGTTATTGGCTCTGTGTGTTTGTCGTGATACTATTCTGGGGCATTTAATTTCTGCTAGTTGCTCAGTTACTTTTTTTGCCGCTTCAAAAAGCTGTAGGAAAATTGGGTCAGCCAGTCTTTTCCTTTTGTTTTGTAGAACAGTCATTGTATAACATTTATGGCATCCGTATCCCTTTTTAAATCAATGGACCTCGTTTGCAGTACTTTGCTTAAGGCTACTTACTGTTGTACCTGAAAAATATTAAGTTATATTTAAACTACAGTTTGGCTCTTTACGTGATATAAACGGTAATTTGAACTGCCTTAGCTGAAATGCTCAAAAGTTATTAATACATTTGTTTTCAGATCTTACGTTCATGCTTTAGATCTAAAAATAAAAAACAAAGTATTTAGGTACCTAAAGCACCACTCAAACAGAAAGATGCGGAACGTTTTCAGTATGCAATGCGCGTCATTGGCAGTCTTGTGGTCTTGCCAAGTAGAAGTCTTTTTCAGAGCGCTACAAATTTTCACTAAGTTGTCTTCTTTAAATTATAGATGCCCATCATTCCTTTCGACCCAGCACGTCTCACAGGTACTTTGCATTGTAACTCCAAGTTCTTTTTCAAAAATTTGATGTCTCTCAGCGGATGTATTGGCAAATGCCACAACTTTTCTCATCGTGCCCGAGGTGAAGAAATAACTTTGGATGACGTAGCTGATGTATTAAGAACGTGATTGCTGCACGGGCAACAATTGACATATAAAGCTTTTTTTGACAACTCCCGTACAGCACCCCTAGTATCTGAGGCCACAACCGAGCAGCTGTCAGTCCCAAAACTCACAAACCATGTTAAATCTATATTAAATTTGACACAGAGATTTTCAACGATTTTCGCTCGGTTGACAGGTGTAGTGTCAATCGAGGCTCTATAACGTCTTTATTTTTATCCACTTCATCACATCTAAGAATATCGTATGTATCACAGAAAGTCACAAAATCTTCCTTTATGATATCATTGTGAAGATATCTGATATGATAGGCTCAACTGTGAGATATGTGATACATCTGTCGTTTCATCGAATAAAATTGAAAAGTATTTAGCTTCCTTCATTTTCTGTAATATTGCTTCCTGAATGATTTTCTTACAAACATCCATCTTCTCATTTTGCACAGTTTTGCTGATGTATGTTGCGTTAGATTTAGAAGTTTAAACAATAAGAATAGAAAAATTATCACTAGTTAACCTAGACTCAGTCCAGGGGGGGTTATGACCCCCATGACTCCCTCTGGATTCGCGCTTGAAACTGTTGGAATTTTACGTCCAAAATTCAATTGCCTCACGACAATTTGTGGATCAATTTGTTGGTGAAAACTGGTTCTTTATATGGTAAAACAAACCGTTGACGTTCTCGTTCAGTGAGCATACCTGAAAACATTGCTTCTCTACCCTGGAATGTTGCTGAACAACAATCAACATCAACTTGTTATCGTGCTCAAGAACTAAACATTTATCACACTTCTCCGAGGAGAATTGTGTATAAAGACCTCGGTATATACTTACGTGATCACATGGCCGAAGTTATATGTTTTTCCAGAAATATCTTTCGCGATATAGCTTGTTTTTACGTCCAAGGGCTATTTTTTGTGAGGATCCATTAAGGAGTGTTATGCTAATTGTCTAGAAACGATTGATACCTCGAAAACCGAAATCGAAGTTGCCATTCATGAGATTGAGCCCCCAACAATGTACTGAAAAATTGGGTTGATCGAATGGAATAATGTAGCCAATATATATAATGGCGATCATATGAATGATATTTTTTTTATTCATGAATGTCAGACAAACTCACAACTTTGGGAAAATTTTCATTAGTTTCTTATTGACAACCGATCAAAAATGCAAATTTCAAATAGCACACCCCGTATTTAGAAGCTAAACCCCCTCATTCTTCAAAAGAGCGATGGTCAAGATTTCCACTAATCGAGTTGGCCATACTTAAAATAAATATAGATAGAGGGAGCAAAGGAAATTTTTGAGTATCCCTAACATGCTTTTTTGACGTAGTCAGAATATAATGCACACTGATATTATATAATTATAATTCCATATTATAATGAAAAAATCTATTTATTTGAATGATTTTGGATTAAATATCAAAATTTAAATTAGTCTTCGATATGGATAATGTGGATTCTGAAAAGGCAAATCGACCATATATGCATTATATGGAGTTCTCAACTCTGTAATAAAATCATTGAATAAAAATTAGATAACAGCGACACTTTTCTTGGACTTGATCAAAAGGTTCGATACAGTGAATCATGACATCTTAATGTAAAAAATGGAAAGATATGGTATAAAAGGTATAACGTGAAAACTATTTCGATCATACTTAACAGGAAGAATTCAGAGGACAACTGTAAAAGGAAAAAATGGCAGGCAAATAATACTAAATGCCTTGTATGTAGATAGAGGGGTACCCTAAGGATCAATATTAGGTCCCCTACTTTATATAATCTATACAAACGATTTGATTAAAGTAACATCCAATGATACTGTAATGTATGCCGGTGACGTATCAGTAATCTGCGTTGGCTCCACTCCAGATGAATGCAATGACGCAGTTGAAAAAGATTTGGAAAACCTTGAAAAATGGTTCGGGAAGAATAATCTCACAATGAACACCACCAAGATCAAATTGATCATATTTAGAGAAAAGAATCAACATGCCATCAACTTAATTTATAATGGTGAGAACATAAGAGCTGAAGATACTCTACCATTCTTGGGAAACTATTTAGATCGGGATTTGAATTGGCGACCACACATTGAATATATGACAACAAGCCTTGCAAAGTACTGCTATGCTTTAAGGATCTTGACAAGAACAATTGGGTCAGATGCTTCCCTGACCGAATATCATGCGTACGTCCACTCCAGACTCAGGTATAGAATCTTTAATATTTAAGTTATTATGAATAAACAACAATATTCTATTTCCGCTAATATTTTATTTCACTTCAATCGTTTCGTCATACCATGACTTCTTCAGGTGAGTACTACTACTGGGTACTGATTTTACAATGATCCAGAATTTCTATATAAAGTGCAGGTTCATAACGAAAAATAGAGGGGATGAAGAAAGTTTTAGAATTCTTTGAGAATTCCGAAAAAATAATTCAAAAAAGATTCAATAGGGGGGAGCTACCCAATTCTGTTTGGTTGTTTAATAATAATGTTTTTTATGATATCTATTGTTTCTGATATATTTATTCTGAAACTTTCATTTTCTATCAGTACAATTTTAAAATTACTATTAAAAATATGTCCTGTGTCCAATATGTGTTCTGCATAGGTTGAATTTCTTTTTTTGTTACAATAACATTTTTCATGTTCCCTTAGTCTCGTCTGGAAAGGTCTTCCTGTTTGACCAACATATACAAAATGGCAAGTTAGCTTACAAACACATGATTTTTTGTTCTTAGATATTTTATCTTCATTATTTTCCATTAATTTTCCTAATAAATTATTATTTTTGAAAGAAATTTTAAAGTTGTGATTCATCTTTAGATATCTAGTTACCTTCTCTGTACTGATAATTCATTAGGAAAATTCATAAAAAATAATATAAAATATAAGGAACAAGAAATCAGGTGTTTATAAGGTAACTTGCGGTACTTGCCATTTTGTATATGTTGATCAAACAGAAAGACCTTTCCAAACGAGACTAAGGGAACATGAAAAATATTATTGTAACAAAAAAAGAAATTCAACCTATGCAGAACACCTATTGGACACAGGACGTATTTTTAATAGTAATTTTGAAATTTTACACATAGAAAATAAGTTTCAGATTAAATCTATTAGAAACAATAGAAATTAATAGAGATAATTGAAAACATATATTATTAAACAACCAAACAGAATTGAGTAGCTCCCCCCTGTTGAATCTTTTGAATTATTTTTTTTTGAATATCCAAAGAATTGTAAAACTTTCTTCATCCATTTTTCGTTATGATCCTGCACTATAAATTCTGTCAAGAAAGTACCGGGAATTATCGATTTAAATCTGGAGGGCAATGAGGCAGGTAAAAATTTTTTTTCCTAGGTTGGTACCACTGTCCTTAATTACTATGCCAAGCTTGAGCGGGATCTGTCAACTAGTGTGTTTGCAACAGCTGATTAAGTCAGTCGATGTCAGAGTGCGTGCCGATTTTTACTATGGGTGATTACGTTGAGCAAAGAATTTGTTTAAAGTTTTGTGTTGCAAATGAAATTTCGTGTGCCGATGCATTGAAAATGTTGCAAAAGGCCTTTGGTGATAATGCTCTATCGGAAACTCGTGCATATCAGTGGTACAGAGCCTTCAAGGACGGTCGTGAAGTGGTCGCCCATCAACGGCTTCGATCGAAGATAACGTCGATAAAATTGAGGAAAGGGTGCTGGAAAACCGTCTTACCAGCTTGAGAGAGATAGCACATGATCTAAAGATATCCCACGAGTCCGCACGTACGATTTTGATTGATATTTTGGGCATGAGAAAGGTGGCCGCACGACTCGTACCGAAAGACCTGAATTTTCTTCAAAAACGTCATCGAGAACAGGTTTCTTCAGACATGCTGGATCGCTGTAATTCCGATTCTACATTCATGGAACGCATTATAACTGGTGATGAGACCTGGGTCTACGAGTACGATATGCAAACAAGCCAGCAATCATCGGAATGGGTGGCAAAACATGAGTCGAAACCGAAAAAACCACGCCAAAGCCGCTCGAAAATGAAGGTGATGCTCATTGTTTTCTTCGATATCCGTGGCGTGGTGCACTACGAATTCGTTCCAGAGGGTCAGACGGTAAACAAGGAGTATTACCTAGGCGTTATGAAACGTTTGCGTGAGCGTATCCGTAAGAAGCGGCCAAATTTGTGGGCGAACAACTCATGGATTTTGCATGACGATAACGCGCCTTCTCACCGAGCTACGATTGTGACTGACTTTCTCGCCAAAAACTCAACAAACGTGCTTCAGCAACCACCGTATTCGCCGGATTTGGCTCCCTGCGACTTTTTCCTCTTCCCAAAACTAAAATTGCCCCTTCGTGGCACCCGTTTTGAGTCGATTGAAGCCATAAAACAAAATTCGGCGCGAGAGCTAAAGTCCATCCCGGAAAGCGCCTATAAAAAATGTTTCGATAATTGGAAGTGCCGTTGGCATAGATGTATTGGAGCAAATGGAGCCTATTTCGAAGGCGACCCAATAAATTTTGACGATTAAATGTAAAAATGTTGTTTTAATTGAAAATTCCCGGTACTTTCTTGACAGAGTAGTATATAGAAATTCTCGAACATTGTAAAATCAGTATCCAGTAGTACTCACCTGAAGAAGTCATGGTCTGACGAAACGATTGTAGTGAAATAAAATATTAGCGGGAATAGAATATTGTTTTTTATTCACAATTTCAAGATGAATTTCCATCAAGTACAGACCGAAACAATCATAGATTCAAGTTATGATTTTGATGACGTGATCTACATCATTTTTGTGATATTTTCAGATCAAATTAAGATCTATTATTTTTGTTCACTTTCAAATTTGTAAGAAGAAGAATGCTTACTATTTTCACCGTTAATCTGCTGATAACCCTTCCCCACAATTCGTCATCGATTGTTTTTAGACTTTATAGCGTGTTTTCAGTTATTTATAGTTATTTACTTCGATATTTTTTGAGTTAGTGCAAATCCTTCATTCACGATAAAATGAAGGAGGTATATTCTTTGTGCAGGAACTGAAGTATCGTGTCACAGGTGGGTTCCTCTGATTAGTCCTTTGTTTAAATGCACATTGGCGTCCGTCTTGTGTTTCGAAACAATTGAGCAATTTCATATTTTCAATTAACATTAAGCAGAGGCATATATTATTGAATCCATTGAATACAGTTGAGAACATGTTTGGATATCAACCTCTACTATGTTCAGGACACTTCCATCCAAGGGAGATTAAAAAAAGAAGTTTGTCTCCTAACGCAATACTTGTTTATTCTCTAAAATCTTCTTTGAAATAGGTATTATATGTTTGTATACTTCCTTCGTTAAATAATAAGCTATTGATTGTTGCATATTTTTGAACAGTGGAAGTGCAAATAAGGAAACACCTCATTCTACAATACATGATTGGGAACAATCAGAGATAATTTGTAGTTCTTCCACAATACAAGACAGTGAGAATGCAGAAATGTAAATCTCTCGCATGTTTCAGAATCATAGGGATATCATTTTAAATGATATGACTTTTAATTTCATCATTCAATGAACATCACAACATGTTTCACGATTTGATCAAGGAATTCAAAGTACTGAATCTCAGAAAAAAAGTATATAATATAAATTATAATTGGCATTGGATTATAAGTGTGAACTAGTGAGCCCGCAATCTACCAGCCAGTAGATCCATGAACCGGTAAATCAATTGAATGGGTAAATTTTTTGGACTGGTAGATCAATTGTATGAGTAGGTTAATTGAGCAGGCGGATCAATAGCGGGCATATCCAATTAGTTTGTAGATATCTATTAGAAGTAAAAATCAGTTCGTGTGGTTTTTAGCCGTCACTACCAGTTTATTCTTCTGTCGTTTCATCTGGCAATACCTTCATTTTGAAGTGTCATCATAAGGCTTTCTGTTTCGTATCAGTCATTTCGCTAAAATGTTATCAACATAGTTTCTGTGTGCTCTGAAAATGTCAACTTTTGTACCGCATAATGTGTTATTGCCTGGATGGCCTTCATAACTTCAATCTGAAGAAAAAAGGTGCTGAAAAATATTATAGTGGATGTTTATGGTGACCATGCTCTAACTGAACGAACGTCAGAAGTGATTTAAAAGTATAATTTTGATTTGGAAGACAAAGAACGACCTGGAGCACCACCAAAGTTTAAGCATGAAGAATTATAAGCAAGGCTCGATGACGATCCATCACAAATGCAAGAAGAATTCGTAAAACACTTGGGATCATTCAACCAGCTACTTGCCATCGTTTAAAAGCCATGGGAAAGATCAGAAATGTAGGAAATTGGATGCCGTATGAACTGAAGCCAAGAGACGTTGAACACCGTTTTTCACATGTGAAAAATTGCTCCAACGGTAAAAAGGAAAGGAGTTTTTGCATCGAATTATGATTGGCGATGAAAAGCGGAACTATTAAGATAATACAAAACATCGGGCAACGTTTGAATGCCTCATCATCAACTGTCAAGCCGAATATTTATGGCGAGAAGAAACTGTTGTGTATTTAGTGATACCAGCTAGGTGTGGTTATGAGCTGCTACAACGAACGAAAGTATCACAACTTAAGGACTCCTCAAAAAATATAATTCATTTGAAATATTTAATATATTTAAATATTCAAACAAGTTAATTCAAAAATCTCTTAAAACATGCACTATATCTTCAAAAAACAATTAGAATTCCGGTAATCTCTTCATCGGCCCGAAATAATATTTAAAATATCATAATCAACTAACAATCAGTATATCTTACCTCAAAGTGGTTACCGGATAATTGCTTAAAGAGACTAAATTTAAAAATCAAGATAGTCTATGTTCGCCACAAAATCACAGAAAACTGTAAGCTATTATAAGGTTTTCTTTAAACCATTGACATTCCATAATGAGATTTATTCAATTTATTATATATTATGTTCAAAATAAAATAGAAAAATGCTTTTTGCTTGATAGAAGAAATATAACAAAATTTGAATATCAAAACAGATTTAATCTGTCAGTCTTCTACAAATTCAATTTCAAATATTTATTTATTAGTTTCAAATGACTATATTTGTTGGTTTATTTATTCCATTTGACATTGTATATTGAGTTTTGATTATATACGTCTATTAAATTTGAGCGATGCTTATGTAGCCATTCATTTAATTCTGAAAGTTTTTTGAATGAAAATTTTTTTGAAATTAAAATTGTAGAAGACTGACTGATTAAATCTGTTTTGATATTAAAATTTTGATATATATATATATATATATATATATATATATATATATATATATATATATATATATATATCTTCCATTAAGTAAAAAGCCTTTTTCTATTTTATTCAACCTAGTGCTTTGAGACTATTTTCGACACAAAATTCGAAAATTAGACATTTGAGCAAAACGATAGCATTCTCTGTCCTGCAAAGAGCGCACAGAAATGAAAAAATTTCATACACACAAAAATGTACATTCCTCAATTTTTGATTGGAAAACAACTTTTTCTATTTATGATCAACAACCATAAAATATTTCAATAGCACTAAACAATCTGAAATTTTTCCAGAATCCAGAAAAACACCCTATTCGAACTTAATCTTCATCTGCTACCAGCCTTGGTGGAATGATCCTCACTCATCTCCAACTTCCTTGCGGCAATTTGTCCAAGGAGCAGCTCGTCGGCGTCGCCCCTCCTCCAAGATTCATTCGGCTACCCCCAGGGACCGTCCTAACTACAGACCTACGTTCCCTACCCCGCCACTTTCTTCTTCTTCTTCGTAGAGGCCCTCGTAATAAACATCCATCACGGTGTTTACTTTTCACCCCTGTGCACCTCGAGCAGCCTGCCTGGTGTGGCCGCTTCTGGAGAATTTTCGTGTTATTTTTCCAGAGGAAGATTATTTCAACGCTGCGAAATAACAACGGCGTCAGGAGACATTTTTCGGCTAGACTATGGTTAGAAAACCGATAGGGAGACGGAAATTCTCTAATGATTTCAAAGGAGTAGGTAAGGTCTACATATTAAAGGAATCCTTTGAAATGGAAAAATTTAATTGATGCTGTATAACCTGAAACTCTTATAAAATTACAGATAATAGCTGGATTAATTCTCCGAAACCTCTACATACATTTTAATCTAAATAAATTTCTTGAATACATTTAGAATTGAATCTTAAACATGGCCTAGATAACACTGTGTCACTTTATAGACATATACCGGGTGTCCCAACAGTGCGCATTTGCTCGGTATATCGATAAGGCTGATTCATATGAAAAAAGTCTTATATAAAAGTTACACGGTACCAAAGAGGCCATGTTTTGAAAATAGTTTCAGATCCACAGGGTGTTGCATTTCTCCGTAATAGCAAAAACAATATTTTTTTTGAATGGAGTTTATTTTTTTGTCATTGAAATGGCCCCTTCGTTCCCTATTCAGCACTGATTTTATTTTCAGCCACAATTCGCCGGTAGCAAGTTATTCATTTTTTCGACAAAACGGGGGGTGATGCAGGCTCTGAATGAAATAACTGTAATTATAGTCCGAGAGCTGGCACCAATTTTTGGGTAGGTATTTGAGGCGAGCTGAAATTTTGTCAGATACCTCTCCCATTATATCCCAACTCCAGATTGCAGACCTGGCTGGTGAGTAGCGGGGCTAAATCAACCCCTACATTTTTAAAAATATTATTTTTTTTTCCCCAAAAATATATTTGAGGCACTACGCAATTTACATATGTTGCAGTGTAATACTTAAACAATACGAAAAAAAATAAGCCAGATAATTTAATCAGGGTTTTAACATTGCCAGACGCGTGCAAAAATATTTTGAAAAAAATTATAAAAAATGTTTTTGAGGCAGCTTGAAATTTTAATGGAGTGTTATTTATAACTAAAAAATAAGATTCCCAAAAAGACAGATCATTTCGGTGGGGCTTTCTACCTGCCAGGTGATCAAACAAATAATGAAGGGATACGAGCCTGTAGTGCTATAGACAAGCTGTAGTGTGAGAGATAGCGCATAACGACAGCTGTCTTCGTTCTTGCTTGCCGGGTTACTATTGGCTCTGGCAAGGCCACGTGACTTACAATAACCCATGAGGTTTCTAGTTAAAATTTCGGAGTAAAAAATATAAAATTTTCTGAATTTGTACTAAAAACATTTTGCATAAAAGGAATTGTATTGATTTATGGACGTTAAAGGGACATATTTTTTGTGATTTCTTTTTAATTTTCAGAAATTAGTTATTTTGCCAATTTTAATGCGAATTTGAACGTAATAAATTGTGTAAATATTTGATATTTCCACAGAAATATTTATTTTTTGAAGGGAATATAAAAAAAAAATATTTTTTCAACAATTTTAGTTTCAAAAATTTTTGTACAGGATTCATATCATTACCCCTACATTCAAAACTGAAAATTGTTTTTTTTTCTCTGGCAGTATTCTAAATCAAAATTCATACGGAAATTTAAAATTTTTTCATCTTAAATTAATAAGGGTTACGTATTAAAAAAAGCAATAATTAAAATAGAAAATAGCAAAACCAGGTATAACCAAATATAATAACTCTCCAGTAGTACAATTATTTTAAGTATAAAAAAAATTAGAAATAAATTCTATTCATTTCACATCAGATATAAATTAACATTCTTCGTCTGTGGATTCGTCATCAGAAGTAACGAAATCTTCGGATTCATCTGTGTCAGATTCGTTATTTGTTTGATCACCTGGCAGGTAGAAAGCCCCACCGAAATGATCTGTCTTTTTGGGAATCTTATTTTTTAGTTATAAATAACACTCCATTAAAATTTCAAGCTGCCTCAAAAACATTTTTTATAATTTTTTGCAAAATATTTTTGCACGCGTCTGGCAATGTAAAAACCCCGATTAAATTATCTGGCTTATTTTTTTTTCGCATTGATTAAGTATTACACTGCAACATATATAAATTGCGTAGTGCCTCAAATATTTTTTGGGGAAAAAAAAATAATATTTTTAAAAATGTATGGGATGATTTAGCCCCGCTACTCACCAGCCAGGTCTGCAATCCGGAGTTGGGATATAATAGCAGAGGTATCTGACAAAATTTCAACTTGCCTCAAATACCTACCCAAAAATTGGTGCCAGCTCTCCTACTATTAAGCTGTTTCTTCAAAGATCTGAATTTTGTCTGGTGAAGTGACGTAGAAATTACCAAAGTAGCCGTTATTGTTCTGATCATCATGTATGTTCATACAGGGTGCCTCAAATGTTACGTTCATTTTCGTCCACTTCGATTTAAGTTTACGCGATTTTTTGAACAGGAACATCCTGTATATTAGTTTGTCTTCGCATTCTACATGAAATAATCTATCTGAGGATACTAACATGTTATACATATGAACAAACTAACCTACTTTCATGTTCTACTTATTTTAATCTTAAAATTTTAACGGAAATTATTGTGAATGTGCAATGGATCATACAAAAAAAATTACCTCAAAACATTACAAAAATTTTCTGTACCTTTCTGGTGAATATCAATTCTACTTCATTTATGTTTTTTTTTCTATAACGTTTTGGATACTATCCAGCTAACCATCTCAATTTTCTTCTTTGATTTTTTTAATCTTAAATATCAAACAGAATAATTCGGTTATACCTCATTAGAAATATTAATTTTATAAAATTTCCTCAAAACTTTTAAAATCAAAATAAATAAATGCCTCAAAAAACACTGTTTACTTAATAGACATAGAATTAACACTAATTAAACAGTATCAAAAGGAGATAAAAGAATCCAAAGAAAATATAGAATATTGATCGAACTTACCCAGCAAACATTTAGTAAAGACCGCACTGTTTCATATCGGTATTATGAAAAAACTAATTCCACCTTAAAAATGTCTAACATAAAATAAAGAAATTCAAAAGTTTCTCTCTTTGAAAAGGATCTTTCAAAAAACTCTTCAAAACTATGTAACACATCTTCAAAGATACATTTGAAAAAACTCAGCGATAATCCTCAGTTCCCTTTCATGGTAACAAAATAAGAACAATCAATAATTATAACAGAATGTCTCTGTTTAATATTTAAGATATTGAAAAAACCTTTTATCCAGTATCAAAACCCCCTTTTTTATTATATTATTTTACTTCTCTGATTTTCGTGGCTTGTGCATTGCTTTGATGAATTTTATATGATTCAGTTCGCAGATTGTCAAAATTTTCACTAAAAGTTCCATGTTAATAACAAAGTTTTCAATCGTTTTTTGATAATTACAGAATAGATATCAGAATTCAAATTAATTTGATTTCTTAAAACCTTAGCTCTTTTCAACATGGAATAATGGTGGTGCGAATACTCCCTTTCAGTTCTGTCTAAATTTCTCAACAGATTTTCTTATTTTGACTAACGTTTCAAAGAATTTTCAATCGACTATTTTATGTGTACTCCGAACAAGCTCTTTTTTCCAAATATTGGCTTTCAAGTGTTAAATTATGTTGTAATTCAATAACAAAAGTCCATTTCTTGCATTCTTATGTTAGTAGTAGACACAATGTTTTCTATGTTTATTCTTCTATGTCACTGCCAACAGCTATTTTTTGTTTTTCTGTTCGTTCTTAAGCCCGTTATCGGCAAGTAGTGTAAGGACCAAGTGTCGAAGTCAGTTAAGTGAATATATTGTAGCGTCAACAAGTGTAACGTTTATTTCGTATCCAACTAGTACAAATTCCTATTTTACTTGAATCAACAACAAATTATTGATAGTTCGAACATAATTGATCTTATTTAATTAATTTTGATCTTATTACTCTCTAACGAGTCAACTTATATACATTAGTAAGACTTTTCCTTAACATTTCAGTGATATTATGTAGCGTTAGTTTTTTTGTATAACAAATCAGAATATTTGGTGTAGTGTTTTATTATATAAAATCCACTTTTTATGTAATTCAAAGATTTAAAATGTTCAATTGAAATAGTCAGTTCAACAATCGCGAAAACTCTTCTGATTTTGTCTGTGTTTTAAACCATTTTTATTTCTTTTTATTAATTATAAGGCCTTAGATGTCAATGTATTAATATGTTGTTCTTTCTACTTAAAGAAGCTTGCGGAACCTGATATTGTATGCATCTGTATCATCTAAAACGAAAATTATCGTCACGACTTGCATTAATCGATCTTTCTTTCACATCTCGCGCGACGAGAATAGAAAAAACAAAAGAAAACAGGGGGAACATCATTGCGGCTTTTCCATCGTCTGTTTTGATATAATATAAGCGAATTCTTCTCGGCAATCGGGAAGAAGTGTTCTCTCCCTCTTCGTCCTACGTCCCTCTAGTCCCCCACCATTCCAGATATGACGTCCGTAAAGTCTGACTCGAGCCGACGTTCCTCTTTTAATAAGCTTTATTATTATATCGGAACTGTCGACTTCTGCTCAATTTTCCTTCTGTTTCCCCGGTTTCCGGATCGGGTCTGTTGCTCTCCAGGAATCCTCGCCTTTTTCGCGAGTTAATTCACCGGAAATTCGACCTATATTCGATTCCTTGCGCCACCCTGGTAGTTTGGATGGTTAATTTTCATTATGATAATTTTCGGTTCGTTTATTCATCTTCTTAATTGATTTTGTGGTTCGGAGTAAATTATTTTTGTACCGTTACTGCAGACCTGAAGAAGGTCTATGTTCTGATAGTCATAGAGTTGAAGTTTAGTTGATTTGAGGTTTATTTTGCACGCGGCACATCACTGCAGGGGGTCCTTTGATGTAATATGCCCGCAAGATATATAAAACCGTAGTGTGTACTCGGATTTTTGTTCAAGACTCTTGGAGAAATTATCTTTTTTTCTGTAGATTCAATGAATAAATTCAATCTGTGGTTTTCATACCACACACATTGGTTTCTATCAGTTTTGATATAATCTCAAAAGCTTCAAATTATAATAATTGGTGAAATCTATGTAAGTGCCATAAAAACCATGGATATGACATGTGAAGTTATAGCAAACTTCCTTATCTAGTGTGCGGATATCTCTCGTTTGGTTAAGAAATTTTATATGTACAAAATATTTACACTAGGGTTATAAATTTGTTGTATGTCTGATGCTTTTTCTAGGAAACCATGTGCTTTCGTTTTATTCAAATGTCTGTAATTTTCGAATAACAGCGACAGGAACTGGTCTCAAGCAACTAGGTTGTACTCAGTTTGACTCACTAAGCAGGGAACAAGTCAAAAATTCATTCATAAACAGATAGTTGCTGTTTACCAAGGCTGTGCCCCTGCGTTATCCACAGTTCAAAAGTGGTCAAGTGAATTCGAAAGAGGCAGAAAGAGCATTGGAGACGACCCTCGCTACTGCGGGCCTGTTAGCGGCTACACTGAAGAAAATGTGAAAAAAGGAGAGAAGCTGGTACCTGAAGATGCCAGAATTGAAAATCAAGATGTTAGCAGAGATGACAAACCTATCCGTGGGTATCATACATGCTATACTTCATGACCACCTTAACCTCTCAAAGGTCAGTGCAAGATGGGTAGCGAGAATACTCACCGCACCTCAGAAGCAAGTGCGAGTCGAGTGCTGTAAGGAGTTTTTGGAGCTCTGTGGAGACGACCCATCCACTATTTTGAACCGGCTTGTTACTGGGGATAAGACGTGGGTTCATCACTATGACCCTGAGAATAAACAAGGCTCCATGTGGTGGATTGAAAAGGGTGCACAGCCCCCAAAGAATTTTAAAGTCACCCCATCCACTGAAAACATTATGGCTGTGGTCTTTTGGGATTCTAAAGGTACTTTATTGATAAAATACACTAACAAGGGTGAAACTATCTAAGAAGCTTCATACGCAACCACTTTGCTTAATTTAAGAGAAGCAATCAAAGGAAAAAGGCAAGGAAAACTCACAGCAGGGGTGTTACGGCTTAACAACAACGCGCCGGTTGCTGTGAATGGATCCAAATTATATGCAAAAGGTTCTCCATTCCTGATTTAATTCAAGACAAAATTCAACCCAGAAGATGATTTCAAACCTTCAAGAAAACTATAATTAAACGTAATTTCTCTTTGAATATATGCATTGTCTTAAACATCTAATTGACGCTGTGTGTTGAAACTTTCGAAATGAAATTGAAGCCACTATGGTATATCTTAAAAAAAGAATGAACTTCTTTTGAAATTTCCATTGCAATCCTTAAGAAGCAGATGATAAACCTATACCGACGCATTCGCCATTTTGTTTCGAAATTTAATTTTTCTTTTATATCAGAGCTTTAATCTTTTTATCACAATGCTTATATATCTTTCGGGAAAATGCCCTTAATATAGTTTAAATTTATCAGAAAATAAAATTCAAATTGCAAGATATGGAATATAGACCTAAATGTCGAAAGTAGTTTATGGTCAACAGACACAGATATACCGGACGAGACATAACCTCTGACCGAGAAATGTACAGTATATAAAGGATGATTGGTATGTAAATATTGTAATAAATCTTAGAAGTGACTGTTCGCCTATAATTACTTATATTCAAGAACCTAACAACCTTACATAGCGCAACGAACAGGATAGGCAATAGTAAGATAATTAATCATGACAGAACAACGTGGAATTTTACCGATGAATATGGATGGAAACGTGGCCGAAAATTGAAAGTTATGGCGATAATGTTTCGAAAACTACCTAATTGCAACTGAGATCTGAAAGAAGAATGAGTCGACGAAATGTGCCCAATTACTATCGGGTGTTTTCTTTAGAGTGATAGAACTTTAAATTGAAATAAAACATATTTAAATTTTTTTTATTCGAAAGATAATTTTATGATATTTATGTTTCGATAATAATTTCCGGTATATGTCCACCACGACTAGCTCTGAGGAACCGCATTCGGTCAGACCAATTTTGGAACACTTTTTCGAGTAATTCATGCCTTATTTCATCAAGAACATAAGTTATGTTGGCTTCCAGAGCGTCTATTGTTTCTGGTTTATCAACATAAACCAATGACTTGACATAACCCCAAAGAAAATAATCCAGTGCAGTTATGTCGTATGATCTTGGAGGCCAATTAATTTGACCATTTCTCGAAATGATGTTATCGCCAAATATAATATTTCTTTCAATAAATCAATTGTTACGGTAGCAGCATGAGGTGTAGCACCATCCTGTTGGAACCAAAACACTTCTGGGTCGTTACAATTCAAATTTTGGGACAAATAATCATTGATCATCGATCTCTAACGAGCACCATTCACTGTAACATTAACTCCAGCATCGTTTTTAAAGAAATATGGAGCGATGATGCCTCCAGCGTGTAAAGCACACCATAGAGTGCATTTTTCAGGATGCAATGGAACCTGCAAAACTTCTTGAGGATTGTTTTCACTCCATATACGGCAATTTTGCTTGTTTAAATAGCCGTTCAACCAGAAATAAGTTTCATCACTAAACACAATTTTACGATAAAAAGTGGATCAACTTCAAGCTGTTCTAGGGCCTAATCAGCGAACAAACGACGCTTATGATGGTCAAGTGGCTTTAGTTCTTGAACCAGATGGATCTTGTATAGATGTAGACCAGGTGATAATTTGTCAATGCTTACTGAACAGAAATGTCAAAACAACATGGTTTCTAAATTCTGTCAAATCACAGTTATCCGTATCGAAAGTCCTATCACTCTAAAAAAACACCCGATACATTACATCGGAGAAGAGTGCTACAGAATATATACCACTTTTATATTCGCAGAAGGTGAAAAGGACAATGTTTCAAAATTAATGGAGGTATTTGAAACATTTTTTGCCTAAATAAAGCGTTACATATGCAAGACAACGTTTATTCTCATCCCGTCAACAAAGTGGACAAATACTCATAAATTCATCACTGAATAGAAGAAGAGGTCAATTAAGTGCAAACTAGGAGTCCTTCAAGAAAATCTTACAGCAACTGTACTGATATGTGGCATTTAGACAACACTACGAGGGAGAAATTACTAAAGAAAGATAAGGAAGACAAATTATTCCAAGACGATGCAATCCAAATTTATCAAATATTTGTAACGTCTAAACAACGGAGTGAAGACATTCGTGGACAGATCTCATCGGTGGAAATTGATTCTGTGAGTAAATATAGATAAAACAAAAATGTGAACAAGTATGCAAAGTCATGCAGACAGTGTGGAGGAACTCATCCTGCGAACAAATGTCCTGCTTATGGAAAGGAATGTTTCACCTTTAAGAAAATGAGTGCTGCAGGCGAAGGGATAACCGGAATGTGAATGAAGTAAAAATCCAAGAAAGACATGAAACCGTAAGTTCTTTCTATATAGGGAACATTGATATTAATGTGATGAATTCAAATGAGTGGACATCACAAATTAAAATTAATAGAATATCTTCTAATATTCAAAATAGACAGTGGAGCTATGATAAATGTATTACTTTACTGTGTGCAGTGTTTTTTTCTGAATGAAGTTGTCCCGGAGTTGTGCAGGTGCCCCCCCAAGGGGGAAAATTGAGAGTTCAATACTGAAAGAGGAAGTGATTTAGGGTCTAATCTAGAGGAATACCGACGAATTTAACGACGAATTATAAAAAACCATTACAAATGCCGATTTGTGTCATAAATAATATTCAAGTCGACATAGAATTCACTGTAATTTCTTATCTTTCCGAGTTTTTCGCGTTGATGGAGTTTGTCGGCATGGTTGAACTTCTCTGCGTACTATGATGAAAGTGCCAACTGATGTTGTTTTGTAAATAGGAGCGGCTATTTTGATATTTCAGCTTCCGATTTATTCTGCTTATTCTTGAAACAAATAACCTTTCGTTACGTTATTCAAAATGTGATCTTACCTGATGATGCTACTGTGATAGCGAAACAATTGTTGTGAGTTTAACAATAAAAATTTGTGAAAATCAGAATAACCTTATTTCAAATTATTTAATATGGATTTTCACCAAGTAAGGACTGATACAATTCAATATTTAAGACAAGCTGAAACCAGTTTTTTAGTCCTATGGTATTATAAGCTCCTAATAAGGTGCAATATTAATACACAAAACATTTGGTTCTATACCAAATGTTTGAAACTAAGTGTGTTCCCGAAATACATAACATTAAGAACGAAGAATAAAAGTACTACCGCTGACAAGGGACGAATATATGGAATGAAGATCTGGTTAAAAGGAGACATGAAGAGAGAATATGCCAAACGAGATGCCCACAACGTATATCTTAGGGTAATACACTCAGAATTAACTTATAGACTCCATAATATCATCTTTGATTCTATAGATCAAAACGCAAGAGAAAAAGTCGCTAATATTATATATAAAAAATTCTTGACTCAGAAAAAGAAAATAACCAAATTAGTATCAGATAAAATTCATAAAAACAAAAAAATTTCAACAAAATCAAAAAAATTTTCAAAACACATATTTTACCCTAGATTCAAAAATCTTTCAGGAACAGAATTTAATGAAACAGAAATTAATCTTTTGAATAAAGGATTCAAATATAATATTAATTCAAATAACAAAAAAGACTTAGAATATGTAGCAATAGGTTCAGAACTAGCACTTAAAAATTACAAGAACACAAATATCGACAAACATATTATTACCAATATGATTACAAACCATCATAAATTACCCAATAGAAATTCCAGAATGAAAGAAGAATATAAAACTATTAAAACTATAAATCAGAAAATCACGGAAAATAATTTAATTTTCACCCGAGCCGATAAAGGTAACACTATTATTGCTTTAACAGAAAGTGACTATATTAGCAAATCAGTTACTTTCCTAGAATTAAATAATTTTCAATTAATCAAACACAATCCAACGACAATTTTCCAAAAACAAATTAAATCCCTAATAACCCCGGAATCCAGTCTTTTTCGGAATACCCCAAAAAATAAATTAATTTTAATGAATCCACAACCTCCAAAAATGTATTCTTTGATTAAATTACACAAGGAAGATTATCCTATTAGACCGGTTGTTTCGTTCGTTAGTGCACCTTCATTTAAACTTTCGAAAGAACTTATTCAGATTATTTTAAAAGAAACTAAATTCCAAGCTAAATACTCGATAAAAAATTCACTACAGCTAATAAACAAAATAAAGAATATCCACTTACCTCATAATGCTAAATTCATTTCATTTGACGTACAAAATTTATTTCCAAGTATACCACCAAACGAAACAATTAAACTAGTAGATAATCTATTAATCAACAATAGATGCAATACAATTATCAAAGAAGATATTTCAGAATGTCTAGATATTTGCACTAGACAAAATTATTTTCAATTTAAAAATAAAATTTATAAATCCGAAAACGGTTTGATTATGGGAAATCCCTTAAGTCCTTTATTAGCAGAAATATTCATGGACAATATTGAAACTAAAATTCACCAAAATCCCCTTAAGAAATATTTTTTATATTGGTATAGATATGTAGACGATATTTTCTGTTGCTTCACAGGTACAGACAGACTTTTGAAAAAATTCTTTTTATTCATCAATGAAATACATCCTTCAATTAAATTCACTATGGAAACCGAACTTAATAACTCTATTAATTTTCTTGATTTAACTGTTACTCGAATAAATAGTTCACATGATTTTTCAATATTCCACAAACCAACCTATACGAATTCTATTATACACAATAAATCAAATCATCCTCTAAATCAAAAATTATCAGCATTTAATTGTATGATCCATAGATTAGTTAATATTCCCATGAATCGAGAAAATTATATTTCAGAACTTAACATAATTAAACAAATAGCTTTTAATAATGAATATGATCCAAAGTTGATAGACAAATTATTGATGAAGAAAAATAATAAAATAGCTTTAAATATGGTGTTTCCTAATATAAAAGAAAATTTTAAATACATTTCCTTGAATTACACTAAAGGTATTTCTGAGAAAATTGCTACATACCTCAAAAATAAATATAATTTGAGAACTTCATTCAAAACTAATTTAAACTTGAGTAAATTTATCAAAAATAATAAAGACTACACACATAAGGATGATAAATCTGGGGTTTATAAGTTAACCTGCGGTGATTGCCCTAAAATTTACATAGGTCAAACTGGAAGAACGTTCCGTCATAGGATGTGTGAACATTTGAAGAGTTTCCTCAACAATAAAAGCAATTCCACATATTCCAACCATTTGTTAGAAACAGGACATAATTTCAACCATAACTTTGAAATTCTGCATATAGAAAGCAAAAGTTATGCCTTAAATCTGTTAGAATCCCTAGAGATAAATAAACATAATAAAATTGGAATATTACTTAACGAACAAATAGATTTAAATAGCTCACCTCTGTTAAATATATTCAGATAAGCTGGAATTTGCAGGGACCCTTTTTTGGGTTTTAGTGCCTAATAAAAATTTATTGTAGTTACTGTAATATAAATAGCCACGGATTTCGGAAACAAGCTTAGTTATTCAAAATGTGATCTTACCTGATGATGCTACTGTGATAGCGAAACAATTGTTGTGAGTTTAACAATAAAAATTTGTGAAAATCAGAATAACCTTATTTCAAATTATTTAATATGGATTTTCACCAAGTAAGGACTGATACAATTCAACCTTTTAAATTAAATGAAAATGGATTTCCATCAAGTGAGGACCTCCACCATTCAATACTTGTGTTTATATGTTGAGTTTAGTGTTAGTAGTATTTCAGTAACAAATTATACAGACAATAGTTACTTTTGTATTAAGTTGTTTTCTCGCTTTGAATTGGTAAGTAGGAATATAATATTTATATCAAGTAAATTTATTTATGGTTGCAGTACACACGTGATACCATAGAATGAATACGCTTTTTAATTAGTAATTCTCATAACAAACTTCAAATCGTAAAAAGTCATTTTTGAAGGCTCGTTCTAGGTCACTATTGTCATTTTCAACTTTTGGGGAATGGGGAATGGTGCCAAACGAGTTCGACTCACTGAAGACGAATCCTTGATTCTTGGTCAAATTAAATTCTGTTCGTCCGGCACGATAACTACCGCATCGGAAAAGGGTCCTATAGGGTCTTGATATTTTCAGGGTAGATTCGGGTCATGAATGCCTCGTATCGTTTACGGGAAAAATTCTACATGGTGTTCCGTAAATATTGCCGATCGAAATTTTGTTTCCTTTTCTTCATTTCAAAACTACTTATTTGATCGAAATATAATTTCGCATTTAGATGAACAATGACGTATTCAAGTTACGCGTGAAATTTTGTTCAGGTTCTGCAGGTGGTTCCATGAATATGGCAGTTCGAATTTTTGTTTTCTAACTATCGAATTATTTTTTGCAAATTTAATAATTTTTCAAATCGAACTGGTGTATGCTATAATGCAAAGCTACCTATCTAATTTTAATGTGACTGAAATAGCGTTCAAAAGCTATTTGTATAAGGTTAATGCTTTAATAATCTAGGTTCAAGGCTAATATGTTCACAGCCCATTGAAGTTTACGAAAAAGTATGTTCTAGATCTTTTCGAAATTTTGTGAAGTAAAGAAACCTAATGCGAATAGACCCTCTCTTTCGAGTTATTTGAAATAATTGGTTATTTTCGATTATATCGAAAACTACTATTGATTCGCTGTTTTCAAACGGTATAGCCTGTTTATTATCATTACAGTTCCGAATATCCAGATTTTACGTTAATTTTTGGCGTAGCATTTGAAGACATTTGTCATTTTCCTCTCAATCACAGGTTGAGGCTCGTCAGAAACTCATTACAATGAAAAGAACAATAGACTCCTACTTTTATGCCGTACCGAAGAAATCGAGAGGTCAAGCGGAAACAGGACCTACAATTGTATCAGAAACTCAACCTGATGCATCCGCATCGATAGAACCAAGGCCGTCCCTTCAACCTCTTGATTCGAACCTGGCTGGTCCGTCTTTTGCTGGTCTCCACTCTGAGAAGGTATTTAGCCCATCTAGTTAAGAAGATGTACGTCGACATTATAACGAAAATTGAGATAAACAATATAGTTGGTTTGAGTACGATGAGCAAAAAGGTGGAGCATTCTGTAAACTATGTTGAATTCATATAAAAATGAAAAAAATATTTTTCAAAAGACAGGTGGAGTATTTATATTGGTTCCTTTCGCATCTTTCAAAAGGGGATTAGGAAAAAATGGCAGATTAGAAAAACATGAGCATTCATCTGCTCACAAAATTAGTATTGAAATGGAAAAACTCAGAAAACAGGCTATGAAAACACCCGTTCATCCCCAAATTCTGTCAGAGAAGGATAGTCAAAAGAATTCGAATAGAAGGTACTTAAAAATACTGCTAAGAGGATTGTACTTTTTAGTAAAAGAAGAAATAGCTCATACTACAAAATATGAGAGCTTAATCGAAAATATTTTGGCGAATTTAAATGAGGACTTCAAGCAGTGGATAGAGACCCTGAGTGACAGAGCTAATTATAGAAGTAAGGATACAGCTTGTGAATTGCTCACATGTATGGGTGAAGTTTTGAGAGATCGACTCAAGGATTCCTTGAAAAATAAGATGTTTTCCGTTTCAGCGGATGAAAGCACTTGTTTGAAAAGCACTTCTTTGAAATCGAACTAAGTGTAATGTCCAGAGTTGTCGAAAATAAAGTGCCTTTTGAAAATTTTCTGGCAATAGTAAAAATCCCTAATGGCAAGGCCGAGACTATTTAGAATGCTATCGACGAAGAAATAGGATCTCTTGGTCTTCTTTATGATAACATTATAGCATTTGGTTTTGATGGAGCATCCAATATGTCCGGAAATGTAGGTGGAGTAAGAAGAAAACTGTCTGAAAAAGCCAAAAAAGATGTGCTCTATATGCATTGCCAATCGCATATATTGGCATTAGCTGCAGCTTCCTGCACCAAAAAAGAGAATATTCTGCACGAAATTCAATGTGTTTTGAATGATCCAATTCTAAAAATCCCAGAATGCATCGAAGTTAGATGGTAATCCCACTATAAAATAGTTAATGCTGTTTTCAGAAGTCTGAAGTCCATTTTGATGGCTTGCGAATACATTCATAAGGAAGGTGCAGATCTTGCATCGCTTGCAGGAGGCATTTGCTTGAAATCAGCAGTGACATTTTCATCGTCACCTGCTATGTGCTAAGTGCACTCTCGTATCTCAGCAATGCTTTGCAAAGAAAGGACTTGTGCCTGACCAAAGTGAATATGTTAACTACAACAAAATTGCATCTAAAAGATATTGCAAGGCAGAAAAATTAATGAAATCAAAAATGAAGTCCAAATTATTAAAGATGAGAAAATTATTGAAACATTAAAGGTCTTGAAAACGTATTGTGATAGCGTTGTCAATGAAATAGATGACAAATTCAATGATAAAGCGATTGAAGTTATGACTTTTTCAACCAAAAATAAATTCTGTATCAAATTCCCTACTCTCAATCCAGACATTGTATTAGCAGATATGAAATCATTTAAATTTTACATTCAGGGAATGCTCTGTAATGATTCGATGAAAATGAATGATAATCCGATGTCGAAGATTTTGGAAGCGGATGTGGGATACAGAGAATTACAGAAGCTCTTGAAATAATTCTCTTTATCCCAGTAACGACTATATCCGTGGAAAGATCGTTTAGTACGATGCATAGGGATTTTTTTATTTGATTGATTCGGTCTTTACTTGATGGAAACTCATTTCAATTAAAAAAATATATATGAGATAGTATTTTATTTCCACAAAAATTTCGATGAATAGAGTACTGAATAAATCAAGAAACCAGGAACGCTAATGCTCATAAGTATTGAAGGACCGGAGACTCCAGATGAAGAGTACCTAGATGAAGTTATAGATTTATATGGCAGGAAAAAAACTAGAAGAATAAGATTCTAGTAGATAAAAAAGATTTGTTTTCCAAAATTGACTATTATTTATTATTTTCCTTAAAAAATTCCTTTATCAATGAAATTTTTGAAAAATTTCATTTGAACTGCCCCTCGGGGAAAATTTTCTGAAAGAAACACTAACTGTATTATTAAAAAACTGAATATAAGTGATTCATTAATTGAGAAAACTAATGTTAAACTGACCTCATATACTGAAATAATATACTAGATATAAAGGGTAAATGCAAGCTGAGGTGTAATAAAAGTAATAATATTTTTAATTTAGAATTCTTTATAGTGAATACAAGTTCACATAGTATTTCAGCGTTACAAGCATGTGAAGAAATGAAAATCAAAGAAAGAGTTCATAATATTATTCTATATGATTATGATGCATTGAAAACGGAATAAAAAGACATATTTAACGGTATAGGATGTTTAAACTCGGAAGCATGCCGTATTAACATTGACAAAAATACAACGCCAGTGGTTTTCCATTCTCGTTGTAATTTAAGACGAAATTCAACCCAGAAAACGATTTCAAACCCTCAAGAAAACTACATTTAAACGTAATTTTTCTTTAATTTTATGCATTGTCTTGAACATCTAATTGACGCTGTGTGTTTAAACTTCCGATATGAAATTAAAGCTACTATGTTATATCGTAAAAAAAGAATTCATTTCATTCGAAATTTTCAGTGCATCCTGAAAAAGTAGATGATCAACTTATACCGGCGCCTTCGCCATTTTGTTTCGATATATAATTTTTTCAGAGCTTTCATATTTTATCACAATGCTTATATATTTTTCAGGAATATGCTTCAATATAGTTTCAATTCATCAGAAAATAAATTTCAAATGAAATTGATATCATTAAGTAAGATTCAGAATAACGAGTTAAAATTTCATATGTTTTTTGAAAATATTATAATATCTTAAATATCAAACAGAGAAATTCTGTTAAATTTTGCAAAAATTTTAATTTTACAAAATTTCTTGAAAGATTTTTTAAATTAAATTAAATAAATGCCTTGAAACACTGTTTTTTTAGTAGATATATAGAATTAACACTCATTATACAGCATCAAAAGGGGATAAAAGACTTCAAAGAGGATCTGGAGTTGAGAAAAGGAACATAAGGATGATATATTCTTGATCCGGGATGCTAAAAACGAATCCACCAAATACTTAAACCGGTTGTTATCACAGAAGAAAATATACAAACAGTGCTGAAGAAGACAAACAATTGGTCCGTTCCAGGGCCTGATGAAGTGCACAATTACTGGTGAAAATCTTGACTCGACTCATAAATTTTTGGCAGAAATATTCCATAGAGCTCTAACAGATCCTATGGCTGATATCTGAATTTTTCACACTAGGCACCACCCATATGCTATCCAAGGCAAAAAAACGAATGGAGATCACAAGAATTTCAGACTGATCACGTGGCTACCAACTGTTTACAAAACACTCACAGGAGTGCTCATCCATTACATCTGAAAACACGTAGGTAAACAAAACACGGGAACAAAATTGCTATCTGAGAGATGCACGACGGTGTAAGAAGTTGCTTATCGTTGACTCTTCCATTACAAAACATACGAAGAAAAAACAACGGAATATATCCATGGCGTAGTCTGATTACAAAAAAGCATTCGACTGAATACCGAACTCATAACTGCTGAAAACCCTGCGGTTGTATGGTGTATCGGAGGTTGTTTTTAATATGCTAATACACTTAATGAAGACATAGAGAATAAAACTACACGTAAACATAAGCAAAGGAATTTACTTGACCATAGAAATAAACATCAATAGGGGAATCTTCCAGGGAGACAGACTCAGTACCCTACAATCGATATCCAAAGTAGGCATGTCCGTATCTGACAACGCAAACGTCATATTTTTTGAGAAATGTCACTTTGTCGCTTATAAGCCACTAAATAAAAAAAACGCTTGCTCCCCCAATTATTAACAATAAATCAAATGTGCATTGCTCAGAGTATCCAATGACAAGTAAATGGAGTGAAAAAACTGTACTTTTAATTTCCATTCATCAAATTATACTACTCTGTCAAGAAAGTACCGGGAATTTTCAATTAAAACAACATTTTTACATTTAATCGTCAAAATTTATTGGGTCGCCTTCAAAAAAGGCTCCATTTGCTCCAATACATCTATGCCAACGGTACTTCCAATTATCGAAACATTTTTTATAGGCGCTTTCCGGGATGGACTTTAGCTCTCGCGCCGAATTTTGTTTTATGGCTTCAATCAACTCAAATCGGGTGCCACGAAGGGGCAATTTTAGTTTTGGGAAGAGGAAAAAGTCGCAGGGAGCCAAATCCGGCGAATACGGTGATTGCTGAAGCACGTTTGTTGAGTTTTTGGCGAGAAAGTCAGTCACAATCGTAGCTCGGTGAGAAGGCGCGTTATCGTCATGCAAAATCCATGAGTTGTTCGCCCACAAATTTGGCCGCTTCTTACCGATACGCTCACGCAAACGTTTCATAACGCCTAGGTAATACTCCTTGTTTACCGTCTGACCCTCTGGAACGAATTCGTAGTGCACCACGCCACGGATATCGAAGAAAACAATGATTCATTTTCGAGCGGCTTTGGCGTGGTTTTTTCGGTTTCGGCTCATTTTTTGCCACCCATTCCGATGATTGCTGGCTTGTTTGCATATCGTACTCGTAGACCCAGGTCTCATCACCAGTTATAATGCGTTCCATGAATGTAGAATCGGAATTACAGCGATCCAGCATGTCTGAAGCAACCTGTTCGCGATGACGTTTTTGAAGGAAATTCAGGTCTTTCGGTACGAGTCGTGCGGCCACCTTTCTCATGCCCAAAATATCAATCAAAATCGTACGTGCGGACTCGTGGGATATCTTAAGATCATATGCTATCTCTGTCAAGCTGGTACGACGGTTTTATAGCACCCTTTCCTTAATTTTATCGACGTAATCTTCGATGGGCGACCACTTCACGACCGTCCTTGAAGGCTCTGTACCACTGATATGCACGAGTTTTCGATAGAGCATTATCACCAAAGGCCTTTTGCAACATTTTCAATGCATCGGCACACGAAAATTCATTTGCAACACAAAACTTTAAACAAATTCTTTGCTCAACGTAATCACCCATAGTAAAAATCGGCACGCACTCTGACATCGACTGACTTAATCAGCTGTTGCAAACACACTAGTTGACAGATCCCGCTCAAGCTTGGCATAGTAATTAAGGACAGTGGTACCAACCTAGGAAAAAAAATTTTACCTGCCTCATTGCCCCGACAGATTTAAATCGATAATTCCCGGTACTTTCTTGACAGAATGTATGAATTTTTGGAAATATGTAAACTGCTCGATTGTAGAAAATTTTGTGTATAATTTGAGCGCAAATTCTTTGTCGTTTTCAAGAAATTGCCGGCAACTGTCTCTTTCAATCGACAATATATCATTTTGCGATCTTAATACATAAATAGCTATTTAATGACAGTCGGGCACCAAGCGATTTGTAGCCATCTAATTGTTCATCAGCTAACTGTTGGGAGTTTGCATTCATATTGTTGCCCATAAATCCTTTTACTACACTATCAAATGAGTTCCATGCTCTGAGTTCCTCGTAAACTTCTCTGTAAAATTAACGTCGTCCAGCAATTTTCTGATTTGTGGTCCAATAAAAATGCCTTCCTTTACTTTTGCTTCGCTTAGCTTGGAAAAAACTTGTTTTGAGTATTTGAATCCATCACCATCCTTATTCATAGTCTTCACAAAGATTTTCAATCATCTCAAGTTTAATGTGAAGAGGAGACAGAAGGACATTTTTGGTGTCCAAACTTAACATTTTGAGATCCCGGTTGAAATACATTTCTTTCTGGCCAAATTTTTGTTACATAATACTGATTTACTGTACGATTGTCCCATAGACAAAGAAAACAGCAATATTTTGTAAATCCTCCCTGAAGTTTCACTCACTAAAATTCTGTAACTTTCAAGTCCCCACATATATGCCATTTATACGTGTTGTAGTTTATTTTATCCAAAAGAGTGCGCATATTTTCATAACTTTCGTTCATCGTCACTGAATGGGCAACTGGTATAGAGGGATTTAAATCTCCATTTTGCAATAACACAGCTTTTAATCTGTATTTAGACGAATCTATTAATAAGCGCTACTTAGAGGAAAAATGCTCAGTATCAAGTTCCTGCATTAAATAATCAATATTAGTACACGCACACAATGAATTATCCAAACTGCAGAAAGCAGAAAACGGGACATTTCTTTTTCTGAAATTCGTAATTTTCGTTTCGTTGCCTAATAAGTTTCATTCCTTAAGACAGAAACCACGAAGTTCTCACTGTTGCTTTGATAACCCCAAATAATAATAATAATAATAATGTTTATTTTCCAACAATTTACAGAGTGTTATAGAACAATACATGGAAATAGAATAGAAAAATAAACATGATAAATCACTGAAGCTTTGAGCTTGTGTGCCATAATACCGTACTAAATCATTTAACTCACTTTGAGCAATTAAATGTGGCTCGCCAGAACTGAGACCTGGAGTAAAGGTAGGGTTGGTACACTCTTCTTCGAAGCTGCCGGATGATGCGTTGTCTCCAATATCTTCCAAAACAACATTTTGCGGATTTAAAGGTGCAATCGGCACTGCTAAATCTGCATTATGAGGAACAGGTCGTGTTGCAGATTGAAAATTTGGATAGTCGATCTTGTGCTTTAGTGTGATTAATGGATTCTCGCCACACCATAGGGACTGCAAAAGGCATGCTTTTTCTCTTTCCATTCATCCACTGCACCAATAATACGTTAAAACTAACAGAGCACACATGGGGTGCCCACTGCTTGTCTTGATCTCCAATTAAAACACCAAAATATTGGAATATTTCAACATTTTCAGAAAATGGCCTGGCCTGTGATTTCACCATAAATTCGCCACAAATATAACAAGACTTGTCCGGAGAGATTTTGCAACTGCGGCGCGCCTGTCTCGACATTTTCGTCCTTAAAACACTTTCTTATCTACACACTCGTACGTGTAAGGAATATTTTTCCTATTATTAGAAAAGTATTACCATCAGAAAAATAAATATCTGCCTTGTGTTAGAAAAATCTTGTCGACCAGTGTAATTATAACTGGTGGTATTGGATGTGTCAGCATCATTATATTAGCGCTTACAAAATTTTTCAAATTATATTTCAAGTACTCTGCGACTTCTACCTTCATCCTGACGAAATAATATTCGAATCAGATTCTTGCATTAATAGCAAATAGTACTTAGAAAAATCTCTTCTTGTAATGCCAATATTTAAGCTCGAAAAAATCCTACGTTCCTTAAGTAAACTGCCTCCTTTCACCCCCTACTATCTCTTTAGCACACCACCTACCCCTTATAGTAACAGGTGTCGACAAATCAGCGCGAATATCTCATTCAAGTCCATCTTGGCAACTGTTGATGCAACATCCCAAGGAAAACAGATCAGCGCCCTCGAATACAAATTTAATTCGAGAAATGCACCCCCATACCCCTCCACATCTCAATATTCAACCCTCCGTGTGTGACTGTGTGTGTCACCGCGTCGCGTGCGTTCTACCCCGTGACGTCACGCTCCCCGACCAATCGGCGGCGACGTCTGAGGGCGCGCAGCGGGCCGATTGGCCGTCCGGTCGCCATGAAACGGCTACCCCCGCCCCTTCCAAGAGCGCCTCTCTGTCCATTTCAACCCCCGAGTTTTTCGTTGCCACCCTTAGTCGGCCCGTTATTGAATTAGGCTTATCATTTGATTTCGCACAGGCAGACTGTCGTGTGTCCGCTGCGGAAGGTCTGTGCCGTTATTCTAACTCTTAAAAAACCGGGGAATTCCGTAATCTTTATAATTTGATATTGGACTTTTTGATTCGATTATACAGGACGAAGTTTTGGGCCCCCCTTCGGTGTTTCCTCAACGTAATTTACAGCGTCTCAGCAAACACCTTTCGGTTATCGAATAAGGTGATTTTAAGAGCGGTTTTCAACGTTTCGGTTTTCTTGGGACATCTTCATGGATTACTCGTATCTGAACCAGGCTACGGCCTTCGATTCGAGCTGTCTGCAGGCCTCGGCTATGGATCCTTCTGGTCTTGGTAACATGCCGTGTTCGTACGGGGATCTCACCTCGTGCAGCCAGATGTCTCAGGCTGCCTACAGGTATACGGCGGCGGCAGCTTCGATGGCTAGGAGCTACAACCCGGCGGGATCAGCAGGTGCCATGGGGGTGCATCATCCGACGGCCGGATCGCAGTGTGCTGTGATGGGAGGCAGACCTCACGTACAGGATGTACACAGAGCCTCTATGTTCCCGACGACCATGAACCTGCAAAGTGAGTAAAGTGTGATCTGTTTACTATTCAAAAATGAGTTTTTATTTTTGGAGGGGAACTCAATGTCTCCAAAGTATCAAGTAAAAATAAGCGTTCATTTTGTCTGCTAGATATTGCCATAAAATGCTTTACTATTCTAATACTGAATATTATCTATGTAGAATAATTCAAATAACTTACAAAACCACTCACGAAGGGGCGCAGATACTTCAGAACGCTAGTGCATTAATCTATAATAATATTGGTATATTCTTATACAAATGAAGGAGGTACTGGTATTCTTTCACTAGTATAAATGTATATACACAATGACCAATTTTTGAATAGACTAGCGTCAGCCTGGGCCTTCTGTACAAATATAAGACGTTGCTTTCCTTCTTGCAGTAAAATCAATTTCATTTGTGATAAATACTTCTGCATTGAAACAATAATGGTTTGCATCACTGAACATATGACTGAAGTGAATGAATAGCTAATTCACGAATAAATAATAAGACTGACTTTAATGCAAAGTGACAACACACAAATATAAATCGTTAGAGAACGAATAACTAACAGAAAACCGTTGAAGGCTGAAGAGATTCTCATACAAAAAAGAAAAATGTATTTTAACATTTACCAGTGATTCAAGTGGAATTAAAAATGAATTAAGAAAAATCAGAAAATATATACTCAAATCAATCGAGTTATTGACTTGATCAAATAATATACATATATGTTTATTAATATTTTTTTAATATGGCCATTTTTCATCATTCTGATACTGATATAACAATCCTCAAAAACTAGTTTCATTCAATTCAAGATAAGCTATCAGCGTATGGTATGAAACATGGATAATTAACTAATTCCTTTATCTTCGACAAATTTTAATTTAATAAGACAAATGGCAACTAATAACGGTTATTTGTCATCTATAATAGACAGTATGATTGCCAGAAAACAGTATAAAAATGCATTTTACGAAATATACCCTAAGTTAAAAGCCGCAAATCATGGTAAACCATTTCTACAAATAAAGAAGTTCCTCATTAACTTGAACATCAACATATCCTTCAGAATCAATAATCATTTGGGAAAAATTAAAAATAATTTTAAACCTAAAATATTGAATTAAAGTTCAAGTTCTTCAGGTGAGTATTACAAGATAGTATCTTGTAATACTCACCTGAAGAAGTCATGGTATGACGTAACGATCGTAGTGTCAATAAAATATTAGCGGAAATTAGAATTGTTTTTATTCATATTTTTAACAATATGATTACTGATCTGAGATCCATTCATCAGGGATATAAAATTTCATATGTGCAAATTCATAAAATTGTTTTTAATTCAACAAAAAATAAATATGCACATCCATGCATTCATTAACTATCCAGAAAACGTTATTATAGGTCTGTGTTTTTATCTATAGATTTTTATTCAAATTTTTTCTCTTCTGTTATATCTTGAAGACCAAATTATGATAGTAAATAAAATTAACTGCGACGGACTAACTCTTATTTTTTATAACTACTCCGTAATTGGCTGGATTTAAATTTTTTTCAAACGCATAAAAAAATTTTCTTGATGGTCACAAACATCTTAAAATCTGTCATGCAAACTTCAAGTCTCTAATTTCCTTCTCACTTATGAATGGACAGATATATAGAAAGAAGGAACTAAATTTAAGAATGAAATTTTCATTGATAAATCTTATATGAATTCAAGAAAATTTATTAAATAGTACGAGGATCAAAGTAATATGTCATATGCCACATAATACCTACTCCTGAATGTTATTAAAAAGAAATTGTGGAGAACTTGGTCAAGAATCAGTTTGAAATGAATTATGTACAGCGTTTGAGTATCATATTAATTTTTTGCCTCTATTATTAATCCCTGTTTTCTTGAATTTTATCCAAAATTTTCACTAATTTATGAAGAAATTTTAGTTTCATTTTAGAATTCATCTGAACAAAACTGAAATCAGGTTGAAATTTTTCTCATACAAATGATTGTTTTTTTCATTTATTTAATCATTTAATTTTATACAAGCATATAATTTCCATTTTGATAAATTTCCCTCCTGCTCCTTTTTCACATCGTTATCATCATTAAAGATCCAACAGTTTGAGGAATTTTGTGAGGACGGATTTGACCACACTTCCTGTTCTCTTTCCCGCCTGAGTGTTAGGAGAAAAATATTCCAATATGAATGAATTTCTGTGAACTGGCGGGATTTTATTTTCAATAATTTGGTGTATTACTCTCTTGAATAATGAAATAAAAAATAAAAAATTTAATAACATAAATAGAGGTTAATTCTTGATAGAAGGTATATAAAATTATATAAATATTTTAATAATTTTTAAAAAATTAAAAAAAAATTTTTTTTATATAAAGTACCTTGGTTAGATATCCAATAATATTGAATAGTCTAAGTAAGATAGTTTTGTGATGAAATTCTTAAGATTATGTTGGATTTTCTTGAAAGATATTGGTTTTTCATAGGATTGATAAGCAGAAACAAAATTTTGTCTATTCAAAATGTTTAATTTATAGGATTTTGGTTAATAATTTTTATTTATTGGATTTTGTTATACCATTCGGATGTCTTATAATGAATGTTTATTTGATGTCATGATATAAGTGGTACTTATACGACATTATTTCAATTTATTTTCAGAAGTTATAATCATTAAATATAATCTTTTGGAATTAAATATGTAGAAGGCTAATTTTTTAAAATTTTTAAAAAATTTTTAAAATATTTATATAATTTTATATACCTTCTATCAAGAATTAACCTCTATTTATGTTATTTTATTCATAATATATAATTATTTGGTTTCCTTAACATTCTTTATACAGATAGTCCTTGTGCTATAGCAGAGGCCGTTAAATTTGTCTTTCAATCTTCTAGATCAAGGGTAAACCACAGATATATTTCTGTGTGTAGTGAATACCATATTTGAAGGTCTCATTTCGGTAGAACTTTTTCTAGAGGAATGAAGGGTGAGTTGAATATTTGTTATTAATTGATGTTATATTTATTGAATATGAATATTTGAATACTGATGAGCAAAGTCGATCTTAAAACTTGTTTTTCAGTAATGTTTTGCATATCTTGTGTTTTTATATAAAGTACCTTGGTTAGATATCCAATAATATTGAATAGTCTAAGTAAGATAGTTTTGTGATGAAATTCTTAAGATTATGTTGGATTTTCTTGAAAGATATTGGTTTTTCATAGGATTGATAAGCAGAAACAAAATTTTGTCTATTCAAAATGTTTAATTTATAGGATTTTGGTTAATAATTTTTATTTATTGGATTTTGTTATACCATTCGGATGTCTTATAATGAATGTTTATTTGATGTCATGATATAAGTGGTACTTATACGACATTATTTTAATTTATTTTCAGAAGTTATAATCATTAAATACAATCTTTTGGAATTAAATATGTAGAAGGCAAATTTTTTAAAAATCTTTAAAATATTTATATAATAAAAAATTTAAATATTTTTAAGTTCTAAAGGAAGTAGAAATAAAATATCGAATACAAAAATCTGCTTGTTCTTTGTAGGTGCAGAGTTTTCCTCCCAAAATATTCAATATAAGTTTATGCAACCAATTGCATCTAATTATAACCAAGAATATTTAAATTTTTTTAATTGGAATCACTTTTCTTTGAAAAATAAAAATTGAGTGTGGGAATACTCAAGAATTACATTTCTAAAAAGAGTTGTTGAAAGAGAATGAGAAATAACACGCTTTTTTTGAACAGAATATTTAGTTTGTTTATGATTATTTCAGTTTTGAAAATCTTTCATTAATATAATAATACTCAAAAAAGGGAGGAAATTCTAGAATTTTGTAATAAATGCGAATATTTTGATTATTCCTCTATTATTTATCAAATATACATAATTAAATTTTCTACAAAAACTCACAAAACATACAAATATTTCCCAGATATATAAAATTTTCAGATGAAAATGCATCGAATCAATGATATAAGTGTTCAGTTAGGAGAATACTAAAATATTTTCAAATGAATATCCCAAAAATGAAAATTTTCATAACTTTCTTATGAGTGAAAATTATTAACAAAAATTTCAAAAGTGAATTCTAATGATCTTCATATCGTGATTTGTTTTCAAGTGACGATATATATATATATTTGAATTCCTAAAATAAATTTTGGATTTCTTTCGATTGAATGAAAGAAAATGAAATAAGACAGAAGTTTATAAACCTTAATAAGTAGACGCAGAGAATAATTCCCAATGGGTATTAATTCCTTGTACTAGTCGAAGAACTCCTCTGTGTTGATGCACTATATGATGTAAAACTTAACAATCCACTATCTCTTCATCTGGAAAAATAACTTTCGTACCAAAAACATTATCTGTAATAAACACACACATCTATTTTCTAAGTAGGGTACACAACAGGTACATCTAACTTATCTGTGCAGCTCATGAATAGCCATCTTTCAAGCTGCACTGCAGTACTATCATCATCATTGAAATAGATCTAATAACATCACAGACGCAACTGGAACACAAAATGATAAGTTCTCCTATCCAATAATCACAGAGTTCACAAATTCCATGCCAGTACGAACTGAAAAGTCACTTTCCGTGAAGAATACAGAGACTCATCCATCTTTTTCCACAACGTCATTTTCTGACAGCAATGTCACCAAATCGATCAAAAGAGTGAAATTTAACGTTTTTTCGTGAAAAACACCGCGACCAGACTGTCTGGTGTTGGAATTCAGACTGGGAGGCATCTGAGATGCGAAGGCCTTCTTTTCCACATCCTTCTGGCCATCATAAGGCAATAACTCAGTGAGGCAGGCCCGGCTAACAAGGTTATGCACCTCAGCCTTGGCGGCGTCGAACGGCGAATCTGCTGCTGCCCCTCCAGAAGGCGGCGGTTCAAATTAAATAATTTAATAGTAGAGAAAGTTTATTGTGCATAATCTCGTTTGGACGGAAAGGGGGGAAGGTTCTTGACGAAGGGGTAGCGGGAGGGAGATGAGGGGAACGCAAAGGAATGATTCATGCCCAAGGCGATCCTTAGGGATGGTCAAAAAAGAGTCATAAGGCAGAGTGAGCGCGAAGATGAATCTAATGAGTAGCATAGATTTGCAGGATTTTACCATTGAAAATATCTATATTGCAAGAATGGCGCAATTTTGATATAAGGTGATCAAAACATAATTTAGCTCTCATGAACTTATGCAAAAAAGGATACAAATAACCATAAATTTACAGAAAAAACAATGAAGAAAAATATGCGACAAAAAGGAATATAAATAACCATAAAATATATTGGCTTTAAATTCAGAATTATATATTCTAACTTCTACATTATATATTGAAACTATATACGAAAACTATCAAATTGATATCCTTATACATTCTGTCAAGAAAGTACTGGGAATTATCGATTTAAATCTGGCGGGGCAATGAGGCAGGTAAAATTTTTTTTTCCTAGGTTGGTACCACTGTCCTTAATTACTATGCCAATCTTGAGCGGGATCTGCAACACGTTTGTTGAGTTTTTTGCGAGAAAGGCAGTCAAAATCGTAGCTCGGTGAGAAGGCGCGTTATCGTCATGCAAAATCCATGAGTTGTTCGCCCACAAATTTGGCCGCTTCTTACGGATACGCTCACGCAAACGTTTCATAACGCCTAGGTAATACTCCTTGTTTACCTTCTGACCCTCTGGAACGAATTCGTAGTGCACCACGCCACGGATATCGAAGAAAACAATGAGCATCACCTTCATTTTCGAGCGGCTTTGGCGTGGTTTTTTCGGTTTCGGCTCATTTTTTGCCACCCATTCCGATGATTGCTGGCTTGTTTGCATATCGTACTCGTAGACCCAGGTCTCATCACCAGTTAAAATGCGTTCCATGAATGTAGAATCGGAATTACAGCGATCCAGCATGTCTGAAGCAACCTGTTCGCGATGACGTTTTTGAAGAAAATTCAGGTCTTTCGGTACGAGTCGTGCGGCCACTTTTCTCATGCCCAAAATATCAATCAAAATCGTACGTGCGGACTCGTGGGATATCTTAAGATCATGTGGTATCTCTCTCAAGCTGGTACGACGGTTTTCCAGCACCCTTTCCTTAATTTTATCGACGTTATCTTCGATCGAAGCCGTCGATGGGCGACCACTTCACGACCGTCCTTGAAGGCTCTGTACCACTTATATGCACGAGTTTTCGATAGAGCATTATCACCAAAGGCCTTTTGCAACATTTTCAATGCATCGGCACACGAAAATTCATTTGCAACACAAAACTTTAAACAAATTCTTTGCTCAACGTAATCACCCATAGTAAAAATCGGCACGCACTCTGACATCGACTGACTTAATCAGCTGTTGCAAACACACTAGTTGACAGATCCCGCTCAAGCTTTCCATAGTAATTAAGGACAGTGGTACCAACCTAGGAAAAAAAAATTACCTACCTCATTGCCCCGCCAGATTTAAATCGATAATTCCCGGTACTTTCTTGACAGAATGTATATTGAAACTATATACGAAAACTATCAAATTGATATCCTTATATATAATCGATATAAAATATTTTTCAATGTCTCGGAAAAAACCTTTTTACATCCCGACTTGAAATGTATTAATACAAATGTATTAACAAAAACTATGTAAGTATGTATATTAACATACAAATACAAGAAAATCTACTATTCCAAAATTATCTAAAATTATCAAAATAAAGGATCAAATAAAAATAATTGAACGAGAACTCGGAACATTTGATAGCTATTTCGGCCTATATGGCCTCATCAGAAATGTACTGAATTCAGATTCAAATATATAACAAGATCAAAATTCAACTTACCAAAATAAGATAAAACATGGAACTTGAAATAAGTTTTAAAGTATCCAAAATAAAACAGAAATGATCAACGTATTTTTACGTATAACCTATAACTATTTGTACTCGGAACACAGAAAAACAATAACAAAACTTATTCACCCCAAATGATGTCCCATGATAAGAAAAATAACTGTGTTCCGAGTACAAATAGTTATAGGTTATACGTAACAATACGTTGATTATTTCTGTTTTATTTTGGATACTTTAAAGCTTACTTCAAGTTTACTCGTTCCATGTTTTATCTTATTTTGGTAAGTTGAATTTTGATCTTGTTATATATTTGAATCTGAATTCAATACATTTCTGATGAGGCCATATTGGCCGAAATAGCTATCAAATGTTCCGAGTTCTCGTTCAATTATTTTTATTTGATCCTTTATTTTGATAATTTTAGATAATTTTGGAATAGTGGATTTTCTTGTATTTGTATGTTAATATACATACTTATATAGTTTTTGTTAATACACTTGTATTAATACATTTCAAGTCGAGATGTAAAAAGGTTTTTTCCGACACATTGAAAAATATTTTATATCGATTATATATAAGGATATCAATTTGATAGTTTTTGTATAATATATAATGTAGAAGTTAGAATATATAATTCTGAATTAAAAGTCATTTCAATTTTACTTCTATCAAGTATTGACTCACATTAAAATTGGTTTTTTAAATAATGAAATAATTTCATATAGAGTCTTTATATCCACAACATATTCCTCAATTATTTATTATTTTTGAAATTCTGGTTATTTTTCTTATCATGGGACATCATTTGGGGTGAATAAGTTTTGTTATTGTTTTTCTGTGTTCCGAGTACAAATAGTTATAGGTTATACGTAACAATACGTTGATCATTTCTGTGTTATTTTGGATACTTTATAGCTTATTTCAAGTTCCATGTTTTATCTTATTTTGGTAAGTTGAATTTTGATCTTGTTATATATTTGAATCTGAATTCAATACATTTGTGATGAGGCCATATAGGCCGAAATAGCTATCAAATGTTCGGAGTTCTCGTTCAATTATTTTTATTCGATCCTTTATTTTGATAATTTTAGATAATTTTGGAATAGTGGATTTTCTTGTATTTGTATGTTAATATACATAGTTATATAGTTTTTGTTAATACATTTGTATTAATACATTTCAAGTCGGGATGTAAAAAGGTTTTTTCCGAGACATTGAAAAATATTTTATATCGATTATATGTAAGGATATCAATTTGATAGTTTTTGTATGTAGTTTCAATATATAATGTAGAAGTTAGAATATGTAATTCTGAATTTAAAGTCATTTAAATTTTACTTCTATCAAGTATTGACTCACATTAAAATTGGTTTTTTAAAATATATTGGTGCCAATTATCGGAAATACATCACTAAGTAAAAATATTCAACAACTGAGATCTTGCGACATCTGTTTGGTCATTAAGAAGAATTTTAAAATTCTTGTACCTATTAATTTCTACTGCTTCCAAAAGTGTGCGTCTTCGAAAGAAAGTGTGCGTTTTCGAAAGTTTCATAGTTATTGTTGAAATTATATAAAAATTCTTTCAAATGACTGGCATATGTTGTTAGCGAGATGTCTGACGTGAAACTCTGCTGGTGTTCGTGAACGTTTGCTTTAAACGATCTTCCTGTTGGCCAATATATATATCACTATAAGCCAACTTGTAGACTTGTAGATTTATAGTCTTCAATTGTTTGATCTTTGTTATTTTTTAAATGAATTCTTTAATTATTAACCGCTCTAAGAGCTACATTCGACTCAACTCTTATTAATACTTAGCAGTATTATCTGATATTCTTTTCACTCAAGGAATGTAAATTTATCTTTCAGTCAAATCTTTTGTAATACAGTGCTATTTTCTTCTGTTTTTCGTCTGTTTTAATTGGACTTCAGCCGCTGTTGAATGCAATTCACCTGATCATATTCAATTCTATGAAAAAGTTAAGAAAAAGCCAAGATTTAAAGCTAGTTTGAATTGAGTGAATAGCTTAATTTGTAACTGGCTCAAACTAATGTGTGTCAAGGGTATTTTAAGGAGGCCAAAAAAAAATAATAATTTATACACGTTTCTATATATATAGTGCAATGAAACAAAAAAAGGCCAGCTATTTTTCTCAAAAACATTTCTGAATAATCATCAATATTTCATCCTATACAGATTTCTTATGTTTCTTTTCTCAGCTTTGAATATTTTATTGAAATATGAAATAAACATCAGTGATATATATCTATTATGTATTATTCAGAATAAAAATAATTGAATGACAAAACAATAATTTTATGATATCGAATGGATATGATAATATAGAATATCAATAAAAATAAATAAAATAACAATATAAACTTCTTTAAAAAAATGCTGCCACGTAATTATTGGGTAATTTAACAGGTTCTAATTCCAGCATTTCGTTGATTAAAATCCATTCATAACCATGGGCCTTATATTGCCACACCTGCATCTAAAGCCCAGGAAGATTCAGCAAAATTCTAGCTCTTCAAATTGACAAATATAAAATTCAGTAGATCAAGTCAACCTTCAGTTTTGAAAATGTTCACAATTGAAGGTAGAACGATGCAAGGGCATACTGGAATTAACAATCATTGTCTTGAAAATATGTGTGAATGACTTCAGAGTCGGATTATTGAAAAAAATTCGACGACTCCTTACTCGACTAAAAAATTTCCCAGTAGAGCTTGATTGAAGTAACGTCCTAGCATATGTTTGAAACCTTTACTCTTCAAATAATTCCAAATATTGATGAAATTCTCTGGAGCAAACAGACAGTTAGTCAAACTTTGTGTTTTACTTCGATCACTACTTTGAATTGGACAGAATACCATACACTGCTGAGTTCGCACTGCCTCTTATTTTCAGGATTTGATGTGTGGACTAGAATCTCTTATTCACCAACTGAAGTTTTTTTTTTCCCTTTGGGATTTTGCTGCTGCCATTGACTGACATATCATATCAGTCATTTAGGACTGATACAATCCTCTGTGAAATTTTTCACTTGTAGTCCCCCATGGTAGTCGGAGCATTATCAACTTGATATAAAAATTTGACATGCTCCCATTTCGCTATATTCTCCATCCTTCTTCAAATAATTTATTTTGAACCCTTCCATTAGTTGCTGCATAGCTTTGACATTTGTCGTTGCCTCATTGCAGGTAGTCGAAATAGGTTTCAAGCGAATTCCTAATAATTTATTTGAATCATAATTCATTGCTTACATTTCTCTTTACCTGATTTATTATAACAAATTGACATTTCAATACGGCTCATGGATGAAACCAGCTCTTGTCCACAACCTGTCAAAAATAAATTTGAGTTTCAAACAATGTATAAAACATTTTCGCTTTTATGTGGTTCGGATGGTTAAGCAAAATATCGGTGGTGAATTTTGGTACTACTATCAATCGTTCTTAGGCTGGGGCACCCACTTGGTGCAATCTCCTACGCTGCGGAGCACGAACTATTGTATTTTTAGGGTGTTCGTCTTACAAACGTAAATTTACGTTTGCGAGCCTATAATTATGAAATATTTTTGTCTTCAATTTGGACAATCTATAGACTGTTAAAGAATTCTACAAAACAGTTATTTGGTTAGAATTTGAATTTTGGAATTGGGTTTCGCAATATTTTGATTGAAATTCGCTGAATATAAATTCAACTTAAAATAAATTTAAGTGCAACTTAAAATAAATTTAAATTAGATACAAAGTTAATTTCAAACTTTAATATCGGGTGTTTTTTTTTCGAGTGATAGAACTTTCGATAGGGATAACTGTGATTTGAGCGAAGGTATTATAGAATGACATTTGTATTCAGTAAGCATTTACAAATTATCATGGAAAGACTCACGCTAAAACAACGTTTACAAATTATTGAAATTCATTTTCAAAATCATTGTTCTATTCGCCAAACTTGTAAAGCACTTCGTGAAATTTATGGTTAACATAATCGTCCATCAGAGCAGCTTATTCGTCGAACTATCGATAGATTTCAGACAAGATTTTCTCTACTCGATGTAACAACAACAAGACAAAGAACTGTACGTACAGAAGAAAATATCACTGCTTTAAGTCATAGTGTTAATGATGATCCAGATTTGTCTATTCGTCGACGTTCACAACAAGTTGGACTCTGTGCATCAAACACATGGAGAATTTTGCGTGAAGATCTTGGTCTACACCCATACAAGATCCAACTGGTTCAAGAACTGAAGCCACTTGACCATAATAAGTGTCGTCTGTTTGCTGATTGGGCCCTAGAACACATTTTTATCGTAAAATTGTGTTTAGTGATGAAGCTCATTTCTGGTTGAACAGCTATGTAAACAAGCAAAATTTCCGTATATGGAGTGAAAAAAATCCTCAAGAAGTTCTGCACGTTCCATTGCATCCTTAAAAATGCACTGTATGGTGTGCTTTACACGCTGGAGCTAATGTTACAGTGAATGGTGCTCGTTACAGATCGATGATCAATGATTATTTGATTCAAAATTTGAATGGTATCGACCCAGAAGTGTTTTGGTTCCAACAAGATGGTGATACACCTCATGTTGTTATCGTAACAATTGATTTATTGAAAGAAAGATTTGGCGATAACATTATTTTGAGAAATGGTCCAATTAATTGGCCTCCAAGTTCATGCGACATTACCCCACTGGATAATTTTCTTTGGGGTTATGTCAAGTCATTGGTTTATGCTGATAAACCAGTAACAATAGACTCTTTGGAAGCCAACATAACTCGTGTTATTGATGAAATAAGGCCTGAATTGCTCGAACAGGTGGTCCAAAATTGGTCTGGTCGAATGCGGTTCCTCAGAGCTAGTCGTGGTGGACATATACCGGAAATTATTTTCGAAACATAAATATCATAAAATTATCTTTCGAATAAAAAAAATTTAAATGTGTTTTATTTCAATTTAAAGTTCTATCACTCTAAAAAAAACACCCGATAGTAATTGGGCACATTTCGTCGACTCATTCTTCTTTCAGATCTCAGTTGCAATTAGGTAGTTCTCGAAACATTATCGCCATAACTTTCAATTTTCGGCCACGTTTCCATCCATATTCATCGGTAAAATTCCACGTTGTTCTGTCATGATTAATTATCTTACTATTGCCTATCCTGTTCGTAGCGCTATGTAAGGTTGTTAGGTTCTTGAATATAAGTAATTATAGGCGAACAGTCACTTCTAAGATTTATTACAATATTTACATACCAATCATCCTTTGTATACTCTACATTTCTCGGTCAGAGGTTATGTCTCGTCCGGTATATCTGTGTCTGTTGACCATAAACTACTTTCGACATTTAGGTCTATATTCCATATCTTGCAATTTGAATTTTATTTTCTGATAAATTTAAACTATATTAAGGGCATATTCCAGAAAGATATATAAGCATTGTGATAAAAAGATTAAAGCTCTGATATAAAAGAAAAATTATATTTCGAAACAAAATGGCGAATGCGCCGGTATAGGTTTATCATCTGCTTCTTAAGGATTGCAATGGAAATTTCAAAAGTTCATTCTTTTTTTAAGATATACCATAGTAGCTTCAATTTCATATAGAAAGTTTTATCACACAGCGTCAATTAGATGTTTAAGACAATGCATATATTCAAAGAGAAATTACGTTTAATTATAGTTTTCTTGAAGGTTTGAAATCATCTTCTGGGTTGAATTTCGTCTTGAATTAAATCAGGAATGGAGAACCTTTTGCATATAATTTGGATCCATTCACAGCAACCGGCGCGTTGTTGTTAAGCAGTAACACCCCTGCTGCGAGTTTTCCTTGCCTTTTTCCTTTGATTGCTTCTCTTAAATTATGCAAAGTGTCGTGGTGGACATATGCCGGAAATTATTTTTAAAACATAGATGTCATAAAATTATCCTTTAACTAAAATAAATTTGGCTTCAATCTTAATTTAAATGTGTTTTATCTCAAGTTGAAGTTCTATCACTGAGAAAACCCATATAGTACAATAATACATTAATTCAAGTGATAGCTTAGTTTTATTGATTATTGAAAATTAAAACTTTTATATTAACTATTAATATATGGCCACTCTTGAGCTCTTCACGTCAAAACAAACATTTTCATCTTTTAGAAACTATTTTCAGCTTTTTTCCAATAGAACTTTTTTGAATAATTTTCAAAATTGCGTTTCAGTCTTGAATGAAATCGAAAAAATTTTCAATATTCACGTCTCACGAAATTACATAAATCTGTTCGGGTCTTGAAGTTTTTTCGTGAAAACAACGAATCAAAATGTCTCCTCACATAATGATCCCTTGCACTTCCTCGTTCTGGAAGACCGGATGCGACGGCAAATGGCGAAGAAACGCCTCTATTGATCGCAGGAGCGGTGAATTCTCCCTGCTGTTTCCTTACCTAATGAAAAATGCCCGCTGAGGCTTCCTTCCTGCCGCCATGTCTCAACGTAGACTAATTCTCCCTAGGAACACACTGAAATTGCACCGGGACTTATAAAATGGGTTCAGTCTCCTTTTGCTTTCTAACAAAAACCGTACGCGATAAAATTTCGAAAAAATTCCTCCAAGGAATTGAGAAAAAAATGTAAATTTTATCCGTTTTCTTCACAGTTCTTTCGATACTTTGAAGTAAAATATATCTAATGTATCAATTTATATTGAAGAGCTCCGACGTAAAATCAGAAGCAGGTTTTGCGCGCTTTTTCAACAGTTTATTTTCTCTGAATTTCAAATCTGTGAATTGATTCTTGAAGAATCGACCTAAGTTGAAAAAACATAGAGTTCTCCGTTCTATCATCGGAAAGTCAAACAAACGTCATTTTTTGCAACTTTGAAACGGAAAATGTCATGAAAATGAAAAAAACCTTATGATTAAAAGGCTCAATCTTTCTCCCTTCGATGTGCATCGTTACATATTGACAAAGAAGATTTGAAAAGAACAAAACTTCTTATACTTTTCAAAATTAGATAGAAAACATTTAAATTTTGAATTTGAACTCGATAGTATTTGTACTTTCGAAAATGATAAAATAAAATGTCAAATGTGAATAACTCAGGAAACATTAATCCTTTTCTGCAAATTTTTGAACATAACTGATATATTTACAATCCAAACCTTCAACGAAAATCTTTCAGTTTGGAAATTAGCATTTCTGCCTCCAGTTGTCCACCGAGACAGCCAATCCAAGTTAAATTTGACATATACCTTCATGTCTTCATTATACATCTAAATTTTAAATTGCATTGCGATTAGATCAGTTCGTTAATGAGCAAAATCGATCCAATGATTCCGCAGTTATTCAAATTTTAAACTTTTCTTATTTTCGCAATAATTTCAAAACTACTAATCGAATCGAAACCAAATTCGGTATTTGGGTGTACAGTAATGACACACTATCAAGTGGTTTGCAAGTGTTGAGATTTGATTTTCATTTATATAAAATTTTTCATATTCCCTAATTCTTATTTGGAATAAACTTGTAGTCAATCCAATGATATATCATATATTACATGTCTACTTTTATATCATATATAGAAATTAAAAATAATATTGAATAAGGTTATTCTGATTTTCACAATTTTTATTGTTATTTAATACAACAATTGTCTCGCTATCACAGTAGCATCATCAGGCAGGTTTACATTTTGAATAACAGTTATTCAAAACAAAATAATAAGAAGATATACCTAGTATTAACGTTCAAACAAACACATATTCCTAGAGATGGTATTGAGTAAGTTCATTTATTGTTTATTTGATTTTATTTTTTAAATTTGAAGTTGAAATGGTCTTATCTGAATTCTAATTTTTTTTTGGATTTGCTACATGTTTTGAGAGTTTTTAAAGTAATTTATTTTAGTATATTAAATATTTCAAATAAATTAGTTTTTGAGAAGTTCTTAAAATTATGTTGTATATTTTTGAGAAAGATTTAGTTTTCATAAATATAAGATCAGAAAACTAAATATTTTGTATAAATGTGAAGTTGAAATGGTCTTATCTGAATTGTAATTATTTTTTGAGGATTTTCTACATGTGTTGAGATTTTTCGAAGTGGTATATTTAAATATATTAAATATTTCAAATAAATTAGTTTTTGAGAAGTTCTTAAAATTATGTTGTATATTCTTGATAAAGATTTAGTTTTCATAAATATAAGATAAGAAAACTGAACATTTTGTAACAAGCAGAGCTGCGTACGCTTGTCTGATGAGTTTAGTGCACACGCTTGGAACGAAACAAAAAACATTTATTTATTAATTTTAATTGACTATCTATATTCGTTGGTTTTTTCTTAATTCCATTCGATATATATAATGAGTTTTGAATTTTATACGTATATTAAATATAAGCATTGCTTATCAGACATTAATTTAATTCTGAAGATTTCTTGAATAAAAATTTTTTTAAATTGAAATTGTAGAAGACTAACAGATTAAATTTGTTTTTATATTGAAATTTTGTTATTCAAAACCATTTGAAAGACATGGTGAATAATGTTATCTGAATTTTCATCAATTAAATAAGTATATAAAAATTTTTGAGGGTGCACTGTAGCTCTTCTAGATATTCTGTTATTCAGAATATAAATTATGCGAAGAAGCTTTTGTGCGGCGAAATAATTGTTATATTCATTATATTTACATAAGTTTTATATGTAATTAATAAAAATATATAACTTTAGGATGCAATTTGATTAGAAATTATTACTGTGCACCGCAATTTAATGTTTATATTGATAATGAAGAATTTATTTTATCAACGAAATTTTTTTCAGTATTCTTGTTTCGATTTTATCTCATCCGAAAATTCCGAAATAATTCACTCCGATCTGGAAATTCTTAACCTCCCCTCGAAACGAACACAGAATATAAATAAACCCACCGAATATCCTTCTGTGGAATAACAAAGAGGTTCCACAAGGGTCGCGTTCCATAGCGCGGCCGACATCGGAGTGGAAAAAGCGAACCGACAAAAGCCGTGAATTGCTAACTGGATTTGAAAAACGATTCCGAGAAATGAAAAGGAAATTCAATATTTACGTCTCGGATCACATTTTCCTTCATTTCTGGGAAGGGAATCAACGTTTTCCGCGAGCGCGAAGAGTAAGTGAAAGGAAACATCATAATTTCTTAAGGGATGTTCTTTCTTTCGACGAAATGTCGGGATCCATCGAAATTATGCATTGTGAGAGAAGGAGAATATTTTTATGACTGAACAAAAAATAATAAGAGATGTGAAAAGAGGATGGTTAGACAACATGGCTTGGAACTAAAAAAAAAGTTCTATCTACTGAATTGATTTTTTCATATTTATCGAGCTCACGTTCATTTCAATAAATTAGAGAGATATGTCTGCCTGTTTGTAGTTCCCATCTCAGATCTATACACAAAGCACAACGTTAACAACAAAATTTAATTTAATTTCAAATTTAGATATCATATAAATTTATCAATTTACAATTAAAGGAATGAAATGAGAACTTCGCAGAAATTAATTGGAGAAATGAAGCAACTCGAGATGCAATATTGAGTAGCTATTTCGAATTGTTGTATTATACAAAGGATATTCATTTACAATTCATATCTATCATACAAAATATTTATAATATCACCAAATGTCTATTGTTGAGAAACTTGACGTCACTAGAACACTCCATGAGGTCCATCAAGTTTTTTCTAACCAACTTATAACCCGAATGACATAATTTTCGAGTTAAACCTTCCTATTAAATAACTCAAATAATTGCTACTTCTAAACATTACACATTGTAAAATTCAGTCATGCCACAGCCTTCACATACACAAACCAAGTACAAAAAATCTGGCTACAACATTAGAGTGTCCTACGTGATATGAAATATTTACGATTTATTGTGTTTTGTTAAACGAATGCAAATGAGTCTTAAGAGTGTGAAAATGATAAGTGTTATTTACTGATTCAGTGCAACTTTAATGCAAACATTTAGACCAAGCGTTAATATATTCTGTAGAACAATTTACTTTACTGAAAAAAAATTTCGAAATTTTAATGGATAATATCGTTAATACAAATAAGTTTGAAGAAAAATATAAATTCTTTCTCGAGGATTACTATGTCTTTCTTGATTCATACAAATTTCCATTCGAATGATGAACTTCTGGGAGGTATTTTCATTTTACATAATAAAATGATAATATTTATAGAAGATTTTATTATAAGTAATAGTTCTTTAGGATAAAATTCTATACAAACAGTTGATCAAAAGTACATACTCGAAAAACTGATATCTAAGTAGTATTCAGTTAGACAGAATAATCAATTAAAAATTTTCAACAACCTTGTATATGTAGAAAAGACTACAATTTTTTTTATTATTCAAATATTTTCATATTTGCAGATATATTCTGTTAGCCTCCTACGTATTTAATTTCAAAAAATTATATTTAATATTATAACTTCAAGAATTAAATTAATGTCATATAAGCACTGCTCGTATCAAACGACATATAAAATAAACATTCATTATAAGACATTCAAATGAGATAACAAAATCCAATAAATATAAATTGTTAACAAAAATCTTATAAATATTTTGAGTAGACAAAATTTTGTTTCTGCTCATCCCTCTTATGAAAACAGATATCTTTCAAAAATGTTTAACATAATCTTAAGAATTTCATCAAAACTATCTTACTTAGAATATTCAATATTATTGGAGTTACTTTCTAGAAAATCTGAAGATATGTTAAAACAAAGCAAAGTTTCTCTCGAAGCTTTTTTTTAGTAATGTTTTTACATAACTTGAGATTTTCTTAACTTAGATATCCAATAATATTGAATATTCTAAGTTAGTTTTATAAAATAATAAGATGCGGTTTTTTCCTTGATAGAAGAATAATTACAAACTTTGAATATCAAAACAGATTTAATCTGTTAGTCTTCTACAATTTTAATTTCGAAAAAAATTTAAAAAAAAACTTTTAGAATTAAATTAATGTCTTAAATAAGCACTGCTTATATTTAATAGACGTATAAAAATCAAAATTCACTATACAATATCAAGTGGAATGAAAAAACCCAAAAAATAAATTATTAATTGAAATTAAAAATAAGTAATATCGAATGTTTCGTTCCAAACATACGCACCTGAACTCGTCAGAAAGGCACGTGGTACGTATGTTTTGCCCTTGACAAACATTTGAAAACATGTACAGTTTCTGGTCTTATATTTAAGAAAACTAAATCTTTTTCAAAAATAAACAACATAATTTTAAGAACTTCTCCAAAACTAATTTGTTTGAAATATTTAATATTTAAATATTCAAATAAGTTACTTCAAAAACTCTTAAAATCATGTAGCACATCCTCAAAAACAATTAAAAATTCAGATAAGGTCAGTTCAACTTTACATTTATTATATAAATTCAATTAAAAATAAATAAACTTGTAATCTTACCAAACAATTTCTGCAAAATCTGTAAACGCAATTAAACTGGGTAGGTACATCTAATATACAATGTAATCTATGTATGAAAACTAAATCTTTTTCAAAAATACACAACATAATTTTAAGAACTTCTCCAAAAGTAATTTATTGGAAATATTTAATATGTTTAGTTTTATGATGAAATTCTTAAGATTATGTTAAACAAAATTTGAATATTAAAACAAATTGAAATATGTTTATCTTCTACAATTTTAATTTCAAAAAAAATTTTTTTTTTTTGTGTAGAAGTGTAGAAGATAAACATATTTCAATTTATTTTAATATTCAAATTTTGTTATATTTCTTCTATCAAGTAAAAGGCCTTTCTTTTTTATATTATGTTAAACATTTTTTAAAGATATCTGTTTTCATAGGAGGGATGGCCAGAAACAAAATTTTGTCTACTCAAAATATTTAATTTATAGGATTTTTGTTAACAATTCATATTTATTGGATTTTGTTATCTCACTTGGATGTCTTATAATGAATGTTTATTTTATATGTCCTTTGATATGAGCAGTGCTTATATAACATTAATTTAATTCTTGAAATTATAATATTCAATAAAGTTTTTTGAAATTAAATATATAGAAGGAGAACAGAATAGATCTGTAAATATTAAAATATTTAAATAATTTTATATAATTTTATCAAGTATAAACCTCAATTTATTTAATTCAGAATATATAATTATTTGGTTCTTTAACATTCTTTATACAGATGATCCTTGTGCTATAACAGAGGCCGTTAAATTGCCTTTCAATCTTTAAGATCAATGATAAACCACAGAACTATTTATTTCGAGTCAACATAAGACTCCATTTAAATGTTCAGTATTCATTTGCCAAGAAGCTTTCTAAATTGTTAAAGGTAGGTAAATATTTTTTGTTGATTGATGTTATATTTTATTGAATATGATTGAGTACTAACTCTCTTAAAACTTGTATTTAAGTAATGTTTTTACATATCTTGAGATTTTCTTAAAAAGTAACTTAGTTAGATATCCAATAATATTGAATATCCTAAGTAAGATAGTTTTATGATGAAATTCTTAAGATTATGTTAAACATTTTTGAAAAATATCTGTTTTCATAAGAGGGATGAGCAGAAACAAAATTTTCTCTACTCGAAATATTTAATTTATAAAATTTTTGTTGAGAATTCATATTTTTTGGATTTCGTTATATCATGTCTTATACTAAATGTTTATTTTATATGTCGTTCGATAGGAGCAGAGCTTATATGACATTAATTCAATTCTTGAAGTTATAATATTAAATAAAAATAAAAATTTATTAGACCTTCGTTTCTCTGTAAAAATTTCGTTGGAGGTGATTAGTGAAATGTATTTGTATCTAAACAAATTTTAATTACTAAGATTTTCGAATTGCCTAAACGCTTAAAGTACCTTGGTTCAATATTTTCTCTTACATTCTGTAACATTTCAGGTATTATTTCATTCCATGCTAACACTATTCTCTGGCTAAGATATTCTAGAAAATTGGGTTACAGAATGTGGGAGAAAATGTTGAATAAAACCACTATTATTATTTAGACATGCTTATTAATCTTCGTTTGTCTAATAAATAATACATTCGAATATAAATGGAAAAATCACAAATTCATGTCATTATTTTCTTCGCAAAAATTGCTTCTTCTCAAATATTTCTTATATTCTGAAAGGATTATTTGTATAGGTACGCTAACATAATGAAGTCTATATTGAATTAACATAGGACACCCATAACGAGTGTATGCCACGTTGTCTTTCTTTGTACAAGGCTATTTTTTGGGAATGCTGTTATCATGCCTCTCAAAATAACGATATAATTAAATGAAATAAGAAATTACTTTATGTCACTTTATTTCATCATGAAAAGTGATAAAAATTAAGTAATTTATTATTTTATTCCATTTTTAAATGAACCATCATAAAGTAACGGACTACTCCATACAATATTCGAAGACAGCTAGTATAGCAGAACAGTCCACACTATATTTCAAATTGTGTCTCAAATACCAAATAGCAACCCAGAATGTCTGCTTCAACCAAAGTGCCTACGAAACAAAGTACTGTAAAAAGTTATAGGAAACGAAGTAATTTCTCATTTTATTCCATTTTTATGAATGAACTATCACAAAGTAATGTACTACTTCATTCGAATGATATAATATTACCTATTTTATTCCAAAATATACTGATGTTTCCGATGTTTTATATTATTATTTAATTCATCTTAGAGTTTAATAAAAAGTTCTTCTGTACATTTTTACCATAATACAAATTAAAATAGAAAAAGGCTTTTTACTTGATGGAAGAAATATGAAAAAATTTGAATATCAAAACAGATTTAATCAGTTAGTCTTCTACAATTTTAATTTCAAAAAAATTTTTATTAAAAAAACTTTTAGAATTAAATTAATGTCTACAATAAGCACCGCTTATATTTAATAGACGTATATAATCAAAACTCAATATATAATGTCAAATGGAATAAATAAATCAACATATATAAAAAAAAAATTAAAGTTAATAAATAAATATTTAAAGGAGACAACATTTTGTTTCTGATCTTACCATTATGAACACCAATTCCTTTTCCAAAACATGAAACACAACTTAAGGATTTCTCAAAAAATATAATTTATTTGAAATATTTAATATATTTAAATATTCAAATATTCAAAAATTTCTCAAAACATGCACTACATCTTCAAAAAACAATTAGAATTCGGATAATCTCTTCATCGGCCCTAAATAAAATTCCAAATATCAAAATCAAATAACAATCACTATATCTTACCTCCACGTGGTAACCGCATAAATTGCTTTAAACAGACTAACTTTAAAATTCAAGATAATCTATGTTCTTCACAAAATCACAGAAAAGTGTAAGGTATTATAAGGTTTTCTCAAAAACCATTGACATTCCATAATGAGATTTATTCAAGCCTAAATATAATATATATTATGTATAAAATAAAATAGAAAAAGGCTTTTTACTTGATATCGAAACCACTTCTTGAAAACAACGCTGACATGTTTCGATTTTATTCTAAAATCTTCTTCAGAGCTCTAAAATGAGATATAAAAAATTGTACTCCATCTAATTTAAACAGGGGGAATTAAAATTACATTACAACAATAAAATTGAATGGGAAATTACAGCCGACAATAAAAGGCTAACATCATGAAAAAAAACCAAAGGACACAATCCACCAAAGTGTTTAGGGGTGAAATCAACACTTTCATTAAATGTATTTTTAGGAGAATTACTTAAAGTTTTTCGTGGTTTTGAAGTCAGAACCCGTAAAATATCAAATAAATATGCCTCATACATCATATGGGAAACGATCAGAAGAAATTGACAGACTAATTTAACATTTCTATTACAAATATGTTATACATATATAAAATTCCATAGATATTTACGTGTCATAGACGTTAGATCTTAAACTAATTCAAGTTTTATCTTTGATTTCAATAATGTAATAAGCTGTATTTAAGTTTTCATCAGTCCTTTAATTGATGGATTTTTCATCCTGTTTTATTGAAACCATTTCTGGGAGCAAACTTTTCCTCAAAATTCTTTAATGTCCTAATATTTTTTTCGAATCGGTGTTGAAATTAAATGAATGAAGCGTATCTGATATATGTTCTGAGAGGGCGGTGTTGTGTTCCCTTTTTCTTTTCAGAGGATTGAGTATAGTGAGGGCATCTCTTTTATGTTCGGAGATTCTGTCTTTAAGATATCTACCTGTCTGTCCTATAAACGTAGATTGACAGTGACTGCAACAAATTTTGTAGACCACATCGCTGAATAATTGTTTAGGAGTGTTCTTTTTTATCCTTGTGAAAAGTTGCTTTAAAGTGTTCGTAGATTTAAAAGCGACATCAATATTTAGTGGTGAAATTTTTTCTTTGTTTCTTCTGACAAACTTTTTACATAGATCAATTCATAATATTTTTTGCTTTCATCAGCATTCCCAGGATGAACTTGTGCGGGATTCGTTCCATCAATTTTTCGATGATTTTTGTAGGATAATTATTTTTCGTCAGGATGGCCTTTATTTCATCTAAATTATTTCGATGAAATTCAGTAGAGGACAACTTCAATGCTTTATTCTTCAAATTGCTGATAATACTTATTTTCGTGTATTTAGTGTGCTTTGATTTAAAATTTAAAACTCTACTTGAAGAAGTTGCTTTTTGATAACAATAAAAATGTATTACATGTGATTTCTTACCAACAAAACGTTTAGAAACGGTGAGGTGTTTTCTCGTGATTCAAGTTCGATGGTAAATTTTAATCGTGGATGGATGTTGTTGAATACAGTGATGGTCTCTTCTATTTTGTCAAAACGTACATATGTGCAAAAGTCATCTACGTATCTTTTAAAGAATGTTGTGTTGAAGGTGAGTCTAACAATATCAGCCACTATTTCAGATCAAAATCATCCTTTGCTACCAACATTATTTTCGAAGAATCACTCCGCCATCCTGAAAACTGCACGAACTTGTAACTCGTTGTTGGTTAAATGGATGTTCGACCACTTGTCTTTTGTTTTGGAGCCCCACATCTAACACTTCTGCTCACTGACATGACCAAATAGATGGAAATTGGACTCATCAATCAGAAGAATTATGTTCAAATAATTTCATCAGAAGAATGACCGTCTGAGAACAGCCAAGCAGAATATGGATATTGGGTTCAGATTCATATAAAAATATCAATTGATTTTCCCAGAGACACTGCGTTTCTATCTTAATGCAGTTAATCCATGTTCCTCTTTTAAAGTTTCATCATACAAAAATTAATCATAACAAATATCATGGGTAAAGAAAATTAAGATACAAACTTACTAGTTTCTCTCAATTGTGATTCCGAAGTGATATCCAATGTGAAGGACCATGTCTTAGGTGAATCGTCAATGATGTATTCCTAAAAATATAGAAATAATGAAGGAAAACGAATATTGCAAGTAGGGAATCTACGGAGTCTAACAATCTACCCAACTTGATTAATACGTTGCCTGATAATAACTAATATCGTAGAAACAGGTGAACCGACGTGCCTAATGGCATAAGCGGCGTTGTACCGAGCGAATTTAGAATCGGTTGCTTGGCGAGCCGCAATGGCATTACCTGCTGAATTCGTAATGTGGCGGATCTCAGGTTCGCAGGCATGCAAACTTGTTGTTTATTGCTCTCCTAGTCTGTTGTTGACTCTTTATTAGAACATGGCGCGCGTCCCTCCAAGAGTAGGAAGGGCCAAGTATTGAGACAATATTGTTCGGTTATCTTTAATATTCCTGTTCTGGAGAACAACATCTTCCTTATAAGAGTACTCCATCTTTTTTTGAGGTATCAATGATGTTCAATATATTTCTGCACTTGAATTAGTCCCTAAGCACTTTTATGATAATTAGGTTTTCAATAACACATTGAATAAATGTGTATTAGGAGTATAAATATGTTCGTGCGATTTTTTGTCGAAATTTGAAGCTTCATTGTGGAAAAGTGGTTATACGTTGAAAGTTCAAAGTATTTTTAGGTACTACTCTTACCTACCTTTCTGGCAATTGATGAATCCCATCGCGAAAAAAGGTCGCTATCAATGCATCGATCCATTTTTTGATTTAATCGTAATTGAAGATGTACTGGTCAGCCAGGCCATGTTGCATTGATCGGAAGAAATGGTAATCGGAAGAAACAATGCCTGGGCTGTACGGCGAGTGTGGTAAGACTTCCCATTAGAGCGTTTCTAAGTGCGACGCAATATATGGTCGTGTACATTCTGTCAAGAAAGTACCGGGAATTATCGATTTAAATTTGGCGGGGCAATGAGGCAGGTAAAATTTTTTTTCCTAGGTTGGTACCACTGTCTTTAATCACTATGCCAAGCTTGAGCGGGATCTGTCAACTAGTGTGTTTGCAACAGCTGATTAAGTCAGTCGATGTCAGAGTGCGGTCCGATTTTTACTATGGGTGATTACGTTGAGCAAAGAATTTGTTTAAAGTTTTGTGTTGCAAAGGAATTTTCGTGTGCCGATGCATTGAAAATGTTGCAAAAGGCCTTTGGTGATAATGCTCTATCGAAAACTCGTGCATATCAGTGGTACGGAGCCTTCAAGGATGGTCGTGAAGTGGTCGCCCATCGACGGCTTCGATCGAAGATAACGTCGATAAAATTAATGGATTTTGCATGACGATAACGCACCTTCTCACCGAGCTACGATTGTGACTGACATTCTCGCCAAAAACTCAACAAACGTGCTTCAGCAACCACCGTATTCGCCGGATTTGGCTCCCTGCGACTTTTTCCTCTTCACAAAACTAAAATTGCCCCTTCGTGGCACCCGTTTTGAGTCGATTGAAGCCATAAAACAAAATTCGGCGCGAGAGCTGAAGTCCATCCCGGAAAGCGCCTATAAAAAATGTTTCGATAATTGGAAGTGCCGTTGGCATAGATGTATTGGAGCAAATGGAGCCTATTTTGAAGGCGACCCAATAAATTTTGACGATTAAATGTAAAAATGTTGTTTTAATTGAAATTTCCCGGTACTTTCTTGACAGAGTAGTATTGTCATGCTGCAAAATGACTTTTTCTTGTATGGCGGCCTATTGCGGACGTATTTCTCGCAATGCGCGGTTCAGTTGTCGTCGGTAGACTTCTCCTGTGATATTTTCGTTAGATTGTAGCAGCTCATAATACTTACATAATTCTTCATTCTTAAAATTTGGTGGCGCTCCGGTTCGTTCTTCTTCTTCCAAATCAAAATATAGTTTACGTTTTGGGAGTAACTTTCGCGGTGAATTTAATTCAACATATAGATAACACACTTTCATGATCAAACAAAATGCTTGGTTTTATCCTTCGACGTGGTAAATTGTTTAGAACAAATAAGACCATGCGGACGATGTACTTTTTTTTGTTTTCAGCAAACTGAATTTTGCATCGTCGGTTTGGAACCCTCATTCCAGCTGTAACATCAAGCGGTTAGAGAGCGTTCAGCATAAATTCGTCAAATACCTATTTGTTTTACCGGCATAATTTTCGAATTCTTGACCATGATTACTCATAGGCTCAACAACAATTCAATATGCTTACCTTGGAGGATCTTAGAAAAATATATGATGTCTACGTGTCTATGGTATAAAATTTTAAATAATATTCGCTCGGCTACTCTAATTCTTCAATCTGTGAAAATTAAAGATCCTGAGAGGAGTTTGAGATCACGGGAATTGTTTTACGTACCTTATAATACATTGAAAATTAAGAATTCGCCGGTATGTATGACTTTGTCGACATTCAATTCGTGTTCCTAATGTTGATCCTTTCAATGTATCCCTCATTCAAGATCAAAATATTTGAAAAGTGAAGTTTTCTGAGGAGATATGAGTGTTAACTAGGATTGAAGATTTTTTTGTTTTTCTGAATATTCTATTTATTTCAATTCAATTTTCAGTTTAATTCACATTTATAACTATACAATTGTATAATGGTAAAAAAGTGAAATCTGTGAGTACTGTATAGGGTTAAAATACTAGTTTGTATCCTGTTCTCAATAAATAAAATGAAATTAAGTAAATTAGAAAAAGTTAAACTCGTAAAAATTGTAATTTGAATAACACTTCATTCAGATGTGAAACCTGATTCTGTATAATAAATTAAAATCGATCAAAAAATTTTTTGTTATTTTTTGTCATTAATGCAGCGTCTAATGTTAAATTTTGAAACCTTTTAGTTCATAAAATAAGAAGGAACGGTTTTTTACTTGATAGAAGGATTATTACAAAATTTGAATTTCAAAACAGATTTAATCTGTTGTCTTCTACAATTTTAATTTCAAAAAATTTCTTTGAAGAAACTTTAAGAATTAAATTAATGTCTTTATAAGCACTGCTCATATTTAATAGACGTATAAAGTCAAAATTCATCATACAATATCAAATGGAATTAAGAAAAACCAACGAATATAAATTGTCAATTGAAATTAAAATATAAATAAGCAAACATTTTTTGTTTCGTTCCAGGCATGCGTAATGAACTCTTCAGACAAACTACGAAGCCCTGTTTGTTACAAAATGTATTGTTTTCTGATCCTTTATTTATGAAAAATAACTCTTTCTCAAAAATATAAAACATAATTTCAAGAACTTCTCAAAAACTAATTTATTTGAAATATTCAATATATTTAAATAAATTACTTCAAAAAATCTCAAAACATGTAGCACATCCTCAAGAAATAATTAAAGTGACGATAAGATCAGTTCAACTTTACACATAAAAAAAATAATAAAATCAATTAAACAATGTTTAGACTTACCAGTGCCATCTTAGAAATACACGATTCTCAACAAACATCTAAGTAGGTACCTTTATATCCAAGGTACTCTATGTTCCATGTTCACAGAAAATCATACAAAGCTTATAAGGCACTTGGCCTTAGTTAAAACCATTCAACACTGTATAATGAATTTCTTTATTTAAAAAACCTAATATAATTATATATTATATATAAAATAAAATAAGAAGGAACGGTTTTTTACTTGATAGAAGGATTATTACAAAATTTGAATATCAAAACAGATTTAATTTCTGTGAACATGGAACATAGAGTACCTTGGATATAAAGGTACCTACTAAGATGTTTGTTGAGAATCTTGTATTTCTAAGATGGCACTGGTAAGTCTATACATTGTTTAATTGATTTTATTATTTTTTTTATATGTAAAGTTGAACTGATCTTATCGTAACTTTAATTATTTCTTGAGGATGTGCTACATGTTTTGAGATTTTTCGAAGTTATTTATTTAAATATATTGAATATTTCAAATAAATTAGTTTTTGAGAAGTTCTTGAAATTATGTTTTATATTTTTGAGAAAGAGTTATTTTTCATTAATATAGGATCAGAAAACAATACATTTTGTAACAAACAGGGCTTCGTAAGTTTGTCTGAAGAGTTCATTACGCATGCCTGGAACGAAACAAAAAATGTTTGCTTATTTATATTTTAATTTCAATTGACAATTTATATTCGTTGGTTTTTCTTAATTCCATTTGATATTGTATGATGAATTATGCCTTTATACGTCTATTAAATATGAGCAGTGCTTATAAAGACATTAATTTAATTCTTAAAGTTTCTTCAAAGAAATTTTTTGAAATTAAAATTGTAGAAGACAACAGATGAAATCTGTTTTGATATTCAAATCTTTTATTTCATATTGCATAGATCACCAACTTTTAATATATCCACAACTTCTTGAAAGTTAATCAATAGATCAAATTATTTTAAAAAATATTACAAAATGATAAAGATTAAGACTGATTATATTTCTGTCATAAACTTTCTCCTTTGACATAAAAAAATATATTCACTCTTATAATAATGTATGAAAACTCAATGAATTAAATTTCAAGACAAACTGAAAAAAAGGCAAGGATCATAATTTCGTCGAATTATGAATCAATCGATAAACTGGGTTACTAAAATATTTGAGCATTTCAAACATAAACCTTACAAAGTCTTTGTATGGCAAAACACCATCAAAACAAACATTTCCAGACGTCCAGACGATAATGTTCGTTCAGAGCAAATAAACATAAATAATACGGTATAAAATAAATTCTGAATCAAGGATGCAGACAGAATATTTTTCAAATGAAAAAACTGGCAATTCTGGTCTTTCAATAATTTCAAAACTCGAATCACTATACACTATACAATTCTGAAAATGGCGAAAAGCCAAGGGGTGAGGTAAGGAGCTTGTCCTTTTTTTTCATATCACCGATTTTCACGAAATTTTGTATTTTTATTCTTGTCATTTCATATCTAAATGTTAAATTTATACTCGACCATAGGTTTAGGTCTCGGTAGTGCTCGACGCTCACAAATTGTATTTTTGAATCTTCTTATGATACGATCCTAAAGAAATTTCACACGAACATACGCGTCGTTATTCTCCTTTCAAGTAACAAATTTCAGATCAGTTCAAACCATAGTTTCTAACCTGTTGAAAAAACCATTTCAAATTCGAATAACTGCGGAACCATTTAACCGATTTCGCCAATTAACGAATTCAGTCGAGATATTCAGACTCGAAACTTACTCAGAAAGTTTCAAGTTCTTAGCTCTATCCGTTCGAAAGTTAGAGTGTTTACAGATGGACTGACCGAACAGAATTATTTCTGACTTGTTCCTCAGTGAGCCCAACCTAGCCGTTTGAAACCATTTTAACGCTCAAAATTCGAAAAAATATAGACATTTTTAACAGAATGATGGCACGTTATTCCCTGTGTTGGAAAAACATATCTTGGAAATCTGTTTCATCCAATTTCAGACAAAAAACATTGAATTAACACTGATCGATGACTCCGTTACTGTTGTTCATCTTCATTTATATCAACGAAAACATAAGGACCAATGATTAATCTTTTGTGGACATACTTGCATTGAGAATAACAATTCAGTTCGTTAAAAAAAACCGTTTAACCAGAAATGAGCTTGGAGTGAAAATATTGTTTTTCTTTCAAACAATTAGGATCATTATTAGGGTGCTGTAGAATCCAATCAACAAACACATAATACTAACGATCTCCGGTGACTTAATATAAAATAGAAAAAGGCTTTTTATTTGATAGAAGAAATATAACAAAATTTGAAAATCAAAACAGATTTAATCTGTTAGTCTTCTACAATTTTAATTTCAAAAAAATTTTTATTCAAAAAACTTTTAGAACTAAATTATTGTCTACAATAAGCACCGCTTATATTTAATAAACGTATATAATCAAAACCCAATATAAAATCTCAAATGGAATAAATAAACCAACAAATATAAAAAGGCAATTAAAATTAATAAATAAATATTTGAAGGAGAAAATTTTGTTTCTGATCTTAGCATAATGAAACCAATTCCTTTTCAAAAACATGAAACACAACTTAAGGACTTCTCAAAAAATATAATTTATTTGAAATATTTAATATATTTAAATATTCAAATATTCAAAAATTTCTCAAAACATGCACTATATCTTCAAAAAACAATTAGAATTCTGATAATCTCTTCATCGGCCCTAAATAAAATTCCAAATATCAAAATCAAATAACAATCACTATATCTTACCTCCACGTGGTAACCGCATAAATTGCTTTAAACAGACTAACTTTAAAATTCAAGATAATCTATGTTCTTCACAAAATCACAGAAAAGTGTAAGGTATTATAAGGTTTTCTCAAAAACCATTGACATTCCATAATGAGATTTATTCAAGCCTAAATATAATATATATTATGTATAAAATAAAATAGAAAAAGGCTTTTTACTTGACAGAAGAAATATAACAAAATTTTAATATCAAAACAGATTTAATCTGTTAGTCGTCTACAATTATAATTTCAAAAAAATTTTTATTCAAAAAACTTTCAGAATTAAATTAATGTCTAATATAAACAAGTTCCGGTTACACTCTAAGGTATGATATACTGATTGTTGGTTGATTTTGATATTTTAAATATTATCTAGGGCCGATGAAGAGATTATCCGAATTCTAATTGTTTTTTGAAGATATAGTGTATGTTTTGAGAGATTCTTAAATTAACTTATTTGAATATTTAAATATATTAAATATTTCAAATAAATTATATTTTTTGAGAAATCCTTAAGTTGTGTTTTATGTTTTTGAAAAGGAATTGGATTCATTATGGTTAGATCAGAAACAAAATTTTGTCTCCTTCAAATATTTATTTATTAATTTTAATTGCCTTTTTTATTTTTGTTGGTTTATTTATTCCATTCGACATTGTATATTGAGTTTTGATTATATACGTCTATTAAATATAAGCGGTGCTTATTGTAGACATTAATTTAATTCTAAAAGTTTTTTGAATACAAATTTTTTTAAAATTTAAATTGTAGGAGACTAACAGATTAAATCTGTTTTGATATTCAAATTTTCAAATCCAGTGACTAAGGTTCTTGAAGTAGCTCAATTTTTTACTGATGTGAACTTAAACATTTTTTGGATATAAAGCAAGTTTTTGAGAACGTCGATTGATATTAATTAAAGTCAATATTTTCCTGGTTTATTGAGCTTCGATATCCTATTTTTATCTGATATCTTGTAGAGAGAAATTCGTTTCGAATATTTCAACAATTCTACGAACAACAAATACAGAAGAACGATAATGTGGGGCAAAATCTTCATTAATATCACATTGAGTCTTAACAAAAAGCTATTATTTTCATGAATTTTCGGATAATAAATAAACGTATATTATTATGCCATAATGAATTTTCAAACTATACTAAACAAAAATGACAGCTAATGACATTTCTAAAATTTCAAATATGGCTGCCATGACGTTTAAAAACATCGTCCCTATGGGGAAACCTAACACAACGAAACTGTAACAATGTATTCCTGCTATACACAGCACGCGTTTTCATCAGGCAGCAAGACTTCCTTACGGCCATAAAATTCAGATCCTGCTCCGTTTCTACAATAAAGATGGTCTCTGTATGTGCGACAGTAAAAAAACGATAAAAATTGATGTTCTCGCATTTACATCCACCCTCTCCCTTGTCTTGTTCTCCTTCTTAGTGTCGTCGTTTTCGCATCGATATACACCGAATTTACTTGAGGATGGAAACAAAGTAACATTCGGATATATGAGCTTCATAAAAAGGGAAGTAGGGGGGTCGGATGATGTATTGATCTAGTAATGATGAGTCTAAGTGAGTTGGATGAAGATTGCATTTGGGTATATGATGGCGATTGCGCTGTCTAAGAAAAATTGGATGTATAAAATGAGTATTTAAAATATATTTGTTAATATAGTAATAAGTAATATAGATTTGAAAATAAGTATCCAAATTATTCATTTTTTATTTTGTTGTGGAAATAATAAACCTTTGTATGAAAACTATAGTATCTGATTGTTTAATATCTAATTGAATCAGTCATTACTTGATGAAAATCCGTATTAAATAATATTAAATAAGGTTCTAAGAAAATTGCTACATACCTCAAAAATTCCACATCGCCAATATGTGTTATTTCATTACTTCTGATTACGCCGACAAGGAGAGCGTACCTTTGTCGGCTGCAGCCGCGTACCCTTTGAAAAGATCGACTCCACATCGCCAACATGTGTTATTTTATTACTTCTAATTACGCCGACAAAGAGAGTGTATCTTTGTCGGCGGGCAGCCGCGGACCCTTTGAAGAGATCGCCACATATTTTATCAGGTTTCGTCCGAATTTATTTGCGCAGCACTCTATTGCGCATTCTGCCGTGGCATTAGACGTTTTGATTGTTTTAATCACTGATCATTTGTATCGTTGAGTTTTTTTCATTGAATCTGCGAAAGAGACAAAGCAAGTAAAGTTAATTATTGTGAAAAATTAATAGTGGGAGTGAAAAACGAAAGAGAAAGAGGAAGTCTGAAGAAAAAAAATCATAAGTTACCTAAAATTACTTTAAGAATAATGACTCTATTGATGAAAATGCTAGTGGACAGTTCTCCGAAAATGGAAAATTGGAAGTAACTGAAAGCAAAAGTATAGCAGATGCAGCACCCGAAACCATTGTATATCCAGATCAAGAACACCCACAACAAAGTACTAGTAAAGATAAAAGTGAATCATGTTTCAGTGTGAAAAATATTGCATCTTCAGCATATGTTACTGATAAGGGTAATTTTAAAGAATCAAATGATCAAATTAACCGATTCGTGATGAAAAACGGACAATGTAAACCCAATGGTCCTTATTTGAAAGACAATGACAATAGATCTTTTTTAGAAAAACATTACTATATCGTTACAAAGTCTGGTGTCAAAATTGAACGGCTATCCTATTTCTTTAAACTTCAGAAGGCGTATTGTGAACCATGTTGGTTATTCGCAAATCGGGCATCTGAAAAAATACAAAATGTTTGGATGGAAGGCTACAGCGACTGGAAACTTATCTTAGACGCCATAGAAAGACACGAGACATCGAAAATTCACCTGGATTCTTTTCTATTCGTATCAACAATGGCGGTTACATGGAACACTAGATGAAGAGCAAGAGTCCATTATCAAGAAAGAAAAATCTTTTTGGTGCCAAGTATTGTCTAGACTCCTACATGTTACGCTGTCACTTTCAACGTGTGATTTAGCCTTTCGTGGCCACAGAGAAAACGCAGATAGCAATGAACCAAGTTCTAGTGGAAACTTTTTGAGTATTGTCGAGTTATTAGCGAAATACGATCCGATTTTGAAAGAATCTCAAAAGCGCTGGTCATTAAAGAGTCATTTTTAGGATTTCATGAGGTTAAAGACGAAACTGCCTCAGCAATGTCCAAACAAATACTAAAATCCATAAATGACAAAAATATACCTCTAAATAAGTGTCGAGGACAAGGATATGACGGTGCTAATACAATGAAAGGCACCTATGGTGCAGTTCAAAGACTCATAAAAAATATCGAACCAAATGCGGTGTATGTTTACTGTGCTGCTCATAATTTGATTCTGGTTCTGAATGATGCAGTAAGGGAAGTTATTGAAATGCAAAATTTTTTGATACTGTTCAACAAATTTATAATTTTTTTGGGCGTAGCATCAAAAGATGGAATATTCTGTCCAGTTTAATATCCGATAAAGAAAAGGACTCTTCAACATCATTAACATTAAAAACATTGAACCCTACCAGATGGGTTATGATGCTATTTTGGCCCTAAAAGTTATATTTGTTGAAGTTAAAAAAGCACTAACGAAAACAATTCTGTTAAATTTTAGACCAGATGAAAAAGATTAAGCTATTTCACTCAAGAAGAAAATCGAAAACTACAATTTTATTATGCTATTGGTTTTCCACTGCAAAATTCTACAAACTGTCGATGCTACATCTAAAGCACTTCAGTCCAAAGCCACCGATATTTCGAACGCATTAAAATGTTTGAAAATTTGTTTAGAAGAATTGGAAAAGTACCGGTTTGAATTTGAATTTTTAAGAAAGAAAGCTAATAGTGTAGCCGAAAAGTGGTTTATCAACCCTGAATTTCCTAAAACTCGTCAAAGGAGAGTGAAACGCCATTTCGAGGAATTTTGCGAAGATGAACGTTTCCAAGACCCGGAAAATTTATTCGGAGTGAACATATTTTATCGAATTTTGGATATCATCATTAATCAGCTGAAAGCACGTTTCCTTCCATTTAATGAAATTGTTTCGAATTTCAGTGTTTTGCAACCCGCAGAATTTAAGTGATACTGAACTTTTGAAAAAAGCTCTAGAATTTGTAAATATATATGAAAAGGACATATTTCCATCATTCGCCAAGGAAATTCTCAGTTTTCGATCCACTTTCAGAGATGAAATAGAAAAGTCTACGTGTATTAGGAATCTTGCGGATTTGTTATTAATAAAGAATCTTTTTTTGTCGTGCAGCTTTCTTGAAGTATGTACTGCATTAATGTTTGTCAGAATTCCTGCGACTACAACTTGTGCTGAAAGATCATTTTCGAAACTTAAACTAATAAAAACCTATTTAAGAAATTCCATAGAACAAGACAGACTGAGTAACTTAGCTATTCTATCTATGATCTTTGAACTTCGATGACATACTTGATACTTTTGCAGAACAGAAATCTCGGAAGAAGGAATTTTGGTAATACATATTTTGTTAAAATTAAATTGTTATTTTTTTAAAATTATTTAGTACCTATGATTTTATGACTAACATTTATTCATCAGATAATAAATTGAATTCACACAATGATTTTTATACTGTTTTGTGACCACTTAAGTGATTTATTAAAATTGGATTAAACAACTTAATAATTTTTAATGGGGGGCCCCATCTGAAGAATTTGCCAGGGGCCCCTGACGGTGTAGTTACGTCACTGCCCCTGTTAAATATATTCGGATAAGCAGATACAGATACCTTTTTTGGGTTTTAGTGCTCAATAAAAAATTTTTGTACCTACTGTAATATAAATTGTAACCGATTTCGGAAACAAGGTAAGTTATTCAAAATGTAAACGTACCTGATGATGCTACTGTGATAGCGAAATAATTGTTGTATAAAATAACAATAAAAATTTGTTCAAATCAGAATAACCTTATTTAATATTATTAAAAACTTTAGTGTTTTGTCAACCACAGTTCTACATCCAACCCATATATTCCCACTTAAATACATAAATGAACAGCCCGTCAAGAGTTAAGGATAACTAAGTTATGTTTTCTATTCAGAAAAACCTAAGTTCCCTTTTTTAATATGTATATGTAGAGTGTTCCTGGTTAGAATAGCAAGATTTTAAAGAAATAATGTATTCAGATTAATAAATATATAAAATTTGAAAAAGTGTAACACATTACGAAAAACCGAAATTCTGAAAATTTCAAAAATTCATACTTGTATTAACCCTCAATACAAAGTATGGCCACCACGTGCATGAATAACTGCTTGGCATATTCTCTGCATGCTTTCTGTCAAGTTTCTGAGAATATTCTGCTCAATTAGTTGTGGTAAAAGATTTCAGAGCTGTTGAATCGTTCACGGCTGTGGGCTGTGAGCATCAAGGGTTCTTTGTAATCGGTCCCAAGCATACTCGTTTGGTCAGGGCATCCTGGTTTTCTCTAGCAGTAAAAACCTAGTACGATATGAGAGTTAGTGCATTTTCATACAGAAAACGGAAATTTTAGGCCAAAGCCGCGTGAAATTGTTGGATTACTCTGTTGATAACTTCACCAACATATGTCTGAGGCATCATGGTTCTTGAAAGATTTAATAGTCAGTTCTGCTTTCAAAACAAACTCCACTTCAAACCATAACTGTGCCTCCTCGAAACGGATGGACTTCTTGAACAGAGCGGCGGTTCCTTCATATACTACTCTGTCAAGAAAGTACCGGGAATTTTCAATTAAAACAACATTTTTACATTTAATCGTCAAAATTTATTGGGTCGCCTTCAAAATAGACTCCATTTGCTCCAATACATCTATGCCAACGGCACTTCCAATTATCGAAACATTTTTTATAGGCGCTTTCCGGGATGGACTTTAGCTCTCGCGCCGAATTTTGTTCTATGGCTTCAATCGACTCAAAACGGGTGCCACGAAGGGGCAATTTTAGTTTTGGGAAGAGGAAAAAGTCGCAGGGAGCCAAATCCGGTGAAAACGGTGGTTGCTGAAGCACGTTTGTTGAGTTTTTGGCGAGAAAGTCAGTCACAATCGTAGCTCGGTGAGAAGGCGCGTTATCGTCATGCAAAATCCATGAGTTGTTCGCCCACAAATTTGGCCGCTTCTTACGGATACGCTCACGCAAACGTTTCATAACGCCTAGGTAATACTCCTTGTTTACCGTCTGACCCTCTGGAACGAATTCGTAGTGCACCACGCCACGGATATCGAAGAAAACAATGAGCATCACCTTCATTTTCGAGCGGCTTTGGCGTGGTTTTTTCGGTTTCAGCTCATTTTTTGCCACCCATTCCGATGATTGCTGGCTTGTTTGCATATCGTACTCGTAGACCCAGGTCTCATCACCAGTTTTAATGCGTTCCATGAATGTAGAATCGGAATTACAGCGATCCAGCATGTCTGAAGTAACCTGTTCGCGATGACGTTTTTGAAGAAAATTCAGGTCTTTCGGTACGAGTCGTGCGGCCACCTTTCTCATGCCCAAAATATCAATCAAAATCGTACGTGCGGACTCGTGCGATATCTTAAGATCATGTGCTATCTCTCTCAAGCTGGTACGACGGTTTTCCAGCACCCTTTCCTTAATTTTATCGCCGTTATCTTCGATCGAAGCCGTCGATGGGCGACCACTTCACGACCGTCCTTGAAGGCTCTGTACCACTGATATGCACGAGTTTTCGATAGAGCATTATCACCAAAGGCCTTTTGCAACATTTTCAATGCATCGGCACACGAAAATTCATTTGCAACACAAAACTTTAAACAAATTCTTTGCTCAACGTGATCACCCATAGTAAAAATCGGCACGCACTCTGACATCGACTGACTTAATCAGCTGTTGCAAACACACTAGTTGACAGATCCCGCTAAAGCTTGGTATAGTAATTAAGGACAGTGGTACCAACCTAGGAAAAAAAATTTTTACCTGGCTCATTGCCCCGCCAGATTTAAATCGATAATTCCCCGTACTTTCTTGACAGAATGTAAGTCGACGTGGCCACACTTGTAGTTGTTGACAGAAGAAATTTCATATCTGGACACATCAGTGAAGAGTACGTATCGCCATAGATCTTGTCAGTGTACCCTCTCTATTGTCCACTCTAATCTTTGACGCTTGTGTTTGCGAGTGAGTGAAATTCTTTTGAACAAGCGTCTTGATATTAGATTGATTTCCTAGAGACGTCGTCTGACTGCGCTTAGGGAAACTGATGTACTTGTGGTATCTCGAAGACGTTGACTTGCCATTCTTGAAGTGCTGAGAGGCTGTTTTTTCACCGAAGGAGTTGAAAACGGTCTTCTACTGGCGTTGTGGCCCGTCGTCTTCTACTTTTGAGTCTTTGATGAACAGTTCCAGTGGCAAAGTAACATGCCAGTAATTGTAACATCACACTTTGGCTAATATTGAAAAAAATGGTCACTTGCACTTGTTTTCGACCAGTCTGAAGCATATCAATGGCTCTATTGACATCGTCCTCGGATAAAACTTGTCTTGGCATAATAAATATTCGATATTTAATTGCGTAGAACCGTTCGATCTGATTGAAAACGAAATACAAATTGAAGAAACCTCAGTAAATTGTTTATTTATGACACACATGGACAAAAATAATGAATAAAACTTGATAAAAACATCAATATTCTTAAATTTTGACGAGCAGTTAATATACAATACGTTGTGCAGACAATCCAAGTTAAACTTAGCTAAAATGGCGGGAAATTTTAAATCCAGGAATTAGTCAAAGGAAACATTTCAGTTTTAAGCATCAGTCTCTTGGCTCATGGACAAAAAGAACCATTGATAGAAATCTCTCTTTTGCCATTAATATCTTCTTCTGACTACTTAGCTTCCTATATTTAATGAAATGAAGGTTTTCGCAAAAGGTTACACTTTGTTGATATATGGTTAATGATAAAAGTATAAAACCATATTATGGCATCGTTTATTTTCAGATAATCCATAAGATTTGGTAGTGACGGCAAATTTGGGGATGTCCGACAAATAATCTCCTCTCATGAATCTCACTCATATTATAATACACATAATAACAATTAAGTTATCGATCGTTGTTAGTTTCTGTAATTTTAGACATATAATAAGCGTATTGGTGATGAGTGATCAGGTGATACAGGGAACGATAAATCCTTATTTTATATAAACAATGTTCTTTCTCTATTCACTCTCTAACCATGTATTTACCAAAATGCATCTGTCATAGTAAAATTTTGTTTTATATGAGACTAAAACCAAAAAAAAATAAACACTTTCAACTACTCCTCACCACATCAGTTCTTCAACATGGCTATTTTTATTGCATTTAAATAGATTCAAAATGTACTGAGGATTACTACATATTAAAGTTTGGAAAAATTGTTCCATAAATTTTTAATTTGTTGTTAGCCTGTTTCAAAATATTCTAGATGCTAACACGATTTTTTTTCAGGTGGTCTACCCTACAAAGTTTATCCTGGTCATGACGGGGTTTTAACCGAAAAAAGAAAACAGAGACGCATAAGAACAACCTTCACCTCTGCCCAGTTGAAAGAACTCGAAAGAGCATTTCAAGAAACACACTATCCAGATATCTACACCAGGGAAGAGATAGCTATGAAAATCGATCTTACAGAAGCCAGGGTCCAAGTAAGTCCTAAAAAAATAAATATTATAGTTTTCAGTATATACATTGAATATTATCGTTGGAAATTGATTGTTTCTCACTAAAATTAATAATTAATATTTATATTTTCATACTTATTCCATTGTTTTTCTTACACTTGCAAACTAAGGTTATGTCTCAGAACATAGAAAAATAGCGTAATTTTAGAACACGGAAAGCAATCGACCTGTCATTTTGCTCCCTAGGTCTAATTCACAGAGAACACAAAATTGAACCCTGATTTACTCATTTCCCATATCACAAACGATCCCTCCGTGTCCAACAATTTTCAACGCACTCGAAGTCAAGTGTCTCGTAAACGAGTAACGTGCGAACGAATGTATCGATGCCCTCCGCTACAAAACAATTACACGATCCGATTACATCGCGGGCCCGTACAACAACATATCGAGTTACCCGTGCAACACGTGACCCATCATTTCGCCGAGGGCGCGATGATCTTTTTACCGTCGAGAACCATAGAAAACGTTTGTAGTTGGATGCGTTCGGGTGAGAGGGTGCGATTAGTGACTGCGTCCGATTAGGAAGCGATTAGACGCGCTTGTGGCGTCTGATGGGAATATTAGCGATTGCGATCCGATAAGGCGGGTTGAATGTGAGAAACACGATACGGTTGTTTGTAAATTTTATTGAAGGCAAGTGATGGGAGTGTCGCTGAAATGAGCATTTCGGAGTTAATGGGGTGCTCTCTTTCAGGTTTTATTTTGGAGGTTTGTGTTTCAGATTATCTGAATGACACTTATTTAGATGAATATATACGTCAAGAATGAAAAAATTATGTCTTATTTGTGGCTTCCAGTTCATAAATATTGAACTGCTTTTTATTTGGTAGTTGATCATAAATGAAACAAATTTTTAGAAATAACTATGTTTATTACCAACACATTTGCAATATTCACACATGAAAGTTTTTTGGTAGTGAAATATAGAAATTTTAAAAATTTCTTCAACTTCCAAGTTATGTTTTGAAATATTTAGATGTCCATAATTGAATTAAAAAAATTCGTGTCCAATGCCCAAAGTTTACTCCGAATCTATTTGCCGAAAATTTTTTAAATATCATACAGATTTATTTTGTTAACCTAAAAATTATAATTTTAATTTCAAAAATTTTTTATTCAAAATCTTTTAGAATTAAATTGAATAAATGTCTAAGAACCCACTGTGTCAATTTAGTAGACATATAGAATTAAACACTTATCACACATTACCAAAGTAAATTAAAGAATTCAAAGAAATATAAATCATCAATTAAATTTACTGAATAAATACTTGAAGGGGACAAAATTTTGTTTCGTTCCTTGTTTTATTAAAACCAAATTCCTTTCTAAAAATGCAAAACTTAATCTCGAAAACTTCTTCAGAAACAACTTGCTCCAAATAAGTTCCTTCAAAAAAATATCCTAAAACATGGAGTACATCTTCAAAAAGCAATTAAGAATTATTACAACGGAAACTCATCAGCTCTACTTCACATTTGAAAAAATAAAAATAATTAGTAAAATATATCTTACCATACCAACTGAAAGCAGAATTTGGAACAAACACTAGAATGAAGTGAACTTTTAAAAATCCTACCTATTTTCTGTTCGCCACAGATAGTAGACAATGTTTGCAAAGTATTTTATGGACGCCTTTAATGCCAAATGATAATATGCTATAAATAGGTTCGAATCCGCTGCGTCCATGGGGGTGTATTTGTGTACGTTAAGTGGAAGGTATGGCTAATGACCACAGCTGTCGATGCCATAAGTCACAACGAAAAAAAATCTAAACCAAAATATACAATAAAATAATAAAAAGAGGTTTTTTACTTGAAAGAAGGATTATTTAAAAATTTCAAGTATCATTCAGATTTATTCTGTTAACCTCCTACAAATTTGAATTTCAATTTAAAGATATTTTGTATTCAGAATCTTTTAGAATTAAATCAAATAAAAAAATACTCTGCAAACTTTGTGTGTAGTTTCTGTGTAGAACATAGAATACGTAGGATTTTTAAAAGTTCATTTTATTCTGGTGTTAGTTCAGATATTGCATTCAGTTGGTATGGTAAGATACATTTTGTTAATTATTTTTATTTTTTTAAATGTGAAGTAGGGCAGATGAGTTTCCGCTGTAATAATTTTAAATTCATTTTAGAAGATGTTCTGTAAGTTTTAGGAATTTTTTTCGAAGGAACTTATTTTGAGCAAGTTGTTTTTGAAAAAGTTCTTGAGGTTATGTTTTGCATTTTTGGGAAGGAATTCGATTTTAATAAAACAAGGAACTAGACGAAATGTTGTCCTTTTCAAGTATTTATTCAGTTGATTCAATTGATAATTTATATTTCTTTGAATTCTTTTATTTCCTTTGAACCTGTGTGATTAGTGCTTAATTCTATATGTCTACTTAATTGACACACAGTGTGCTCTAAGACATTCATTTTATTTAATTCTGAAAGATTTTGAATAGAAAATTTTTTGGAATTAAAATTAAAATTTGTAGGAGGTTAACAGAATTAATCTGTATGATATTTCAAATTTTTAAATAATCCTTCTATCAAGTGAAAAACCTCTTTTTATTATTTTATTAGACGGAAGTTAATGAAACTTGGTGGAAAAATGGTATGCTGTTCAGCAATAAAGAAGTGAAGAGTGTCCTATAAGGCATTTATTCAATTTGATTTTGAAAGTTGTTAAGGAATTTTATAAAATTAAAATTTGTAATAAGGTATTTCAGAATTTCTCTGTTTGGCATTTAAGATATTGAAAAATCTTCCATCAAGTAAAAACAAACCCTTTTTATCATTTAATTCGTTTAAAATCGAGAATTGAAAGACAAATGGCCGTGATATACCGTCTATTAAGAAGTGAAGAGTGTCCTATAAGGCATTTATTCAATTTGATTTTGAAAGTCTGTAAGGAATTTTATAAAATTAAAATTTGTAATGAGGTATTTCAGAATTTCTCTGTTTGGCATTTAAGATATTGAAAAATCTTCCATCAAGTAAAAACAAACCCTTTTTATTATTTAATTCGATTAAAATCGAGAATTGAAAGACAAATGGCCGTGATATACCAGGAGATTCTAACGGCTGACCCATTTCGTGGTCCGGATTTCACAGCCCTGTTTCATTGACATATGTCAAATAAAACCATGATTTGAAGCCTCATATGTTTAGTTGAAGGTTAGCAATTTAACAATATGGATCGTTTATCTACTGCTGAACGTGTGAAAACTTACTACAAAACCAATGATATTAAATAAGGTTATTCTGAATAACATATTCAAAATGTAAACCTACCTAATGATGCGAAACAATTGTTGTATTAAATAACAATAAAAATTTGTGGAAATCGGGATGACCTTATTTAATATGGATTTTCATCAAGCGAAGACTTATTCAATTAAATTAAATACAAAACCGTCAATTCTCATCGCTTTAGCCGAATGGAATTGGAAGACATGGGGTTCCAGCAAAATGGTGCAATAAACCACACGACTCGTTTTAGCTTCATTGCAAGAAAAATTCCCAGGACGTGTAATTTCCCGTTTCGGCGATGTGAATTGGCCGCCAAGATCTTGTGATTTACCGCCTTTGAATTTTTTTGTTGGGTTATGCAAAGGATCGTGTTTATGCCGATAATCCTCACACTATTGACGATCTGAAAACCAACATCCGTCAAGTTATTGGTGAGATATTCCCCGAAATGTGCCGGGGAGTCATCAAAAATTAACCTCACCAGGATCGAGTCCTGTAAGAGATCACGCAGGACATTTGAATGATGTTGTATTCCACACTCCAAGCATTACATTGAAATGAAAATTTAATCGATATTCTAAATGAAAGAGTGTTTTATTTACGTTTCCTTTTGGAAGCACAAAATGGATAACCCTGTATAAAGTAATTTCGCAACATGACAATGCATTCCTGCATGTTGCTGTGATCTAGACATATTTGTAGTTCAAAATAGAAAATAAAATTGAAAAATAATAATATAAAAAAGTGTTAAAATAGTAAATACAACTTCAACATTGGTGTTCTCGATTTCCGCTGACTAGTTTCCATCAATGGTACTCGGCCCGGCTGACTTTCCGAATGAAAGAAAAAAGGAATCGATCCATGAATCCTTTAGAAATTCATTCTTTTATTAACCTTACAGTTGCCCGAAAGATAAGATAATCATGGACAATAACTTGAATTATAAATATTAAATCTCGTAACAGGGCAAATTCAGAAACAAAGATGCACTTCACATGCTCTCCAAAACTCAATAATCGGTTCGTTTCGAACAGTTTTCACTGACAATACTACAGTCGATAACGTAATCACCCCATTTCATTGCATTCAGTTTTGGAACTTGACCAAGCTGATGTAGTTATAACAATAACACCCCATAAAAGTAACATAAAACGCCGTACGCTACAGCGATTTTATCGCGATGAGGCAAAAAGCCGAGAGTGTCTGAAAACGCTTCGTCTGATATTAATGTCATTAGGCTTAATTCATTCTTGCTGGTACAGGCGTACACACCTGAGTTCTTCTTGAGCACAGGGTAGGATGAGGATTATCTTAGATCAAGTGAAATAGTATTACATCATTTCATTAAAATAATTCATGACACAACGTGTGAAAAGGTAATCTTCATTGCACATCCTTCGAAGAAGAAGAAAAATCGATGTTTGACCGATAATGGCAGCCAAAAGAGCTATTTTCGGCCTTTTTTGAGTGATTTAATATTATCACATAGTAAAGTATTCTAACGAATAATGTTACTGTTAAGGATTTCACATCTTTATTTGAAAAATAACAATTGCGGCTTCTCCACATATTTTAGACTTAATATTCAATGCGTTCCCAACTTATTCTCTTCTTATGATGGGTTCTGTAAATAATTCTGATTGAGTTCTCTAGGAATTTCTGATTCCTACAGATTCCAAGATGAGGAATTCTTGCGCAATCCTTCCACAGTACCCATCCTTCTTTCCAAACATTTCCAACTTTCACATTCTGCAAATCTAAAACAGTTTCCAGATAAATAACTTACACTCAAATTTGAATTCTGTACAGTAGTTCAGTGATAATTTTCGGTAGAAACAAAATATGGATTTGAAATTTTCAGGGTGGATTTTAAACCAAAGAGGACAATCAGTTTTGGATCTGAAAAAAATATCACAGTTCTTCCTTACAAACCATGTTTATCGATAAAATAACGTGTCAAAATTCTATTTCAACTAACCAAAAAAAATATGAAAAATAGCTGAACGAAGTTCAATAATAAAAGATAATTCAGTTGAACAGTGAAAATCTGGAATAACCCTACATCAAATATACGCCATCAATAAAATTGAAAGAATCTAGAAAAACACGGACGTGAAGTGAGAAGCATTAACGCGCTTGTTAAACAGTCGTTTCCCCTGAAAAATTGAAATAGTTTCTTGAAAAAGCTACAAATGGTAAATAAAAAAATTTGTATTAGCCTTTAAGTCCGTCATTTTACATCTAAATGCTGAATTTAAGAGCGAACATGGGACTATGATTTCTTTAGCGCTCAACGCTGCTCTGCTCACAAAGTTTTTGTATTGAGTCTTTTAATCATAAAATCCTTATCAAATTTTCCAGGAATGTGTTCTTTATTTATTTTATTTTCTATTTATTATCCCGATACTCCTAAAGCTTCTGGAAAGATCATTCACAAGCTTTTTCAACCTGTGTGAGTTAGGAGCTTAGTTGTGTTCTGGGTAGGCTTTGTTACTGCGATCTTGCGCCACTTTAGGTCACAGCACTGTGAAATGGTGACAGACACCGTACCAACTAGAAAATTTCTTTTCCACCTGAACAAAATTTGAACTCGTGACCTTCCGGTTACGACCCCCAAGTTCTACGACTGAGCTGTCGGCACACATTCGTTTTCCTCCTAAAACCCAAATTGCAGATCAATCGGATTCGTAGTTTGGTAAGAAAATATTAATGAAAACATGAAAAAATTCAAATGTGAATAATTGCGAAACCATTATATTGACTCAACGGAGATATTCAGGTTTCAAATATCGGGTGTTTCTTTTAGAGTGATAGAACTTTAAATATAAAACATATTTGAATTAAGATTGAAGCCACACTTCTTTTATTTAAAAGATAATTTTATGACATTTATGTTTTAAAAATAATTTCCGGTATATGTCTACCACGACTAGCTCTGAGGAACTGCATTCGAACAGACCAATTTTGGACCACTTTTTCGAGTAATTCAGGCCTTATTTCATCAATAATACGAGTTATGTTGGCTTCCAAAGCGTCTATTGTTTCTGGTTTATCAGCATAAACCAATGACTCGACATAACTCCAAAGAAAATAATCCAGTGTCGCATGATCTTGGAGGCCAATTAATTAGAATATTTCTCGAAATAATGTTATCGCCAAATCCTTCTTTCAATAAATCAATTTTCAATTTTCAGCATGAGGTATAGCACCAACTTCTGGGTCGATACCATTAAAATTTTGAAACAAATAATCATTGATCATCTATCTGTAACGAGCACCATTCACTCTAACATTAGCTTCAGCATCGTTTTTAAAGAAACAAGAACCGATGATGCCTCCAGCGTGTAAAGCACATCATACAGTGCATTTTTCAGGATGCAATGGAATCTGCAGAACTTCTTGAGGATTGTTTTCACTCCATATACGGCAATTCTGCTTCTTTACACAGCCGTTCAACCAGAAATGAGCTTCATCACTAAACACAATTTTACAATAAAAAAGTGGATCTTTTCAAGCTGTTCCAGGACCCAATCAGCAAACAAACGACGCTTATTATGTTCAAGTTGTTGTGAACCTCGATGAATAGACAAATCTGGATCGTCATTAACACTATGACCTACAGCAGCGATATTTTCTTCTGTACGTACAGTTATTTGTCTGGTTATTGTTGTTGCATCGAGTAGAGAAAATGTTGTCCGAAATCTATCGATATTCGACGAAGAAGCTACTCTGATGGACGATTATTTAAACTGTAAATTTCACGATGTGCTCTATAAGTTTGGCGAATAGAGCACTGATTTTGAAACTAAATTTCAACAATTTGTAAACGTTGTTGCGGCGTGAGTCTTTCCATAATAATTTGTCAATTTGAACAGAAATGTCAAAACAACATGGTTTCCACCTTCTGTCAAATCACAGTTATCCTTATCGAAAGTTCTATCACTCTAAAAAAGCGAAACTATTAAACAGATTTTGCCCAGTAGCAAACTTAACCGAGATATTCCGATCGCTAACATTCCCTGAAAGTTTCAAGGTTCTAGATCTTCTCGTTCGAAAGTTAGCGTAGTTAAAGACTGGCCGCCTGTACAAATTAATTTTGATCTCGAATTCTTCATTAGTGAGTAAAATCTAGGGTCATTTTTGGCTCGTAATTCAAAAGTTACAGACATTTGAACGAAACGATAGCACGCTAGAACATGTACGCAAAATTGAGATTTCAAACTTCTATTTCGTTGACAAAAGTAAACAATAGTCTTTCAAGATTGAACCTTAATATTGTTTTTAAACAACAAATAAAATATCATCTTTATTATTCAGTATAAAAGACCCAACCCTAAAGATTCATAAATCGGGAGGGAGTTCATGAGTTCCCATGTTCAACTTGCAATAGCGAATGCATAGGACAGAGGACCTTCATTCAAGACAAGATTCACCGAACATAAAATAAATATCAAACTCCCCCTTTGCAACGAACTGCATAGGAAATGGACACCACTTTCTTACAATAGTTAATCTAAACATTCAGCTTGTAGAATTGACTATTTGTAGTCTAATTGAAACAAGTTTTAAGAAATTATTTATGTTTTACTATCAAACAAAATTTTAAATATTAACATTCTCTTGTGTTTAGATTCAAATTTAGAAGGATTCCACCTACTTAAACTACCTAACCCTTGACTGTACGCGTAAAATATTTAGATTGTCTATAGTCCTTTTTATATAATGTATTGCAAACGTGAAAGTTCGCCTATTTTTGCTAACATTCATTTTATGTCCGTTGAATTTTGTTTTGAATGAATGTTTGAGCTATGTATAATATTTACTATTGCAGGTTGAACGTGTTAACTCGAAAATTCCCGATTTATATATGCCGCCACAAAAATGTCTGAACATTTGAATTTTTTTGGTAGTAAAACATAGTTTATTCTAAAATCTTGGTTTAATCATGATCAATTATCAAGTTATAAGGGCTAAAACAGTTCAACATTTGAAGTCTTTTGGAATTTCCAAATTAATTTTCATTTAGATTAGATTAGTTGTTGTGGTTCTTTAGCTCAGTGACAGCGACCAATAAGGTATTTTGTGCATTAGTATACTACTTAGTTTTCCCAAGAAGGTTATCTCTCATATCGGTTGGCTTGGAGTCTTGCTATGCAGTAGAGTAAGTCTGGTTAGCACCAGCGCTTTGCATTGGAGGAGTGGTTTCTATTACCGATTCACATCAGTGACGCAGCCAGGATTTTGGTCTTATCTAATAAATTCTCAATATCGAATTCAATCTCCCAGTTCCCATTGTAATCCTTAAATAGGCAGACTTGGACACATCTCGAATTACCCAGAATTGCGATTTGAAGCGTTGTTATAGGTTATCTCAGAAGCAATGATTCTCTATACTGGGGACCATATATGAATATGCCTGCTTCTTGGTCCCTTAGAGACTCATCAGTATATCAGATGAGATGGTTTGGCGGTTACCTATGATAATTGTATAGTGGGCATCAAAGTCATACTTAACTGGCATAGAATTTCTCGGAAACGAAAGAATTTCAACTCTTAGTGGTTCCAAAATCTTCATATTTCCCCCTCTATGCTCTATATGTTCCATTTTAAGGGCTCTCATCAGACCACTTTTTTCACTTATGTTTGCAACGGGGTAAAATCCAATAAAACTTCTATTACTTCTGTGAGAGTTGTACACGCAGCTTCTGTGCTGTCTAAACATGCAAATTTTTGCTTTTACAGTCTCTGCAAACTTGTTCTCTCCCCAATGTTCATCCACCAGACTAGAGGGGTATACGTAATGATGTGTCTTACTACCATAATATATGTCTAATAGATTATTCTAGGTTTCAGACCAAGTCTTGCCAAACAGTTTCGGGTATATCCAAAACGCCGCTGTAGATTTGACAATAATTTTATCTATGTGCGACTGTTCCCTACTTGGAGGTTCCACTGAAAAGCCTTATACTTTTCTATCGTGATCATCTAGTGGCGAGAGAATAGGACATTACGTGGTGTAGATAACCCAAGTTACATTTGAACAAGAACCAGGAAACAGTGACGGGAAGTTCAGAATGCAAGGTCAAGTAAAAATACAATATTTGGTTGAGGAATGCAGGGTCCGCATCTGACTATGTATGAGAGCGAAGTTGGGCTTTAGGGAAAAAAGAGACAGGAGGAAAAACCTTGACCTCTCTGCGGCTCCCATACATTCTTCAACCCTGTCCTTCCATTTATTCATAAAATTAAGGTTCCAGAGATCGACAACCTTTTCTAATATTCTAAAATATAGTATGTAAGCAAAGGTAAATTTAATGAAAGCACAGATAACATGGCTATAGAAACCTGTAACAAAGATCTTCGAGGTAGTTTAACAATGACCCTTTGATCAGGAATTCCCCATTCACACACCTACTATCTATTTAGATTATTATAATCTGGACGCATAATATCGTTGTTCAAGAAATTCCTGTTGCGACATTCTGAAGACATAGAGGTTGTGGTGTCAGTTATTCAACTACCTATTCAGTATGATATTTATATATCATAATAATATAGTTGTTCAGAAATACCTTGTTACGGTATTCTGAAGACACAGAGGTATGTTGTGTCAATATCTAATTGTGGATCCACATTTCATTAACTCCAAATACTCTGAATTATTGAACAAAGTACCATTGTTAACCATCTCTAGACCAAACGAATGAAATGAAGATAAAGACGCTTACATGTATGAAATATGTTGAATGTCAATTCAGATTAAGGTAAACAGGTCGCCCCTAGCTGAAGCATCAAAACAGTGAAATCCACCAATCAATAAAGAATACATGATACAAATAACACTTATAATTACCTTAGGTAATTCAATACAATACAATAACTTTACATGTGCGAACATCTTAGTCGACTTCCCTTTGTGTCTATCCTTAACTTTTAATGAACAGTGGACAATGGCGTTCTATTTCTAACAAAGGAAAACTGGATGCTCTTAAGCTGGCGTTCAATCTCCGGCAACAACTACGAGAACAGACGCTCCTCCCTGTGGTTATGTTTACACACGCGCACAAGTCTATGAAGCGACCATAGACTTTTACTCTTGGTATGGACAGTGACAAGTAGGTATACAATTCCCTAGGTGGTTCTTCCCGCCTAATTTCCCTTACTGAAATATGTGGATCTCTTCATAATATGATCTGAAAATGATGAATGGACCATACGGATTTAGGTGAATCCATAATATTCAACATAATCGAATAATATCTGTTAACCAGCCCTCTCTACTGTGCAGACATTTTGTACCTGAACTGGCATAAATATTGTACATGTAATATGTATCTGTTGTTTTCATTTATCTGAAAATTAAGTAGCACTTGAAAACTTCAGTCACAGAAAATTAGTTTTTTGGTAGTAAAACCTAGTGATATCTAAATACTTGTTTGAATAACTAGCAAACCGTTTAAATTTTCGGAGGTTCAACAGGATCTACATAGATGAACGCGGTTCGAGCGAAACCAGTCCTGCCAAACCGCGATAAATATTTTATGGAAGTTACGCAGGCGCGGTTGTCGCTCGTTGGCGGCGACAATTTGTTGAATGTAACGTGCGGCCTCGGTTTCCCGTACGCCGCCACGTGAAAAATGACTGATGAAAAATTACTTGAATTATTGGGGCCGCGCATAGTGGAACCCCGCAATCATTAATTTGCACGTCGAAAACGCGATAACGTAGACGCTCTGGTGTTTTATATACAGTCAGTCATTTTCGGCGAGAAGTGAAGATTGGCACCTGCAACACTTGAGATAATATAGACAGGGGTGGATGGCATGTTAGTACTATAAAAATGTTTTCAAACTTTCCTGTCACAATTTTTTCATTTCTATCAAACATACATGCTAAAGCTCAAAACTAATTTCAAGGAAACCGTCTTATAGAAATCTGAAATATTTTCGGAAGCCAAACTCAATCTAAAAACGTAGCTGAGACGCAATATGTCACTGAAAATGAAGCAAGAAATTAGTGACGAATAGAACGAGCCTTTAACTCGCCCCTTGCTTCATTCACTTTGGCAGATAAATTTTAAAAGAGATAAATATGTAAGTTGCACACCACGAACGTTTTATGATCAAGTTCGTCTTCACAAAACACCTAGAGTAAACTTTAAACTTTAATTCCAGAGTACAGCTTATACAAATTCGAGAAAATCACTGACGAGAAGTCAGACCATTTAGGCTTAAACCTAACCTGAAAATCTCAAGTCTCAACCTCCTTTCGTTCAAAAGTTTTCGGACGGCGAGGCCGGACAGAATTTCTTTTGACCTCGGATTCTTAATCAATGAATCCATCCTAGTCGTTTGAGATCATTTTAGACTTAACATTCGAAAATTACAGGCACTTAGGCAACAGAGCAGCTCGCTTTTTCTCAGAACGAGCGCGTTCTATTTGGAGCACCAATTGGGTGACATAGATTTCGTTTTTCTTGGGCGGTCAAACGCAAAAATTATGCTAACATTCTGTCAAGAAAGTACCGGGAATTATCGATTTAAATCTGGCTGGGCAATGAGGCAGGTAAAAATTTTTTTTCCTAGGTTGGTACCACTGTCCTTAATTACTATGCCAAGCTTGAGCGGGATCTGTCAACTAGTGTGTTTCCAACAGCTGATTGAGTCAGTCGATGTCATAGTGCGTGCCGATTTTTACTATGGGTGATTACTATGGGACGATAACGCGCCTTCTCACAGATCTACGATTGTGACTGACTTTCTCGCCAAAAACTCAACAAATGTGCTTCAGCAACCACTGTATTCGCCGGATTTGGCTCCCTGCGACTTTTTCCTCTTCCCAAAACTAAAATTGCCCCTTCGTGGCACCCGTTTTGAGTCGATTGAAGCCATAAAACAAAATTCGGCGCGAGAGCTAAAGTCCATCCCGGAAAGCGCATATAAAAAATGTTTCGATAATTGGAAGTGCCGTTGGCATAGATGTATTGGAGCAAATGGAGCCTATTTTGAAGGCGACCCAATAAATTTTGACGATTAAATGTAAAAATGTTGTTTTAATTGAAAATTCTAGGTACTTTCTTGACAGAGTAGTATATCAATCAAACCTACAACTGTCTAGGATCGAAGAAAAAGTTTTCTAAAACTTCCACAATTGACTCAGATGGAACCAGCTATCAATGAAGAACATTATTGATATAACCATCAAATTACTACATGATACAATGGACCCAGCCTTGAAAACAAGAAGAAATATCCATCAACCATTTCTACAGTATCGACAGTAATAAAGATATCTACATGACAGAAGGCTTACTTTACCAACTTTCATTCGGTTGCTAGGTACAAGATTTTTCCATCCTTTAACGTTTCTTGGAAGTGTATATCCTATATTCCACATTTACGTTATGATCAATACCGAAAACGGCAATTAACCAAATTTGAGAATTTCTCACCTTCTAACTTTTGAGATGTCAAAGTCAGTTTGTTTAAATAATTTTGCAGGTTGTTTATATTTCTACTACTTGTTCAACTTTCGTCACAACTACTCCTGCACTACTCATTCAACTTTCACTACAAATACTCGTTCAGTATTCCTACTCTAGTACTTGTTTACTTATAATAATTAACACTCTGTATCTTTAAAAATAGAGATATTTTTGTCTAGAACGATCATTTGTCGACTTGTATTTCCGAGTTTGTATACAATTATTTCGTTTTTTGTTAACTCACGTTGCGAAACAAGAAAACATTGTATATATTTGATTGATTTGGTCTTTACTTGGTGGAAACTCATTTTAATTGAAAAATATATAGGAGACAGTATTTTATTTCCACAAAAATATTTGTACTACAACAATTGTTTCACCACGATGTCGTTTCTTCATATATTTACATTGTACTGGCTGATGGTGTTAATGTAACCGAGTTTAAATACATTGTTAGGTACGTGACTGAATAATGGAAGAACAAGTCATAATTACTCAAGGTTTTTATTGGAGTTTACCTCCAAAAATGCCATCAAGGAAAGATATTGAGTAATGGAGGCTTATCGATATCTGTTTGTTCGTTCAAAAAGATTTTACGGACATTGCACCTATTGATTTCAAGAAATTCTAAAATTGTTTATCTAGAACTTTTGCTTTCAACGTGGATAATTCATAATTATTGTTGAAATTATGTCTCAATTCCTTGAGATGATTAGCATATGTCGAATGTACAGAATCGAATATATAACTCCTTTGTTGGTTTTGGACTCGTTTCTTGAATGATCTACATGTCTGGCCAATGTATACCAAAAGGCAATCTCTGCAAGTCAACTTGTAGACTCCGGATTTAAAATAAAATAGAAAGGCCTTTTACTTGATAGAAGAAATATAACAAAATTTGAATATCAAAACAAATTAAAATATGTTTATCTTCTACAATTTTAATTTCAAAAAACTTTTAGAATTAAATTAATGTCTAAAACAAGCACCGCTTACATTAAATAGACGTATATAATCAAAACTCAATATATAATGTCAAATGGAATAAATAAACCAACAGATATACGAAAGTCATTAAAATTAATAAATAAATATTTAAAGGAGACAAAATTTTGTTTCTGGTCTTACCTTCAAGAACACCAATTGCCTTTTAAAAACATGAACACACTTAAAGGACTTCTCAAAGAATATAATTTATTTGTAATATTTAATATATTTAAATATTCGAATAAGTTAATCCAGAAATCTCTCAAAACATTCACTATATCTTCAAAAAACAAATATAATTCTAAGCAATCCCTTCTTCGGTCCTAAATAATATTCCAAATATCAAAATCAAAAAACTAACCTATATCAACAACGCACCACGTGTAAAGAAATGAATGTTTCGAAAACACGGATCAACTTTATAATTCAAGATTGATCTATGTTCTAACAAAATCAAAGAACAGTGTGAGTTATTTTTAAGGCTTATTTAAATTCATTGACATTCCATAATGAGATTTATTAAAGCCAAAATATAATTATATATTATATATAAAATAAAATAGAAAGGCCTTTTACTTGATAGAAGAAATATAACAAAATTTGAATATCAAAACAAATTAAAATATGTTTATCTTCTACAATTTTAATTTCAAAAATTTTTTTATCCAAAAAGTTTGTTTTAGACATTAATTTAATTCTAAAAGTTTTTTGAATAAAAAATTTTTCTAAATTAAAATTGTATAAGATAAACATATTTTAATTTGTTTTGATATTCAAATTTTGTTATATTTCTTCTATCAAGTAAAAGGCCTTTCTATTTTATTTTATATATAATATATAATTATATTTTGACATTATATATTGAGTTTTGATTATATACGTCTATTAAATGTAAGCGGTGCTTGTTTTAGACATTAATTTAATTCTAAAAGTTTTTTGAATGAAAAAGTTTTTGAAATTAAAATTGTAGAAGATAAACATATTTTAATTTGTTTTGATATTCAAACTCCAGATTTATTTTCTTTATTTGTTCGATCTTTATTGTTTTTTGAGTAGGTACTACTAGGTCTTAAAAGCCGCGTTATAATTGAAAAGATTTTTGAAAGATTTAGCAATATTTTCAGATAATCCATTAACATAAGATAATGGTTAATTCTGTATGTTATCCTCTTTTATGATTGGGTACACTAGATTTAATGCCATTTACTTTTGTTTATTGGATACCATTTTATCTGAAAGAATGGGTTTCTTACCGTTGTTTGACGCTATTTGTTTGATAATATTTAATTCTCTCAAAAAGTTATCTGAATTCAAAGGAACATTCAATAATCTATGAATAAAACTATTATATGCTGACATCTTTTGGTTGGTGGAGTGATTTGAAGTTTTATGTATTGTGATGTCTACTCTTAATATATCTGGAATTGAATTTTAAAAAATATGATAATGCCATTATGCTGGAATACGGAAGAGGAAATTTTCTTAGATTCAAAGGCTTCTCTTTTGTTGTGGATTCTTCTCAGTTTCGTTCTCTAATTGGTATTCATCTACAGGTCACGATAAAATTTTAATATGTGTAACTTTATCAATTGAAAACTTCAACGCGATAATTCTTCAGAAACCTACTCAACAGATGCTGTCGACCATCCATCTCCCTGCAAATCACATTTTCGTCCGGTCCATTTCATCCTTTACTTCCCTAACCAAACAGGCTCCTGCTTAGTATTTAATGACAGATGCGCCCATAGAGCAAGAAAGGGTGACAGTTCCGCCCCGCGGTCACATTGTAACGACGCGATGAATAATACTGTGTACACCGTGGCGTATCGTCATCCCCTCATCCCGAGTTAACGGGTCAAGTGGAACGCGGAAAACCCGTCGATGGTTTTTGATTGTCGAACGATGATGGATCAGTTTTCGATTGAAAAACGCGGATCGTACGCTTCCCGGTTCATTGTTCTTCAATGAATCGGACCTGATGAAATGACAGTGCGAATGTTCGATGAACACCCGGTTGAAATGAGACCACAGATCCGCGAATTTCTGTGATATCAATTGGAATAGAATTGATGATTGAAGATAATTTCAGTAATTTTTTATAGAGATGCAATGATTTATATATAGGTGTCCCTAAATTGAAAGTATAAACGAAGAGGAGAGATTCATGAATAATTTTATAAAAAAAAGTCTCAGTAACATGGAACCGCAAACGTTTCGTTTTCGAGATACGGGGTGTTAAAGTTTGAATTTTTTCAGGTTCTTTTCTTATAGTATGTGGTGTTTTTCTAGAGCGATAGAACTTTAAATTGAAATAAAACACATTTAAATTAAGTTTATTTTCTATTTGTTTTTATTTGAAAGATAATTTTATGACATTTTTGTTTTGAAAATAATTTCCGGCATATGTTCACCACGATTAGCTCTGAGGAACCGCATTCGACTAGACCAATTTTGGACCACTTTTTCGAGTAATTCAGGCCTAATTTGATCAATAACACGAGTTATGTTGGCTTCCAAAGCGTCTATTGTTTCTAGTTTATCAACATCAACCAATGACTTAACATAACCCCAAAGAAAATAATCCAGTGGAGTGATGTCGCATGATCTTGGAGGCCAGTTAATTGGTCTATTTCTCGAAATAATGTTATCGCCAAATCTTTCCTTCAATAAATCAACTGTTACGGTAGCAGCATGAGATGTAGCACCATCTTGTTGGAACCAAAACACTTCTGGGTCGTTACCATTCAAATTTTGGGACAAATAATCATTGATCAACGATCTTTAACGAGCACCATTCACTGTAACATTAGCTCCAGCATCGTTTTTAAAGAAATATGGACCGATGATGCCTCCAGCGTGTAAAACACACCATCCAGTGCATTTTTTAGGATGCAATGGAACCTGCAGAATTTTTTGAGGATTGTTTTCACTCCAACAAATCTGGATCATCATTAACACTATGACTTACAGCAGCGATATTTTCTTCTGTACGTACAGTTCTCTGTCTTGTTGTGATTGTTGCATCGAGTAGAGAAAATGTTGTCCGAAATCTATCGATAATTCGACGAATAACCTGCTCTGATGGACGATTATGTAAACCATAAATTTCACGAAGTGCTTCATAAGTTTAGCGAATAGAACACTGATTTCGTAAATAAATTCCAACAATTTGTAAACGTTTTTGCGGCGTCAGTCTTTCCGTGATAATTTTTCAATGCTTACTGAACACAAATGTCAAAACAATATGGCTTCTACCTTCTGTCAAATCACAGTTATCCCTATCGAAAATTCTATCACTCTAAAAAAACACCCGATATCTGCATTTCAAAAGATATTAATTTGAAATTTGGCATAGTTATTACAATTTAGAGTTTATACGATGTGACATGCCAATATTGATTGCAAATCTACAGGCTGATATTTTTTTTGGAACACTGTCCTCTGTTTTACTCCAGAACTTTTTTTGGTGCGCCTTAATTGTAATATCTATGCCAACTTTCAGTTGAATATCTTGTGAAATGCAGATACTAAGAGAAAAAAATTTAAACTTTAATACCCTGTATCTCGAAAATGAAACGTTTGCGGTCCCATATTTATGAGAATTTTTTTCTTAAAATTATGCAAGGAATCTTCCTCTTTGTTTATACCTTCAATCAGGATCACCCGGTATAGGTATCTTCTATCGAATTATGTGAAAAAGTTATCTGCTTCCACTTAAAATTTTCTCTCTGTCATTAGTCTGTGTTAAGATGTCTTAAATTCGGATATAGAAGTACCCGAGAAATAATGTACAAAATAAAATCGTATTTTATAGTTGCAACATTGTTTTTATGTGTCAACTGTAACTTTTTAGGTTGAATCCAATCTTCTGTCATCTGTTAAGATCCCTCAGAAGCTTATTCAGCTTGTGCGAGTTAGGAGTTCAGTCGTGTTGTGGTTAAGCTTTGTTACTGCGACCTTACACCACTTTAGGTCACAGCACTATTAATCTTCGACTCAACAGTGAAATGGTGGCAAAACCCGTCCAACTATAAAATTTCTTTCCTACTTGAACAAGGATTTGAACTCGGTATATTTCCCAGCTCTATGCTCTAACTAATAAGCTATCTACAAACATTTATAAAATATATTTATTAGATCAATATAAAATTATTACTCATTTAGAAAAATATTTGTTCATTTTATGACATTGTATACGTACATGTATTTACATGAAAACTTATCCATTGAAAATTTGTGCAAAAAACCCAAGAAAAAAAAGAAAGTATGAAATACTCAATTCGAAATATAGCACGTATTTCATGGTTGATGCCAATATGCAGATAGTCCTAATATTTCAAATAAAACATAACAACAAGATTAGAATCTCACCAATTCGAAAACGTTCTGAACAAAAACCGACCACAATTGGCTATAAGCACCTGTGGCGCACTTGGCAGTAACTACTAAATTAAACCATCAAATTTAATTTTAAGATCTACAACAGATGTGTTAAAAGTCGAAGGAGCATTTGAATTCTTCCTTTAAACAGTCTTTAAAAAAATTTAAAAACTTTCCTATAATCTTTAAATGATCTCAATAATAACAAACTGAAGAAAAAGCGGCTCTGAATACGTCTATACACTTATATAAATAATCAAATGATTTTTGTACCACGATAAGTTTACTGTATTTTGCTTATTGTTCCAATATTCAGAAAAAACCAACAAGGGCAAATTCCGTGTTGGCCTTGATAGAAATCCATCGAGCAATTCAGTTTAAATGATACATATATATGATGATTTCTATTTATTATTGTGAGTTGCTTACATGACGCGTTTCGTTTACATAGTAACTTCTTCAAATGCTTATAAACAACTACAACTAATAAATAGAAATCAACATATATATGTGTATCATTTAAACTGAAGAGCAAATTTATTAATCGCAATGATTAATTACGATAAGTTTGGTGGACTGTATCTAATATAGTGTGGCGGAGATTCAAACTTCAGAAAGCACCTTGTATGTAGTTTTTTCCAGTTTATCTGGATAATAATGCAATATCTTAGGCCAGATGCGGCAAAGGTGAATATCAAAGGGATAATGTAATAATTTGGCCGAAGCTACAAGCGAGAAAGGATAGATTATCAATGTAATAATGCAATCTCTTGGATCGAAATGCCACAAGTGGCAAGGATGACTATCACAGGGATGATGCAATAATTAAGCCGATGCCACAAGTGACAAAAGGTGACAATCAGGATAATAATACAATATCTAGGACCGAAAGGCCATAAGGAAGAAGGTTGATTATCACTGAAGTAATAATGCAATATCTTTGACCGAAAGGTCACAAGCGATAAATGTCAGGACTTCAATCGACGAAGCTCAAGATCTCATTGCTATTAGTTCAATCTTGAAATAAAACCAAAATTTTGTTTGTATCTCAAATATTGCACATTTTATTCATACTTAAAAATGTAACATAGCTTTTGGGAAACCCATTATTTTTTCAGTTTTGCTTCGGTTCAGTATTTTTATAATTATTATCGGATTACCTTTCGAAATGACATACCCCGCTGAATTTCCCATCCCCGTTTAGAAACTCGATTTTTCGCATCATTTATGAACGAAACGTCGGACTAGCCCGCCGCGCTATTGACACGCAGACGTTTTTTTCCCTCCGTAAGGGAAAAAACAGAATCCTCGAACCGCGGCCGACGGCCGCATATCGGATTAAAGCAAAGGCTCGGTTTTACCGGGACAATTAGATAAATGCACATTCGAGTTCCTGGACGTCGGTGGCGTCGCGGCGATGCGGGACGCCAGGCCGTGCGGGCTGGCTGGAAATCTAGTGATCCTGGTCTCTAATTCGATTATGATGGGATGTGCAGATAGAAAATGCAAAAGGCAGAGAGCATCAGGCAATTCCGACGATGCGGTCGAAGGGATTGGAGGGTAGAGGGTGCATTTGAGGTTTTCAGGGACGGCGTAGGGACAATATGCATTTTGGTGTATTACTTCTGGAAAATTATTCTGTAAATTAATCGTCACTTGTTCGAAAACGTTTGATTTACCATGGTGTTCTCGGGTTCGATTTCGTTTCGATCTATTCATATACAGGATGGCTATTGAGACGTAGGCCAAGAACAGATTATTTGGAACAAAATATAACGATTAGACCAAACATGCCTTAATAAAATACTGCTGTGGATACGAGGCTCTAAATTTGAATTTTTTTTTCGTTTTCTGCTGACAATCTCATAGTTTATTTCTCAATGGTCATCAAATTATGCACAGAGGCATAAATTTAGACGAAGAATATCATTTTATGTATTACTTCACTTTTTGTTATAGGCTGTGCCACGTGAATCATTGCTGATGATAAAATAAAGTGGTAGCTTTTTTTGACCAAACTCTATAGTGATCTTCATTAGAAAATTGATGGAAAAATCATATTTACGTAATATTGGTACTCTTGTTTAAACACGATAATTTCACTTATTTTCAAGAAAAACGTAATTGAAAAGTTTTAAATGTTATTTCATTCATGAAAAGTATGCTTTGGACTGTCATGAAAATGTTGCTGATAAATATCATTTCTTCTCAGTGAACTATTTTTGCAGTGAGATTATAGTTTATTGTTGCATTTTTAAAGGTTTTTGCGATTGAAATGCCCCTTCACAATCATTTCAGGATTAAAAAATAGACGACATGATTTGTGTATTTGATCAATAAAACTTTTGCGGTTGCTCTGCAGCTAGAACGTATGAATTTTTATATCCAGACGGAAGGCAATCAAATCAAATCACTTTGCCAAATTTATTTCATCTTTTGTGTCATTTCGTAGTGAAAATCTGGGTTGTCATCCGAAATATATAACACCTAATGAGGAAGATGAAATTTTGGTTCGGGTAGATGAAAATCCTCAAGTGAGCTTACGTTAATTAGCAGCAGCAACAGGAGTAAGTCAATCGCCAATTATTAGAATTCTAAAAAAGAAAAGCTTCGATCTTTTCATTTCACTCCTATTCAAACTTTGTTTCCAAGGAACTGCCACGATGGTTACAGTTCTGCCAACGTATTCTCAATAAGCATTGTGATGACCGAAATCTTATTGAGATTATTATGTTCACCCATGAAGCGACTTTCACCAGATGTAGGGTATTTAATTGCAGAAAGAGTCATTACTGGGAAGAAACAATTCACATGCTGTTAAAGAAAGACATTTTGAACATGAGTTCGAATTGGATATTTCGTGTTGCATTATAGACGACCAACTGCTCGAGCCGAATGGTTCTCCCCCAAATTTAAATGGAGATTCTTATTTATTTTTCTGCAAAATACTTTAAGTGATATTTTTTTGGACGAATTGTCACTAAATGTGAGAAGAAAAATATTGTTGATACAGGATGGAGCTCCACCCCGTTTCCCACCTATTTTTAGAAATCATCTAAGTGACATATTTCCTCATCGATAGATTGGCAGTGAAAGTGATTTTGAATAGCCAGTTTTAAAAGTCTTGATTATAACCCTGTCGATTTTTATATTTGGGGACATATGATGTCCTAATTTATACCCATGAAATTAATTCACGAGACGAACTCTGGAGGAGAATACAAAATGCGGATAATTTTATAAGGGGACAGTAATGTTTTCTCTGACATCCGGAAGTCTTTGATTGAAAGCATTAGAAAAGGCATAGAAGTCGGAAGAGACCACGTAGAACATTCACTTTAAGTTTGCTCTTTTTATGTTAAATGGTTTTCAATTCTTCTTTACTTTCGAAACAGAAGCCTTACGTTACGAGTTTGTTTATTGTCTGTTATTTGAAATTCCCTTCTGAGACGAACAAGAGTACCAATATTGGGTAAAAATGAATTAGACATCGTGTTTCCTTAACAAAATCGCTATTAAGTTTCGTCAAAAATAGGTAGCTCTTAATTTCACCATCAGGAATGATTCACGTGGTGGTGTCCCCTATGACAACAAAATTATATATAAAATAATATTCCTAATGGAAAGTTATGCCTCTGTGCGGATTTTGATAAGAATTGAGAAATAAACAGTGAAATTATTAGCAAGAAATGAAAAAAAATCAACTTTAATGCTCTGTATCTTTTTTCACTGCAATATTTTATTAAAGCATATTTGATCCAAATAACCTGTCTTTATCCTATGTTCCAATAGTTATAATTCACCCTGTATATGGAATTATCTTTCGACTATAAATCTAATTGATTCAAATAGTGATAAGTCCTACTCCATGGCACTTCGTAGCATGATCCGAAATAAGAGGAATATAATTTAGTAAATCACACACAATAATGGACACCACAAATCTCTGATAGATAAATTATTGAACCAAAATAAATAAAGAAATTCGATGCAAGAAATGTATCCATTATTCTTATTTAGCCTTATTTACATTGGTAATATAGTACACAATTAAAATTTGACTCCCAATAAACCCACAAAAAAAATAATATGAATAAGATAATTGTTCAAGTTGGACGGTTTCTGAACTCATGTTAACCTCGTGACAATTAATCCATAACTGATACTACACAATACCAGATCGGTTGCAGTTGCACATTATCGCACATATAGACCACAATTTCAATACATTCTACTCTGTCAAGAAAGTACCGGGAATTTTCAATTAAAACAACATTTTTACATTTAATCGTCTAAATTTATTGTGTCGCCTTCACAATAGGCTCCATTTGCTCCAATACATCTATGCCAACGGCACTTCCAATTATCGAAACATTTTTTATTGGCGCTTTCCGGGATGGACTTTAGCTCTCGCGCCGAATTTTGTTTTATGGCTTCAATCGACTCAAAACGGGTGCCACGAAGGGGCAATTTTAGTTTTGGGAAGAGGAAAAAGTCGCAGGGAGCCAAATCCGGCGAATACGGTGGTTGCTGAAGCACGTTTGTTGAGTTTTTGGCGAGAAAGTCAGTCACAATCGTAGCTCGGTAAGAAGGCGCGTTATCGTCATGCAAAATCCATGAGTTGTTCGCCCACAAATTTGGCCGCTTCTTACGGATACGCTCACGCAAACGTTTCATAACGCCTAGGTAATACTCCTTGTTTACCGTCTGACCCTCTGGAACGAATTCGTAGTGCACCACGCCACGGATATCGAAGAAAACAATGGGCACCTTCATTTTCGAGCGGCTTTGGCGTGGTTTTTTCGGTTTCGGCTCATTTTTTTGCCACCCATTCCGATGATTGCTGGCTTGTTTGCATATCGTACTCGTAGACCCAGGTCTCATCACCAGTTATAATGCGTTCCATGAATGTAGAATCGGAATTACAGCGATCCAGCATGTCTGAAGCAACCTGTTCGCGATGACGTTTTTGAAGAAAATTCAGGTCTTTCGGTACGAGTCGTGCGGCCACCTTTCTCATGCCCAAAATATCAATCAAAATCGTACGTGCGGACTCGTGGGATATCTTAAGATCATGTGCTATCTCTCTCAAGCTGGTACGACGGTTTTCCAGCACCCTTTCCTTAATTTTATCGACGTTATCTTTGATCGAAGCCGTCGATGGGCGACCACTTCACGACCATCCTTGAAGGCTCTGTACCACTGATATGCACGAGTTTTCGATAGAGCATTATCACCAAAGGCCTTTTGCAACATTTTCAATGCATCCGCACACGAAAATTCATTTGCAACTCAAAACTTTAAACAAATTCTTTGCTCAACGTAATCACCCATAGTAAAAATCGGCAGGCACGCACTCTGACATCGACTGACTTAATCAGCTGTTGCAAACACACTAGTTGACAGATCCCGCTCAAGCTTGGCATAGTAATTAAGGACAGTGGTACCAACCTAGGAAAAAAAATGTTACCTGCCTCATTGCCCCGCCAGATTTAAATCAATAATTCCCGGTACTTTCTTGACAGAATGTATATATGATCCGATTGGATGTTGAAGAATCACCGAAAAATGTTCCACGTATAATTCGAAAAAGCCTTTTTTATTTTCCTTTTGTTAAAGAATATGTAGCACATCCTCCAGAGAAAGAACCTGATAAATTCGGACCCAAAATATCTTCAGTAAGGAGTTATTTGAATAAACAAAATTATCATTTTAAATATATGAAAATACCTTTTTATCACTAAACATTTCTGCAATAACTAACCAATTTTGGGATAAGCATGGTCTTACGAAAATTAGGATATAACACAGAAATATACAACGAGGGAAGTTAGAAAACTGTAGAGGCTCTGGAGAATTAATTCCAACTATTATTCTATAAATAAATACTAAGTAAGCTACCTACAACTTTCATCTCCTTTCGCCCTTAACGAGCAAAAATTTGTACAAATAATTATTTTCATTATTATCATTATTTTATATTCATATGTTATATATTCATACAATTTATGCAGGATTAAAACAGAAAACTGTTTCTGCTGATGTTAATTTCTGGTTAACTTCGTAACGTATATTCAATTTTTTCAATTATAAAGTATTTATGAACATATAAATTTGCCCAATTTGTATTGAACTGTTTATTATTGAATATAATAAACCAAAATGATGACCGATTCTACTATTCAATTTCCACCTAACTCGATTCGGAGATCCGACCCTGGCTAGATGGCAACCCCCGTAAAACGCCTCGATGTGATTAGACTGAGTGTTTGTAGCAGTTGTGCCAGCAAAACGGCGAACGTCATAAAGTGGATGTCCATCTGATGCTTTCGAGAACGAAACCCATACTGATTTTCTGCCCATTCCACAGCCATCAGATCTGGAGCTTCAATCTATTATCTACCGCTCTGGTGCCATTATCTGCTACCATTAGAATTATTGCACTTTGATCGTTTATTTTCCTAGACGACCCTCGTATTGGCGACTGAAACAACGTTTCTAGATCTGCGCCAGATTGGTCATGATTCATTAAAAGGCATTTCGGTAATTATTTTTATAAATCTTGTGTACACTTTATTAGCTAATATGAAAAGTTTATATCAACCTCTTAAATTTTGAGCTACTGGGTTAAAGTTTAAGGAAAAAATCGTTTTCACGCGCTCTACGCATTAACAGTCATTTCTTGATGTAGAAGGTTTTTTGAATTTTTAACCAATGGCGTCCGTACGGTATATGGAAAAGATCTTTTCGGAAAAAAATAGGCTATACCACTGCTCTTTCTTAAAATTAAAAATAATTTTTCATTTCACAATTTATTTTGGGGTAAATTTGATTTCCTGACTTTTTTCAAGTCAGTGGTTTTCGCAAAAATAAATAAAAATCGTCCTTATGCATAATAATTATCGCTATGCACTTATAATTTTAGAAAGATAGGCTGAGAACTTTGTTGTTAAGGAAACTATGACAATGTCAAAACATTGAATACTGAACAGTTTTGACAGATATAATAATAATAATAATAATAGTGCCTTTATTATACATTTACAATATATAAACATAGGGCGAAGTCTAGCTTAAAGCTACTCCAGTCAACCCTGAAAAAAAACAAAAAGGGAAAAAAAAACAAAAGGATAGGAACAAAAATAAGCGAAAAAAAATAAAATTAACGAATCAATTCCATTGTGAGTAAACAAAACATATTTCACATTCATAAAATTTTCCTAATTTATAATTGGCTCGTCAAGAACTTTGACTTCAAAATTTTTCTCAGTGAGCCCAAAGAAACGCCTTCACACGAAACTAAAAATTCATTATGTAACTTCACTGCATTGAAGGTGAAGGAGCGCTGAAACATGGCTGAACCAAATCTTGGCAGCATGAGCCTATGACCATGCCTAACGTCCACGCAATGAACATCACGTCTAAAAATTAGCTTTTCCCTCAAATACGGTGGAAGACAAGAACGTAAAATTCGATAAACCATAATCGTCAGGTGGAGCCGAAAAACATTCTCAACCCTAAGCCATCCCAAGCTGTTAATTCCGTCCCTTATTCCACTCTCATATTTCCTCAAACCGAAAACAAACCGGCAGCATGAATTCTGCATTTTCTGTAGTCTGCGCCTCTGCACGGAATCAAGGCAAGGGTACAAAACCGTTAATCCATAGTTTAGTTTGGACAAAACGAGACTCTCACAGAGATACTTGCGTGACTGAAAATCCAAACAATATCTCTGCCGATACAAAAGGCGCAATGCAAGGAAAGAATTCCTCAACAGCGACATGCTCCCTGAATCTCAACTGGCAATCGAAAAAGATTCCCAGGTTTCTACAGCAGGTGGAGGACGGAATTCTTTCACCGCCCATCTTGATCTCAACCACACTCTGAAATGTCCTGGGAAAAAAGCATATATAAAAACATTTTTTAACATTTATATATATATATATATATATATATATATATATATATATATTTGGAAACGACTCATATGTGGTTTATGCACGATAGTGCAATCTGCTCATTTCAGTTTCCAGGCACGGGAATTTTTAAATCAAAATTATAACAATCGCTGGATACGTCGCGGAGGAGCAAAATCGTGGCCACCTATATCCCCAGATCTGAACAGCCTAAATTTTTTTCTGTGGGGGCTTCTGAAGATGTTGTTTTACAACACCCATATACATACCGTTGAGGAGTTGAGAAACCGCAATAGTCTGTTGTGAAACTATGAAAAATACTCCAGGAATTTTTCAAAGGGTACGATAGTCAATGAGAAGAAGAGCTGAAGCATGCATACTTGTAGGTGGTGATCACTTTCAACAGCTTATTTCAATTTGTCGCATTTTTGTTTACGTTATTTAACGTAAGGTAGTTCTTTTAATTCACTGATAATGGTTGTTAATTGTTCACAACTTATTTCGACGAAATATCTAAAGCAGCCTCAATCAAATTCAGGAAAAATAAGTATTCACTAATAATTTGACATTACATGTTTAAATTTTTAAATTTTTGCGAAAACCACGCGTCGGCCGAAAAAAAATAAAGAAATCAAATTTGCTCCAAAATAAACGGTGATTCAAAAACTGATTTTTATTCCAAGAAAAAGCAGTGGCTTCCAATTATGAAATAGCCTGTACACTTGGCAATCCTTCGAATGCAACCGTGAAAATTGGCATTGTAAGTTTCAAAAAGGGTAAATATTCCATCAATCGATAGGTAAGGCCATTTTCTGTGTTCCATGTATTCATGACACGATTTTTCACCGTATCGAATTGGGCTTAAAAGATGTCTTTCTGAAAATGCATCTGAATATTGACCATTTTCAGAGTGTAGAAGCATCACATTGTATCTGTACTAGATTCCAAAAAGATGCAGGCTTTTTAAACTGTGTTGTTTCTATGCTATATTTCTACGACCAAGAAACGAAACAGCAGTCGATGGACTTAAGACACTCTGGTTCTCGAAGTGCTAAGATATTTTATGTTCCAAATTCTGCTGGAAAATATCTTGCTTCCATTTTTTGGGATTACCATGATTGACAGTTAAGGGTGAAACAATAATGGGGAATTACTATTCGATATTATTGTCTACTCTACGGAAAATATTTGAGAATATAAGACGCGAAAAGTTATACAGAGATGTTTTGTTTTTGTAGGACAATGACACATCTGGCTTCTTTTGATTATCCGCTCTTTCCTCAAGTTAAGAGAACGTAAATTTTCTTCCAATGAAGAGGTGATAAAAACCTGGTTTGCAGAAAGGTGAAAATTTGTTTTTGATAGATTTGAGACGCTACAGGTTTGTTGCAATAAATGTATCCAAATAAGAGGATAATATGCTGAATATTATGGATCACTTTCAAATTTTGTTTGCTTCTATAGTAGGCTAGTACATGCTCGTATTTATGTTGGGGTTACGTTCAGATTTCAACTGAGAAATTTAACATGAATCAAGTTTTTTTTGCGTTTGTCTCGTTTGATACTCGATGAAGAAAGTGTATCTTATAGATTTTTATCAGTAGCTTCTGAACGATCAAATTGTGATGACACATTTCTTCAAATTAAAAATTTTAATAATGGATAATTCAACATAGGCGAGTTAAATGGAATGACCTCAACAGGTCTATTCATAGCGGCCGTGAATAGAATAATGTGATCGAATGACATAGCCAACATACCTTTAAGTAGATCCAAGGCGATCTTTCCTCAATAATAAGTTTTACATATGCAATATATGTTATAATAGGCCTGAAGCTGAACTTATTAGAAAGTTTGTGGTTTTTTAATAGTATCAAAACATTATTGTATCCTTATCTCAAAAGAGAATTCATTTAAATATTGCATGTTGTCAAATTTTTGACTAGTTGCTTAAAAACAGTTGCAGAAGTTACAATATTATGAAACGCGTCTTGTAAACAACATTCACAAATGAACAGAAATCAACATATATGCGTATTTTTCACTAAGCATTCTTTCAAAGCCTCCAGTGAGGAATTCATGCTCAGTGTGCATTCTGAAATCGTGCCTCAGGTTGAAATAGTAAACAGTGTGTACTGTGGAGGCGTTTTACAACGATAACGTGAAAAACTCGGCACAAAAAGAAAAGCGTGGCACGAAAACACTTGATTCGTAAATCACAATATTGCACTGGCATCTTGTTAATTTGTTAGTTTTGAACAAAAACCAGTCTTTAGATCTCATGGATGCAAATTTGTTAGTTCTTTTGAAATGAATGATATCCAGACTTGTGAAAATGGTAACCGAAATCGCATGACTAGAAAATTTCTCTTCTACCCGGGCTCGACCTGAACTCGGACTTTTCGGTTTCTAGCAGAGATGACAAACCTATCCGTGGGTACCATACATACTATCATTCATGACCATCTTAACCTCTCAAAGGTCAGTGCAAGATGGGTACCGAGAATGCTCACCGCACCTCAGAAGCAAGTGCGAGTGGAGTGCAGTAAGGAGTTTTTAGAGGTCTGTGAAGAAGACCCATCGACTATTTTCAACCGGCTGGTTACTGGGTTACGTGGGTTCATCACTATAACCCTGAGGGTAAACAAGAGTCCATGTAGTGTATTGAAAAGAGTACAAGAAAGAAGTAAAAGTCACCCCATTCGCTTGAAAATTGATGGCCTCGATCTTTTGGGATTCTAAAGGTATGTTTTTGAAAGAATACACTAAAAAGGGTGAAAGCATGCCAGTTGTATTATACGCAATCACTTAATTTAAGAAAAATACAGCGGGGATATTGATGTTTCACGACAACGTGCCGGTTTACAAAGCCCGCGTGGCGAAGGCTGCTGTGCGGTAATGTGGCTTCGAAGAAATTACTCATCCCCCATATGGTCCAGACTTGGCCCTCGGTGACTACTACCTATTCTCAAATGTGAAAAAATATCTTCGTAGAAAGCGATGAAGAACTAAAGGTAGCAATTAATACCTATTTTGAGGAGAAGCCAGAAGAATATTTTTTACAAGGTTTAGGGAAGCTTATTTCTCGTTCTAACAACTGTATTGAATTTCAAGGGTACAACATTGAAAAAGAGAATTTTTCCAAAAATTTCTGAGTTTTTTTTCACGCCTACTCTCTAGTATTGAACTATCGGTACTCATATTGAGATTTCCACTATGTTTCTTGTTTTTGCAATAGTGATATTTAGGGATAGCGTGTACACTCGTTAAGCAAAATAAGAAAGTTGATTGAACAAACTAAGACATACGAAACAACTGTAATTATACTTTCAGCAATACACGAAAAATGTGATAAACCAGTAAATACAAAGTGACAAGAACTTATTCATTTATATAATTCTACAAAAGGATGGGTAGATAATTTAAACCCACTGTGTCACTCTTGCTCTAGTAGTAGAAAGACTTGTCATTTCACTTGTTTTGAAATTGATTGGATACTATCAAATATAGTCCTATGACTCTGTTGCGTGGCTCTATTGAATCAAACAAAGAATTTATTCTTAGCAGGAGAGAATATCTGAATAATCTCGCCCTTGGACTGGCCAGAGCTCACAGTATAAGTCATTTGGAAGCTCCAACTTTGAAGCGCCAACACCGCGAAACAATATGTCCAAATACCCAAAATAACTGCTCCAAAAGAAGTTGCTACTAAGCTATCACCAACCACGACTAGCCCAGTGTAGGCCGAATTAATTGTTTTTGATTAAAAAAATGTATATGAGACAGTAATTTATTTCCACAAAAATGTTTGTACTACTACAACAATTGTGTCACCACGATGTGGCTTCTTCAGGTATTACATTGTACTGTCTGATGGTATTCAGTGTTATCGAGTTTTTAGGTACGTGACCAAATAATGGAAGCACAAGTCATAAAAACTCTAGGTGTTTATTGGAGTTTGCCGCTAAAAATGCCATTAGGGAAAAATATTCAGTAATGGAGAATGATCAACATCTGTTTGTTCCAAAGGATTTTAGGGGCGTTATACCTGTTGATTTCAAGAAATTCAAAAAGTGTTAATCTAGAACTTTTGCTTTCAACGTGGATAATTTCATAATTATTGTTGAAATTATGCCTGAATTCCTTAAGATGATTAGCATATGTCGAATGTACAGAATTGGATATATAACCCCTTTGGTGTTCTTGGATACGTTTCTTGAATGATCTACCAGTCTGGCCAATGTATACTAAAGGGCAATTTTTGCAAGTCAACTTGTAGACTCCGGATTCATTTTCTTTATTTGTACGATCTTTATTGTTTTTTATGTAGGTACTAAGGTAATAAATTGTCTCAAAAGCCGCGTTATAATTGAAACAATTGTTGTAGTAGTATAAACATTTTTGTGGAAATAAATTACTGTCTCATATACATTTTCTTAATTAAAATGAGTTTTCACCAAGTAAAGACCGAATCTATCAAATATTTAATTGTTTTTGGTCTAAAAGTGCTTTCAGAGACTGCTCAAATTGTTACTCTACTATAAGTAAATAAATTTTTCATTTGTCAATAAACCATGTCTTATTCGGGATTCGCCTGTAACTCTGTACAGCAGATGCTTGTTCTGAAATGAGTGTATCATTCTTGGGAGAGTAACAATTCATCCCGTAACAAGATTCTTCTGGAAGGTTGTTTGCTGGCTTTTTTTTACAACAATTCGGCAGAAATGTACCATTGACTTTGTTTTGGTTAGTTGTTGGTAAAACAGCCAACCAATTTTCATACCTTTTCGAGTTTTTTGAGACGACGCGCGATCGTTGTCGATCTCTTCCCAGTATATTGATATTACCATATTTGAAACGTGCAATCCATTTTCGACATTGTCTTTCGCTTATTGTTTCTTCTCCAAAAAGTTCGTTTACATCGCAAAATAAATGAGCTACTTCAAATTTTTCTCGTAATGGTATAATAAAGGCTGGATCATTTAAAATTTGCATTTTTGATCCTCTACAAATAAAAACTAATTCAAATTTTGCCACAATTTTGAGTTTACAAGAAGGGTTGCTCTTGAAATTTATGTTTCAAAAACATTATCATTCAAGTGACCACCGTGATTGGTTACAGTACATTGTCAATTTTACGGGGCACAATCTCATGCATGGCAACTTTCAAGGCATCAATTGTTTCTGGGTGGTTAGCGTAATACTTATCCTTAACAAAAAATCTTCCTCCGAGGTGAAAATGAGCTTCATTGCTAAAGATGCTTTTCTGGGAAAACCTTCGGCCATCTGATTGTTAGCCCATTAAGCGAAGTGGAAACGTTTCGGATGGTCACGAAGCTTCGCTTTTTGCACTAGTTGAACTTTGTGGACCTTCATACCGAGATTTTTATGCAAAATTCTTACTTCTTTTCGCTGTTGAAATTGATCCACAACTTGTCGTGAGGGCAATTTATTTCTATTGAATATTCCACGTGACACTTTGTATATAAGTTTCTAACATTTCCCAATTTTATTCGAGCGTAAATGGACCCATTTCGTTAATGTTAAATATTAGACTACCTTTCTGCCAAAACACGAATGACAGAAGTGTTGCAAGACTCGAAATAACCACTATTGCAAAATGCAAACACTAGATAGCCCACCCTTTATTACGAATATTATTATTATTATTATCCTGATACTCCCATATCTTCCGTTAGGATCCCTCAGAAGCTTTTTCAGCTTGTGCGAGTTAGAAGTTCAGTTGTATTCTGGGTAGGCTTTGTTACTGCGACATTGGGCCACTTTAGGTCACAGCAGTGTTAAATTTTTGACTCAACAGTGAAATGGTGGCCGCCACCTGTCCAACTAGAAAATTTATTTTCCACCTGAACAGGATTCGAACTCGGACACGAGCCTCATGCTCTACCATTGAGCTGTCCGCACTCATGTAATGATTATAGACATGCATTTTCTGAAAGAAACAGAGGAGATTATTTTTGTTGAAAAATTAAACGAAATGTCAATTATCCCAAACAAAGAGCAGGGTAATATGGAAGATATTATCCAATATTATATTAATTCATTGGATCTATATAGTCCAAATGTAATATAACATTCATTTTTCAATAGAGTTCAACTAAAAATAAAACAAGAACTACTGTTGAATTCCTTATGATATTACAAACACACCACAGTCTGGAAAAATGACAGAAATAATGAGATGCAGAAAAAAAAACTTCAAACTCCACCTAACGGGATATGAACGAAAAACTCCATTCGTATGTAATTTACTTGAGAGCATCCCCCCCTCCTAGCATAATTCGCGATAACTATCAAAGATCCCGAAACTTATCCATTCCTCACTAAAAATCCACCATAACCAAGATCCAATTAGGGAAAGTTTCAATTAACAGCGCGAAATTCGCTGATTAAAAGCGAAGAATCAGTGGAATTGCCATTAGCTGGCGCGAGAGAGGCGGGTAACTAAGAAGAAGAAGATAATAAATTAGGCATTTCATTACTTAATCATCTGGAGCAGAGAGGAGCGTGGGGTTGCAGTTCTATGGGCACACTTAGTCGGGTCGTCTCGACGGAAGGCGGCCATTATAAATTACTTCGGTTGTTTTGCCGCTCGGTAAGACGTTCTATAAATTTTAAAATTGCGACAACTTTGGGAACGACGCCGTCTAAAAACCGAATTTAATCAAGCAAATCGGCGGGAAGATGGAGGTTAGAAATGGAATTTGAAAAAAATCATAAAAACATTTAGTCAACGTAAGGAGCTTTGACGTGCCAGTTTATTGATACGTTAAAACAAATTGTAGAAATTACCATGTTTTACTACGAATAAATTGATATTTTACACATTTAATTGTGACTCGAGTTTCGGGAATTAATTATCCCATCTTCAGACAACTAGTCTATATATGCAAGATCGTAGAAAAAGTTTAACAGGCCAACTTATCAAAAATCCAAAATAATTTCTCTCAATTATCACCAATTCCAGTAGAAACGTTCATGAATCACAGATTATACGCCATTCAACTGGACATAAACAACCCCCCGTCACGTTTTAACTTGACCCCTGTTACAACTGGAAATGAAACGAACCCACCAGAGACTTCAGGAATACCTACGTTGTTGGTATTAATTCATAAAGGAAACTGGACGTTTCCTGATATTGATAGACACGTGCTCGAAATGACAGATCATAGAAATTCATGTTTCGAGATGAAGTCCATGATAATCATGTTTGGTGATGGAGTGTAGCTAAACTAACAATGCTTATAGTGTTTGGTTGCGAAGTATAGCTAACATAACCATGTTAAGTTCTGAAATTATTATAATAAAATAGAAAAAGGCTTTTTACTTGATAGAACAAATATAACAAAATTTTAATATCAAAACAGATTTAATCTGTCAGTCTTCTACAAAAATTTCAAAAAAATTTTATTCAAAGAACTTTTAGAATTAAATTAATGTCTACATAAGCACGGCTCAATGGACTAAATAAAACAACAAATATAAATTGTCAATTAAAATTAATAAAAAAATATTTGAAGGAGACAAAATTTTTGTTTCTGATCTTACCATTATGAACACCAATTCATTTTCAAAAACATAAAACACAACTTAAGGACTTCTCAAAAAAATATAATCTATTTGAAATATTTAATATATTTAAATATTCAAATAAGTTAATTAAAAAATTTTTCAAAACATGCACTATATCTTCAAAAAACAATTAAATTTCCGATAATCTCTTCATCGGCCCTAAATCATATTTAAAACATCAAAATCAACTAATAATCAATATATCTTACCTCAAACTGGTCACCAATGAAGAGATTATCGGAAGTCTAATTGTTTTTTGAAGATATATTGCATGTTTTGAGAGATTTTTGAATGAACTTATTTGATTATTTAAATATATTAAATATTTCAACTAGATTATTTTTTTGAGAAGTCCTTAAGTTGTATTTTATGTTTTTGAAAAGGAATTGGTGTTCATAATGGTAAGATCAGAAACAAAAATTTTGTCTCCTTCAAATATTTATTTATTAATTTTAATTGACAATTTATATTTGTTGGTTTATTTATTCCATCGGATATTGTATATTGAGTTTTGACTGTATACGACTATTAAATATGAGCCGTGCTTATGTAGACACTAATTTAATTCTAAAAGTTTTAAATCTGTTTTGATATTCAAGTTCTGAAATTAATATTAATGAAAACTGATTAAACTACCAATGAATTCCAGATTGTTCTACTATACAAGATCAAATTCTTCATAAATATTTTGTGACACTACAAGTTACTTTTTAATTGTGAATATCAAGAAAAAGATTTGAAGATGTGAAATTCTTATCGGTGAAATATATTTTCAGTTAGAAAAAGTTGAAAATTTGTAAAAAATGTTTATTATATTTTACATAAAAAATCTTTATAGTTTAAGCCCCTCATATAGAATATATATTGGTCAATTAGACAATTATTATAATATGGACAATATTATTGCGAAATGATGAGTCAATTAGAACTTTATTTAATATAACAGGAGCGATGTCATGGTTTCGTGACGAAACAGAAATCATATACCCAAATTCAACCAAAGTGCAAGAAAACTATTGCTACCGTTTCCATCTTCATTTTTAGCTGAATGTAGATTAAGTACTGTGAATGATTTACCGGTAAAAAAAAAAAAATCGGCTGGATATAACACAACGTGGAGACTTGAGACTGAAGCTAAGCAAATTGCAACCTAATATAAATCTGTCCAGTAAGTATCAAGCGCAAGGATCTCACTTAATTAAAATAATAAATTAATATAGAAAAATCTTTATTGAAATTATTTGGAATTTGAATTTCAGTTCTTCATTATCTGTTTTGAAAATTAACTTCCAGTGTTTCGTTAACAATTTTCTAGTGTTTTCTTCCTAAAACATATCATCTTAGTTTCTTAAGTCAACAATTCAATTTTTATTGAAAAATATATAAGAGACAGTTTTTTCATTTCAGACAAAAATTGTATATATTTTTTAATAAAAATGAGTTTCCACCAAGTAAAGACCGAATCAATCAAACATTCATTAAATATTTGATTGATTCGGTCAAGTAAAGACCGAATCAATCAAACATTTTTAAATATTTGATTGATTCGGTATTTACTTGGTGGAAACAAATTTTAATTAAAAAAATATAGGGGACAGTATTTTATTTTTACAAAAATGTTTGTACTACTACAACAATTGTTTCACCACGAAGTGGCTTCTTCAGGCATCACATTGTACTGCCTGATGGTATGCAGTGTAACTGAGTTTAAATACATTGTTAGGTACGTGACCAAATAATGGGAGCAAAAGTCATAAAAACTCAAGGTGTTTATTGGAGTTTGCCGCTAAAAATGCCATTAAGAAAAGATATTCAGATATTACTTTTTGATTTCAAGAAATTTTAAAAGTGTTAATCCAGAACTTCTGCTTTCAACGTGGATAATTTCATAATTATTGTTGAAATTATGCCTGAATTCCTTAAGATGATTAGCATATGTCAAATGTACAGAATCGGATATATAACTCCTTTGGTGTTCTTGGACACTTTTCTTGAATGATTGAATGAAAAAGTTATCCGAATTCAAAGGGACATTCAATAATCTATGAATAAAACAATTATATTATATGCTGACATCTTTTGGTTGGTGGGGTGATTTGAAGTTTTATGTATTGTGATGTCTCTATGTGTGGGTTTGGGAAAAAGACTGAAATCATGTAAATTATCTAGTCTTGTTATTGTGAGGTGAAGAAAATTAATGATTTGGTTCTTTTCTTCTTCGATTGTGAATTTGATTTTTGGATGAAGTTTATTAATTAAATTCGTGAAGATATGTAGTTTTCGGTCGATGCGTTTGAAACAACAAAAAGTGTCCTCTACATATCTATACCAATAAAGGAAATATTTGCTTATCGGATTTAGTTGTATTTTTAATTTTAGATCATCCATAAATATTATATAACCTTCAATTGAAACAATACGAATTGTAAAGAAACTTTTAATTAAAAATAATACCAATCCCACCAAAATGAATATTCTTAATTGCCTGGAAATATGTCTTGAACAAAACTACATTCAATTTAACGGAACCGTCTCTATTTCTAACAATGGTTTGATAATGAGAAATACACTCAGTTCAATTTTAGTTGAAGTATTGGGTGATCTAGAATCAAGAATACACCTTGATCCGATAAGCAAATATTTTCTTTATTGGTATTGATATGTAGATGACATTTTTTGTTGTTTCAAAGGCACCGACAGACCACTACATATCTTCACGAATTTCGTTAATAAACTACACCCAAAAATCAAATTCACAATCAAAGAAGAAAAAACCAAAGTATTAATTTTCTTGACCTCACAATAAGCAGACTAGATAATTTAGATGATTTTAGTATTTTTCACAAACCCACAAATACAGACATCACAATACATAAAATGTCAAATCACCCCACCAACCAAAAGATGTCAGCATATAATAGTTTAATTCATAGATTAATGAATGTCCCTTTGAATTCAGATAACTTTTTGACAGAATTAAATATTACTAAACAAGTAGCGTCAAACAATGGTTACAACCCCTTCTTTATAGACAAAATGGTATCCAATAAACAGAAGAAAATGGCATTAAATCTCGTGTACCCAATTATAAAAGAGTACAATACACAGAAATATTTTTCGTTATCTTATGTCAATGGATTATCTGAAAATATTGCTAAATATTTCAAAAATTGTTTCAATTATAACGCGGCTTTTAAGACCATTAATAACCTACTACCTACATAAAAAACAATAAAGAAAATAAATCCGGAGTCTACAAGTTGACTTGGAAAAATTGCCCTTTAGCATACATTGGCAAGACAGGTAGATCATTCAAGAAACGTATCCAAGAACACCAAAGGAGTTACATATTGAATTCCGTACATTCGACATAAGCTAATCATTCAGGCATAATTTCAACAATAATTATGAAATTATCCACGTTGAAACCAAATGTTCTAGATTAATACTTTTAGACCTTCTTGAAATCAATGCCCGTAAAATCCTTTTGAACGAACAAACAGATGTTGATAAGTCTCCATTACTGAACATCTTTTCTTAATGGCATTTTTAGCGGCAAACTCCAATAAACACCTTGAGTTTTTATAACTTGTGCTTCCATTATTTGGTCACGTACCTAACAATGTATTTAAACTCAGTAATACTGAATGCCATCAGCCAGTACAATGTTATAACTGAAGAAGCCACATCGTAATCAAACAATTATTAATATAAGAAAAACAAATGTTAATTTCCGCTATTTTATTGATTTTCACAACAATTGTTTCGTCATACCATGACTTCATCAGGTGAGTATTTAAACTGAGGTATACAATGCAAAACATGACCTTAAATACACAGCTCTGGTACAAAAAATAGAAGGGTGGAAAGAGAGGTATACAATTAATGAAAAATATTAAGTAGGGCGAATCTATTTAAATCTATTTGATCATTCAATAAAATTTGTCTTTTATTATATCTATTGATTTCTAACGTTTCTAACAGTCTAGTTTCCCACTTTTGTTTTCAATATGTAATATTTCATAGTTCATATTAAAATTATGACCAGTCTCTAACAAATGGTTGGCATAAGTAGAATTCGGTTTATTATTAATGTAACATTTTTCATGTTCTCGTATCCTTGTTTGGAATGAACGGCCTGTCTGTCCCACATATACACATGGGCAATCACTACAGGTTAACTTGTAAACTCCTAATTTTTTGTTCTTAGGAATGACGTCTTTATTATTTTTTATTAAGCTGCCTAAAGAATTAATAGTTTTAAAAGATATGTTATATTTTTCTTTTTTCTTTAAATATCTAGCAATCTTTTCAAATTTTTGGCCTATGTAAGTTAATGAAATGAATTTGGTTTCGTTTGAATTTTGAAATTGTTGATATACAACGCCTTAAACGTTTGCCTAGATCAAAATTATTTTATGTTCAACGGCACGTTTTATCTAGACGAAGAAAGTCTAACAATGGGGAACCCATTAAGCCCCTTGTTATCAGAAATATTCATGGATCACGTAGAAACCAATATCCAAAAACTCCCATATTTTAAAGATTTCGTTTATTGGTACCACTATGTAGATGACATAATTTGTTTATTTAATGACACAAATAGACAACTTAGTTCATTTTTGGAATCTATCAATAAATTATATCCAACAATTGAATTCACACGGGAAGATGAAGTAAATAATAGCATCAATTTTTTAGATTTAAAAATCACCAAAATTAATAATAGATATGACTTTTCCATATACAGAAAACCTACACATACAGATGGTACGATTCATTAAACTTCAAACCATCCATTTTCACAAAAATTGTCAGCTTATAATAGTATGCTTTATAGATTGGTTAACATACCCATGACAAAACAAAATTTTGACAAAGAGTATAAAACGATTAAACAAATAGCTTTCAATTATGATTTTAATCCGTTAATTGTAGACAATTTACTTGATAAAAAGAATTACAAGAAAGCAATATCACTTGTATATCCAAAATTTCAAAATTCAAACGAAACCAAATTTATTTCATTGACTTACATAGGCCAAAAATCTGAAAAGATTGCTAGATATTTAAAGAAAAAAGAAAAATATAACATCTCTTTTAAAACTATCATTTCTTTAGGCAGCTTAATAAAAAATAGTAAAGACGTCATTCCTAAAAACAAAAAATCAGAAGTTTACAAGTTAACATGTAGTGATTGCCCATGTGTATATGTGGGACAGACAGGCCGTTCATTCCAAACAAGAATACGAGAACATGAAAAATGTTACATTAATAATAAACTGAATTCAACTTATGCCAACGATTTGTTAGAGACTGGCCATAATTTTAATATGAACTATGAAATATTACATATTGAAAACAAACGTCAGAAACTAAATCTGTTAGAAACTTCAGAAATCAATAGTTATAATGAAGTCATGGTATGACGAAACAATTGTTGTGAAAATCAATAGAATAGCGGAAGCTAACATTTGTTTTTCTTATATTGAAGATGAATTTCTGTCAAGTAAAGACCGAGACAATCAAAAATTTTCAAACAATTATTGTAGTAGTACAAACATTTTTGTGGAAATAAAATACTGTCTCCTATATATTTTTTAAATTTAAACATTTAGTAAAAGCTGAAACCAGCTCTTGGTCTTATGGTATTTCAAGCAATTCAATTTTTTAATATTAAAAATTATTCATGTTACATAGGGGGGGGGGCATACGAATTTCAGAAAGGCTTAAGTGGGGCATGGTACAAAAAAGGTTGGGAAATACTGGGTTAAAGCATAGGATATTACATTATCGAGTAATTAAACCCAATGTTTAAAAAAAAATTTCTCTCAGAGCATTAGTGAAATACTTTTAAAAATTAGTGTATTTTTCAATTCAGGAAATGTTTGTGTAGTTTCCGGGATTCTCAGCAGGATAAGCTTCAACTGGCTCCGATTTTTCTCGTGTGAAATCCTGCTGCATCCTCCCAAGGCGACAGTTACTCTCTATCGCGGTTCAAAGTGCAACAATTCGCGTCCGTTACCCGCGGGAATTCCTGGAATATAAGTCGCATACATACCTCGGTTAGGTTCACATGTCGGGTTCGTTAATGGTGTGGCGCTCAGCTCGACATAAACAGGATCTGCCCGGGCGTACACCGCACAGACAATGCCGACTGACACCCCGAGTTGTCCCCGGGGATAGACCGGAGACGTTTAATCTATTACGCGACTCCGGGGTCCCAGGGGGTACATGGGAAAACTATCTAATTTGATATTCTTCTAACGGAGAACATGCGGGAGACAAGTGCATCGTTGGGGGACGGTATTATATAAGAATTTAACTGTAATTAACTGACGGAAGGGTGGAATAACGATGTGAAAATTTTGTTGGACTATTTTCAGATCATCGCTGATTTTGGGGTGAAAGAGGTCGTGATTTTTTACGAGGGATGAGCGATGTTGGGGATACTTTAATGAGTTAGTCGGAAAATATGGATGTCAACGATTTTTCACACGTGAAAAATTAGAAGTGGGAGAACTAAAGCAACAAATATCGGGTGTTTTTAGACTGATAAAACTTTAAATTGAAATAAAACACATTTAAATTAAGATTGAAGCCAATTTTTTTTATTTGAAAGATAATTTTATGACATTTATATTTATGTCCACCACAGCTAGCTCCGAGGAACCGCATTCGACCAGACCAATTATGGACCACTTTTTCGAGTAATTCAGGCCTTATTTCATCAATAACACGAGTTATGTTGGCTTCCAAAGCGTGTATTGTTTCTAGTTGATCAGCATAAACCAATGACTTGACATAACCCCAAAGGAAATAATCCAGTGGAGTTAGGTCGCATGATCTTGGAGGCCAATTAATTGAACCATTTCTCGAAATAATGTTTTCGCCAAATCTTTCTTTCAATAAATCAGTTGTTACGGTAGCAGCATGAGGTGTAGCACCATCTTGTTGGAACCGAAACACTTCTGGATCGATACCATTCAAATTTTGAAACAAATAATCATTTATCATCGATTTGTAACGAGTACCATTCAATGTAACATTAGCTCCAGCATCGTTTTTAAAGAAATATATCCGTTCAACTCGAAATGAGCTTCATCACTAAACACAATTTAACGATAAAAAAGTGGATCAACTTCAAGCTGTTCTAGGGCCCAATCAGCAAACAAACGACGCTCATTATGGTCAAGTGGCTTCAGTTCTTGAACCAGTTGGATCGTGTATATGTGTAGACCAAGATCTTTACGCAAAATTTTCCATGTGGTGTATTCAAAAAGAATCAATAACGGGGATCGCTTTCAATCTGTCTGGTCGTTAATTAATATGTGTTTTTTATGATGCCGGTTTATTTCCAGAGCTTCTAAAAGGTCCAGTCTATTGCATTTGTACTCGATATAGAGAACTTCGAAATTATCGTCAAAATCATGTCCTGATTCTTGTAGGTTTGGCATAGGTAGAATTCGATTTATTTTCAACGAATAAATTATGATGATCTTTGATCCTATTTTCGAAAGTTCTGCCTGTTAGGCCAATGTATACATATGGACATGCATCCCAGTTTAAGAGGAGTATATACTCCTCTTGTTCTTATTGACGATATCTTGATTAATTTTTATCTATTTACCTAAATAATGTATCGTTCCATATGAAATATTGTTAGTTCGATTTTTCTTCAAATATCTAGCTATCAGCTCAAATTTTTGCCCTATAAAAGCAAATATGGTTTTAATTTTTTATTCTAAATTGTGAGCACACAACTCGGATTGTTTTTGTTGCATTTTATTTGATTCTGTCGATAATTGATGGGTTATACTCATTTTTTAGTGCAAATTGTTTGAGTGGATTTCCAATTGTAAGGCTTTCGTTATCTTCATAAAATATTCCATTTAACAAGAAAAGGTTTTGTGCAAGGCATACGTTGAGAATTTCCATTATTTCTGGTTAATTATCAGGTTTGTATGATTTTTCGATAATAACATTTCCACTAATATTATTGTTTGTTTTTCAAATACTCTTGGAACCAGGTTTTTTACGTCAAAACGGATTAGTTCAGCATTGTTTGGAATATGTATATTTTTTATTTTATCTATTTGATGATGAATTTTTATTTATGATTTCGCCTGAAAGTTGGTTTCTATTCGAATAATTTTTATCAATTCTTTGGGAAATTTATAGGACGGAGCTGTGACAAAGGAAACTACTGGACTTATTGGTTGGTTTTCTTTATGTAAATTTATAAGCGGATACCGAATTGGTGGTTGTGCGTTCATTTGCAATAATTTATAATATGGAGTTTTTTCAAATAGGGCTCTTGAATTTTTTATTACTGCTTTCTGTTCCCAAGAGTACCTGTAAAACAAACAATGGTTTAGTAAGTGGAAATGTTACTGTCACAAAATAATACAAACCCGGCAATTGAACAAGAAATAATGGACATTCTCAAGGTAGGGCTTCCACAAAACTATTTCTTGTTTGACAGAATATTTTAAGAAGATAACGAAAGCCTTACGAGCAGAAATCCACTCAGTTCAATATTAGCTGAAATATTTATGGATTTCCTTGAAAACAAATTACAAGAACACTCTCTTTTCAAACCATTCACCATTCACTGTAACATTAACTCCAGCATCGTTTTTACAGAAATATGGGCCGATGATGCCTTCAGCTTGTAAAGCAGACCATACAGTGCATTTTTCAGGATGCAATGGAACCTGTCTAACTTTTTGTGGTTGTTTTCACTCCATATACGGCAATTTTGTTTGTTTACATAGCCGTTCAACCAGAAATTAGCTTCATCACTAAACACAATTTTACGATAAAAATGTGGATCAACTTCTAGCTGTTCTAGGGCCCAATCAGCAGACAAACTACGCTTATTTTGGTCAAGTGACTTTATTTCTTAAACCAATTGGATCTTGTATGGGTATAGATCAAGATCTTTACGCAAAATTTTCCATGTGGTGGATGCAAAGAGTCCAACTTGTTGTGAACGTCGACGAATAGACAAATCTGGATCATCTTTAACACTATGATTTACAGCAGCAAAATTTTCTTCTGTACCTACAGTTCTTTGTCTTGTTGCTGTTGTTGCATCGAGTAGAGAAAATTTTGTCCGAAATCTTCCGGTAGTTCGACGAATAAGCTGCTCTGATGGACGATTATGTAAACCATAAATTTCACGAAGTGCTCTCTCAGTTTGGCGAATAGAACACTGATTTTGAAAATAAATTTCAACAATTTGTAAACGTTGTTGCGGCGTGAATCTTTCCATGATAATTTGTCAATGCTTACTGAACAGACATGTCGAAAAAACATGGCTTCTACCTTCTGTCAAATCACAGTTATCCCTATCGAAAGTTCTATCACTCTAAAAAAAACACCCGATATATTATCTTCAGGGAACAATTTTTTAGGATAATAATTATTTTAATATCCTACTTAGATTATGAATACTCTATTATATACCCCAGTGATATAATTTGTTTATTTGCCAGAAAAAACTTATCATTAATACTATAAAATCCATAAAAGTATAAAGCTGATGAAAAATCCGTGTGTACTTCTCTATTAATATCTATGGTTTCAAATCAAACGAAACAATGTTCGGGGGAAAACGTTGTTACAAAATGGCGAATGCGCCGGTCAAAGTATTGTATTGCCTCTAATTGCTGTGATGTAGGTATACTAAGTTACAAAGTTCAGAAGTTGATGAAAACAAATTTTTACGACCTAATCTTTATCTTCTACAATTTTAATTTCAAAAAAATTTTTATTCAAAAAACTTTTAGAAATAAATTTATGTCTACACAAGCACCACTTACATTTAATAGACGTATATAATCAAAACTCAATATATAATGTCAAATGGAATAAATAACCCAACAGATATACGAAAGTAATTAAAATTAATAAATAAATATTTAAAGCAGACAAAATTTTGTTTCTGGTCTTACCTTTAAGAACACCAATTGCCTTTTAAAAACATGAACACACTTAAAGGACTTCTCAAGGAATATAATTTATTTGAAATATTTAATATATTTAAATATTCGAATAAAACATTTCAAAAATCTCTAAAAAATGTGCACTATATCTTCAAAAAACAAATATAATTCTAGACAATCCCGTCTTCAGTCCTCATTTAATATTCCAAATATCAAAATGAAAAACTTAACCTATATCTCTCACGTGTTAAAAGACTTAAGCTTCGAAATACAGATCAACTTTATAATTCAAGATTGATCTATGTTCTAACAAAATCAAAGAACAGTGTGAGTTATTTTAAGGTTTATTTAAATTCATTGACATTCTATAATGAGATTTATTGTAGCCAAAAATTTTTTTTAAATTAAAATTGTAGAAGATAAACATATTTCAATTTGTTTTAATATTCAAATTTTGTTATATTTCTTCTATCAAGTAAAAGGCCTTTCTATTTTATTTTATATATAATATATAATTATATTTTGGCTTCAATAAATCTCATTATAGAATGTCAATGAATTTAAATAAACCTTAAAATAACTCACACTGTTCTTTGATTTTGTTAGAACATAGATCAAACTTGAATTATATAGTTGATCTGTATTTCGAAGCTTAAGTCTTTTAACACGTGAGAGATATAGGTTAGGTTTTTGATTTTGATATTTGGAATATATGAGGACTGAAGACGGGATTGTCTAGAATTATATTTGTTTTTTGAAGATATAGTGCACATTTTTTAGAGATTTTTGAAATAATTTATTCGAATATTTAAATATATTAAATATTTCAAATAAATTATATTCTTTGAGAAGTCCTTTAAGTGTGTTCATGTTGGTGTTCTTAAAGGTAAGACCAGAAACAAAATTTTGTCTCCTTTAAATATTTATTTATTAATTTTAATTACTTTCGTATATCTGTTGGGTTATTTATTCCATTTGACATTATATATTGAGTTTTGATTATATACGTCTATTAAATGTAAGCGGTGCTTGTGTAGACATAAATTTATTTCTAAAAGTTTTTTGAATAAAAATTTTTCTGAAATTAAAATTGTAGAAGATAAACATATTTGAATTTGTTTTAATATTCAAATTTTGATAGTAAAGTTACATTTTGAACTCAGTTTAGTGACAAAGCCACACTGTTTGCGAAACAAATTTCGTTAAATTGTGGAAATAATCTATATTATTTCTTTAACTTAGATGAATTTTGATGAATTTTGTATTTGAAACTGATACCAAAATTTAGATAAAAATTCGGGCTCATTTTTAGTAGTTCAGATCAGTAAATAGTGTTATTTTCATGTAATCAACATAAAAATATCATTTTTGAAGAATATTAAAAATTCCATCAGTTAGATTCCACAGCGTTAAGTCTTTAAAACTTATTCGGATATTTGAAATTTTCAGAGTGAATCTAATATTAAACAAGTACGCAAAAGCTTGTGACTTCACGTCAGTGCTTTTCACAATTTCTATACTATGCTCTGTAAAAAAAGCAAAGGTCTTTGCTTTTCAAGATAGACGTAATATGTTTTTTGATTCGATTTTGTTCACGGTTGCCCATTTGCCTTATATAATTTTCATTACAATCATCGCATTTCAATGATTATTTTTCCGACCCAAATATCGACCAATAGAATTGCACCATTCGACGTCACGTGGTACAACCTACATGGTATTATAATGATAATTTTTTGATTATTTTCTCTGGTAGTTGCTATATATAAAAAACAAAACATGATCCAGTCAAATTAACCACACGTCAAACTGACAGGTTGAATTCAATTGTGAATATTGGAGATTTTGCATGAAAATGAGTCGATTTGGAGTTTGTTCTCTGTCCACCATCGATAAAAAAGTCAAAGGAAATGTTCCCATTAATACGGAGAAGGCAAAAAAAACAGTTTGGAACCAATTTACTACTTTTTGTACTGAGAGGGAATACACATTGAGTGCTGAAACGAGTGAAGCGCAATTGGCAAACATTATGAAAGATTACGCTTACAATATGAAGAAAATGGCAATTCTATTGGTCGATATTTGGGTCGGAAAAATAATCCCCCGAATACCACACGAGCTTCAAAATTATCTGGCATTTCCCTCAAGGTTCCCTGCAAACAAATAAAGTCGTCAAGTTTTTCAGGAAAAATCACTCGCGCTTCGCGCTCGTGATTTTTTAACCTGAAAAACTTGATTCCTTCATTTGTTTGCAACGAACCTATCGGTAAATACCCGATAATTTTGAAGCTCTTGTGGTATTATAAGTGAATATATTCAAGATTCAGAAATGTAGAGCCACTTTGCTTTATTATTCACTACAATAGCTGCTGATTTATTTCTATTTAAAGCAAAAGAAGAAGTAATTCCCATCTTATGAAAAATTTTTAAATTGTGCAAGTGATATATTTTATATAATTCATAGAAAACCTTTCTTCCTTTATCTTCTATTTAATGATCATTTTTATTGAAATGGAATTGTTTCAGAATATTATGATGATTTTTTTTTCATTTAGTTCCATCTATTATTTCGGTTTTATAGCCATTATTCATAGCTATTTTATGTTGACTCATTTTTATAAATTAACTGAATTCATTGAAATATTAAAAAATTTAGGAAGTAATGAAAGGCTGACATTTTCATTAGCCATGGTTTTTTAGATTTTTAATGAATTATAGTATCATTGAATAGTGTATTCAAAATTATTGTTAATATGACCAATGTTAATAATAAATTTATAATTTTTGTTATATCTTTTGAAATATTTTTTCAAAAAGAAAAGAACCACTCAATTCAATTGAGCCTTCTTGCATGTCAACCTTTACTTTCTTTATAACCCATGGAATTTTAATATTTTAACATTGAGGTAAAACTTCAGTTTGAGAATATATTAAGAAATAAGCTTATCTTTCTCGAAAACCACGGTTCTCAATAATCTACTCATTATAAGAGTAAAATCATAGCACAGAAATAATCTTTCTTTGAAGTAAGGAAAATTCTTTTTTTAGTGGGATAATCATTTTATCAAACAAAATGGGAATGACCAATGGTAAAATATTATATAATGCATCTCCGTCACCTAACATTTCGCTTAATAATTGTGAACAATTGGCTTAGCATCAATTCAAAGATGTTAAATTCCGAAGTTACAAACCACATTAACAATTACACTAACTCAATCAAAACCTCATAAAATATTGAAAATTCTCTTATAACATCTCGTCTTTCAGCCCCGTTCTATTTCTTGAACCGCAAGCAGCCGCTCCTTATTAATCGTCCTGAATAATGAAAGAGACAACGTCGCGTTCTGACACACAGACCTCAGTTTTCTTCTTCTTCTTGCTCGAAGCAAAATGACAAGTTAATTTGCGGTATTAAATAAAGGCCATCCAGGTGTCGCGACTCTGTGACAAGCGTGCGTTCCACGGTATAAAAAGTACGTAGTAACTCGTGACGGTCGATCGTAAACGACAATCTGACTGTGAGTTTGACACGCGACAGATCCGGGACTCCCTTTAGGAGCCGAACTCATTCCGCAAATTGTTCGGGTTCGCTCCCGGAACGGGGGATCGTAGTCGGGATTGAGGAGTCTCATCTTCAATTCGGGAGGAGTCACGATAGAAAAGCACTAAGCGAGGATCGGTCGACTTTTATTCGAGTTCGGTATCCATATGAAAAGTTTCATGGGCAATTGAATTGAAATGGAGTAGTTTGTGGGCTGAATAGTTCCTGGTCCATGAATAATAATTCGTAAGAGCACTGACATGGCGTCAGAAACTTTAGCACGCTATTAAATTTGTAATTTCATGTATTTGTAAAACCATAAACTGGTTGATACTGAAGCGAAATATTTAGCAACTACAAAAATGTCAAGAATAAAACTTCATCAAGTGATTAGAATCTGATATCGTAATAATTAACAGGAAGATTAAAAATACTATGCTATTTATTGCTTTTTTCAAAAATTATCTTCTATATATATAAAAATCAATTGCTGTTCGTTAGTCTCGCTAAAACTCGAGAACGGCTGAACGGATTTATCTTATCTTAGTCTTGAAATTAACGTGGAGGTCTAGAGAAGGTATAAAAGGTGAGAAAAATTCGAATAATTGCCGGGAAATCCCTAAAAACAGCCCTTTTCTGTTTCCCATACAAACGTTCGCTAAATAAAATGTGGAGTCAATTTGAACTTTATTGCTATTCAATGTACGTATGTAAATAAGTTAACAAAGGTAGCGATATGGCTGTCTTCGCTGTAACCAATGCAAATAATGAAATATCACAGTACCAGATGATGGCTATGTAAGTAGCAACGAAGCAATTTGGCGTATCTTTTCATTTGTGATCCATGAAAGACACTCTACAGCAGTCCATTTGGCAGACCATTTAAAAAATGGTTAACGAGTTTATTTTAATAAATCGAACGTGGCAGACAGAGCGGCACGTCCACCGTCGACAACATTAACAAGTTTCTTCAGAGTCTGTCAAACTGATGATTTTGCTCGCACTTTGCTGCATGCTGACATGCCACGCTATCACACATGGAATGCATCATCGTTTCAGCGGCGAAAACACGGAACACCAGTTGAAGGACATCCAAATGTATTTGTTTCAGACGCTCTGGGTTGCCTCTACACAGTACATCCAAATAACGATGAATGTTATTCTTTGCGGTTGTTGCTGGTGAATGTTCGTGGTCCGATATCGATACTTGAGACCGATTCGCACTGGGATGATACTCTCAAGGATTCCGTAATATCTTCATCGCCGCATCATATTCGTACCTTGTTTGCGATTATCATATCGACATGTTTCCCTTCGAATCTAAAAGATTTGTGGGTAAAGTATAGTGATGACATGTCTGAGGATGTTTTGCATCGTGTGCGCCGTCAAGGTGAATCCTACACTACAAATGACAGCAGAAATTTTCAATGAGACATTGATCATGATAGAAGATAGTGTTTATTTATGGCCAATAAAGTATTGTCTTGTTTGGGAATAGCATTAAACCACGAGTTGCAAAGAGAATAAAAGTACCACATTGAAGCATTGGCCGAAACAGTTCGTACAAATGTTCCACAATTAAATCAACAACAAAGTATTGCGTATGACACTTCGATAGAAGCTGTGGACAGTGGATCTGGTGGAATTTATTTCCTTGATGCTCCCGGACGAACAGGAAAAACGTACTTAATGTCATTGCTTTTGGCGAGGATCAGATCGCGAAATGATGTTGCTCTAGCGTTGGCTTCATCTGGAATAGCTGCTGCGACTCTGCTAGAAGGCGGGCGAACTGCACATTCTGCCTTGATATTACCATTAAACATGCAAATCACCGAAACACCAATTTGCAACATCGCCAAAAATAGCGCAATGACCAAGATCCTACATGTATGCAAATTGATTGTTTGGGATGAATGCACAATGGCCCATAAGAGGTCACTTGAGGCACTGGACAAAACGTTGAAAGATCTTCATGACAACCAAAATATTTTTGGTTGGACCATGATTCTGTTGTCAGGTGATTTTCGTCAGACTTTTCCAGATATTCCCCGATCAACTGTTGCTGATGAACGAAATGTATGCCTCAAATCATCGAATTTGTGGCAGTATGTAAAGACACTCCAATTAACAACTAACATGCGCGTATTTCTGCAACAAGATTTCTCAGATATAGCGCAAAAGTTCAATAACCATAATTGGCTGGCTGAACGAGTAATATTGGCGGCGAAAAATAAAGATGTCGAGGATCTCAATGCGACCATTCGGAATTTTCTTCCAGGACAGTTGGTTTCCTTCAAATCAGTCGACACCGTTTTGAACCAGGATGACGTAGTCAACTATCCTACATCCTGAATCATGAGTAACTGCGGACAGATAGATGGAATACCCTCCTAGTCTAGCATGCACACTAGAAATTGGGTAGCCAGGTCATACGAACATTTCCCTAGGGCCGATCCACCCTTTCGAGGTAATGCAGTATATACATAACGCACTCGGCCAACGGACCGAAATCCGGAGATTTACTGCAATAGGGTAAATAAACGCAAGTTTTAAGAGTGTAAGCCAGACACTCTTATCACTGTGTTGGACAACGCAACTCAGCCCTCCATTTTACCTTTGCGGTGAAACAAGGGCCTTAGTCAGATAAACTTTTCACCACACGGGGCCAGTGACACGGCGCGAAAGTCTCTGCTTTTGGCATCGAGACTTAATCCTCCATTTCATCGAAATGAAACTAGGATCTTAGTCAAGACAAGCACCCCCACTACGTCAAGGTACAGATACAAATAAGGGGCGAGGGCTTATAAAGAATTCTATTATCATAGTTGTATTGGCATGTGAGCGTGGCTCCTTCACCAAATGATTACTCAACAGTCTCCACAGTCTGCCCACAGAGGCAGAAAGTGTGAAAACGATTCCGCCATATCATCGCGTGAAGCGAGAACCCCTCCGAAGAGATGAACCCACCAGCTTCCAGTTTGGGCTTTAGTTCGAAAACCTATAACCGTCTGACTGGTAGTAGCGAAGCACTATCCAACCTCTACTGGCTATGCATTCTCAGTACCCGAGTTGTCTAGGACGCAACTCAAACGCCGGAAGGGCTTCTTATCCATCCACCCGAACGCAGTCTCATGAACTAAGATAATCCCAAGATCGATGCCTCAATTGATCCTGGTACGAGCACCGTCAACACGGCCTGTACGTCATGACCAACGAACCAATGTGAAGTCTTTCGATTGATCTTGGCGTCAAGCTCCAACGGACTAGCCGTTTCGTCGAGATCCACAAACCCTGAAACGTTACGCATTAGATGCAGGTTCAGGACGATCGAACCGTCAAGTCCTGCTAAACCCTGAGAATATCCCGAGCATGGGAGTCTGCGAACAGATAAATGAAATACCTCCCTAGTCCAGCATGTGGACTTTCAACCTTTACCCCCTTGAGTCCAACACCAATCGCCAGGTGATACAAGTAGCACCTGTGGGCATCCACCCACCCACGCAGTATGCTACATAACGCATTCGGCCATTGGACAGAAAAATCCGGAGATTTACTGCAATAGGGTAGAGTGCGCAAGTTTTAAGGAAGAGGCCTTGTGCTGCGACGGGCTCTCTGTCACAGAGTTAATCAACCATCTCAGCCCTCCATTCCACCATAACAGCAAAACTAGGGCCCCATTCGGAGATCTTCCACCATACAGGTCCGGTGACTGGCGCGAATGGCATTACGTTAGGCACCAAGACTTAACCCTCCATTTCGCCGGAACGAACAATTGCGTTCAATTTCTAAAAAAATAAAACTGAATATTTCTCAAGCCAGTGTTCTGTCTCTGACTAAAATCAACAGACGCCGTCATCTCCGGAGTTATGTTTACACCACGCAATTATACGAAGCGATCATACACTTTTACTTCTGTCATTGACAGTATCAAACCCTATGTGGTTTGTTTTCCTTAATTTTCTCTTAATAAAATAGTGATCACTAAAGCTTACACCTATTCTCTGTAAGATGTTTACTATGTCATAAAGGTAAAGAATTTTCCCAGATTCATGAAAGAGTGCAAGGATGCATTCTATACTTGAAATGAGGAGCAAGTATTTTTCATCAAACTACCGCCCAGTAGAGATAATATTTATTTTCTCAAAAGTCATGGATCAACAGATGACCTCCCTAGCTATTTGACGCAAGTGTGGACAAGAGCCTTTGAGAATCTAAATCAGTTGCTCTGGACATATCCAAGCCTTCCAAACATGTTTGGCATCAGGCTCTTCTAAATAAGCTTCGTAAGGTTTTCCCGGGAGTCTCTGCGATTGGATGAGGAGTTTCCTCACCAACAGAAACATTCATGTGGTCCTGGATGGTGTCTTCCTGGTCCTCTCATCCTCTTTCGAATCCACATAAACGGTCTTCTCAATACGAACGAGACCAACATTGTGAGCTTCGCGGGTGATAGTACGCTGATGTCTTCTTTCGCTAGTGTCAAACCTTTGAGCACCGTTGACTGCATAGAAGCCAGCAAATCAATTCCCTGAACGAAGATCTCAAATGGGGATCAACGGAATCGGGTATGCCTAGAAGACCGAAAGAACAACTTTTTCTCGAAAAATTTAGCTCGTGACTTCTGACTTGATGATGGAAAACCTGGTGATTACATGCATCTTCTTGGCGTAAGTATCAACTCTTCGGTCTGTTCGGAAAAAATGTGACTGACATTGCAAAGTCCATCTTACATCTTTTGAATGAAAAGAAAAGTATAATTGATTGACTGCCCAATCATGACTCCCAGTTTACAGTCGTTGTAACATAGAAAGAGAGTTGGTAACTTCTGCTTGTTCTATAAATATTATCACGATTGATGCTCTACTCAACTGAAGAAAATAATTCCAACTGTCGCTAGATTCGCACGCAGCACTAGGGCTGTGAAGCGAGCACATCCCTATGAAGTTGAATTAACAAATCCGTGAAATTCTGTTTATCAAAAGTCCTTGCGCCGTTGTGGAACACGCTTCCAACTAATATATTATTCTTCAGTGTATAATCTTCAACATTTAAAGAAGAGAGTTAGAAGAATACAAGTTTCTGCTCGGTGACGTAGGTTTTCCTTTCCTTGGGCGGTCAAACATAAAAAACTTTCCACTTGCTCCGATGAAATATTTCTGTTGGTATTCGGACTTTGTCTTTGTTAGAATCTGAAGGCACGTGCTGAAATACTAAGATTGTCAATTACAAGAGTTCTCCTTCTTAATTTCCAGTAAGTTAAGCCGCTTCGTATGAATATAAAATTATTTAAACTTTTTTTTATGGAAAAATGCTCATTTTCGGCCATGGAGCAAAGTGACTTCACTTCTTGCACTAGTTGAATTTTGTAAACCTTCTTACCGAGGTCTTTATGCAAAATTCTCCACAGAAAAGTGCGAGAAATATTCCGTTCTTGGACATGATGACGAGTTGGTGTTGATGGATGTTCAGGCACATTTTGGCCTACACAACAATATTTTCAGATGTGCCGACTGGACGAGAACGTGAACGGGTTGTTTCATCAAATAACGATGCAGATTCAGGAACTCGCCCCACAAATTGACGGTTCATCTCTGTTTAATTTTTCACGTAATTTTTTTACAGTTTGGATATAAAATTCACCAATTTAAAAATAATGAGTTTTTAATATTTCTCAGTTTGTTCAAGTACAAATTTGCCCATTTTTAGCTTAGGTTACCTGCTCAATATTTAGTCCTTCAAAATGATACAGCCAAAGTTTCAGTTTTTCATGTCGTATTTTCCAAGATACGGGAGTCGTACAGCCAACTATCGTTAGCGGAAAATCATTGAGTTTTCGCACAATTTTCCACACATCGGCGGGATCGGTGCGCGACGGGTCGGACACCCGCCATGAGTTTTAATTTGCGAACAGCGGCGCTTTTACGAGCGGAGCCCCGCGATAAATATTTCATCTTTTTGAAATATCGCGCACCGCAAGAGCGGACCCAATCAGGGCCACGTCCATAAATTTCGCCATTAGCGAAGAATTTCCGCGCTTGCCGCGCTCGGTGGGATAATTATAATTCTGCTAACACATACGTTTGATGGCCGCAAAACGCGCCATATTCGTTCGGGTAAGGGAAAATTTGCGGTGCTCGCCGGCATTGGCTTTTTCTTTTTTTCTCTGGTGTTTGTCGGGAAAATGTTGATGATTTAACAGTGTCATTTATATTTCGATTAATTATATATCAACTTGGAATAATTTTCATCATATGGACAAAGTCCGGGTCGAAAGACCAGTGATGATGGGTAATTTATTTAATACTAGCTGTCCTGGCAGACTTCGTACTGCCACAATCGATAAATAAAAGACCTAAACTTTTGTATAAAATAATCTTAAAACAAACAAAACGTATCCATATTTAATAAAAAAGCATTTTTTGAATGAAGTATGAAGTTTTATTATTATTTTCGACACATTATATTGCTTACTTAAAAAACAGATTTTTCTGAAATAATGGCTATCTATAAGATTTAAATTTGATATTGACAGAAACACACTGCTTTGATACAGTCTGTTAATCAATTTAAAGCTTCTTCATAAACTATATTGCTTGTTTTGTTCTGTGGTGCGTAAATAATCAAACAAGACGGTTTTCCGACGCGTAAACTGTGTACAGTTGAATGAGGTATAGAAATTTTTCACATTTCCCTAATATTTTCGAAACTACAAATTTGATCTATTTAAAATTCAGCGTTTATTAGTATAATAATGAGGTGCATGTTCGTTCAAAATTTTTTAAAGATCGAGAAATCAAAAGGTCAAAGAAATATCATTTTGTGAGGATCGTTTGAAAGTTTTTAAAGTTTTTCCCAAAATTTTCAAAACTACATATTGGATCGATTTGAAATTTAGCATTTAGAACTAGAACAATAAGGCGTCTGTTCGTGATGATCGTTCAAATAGAAGACTAAAAAAAATGTAATTTCAGAATATCTTGAAACTCCTACAATATATATAAATAGTACAAAAAAATTTGGGGGGTGATTCTTTGTCAAAAAATAGGGTGAGTATTTCATATAAACTTTATTTTTTTGAGGCCCTCCCCTGCTTATTTACCGCCCCCTAAAGATGGCGCTTGAAAAATAGTATTTAATTTTTTTCTTAAAAACCAAAAAACTGGCAAGAATAAAAATTAAGCAGTCATTTAATGCGAGCGAGAAGGCACCCAAAAAATTTTTTTGTTGTTTCTCTATGATTGCAAGAGGTAGAAAAACCCACCCCTAAACCTTTTTCGCAAGAAACTTTTTTCCATATTCCTATTTTACAATAAGAAAGTTAATTTTGGATAGCTTGATCCATTCTTAACAAATAAGGTCTCCTGTAATTTCTTGCTAAAATTAAAGATTTTTGAGAAAATAAAATTTATCAACACGATAGCTTGAGTCGTAGTGGCTGGAATTATTTCCGAACTAGAATTTATCTAGTAAGCGGATGTCATTTTGTTATGACAACTGTCTAGTTTTGATTTACTTCTATTCAGCTACAATTATTGTCAGTTTTTTGGTATTTAAAAAAAAATTCAAAACTATTTTTCGGGCGCCAACTTCAGGGGGCTGTAACTAAGCATAAAGGGGTCAAAAAAATTAAGTTTATATGAAAGATCCACCCTAATTTTTAACAAGGAATCACCCGCTGAATTTTTTCGCAACTATTTATATACGTATATTGGTATAAGTTTCAAAGATGATAATTAATTCTTAATTTAAAGTTATTCCAATTACTTTAATCTAGTATCGCATTTTAATTTGTTAAATGAGATTTTGAGGCAAATCTAGACTTCGATCTCTATGACTTCGAGTCAAAAAACTGTTACCAACTGAAGAAATACCACAGAAAACGTAATTCAAGTTAACGAATCGAACCATCGAACACCGTTCGAAATCCGAACCGGCGATGAAAAACCGGTGTACACAGAGTAACTAATCAGTAATCACGGCGCGCCAGGGATAGACAGCGAGCTGATTGGTATTTGGAGAGGATCGTCTTGCAGTAGAGCGCTGGCCGGCCGATGCAAGTTTCTACGGCGGTCGCCGCCGTCGTGATTTGCCGCCATCCAGCCTGATTTCAACCTGCCGCCCCCCTTTTCCGGGGCCGTTCTATTGGCTGACAATTAAGAGTCATCGGTATTCCGGACCGACTTCTCGAGCGGTCCGCTTATTCCTCTTGTTTACAGGCCTGATTGCGGGGGCGATGTGATTTCCGAGCGTGGAGCTTTTCATGGTCCGCGTGACAAGCACACGTCGATGAAAAGAAAAAATATTACCCTTTAGAGGACGAGTTAATTATTCCGATCTGATTGAACAGCAGATTGTGACGGAATCTACGATAACCATCTGGATAAATTAATATAGAACAACTATTTGCTTATAAAAGACGTCATTCATAACCCCCGACCACAGAATATCTGTCAAATCACGGTACTAAAAATCGAGTTAGGCGTTTTTATCAACCTGTCACAAACAATTATGTGTCTACTTTGCGAACCAACTCGGGATGTTCATCGGCGCATAGAAATGTTAGATAAATGTGAACATCCCAATTATAAAGAATTTTCAGCTTCGAAAGCGCCGTTTTTTGTCGGAACCGTTGGGTTCATCTTCCGCTATGCGCCTCGCATACCGCAACTCTGCCACCCTATTCGTCGCGAGCTAAAACACCTACATTCAACCGCCCCTCGATGAACTCTGTGAGCAAACAAAAAGCGTTTAAAGCCGTGTTAACACGGGGGTGAAGAGACAATATTGGACGAGCAGGTTTCTTTTAATTCCCGGTTCGGCACGCACTTTGTTAAATACACACTGAATACGAAATGTCGAAAGTACCCTGTCTCTGCCTGTCACATCTATGTCGATGCCAAATTGGAAGGCTTCAGAAGACAGAACCGTACCGGCGAATCATTTTATTGCTTGATAAAACATCAACGACTATATTAGGCTTTCCAATGAAAACGACAGGTCTTTAAAACCTAATGGCAGCCATATTCAAAATTTTGAAATTATCACCATGAAAGTTATGTTTATATTCGTTGTGTTGACTTAAGAAACTGAAGCTATCAGATCTGTAAATCGTAATGAATATTTTGAAATTTTCAACTTTGTTTTACTGCAAAAAGTCGAAGAAATTCTGGTCATTCAATTCGATTGATATCAATCAACGCAGTTGGAGTGAACTTTTGAAAGATGTGTTGAAACCTAAATCGCTAACCCACCACAAGATGAAGTAGAATTAAACATTCTAATTTGCGCTAGCAACTTTGTCCGTCCGTGCATGAAACATCCTAATTCGTAAAATGCCTTAAAGTGCGCCAATGAAAAGATAAATAAAACTTGTCTTTCCTGAATGAATCCCAAATTGTCAATCTAACTGTGAAAATGCAAACTCTTACTCCCTATCTATTTATTTAAACTTTACAATTAAAATAGTGACTCTTATTTGCAATACAATACAGTTAGCTTGAGGTCCGAGATTTATATCAGAACTTATCTTTGAGGTTCTCCTGGAATATTGTTGTACAAGGTGTCGGAGTGATAGTGCTTTATCCAACGATAGTTCCTATTCTGCATATAATCAGTTCAAAAAGTTCCAAATGACCAGTCGAGCATCCAGAAATAAGAGGGTTGGGTAATAATATACTATAAATCCGGCACAACGATGATTGTCTGGTATTAAGATAATCCAAGCAAAAAGGCACTCCAGCAAGATTGTTCAGTTCTAAGATCTCCGGTACAAAGATCTCTGGTACAAACATCTCCCGGTACTAAGATCTCCGGTACGAAGACGCCTTCTGATTAGACGTCTTATAAGAAAGAATAAAAATTCAATATTCCACGATTTTCATGTATTAATTCGCTAATTCGATAAAAAATACCACAATATGTGTCTTCATAATACGAAAAGAAAGAAATCTGCTAAATTCTACGCTTCTTGAAAACAATGCTACTCTACAGCGCATGCGATAACAGCGTCGACTTTCATTGCGGAAACTCCAAAATGGTCATAGTGCAATCACATTATTGGAGCATTTTATAGCGATTGAAATACAAACCAAGAGTGGAGCGTTTTTTAACGTTACAGTGTCCAAGCAAAACTATTGGGTACTGCAGAAAGTAATTTTGTTTTTTTTTTGGAAAATGAAAGACAATTTTCGTATAATAAAGAATAAATTATACAGAATAAAATAATAATAAGAGGGGTTTTTACTTGATAGACGGATTATTACAAAATTAGAATATCAAAACAGATTTAATCTGTTAGCCTCCTATAATTTTAATTTAAAAAAATTTTATTCAGAACCTTTCAGAATTAAATCAATGTCTTATAAGCACAGCTTATATTTAATAGACATATAAAATCAAAACACATTATATAATGTCAAATGGAATAAAAAACCCAACAAATATAAATTGTCAATTAAAATTAATGAATATTTGATGGATCCATCAAATATTTATTTATTAATTTTAATTGACATTTATATTTGTTGGGTTTTTTATTCCATTTGACATTATATAATGAGTTTTGATTTTATATGTCAAATAAAATTGTCAATTAAAATTAATAAATATTTGATGGATCCATCAAATATTTATCTATTAATTTTAATTGACAATTTATATTTGTTGGGTTTTTTATTCCATTTGATATTATATAATGAGTTTTGATTTTATTTGTCAAATAAAATTGTCAATTAAAATTAATAAATATTTGATGGATCCATCAAATATTTATTTATTAATTTTAATTGACAATTGACAATGACTTTTGATTTCATATGTCTATTGAATATAAGATGTGCTTATAAGACATTGATTTAATTCTGAAAGGTTCTGAATAAAATTTTTTTAAATTAAAATTATAGGAGGCTAACAGATTAAATCTGTTTTGAGATTCTAATAATAATTCTGTAATAATCCTTCTATCAAGTAAAAACACTTCTTATTATTTTATTCTGTATAATTTATTCTTTATTATACGAAAATTGTCTTTCATTTTCCAAAAAAAAAAGAAATTACCTTCTTGAGTACCCAATAGTTTTGCTTTGACACTGTAACGTTAAACAACGCTCATTATTTTCAGTGAGAACTTTAAATTTCGTTCGCAATAAACAATAATAATATTAAACAAGTGGATAAAATTTTGAGTTTCACTGCACTTCAGATTATTCGCGAAAAATAATTTTCTGAATAGGTTATTCTGGCAAAATATTTGGATACGAACAAATTCCACACTGGTACCTCAAATTTTCAAATCATTTTTGGTCTGGGATTTTTCATGTGAAATGTCACATGGAAATTCATGAAATTAGCTACAAAAATAATCTACCTAAAGGGTGAAAAGCATTTGATCTTCTAATTATATTATCTTCACGAACTTTTGTACTAGTCTTCTTGTCGTTATTTCACATATGAATGTAAAATTTGTATTCGATCGTGGGACTGTTGATATGGTTTTTTTACAACTTATCATGAAGTTTTGCAGAAATATGTGCGTTATAATTATCCTTCTAAACCAAAATTTTTAGATGAAACTAGTAGTTTGGAAAAAAGTGATAAAAATGGGAGAAAACTGAATGAAGGCGAAACAATTGGATTAATTTCGCTCAAAAACGAACTCACCCGAGATATCTAGATCCAAAATTCATCTCAGAAATTTCAAGTCTATCTATTTTCGTTTGGAAGTGGAAGTGTTCAATTAAGCACTCATAGCTGAACTGTTCACATTTCTTCTTTTGAAACTTCTTATCATGAACTTCAGATAAATCCAATCAGTAGTTTCGAAAATAACTGAAAAGATAAGAAAAATGTTCTAACCTGAATAACTGCGAAATTATTACACTGATTTCGCCCATTAAAGAACTTATTTGCGGCATTTAGACTCGAAATCTTTCCTGTTTCAAACCTCTTACTATTTTCTTTGGAAGCGTGTATGCGGACCGCCAGCAGAATTATTTTTCACCTTTTCACCTATATATATATATATATATATATATATATAGATTATTTTCGGCTCAAAATTCTAGAATTACCTACATTTTGGCGAAACGATAGCCCTTAAAAATCGTGGATCCTTGATCAACTTTTTAAGAAAACTGATAAACTATAATAAAATAAAAATCGAAACTTATCGACTTGAAAAAAATATTAGTTTCTACCTGCTGTATCAAACTTTCTGCAGTCTTCAATTCGCGAATTATGAAAAATTGTGTTAAATAGTTAGGAAATTGATGGGTACACGATATGAAGATTCTGCACGAAAATATTGTTACATAAATAGAGAGGTTATAATCATTAAATATAATTTTTTGAAATTAAATATGTAGAAGGCTAATATTAAAATATTTAAATAACGAAAACATTCTACTAAAAGAAAAATTCAAAAATGAATAATAATGTAGACAGTTTTACAAAATTATATCCCACTTGCAAAATAAACATATTCAAAATTTCAGACCACATCATAAAAATATCGTATCACTTAAGGTCAGTGCCAGAAGAGAAAACAATTTATTATTTTATTTATTTATTATTTATTTATTTATCTTCTAATTATACGATCTTCGAGAAATTTTGAACGAAAATATGGTTAGTTTACCAGCATAATACTGAAAACTTTGAATAACCATTGAAGAAAAACAATTCCTCAAGATTTGTTTTTATTTTATTCGGGTTTTGTCTTTAGTAAATAAAAAAATACTTTTATGAGATAATTTTCGTGTCTGTCTTTAACAGAGCTGCTTTAGTTTTGACATTTTAAACATCTTACTGACAAAAATATTATTTTTATCGGAAGATCTACCATGGAACAACCCTGCAGCTATTCGAATCCGTTCCTTTCCTTTTTAATCTTCGTCACTTTGAAAATGAGCTGTATTTCGAGTAGAAGGCGAGAAAGTAACAATCTCTAGGCCGAAGCCGTTCCTGCTCTACCACCCCTCTGTTCCAACGAGGGGTAGTTTTTAGCTCGAGGACAGGCTAATCTAGAGGACAAATATTCTCGCAGCCACCTACAAGATAATCCAAACATGGCACATCTGCGCGCTCGTATTTTTGTTTTCTTATTATTATTCATTTGTTTCATTGTTGGGTGACACGGGGTGTGCGGTATTGTGTTTTGGTGTGCCTTGGAGGGGAGTATTGGGTAATAAATATCGAAAAGACTGACTGTTAATGGTCGCAAAATAAACAATAACTGTTTGAACTCTAAATTTTGCGTAATTTGAATTTAAGCAATGGAATATTACTTTCCAATGTTTTGTTAAGTAATATTCCAATTTTATTGTGTTTGTTCATCTCAAGTGACAGGTTTAAAGCATAACTTTTACTTTCTATAATATATGTAGAATTTCAAAATAATGATTGAGAGTATGTCCTGTTTCTAACAAATGGTAAGGATATATGGAATTACGTTTGAAGAGTTTCCTCAATAATAAAAATAATTCCACATATTCTAACCATTTGTTAGAAACAGCACATACTTTCAACCATAATTTTGAAATTCTACATATAGAAAGTAAAAGTTATGCCTTAAATCTATTAGAGACCCTTGAGATAAACAAACACAATAAAATTGAAATATTACTCAACGAACAAATAGATTTAAATAACTCACCTCTGTTAAATATATTCAGATAAGCTGAAATTTGCAGAGACCATTTTTGGATTTTAGGGCTCAATAAAAATTTTTTGTACTTTTCTGTAATATAAATAGCAACGGATTTCGGGAACACGCTTAGTTATTCAAAATGTAAACCTGCCTGATGATGCTACTGTCATAATGAAAGAATTGTTGTAAACATAACAATAAAAATTGTAAAAATCGGAATAACCTTATTTAAATATTTATTTAATATGAAATAAAATAAATGGAGGTATATAGTTGATATAAAATTATTTAAATATTTTAATATTAACAGATATAATCTGTTACTATTTACAGATATCTGTAGATATCTGTTAGGCTAACATAATATATCTGTAAATATTACAATATTTAAATAATTTTATAAACCTTCTATCAAGTATAAACCTCCATTTATTTCATTTTATTCATAATATATAATCGTTTGGTTTCCTTAACATTCTTTATACAGATGGTCCTTGTGCTATAGCAGAGGCCGTTAAATCGCCTTTCAATATTTAAGATCAATGGTAAACCACAGAACTATTTATTTTTGAGTCAACATTGGACTCCATTTAATTTCTGAATTGTTAAAGGTAAGTAAATGTTTTTTGTTGATTGATATAATATAATTTTTTATTGAATATGATTGAGTACTGACGAGCAAAGTCTCTCTAAAAACTTGTTTTTTAGTAATGTTTTCACATATCTTGAGATTTTCTAAAAAGTAACTTAGTTAGACATTCAATAATATTGAATATTCTAAGTAAGATAGTTTTATGATGAAATTCTCAAGATTATGTTAAACATTTTTGAAAGATATCTGCAAATATTAAAATATTTAAATAATTTAATATGGATTTTCAAGTAAGGACTGATTCAATTCAATTCAAATTCCTTTATTCTAGAGATTTTCTTCAAGTTTCTCTTATCTTTGCTGCATTCTTTAGAAAATTCCGTTGTCTATAAAAATAGAAACTAGGTTTTTAAGACAATGTTAATTTTGTTAATGTAAATATGAAAAAATCACAGATATTTCTCTTTTGATTTTTTAAATTGAATATTACTTCTATCAAATATAAATTCAAGAAATAAGTTTATTTTTATTAAAATTTTAAATGAATCGATCCTTACTTAATGGAAATTCGTTTTAAATGAATGAAAAAAATAAAATAGATTATTTCTACAATTTATTATCAACGACAATTGTTTCGCTAACACTCTGGTTTTGTCGTCTTTACAAACTTTACTCTATTTTATTTCATTTATTTTTATTTTTAAATATAATACAAATGCTTTGAAGTTGAAGGTCAGTACATCGAACAGTTATTGTTAACATTAGTTAACAGTTATACGGAGTTATCTATTGAAATGTAAATATAGATTGAAAATATACTTCAAAGGGTTTTTTTGAAATGCTACAGAAAATATTTATTCTCCGCAACTCCCTCACAAACTTTTTTGAATTAAATTGGATGAAATGAAATTATTGGTTCACTTTATAGACATAAAGAATTATCGACATATAAAATTATCAATACATAGGAGCAGGGTCCCGGGTTCAACTTCAGAATAATATATTTGTTTTAAAAACACTGAAAAGCAACAACCCTCAATGAATGGAAACAAACATTAATCAGCCTGCTATTAAATCTACTCTACTCAGTGGTTCGTAAAGCTACACAGTGAACCCAATAGCGCCCCGGGTCTGAATGACTTATTTCTACATATCTTTAGATCAGTCAGTAACTTGCTCGAATCAAATATCAATATTATACAGCGGAAAGGGTTAGAGAGGACAGAATACAGCCAGCATGCACCTACAACTGCACTTCCGGTAACCAGTGCAGAGCCTGCACTTACAAGGGGTAAGAATTTGGATGGACAGTAAAGTGGGTAACGTGTTATGCCCAGGAGATGTCCTGGAAGAGGGGATCTAACATAATTTGAGACGACCGGAAAAGTTACTATCAAATGGACTGTATGTAGCCTCCTCTGGGTGGCCAAGGACCAGGAAGGCTCAGATATTACTAAAGAATAAACCGACTACTACCTGAAGGGTCACGCAAACTAATCCTGGGGATATCACAATACCCCGGAACAATTATCTAGCAATCACTCACTTATTCTCACAGTAGCGATAGATATCCGGAGCTTTTTACTGTCTCTATACGATACGTCATCCTCTACCAGGACTACTCAATTCCCTAAGGAACGCCACCGGTTCACAAAAAATACAATCTCTCAAAGTAAGCGGACACATGCATATGGCAAATATGTAACACAAACTGACTAAGACATTATAAAATAGATACAGTACCCCATCACCTGGGCGTGTTAATGAACGTTACAATAAAAACAAAAAAGAAATAGGTAACCGGGGATCACACAAGAGTACATGCAAATCAGTTGCATATCAAGCTCTGCGAATACCATGAACAGTACAAATAAAGAACCACCATTAATAAATACAACAAATAGCAACCAAGTACCGAGAGAAAGTATACAATACAAATAGATAACTTATGAGTGCCGCTTTAGTTATATAACAAGGAAATGCATTTTAGTAATGCATTCCGGTCGGATTAAATAACACTGAAGCAAAATACAAGAATGAAAAGGGATGAGTGGAAATACAAATAAAGGAGCTTGCAATCACTGAGAATCTTACATTAAAACTAAAGTGGTATTCAAAAATGTAAGTTAATCAGAATCATTTAGAAGAAATTTACTTACTAAGAGTCACCAAGGGAAACTGTTATTAGTACTATTATCTCGAGTATGTTTTTAAATCGCTCAGGAAGTTTATTTCCAAGAATTCTCCTCTCTGCCGCTTCAAAACACAATAGGAACGCCATAAGGATGTGCCTTGGTTATTGTCACCAATCGCATACGTGTCAAGTTACAGTGCCACAAAATATTTGACACATAAATAACGCGGGTAAATACCGTGATGTAATAATGTAATTTATATAATCTATGAGGGATTCTGTCACTCGTATGAACCTTAAATAATACGATATCTTCAATTTTGAGCATTTTTTGGTGATGGAATTTGCTATTTCTGCATGATGGTGGTTCTGGATGAGTACGATCAGTACTTAATGTTTTCTCTTGATTTTTTATCGCTTAACTGCCCATCATACTTTTTATTAAATTTATTTCTAAAAAGTTTTGAAGAGATTTTTTTAGATTAAATTTGTAGAGGTTTCTGAGAAATAATCCATCTATTATCTGTAAATGTGAACATTTCTCTACCTTTTCCCCAGCCTGAAAACACTATGGCATCACTATGGACTGAAGTATGGAGTTGCATGTACATGTTTTCCTTAAAATTGGGTAAATAATCCAATGGTGAATTTGTTCACTGCAAATTGGATAACCTGTATACTATATGCCGCTCTTCCGACCTGATGTGAATGAAACATAAGAGGAAAAAGCAATAAACGAGAGCATCATCATGACAAGCATAATATTGACAATATTTCCAATCTGTTCGTTTTTAAAGACTAAATTTCGCATTAATATTCAGACTATTAATTTCGCACCCTATCCAAGGACAATCATTACTTCTTGGCGTCCCGTCGAAAATTGAAATGTACAATCAACTTAGTCACGGGCAACTAAGCCCCGTTTACACTCTAATGGGCATCCAAACCTGCTCCTGAACAAGTGTTAACCATGGTGTATACATCCAGTCAATTAACGGGAGTTTATTCGGCGACACATGTTACCAATGCTAGTGTATTATTTCCTTATTTAACGTGGGGCAGGGGGGTGGGACCCCTTGTTGTCGGATTATGATGTAAGTGACTGGTGTACATCCCCGATGAATATTGGATTATTTCCGGATGAAAAACCTCGAACGCCGTCAGGGGTTGCCTGGATCGCCCTCGTTTTAGTTTATTTTGAATCAAACGCGCGCGACGGGGTGGATAAAATAATTTATATATTGTCCTTTTTTTGGATTGGGGCGATCTAGAACGAAGGTATGTCGTGTTCGAGATTTATTGAAGAAGCGACGATTTGGTCACATGTGAGTTATTTTCTTTATTTTTTTACTTTGCTTCTCTTACGAGATGGCTCTTCTCTAATATTGAAATGCATCTCTTTATAGAACTGGTTTTTCAGAATATTATATTGTGTTTAATGTCACGTTCAGGTTATAATACTCTATTATGTACCCCAGTGATGTAATCTGTTCATTCATCAAATAAACTTTATTATTATTGTTATTATTCAGCCCTTATTGAAGCATTTCTATATACTCAACAATGGGAACAAAGTATACCCACTTTCAAAAGTCTTCCACATCCATACTAATACTAAGAGTTTATGAAGAATTTTTTCAACATGTGAAGTTCAGAGAATAAAATTCATGGAAATACCAATTTAATAAAAGCCGACTAGTTTCGACCGCACTAGCTGAACATTCGCTACACTCCAGCCACGTTTTCGATTTTCCTGGGGTCCAGAATTTTAGTCAACAAAAAAACTAGAAAAAAGATCAATAGACGAGATCATTTGCATTAAAAAAATCCAGAAGCAGTTAATAAAAGATCGTAAATCGAGAGCCTTTATCTAATTTAAAAACATGCGTGAATACATATTTCACTCCCAATAACAATACCATTCATTGACTGAGGTGGAAAATTTTCAATTCTAAATTAATGCAAGATACCTTTATCTATATTTTTTATCATATAAGTGACAACCGAAATCTTCAATAAATGTACTTCCTTCAAATATAACTCAAGATTTTCATCTATAAATTCTTTTATTTATATGTCAACAAATACCTGTGTTTTAAATTACTATTCGTAGATATGTTATACAATGTTCATTTTTTTTAGAGGCCTGATGATGACATTATATACGTCGAAACTAGTAGGCATTTATCAAATTGGTATTTCCATGAATTTTATCCTCTGACCTTCACCTTTTGAAAAAATTCTTCATAAACATTTTCAGGATTGCCATCATCCTACCTTATACTAAGAATGATTTAGAAGGATAAATCGGTTAGGTCTGAATCAACAGGAAGTAAAATAGGGTATACATATATAATAAATTAAATTTATTTGCATAAATAATGACTGAAAGGTTAGGGAGAAAAATTGTAAATTTCTCAAAAATTCAACATAATTTGCAGCAACGTTCAGTTTCACAGAATCCACTTTCATAAAGTGCTTCTAATAAGTGCTGCCTAATTTTCCGTTCATAAATATAAAAGAACATGTTTGAGATTATAAGGGATGGGCCATTTGAAATTTACATTTTTGATCGGTTATAAATAGAAAACTAATGAATGTTTTTGCAAAGTTATGAGTTATCAGAAAGGCTGAACATTTATAAATGAAAAATAATATCATTCAAATGACCCCCATGACATCGATCAACCCAATTTTTCAGTATATTGTTAATCTCATGAATGGCGACTTCGATTTTGTTTCTGGACGGTTAGCGTTACACTTATACTTAACGATCCCCACCAAGAATAGTCCTCCGAGATGAAAATAACCTTCAGCTTATTATCAATTATTTCTAGGAGAATGCTCATCTTCGGCCATGCAATCATAAGTTGTGCCAAGGATCAGTTTAGATGCTCTTACATCCTTTACGACAGGAGGCGAGGAGTTAGCTAGGGATCTTTTAGAGGTCTTCAAGATCGCAGCCCTGATGATATTACCCATCAACATTCTCAATATAACCCTTTGAAACTGAGATCTAAGAAGAGGAACAGACACATATCGATTGATGTGGCTGATTGAGCACTATACTGATCTTAGCATACCGTAGTAATACATCTTGATATGCTAGCCTGTTCTGCAGTCCATTCATATTGTTTACTAGTCGAAACTTCTAACAAAGTTCTAATGATTGACAATATGATGATGTGATAAACCTTCTTGTCACAGAGCAATAATTTGAATCCTGAAAGGTTGGATTTCTTTCGTTCCCGAAAGTTTCTGTGGCAGTTGAGTATGGCCCTAAAGCCAATGAAGTTACATATAAAAGGTGACCGTCAAAAATATATGGAAAGGATAGCTCAACTTCGGGAAAAACCATCTCATCTGGTATACTGATGGGTCCCTAAAGGAGCAAGGAGCATATATGGCCCCAAACATAGGGAATCACTGCTTCTGGAAAAGCCTCTAGCAACGTTCCAAACTGAAATTCCGGTTATAGAAAGATGTGCCCAAGTCTGTCTGCCCAGAAAGAATAAGATTAGAATTTGTATTGCCTCAGATAATTAGACGCAAGCAACTTATGCCCGTTGTGTCAAGGACGGTTTGGAGCTGTAAAAATCCCTCATATCACTGCTGAAAATCAAAAAACTAGTCCCAGTCTAGATGCCAGCTTGCCAGGGTGTTGAGGGAAATAAGTAAGCAGACGTCTTTACAGAAAAAGGAGCAAACACTCCCTTCATCAGATGTGTTCATTGTTTTGGGTATCATCTACACTGATTAAGGCTGAAGTCGATGAATGGGAAAAGAGAGGGAAAATTTCTCATTGAATTAACCTAGCCAATGATAAGATAAAGTGCTCGTCACAACCTCTAAAAAGATTGCCCTATTAGCCCCATCGCTATCAAGAAACGAGCTGAGGTTGCTTACTGGGGATCGGTAAAGAAAACTCTGATATCTGCAGGTTATGTGAATCGGTAATAAAAACCACCGAATACATACACTGCCAATACAAAAGCAATGGCGCAAACTAGAGTATCTAATGGATAGCATGACTCTCATGCCAAATGATTTAACAACCAAGACTCCAAGGAAAATAATCAAATTCACGAAGGAGATAATCTTCTTGAACAAAACTTAGTAGTATGATAACGCACAGGAAAACTCATTGGTTGTAGTTTAGAGGAACTGTCACTGAGTCAAACGACCACAACTAGTTTAATCTATTCTGGATCTGCAATCTAGCGTTTACTAGTCCAAAGTTCTAACAAAGTACACATGATTGGCAATCTGGTGATGTGACAGCCCTTCTTGTCATAAAACAACAATTACAATCCTGAAGGTTTCCAAGATTTGTTTAAACTAAATGTATTTAAGAAGAATCAAGTACAAAAGAATAATAACAAGTATACAAGAGCTAAAAAATATAGGCACTTGCAGTGGTGAGAAGTAATGATAGATATCAGGTATTAGTTAAAGATGTTGAATATTATGGATTTACCTAGAGCAGATACTTTCTGAACTAGTTTTTAAAATTGCAGTTAACTCCAATTAGTTAATTTTGCCATCCTTTGATTCTATATGTCAAGTTTTAGATTTTCCTTTTGAAGGATGAAAAGAAAGATGCTGAGTGTTTTCCATGCAATTGATTGCAAGAGCTTATTAGCTTTTGATGAAATTCATTGCGTGGTAATTTAACGTTGTCTTGAAGGAATGCCTTCTTTGCTCTATGTATTTCCTATTATTATTAATTGAATAATAACTCATGAGCAGCCTATGTATATTATTAGAGAGTCTTTGTTTCCATTAGGAACAGACAGACCGACACCTTTCTGTTTACAATTAATCATGACTTTTTTAACTTGTTTCTGTCTAACTTCATGTTCGGAATATGATATATGTGCATAGAGCCTTTCTGGGAATAAATTTTACTGTGAGAGTGCTATGCTTGAAAAAAGACAAATATAACAACAGTTCGATCTCAAATTCCTTCTGGAAAACCATAACTTCATTTCACTCATTTAATCAACCCAATCAATGTTTTTATTTTCATTTTTTGTTAGAAGAATTCAGAAGCACATATTCCTGAATTTTTGAATAGACTGCAAAATCATTATTACTATGAAATAAAACGTTATTACTGCAATATTTTTGAAAAATCAAGTTCAAATATAAAAAAAATAGCATAATAGTTCTTGTATTTGAATCAGCGACCGCTTAGTTTCCTTAAGCTGCGTTCGTTCGTCAAAGATGCATTTCGGGGATTTTTTCTACAGAAACATTTCAGTCAATGAGCTGCATGCCGCTATAGCGCACTTAGTGTCAGTTCCTCGTTACCCAATCAACTAATCATCCCCTATTTCTATTTATTATATCGTTCGACGCAGAGCGGCAAAAAGTTCCGGCGGCAAACAGAGTTTTCCATCGGGCCGATCGGTCCCGCTGCAACGTTTCGACGTTTGCGAATTAACATAATCAGGTTAGCAGTCGAAGAACGTGTCGCGCACATAACGCGACCGTTCTGTTTGACTAATGGATAAATTGGGACGTTCCTACAGGCCGGGATCCCGTCTATTGATTATTGCCGATGAATTAAATATTGTCCGAAATTAATTATATCGCATTTGATGTGTATGCGTGCCAGCGTGATTAATTCATGTTTGTTATTTGCATGTATTGATGACCGGACAGGAGATATTGTAATTTCTATCGGCATTATATTATGTAATATTTGAACTTTGCAATGGTTTCGAGTATTCCATATTGTAATGTCACTTGAGATATATAAGTATTACTAAATATATACACTTTTAATCAGATAATTTATCGATACTTCTTGAATTAACTATAAGACTTCACCCCTAAAACCGTTGCAATCAATCTACAGATATTAACTCAAGGTTTTGCAGTATACAATGTAATAGTTCCACACTGAAGTTATTTCCTAATACGAAAGGCTAGATTACTGAAATTAAGCAAAGACATTAATAAAATATGAATATCAAAACAGATTTAATCTGACAGTCTTCTACAATTTTAATTTCAAAGAAATTTTTATTTAAAAAACTTTTAGAATTAAATTAATGTCTACATAAGGACCGCTCATATTTGATAGACGTATATAATTAAAACTCGATATGCAATGTCGAATGGAATAAATAAACCAACGAATATAAAAAGTCATTTAAAATTTATAAACAAATATTTGAAGGAGTCAAAATTTTGTTTTTGATCTTAGCATTATGAACACCAATTCTTTTTCAAAAACATGAAACACAACTTAAGGACTTCTCAAAAAATATAATTTATTTGAAATATTTAATATATTTAAATACTCAAATAAGTTAATTCAAAAATCTCTCAAAACATGTTTTTAAAGATAGTCTGTTTAAGCAATTTCCGGTTACACTTTAAGGTAAGATATACTGATTGTTAGTTGATTTTGATATTTTAAATATTATCTTGGGCCGATGAAGAGATTATCGGAATTCTAATTATTTTTTGAAGATATAGTGCATGTTTTGAGAGATTTTTGAATTAACTTATTTGAATATATTAAATATATTAAATATTTCAAATAAATTATATTTTTTAGAAGTCCTTAAGATGTGTTTTATGTTTTTGAAAAAGAATTGGTGTTCATAATGGTAAGATCACAAACAAAATTTTGTCTCCTTCAAATATTTATTTTTTTAATTTTAAATGACTTTTTATATTCGTTATTCTTTTATTCCATTTGACATTGCATATTGAACTTTGATTATATACATCTAATAAATATGAGCGGTGCTTATTTAATTCTAAAAGTTTTTTTAATGAAAATTTTTTTGAAATTAAAATCGTAGAAGACTGACAGATTATTCAAATTTTGTTATATTTCTTCTATCAACCTTTTTCTATTTTATCGTCATTATACATTTCAATCCATTTTTATTTCGAAATCAATAAATAATAATTTATATTTATATTTATGTTTCAATATCGAAAAATAATAACTTTTGGGACACCTGTATTATGGAAGAAACCGTCTCTATCTATTATTCCGATATTGATCCAATGTTTTTTTCGAAGCGTGCTGTTGTGGAAAAAACAAATTCGTACTAATTGGTCGAATGGATTCAATCGTTAACAGAACTCAATCAAACGAAACAGCTCGGCACTTTTTAATTAGTACATACAGGCAGGATTTTCGCTTTGAATACGTGTCGAATTTGTAGTGGAAAATCGGAATCAACATTGTGGTGGAATACACCAAACAGGACATAAAATATCTGAGTACAACCCAGAATGTAGTTCCATTTTTGAGCAAGATGAAATATTTCGATACAGTTAATATAAACACAAAAAAGTTTGCCTTGTTCATGTTACAGAAACTGTTCATATCTGTGAAAGTCGAAGATTAAAATTTTCTTACATGTTTCTCTAGGTTTTATCTTTCAATGAGTACATGATTGTCAATAATAATGATGCGAATGAAGATACCAAAAATTCATTTGAATGAAAATAGATAGTTGGCCAGCGACGGACAATACTTTGAATTTTGAATCTATAACCAATTTTTCACAATAGATTTTCAATTGTCGAAAAAACCACACGAACTTATTCATATTCCTGATATGTTATATTGGACTTCTTCGAAGCAAATTTCACTAAGACAGCTTTTTCATCTATTTTCTTTAGGGTAAGTATGTCAGTCACGTCCAGTGTATTCTTTTCTGCTCATTAGCTTGTCATGTTTAAAGCCTGAACTGCTTCCGCGTGTGAAATTTTAACTGACTCAGCTAAAATCTCTTCGGATTCGTTGCACTCTACTGGATTTGCACCTTCAATCATAACTTCATCCTTATTCCATTCATCTATTGTCCTTGTTTTTAACAAGTTGTTAAGCTTGAAGAAAGGAAATTGTTCGTCCAACAATCCAGAATCTAGAACAGTCGTCTCAGTCAGTTGTTTCTGTCAAACTGATAGTAGCCAAATCTCTTCATCTATCAAAATTTGTTATCAGGCTTGATATTCACCAATATATTGTTCCTGGAAATGACGAAATAAACAAGTCTCAGCAAGTTCAAACTAGTAAGATTATACAAGATGGAGAATACCTGCGTAGTTTGAAATTCAATTAAAGAAAAAGTAATTATTATTTTCATTATTATCCAGCCGATGTACTCAATTCTTGGAGCAATATCAAGTACAACATGTACATAGCAGTTTTGAATATAATATCAGGCGGATGGCCTCTATTATTGTCAATCTACTTGTGAAGTTTCCTTCAAGTATTTCCAGCAAATCGAAGGATATGTTCACTATAGCTTGAAAAATATTGTTCTTAAGGTGGACCAGGATGCTCCACTTATTTGTACCACTCATTAGGGACACATGCCATGACTTTGATCGTTTACATATTGATATCGAAAGTTACATCTTCTGTTTAGAAGTCCAAGAATTAGTTCATGTCAACTAATTCTTCTTAATCTATTACTCAATAGATCAACATATTCGAACAGTTTTCCAATCTAGAGATTGAATGTTTACATGCCCATTAGATAAAATTTTCGAGACAAATTAAGTTTTTCAAATTGTAATATAACTGAAGAAGCTACAGTCTGAGCAGAACAACTGCTGTTTTCAGCGTGCTATCACTTATCTCTGAGTCATACTAAAAGCATTATTGGCATAATCCAATAACATCATATTTTTCAGGTCTGGTTCCAAAACAGACGAGCCAAGTTCAGGAAGCAAGAAAGACTGGCCCAGCAGAAAACAACGAACGGTTCGAGCGAGAATTCCAGTCCTTCCTCCAATTCCATCAAGGCAGAAAACAATTCCAGCTCAAAGAACCTCAACAGTCTGAACAACGCGAAGGACATCAAACCAGGATCCCCCCACTCCGGTATGTCAACTACACCAAATTCCAACACGAGCTCCGTCTCTAGCCAGAACTCAACGAATGGTTTGGACGTTAAACCCATTAATGGAAATGGTAAGTTTCAATGATTTCACATCCCAAAATTCTTAAACATCTCCCAAAAACTCATAGCAATTGTAGAAAAATCGAACTCTTCAAATATATTGTTTAGCATATGCTCATTTATGATTACGATAATTAGGAAACCAAATGATGAAGGTTTCCCTTCAAAAGTACTCTACATAATATCAATGATCAATTTTGATTAAAATTTCAAAACTATAGCTCGTTAAAGTGGTCAAATTAATCTCTTATTGGGAAAATGGTTTTAAACAAAACATATGTCAGTTGTCCTCCACGTCATTTTTATTTACAGACTTTATTGTTACTCAGCATTCACTAATTATGTCGAATTTTCTGTAAGAGCATGAATAAGCAGAAGTCTGAAAAAAAATGGAATGAAAATGAAATACGTATTATTACGAGCGAAAAACAGGTGAACTCACCCCTGCAACAATTATGAGCGCCTCATTACTGGCCAGATATGATTTTATTATCCCTCAGTCACAGCCAATGAATCTGTATCATTTGTAAACCGTGTGTGTCATGATTAAATTGTTCTCTTCCGTTATCCAGGACAACGTAAAATGGTCGAGGTCTAGCGCTAACTTGTAACCATATTAATCTTCTTGAAATGGGTGAATAATGATAAAATATCTGGGTAAACTTGAAGCCCCAGAGTCGGACTGGTGTTCACCATCCAGAAAAAGTAACTAAACTTGTACTTTAGGGAATTTCTGGAAACACTTACCCCTCTATCGTGATCGTCTAGTTGAGGTAGAAAAGGACTCTTGGTCGTGTAGATAACCGAAGTTATACTTAGAGGAAAAAGTGACGGGAAGTTTAGAAGGAAAGGTTGAATAAAAATACAATATTTGGTCCTGGTAGATAGGACCATGCAACTGACTCTATGTATGAGTGCGAGGGAGCTTGCAAGAAAAGAGTCAGTGAGAAAAACCCTTGTCATCCTCAACACATTTTTCAATCTTGTTGTTTCATTTATTGATAAAATTAAGATTACAAAGATTTTCAACCTTCTGATAACTTAGTTCGCGTTCAAACAAGGGTTAATACAACTGTAAATTGAGTGAATACATAAATATCTTGGCAATAGGAAGATTTCGAATTCGAAAGATTTTCGAACCAGTTCATACAATGACTCTTTAGTCTGGAATTCCCCATTTATACACCTTGTAACTAGTTTATTATACTCTGGGCGCATAACATCATGAAGCAGGAATATCGTGTGCCATATACTCCGCTGTACTTCGTTATAGTGCATATTTCACTACCTATTCGTTATTCCATCTATATCTTATAATATCGTTGTTCAGGAATGTCTTGTTGTGGCATTCTTAGACACAAGGTTGTTGTGTCAATTATTCAATTATGGATCCACATTTCATTCACTTCAAACACTCTGGAATCTCAAAAAACTTTCATTATTAACCACCTCTAGATTCAAATAAATATTATGAAGGTTAAGGCACCTCTAAGTATGGAATTAGTAAAATTCTCAGTTCAGATTGAAGTACATGAATATCAGTTAATTCAATACACTACAATCTCTTTTTATCGAAGACCAACTCGTCTAGACTTCTCTTTGTGGATACTCTCAGTTTTACTAAAGAATGGCGTTCTGTTTCTAACAAAGGAATACCCGAGCCAGCGTCCTTTCTCTAACTGATAGGATAGAGACGCCGTCCTCTTTGCACCACACGGGTCTAGTGAGCGACCATAAAGTATTCCTTTCAACATGACAGTCATAGAGGTAGGCACATGAATTACATGTAGTTGGTAATGCTTAATTTTCTTCAGCTAAAGTTTATTCAAACTGAATCCATTTCACATGCAGTTTCTTCAGAATTTAAGAATTTGAAGATATGAAGGTGCTTAGAAATGGCGAAAATAATATATTGAGACAGATCTTGTCAGAAATATAATAAAGAAAGAAACTGATTAATTTCATTGCTTCCTAAAAAATTCATCACATCATACATACTTCATGGACAATTGAAGAAACAAATTGTGAAGAATTGTTACAGCAAGAGCCAGACTTAAGTTGATGATAAAGGTGTGAATTTGGAGCCGTTGAGTTATTGAGTGGCCCCGATATTCTAGCTTATATGAACAAACAGAACGAACTGACTGCTACAATTCTTGAAAAGTCGTATACAATATTGGACACGAAAACAATTGAGAATAGAGTGAGAAATCAAAACAGTATCTTGAAACTACTCATGATTTAACTCAAGGAAGACTAACGTTACCCGTAATGTGGTAGTTTATGTATAGTATACACGTTAAAGGAGCTTGTTTGGATTATACGATCGATCTTATAATAGTAAGAGACAAATTTGAGACCCTGTTTGGCATATTTCACGAGGGCCTGACAATTATCAAACAAAGGTACTCTTTGGTTAGATAAATATAAACCGAACAAAAAACCACTTGTAGAAAAAAATATAAAATCATTATATCTGAGTAGAAATATAAAATCATTATATCTGAACTAAAATCGAAAGCTTTGGGCTTCTGCAGAAATCTGACAGATAAGACTTGTGATTGTATACCAAAAATGCTTCGATTGATATATGTAAAGCAAAGCTACCGAGGATAATTTTCCATACAGCAGATAAGCATGTTATTCATTACCGGAGCAATGAAAATATGTCCAATTAGAGATCATTACTGGTCTCACACATATTATCACGAAGCTACCTTGATAACATCTGAAGAAGCCCAGCAATGGGAGAATCAAAGTTCAGAGATCCTGGCTATCTATGCCCCAATAGATCTTCTCAAAAACTTTCACAAAGATTAAATTATAGTCCGTATAGAAAGGTTCCGGAATTTATTATTGTTCATAATTTTAATATACTTCTTTTTTGTAACATTCTAAGACGAAAGTCATTTATGAAATAGGTCGTGCAGAAAGTCGGCTATGGCCAAAGTTGCATGGCAACACAATTTGTCAAATATTGTTGATTATCCACAGGTATACAATTCATGAAATAATGTCGGAGGATAAAAATGTCATTCATTAATATGAGGCTTAGAGCAGTTTCAGGAAGATCGCATAATTTAAACGCTTTATGGGTCTTAGAAAATACACAATCCGTGCCTGGGGTTTCGCAAATTGGCTAACACATTTGGAAATCAACGAAATATAAAAGTATGCCCAGAAACCGTGGGTATGTCACTAAAAAGACTACATATCAAGGTAACCAAAAGCAATCTCTATAATGACACCCTTACAAAAGAAACGAAGGATAGAATTTTGTCAAATTTTCAAGAAGATAATTTTAATAATGTCTTTATATCTGATGAAAGTTGTTTCCACCTTGATGGAAATCACTTAAAAATCCTATCAAAACAACCTGTTACCGATCAAATTTCTCACCAAGATAAGGGTTTGGGGAGCAATATCTCAACGTAGTGCTACGCCTCTCTGTATAATTGATGGTATAATTAACTGTGAGCAGTATTGTGGCAATCTGAACGATTTTCTCTTTGAGACAGCGCATGCTTTATATCCAGAGTAGTGGCGTTTTCATCAGGATAATGCAATATGTCATGCTTCGGCCTATACTCAAGCTTGGATGCAAGAACACCAAGTGACAATCATTTCATGGCCAGCAGCTTCATCAGATCTTAGTCCCATTGAAAACATATGGCGACTAATGAAGATTGAAATTGAACGAGCAGCGCGACGAAATAAAGATGATTTAATTCAGTTTTACAGTTCTGGACTACCATCACCTAAAATTATGTGGGTGATCTAGTTTTGGGTGTACCTCGACGTTTAGTCAAGTGTGTACAGTTGAATGGAGGTTGTATAAGTAAATAAGATGAACATTTCATTATAATTTTCTAATTCAATAATTAAAAATATATACTAAATAATAACAATTGAGTATAGACATCATTTCAAATATGTTTTGAAATTGCTCAGAAAAATAATAGGATATCCTTATCAAGATTTCCGGACACTAAAAAATGAGGGAAAACATGTAAACCAACGAACTAACTAGAAAAGAAGCTTTTACCACATCTGCAAGGTTAGGAGAAAATATAAAATTTCAAGAGGAAATAAGAATGTTGGATTGGTCGTACGGTATCAGCTCTTGGTTATTTATAACACAGTTTGTTTCAGAAACTCTTCATTCATACTCTAAAAGAATTCAATAAATTCACGAAGTGTATTAAATGGCATAGGAATATGAATAAAAAATGAACGGTTCGAATATTTCAAGACGCTAGCATCCACAAACCAACACCAAACATTCACAGAGGAACAAGCAAGTGTAGTTTTCTTCCATGAACGTATATTCTCATCTCTCATGCCTATTCAAATACAAGGTTGTAATTTTTGTTGTTGTCCTCCAAATCAAAGAACAGTTCCAGTTTAGGAGCATCCCAAAAAATTTCTGTGGAACAGCCTACATCTCTTCAGAGACTTCTTTACATGGCAAAGTCTTCTCAAAAAGCACTTTGTAAGGATAGGTCCATGAGAAAATACTGCAGGAAACTAGCAGAATCTCCTGAGCACATTGTGGTAGGATGCTTAGCCATTGTAAGTTAACAAAACAAACAGATCATAAAATGATGAAAGATGGAAGTATATTCTTCTTGAATCTATCTTAACACTGGAGTTTAAAGATTGGGAACTGTAGCTGGGGATATACCTTAGTTAACCCAAGAAAGGAGCATGATAACATTTCTATTTTCAAAAAATTATCATTAATCTTAGAATATTGGTGAATCCTGAATTTATTTGGATCAAATTTTATAACTCAATTTATTAAGCGTTTGTCGAATGTAATATGTAATAATAAAAATATTACACTCGATTGTGAATTCTAACGCTGCCCCATCCTCAAATTAAGACCAAGTTTGTGTTCTCGGTTCTATAATAATCAAACAGGAGTATTAGAATACAACACTAAGCTCTGTTATGATAATGTAATCAGGTTCTTCAAAGTATTCGTTAGTATAGGGTGATAGAACTTTAAATTGAAATAAAACACATTTTTTATCTGAAAGATAATTTTATGACAGATACGTTTTAAAAATAATTTCCGGCATATTTCTAAGGAACCACATTCGACCTCCAAATTTAGACCATTTTTTCGATTAACTCCTTAAGGCCTTATTTCATCAATAACAGTTATGTTGGCTTCCAAAGCGTCTATTGTTTCAGTTTATCAGCATAAATCAATGACTTGACATAACCCCAAAGAAAATAATCCAGTGGAATTATGTCGCATGATCTTGGAGGTCAATTAATTGGACCATTTTTCAAAATAATGTCATCGCCAAATCTTTATTTCAATAAATCAATTGTTACGGTAGCAGCATGAGGTGTAGCACCATCTTGTTGGAACCAAAACAGTTCTGGTCGATACCATTCAAATTTTTAAACAAATAATCATTGATCATCGATCTGTAACGAGCACCATTCACTGTAACATTAGCTCAAGCATCGTTTTTAAATAAATATGGACCGATGATGCCTTCAGCGTGTAAATCACACCATACAGTGCATTTTTCAGGATGCAATGAAACCTGCAGAACTTTATGAGGATTGTTTTCACTCCATATACAGCAATTTTACTTATTTACATAGCCGTTCAACCAGAAATGAGCTTCATCACTAAACACAATTTTACGATAAAAAAGTGGATCAACTTCAAGCTGTTCTAGGGCCCAATCAGCAAACAAATGCTTATTATGGTCATGTGGGTTTAGTTCTTGAACGAGTTGGATCTTTCGATAGTTCGACGAATAAGCTGCTCTGATGGTCGATTATGTAAACCATAAATTTCACGAAGTGCTCTATAAGTTTGGCGAATAGAACACTGATTTCGAAAATAAATCTCAACAATTTGTAGATGTTGTTGCGGCGTGAGTCTTTCCATGATAATTTGTCAATGCTTACTGAACAGAAATGTCAAAACAACAAGGCTTCTACCTTCTGTCAAATCACAGTTATCTCTATCAAATGTTCTATAACTCTAAAAAAACACCCGATATTTGAACCACTCATCTTCAGTCATTACATAAGGTGATCTACACATCTTCATTTCCATCTCGAACAGCTGCAACTCCCAGCGATTTCCCAGTTTCCAGATAGGCACATCTCACCGTCGAAAGACCGTAACGATGATGATGCCCGTCGTGCTAATTATAATTAATCTGGCGCGATCCCCCATTCGTCATTTCGGCCGCCGGCAGCGATCCGACAACGCTGCCTCCATAAGGGTTGCGACAGGGGCAGCATCAGCTCCCGGTCTCCTACGTCTGACATTTAATCTAGAAAATTGCCTGTTGCCTATCATTTATTTCCATTACTGTCAACTCTTTAGCTCTTCGAGAGCGCAGTTTCGGGACGCGCATACGCGGCAATCTCTGTCACGTTGTGATATGACAGAGAACTAGGTGAACTTCGCTTAAGGAAAATTGGAAAATTGTGCGGTGAATTCTGACAGAATTACTGATAACGTGGAACAGTTTCACTTGCGATTCTGTGCCGTGATCGTTCTGCCAAATATTTCGATTTAGGGTTCAGTTGATTTCAATTTTGGTTTGCTACTTTCAAACAATGGAAGAATTATTGGCTCCCTGTTATTTTTTCTTAATTTTGCTTGCCCTTTGCTCATATCCTCTCATTTTGTCCAAATGTCTGCATTTTACGAATTCAGATCTGAAAATTGTCTGAAAATTAAGGGTTGGGCGCTGTAAATGTTGCATTTTTGATGGGATTTAAATAGAAAACTAGTGAATAGTTTTCCACAGTTGTGAGCTTGTAAGGAAGGCTGAACTTGGAAATTTGCGAAATGAAAATACATAATATTGTTCAAGTGACCGCCATACTGGCTACATCCGATTAAACCAATTACCGATTGTTTGGGGCTCAATCTCATTAATAACAACTTCGGATTTGTGTTTCAAGGCATCAAGCGTAACACTTGTCCTTAAATGATTGCCACAAAAATAGTCCTCCGTGGTAAAAATGAGCTTCATCGCTAAAAATACGTTTTATAGAAAAATATTTATCTTCGATCATGCAATCATTAGCCCATTAAGCGACATGGAAACGCATCAGATGATCACGAGGCTTCATTTTCTTTACTAGTTGAACTTTGTAAGCCTTCATACCGAGGTCTTTCTGAAAATTTTTCCTCAGAGAAGTGCGAGAAAGGTTCAGTTCTTAAGCACGATGACGAGTTGATGATGATAGAAGTTCAGCCACATTCTGGACTACAGCAGCAGTGTTTTCAGGAGTACTCACTAAACGAGAACATGAACTGGTTATTTCATCAAATAACGATCCAGTTTTCACAAATAAATTGATCCACAAACTGCTGTTTTTTTTCTTTTGGATCTTCCACTTACATTTCTAACAGTTCGAATGAAATATTCACCACTTTGGAAATAAGTTTTTAATATTACCCACTTTGTTCAAGCGTAAATCGACCCATTTCGTTAGTATCAAATATTAAACTAACTTTTTATAAAAACACGAATGACAAACTCAAAATAACCACTGCTTCAAAATACAAACTGTAGATGGCCTATTCTTTATTGTGAGGTTACATACTCAGCATATAAAGTGTAGATTAACCGAGTCATTTGAAAAGTCAGTTTAATAGCTGTTTCAATGCAAAATGAATCATGTTTTCCTGGAAATTTAAAGGCTAGATGGTCATAGGCATGAATAATTTCAATAAAACAAAATGAATTCAATGAGTACCATACTCACCTGGCGAAGTCATGTTGTCATGACAAAACAATTGTTGTGAAATTAAATAAATTAGTGGAAATTAAGTTGTTTTACTTTAATTATACTTGATTAAGTTTAAGACCTTTTTTGGAAATAAATTCTGTCAGAATTCAATCACATATCTGACTAATATTTTTCTCAATTTATTCTTTAGGGTTTTTTCTGGTTTGAATCTTGTATAATAGTTGAATTTCCAATTGCTTCAAATAGAAACAATGTTTTTGATTGTATCGGTCTCAACTTGACGAAAAGTCATCTTCAATATAAGAAAAATAAATATTAACTTCCGCTATTTCATTGATTTTCACTACAATTGTTTCGTCATACCATGATTTAATCAGGTGAGTATTTAATCTGAGGCAAAATATGTCCTTAAATACAGCTCTGGTACAAAATATTGAAGGGTGACAAGAGGTGGTTTACAATCATTTTAAGTAGGGGGATCTGTTTAAGCTTATTTGATCATTTAACAAAATTTGTCTTTTATTATATCCATTGATCTCTAAAGTTTCTAACAAATTATATGACTTTTATTTTCAATATGTACCTAATATTTCATAAATTGTATTAACCTGTCTCTAAGAAATGGTTGGCATAAGTTGAATTTTGTTTTTTATTAATGTAAAATTTTTCATGTTTCCGTGTCCTTGTTTGGAATGAACGACCTGCCTGTTCCACATATACACATGGGCAATCACTTCATGTTAACTTGTAAACTCCTGATTTTTTGAAATATTGAATGGAGCAGTCCGTTACTTTGTGATAGTTCATTTTTATGGAATGGAATAAGAAATTACTTTGTTTTCTATCACTTTTTATTATTACTGATATACAGTGACTCGAATTTCGTAGTGTTTACTACATTTTCAAACATTTTCAAAGTTTAAAAATGTAGTAAACACTACGAAACTCGAGTCACTGTATATCAGTCATAATAAAAAGTGATAGAAAACAGAGTAATTTCTTATTTCATTCCTGATTTTTTGTTTTTAGATATGATGACTTTATTATTTTTGATTAAACTGCCTAATGAGTTAATAATTCTATATATTAATGGTTTTATAACATATCTTATAGAACCATTAATTCATTAGGCAGCTTGATAAAAAATAATTAAGACGTCATTTCTAAAAACAACAAAAACGGGAGTTTACAAGTAAACATATAGTGATTGCCCATGTGTATATGTGGGACAGACAGGTCGTTCATTCCAAACAAGGATACGGGAACATGGAAAATGTTACATCAATAAAAAAAAAATTCAACTTATGCCAACCATTTGGTCATACTTTTAATACAAATTATGAAATATTACATATTGAAAATAAAAGTCATAAACTTAATTTGTTAGAAACTTTAGAGATCAATAGATATAATAAAAGACAAATTTTATCAAATGATCAAATAGGCTTAAACAGATCCCCCCCTACTTTACATTTTTCAATGATTGTCACCCTTCTATTTTTTGTACCAGAACTGTATTTATAGACATATTTTGCATTCTATACCTCAGTTTGAATACTCATCTGATGAAGTCATAATATAACGAAACAATTGTAGTGAAAATCAATAAAATAGCAGAAGTTAATTTTTTTCTTATATTAGAAACAGTGTTTCTGAGACATTATATATTTTCAACTGATATTACTTTATTATTTTGGAAAAATCATAAAATTTATTTTTATGAAAAATATTGAATAAATCACTTTACTGATCACAAAAAATGTCTAGAAATCTTCAGTAAATTAAAATAGATAACAATATCTAAAAAATTCGACCGAACTTTAAGATGTAGTCTGTAAATTTTATCTAACCATTTACTTTAGTATTTTAAAACTCCTAACATCTCATTTTTTCTTATTCATGGGTTTCCATCCGTGAGAATTTTGATTTAACATTTTAGAAAAATGAACATTTGAATTAGAATGCTGAAAATAATGTCAACCTTTCCAAACTTTTTATTAGTTTGATACCGTTTTAATCTTTGAAAATTGCCTAGATAAACAACATTAAATAGAAAAATCTGTTGAAATAAGAAGAAAACAATAAAAAATTTGAAAATTTTCAATTATCAAAAAATTGAAATCTGCATATTATTGGGACTGCAGCTTTGAAGTATCATATGAATTATGAATTATGTATTCTTCTCACCAATATTTCGTACCTGAATCAACATAAATAATCAGTATTGATTTGGCGCAAATCACTTGATGAAACATTTTGAATATTAATCAGGAAACAAATACACTCGGATTTAATTTCAGAAAAATTTAATTTATGTTGTAATAATAATCAGTACCTCAGTACCTTTTGTTAAGTTTTTATTTGGTTGAAGATAAAATAATACTTCAAAACTGCAGACAAAAGAAAAAAATTATATTTTTCTGTCACTCGATAATCATAAAAATCATATAATAAATGAGTATGCTGAAGGCACAGAATTATATTAAAAATATGTGGTTATAGATATGAATAATTCAAATCACCACCGAAATTAAAATAGTAATTTTTGTAAGATATTCTTTGCTGTTCTAATTTTATCAAAAGAAATCGAAAATCATTTAATTTTTTTCATTATGTGATTTCATCAGACTACATCATACAGTATAATTTAAACGAAACACGTCACAATATTTATTGAATAAGTGTTAATCTAAAGGGTCTTTCAATGGAAACGCCCTATTTTTAAATTGACTCACTCATGGCAGCGGTTGTTTATTTGTGACATTGACAGCTCTATTTGTCAATGTCTACCATTTGATCATGGAAAAGTATACACACCAAAATCGCTTACAAATAATCCAAATTTATTATGGAAAATCACGATCCGTTACTATTTTATTACGGGCTTTAATTCCAATTTTTGGTCGTTTTCATTGTCCGGATAACAAAACAGTCGAACGTTCAGTGAAAATGTTTGAAACACAGTTTACACTTCATGATGTTACAGTGCCAGTAAGACAAATAAATGGAAGAAGTGAGAAATTGTTGCCGTACGTTCAAGTATTCTTGAAGACCAAATTTTATCAATTTCTCGACGTTCATAAAAACTGGGCATCTCCCAGACGTCTTGTGACGAATTTTACGAAAAGACCTTATGGTTTACATCCATACAAAATTGTTTTAACCCAAGAACTCAAACTGCCAATGACACAATGACTTTATTGAAAACAAAATTCGGTGATTCGATTATTCCCAGAAATTGACCGATACATTATCCTCCTCCTTCCTGCGTTTTAACTCCATTGGACTTCTTCCTTTGGGGTTACATTAGATCATTGTTCTACAGCAATCATCCAACAAATTTAGACGATTTACAGATCAATATTAGACGAGTAATTGCTAACATACGACCTGATTTGTGTGAGAGAATCATGGGAAATTGGCTTCAACGACTTCATTCCTGCCAGCGTTTCCGTGGTAGACATTTAAATGATGTTTTATTTCATAACTAATGGTATCCATTGTACTTTACAATGAAATAAAAATTCCAATAATTTCCAAATAAATAATGTATTTTATTCACAAAACAAAATGGGGCGCTGTTAATGAAAGACCCTTTACATTAATGCCTTGATTTGAAAAATATCTAGTTTATTTAGTTGCCACTGAAAACATGTCATTTGATTCTGACAAATATTATAATCAAAATTTATATGTATTCATGAGTTTTTGAATAATAATACAAAAGAGGTCTGCAATTTGTGGGCATTTCCAGGATTGGGTATTCAATAAATTTCACGTTTAGAAAGATAATTTCGACAGTTTGGCAACGGAGCCGTGCTCCTCCAACCGAAGCAGGGAGAAAGAAAACCCTTAGGCCGAAAATCGGGTGGAAAAGTCCGCCTATCCCGAGATAGATCCTCCCTTCCCACTTATTGAGAATGAATAACACACACGTCCGGACGTTCTGATGTCCGCCAGATGGCCCTCTGGATTTATCTCCCGAATATAAAAATAATATTGTCTCTTTCGATTCCATAAAACTGCGATATTTCGGGGCACGGCTGGATGACGCGGCAATATTTTCCTTTTTACGATCTCGTGCCAATTTCGGGAGGTTTTGCATCGGTCCTGATATCTGGGTTTTTTTTTGGGAGAGGAGGTGGGCGAAAAATATATATTTCACTGAAAGTTATTATCTGTTTGAATGAAATTGCTGATTTTTGGTTTTCTATTTTTCTTAAAAAGTTTGATCAACGAGAGGTAAACAATACGGAATTTTCAAGCCATTTTTCTCTATTAAAAGAAGAAATATAAAAACATTTGCTATTCTCCACTCAAAAATTGCAAGATGCAATCTTTCGGACAAAATTATAGAGCCAAAAAATCTAGTTCCACAATTCGTTGAGCTCATAATGCACAAACATTTATAAAAGCTATTTGACGTTAGCTTTCGCGCAAACACTAGATTGAATAAAAAATAAAATCTACTAAATAATATTGGAATAAGGTTATTCTGGTTTTCACAAATTTTTATTGTTATGTTTACAATAATAGTTTCGCTATCACTGTTGCATTATCAGGCAGGTTTACATTTTGAATAACTAAGCTTGTTTCCGAAATCCGTTTCTATTTATATTACAGTAAGTACAATAAAATTTTATTGACTACTAAAACCAAAAAAAGGGTCTCTGCAAATTCCAGCTTATCTGAATATATTTAACAGAGGTGAGTTATTTAAATCTAATTGTTCATCAAGTAATATTCCAATTTTATTGTGTTTATTTATCTCTAGGGATTCTAACAGATTTTAGGCTTAACTTCTACTTTTTATATGTAGAATTTCAAAATTATGGTGGAAAGTATGTCCTGTTTCTAACAAATGGTTAGAATATGATTGAGTAAACTCTTCAAATGTTCACGAATTCTATGTCGGAAAGTTCTTCCAGTCTGTCCTATGTAAACTTTAGGCCAATCACCCCAGGTTAACTTATAAACCCCCGATTAATCATCTTTATGTGTACAGTCTTTATTATTTTTATTAAATTTACTCTCAAGTTTGAATTACTTTTAAATGAAGTTCTTAAATTATATTTATTTTTGAGGTATGTAGCAATTTTCTCAAAATTACCTCTAGTGTATTTTAGGGAAATGTATTCCAAATTTTCTTTTATATTAGGATACAGCATATATAAAGCTATTTTATTATTTTTATTCATTAACAATCTGTCTATCAACTTAGGATCATAGTCACTATTAAAAGCTATTTGTTTAGTTATGTTAAGTTCTGAAATATAATTTTCTGGATTCATGGGAATATTAACTCTTTGGATCATACAATGATGAATGCTGATAATTTTTTATTTAAAGGATGGTTTTATTTATTGTGTATAATAGAATCCATATAGGTTGGTTTGTGAAATATTGAAAAATCATGTGAATTATTTATTCAAGTAACAGTTAAATCAAGAAAATTAATAGAATTATTATGTTTGGTTTCAATAGTGAATGTTATTGAAGGATGTATTTCATTCGTTAGTGCACCTTCATTAAAACGTTCTAAAGAACTTATTCAGATTATTTTAAAAGAAACTAAATGCCAAGACGAATACTCGATAGAAAATTCACTACAGCTAATAAATAAAATAAAGAATATCTACTTACCACATAATGCTAAATTAATTTCATTTGACGTACAAAATTTATTTCCAAGTATTCCACCAAACGAAACAATTGAACTAATAGCCAATCTATTAATCAACAACAGATGTAATACAATTATCAAAGAAGATATTTTAGAATGTCTAGATATTTGCACTAAACAAAATTATTTTCAATGCAAAAATAAAATTCATAAATCTGAAAATGGTTTGATTATGAGAAATCCCCTAAGTCCTTTATTAGCAGAAATATTCATGGACAATATTGAAACTAAAATTCACCAAAATCCCCTTAAGAAATACTTTTTATATTGGTATAGATATGTAGACGACATTTTATATTGCTTCACAGGTACAGACAGACTTTAAAAAAAATTCTTTTTATTTATCCTTCAATAACATTCACTATGGAAATCGAACATTATAATTCTATTAATTTTCTTGATTCAACTATTACTCGAATAAATAATTCACATGATTTTTCAATATTTCACAAACCAACCTATATGGATTCTATTATACACAATAAATCAAACCATCCTTTAAATCAAAAATTATCAGCATTCAATTGTATGATCCATAGATTAGTTGATATTCCCATGAATCGAGAAAAATATATTTTAGAACTTAACATAATTAAACAAATAGCTATTAATAATGACTATGATCCTAAGTTGATAGACATATTGTTGATGAATAAAAATAATAAAATGGCTTTAAATATTGTGTATCCTAATATAAAAGAAAGTTTTAAATGCATTTCCTTAAAAAACACTAGAGGTTATTTCGAGAAAATTGCTACATACCTCAAAAATAAATATAATTTAAGAACTTCATTCAGAACAAATTGAAACTGGAGTAAATTTATTAAAAATAATAAAGACTGTACACATAAAGATGATGAATCGGGGGTTTATAAGTTAACCTGCGGTGATTGGCCTAAAATTTACATAGGACAGACTGGAAGAACTTTCCGACATAGAATTTGTGAACACTCAATCATATTCTAACCATTTGTTAGAAACAGGACATACTTTCAACCATAATTTGGTTAAATTATGGTTAAATCTTTTAAATATATTCAGATAAGCTGGAATTTGCAGAAACACTTTTTTTGGGTTTTAGTGCTCAATAAAAATTTATTGTACTTACTGTATTATAAATATCAACGGATTTCGGAAACAAACTTATTTATCAAAAGTGTAAACCTGCCTGATGATGCTACTGTGATAGCGAAACGATTGTTGTAAACATTACAATAAAAATTTGTGAAAATCAGAATAACCTTATTTAAATATTACTTAATATGAATTTCCACCAAGTAAGGACTGATTCAATTCAATATCAAATCTACTGTTTCTCAAAATTCACCAAAACTGATAAGTTCGTTTGTGATACTATTCACGGGCCAAAATCCTCAAAATACAAACATTAAGACGAAATGATACCATCTTAGTATTTGACTATTACACAAATAACACAATCTTCACTCAAATTAAAACAACTAACAAACTTAATTCTCTTGCAGGCAAACTGTCCGACGATCTTCTCTCGAACAACAACAAATGGTCCTCTATGACATCACAATCCTGCAATACAGCGCTTCTGGTGCACCAAGCAAACAAAGTTCTTTCTTCCCAAACCGGTCATCATCTTCAACCTCACCACGGAAGCCATCATGCTGCAGCCGCTGCAGCAGCTGCTCTATCATCACCTTTCACCTCTCTACTAGGGGCAGGAGGAAGCGCTGCGTCATACTTACTGGGTGATCACTTGAAACCAACGCCAACAGCGAATCACCTGTTTTAGACATATAATCGAATTCAGTTTTGTTAGTAATATTTTTGATAAGGAGCTCCAAGAAAGTATAAGATTGACGGGGTGCAAGGTGACCATACTCTAACTCCTGTGATTATTCTGCAATACAGGTTCTTGAATATAAAAGGGACATCTCGTTTGTATTCTAAACCATTCTAATCATTTATATTTTGGACTTTGGAATTCTGAAATTCAAAATTTTCTTCGATAATTCTTAAACCACACTTAGACGTTCTCTGTCTTCGTTATTCGGAGCGTTCGTATGAAATGTTCTAGAATTCTTAAAAGGATTCAAAAAAACATAGTTGACCCCTACTCAAAAATTAAACTATGTCTTTTATAACATGCTAAATTAGTCGAAGTGTTCTTTAGAAGTTAACTCTTACTGGCAATATTTGTCTTATTCTCCTATCGTCATCAAAATGGTTGAGCCATTTTTGCAAGAGTTGAAATTGAAATACTAGTGATAAAATTGATATTACTATTCATAGGTTATCTACCAGTAGCTCTGTATTGCCTCTGTAGCTCTGTATCGACCAGTAACTCTCAGATTCTCTCTTTTTATAAAGTCAAGAGCTTATAGATTTCAGGTGTCTATAACGAAGAGCTCAAATGTTCAGCCTATTCCCTAGAGATGACATCAGCTATAACATATCTAGATAATGTCACCAAAGTTAATGAAAATCTTTCTTAGAAGTAATTTTAACCTTAACACATGACTTCTTAACGCTTTTCAAAAAACGAAAAAATGAACAGTCGATTGTCGTCTTTATAGTGGAAGGATATCAATTTTTCAGAAGTTTTCACAAACCTAATTTTAAATATTTCTGAATTCTATTCTCCTATCTGAATCAAAGCTTGTAGTTTGCCTATGGTCACTCTGTACTTCTGATATAATGAAGATATTCTGATTATGTATATTTCGAAATCTACAGTTTCCTGGGGAAAACAAAAAAATTGTAACATATTATTATCAACTGAAGAATATATGAGAAAAATGCTAGTCCGTCTTGTAAAGTGTAATAAAGAATTGTAATTTTAGTTCGAAATGTGATGGATTTTTATAAGTAAACTATTTATTGTATACAGCGAAAATTGATGTTTTATATGAAATTTGAGAACCGTCGCATTTTCGACGTCCATTTTTTTCAAATGTATATTTATGAATCAAATTCGTGTGTATAAATGTATAGAGGAGGTATCCTTAAATCCAAAAATTTAAATTGTAAAGCAATGTTGCCAATATAACGTTCTCAATTATTTCTTTTCAACCGAAATTTATTGTCAACTATAAAAAGGAGTGCAATAAGCAACAATAAAATTTGCATTCGAAAAAGTACCAATATGTTGTCCAATCCTTCATGGCGAAAAAATATTACTGCGAATATTTCTTTCCTGATGCAGGCTTGATCAATCATTCGGTTGGTACATCTTGAATTATATTTGATGACTGATATTATCCAATTTGTTCGCTCTTAATATTTGGCTTATTTCATTATGATACGTTGTCAACTTTGTTAAAACCTCTCTTCTTGCGTATCTTGAACATATAGCTTAACAAGTTTCATTAAGCTTTGAGAAGATAAAAAACGTATAACGAAAGTTTGTAAATATTGTTGTAAATAATATGGATTTATAAATTAAGTATCTTGTCGTTTATATGGCAATTGCCATAAACATTACGATAATGTAATGTGTTCTAGTCCAAAAATGTAACTATTGTAAAAATGAAGTGAGCAAATACCTGGAATAAAACTTTGAAAACAAATCAGAAATTTTTCTAGCCGCAACGCCTTGAATAACTGGGGAAAAATCAGAAGGCCATATTTCGCTAAAGTATACCAGTGATACCAACTCTAACTTGAAAGATATTACAGTCAATAATTTATGAAAACACTTACGAGCTTCAGTAATTCCATACATCAATTCTTAAATATATTTCAATGATTTACAACACTGTCAACTTAATGGAATGAAATAAGGGATTACTTTGTTTTCTATCACTTTTTATTATAACTGATATACAGTGACTCGAGTTTCGTAGTGTTTACTACATTTTCAAACTGAATGAACAAATTAGATCTCAACTATTATATATGCTGATTGTAGGCTTCGGCAGAGCTTCGAAGAGAAGGGTTTTCCAAAGTTCCGTCTGTTCGTTAAGTAGTTTTATTATTGGTACGTGCTTTTTATATTTTTCAATTTCTTGGGATTCCAGGATGTCAAGTTTTTTCCCTTTCGCTTCAACGTGCAAGATAACAAGGTTGTTCAATTCTGGGAAGGTGTGATCTGTAGTGAAGAAATGGTTCGCAAAATTGGAATTATTCTTCCGGTTCCTAAAAGCAGATTGATGCTCTTTGTACTTTTTATGGAAAGGTCGGCCCGTTTGTCCTATATACACATTATTACACTCTTGACAACTTAATTTATAGACTCCAGAATTATTCAGTCGGTTCTCTTTGTCTTTCGGATTAAAAAAGAGATTAGAAATATTATGGGAAGGTGTGAAAGCTGTTACTATGTTAATTTTTGATAAAATTCGAGCTATTTTTTGTGAAATTGGTCCCAAAATTTGTTAGTTTTATGAATTTATTGTTATTATGATCTGATTTGGAGATGGGGTAAATTTGTTTACGAATTAGTTGCTTTTGTTTTTTGTTTATGTTGGAATTTATAGTTTTGGTTTCGAACTGATTTTTTATGGCTATTTGTCTGATTGTATTCAATTCCCTCTTTAACGTAATATTATCTAAAGGAATTGAAAATGCTCTACATTATGATAAATTCAAACTTATTAATATGAATCCAACACCTCCCAAACTATATGTCCTTATTAAAATTCATAAAGATAATTGTCCAATACGCCCTGTGGTATCATATATTAATAGCCCCCTTGCGAAACTAGCCTCTAAATTAAACCAAATTTTTAAAGCAACAACACAATTCAACTTACCCTATTCAATAAAAAATTCAATCGAGCTCACAAAAAAACTAAAAAATGTTATCCTTCCAGTTAATAGTATTCTAGTGTCGTTTGATGTAGTTAATATGTTCCCGAATATACCAAATATAGAATGCATGAATATAATCGAAAATATCCTAACAAAAATAACATCAATCCTGTGAAAAAAAACGAAATTTTAACCCTTTTCGAACTTTGCGTGGAAGAAAATTACTTTCAAACAATAGTAAATTTTACAAACAGAAAGATGGACTTGCCATGGGTTCACCTCTCAGCCCATTACTCGCTGAAATCTTTATGTCCCGTTTTGAAAGAAAAATTCTAAAATCCACACACGCAAAGCATATCACTTTTTGGTACAGGTATGTAGACGATATATTGGCTTGCTTCTGCGGAACACATTCAGAATTAAATGAAACATTAGAATATCTCAATAGTTTGCACAATAAGGTCAAATTCACCATGGAAACACAATTTGATAATAAAATAAATTTTCTGGACATAATTTTAATTAACAGTAATAATGAAATTTCCTTTAATATATATAGAAAACCCACATCAACTGATACAACAATACCAAAATTTTCAAACCATCCGATCAATCATAAACTAGCTGCTTATAGATCAATGGTACATAGAGCATTTTCAATTCCTTCAGATAATATTACGTTAACGAGGGAATTGAATACAATCGGACAAATAGCCACAAAAAATCAGTTCGAAACCAAAACTATAAATTCCATCATAAACAAAAAACAAAAGCAACTAATTCGTAAACAAATTTACCCCATCTCCAAATCAGATCATAATAACAATAAATTCATAAAACTAACAAATTTTGGGACCAATTTCACAAAAAATAGCTCGAATTTTATCAAAAATTAACATAGTAACAGCTTTCACACCTTCCCATAATATTTCTAATCTCTTTTTTAATCCGAAAGACAAAGAGAACCGACTGAATAATTCTGGAGTCTATAAATTAAGTTGTCAAGAGTGTAATAATGTGTATATAGGACAAACGGGCCGACCTTTCCATAAAAAGTACAAAGAGCATCAATCTGCTTTTAGGAACCGGAAGAATAATTCCAATTTTGCGAACCATTTCTTCACTACAGATCACACCTTCCCAGAATTGAACAACCTTGTTATCTTGCACGTTGAAGCGAAAGGGAAAAAACTTGACATCCTGGAATCCCAAGAAATTGAAAAATATAAAAAGCACGTACCAATAATAAAACTACTTAACGAACAGACGGAACTTTGGAAAACCCCTCTCTTCGAAGCTCTGCCGAAGCCTACAATCCCCATATACTATATAATAGTTGAGATCTAATTTGTTCATTCAGTTTGAAAATGTAGTAAACACTACGAAACTCGAGTCACTGTATATCAGTTATAATAAAAAGTGATAGAAAACAAAGTAATTCCTTATTTCATTCCATTAAAATGAACTATCACAAAGTAACGGACTACTCCATCCAATATCTGTCAACTTAAGTTCATCAAAAGCTTCACAATTGATTAGATTGTGACTTAAATATTTTTTCAGTATAACCTTTTAGTAAACGAAATTTTTCTCAATTTTGCAATGTTATTATCCATGATTACTTGCTCTGTATTTTTCAAAATAGTCTCATTGCTGTCATGAAAAATTTCTATATGACTCGTTATCGACCGATTATAAGCAAATTTTCAGCTTAATCTGGTAAGCTGAAAGCCGAAATTTATCAAAATTGGTGTTTTGCAATTTGATTGATACTGTAGCGACCACCTTTTTCGTCCTCGTCCAGAATTCTGCTTTGCTCTGCTGAAGCTTGCCAGCGTATCATGTAGAGGACACAAATAGTCTTAAAATTCTTGACTGACCGTCACCGCCTAATTCAAGAAGGTCAAGGCGTTCGACGACCGTTCCGACGTGGAACACAAGGTCACTGGCGTCACAGGCAGACATGCGTCTGAAAAGTTCAGGTGCGCATGCTCAGAAGGAAATGCCGCCGCCCATAATAAAAGGTTGAAGCTCCCTCACAACACTGCATTCCTTCAGAGCTTCATTGGAGACCCCGACGTGGTTAGGGGGTTTGCTTCAAGAGCGAAACAACCCATTCATTTGGAGGCCCTAATTGCCCCATCCATCACAGCAGAAATAATTCAATGAGAAGAAATGTCATTTACCAGCAACATTTTTATGATTATAGTAAAGTGTGCGTTCCATAAATGAAATAATATTTGAAATTTCCCCCTGAGATGAAATCTTCAATTGCGTTTTTGTTCAAAACTGGTGAAATTCTAGTGTTTAAACAAGAGTAGCAATATAACGTAAAAATGGTTTTTACATCGTATATTTTAATCAATATCACTATCAAGTTCGTCAAAAAAAGCAACCACTTAATTTCATCATCAGGAATGGTTCACAAAAAGTGAGATAATATCAGGTGTTTTTTTTTAGAGTGATAGAACTTTAAATTGAAATAAAACATATTTAAATTAAAATTGAAACCAAATTTTTTTTTATTTGAAAGATAATTCTATGACATTCATGTTTTAAAAATAATTTGCGGAATATGTCCACCACGACTAGCTCTGAGGAACCGCATTTGACCAGACGAATTTTGGATCACCTTTTCGAGTAATTCAGGCCTTATTTCATCAATCACACGAGTTATATTGGCGTCCAAAGCGTCTATTGTTTCTGGTTTATCAGCATAAACTAATGACTTGACATAACCACATAGAAAATAATCCAGTGGGGTTATGTCGCATGATCTTGGAGGCCAATTAATTGGACCATTTCTCGAAATAATGTTATCACCAAATCTTTCTTTCAACAAATCAATTGTTACGGTAGCAGCATGAGGTGTAGCACCATCTTGCTGGAACCAAAACACTTCTGAAACAAATAATCATTGATCATCGATTTGTAACGAGCATCATTCACTGTAGCATCGTTTTTGAAGAAATATGGACTAATGATGCCTCCAGCGTGTAAAGCACACCATACAGTATATTTTTCGGGATGCAATGGAACCTACAGAACTTGAGGATTGTTTTCACTCCATATACGGCAATTCTGCTTGTTTACATAGCCGTTCAACCAGAAATGACCTTCATCACTAAACACAATTTTACGATAAAAAAGTTGGTCAACTTCAAGCTGCTCTAGGGCCTAATCAGCGAACAAACGACGCTTATTATGATCAAGTCGCTTCCGTTCTTGAACCAGTTGGATTTTGTATGGGTGTAGACCAAGATCTTTACGCAAAATTTTCCATGTGGTGGATGCACAGAGTCCAACTTGTTGTGAACGTCGACGAATAGACCAATCTGGATCATCATTAACACTATGACTTACAGCAGCGATATTTCCTTCTGTACGTAGAGTTCTTTGTCTTGTTGTTGTTGTTGCATCGAGGAGAGAAAATGTTGTCCGAAATCTATCGATAGTTCGACGAATAAGCTGCTCTGATGGACGATTATGTAAACCATAAATTTCACGAAGTGCTCTATAAGTTTGGCGAATAGAACACTGATTTTGAAAATAAATTCAATAATTTGTAAACGTTGTTGCGGCGTGAGTCTTTCCATGATAATTTGTCAATGCTTACTGAACAGAAATGTCAAAACAACATGGCTTCTACCTTCTGTCAAATCACAGTTATCCCTATCGAAAGTTCTATCACTCTAAAAAGAACACCCGATATGAGAAAGTCATTATGAAGCTACCTTTAAAATGACAACAAATTATAGAACAAAACGGTGTATTTGATCCAAATTAGACAATCTGAAACATGTTGAATAAAGTCTTGAAGTAGACGTAAAAATAATGGATTTTCCCCAACCTATCAAAATGGTGAAAAGCACTGACGAAATTTTTCATTCGCCTTTTTGTCATTATTTCATGCAGAATTTGAACTCGATCGTAGCACTGATGTCACAAACTATTTTTTGTTCAATCTTTTAACCATAGAATCTTCCCGAAGCACGAATATGCTCGTCATCCTTCTACTTTCAAATACAAAACTTCAGATCGATCAGATCTGTAATTTCTAAAACATTTCGAAAAATCTTCAAAAAAAATTGAATGTGAATAACTGCAAAATCTTTGGATCAAGTTTACTCATTAATGAATTTAGTCGAGATATTTAGACCACAAACTATCCTAGAAAGTTACACTTTAGCTCTAGCTCTTTCTGCTCGAAAGTAAGGGTTTACGGACGAACCGATGGGGCATAATTCCTTTGACGTCGAATTCTGAAGAATTCGAGTGAGTCCAACCTAGGTGTTAGAGTCCATTTTCCTAGACATTTGGGCAAAACGATGAAACGCTGTTTCCTAGAACAAGCGCACGTAAACTAATTTTTTAGCACTTTCAAAAGGAGATGATAGACTAACATGAAAAGACTTCCCTATTCTGAACAATAAAGTTGCCGCAATAACAAGTTTCTCGTCGACCTCTTCAGCATCATCAGGCTGCCACAAACAAATTATAATCAACAAATGACGTTATTCCACTAGAGATTCGCCTTTATTGCCGATGTTAATCGTCCATACGACCTTCAACAATCACATGCGACGCTAGGTGGACTTTGCCGCAGATGATCCATTCGGCGTCACGTGCCGTCACGACGCCGATTCTTGCAGGCCGCGTGGCCAGCCGGCGTCGTCCGCAGTCCACTTGACTGTCTGAAATTGTTATTTAATCAGATTTGCCGGTCTATTGGGAGTGCAATGAAAATGCAGGACGAATTAGTAGATTGAAGTTGTTTGTGTCCAATCTGGTGTTCTGGATAGTTTCCACTCGTTACGATGGCTTTGTTAGTTTCACTGAAGATGGCTTTGTTAGTTTCCTTGAAGATGCCTTTAGACTTAAGAGAAGCAAAAATAACTATTGGGAACAACTATTAAATACGTATAATAGCTTATACTTTGAATTGACTATATTACCATATACAGTACACTGGGCCAAAAAAAACGTCAGTTTTTTCTAACGATACTGTGAAAATATCATTCATGATGTTAAAAAAAATTATCGTGGAAGTTTGAGACCTTAATAATAGTATTAAAGGGTGTATCGTTACGATTATTGGTTTTTAACAGTAATCGAATTTTTTTACTCAAAACTCGTCAATTATTGATCTGAAAAATTCGAGCGATGCGTATTCTTAAAGGAAATTGAATTCCCTAGAAAAAAGCTATCTTTGTGAATTTATGTAAAACTAGCCGTTTGCTTGTAATCGTGCCTTAAACATTGATTTATTTTTTCAATTTTGCGTTTCGATTTTGCATTTTTGTAACTACCAGAAATATCAATATTTTTATGGTTCAAAATACTTATTTTTGAATGAAATTTAATACTCTACAAAAAAAGTTTCTCAACATTTTTAATTAAGTTCACCCCTTCCAAAATTATTCGACGTTGAAGGTAAATTCAAAAGTAATTTATCGTTTTTTTTTTCGCGTTACATATGATTTTTTCCAGTTGATCGAAAAATTTATCACTTAAATATTGAGAATAACTTAATTTTGTTGGACTACTAAACTTCTTTTTATAAAATCATAATTTATCAATGTATTATTTTGCTTTTTAACGATTAGTTATCTACATTGTAGATAACTAATCGTTACTCTGAAGAAATCATAGACAGGGAGCATGTGATTAATCGTATACAAGCTACATGTGAAGCAATACGAAATCGACCGGAAATTTTGAAGAAAGCTGTAGCTCATTTGATTACAAGAGCTAGAAAATGATTAGAAGGGAGAGGGGGTACTTTCGAAAATAAGTTATAACATTTTCTCTTATTTTTTGTGAATTTTTTTCAGTTCCACACATGTTTATAAGATACATTTTATATTTTTATTATTAAGTCCATTTTATAATAGACCAATTAAATGTTCAATGTTAATTCGAGTTTTCGTTCAAATTTAGTTTTGAAGAAAAATATTTAATGTTGCCCCTACATTGTATTGGATGGAATAAGATGCATCACAATACATAAATCATGTTACTGAGAATTTCAATCGATTCAATATAAATTGGACGCATTATTCGGAGATTCACAGGTCCGTGTTTACTATAAATTGAAAATTCCTAATATTCAATGGTTCATAAAATGATGATGCGAAGTGTGCCATTGGTCCTAATAAGTTTGTTTGAAAGAGTATTTATTGTGGATTCAGAAGAAAATTTCGCTTTTTGAAAATTGGATGTACATGATGTTTTGCAAGATTTATAAAGAATGTAATTTTCTCAGACCGGACCTGTACTATCGATGAGTCATTATTGGCAAATATTTGGCATTGGCCTATACTCATTACCTCAAGTTTTCATGAAGATCCATGCAAGCGTTCAAGAGGTATGCCGATTGAAAGTTTTTGATAAAATACATAAAACATCCTGTAACTCTCAAACGAATATAGTTAGGACATATTTTGAGCACTGATTCAGACTCACCAAAATGTCCTGCAGCTGCCCTGAAAGCCTGTACAATAATTCGTGAAACACCAGGTAAATGATGACTATTGGGACATAGGTTAAAGCCAGGTTATTTAGACCAATTGGTCCAAAATATGGCGATTAGATCAAATATACCTCAATAAAATATTGCTGTGGAAAAAGATACAGGGCATTTAAGTTGAATTTTTTCGTGTTCAGCTGATAATGTCACTGTTTATTTTTCAATTGTCATCAAACTCGGCACAAATATCACAATAACCTAATTTAAACCACTGATAACAAAAATAAAATAGTTTTGAGAATTGTGAATTCCCAAACTGACCGAATGACAAAAAAGTAACTCTATTGGACTAAAATAAAATAGAAAGGCTTTTTACTTGATAGAAGAAATATAACAAAATTTGAATATCAAAACAAATTGAAATATGTTTATCTTCTACAATTTTAATTTCCAAAAGAATTTTTTTATTCAAAAAACTTTTAGAATTAAATTAATGTCTAAAACAAGCACCGCTCACATTTAATAGACGTATATAATCAAAACTCAATATACAATGTCAAATGAAATAAATAACCCAACAGATATACGAAAGTAATTAAAATTAATAAATAAATATTCAAAGGAGACAAAATTTTGTTTCTGGTTTTACCTTTAAGAAATACTACTTGCCTTATAAAAACATGAACACACTTAAAGGACTTCCCAAAGAATATAATTTATTTGAAATATTTAATATATTTAAATATTCGAACAAATTATTTCAAAAATCTCTAAAAAATGTGCACTATATCTTCAAAAAACAAATATAATTCTAGATAAACCCGTCTTCAGCCCTTTTTCAATATTCCAAATATCAAAATCAAAAACATAACCTACATCACTCACGTGTTAAAAGACTTAAGTTAAGTTAAGTTTTTTGAATAAAAAAATTCTTTTGGAAATTAAAATTGTAGAAGATAAACATATTTCAATTTGTTTTGATATTCAAATTCTATTGAATTAATTATTGATGGAATAATAAAAAAATAGGTTTTTTCTTGATAGAAGGATTATTACAAAATTTTAAATATCATACGGATTCATTCTGTCGACCTACAAATTTTAATTTCAAAAAAATTTTTATTCAAAATTTTTTAAAATTAAATTAAATAAATGTCTTTGGAACACACTGTGTCAATTAAGTAGAGATTTAGAATTAACACTTATTACACAGTACCAAACGGAATAAAAGAAATTCGAAAAAATAAAAATTGTCAATTAAAAATTATTAAATAAACACTTGAAGAATACAAAATTTTGTTTCATTCCTTTTTTTATAAAAACTAAATTCCTTTCCAAAAATGCAAAACATAACCCCAAAAACTTCTTCAAAAACAACTTGCTCAAAATAAGTTCCTTCAAAAAAAAATTCCTAAAACATGCAGAACATCTTCAATAAGAAATTTAGAATTATGACAACGGAAACTCATCAGCTCTACTTCATATTCAAACAATAAAAATAACTAACAAAACCAACTAAATATTTTATGAATGAAAATTTTCTAAATTAAAATTTATAGGAGGTTTATAGAAATATGTATGATATTTAAAAATTATTAATGGTACACAACATGTAGATAATGGAAAATCTGGCGTTCATGTTTGCTAAATATTTTTCCACGGTTACTAAAGATGCTTTGTGCAAATGTGATGGTACTAACTTGTGTAGTGCATATACCACCTCTCCAATTTGGAATACTAACTTTTTTTTCAACCTGTTTTGGACCATGAAGTTGTTAATATAATAAACACTTTGAAAAATAATTAGAGTTCGGCAGTCGATTTAATTTGTGCTCGTATTCTGAAAAAGAAAGCAATTAAAATAGCACTGCATTTCTCCCATATTATATAATTTTTCTATATATTATTATGTATTATTCTCTTATCTTTTGGAAAAAGCTGTAGTCTTATCTGTTCAAAAGAAAAATATACATGATATTGCTAATAACAGACCAGTTTCCATACTCTGTATCTTTTCCAAAGTTTTTGAAAGAATTATTTGCAACAAAATTATGAGCTATACAGGGTGAATCATAGGACATAGGATAATGGCAGTTTATTTGAACCAAAAAATGGCGATTGGACCAATTAAGCCTCAATAGCTGTGTGGAAAAAGATACGTTAAAGAGTTAAAGTTAAGGTCTAATTCGTGTTTTGCTAATAATTTCACTGTTTATTACTTAATTGACATCAAAATCGGCAGAGAGGTATAACATTGAACGAGGAATATTGTTTTATGTATTACTTCACATTTTTATAGGAGCCACGGTAATCATTTCTGATGATGAAATTAAGTGGCAAGTTTTTTGACGAAACTTGATAGTGATTTTGATTAGAAAATAAGATGCAAAAATCATTTTTACGTAATATTGCTATTTCTGTTTGAATACGATAATTTCAGAAAAACGAAATTGAAAAGTTCATTGTTCGGGAGAAGATTCAAAATAACAGACAATGGAGAAACTTGTAACGTAAGGCTTCTCTTTCAACAGTTAAAAAGAATTAAAAACAATTCAACATAAAAAACAAACTTTAAGTAAATGTTCTACGTGGCCTCCTTCGACTTCTATGCCTATTCTAATTCTTGTAATAAAAGACTTCCGGATGTCAAAGAAAGCGTTATTCAGTCCTCTTATGAAATTAGCCGCATTTTGTATCCTTCACTAGAGTTCGTCTCGTGAATTCATTTCATGAGCATAAACTGAGGATCATTAATAAGGAGTAGGAGCTATTGTAATAGAAAGTTCTTGAAATCGAGACAGTGTAAGTTATATCTGTGCAGGGTGTCCCAACGAAAATTTGACCCCACCCTCCAGAATTCAGAAACAAATAATTTTCGAAGATTTCAAAAAACCGGTCAACTTCTGTTGTGGGGGGCTAATTTCCATTATGAGTTTGTTCTGAAAATGTCGAGTGTTAGTTAGTTTGAAAGTTATTAATGTTTTATGCACATTCCAGTTAAAATTTTCAAAATCGGTTCACTATTCGCGAAATATTCTAATATTGAACTTTCCGTCAAAAGGTGATGTTGAACAGACAATTGAACCGCCCAAACTCGAGAACCTAAGAGTTTTGAAGAATCCAAAAATAATTTCCAAGGTCTGTATTAGGGAGAAAAAATTCCTATAACGACATTGTTCTGAAAAAACCACCTGAGGATGGCAACAACTCCCAACATTTTTTGAATAAGGAGGAGATGTTGGATGTGGTTTAGTCGAGGAGTTTTTTCTGTTCTCTAAAAAATTTAAAATTTTCAAATTTGTTTTTTTAATGGTAGAACAATATGAGTTTTTGAATGCTTTTACTTTAAAAACATTCGATTTTCTTATCGTTCATGATGGGAAAATGCGTGGAACGCATGAAATTCGTTAAAATGTATACTAATTTTTCGGAGATTCTTTTTAAATGTGTTTCAGTCTTTCGTTTCTGCATCATAATTGAGTTTGAGACTTACTCACGTGGGCGAAAACGGTCCATTATATAGAAGAAAGAATAGAAATTCTCAAATTATATTATAGGAATGGCGAAAATTTTAGATTAACTGCAAGATATTTCAATAACAATTATCCTTAACGAAATGTAAGTCACCACTATGTTGAGCATTTTATGAATAACTTGGAAACTACTGGTTCCATTCAGAATAAGAAACACGTCCAATCCGAAATAAAGCTATTGAAATAGCAGTATTGGGACATTTACAGATGGATAATCTGCAATCTATAAGAACTTTAAAACGATCATCTAATCTTCCAAAATGTAGCGTTCATCGAATTGTGAAAGCTCATAAATTTCATCCTTACAAGTTGAGGCGGTGCAACAGTTGAATGAAGATGATCCTGACCGTCGGACTCAGTTTTGTGAACAGTTTAGTGAGGTTCTGAATAATAACCCACACCGCATCTACAAAACAATCTTTTCTGACGAGTGAACCTTTATGTTGAATGGGGAAGTCAATAGACATAATTGTCGGTACTGGTGTAAATCCTCTTTATTCGTAGAGACACTGACACAAATTCCCCAAAAATTAAGTGTTTGGGTAGGAATATTAGGAAACCATATTGTTGGACCAATTTTTATCGAGAGGAATCTTGAATTCATTAGACGACATTATTGATCCAATGATTACTGACATTCTGGAAACGACGACAACCTATTAGAAAATGAAATAAAATTATTTAAATATTTTAATATTAGCCTTCTACATATTTAATTTCAAAAAATTATATTTAATATTATAACTTCAGGAATTAAATTAATATCAAATAAGTACCACTTATATCAAACGACATATAAAATAAACATTCATTATAAAACATCCAAATGATGTAACAAAATCCAATAAATATAAATTGTTAACAAAAATCCTATAAATGAATTATTTTGAGTAGACAGAATTTTGTTTCTGCTCATCCCTCTTATGAAAACAGATATCTTTCAAAAATGTTTAACATAATCTTAAGAATTTCATCATAAAACTATCTTACTTAAAATATTCAGTATTATTGGATATCTAAGTTACTTTTTAGAAAACCTCAAGATATGTAAAAACATTACTAAAAAACAAGTTAACATTACATTCCATTTGAATTTTCAGTATTCATTCTTTCCGATTGGTCAAGGTGAAAAAATATTTTTTGTTGATTGATGTTATATTTTATTAAATAAAAATATTATTGAGTACTGACGAAGCAAAGTCCCTTTTAAAATTTTTAAAACTAGTAATGTTTTAACATATCTTGAGATTTTCTAAAAATTAACTTAGTGAGATATCCAATAATATTGAATATTTTAAGTAAGATAGTTTTATGATGAAATTCTTAAGATTATATTCAACATTTTTTAAAGATATCTGTTTTCATAAGAGGGATGAGCAGAAACAAAATTTTGTTTACTCAAAATATTTAATTTATAAGATTTGTTATAACAATTTATATTTATTGGATTATGTCATATCATTTGGATGTTGAATGCTTATTTTATTTGTCGTTTGATATAAGTGATACTCATATGACATTAATTTAATTCCTGAAGTTATAATATTAAATATAATTAAAAATGTAGAAGGCTAACAGAATATATCTGTAAATATTAAAATATTCAAATAATTTTTTATACCTTCTATCAAGTATAAACCTCCATTTATTTAATTTTATTCATAATATAAAATTATTGGGTTTACTTAACATTCTTTATACAGATGGTCCCTGTGCTATGATGCCGTTAAATTGCCTTTCAATCTTTAAGATCAATGGTAAACCACAGAATTATTTATTTCGAATGAAGATTACACTCCATTTAAATTTTCACTATTCATTTACCAAGAAACTTTCCGAATTGTTAAAGGTGAGAAAATATTTTTTGTTGATTGATGTTATATTTTATTGAATATGAATATGATTAAGTACTGAAGAAGCAAAGTCTCTATTAAAACTTGTTTTTAGTAATGTTTTTACGTATCTTGAGATTTTCTAAAAAGTAAATTAGTTAGATATCCAATAATATTGAATATTTTAAGTAAGATAGTTTTATGATGAAATTCTTAAGATTATGTTCAACATTTTTTAAAGATATCTGTTTTCATAAGAGGGATGAGCAGAAACAAAATTTTGTTTACTCAAAATATTTAATTTATAAGATTTGTTTTAACAATTTATATTTATTGGATTAAATCATGTCATATCATGTCATATCATTTGGATGTTGAATGCATATTTTATTTGTCGTTTGATATAAGTGATACTCATATGACATTAATTTAATTCCTGAAGTTATAATATTAAATATAATTAAAAATGTAGAAGGCTAACAGAATATATCTGTAAATATTAAAATATTCAAATAATTTTGTATACCTTCTATCAAGTATAAACCTCCATTTATTTGATTTTATTCATAATATAAAATTATTTGGTTTACTTAACATTCTTTATACAGATGGTCCTTGAGCTATAACAGAGGCCGTTAAATTGCCTTTCAATCTTTAAGATCATTGGTAAACCACAGAACTATTTATTTTGAGTTAACATTTCACGCCATTTAAATTTTCATTATTCATTTACCAAGAAGCTTTCCGAATTGTTAAAGGTGAGAAATTATTTTTTGGTGAATGATGTTATATTTTATGGAATATGAATATGATTAAGTACTGACGAAGCAAAGTCTCTCTTAAAACTAGTTTTTTAGTAATGTTTTTACATATCTTGAGATTTTCTAAAAAGTAACTTAGATATCCAATAATATTGAATATTCTAAGTAAGATAGTTTTATGATGAAATTCTTAAGATTATCTTGAACATTTTTGAAAGATTACTGTTTTCAGAAGAGGGATGAGCAGAAACAAAATTTTGTCTACTCAAAATATTTCATTTATAGGATTTTTGTTAACAGTTTATATTTATTGAATTTTTTTATATCATTTGGATGTCTTATAATGAATGTTTATTTTATATGACGTTTGATATAAGTGATATGACATATGAATATGACATTAATTTAATTCCTGAAGTTATAATATTAAATATAATTTTTTGAAATTAAATATGTAGAAGGCTAACAGAATATATCTGTAAATATAAGAATATTTAAATAATACTAGAAAATGAACTCACATTTCAGCAGGATGGTGCACCGTCACATTTCAATATCCGTGTCCGACAATTTTTGAACGAACGTTATCCAGGACATTGGATTGGCATGAGGAGTCCTATAGAGTGGCCAGCAAGATCACCCAATCTATTGCCTTTAGATTTTTTGTGGGGACATCTGAAGTCCAAAGTCTATGCAACTCCACCTGAAAATCTTGCAGAACTGCGAGAAAAAATCATCACGGAAATCCAATTACTGCTACCAGACATTTTCGAAAATATTACAGAAGGATTTGAATAGTCTATGTCATTGTATGGAGGTTAGTAGTGGTCAATTTGAACAATGCATACGTTAGTTCTTTAAATAGTTTAAATTTTTTCTCGATGTTTCCTATCATTACTTACAGATCTGGTGTATTTCAATGTATTTGACTTAACTTTCTGATAATGTTCAATATCAAATTGTTTGAAAAAATCATCGAATTTGAAAATTTCATCTAAGATGTTTATAGAATAAAAAAAGCTTCTCAACTAAAACATACCCGCCATCTCTTTTCTATTCGAAAAAAAAAATGGGGGTTGTTGCTACCCTCAGGTGGTTTTTTCGGAACAATGTCGTCATAGGAATTTTTTCTCCCTAATTCAGAACTTGAAAAGTATTTTTTGGATTCTTCAAAACTCCTAGGTTCTTGAGTTTGGGCGGTTCAATTGCCTGTTCATAACCTTTTGACAGTAAATTCAATAATTACAGTATTTCGTGAATAAAGGACCGCTTTTGAAACTTTTAACTGGGTTATGAACAGAACATAAATAACTTTCAAACTAACCAACACTCGACATCTCTTCCCAATTCAAAAAATGTTGGGGGTTGATGCTACCTTCATGGGGGTGGTTTTTTCAGGAGAAACTCATGATGGAAATTCGTCCCCTTCAAAACACAAGTTGACCTGTTTATTTAAAATCTTCGAGAATACTTCGTTTCTGAGTTCTGGGTGGGTCAAATTTTTGTTGGGAAACCCTGTATAACAATTCTATACTCAAACAAACTCGACAAGGTTTTGTTGATCACAGAGGCAAATTGTAGACATGCGCACTTTTCAAACTGATTGGTTTTCGTCAGTGCTATGTATACTAGTGACTCCAAATCTGTCAAGTATCTATATTCGCTATACACAGAGATACTTAGGTATTATTAATACATTAACACCATCTAGAGTATGCAAAATACATACAAGACATAACTTTACGAGTTAATTCAAGTAAAGAAATGTATTCTCGATATTTTTTTAGTTATTAATGCAGAAAAAACTTTCCACATTTTCAAATCAGACCATAATTGGTTTGAGTATAGAATTGTTACACAGATGTGTGGTAAACTAACAAGGTTTAGAATTCATGAAAGGGATGTAATGATACAGGGATTAATTCATTGGACAAAAGCGAATTCAACGAGAAGTTCAATTCCCCAGAATTAATTTTTTTTATTTTAATCTCCAGACCACTTAATGTTAAACTTAGGAATTCGTTTCGAGGCACGTACGTACGGCGCTTCAAGAAAGGAAATGATTTTATTCTGGTCTATATATTATAATACCAAACTACACATTAAAAAGTTCATAAGAGCTGATTGTACGAAACGTAAACATATTCCTTCAGATGAGGTTAGTGACAGAAACTTTCAGAGAAAAACGCTGACGTCGAAATTAACACGTGTGGCTCGACAAAGAGCCGAAATTTTGAGAAGTGCTAAGTTGCAATTTTGAGCGGGTGAAAGGATCAAAAATTTGGAAGGAGAAAGCCGACGCGTGGGAGGTATTAAAAGGGCCAAATCAGAGTTTGTTAGAGGGAGTCTTGACTCGTTGGAAAAACTAGTAAGATCGTCGAGAAAAGATCGTGGTGCGAGGCTCGAATTGGTCTCAGAATTTAGCATTATTATAATTATTTTGAAGTTTAAGAATTGAATCAGAAGAATTAGAGAAATTGAATATAGTGCTGAGTTCCGGGAGCAAAGAATTAAAGAGTACCGGAAGTCGTTCTTAATCGTTTATTGTTCGTGTTAAATAGGTTGTTCCATTCTTGTAGAAAATCGCGTGTGCCCAGTTTTGATTCTATGGTCTTGGAGTCAAGGGGTAAGAAGTATCTGAAAATTTTAGTATATTATTCAGGTTGGAATTGTCTAATTAAAGGTAGAGTCAGAAATTAAGAAGAAGGTTGACATATCTCTTCGTAATTATTATGTTTGAGGAGTTTAAACAGAATTAAGAATTATATAAATGATTCGTAGTGCTTGAGGGATCCGCATCGCCCTCTCCTTAATTATTCAGTGTGTCATCTTTATTTAAATTTTATTGAGTTTAGGATTGATAAAATTATTGTATTTTGGCACACTTTATCATTATACTTCTTAAAATCCATATTTGTGTTTGATTTCCATTTTCATTATCACAGAGAAAATTTGTTAACATCAGAAACCTTCCATTTTCGCCAAGGTCGTACCCTTCCTAGGACCGCTCGACTAGGATTGGTTCGCACCCCATTCGTAAATAAGTCAATCTAGTAATATTTTCCATCTAATCACCTCCCACAAATAGGTGACTTATTACAGATGTATGTTACACTGTTTCGATTTCTAGAACTGTCTATTACCATAGCTCCTACTCCTTATTAAGAATTTTTGGTACGAATTAATTTATTTTGATAAACTGAGGACTTACTCGTATGTCCTTGTATTCGCAATAAAATTTCGGTCCTCACTATGCTTGTTGAGAATACGTTGGTAAAACTGTAACAGTCGTGGCAGATCTCTTGGAAGCAAATTTTGAACAGGAGTGACATGATAAGGAAGAAATTCTTCTTTTTAGAATTTTAATAATTGACGATGGATAACTTACTCCTATTGCTGCCGCTAGTTGACGTGAATTAAATCAGTATTTTCATCTACTTGATGAAACGATTAAATAAATTTGTATAAGTTTTATGATTTGGTCACCTCCTGTCTGGTTATTATTATTATTATTATTATTTATCCTGATACTCCTAGATCTTCTGTGAAGATCTCTCAAAAGCTTCTTCAGCTTGTGCGAGTTAAGAGTTCAATTGTGTTCTGGGTAGGCTTTGTTACTGCGATCTTGCGCCACTTTAGGTCATAGCACTGTTAATATTCGACCCAACCGTGAAATGGTAGGTAACACCCGTTCAACTATAAAATTTATTTTCCACCTGAGCAGGATTCGAACCCGGACCTTCCGGTCACGAGCCCAATGCTCTACCACTGAGCTGCCCGCACTCATTATAAAAATTCGTACCTTTTAGGTGCAGAACGGTCGCAAAAGTTTTCTTGTGCATATACACAAATCATGTTCCTCATTTCTTCATTCGTAAAATGATAGTGACGAGGTATTTCAATCGAAAAAAACTTTAAAAAATGCATCAATAAGCTATAATCGTACAGCAAAAACAATTAACTTAAAAAAAATTACATTTACCAGCAACATAATTATGACGGTCCAAAGCATACTTTCATAAATAAAATAATATTTGAAATCCCGTTCTGAGACAATGAACTCTTCGAGTGCGTTTCTCTCGAAAACGGGTGAAATTATCGTGTTTAAACAAGAGTACCAATATTACTTAAAAATGATTTTTACATAGTTTTTTTAATCAAGATCCCTATATATTTTCTTCAAAAAAACTATCACTTGATTTCATCAGCAGGAATAATGATTCACTTGAAACCGCTGATAACAGAAAGTGAAATCCCTACTAATCCCTACTTCCCTATCCCTACTATAATCCCTACTATCCCTTATAATATTATAAATGCGAATGTAAGTTTGTTTGTTACGCTTTCACGCAAAAACTACTGAACCGATCATCATGAAACTTTGTACATATACTCTTGAAGGTATTAGAAGTAACATAGGGTACTTTATATTTAAAAAAAAAAATTTTTTTACGAAAGATAAAACAATTGTTTGTCAAAAAATCGTCAAATTTAGCTACTTCAGTAATGAAGTTTTACTATTATTATACCCTTACCCTTTATCTTTCATACTTATTTAATGACTCCACTGCGGGCGAAGCCGCGGGTAAAAAGCTAGTATAATATTATAAATGCGAATGTAAGTTTGTTTGTTACGCTTTCACGCAAAAACTACTGAACCGATCATCATGAAACTTTGTACATATACTCTTGAAGGTATTAGAAGTAACATAGGGTACTTTATATTTAAAAAAAAAAAATTTTTTACGAAAGATAAAACAATTGTTTGTCAAAAAATCGTCAAATTTAGCTACTTCAGTAATGAAGTTTTACTATTATTATACCCTTACCCTTTATCTTTCATACTTATTTAATGACTCCACTGCGGGCGAAGCCGCGGGTAAAAAGCTAGTAATATTATAAATGCGAATGTAAGTTTGTTTGTTACGCTTTCACGCAAAAACTACTGAACCGATCATCATGAAACTTTGTACATATACTCTTGAAGGTATTAGAAGTAACATAGGGTACTTTATATTTAAAAAAAAAAAATTTTTTTACGAAAGATAAAACAATTGTTTGTCAAAAAATCGTCAAATTTAGCTACTTCAGTAATGAAGTTTTACTATTATTATACCCTTACCCTTTATCTTTCATACTTATTTAATGACTCCACTGCGGGCGAAGCCGCGGGTAAAAAGCTAGTAATACATAAAGTAATATTCCTCGTCCAAAGTTATTCCTCTGTGCCGGTTTTGATAACAATTGAGAAATAAACAGTAACATAATTAACAAAAAAGGAAAATAAATTGGAGTTAAACGCTTTGTGTCTTTTTCCGCAGCAATTTTGTATTTAACTAAATTTGAATATCAAAACAAATTGAAATATGTTTATCTTCTACAATTTTAATTTCCAAAAGAATTTTTTATTCAAAAACTTTTAGAATTAAATTAATGTCTAAAACAAGCACCGCTTACATTTAATAGACGTATATAATCAAAACTCAATATACAATGTCAAATGAAATAAATAACCCAGCAGATATACGAAAGTAATTAAAATTAATAAATAAATATTCAAACGAGACAAAATTTTGTTTCTGGTTTTATCTTAAGAAATACTACTTGCCTTATAAAAACATGAACACACTTGAAGGACTTCCCAAAGAATATAATTTATTTGAAATATTTAATACATTTAAATATTCGAATAAATTATTTCAAAAAACTCTAAAAAATGTGCACTATATTTTCAAAAAACAAATATAATTCTAGATAATCCCTTCATCAGCCGTTTTTAATAATCCAAATATCAAAATCAAAAAACATAACCTACATCACTCACGTGTTAAAAGACTTAAGCTTCGAACTACAGATCAACTATATATTCAAGATTGATCTATGTTCTAACAAAATCAAAGAACAAAGTGAGTTATTTTAAGGTTTACCTAAATCCATTGACACCGTATAAAAAGATTTATTGAAGCCAAAATATAATTATATATTATATATAAAATAAAATAGAAAGGCTTTTTACTTGATAGAAGAAATATAACTAAATTTGAATATCAAAACAAATTGAAATATGTTTATCTTCTACAATTTTAATTTCCAAAAGAATTTTTTTATTCAAAAAACTTAACTTAACTTGAGTCTTTTAACACGTGAGTGATGTAGGTTATGTTTTTGATTTTGATATTTGGAATATTGAAAAAGGGCTGAAGACGGGATTATCTAGAATTATATTTGTTTTTTGAAGATATAGTGCACATTTTTTAGAGATTTTTGAAATAATTTGTTCGAATATTTAAATATATTAAATATTTCAAATAAATTATATTCTTTGGGAAGTCCTTTAAGTGTGTTCATGTTTTTATAAGGCAAGTAGTATTTCTCAAAGGTAAAACCAGAAACAAAATTTTGTCTCCTTTGAATATTTATTTATTAATTTTAATTACTTTCGTATATCTGTAGGGTTATTTATTTCATTTGACATTGTATATTGAGTTTTGATTATATACGTCTATTAAATGTGAGCGGTGCTTGTTTTAGACATTAATTTAATTCTAAAAGTTTTTTGAATAAAAAAATTCTTTTGGAAATTAAAATTGTAGAAGATAAACATATTTCAATTTGTTTTGATATTCAAATTTAGTTATATTTCTTCTATCAAGTAAAAAGCCTTTCTATTTTAATTTTGTATTTATTGAATTGAATCAGTCAAGGGCGTACCCAGGATCAAATCTAGGGGGGACAAACCATGGTGGGGAACATTTTATCACGGAATTTTTTTTTTGAAGGTGAATGAAACCAAAATTTGCTTTATCAACTAACTTATTACAATTATTTGCTTGAAAAAAATTTTTTCTAGTTACATGCCTTATACTATTACCATTTTTCTTGGATTTGTAGACAACTTGTTCAAAACTTTCGTTTCAATCCTTAAAACATTTACGATGGACGCTCATCAAACTCAACTCAGTCAATCGTCCTCTCCCATTGTACTTCTCAGCCAGGTCTTTACCCTTCGAAGGGTACTGAAAGATCTTTCAACAGTAGCCGTAGTGGATGGGAAAGCACTTAAAATGAGGAGTGCGTGCCTTGTGGCACGGAAAAAATATAAGCCTCCACCAAAAGTGAAGCCACTTCAATATCCTTTAATTTGTCCCCTGCTAAATCCTTCGTTATCCACAGATTATACCACAAATCTAATTCTGCAGAGATATCACCCAACTCATGAAAGTTTTTGCGTTTTTTTCTAAATCTTTTGAAGTACTTTTTAGCATGTATAAAGAATGAAGATGGGATAAGGCAAAAGCAGGTGTTTTCTCGTGTGGAAACATTCAATGATAAGGTTAAAGAGTCAATATAAGGGATAATCAACAATCGTCTCCAGTATTCAATCGCAGTCTAAGATGGCGGATTACTTTGTATTTGCTTTTTAACAATTCGTGGAACTGTTAACTCAACGCCGATTTTCTCCGCGATATCATGTGATTTTTTAAGTACTTCCTCAGAAACATGTTCAATCTCTTGTCGTTCCTTCTTGATGACATCAAGGATTTCACCAATGTGTTTCCTCACCATAATAAAATCCATATTTTTACCTTGTAGAACGTTCGCAACGGGTTCCAAAATCGCAGAGTACTTTGCAATCATGACTAAACCTATAATTAAAATTGGTTTAGTTACTGCACAGTGCAATTGATAGGCAAATTTTCTTGTAGCATAGTTTCCTTCGATCGAGAGATATTCTAGCGCATTGGCGATTTCATGAAAACTTTTTGATGCTCTTGTATTTTTCAGACTATCTGGTCTCACAGAGCCTTGATAAATTAGGAGCCGAAATCCTGCGGGTTGGCGACTCACGAAAGAAGGATATTGTATTTTTAACAGTTGCAATCTGCTGCCCCCCTGCCCCTCACTGGGTACGCCCATGAAATCAGTCCTTACTTCAAATAAGATTCAAATAAGATTATTCTGATTTTCACAATTTTTATTGTTATGTTTACAACAATTGTTTCGCTATCGCAGTAGCATCATCAGGCAGGTTTTTGAATAACTATTCAAAATGTAAACCTGCCCAATGATGCAACTGTGATAGCGAAACAATTGTTGTAAACATAATAAAAATTGTGAAAATCAGAATAACCTTATTTAAATATTATTCAATATTTCATTTGGTCTTATAGTTATATTTTGATCCAAATAGTCTATTCTTAGCCTATGTCTCAATAGTTATGATTCAGCCTGTATAAGTTGTTAATTAATAAAAATCATAGAATACCATTCAATATGGTGTACCCCAACGTAAATGAGAAATTTAAGTATATTTCATTGAAAAATAAAAAGGGAATTTCTGAAAAGATTGCTACATATCTTGAGCATAAATATAGCTTAAGAACCTCGCTTATTTGCGGCTGTGTATCCTCGATAACTTCACGAATAATAATAATAGAGCATTCTCATAGACCTATTGGGATCACCTCTTGGAGAAATAACAGGATCAAGAAACTTTTCTTGCAAAATTACGATTGTTTCATGGCTTGTGTAGTACGTAGCGCCGTCTTGTAGAAAATAAACGGCATCCACATCAATATATTTCAATTCCGGCTAAATCATTTATCATAGCTCCGTAGCGCAATTCATTCACCGTTACAGTTGTACCAGCCTCATTTTTGAAAAAGCCGGGTCCAATGACACGGCCAGCCCAAAAACCGAACCAAACAGTGATACATTGAGGATGGAGATGCTTTTCAACAGTCATTCTTGGATTTTCCGAGCCTCAAATGTGACAATTCTGCTTATTAACGTGGCCTCCATGAAAATAAGCCCCATTACTGAAGATAATTTTTCGATGAAAATTCGGATCATTTTGATGCTTTCAAGGACCCAATCAGCGGAGATACGACGTTACTGGTCATCGACCGGCTTCATTTCTTGTGTTAACTAAACTTTTAAATCCTTAAGACCTAAGTCTTTATGCAAAATACGGTGTAATGTCGTTTGTGGAATGCCTAATAACAAAGATCGACGTGTAATCGGTAAACCTTAGTTTTCGTTAATACTATTGGCTACAGCAGCTACTATATATTCAGGTGTTCTTGAGCGACGCACACGGTTTCGATTCTTCACATCACTAGCTTGGCTCAACATTTAAAATTTTTCCAGCAGTTTCACTATTGCCAGCCGAAAAGGTACTTTATGACTCAAAAGTGCTTAGTTTTGCGAACTGTGACTGCAAAATTTTCACCATTTTTGTAATGGATTTTAAGAATTTCACTGCATTATTGAAGCGGGTATTGTTCCATTTTTAGTAATGGCGTAGTTTTTACTTTTCAATTATCAAAAGATGACAGCTTCAAAAGTGGTAGCTGCCCAGAATAGCGGGATATTCGAAATTAAATCTCTTATTGGAAAACCCTTTATCGATCATAAATATGTGTAAATTAAAATAACCTTTTTAACCTATCATTGTAAAATTTGTTTAGAAGTGATCAGTGAAATAATTCGAATTTTAATCAACATGATGTACCCATTACAAACCATTATCTTTCCTAAATTCTTTGTTCAATATTTCCTGATCATGTTATTGCACTTCAAGTGTTATTTAACAACATAATACAAACCATTTTCTTTCCTAAAATCATTATTAAAACAAATTGTAGAAATTACTATGTTTTACTACCAAAAAATATATATTACACATTTTCTTGTGACTCGAGTTTCCGGAAATGAACTATTCCATCATCAGACAAGTAGTAAAACATAGTAATTTCTACAATTTGTTTTAATTATGATCAACTACCAAATAGTAACGGCTGAAACAATTCAGTATCTTTCATAAAATCTTTTTTTAATATTTCCTGATCATTTGAAGTGTTATTTAACAACAGAATACCACTCATATTCGTTAGCAAAGATCTTCTGAAGAGATACGTCTCATTATGTTAAAATCATTTTTCAAATAACACTACCAAAAAAGGTGGTTGAGACCCATCATGTTTGGAAAATACAATTTGGAACTGATCATCGATTTCTAAAATTTCTACAATTGGAGCTTAAATGAGATGGAGCAAACTGAAATAAAATTAATCTGTCAAATTGTCGGGTAGGAGAAATAAATCAAAATTACTATTTTCCATAATTCCACCTCAAGCAATTAACTTGCTTGGATACTATGACTGTTGTTCTTCTTTAATCAAAAATTTCAAAAACTCATTCCATTAGAAATATTTCAAATCCAATGGCGGCTGGTATAACAGAACGAGTGTTCAGAGTGAGCAAAAATTGTGTTGCAGAGGACCATTTAAACACTTTCAAAATGATAAAAGACAGTTTCTTTTGTCTTTTTTTCATGATTTTCAGGCTTGAGAAGACAACTGCTGAAAATCTCTTGGTTATGAAGGTTTTCCAGCATTGTAACGGATTAAAGGGAACGCATTACAATATTTGAACAAAAAAATTACAAAATTAAAATAACTCACCGGTAAATAAGTTTGCCCCGTGTTTGAGAAAACAAAACAATTACTCTTATTTTTTACGCGCTTGTTCCTGAGAACAGCGTGCGATCATTTCGTCAAAGGTCTGTAATTTTTAAAATGGTTTTTAACCACTAGATTGGATAAAATAGAAAGGCCTTTTACTTGATAGAAGAAATATAACAAAATTTGAATATTAAAACAAATTGAAATATGTTTATCTTCTACAATTTTAATTTGAAAAAAATTTTTTTTATTCAAAACACTTTTAGAAATAAATTTATGTCTAACAAGCACTGCTTACATTTAATAGACGTATATAATCAAAACTCAATATATAATGTCAAATGGAATAAATAACCCAACAGATATACGAAAGTAATTAAAATTAATAAATAAATATTTAAAGCAGACAAAATTTTGTTTCTGGTCTTACCTTTAACACCAATTGCGTTTTAAAAACATGAGCACACTTAAAGGACTTCTCAAAGAATATAATTTATTTGAAATATTTAATATATTTGAATATTCGAATAAATTATTTCAAAAATCTCTAAAAAAATGTGCACTATATCTTCAAAAAACAAATATAATTCTAGACAATCCCGTCTTCAGTCCTCTTTCAACATTCCAAATATCAAAATCAAAAACATAACCTATATTACTCACGTGTTAAAAGACTTAAGCTTCGAAATACAGATCAACTATAAAATTCAAGATTGATCTATGTTCTAACAAAATCAAAGAACACTGTGAGTTATTTTAAGGTTTATTTAAATTCCTACTAGATTGGACTCACTGATGAAAAATCAGAGGTCAAATGTAATTCTGTCCGTAAACACCTTAACTTTCGAACCGAAAGAGCTAGAATCTTAAAACTTTCAGGGAAGATTTAGGGTCTAAATATCCCAGTCAAGTTCGTTAACGAAAAAAATCGATTCTACAGTTTCGCAGTTATGTATCAAAATTTTTCCCATGTTTTCCAATATTTTTGAAACTACCCATTCAATCGATCTGAAATTCGATATTTAAGAATAGCTTAATATTCGTGCGAAATTTCGTGAGAAATGTGTAATTATAAGTTGAAAAAAATTTGTGAGCGTATCCCTATACCCTTTAACGGGTTATTTTTGCTTTTAAGTTTATGTTTGGAAGTGGTATACCTTTTTCTTTCAATGTTACTTTTTCACTAAACGAATACTCGTAAAAATTTTAACATTACTAAGATTATGAACTAAATGAGCTGCAACACTAATTACTGCATATATTGCAGCCCAAATCTCCCATAAACGACCGTAGGTTCAGCTTTTAGGCGACAAGGTGATCGGGAAATAGCGTAAGTATTCGTAGGCTTTCTAGAAAACCAATGTTCCTCAAATAAGTTGATGATGAGTAAACGTACCATCATATTGAATAACGCATTGATTTCTCAAACAGTTCGATCTTGCTCGACTGCTAAAGGGGCTAAAAATGTCTAGATGCAGATCTACAGAAGGCTTCAAACGATTTTTAAAATATTTTAACAATACCGATGCAGTTAAATTCTTCACTGTTTCCCAGAAAAATTACCTATTTTGGTACAAAAAATTTATACGTGCACGTAAAACATTTGAAAAAATTTAAATATCAAAACAGATTTAATCTGTTTAATTTTAATTCCAAAAAATTTTCATTCAAAAAACTTTGAGAATTAAATTAATGTCTAATGAGCAATGCTTGAATTAGCAACCAAAATGTGTCCTCAAAATAAATATTTTCGGCGTTTTCAGGAAAAACTCATATTGAAGGAAACATCTGGCTGGACTGTTTTTGTGGATCACCCGGTATCTATCATTTAACCTTGGATACTAATTCATAGAAAAATATTAATGTCTTCAAAAATTGTACCAATTTCAAACCTGCTACATAGAAAAAAGTCTTTGAATGTAAATATAACCTGTCTTTTTCAAATGTCATTCATAACCATAATTTTCCATGCAAAATATTACTTGATTCGATTTTTTAACGTGATTTCTATTTGTGATATAATTTCAATGTGTTCAGAACAATAACCAGGGTAAGTGGATAACCCAACGTACATGACGTTCATTTACATTCCATTCATATCAACCTACATATCCTTAAATTGCACCTTTTGACCTGACGTATCAAGAAAGTTTAATTCTGAAATTTTCAGCTTATCTTCAATAACACTCGATCAATATGGTATATTTTAATTCAACAGTATATATAAATTCCTTTTAAAAATCAACACAAATAAGACATTTACATTAAAAACTAGAACAACTGAACCAACAAACCAGTTTATTTGCATCATAAACTTTCTTCAGTGTTACCCTTGAACCGAGCTTGCAGAATTCTCATTTTATCCTGAGTGTTTATCATAACAAAGTGCTTCTTGCCCAGTGTGAACTGTTTGAAATCTGTTATATCTTTTGAACTAGGTATGGTGATAATTTCCTTGAAACCTGAGACGCCTACATACTTGTATATAGTCAGTGTTTCGTTTGAAGAACCTAGGACGAAGAAGAATAATTCTCCACTTGGAAGTACGCTGAACTCCCCTCTGACCAGGTTGTTCGAGGTAATTTTTTGCCATTGTTCAAAGTTGCCAGTTGATTTGGAGTATCTAAGGACATATATAAATTTTGTCATAATTATCTTGTGGCAAAATTAAATTATTAGTGTAGTCAGTTCTTACATCAGATTACTACCAATATTTTAATAGCAGATATGAAATATTAAATTCCCATTGCCTTTAAAAAGGACATATATGATATAGACTTAATTGACAATTAATAGTTATGGATTTTATCGTAAGATCAACTATTATGAAATGTCTGTGTTATTATTAATTATTAAAAACATAATACAATAACTAAAAGTTACTAATAATATATAGTTTGAGTGATATTACATTAGTTAGGAACTCCAAATATGGTGGTTACAGATAGATTTATAATTAATTCATTATTTATGATTGTAAACCTGAACAGTCTTCTCCAAATTTTCAAAGTTGACGAATATGCGTTTTTGTGTCCATCATTACTGCCAGTTCTTCTGTGACTTTACTACTAAAACTCTTTCTAGATGATTTGCAAGTCAGCTGTATCATACACCCCTGATATGATATAATGGTAATATAAACAGTCTTATATGCATACATGAAGCATTTAAAGTGATGAATATTTTTTTAATAAAAGTACAGAATCAATTTCACCTTCGGATACAACAATAAAAAATATTCTTTTGTGAGTTTTTCACTCAGAAATGGTAATAACTATCATTCTTTAAAATCTCAATGTTTGCAGACCATTTTCATTGAGTCAATGATTCTGGAAATTCCACAAATGACAAAAAAGCTACCTACTCTTATCATCACAAATACCTATGAAACTATACACACAAATTATCAAGTTGCTTTCTCATGAATATTTTGCTAGATATCCTTTATTCTTCTTTTTGACGAATCTCATCAAAGAACCCGACTTTGAGTTCGGAGCATGAAGTATTTTGGTCACGAAGTCCACAGGGATTTATTCATTTGAGAGCTTCACGAAATAAGAAAGCTAGAACATTTCTCCTGCAACCTGAATTTGTTCTTTCTTCCGCTACTCACAGCAAGACGATATTATTTTTTGTGATATATTTTTGGCTTCTTTGGAAGAGAATCTAATCTACCATTATTTACTGCATCATATATATTCACTAGATTTCAGAATCTTTCAGGATTTATTCATGAAACTTGCTTATTTCGACCTAATTTTTCTTGATGATCAATACTTTTCATTTGTTTTGGCAACAATTGACATGCTAAAGCTTTGAATGTTAGCTGTTTAAACTCTTTTAATGCTGTTGATGTGACTTGGCTCTTACTTAGTAATGATTCATGAGAATTAATTGAAGAAAAACTTTGGAATTGGTTAGGAAATTTCTAAATACAAAATTATTTTATTATGTACTCAACAAAAGAAGGATTGGAAGTATTAACCATTCCGTTGTACAGACAAAACGTATTCTAATAGGCTTTTGCATTGTTATTCTTTAATTCTGATAACATTCAACATGAATGCCGTCAACAAGTATGTATAAACCTTAACATTTAAATTGAAGTCAACTTTGCATGTCGAATAAAATGTTATAGATTTCTCAAATTTGACGGATTAAATTTTACCAGTGAAAACTATTTCGTCGCATTGTTCTCATGATTGTTGTGTACGTTATTATTGTTGAATATTTCCTAATAGACACCATTTCCATTCGCTAGTGTTTGTGAATACTCATCAACAATTCATGACTCACAGTCCCAAAACAGCTAGACCTGATGAGCGGCAAAATATGATCAACATTAGGAATTTTCAAATCTTTATTAACCACTGCCATAGATCGAGAGAATAACCAAAAATTAAGGATAGAACCATGAATTTATCTAAATGTGCCAGAGCCTACTGAATTGTTTTGAAAATTTTGATTTTCTCGATGACTTGTGACATTTTTTCCCTCAAAAACAGTAGCAGACAAAAATTGCAAGATATTAAAAATTTCTGAATTGAACAAATATTATTTTTCAAATTATTAAAGTACAAGAAAAATTGTTAGGGGTAAAAGGTGATAATGCTCCTGAAAAAATATTACCTGTACATTTTCATAATCAAGTTTTCATATCATATGATGTAAACCTTAAAATGTAATATCTTTACCAAATTTCGGTTGTATAAAATGCAGATGCTATAGGAAAAAACTTGAAAACATTCAAACAAAGAAGACACACTGTATCTTGAAAATGAAGTGTTTGCAGACCCATGTTTATGAAATTTGTATTCTTAATATCGTCCAAGTAATCACCTCTCTTTGTTTGTTCCTCCAATTTATAAGCATCCTGTGTATTAACCCAATAGATATGGTTGAACTCTCCTGTATTGGTTGGAGCAATTCTGATTGAGAAATCTTTTGTCTTTAGAAAGATCTTCAGTTTAAATTACTTGAATTGTTTCAAAGAAGATCAGAAGGCGATAATACTTTCAAATATATGGCAGTCCAGCTTATTTATCATTTGAAAATATTGAATGGTAGTATAATATGAATTATTGTACACAGCTTGAAAGATGCCAGCATAAATATATATATTAACATAGTTATTCATCTAAATAAGGTTTTCTGTTAAAAGACCAGTTTTGAGAAAGTGGGAAAGACAAAATATTCCTTTTTAGTATAAGAAGAATCTGCAATTTCCATATATGTACTAATTTACCCTTGATTATTATACTTACCGTAAGATGTCAATATGCCCATGATGTATTCCACCCCGATAAACAATGCTTAAATAATGAAAACCTTTGTATGTGACTGCAGAGATACTTTTGGGGGGTGGATCAGAAAAATACAGTACTTGACGGATACCAAATTGCTTGTCGTGCATACACCATATTTCAACCCCACTCTGGGAGGTTCTTGTGTCTTCTTCTTGACTGTTCAAGAGTATCAGAAAAGATACATCGTCTATCATGAGGAATTTGCTCTGAAAGGAAAGAATACAGTGGGTACAAGGTTTCTCGAAAAAAGTTTCTGCTTCAATAATTTTGAAATTTGATATAGTAAACTTTTTGTAACAGGTATACAATTTATGAAATAATGTCGCAACTAGAAAAAAGAAAACAGGTAGAATATTTGTATAGAAAAGGTTTTTGAAACGTTAAAAAATTAATGCAATTGACTGAACTGGGAAAAAGTGCTGTATATGAGACAATAAAGAGGATAAAAAATGGCATGGAAATGAGGCATAGACCAGTTTCAGGAAGACCGTGTAAGATTAAAGGAAATAATTTACACGCTTTATTGACATTAGGATGACACAATCCGCGCCTGGGGTTTCGCAAATTGGCAGAAACCGTCCGTATGTCACTGAAAAGTCAAGGCTACATATCAAAGAAACAAAAAAAATCCTATAATGACACCTTTACAAAAGCAACGAAGGATAGAATGTTGTCAACATTTTCAAGAAGATGATTCTAATAATGTCTTTATATTTGATGAAAGTTGTTTCCAACTTGATGTAAATTACTTAAAAATCCTATCAAAACAACCTGTTACCGTTCAAATTTCCCACCAAAATAATGGGTTGGGGAGCAATATCTCAGCGTGGTGCTAAGCCTCTCTGTATAGTTGATGGTACCATTAATAGTGAAAAAAGTATTGTGGCATTCTAAACGATTTTCTCCTTAAAACGGCGCATGTTTAATATCCAAAGGGATGGCGTTTTCAGCAGGATATGACATAAATCGGCCTGTATTCATGCTTAAATGCAAGAGCACCAAGTAACAACCATTTCATTGCCAGCAGCTTCACCAGATCTTAGTCCCATTGAAAACATATAGGGACTAATGAAAATTTAAGTTGAACGAGCAGCGCCACGAAATAAAGGTGATTTAATTCAGTCAGTTTTACAGTCCTGGACTACCATCACCTAAAATTATGGAGGTGATCTAATTTCGAGTGTACCTCGACGTTTAGTCAAGTGTTTACAGTTAAATGGAGGTTGTATAAGTAAATAAGATTAATATTTTGTTATAATTTTCTAATTCAAGAATTTAAAATATATACTAAATAATTACAATTGAGCTTTGTTTTTTCCGGATACTTTCTAGACGGACTATATATATTGAACAGAGAATTACTGGTCCTACAAATAGACTAAAAATTCTCTTTTTGACTGTAATAGTGGCATTTTCATTTTCCTTCATTTGACACCAATGAGATACTATTATTTTTACTTGGTTCATTGAGTTTCTACAAGGACTCTTTAGACTGATGATACTACAACTCAATGTATTATTATTTAAATATTTTAATATTAGCCTTCTACATATTTAATTCCAAAAAATTATATTTAATGATTATAACTTCTGAAAATAAATTAAAATAATGTTATATAAGTACCACTTATATCAATTGACATATAAAATAAACATTCATTATAAGACATACGAATGGTATAACAAAATCCGATAAATAAAAATTATTAACCAAAATCCTATAAATTAAATATTTTGAATAGACAAAATTTTGTTTCTGCTGATCAATCTTATGAAAACCAATATCTTTAAAAAATATCCAACATAATCTTAAGAATTTCATCATAAAACTATCTTACTTAGACTATTCAATATTATTGGATATCTAACTAAGGTACTTCATATAAAAACTCAAGATATGTAAAACATTACTGAAAAACAAGTTTTAAGAAGGACTTTGCTTCTTCAGTATTCAAATAATTCATATTCAATAAATATAACATCAATTAACAACAGGGTAAGTAAATATTTGTTGTTAATTGATGTTATATTTATTGAATATGAATTATTTGAATACTTAAGAAGCAAAGTCCTTCTTGAAACTTGTTTTTCAGTAATGTTTTACATATCTTGAGTTTTTACATGAAGTACCTTAGTTAGATATCCAATAATATTGAATAGTCTAAGTAAGATAGTTTTATGATGAAATTCTTAAGATTATGTTGGATATTTTTTAAAGATATTGGTTTTCATAAGATTGATCAGCAGAAACAAAATTTTGTCTATTCAAAATATTTAATTTATAGGATTTTGGTTAATAATTTTTATTTATTGGATTTTGTTATACCATTCGGATGTCTTATAATGAATGTTTATTTTATATGTCAATTGATATAAGTGGTACTTATATGACATTATTTTAATTTATTTTCAGAAGTTATAATCATTAAATATAATTTTTTGGAATTAAATATGTAGAAGGCTAATATTAAAATATTTAAATAATTTTATATACCTTCTATCAAGAATTAACCTCTCTTTATGTTACTCAATGTATTGATGACAGCTTTTCATGATAACCTCCTTCTAGATAAAACTGTAAATATCTCCCAATTGCGCCTAAAATGTGCTGGAATGGGAAAACCTATCAATTACAAGAATTTTTTCTGAGTCTGAGTACTCCAGTTTCTGTAATTGTAGTGTTTTTTGAATCACCTGTATTCCTTATTACGGTATTTTTTCATTAGAGATATTTGGTCAGATATTGTCAGGATATCGGATATTTGATTCCCTCGTCCCTTTTTTGAAGATATTCTAGGAGCTGTTTCATGGGTTATTATATCTATCGCTAGATGGAAAGGTGTGAAATCCGACTGATCCTTATGATCTCCTAACTCGCACAACCTACAGCTTCTGAGAGAAGGTCTAGGAGTATCGTAATAAATTAATAAATAACTATAAATAATAAATAAATAAATATATATATATAATAAATAAATAAATAAAATTTCGATTGCCGATTCTGGATACATAAATGCAAACTTATAAATACCGTTGAAATAATAAGACACACAAAAATCAAAGATCTAGAATATCTTACCTGGATGTATTTTCCAGCAGGCAAAGGCTGCATTAAACGCATACGGCCAAGATTGAATTCGCAAAAAATGTGGGGAGATTTTATGTGTTCATAAATGACAAGTATACAGTCTGATTCTTCAACCTGAATGGGAGTTATTTGGCGAATGCCATTAGAAACTATACTGCCATATTCGATTAAATGATTCAAATGTTCCACTTTCCAGAATTGGCCTCTGAAGAGTCCTGAAAACAATTTAAATTAATAGATTCGGCTATCTGTAATTTTTTTGTCTCGCGCTGTATCGTACCACGGTTAGTTTACCACAGTATATTGCTTATTATTTCAGTCCTTTGAAACAATAAACATTTGAAAATTAATTAACCACAATGATTAAGTACGAAAGGTTAAGTGGACTGCATTTAATTTACTGTAACAGAGATTTTAACTTCAAGAACACTTGTATGTAGTTATTCCGATGATGAACAAGCTTTGTTTATCTATTAAAGAACCAACGTAGATGATAAGGAATTGAAGTAATAAATCGAACACTTTAACAACAACAATTATATTTTGGTATCACTGTAAATGATATCAAACTAAAGCAATGAGTATGTGGATTCGCAATAATCTTGTGTGCAAACACAAGCGACAAAAGGTGATTATTACTGGAGAGTAATGCAATAATGTTGGCATTAGCCACAAACAACAAATGTGATTATCACAATGATAATGCAATAATTTGGCCGAAGTTAAAAACGACAGGGTGATTACTACTCGAGTAATGATGCTATAGCTCGGACCGAAATGTCACGAAAGACGCGTTTGGTTACCGAAATAATAATACTGCGATAGCTTGGACCGATATGTCACAAGCGACGCGTTTGATTACCGAAGGGATAATGTTGCAATAGCTTGGACCGTCTTGTCACAAGCGACGCGTTTGATTACCGAAGAGATAATGATTTAACAGTCTGTTCAAAGACAATGTTAGGTGTCTTAATGCATCCCTTCTAACAAAAAAAAAAGAAATTAACGAAATTTATTGGAGGCTTTCTGTGTGAAACGAATGAATGAAATAAACCTTCTCATTGGTTATAGAAAAAATTATGAGATCAATGCTAGTCGATAAGAATAGAATGAAACAGTTTACAATGCCGAATGCTGCGTCGTGGATTATAATTCATGAGCAATAAATATATTAAAATGATCTAAAGACTGTTGATGTTTTCTAAGGCCATATATAATCAGTAGGAAACAAATAAGCTGAAGTGTCGAATAACACTTCAAAGTTCGTATGGCACAGCTGAAAAACTGCTAGATCGAAATATCATCATGGAAAGACTTAAGTATCGATAAGAAGAGAATTATGTCGAACGTAAACAGGGCCGACTCGAATGAGACGAAACACATACGCATTCATCAATTAGATCTTTCCATTCTAGCTTGAAATTTACTGCTTATTGGAACTCTCTAAATTATTTCAATTCCTTATATTTAACCTTCATATTTTCTATATACTAAATATCATTTATCGCGACAATTATGATAGGAAATATACACTTATATACACTTACCTTCTGAGAAATGTTCCTGAGTTGGATATTCCATGTACAAAAATTGCTGTCTGTCTAAAGAAAAAGCCTCACATTTTATCGGTGGGTAACCCATGTCAACTGCCAAGTTAACTAAAAAAAGAAAACATATTTTATTGTTATTACTTTCATGAAAAATCTGATTTACCTGATTTCTGGAATAGGTTCAAATCTTGATCCCAGTAATAGTAATATAGAACATAGGAACCATTGACGTAATCAAAATTCATCAAGGTTGGCCTGTCACAGCAAGAGTTAACAATAAACTGTGGATTTTCAATTTCTTGGAGATCTTTGTACGATTGCAGGTAGAACGCTTGAACTGAAAGAAAATTTAGAAATGATGAGGGTGAAAAATTATCTTTTACCGATAGAAATTTCGATAAACGTTATTAAAATTTCACCATTTTTTATTTAAGAATTGTTTCGTTGAACTCTTTTGGATCCATATTATATAATGTATAACTAAATTTATCTGAAGAATATTCTCTTTATGTATATACTAGTGAAAAATAGAATAACACTAAAAATTACTCAAAGTATATATGAATGTATTGAAATAGGGTTTATAAAAATGATTTATTTTTATATTATGATCAAGCCAAAAAAAGGTAAATACCGATCAGTGCAAATTACGTGACGATGGTAATAATTCCATTTTGTTTCGAAAGTTTTGTTTTTGCATAATTCATTTTCGCTTAAAAGTATACTTCACGACTATCAGATATTGAGTTTTGTATTACCATAATCAAGAAATGTTGATAGCATAACAAGGATTTACTAGGGCAAACAGCTCAAATTTGCTTATATTTGATTTGTTATTGATGTTGGGAATGTTTGAGAAAAAAGGGTTTATTCAATAGAAGTTAGAATTCTTAAAATTTCGACGTATAAACGTAAATCCTGGGTACCCTTAAATATACTGGGCTTTTTCAAAGACGATCAGGAGGTCTCGACACTATTCCACCAAAAATAGATTATATAAAATATTCAAGAGAACCAAATTTAAAAACATTGTTTAATCTTCAAGTTTTAGAGTTCGGTTCTGTTACTTCAGACTTTCAGCTATAGAGATATTACAACTATACATCAAACACGATTTTATTTGGTATATTATGTCAAATGTTAATTTAGTGTAACAGCTTGCAGATCTGTCCCCTTGGACATTTTGTATAGGCGATTTTTTTAAATGGTTCTACCTCCTGGTTTAAAAAAGTCTGAACTATTGAAAACCCCCTCTATACTTAAAAAAAATAGCAAATAGTGGAGTAATTTGAAATAAGGTTATTCTGATTTTCACAAATTTTTATTGTTAAACTCACAACAATTGTTTCGCTATCACAGTAGCATCATCAGGCAAGATCACATTTTGAATAACTATGCTTGTTTCCGAAATCCGTGGCTATTTATATTACAGTAACTACAATAAATTTTTATTGAGCACTAAAACCCAAAAAAGAGTCCCTGCAAATTCCAGCTTATCTGAATATATTTAACAGAGGTGAGCTATTTAAATCTATTTGTTCGTTAAGTAATATTCCAATTTTATTATGTTTATTTATCTCTAGGGATTCTAACAGATTTAAGGCATAACTTTTGCTTTCTATATGTAGAATTTCAAAGTTATGGTTGAAAGTATGTCCTGTTTCTAACAAATGGTTGGAATATGTAGAATTGCTTTTATTATTGAGGAAACTCTTCAAATGTTCACACATCCTATGACGGAAAGTTCTTCCAGTTTGACCTATGTAAATTTTAGGGCAATCACCGCAGGTTAACTTATAAACCCCAGATTTATCATCCTTATGTGTGTAGTCTTTATTATTTTTGATAAATTTACTCAAGTTTGAATTAGTTTTAAATGAAGTTCTCAAATTATATTTATTTTTGAGGTATGTAGCAATTTTCTCAGAAATACCTTTAGTGTATTTTAAGGAAATGTATTTAAAATTTTCTTTTATATTAGGAAACACCATATTTAAAGCTATTTTATTATTTTTATTCATCAATAATTTGTCTATCAACTTTGGATCATATTCATTATTAATAGCTATTTGTTTAATTATGTTAAGTTCTGAAATATAATTTTCTCGATTCATGGGAATCTTAAGTAATCTATGGATCATACAATTAAATGCTGATAATTTTTGATTTAGTATTATATTTAATAATAATAATAATGATTCAGTATTATAATAATAATATTTATATTAAATTACACAAGGAAGATTATCCTATTAGACCGGTTGTTTCGTTCGTTAGTGCACCTTCATTTAAACTTTCGAAAGATCTTATTCAGATTATTTTAAAAGAAACTAAATTCCAAGCTAAATACTCGATAAAAAATTCACTACAGCTAATAAACAAAATAAAGAATATCCACTTACCACGTAATTCATTTCATTTGACGTACAAAATTTATTTCCAAGTATACCACCAAACGAAACAATTAAACTATTAGATAATCTATTAATCAACAACAGATGCAATACAATTATCAAAGAAGATATTTTAGAATGTCTAGATATTTGCACTAGTCAAAATTATTTTCAATTTAAAAATAAAATTTATAAATCTGAAAACGGTTTGATTATGGGAAATCCCTTAAGTCCTTTATTAGCAGAAATATTCATGGACAATATGGAAACTAAAATTCACCAAAAAAATGGTGTTTCCTAATATAAAAGAAAATTTTAAATACATTTCCTTAAAATACACTAAAGGTATTTCTGAGAAAATTGCTACATACCTCAAAAATAAATATAATTTGAGAACTTCATTTAAAACTAATTCAAACTTGAGTAAATTTATCAAAAATAATAAAGATTACACACATAAGGATGATAAATCTGGGGTTTATAAGTTAACCTGCGGTGATTGCCCTAAAATTTACATAGGTCAAACTGGAAGAACTTTCCGTCATAGGATGTGTGAACATTTGAAGAGTTTCCTCAATAATAAAAGCAATTCTACATATTCCAACCATTTGTTAGAAACAGGACATACTTTCAACCATAACTTTGAAATTCTACATATAGAAAGCAAAAGTTATGCCTTAAATCTGTTAGAATCCCTAGAGATAAATAAACATAATAAAATTGGAATATTACTTAACGAACAAATAGATTTAAATAGCTCACCTCTGTTAAATATATTCAGATAAGCTGGAATTTGCAGGGACCCTTTTTTGGGTTTAAGTGCTCAATAAAAATTTATTGTAGTTACTGTAATATAAATAGCCACGGATTTCGGAAACAAACTTAGTTATTCAAAATGTGATCTTGCCTGATGATGCTACTGTGATAGCGAAACAATTGTTGTGAGTTTAACAATAAAAATTTGTGAAAATCAGAATAACCTTATTTCAAATTATTTAATATGGATTTTCACCAAGTAAAGACTGATACAATTCAATAAATAGTGGAGTATCGAAAAGTTCCTAGGAATAGGTTGAGAACGAAATTACATTAATTGGATCCTATATGAGCTGAACTGTAAATGACAAATAGAAGATTTATTTCTAATAATATGTAATTTTTTCAACCCGAAAAATTCAAAAAAAAATATAGAGATAAATGTGAATCAAATATAGTTTTTAAACAAACGTTTGAACTATAAATTAGATATTTTTCATTTCAAATATTTCATACAACTCACCAAGCAACCCTGTTTAGAATAAAATGATAAAGCTTAAACATATATCCAGATATATAATGAATCAACATTATTATCTGAGAATACAGAGTAAATTTAACATACAATAAATTTGAATAAAGATGAAATATATGCATTCAAAACAGACAGAATCCAATTAGTTCATCAGGAACTACACTACTGAGCATAAAATTAAGGCCATTCCGTAATTTGCACTCCTTCAGAAATCTTTCGTTTTTTTGGATTTTATCCATTGCATCATAGTTCACACTTGTCATGATTGCTTGAATAAAAAAAGTTTTTGTTGTTTTGTTCAAATATTATTGAAACTCATACAAACTAAAAATATATTCGATATGCTTTTACGTCAAATAAAAAAAAAACTTGGAACTTTAATAGAGTGATAACAGCTTGCAAATGATTGTGCATGCTTTGTATCAGGTTGTTGGATCGCATACTACGAAATAATTTTTCCGTGAACGTCTCCTCCAAACATGTACTATCGGTGTTAAATCTGGAATTCGAGCAGGCCAAACAAATCTCGTATTATGAAGTCTTCAAGATAGCAGTAAATCTACTAGTAATGTGGGATCGTACATTGTCATGCAGATAAGTTGCGTCTTCTTCAAGAATAACCATGAATGGTACAACACGGTTTTCTAGAACCTCTGTCAAGTAGGTACCCATGGGCAGTCGAAGTCCCATTTTTAATAAAGACCAACTCCGTAGGAGCTTCAAAAGACCCTCCATCAAATATTAGCCACTCGGAAATACACGCTTGAGCATATATTTCGCCTTATCGTCGCCACACTCTAACAGGCCTGTCTGACCTAATATGAAAAAATTGCAGTTCATCGGAAAACACTACGCAACTTCAATCCTCTATGATCCAAGCCAAGTGTTCTCGTGTGTGCAAAATTCAACCTAGCAATCCGGTGTTCACTTGAAATCGGCGGTCCAGTAGACCTTATTTGAGAATATAAATCGCCTCTAAACTGCCACTCACTTACGTTTCCATTTCTCACTTCTTACAGGTGATTTTGAAAGAAAACTGCCGTGACCATTCGGTTCCTCAAAACAGTAGAAACGAGAAAGCGGTCGTCTCTAGCTGTTTCAGTTCTTCATCATCCTGAAGTGAGCAGACCAGTCTCTTCGTAATATTGAAATATTCGTTGCACTCTGGGGAGATTTACACCAAAGTTACTCGCAATTTCGCGACCATCTTCTATAGGCGCCATTCGTACCATAACAACAGTATTTAAAGCCATTTCAACACTTACAATGGCAACACAATTCAATCTAAAGATTTGCATAAATATGTATAAAGCTACTGAAACAAACATATTCTGATAATGGTCTTTAGGAATTTTTAAAATAAATGCAGATTATGGGATCACCTAATCTGCCTTCCTATTCTGCATTGTTTTATCATCGGTTTCATTTAGAGACGTCCCTGTCTACATAATAAAATATGTTCTTTGTCCTCTGTGTCTGGAAACTGACATTCCAATATATTTTTTCTGTAAGAATTTCACATTTTTTTGATGATTTATTGAATGGATACTTAGCTTATCTACAACTACATGTGCTTATAAACCTTTTAGAGAACGTGTAAATGACTCAATTGCCAGAGTATTAAGCACGAGAGAGAAATATAATAACTAGTCTGTCCTTATCTATTAACAGTCCAATCGCAAAATTCCTATTCTAAGAAAACTATAACTAATAAAAATCCTTAAATATTTTATAATTTTATTTAACCCACAACCCAGAAATATGATTTCCAATCAATTTTGTTATTGTCCCTCTTTTCGTTAGAAGAGGTGCTTTGAGACACACCTAGCCTTTAGGTTTTAGATACTCTGTTATACTCGTATATGTTAAATCATTATTATTCTAATAGTAATCAACCTTGTCGTTTGTAATCTTTCGGCGCAGGATTATCGCATTCATTTATTCTTAATAGCCTACTTGTGTCCCCAACACAAAATCACGATTATTATAAACATAATAATCCATGTATTGTCGATTACCCAAGTATTGGCAAATTTACAACATTTATTCATAATATAATAATCATTCCTTTTACAACATTTATTCATAGTATAATAATCATTTATTCATAGTATAATAATCATTTATTCATAGTATAATAATCATTCCTCAATAACTTGATTTATATACAGCAAACCAAGAATTATAAATCATAAGGGTGATTCATTTGGAGGTACTTTTTGTGGTGGGGATTTAATTGCAGATTGCGCATGCCTCGTGTTAACTGAAGTGCCATCTCTGTTCAGTAGTGTTTGACAATTCATAATGGAAAGGCTTAGCCCGGCACAGCGTCTACAAATTGTTCAATTTTATTACGAAAATGGACGTTCTACGTAGAATGTGTATCGGGCGCTTAGAGCAACTTATAGTCCACATAATCGGCCTACCGAACGCACAATTAGCTCTACCATCCGTAAGTTTGAGACCCAATTTTCATTATTAGATAATACTCGACACACCCAACACGTAGTTCAGTGAAGAAAATATAGGGGCGGTAGCATTTGTGTACGCGAAGACAGTGAAGTGTCGATTCGTCGCCGTTCTCAACAGCTTGGCTTGTCATATTCAACAACTTCTTCTTTAAAATGCAAGAACTGAAGCCGACCGACCTTCCGAAACCTTGGCTTTACTGCGAGAGCGATTCGGAGAACGGATCTCTCACGCTATAGACCAACGAATTGGCCAGCTAGATCGTGTGATATCACACCTCTCGACTTTTATCTTTGGGGCTATGTAAAGTACAAAGTCTATATAGATAAGTCGGCGACAATTGAGGCATTGGAGGCCAATATTACTCGTGTTATTGACCAAATACCACTAGAAATACTCAGACGCTTAATTGAAAATTGGAACTTCAGAATGGACGTTGTTAACCGTAGTCGCGGACAACATTTGAAAGAAAATATCTTTAAAAACTTATTGTAAAGAATGGTATAATAAAGATTATAAAATAAAATTGTTTTTATCCATTTTTTATTCAAAAAAAAACCTCTAAATGAATCACCCGAGTTTTGTTATCGTTTGAAGTGGTCGAGTTTTCTTCACTTCCCCGCCTCAGGTGCTTTATCTTATTAGATAAACAAAGGTGGCTCATTCTCAAAACGGCTACATACAAGTGCTTTTTAAAATTAAACACGTCACAGTACTTCGATTTAGACCACAAAACCAATTGTAATTAATCGTGAATTAATTATTGTTTGTTGTTTGCAAATACTGAAATAATACAACCGAAGAGAAATCTCCGCTTTTGTGTCGGGCGTTTTTTCCAATTATCACACTTCAGAATTTATGACATAATAAATTAATATGTCCCATAATTTAAAAACAGAAAGAACTTTCCACGATACTTTTTTCCCAGAACTATAGAACTTGTTGAACAGAAAAATAAATTATTCAAAAAGTGGAAGACTTATGAAAAGGAAGGCGATTATTCCTTATACAAAATTTTTCAGTCATTCTAAGCTTTTAATAAAGAGGGACTTCAAAATTTATATATTTATATTATATACCGCTGGACCTTAAACGTTTTTAGGATTATGAATCTATAAAAAAGCAAATGTCTACCGCTATTCATTTCGAAATAAAACTTGTCTTTTGAGGTTAAGATTGGTCATGAGGAGATTAATGTTAAGACAGGTGCTGGCCCGGACAAATTACCCTCAATTTTTATCAACACTTGTGCTGATGCTCTCAGTAGATACTCTGGTAACACTTCAACAGATCTCTCCACTCTGGTGTTTTTCCTCAGAAGTGGAAGAAGATCGCTATACTGCCAATTTTGAAGTCTTGCCCATCCGGTCAGATCAGTAATTATATACCTATAAGCAAATTTTCAAAAATTCCTAAAGTTTTTCAGACATTCATATGCAATCATATTTTCTCATTATTTAAAAATCAAATTATAATAGAACAACACGGTTTCTTTCCGCGTAGATCACTAGAGACAAATCTATATACACTATACAGAGTATGCTCATGGCTGTTTGGACGAGCGGATTCAGGTTGACGCTGTGTATGTCGATTTCAGCAAGGCTTTTGACAAAATTAGCCATGATATTCCTCTTTCTCGTCTTGCAGAACTTGGTGTGTCTGGGAATCTCCTGAGATGGGTTAGGTTCTATATTAGAAATGGGTCACAGTTTGTAACGATTCATAACTTCAGATCATCTGAGTATATCGTAAACTCCGGAGTTCCCAAGAATCTCATCTGGGATCTCTTTTCTTTTTGATTTACATAAATACAATTGCTCCTTGTTTTCAATATTTTTTGTATGTTGATGATAAAAATTGTAGTATCTCTTCAATATTGGAGGAATATGTCAGATCTGCTCTTTATTCATAAAATTTTCTACTATAAAATTAGTCATCATGTAATACTAGGAATGTTCTCCATTGACATTCGTAATATTAATGATTATTTCATCAACCATTTCGAAATACACGTTGCTCACAGAACTCGCAATTGGTGAGGATGATCTCGCTAAATCAGCTCAAAAGCTACTTTCTTTAGTATCGTTCACCTCTTATTGTTATTTTATACAGAATATAAGTTATTTCTTATTACGTTTTATAACATTTGATCTCTTACATTACGCTTAATTGCTGAAGGTACGTGAAATCATGTGGATACTATGTTAGATGCAAGTCTGTTTCTACGAGGGTGGTTCAAATATGATCGAGACAAATACTCTTAACACGTTTATTTATTATCAAAAAATTTACGAAAAGTCACATTATTTACACATTTTGTTCACCTTCCGGAAGTTTGTTGATGCCGGTATCGAAAAATTCCTTGGGCAACTCGGACAGCCATGTGCGAATTCTACCTTGTCGTCGGTGTTGAACTTTTTACCTCCGAGGACCTCTTTCAGTGGCCCAAACATGTGGTAGTCGCAGGGCGATAAATCCGGACTTTAGGGGAGGTGTTCCAGTACCTTCCACCCCAATTCCGATATTGTATCGAGCGTGAGACGCGCGTTATCCTGGGGGAGAATCGCACTTCGTGTTGGAATGCTCCTCCGTTTCGAGCGATAAGAGGGTTTCACGTGTGTTTTCAGAAGGTTAGAGTAGTATGCAGCATTGATGGTACGTTGAGTGCGCAGGAAATCGACGTACAGCACGACCTGCCGGTCCCAGAAGACAGTACCTTACCCGCGGATCAGGTTGTCTTCGGTTTGACTGGTGCCCCTCCCTCCTTCTTCCTCCACTCCTTACCTGACACCTTGGTTTCGAGAGTGTAATAGTGTACCCATGTTTCGTCTGTAGTGAAGATTCGCGTTAAAAAACCGTCCCCCTCCGCCTCGTATCGCGTCAGTAAGCAGCGACAAACTTCCAACCGCGTTATTTTTTGCTCAAAGTTCAACAGTTTAGGCACCCATCACGCCGTTATTTTGCTATATTGAAGGTGTTCGTGAATGATAGACTTTACACTACCAATACTGATGCCGAAATGTCCCGAACATTCATCCTACGGTGCTCCAAAATGAGTTGTTCTACGCGGCGAATGTTGTCTGGTGTGACGCTGGTTCGCGGTCGACGATCATGCGGCTCATTCTCGACGCTTTGGCTGCCATCCTTGAAGGCTTTGGCCCATTTAAACACGGCAGCCCTACTCAGGCACTCACTACCGAACTGTTTTTGCAAACTCACAAAAATATCCGTGTTTTTAACATCTTCTCCCACTAAAAAACGAATGATAATACGTTGCGCAACGGCAGTCCGCACTTGACGTTCACTCATGGTCGTAGCACACGCGTGAAACACGTGCTTCGACGAAAACAAATGCCACACTATTTCTAAGAGACCCAGCTATCACATATATGCGCGCCATCTACAGAGTTTCTCATATTTGAACCACCCTCGTATTTTAATGAAATATAATATAATATAATCTAACGCACAATGATCGAATTGGTACCTTGTATTCACTATTGACAAATACAAACGTGATGTCATGCACAGACACAATGGCACTAATTCCAATATTTACTACATACTTACTATTATTTATTTGATTATTTAAAGGTGTTTCAGAAAAAAATTTCACATCAAACTCTATTCATTCTGAAATTTTGTTTTTGTCAAATATTATTCCATAAACAAATGTTTATTGAAGATTATCTCAATAGAATTTAATTGAATCGGTTCTTACTTGATGGAAATTCATTAAATTAGTTCAAAATATAAATATGCAGAAGCTTCAGTGTTGGCGAAACAATTGTTGTGAATTAATTAATTTATTTAGTTTCATTTAATTATCTCACTCTTAAATTTTATTAGTAACTGAATATTTACCTACGCTTCATTCAAAGAAAATAGTTTCTAGGCTCATTGGCTACAATCATCAGTGCCCTGTAATGTCCAACGAATATAAGTCAGTCACGCTCCTATATTCGCCTGCATAAGAACACTAATGTTTTTTCAAACACTAGCTCCACTTAATGCACACGAATATTCATGCAACTAACTGCAAAGAGAATAATTTCGAAACAAATTCAATTATCTTAGAGATGTATTGTATTTGAAGAAGCCGCAATGTAAGTTAATCATTTAAAATATTTAAAACATAGTAAAGATATATTCAACTATAAAATAATATCTATAGCTTCATGAGAATGAAGTAATCTAACTTTACCTCATAAAATAAATGAACCATTTGGTCGTTGTTAATTCCTCCTAACGAAATATGACGACATAAATCATAATTCATCGAGTAATCAATGTAAAATATTGATTGAAAAAAAATTCACCTCTCAAATTTCTGTTGAGGCGTACAGTCATATTCAGAAGTTCCATATATTTTTCCACCAGATCCGTCTCTTCCAAATCGTCCAAGTCCTTAAGGAATGCATTAATTTCAACGTTTCTGTACGGTTTCATCAGATTGATGTTGTTCGTGTAGATATCGCTATAGAAGTGCATTGGGGATTTCAAGATCATATCAGTACTACCCCTCTGAAAGAGAAATCAAGATGTAAAATTTTTTTTCTAGCAGTGGATTTCATTGTATTCCCGAATTTACTGTTGTTGAATACTGTTAAGTAAAGATAAATAGATTGATAGGACCATTCAGAGAATTCGATGAATATTGGGTGTCGTGTTAAAATGTTAAACATTTTAAATATATCTACCTTTATCAAATTTGTACATTCATTATTTTCAAATTTTTATTATTGCAAGATATTTACCTGAAGTTATTTGTATTTTCACATAGAAAAATAAGATACAAGTTCATCAAAAGTTAATAAGGAGTATGAGCTATGGTAACAGAAAGTTTTTCGAATTGGGACAGTGCAACTGTATAACAGTTTCAAACTCAAGTAAGCCCGAATAGGTTCTGCTGATCGGTGGGACATGCACACATACACATTTTTCGAAGCTTATTGCTACAATCATCAGTGCACTATAATGTCCATCGAATATAAGTCAGCCACGCACCTATATGCGCCTTGCATAGGAACACTAATGTTTTATCAAACACTAGCGTCACCTAATGCACACAAGTATACTTACGCGACATACTCCAGCAAGCTAATTCCAGCAATGAACTGTATATCCAATTTTTTTCTAACGTAACTAACGCAGAAAAACTTCCCTGTGCTTGTACTTAGGATTTTTAGTTAAACTGTAACGATCAAGCCCTCTATACCACTGCTTTTTCCCGACCCTCGTTCTAGAACGGTTAGGATGTTAGTGAAACTGTATTCGTGTATATAAGCGGAGGAAGACACACGATGGAAAGAGTAGAGATTAGTCACCGAGCAGCAACGTACAAAATAGTGCAGTAGAAATAAATTCGGTGTAAATAATTGTACTTTGTAAATATTTATGTTGTATAGTGAAAAATAGACAATTTAATTAACCGAGAACGTAACAATTAGTGTAAGGTATGAGGTTCTTGTGTGTTTTAGAACTTAGTGCAAATTGAATTATTGACATTATTGTACACAAATTCGAATGCCAATAACGAGATCACAGTCGGAAAAAATGGATCAGGCAAATTTGGTATTTTCAAACGAGCTTTTCAACAACTGACTATGGAAATGGAGAAGAGTAAATCCATGGAGGAAAACATTATGTCCATGGAAAATAAATTGGAGGAAAACAGTAGACAGTCCATAGGGGAAAATATTGATTCATTGAAAATTGATTTGAAAGAATAAATTTATAGATAATTTATTGAAACCGGGAAAAAATGGATGACGAAATATAAAGGTTAGAAGATAAAATCGAGAATATAGAAGACGAATGAGAAACTAAAAAAATATTCTATAACTTTGGAAGAAAGACTAGCTTAACTAGACAGATAAATCGAGAACAGAGTAAATATATATTATCCCGATTAATAAATCTTATGAACTCCTTCAATCTAACTCAGACAACATACAAGAATAACAGATAAATCCAAATCATGCATCGACAACATATTTACTAACATCGAAAACTGGAAATCAAGAACATTGGACTTATATATATCGGATCACAGCACAGGAATTAATTATTACTAATACATGCCACACAATACCCAAGGTGAAATACTGTAGATCCTTCAACAACGAAGCCAAAAGTGAGTTCATAATAAAATTAAGAAAGCAGAACTGGTCATTTATATTCAAAGAGGATGAAGATAGCAACATTGATTCAAAGTGGCAGTCTTTTCTGACAACCTTTCAATCTATCCTAAATAAATATTTCCCAACAAAAAAGGAATAGGCAAATACCATCAAATACAGAAATAAACGAATGCAAAAGTCAGCTAGATATTTTACTATTGATGAGCAGGTGTAACGTCAAATATAGGGAACAAAACAAAAAAGGAATATGACCAAATAATTTGGAAATACAAAATCCAAACATTTGAAGAAAGGATCAGGAAATCAGATAACAAAAACAAGACAGTGTGGTCAATATGTAATGAAATTGGGGGAAGTCAGAAGAACGCAGAGGAATGTAACGTAGAAGGTAATCCTAAGGAAATAGCACAAAAATTCAATAATTATTCCAATAATATCAGCTCACAGAAACATCCCAAACCAAAATACAACCTTATTCCAAATGACAGTTCTATCTAGCTTAAAATAACAAATCCTGCAGAGATCTTGGAAATAGGGAAACTCCTCAAAAATAAACACTCCAGTAGAATAGACGAAATACCCACAAGTCTTATTAAACTAGCCCTACCTGAAATAAATGGTGTCCCAGCACACCTGGTAAACCAGACGTTCAAACAAGGCAAGTTCCCGGAACAATTGAAAACAGCTATCATCAAACCTATATCAAAAAAAGGAAATCCTCAAAAGCTAGAAAATTACAGACCTATCAGTATTCTGCCAAGTTTTTCAAAAATATTCGAACAGATATTGTGCTCCAGAATCATAGAATTCCTGAATAGTTGTGATTTTTTCAGTAACACACAGCACGGATTTCTGAAAGGAAAATCTACCCAAACAGCCATACTTGAACTAACAAAAAACATATTGGATGGAGACAACTCAGCACTGACCATATTTTTGGATATGTCAAAAGCATACGACTCAATAAACCAGAAACACATGCTTAAGAAACTTCAAGCTTATGGGATAAAAGGAAATGCATGCAAGTGCATATACTACTCTGTCAAGAAAGTACCGGGAATTTTCAATTAAAACAACATTTTTACATTTAATCGTTAAAATTTATTGGGTCGCCTTCAAAATAGGCTCCATTTGCTCCAATACATCTATGCCAACGGCACTTCCAATTATCGAAACATTTTTTATAGGCGCTTTCCGGGATGGACTTTAGCTCTCGCGCCGAATTTTGTTTTATGGCTTCAATCGACTCAAAACGGGTGCCACGAAGGGGCAATTTTAGTTTTGGGAAGAGGAAAAAGTCGCAGGGAGCCAAATCCGGCGAATACGGTGGTTGCTGAAGCACGTTTGTTGAGTTTTTGGCGAGAAAGTCAGTCACAATCGTAGCTCGGTGAGAAGGCGCGTTATCGTCATGCAAAATCCATGAGTTGTTCGTCCACAAATTTGGCCGCTTCTTACGGATACGCTCACGCAAACGTTTCATAACGCCTAGGTAATACTCCTTGTTTACCGTCTGACCCTCTGGAACGAATTCGTAGTGCACCACGCCACGGATATCGAAGAAAACAATGAGCATCACCTTCATTTTCGAGCCGCTTTGGCGTGGTTTTTTCTGTTTCGGCTCATTTTTTGCCACCCATTCCGATGATTGCTGGCTTGTTTGCATATCGTACTCGTAGACCCAGGTCTCATCACCAGTTATAATGCGTTCCATGAATGTAGAATCGGAATTACAGCGATCCAGCAACCTGAAGCAACCTGTTCGCGATGACGTTTTTGAAGAAAATTCAGGTCTTTCGGTACGAGTCGTGCGGCCACCTTTCTCATGCCCAAAATATCAATCAAAATCGTACGTGCGGACTCGTGGGATATCTTAAGATCATGTGCTATCTCTCTCAAGCTGGTACGACGGTTTTTCAGCACCCTTTCCTTAATTTTATCGACGTTATCTTCGATCGAAGCCGTCGATGGGCGTCCACTTCACGACCGTCCTTGAAGGGTCTGTACCACTGATATGCACGAGTTTTCGATAGAGCATTATCACCAAAGGCCTTTTGCAACATTTTTAATGCATCGGCACACGAAAATTCATTTGCAACACAAAACTTTAAACAAATTCTTTGCTCAACGTAATCACCCATAGTAAAAATCGGCACGCACTCTGACATCGACTGACTTAATCAGCTGTTGCAAACACACTAGTTGACAGATCCCGCTCAAGCTTGGCATAGTAATTAAGGACAGTGGTACCAACCTAGGAAAAAAAAATTTTACCTGCCTCATTGCCGCGCCAGATTTAAATCGATAATTCCCGGTACTTTCTTGACAGAATGTATATGCAAACGAAAACAAAAAGTGAAAATCATCAAGGAAGGAGAAAATGCTGAATCCACTAAGCTGATAAATGAAAGAGGGATAGTACAAGGAGGTATATTGGGGCCACTCCTATTCCTAATATTCCTGAATGAATTGGAAGATATAGCAGAGGAAGATGAAAAATTAATCAATTATGTGGACGACACCAACCTATTGGTAGGAGCAAAAGATGAGAATACATTAATTCGTGCAGGAACCAACCTCTTCAATAAAACACATGAATGCTACAGAAGAGCAAATTGAGCCTAAATGTTGAAAAAACCAACCTTATAGTTTTCAGTACTAACAGAAATAATAAAAGCAAACCAACCAGCATTACTTTAGAAAATAAGGTTATAAATATTGTAGACAGTATTAAATTTCTGGGTGTATACATGGACTCATTCATGAATTTTAGAACACATGTGGAACATTTAAAAATTCAGAAATTGATTCAGATTAATTTGAATGATAAATCACTGAAAATTTCATATTATACAAATTTTGAATCTGGACTTAGATATGGGATTATTTTTTGGGGAACTAAAAGAAATTTAGAAGAAATGTTTAAAATACAAAAAAGAACAATAAGGGCAATTTTTAAGCTGAAATATAATGAAATTTGTACAGAATTGTTTGAGCAAAATAACATCTTCACAGTTTATAGTTTGTACATTTACGAATGTGCTGTATTTTTACATAAGAACAAAGAAAAATTTCTTCAATATAATACCAGTAATAATTACAACACAAGAACACAAAATTTAAATTTTCCAATCCATAGATTGACCTTAAGCGAAAAACAGCCTACATATAATTGTATCAGAATATTTAATCATTTACCAAATAACATCAAGAACATAAATAATTTAAGAATCTTCAAAAACAGGGTAAAATCTTTGATCATAAAACTTGAGCCTTATGAGCTAGGAGATTTTTTTAATATCACATTAGAAAGCTAACCAATTAATTTTGTTTAGACACTATTTCACTTCAGGTGAGCATCTTATCTGTAAACCTTATTTGAAATAGAGAAGTATTATTATTATTCTCCGAAAACAGATAGAAATGGCGAATTAGCACGTATGAAGATTACACTGCCCACATTTGATGGAAGGACACCGTGGTTAACTCATAAAAAACAATTTGAAGTAGCAGCTAATTCGAATGGATTGAACGAAGAAGATTAGTCTACGGCCTTGATCATATAGTTAAGAAGAGAAGCCTTGAATGTCCTTCAAACAATGCCGGTAAGCCAGTAAGGAAGCTATAAAGCCTTAATAACTAGGCTTCAGATGAAATATGATAATGCACATCTCCAACAAGTGTATCACACACAGATTGAGAGCCGGGTTCAGACATCTAAAGGGACTCTGCAGGAATTCGAGGACGATATAGCACGTTTGGTAAGATTAGCTTATCCTACAGCTCCGCGCAATTTTCTGGAGCAACTCGTTGTGCAAACCTCGTAGCTGGATTACGGGATACTTATACTCAGCAAACACCTCTCTTGGACGACCAAGGAATTTGGCCGATGCTCTGACTCATGCTTTGGAATTTAGAGCAGCGAAACAAACGTCGCAGAAGAATTACACTAAGGTTCGACGCACTGTTGATGAACCACTGACGACTGAAAGTATCGAAGAAATGGTTCGTCGAATCGTTGAGAAACAACGATCCAAAACACCTAGGTGTTGGAATTGTGGTGGATTATGGTATATTCGCCGACCATGTAAGAAGCCAGCCAAAAAAAAACAAACCCTATAAGGAAAAGCTGCAGTGCTGAATGACAACAATCGTGAATACCGATTGGCCATTAGGAAAGCTTAAGGAATATTGGATGAAGTAGTGAGTTACTAAGTGATAGTTAATTTTTAAACGAAATGGAATAAGGAATAACTTAGTTCCATATGAAGTCGTAAGAAATACTAAGGAAATCCAAAGTTAAACTACTGATGGAATGGAAAACAGAAGGACAAAGACCAAGCTGGGAAAGAGTGAGTCATCATAACCCTAACATCAAGATCTACTGGGTTCAGTGGGATTCCTAAGTATTAAACGACGATCTTTTGAAGAGGTCTCTGGAGAGTGATGATGATACTGAAACGAGCTGATAGTCCCAAGAAGCCGAGTACCAGAAGTACTGAAAAGATTACATGATGGAACTTCTGGTGGACATTTTGTTATTAAAAATCAATCAATAACGTTATTATAAAAAGTTAGAGAACGTTTCTACTGGGTCAATTGTAAGGATGAAGTAAAGTAATGGTGCTGGAAGTATAACTTATGTGCTTCAGCCAACGGACCGAGAGGAAGTCCTAGACCTAAGAAGAATTATAACATAGGTAGTCCTTCAGAACTGGTGGCTGTTATTATTGCGAGCCCATTCCCAGAAACTGAGGAAGGAAACAAATACATATTGGTGGCGATGGATTACTTTACTAAATGGGTTAAAGCCTATGCCATACAATATCAAGAACACAGTTGCAGTCGTACTGATAAAAGAGATGTTCAGTTGTTTTGGAAGCTAAACTCTGACCAGGGACGAAACTTCGAATCAAACCTATTCCAAAGTGTGAATATTTCTGAAAATAGTTATATTGTAATTGGTTTATGAAACTAAATCAATTAGAATAAAAATTAATGAAACGAAAATGTAATAACTATTTCATATCTACCTATCTCATATCTACCTATCTCATATCTACCTATCTGTAGAGAATTAGAACAATTAGATTAGTAATAACTAATCAGACATATCCTAAATTCTGGGGTACGGTATAGATCCAATTTTCGAAGTTCTCACCTGATCCTCCAACAGATCCGACATCTGCATGTCGTTCAGCAGCCCCTTCAATTTGACGTTTCTAAATTTCATAATTTCCAGCGGCCTGAGCTCGAACCTTTTCACGCCGGTCACCGTCTGAGGCTTCGACTTCAGCATGATCGTCTCGTTGGTGAACATTTCGCCGTTCAGAGAACCTAGGAGACCAAGCGGCCTGTCAAAGTGAACGTTGCCCTGCAGTATCTTCCTTTTTCCCACTGTGAATGTGCCTTTCTTCAGTACGGCGTTCTGCATCCAGTCCAAAAGGTCTACGTTCTGAACGATAACGTTCTTTGTGAGCTCGACGTTCTCGGCGGTAAGATTGATCAAACGTTTAGTTCCTGTTACGATGTTTTCGCGGTCATACCTCATCAGATCCGTTTCTAAAGACAGGTTGTTGACAGTGAAGTCTCCTTGCAGATCTAGAATAGAGAAATATTCATTAATATGTTATTAAGTTTAAAGGTTCTTATAAATGAGCGCCGTTTTGCCGACTTATAGAAGACTAACTGCTGTCGGCGCGTAATGTTTGTGTGATCGGGCAGTCGTTGGATTCTAAAAACTTTCATTAAAACAGCAATACCTTTTTTTTTCTCGAAAAATTTTCTGTATCACTAGCTGTGCCCCCCCGGCATTAGATCTTGATGAGATGGGGGCGCTTGTCATGACTAGGACCTTAGTTTCATCCCGGTGAAAGGGGGGATTAAGTCTTGGTGACTAAAGTAATGCCATTCGCGCTAGTCACTGGACCTGTATGGTGGAAGCTATCCGAATGGGGCCCTTGTTTTGCCGTTCGGGTGAAATGGAGGGCTAAGCCGGTTGATTAACTCAGTGACAGGGAGTCTGTCGCAGCACAGGGCTTCTCCCTTAAAACTGACGTACTCTACCCTATCGCAGTATTAATCTCCAGATTCTGTGTAATGGACGGGTGCGATATGTAGCATACTGCGTTACCTCAATGGGGTGGATTGCCCTCAGGTGTTACTTGTACCACCTGACCACCCCATTGGTGTTGGACTGGAGGAAGCAGTGATTGAAAGTACGCTTGCTGGACTAGGGAGGTATTTCATTTATCTGTTCGCAGACCCCGATGTTCGGGAAATTCTCATGAAATGACTCGGGGTTTAACGGGATTTTACGGTTCGACCGGTTTGTCCTGACCCCGGGTTTAGGGTTTGTGGATCTCGAAGAAATGGCTTAGCCATTAGTGCTTGACACCGGAATCAATCAAATGACTTCACATGGGTTCGGTGGGTCAGGACGTACATGCCGTTAGACGGTGCTCGTACCAGGATCAATAGAAGTCATCAATCTTGAGATTATTTTAGTTCATGGGACTGCGTTCAGGTGCTTGGATAAGAATTCCTTCCGGCGTTACAAACAACTCGGGTACTGATCCGCAGAGCCAGTAGAGATTGAATAGTGCTTCGCTGCTACCAGTCAGACGGTTCTAGCTTTCGAGTCGGGGCCCAAACTGAAAGCTGGTGGTATGGTGGTAGCTGGTCGAATAGTTATGATTCATCCTGGATACGCATGTGTACGTACCACTATGTAGTGATATGTCCTTCAGTTTCCGATCAGATGTAGATTTCTACTACTTTCCCATCATTTTTGAACATAAATGATGTAAGGTCGATAGATCGAAGAATAGTTCTTATTCTGCATATAATCAGCAAGTGTTCAATTTCAAATTGTTCCAAATGACCAGTAAAGCGTCCGAAACCAAGATGGTGCGGTAATAAGATAACAGCGTCGACTTTCATTGCGGAAACTCCAAACTTCTTAATAGTCTTATTTTAATCACATTATTGGAGCATTTTTTAGCGATTGTAATTCAAATCAACAGTGGAACGGTTTTTAACTTTACAATACCTATTACAATTTTGTATTTATTTCTTAACCTTCACCTTCAACTCCAGGGATGCGCAAGATTGAGACTTCAGAGGACAAAACAATAATCGCAAAAGCATTGATTGTTATCATTCCCAGAAAATCGACTTCAAGGTACCAATAAAAAAAACTTTAGCGTATTCCAAGAGTTCTTAATACTATGATTTGAACGAAGCATCACGATCGCTTTGATCCTCGTAACTTTTTCACTACATACTTGACAACTTGTTAAGAAGGTCGCCTTTATTCCCCATATCTAAGAATAAATTCAGATCAGTACTCACCATCGACTATGATACCTTCGAAATAGGCCATCTCTTCGAAAACCTGATCCATATCCTGTAGGAGTACTGTTCTGGGCAGTTCTTCAATTTTCATCCCGTTGACCTCTCCGTTCATACCCATTTGGGGGCAGATCAAGTTCTTGGAAAAGATAACATTGTTCGCGAAATACAAGCCACCTGTGATGGCCTGATCTTTGGTCTTGCTGAAATATTCCTTTGCTAAGGTATCCAGTTCAACCCCGTCCACAGTGCCCTGGAAATGGAAATTTAGAAAAGAGCGAAAGTGATTTTTTTTACACTGTGTCCAATAGAAAAGAATACCGAGAAAATTACGACAAAACTAGCAGCAACTAATAAAAATTCTTAAACATACAACTTCTGTTCGAAGGACGACACAATTAGATTAAGCTCGTTACACCTTTTATCATCCTTCTATAAGAATGAACCGATATCTATTATATTTGTTCTTATATTTATCCATTTAGATTTGCGGGAACAGAACTATGTTTATCAGTGCTTTTGCTGGCCATACAAGGTGTTTAAGATATTTTTGCAGACCAATGGCAAAGGGTATTGCAAGAAAACTACCTAGCTTATAAAAAAAAACATGAAAACAAATTGCCTGAAACATAATACTGGTTCAAGTTTCTTAAAAACGTGTAGGTAGTCTAATATTTTGGCCATTGAAAATTTGGGAGAAGAAACCACAATTAATTACAAGCATAATCACGAAGTAAAACGCGCTCCACCTAATTGTGTCCCTCCTTGAAGAGAAGTTCACATGATTCGGAATTTTTCATGCATGCAGCTAGTTTTATCGTAACTTTTTTCTTCGGATTAATTCCGTTGGTACAAGAAGAAGAAAATTAGATTGTAAGCTTTAAATTTCACCAGAAAATTTCAACAAATATCCATCTTAGTTTACTTACTTTTACTGTGACGTTACTACGAAGTGTAATTTTTTTAAAAGACACATTTTGATCGATAAACGCCTCTCTATTCCTGAACCATGCATGTTCACTTATGGATTTTACTGTTGTGTTCAGAATTTTGTGTATCTGGGGACCTTTTGCGAATACAACGTTTCCTACAAAATAAACATAAGATTTGTTGCCAAGGATAATTCAATATGTTTTTGGGCTAATTTTTCCACTGAATCCATTCTCAACTTTTTTTCAATCAAACTTTATGAAGAAGAGGGAATCTTATTGCTTGAAAAGAATAAAGATCAATAATTGCATAGCATTTCAGTGCAAGTAATTTTTTTGCTCAGAAAATTAATCAAAGGCAGATATAAAGAATAAAAAGATGATATTAAGACTTTATGTATTTAATAGTACTTGCAATTCGTTATGCATACTGAACAAACAAAATGTAAATGTTTTCTCTTTTTAATGGCAGATAAAGTGATGGACTATTACTTATTTCTTGCTTTATTTTCGTTGGCAGATAGAGTTGGAAAGAGATAAATATATACATTTTGTCTCACCAACGTTTAATGATCGAGGACGCCTTCAAAAAACGTCTCGAGTATATTAATCTTTAATAATTTAAAGTGAGTTTTAATTAATTTAGTGATCTTTATTCTCGAAATCAAATATTTCGGAAAGATTGTTGTAGATTGTTTAAAATCAAATTTTAAGACTAGAATTTCTTATAAACATGTATAGGTTTCATTGCTATTGGGATGCAGGGTATTGGATTAGTATGTAATAAACTTAATCTGACTATAAGTAAAATTTATTGGTGACACCATTAGTTCTCAGAACTTATATAAAAGGTGTTATTACAAAGTGACCTTTGGAATTTTGACAGTTTATTCTAAATTATTCTGAAATTATGGATGTTGGATGCATTAGGAGTCTTGTTCGTTAATCGATGTTATTTTATGTCCATATACTGTGCTAATTATCTTTATAATTTGCGTGGTTTATCCCCATTTTATCTCGCAATCTTTACATCTGATTTAGAGATGAAACTTCTGGGTGAGGCTGTTTAATGGATAGACATTTCAATATTCCTAGTTTTGCTAGTGCTTCTTCTTGTCCGGTGGTCATGCTGCTTGAAAATTTTTGGTGATCTGGTTCTGTTCGGCCCTTAACGTGACAGTGCCCCACTGTGAGATGCCATTTGTTAAGGAGGATCCATATCACCCTCCATTAAATATTGAGCTGAGTCAATCCCTGCATTCACGTCAGGTTAATTTTCCTAAGATGGTCAAAACTCATTTTTTGATTTCAGAAGAGTCAACTTTTCTTCACAACAGTTGTCCATTTGTTCATACGATTTAGTATCTTCAAGACATTCAGCGACGTTAGTAACGCCCCTGAATACTTATAGGATAAACTTTTTTTTCTATTATTGGAGAACATATGCCTACTATAACAAGAAGTTTGGTGAAAAGCAGCTATCCAGTGTGATTCAGTCAAGGTACATGAAAACATATCCGTTTGGCAAATTTCTATTTTGTCAGGTGATGTTAATCTGGAGATAGAGGATACTATAAAGATTTCAGGCGTTTCTGGGCGTTAATTAAGTTGAGATCCCTTCAGAATATGAGGATTATTTGGCTGACATGCAGGGCGAGATCAATTCATGATTTTGGTGATTTGTGAATCGAAAAAGGGATATATCTCGAACTCCTGGGTTGATGCAGGGTGATGGTAACCAACTATGATGGTCCGAAGACCATAATTAATTCGTTCCTGGTACAATTTTCCAATATAGAAAGAACTAATATCTCATATAATGATAATAATAAATATGATTTCACTCACTCTTCGCCCTTTGTTTTTCTTATTGAGCCAATCCAACTCCTTATAAAGGAGTTCATGCAAAAAACGCACAGTTTCAAGATTTGTAGATCAAATACGTGATCTTGGTACTTTATTTGACACTACATTGAATTTCACACCCCACATTGAGGATGTTTGTTTCCGCTGGTAGAACGCTGGGTTTTGTTTTCAGATGCTCCAGAGAGTTTGATGATTCATTTTAATCTTGTTGTTGGTAAATTGAAGTATGGCAGCCTCATTTGGTTTCCCAGGTTCAACCGTCATCTGAATTAATTTCAGCAAATTCAGAGGAAGTTTTAAGTATGTCCCATTTTACAAACCGGTAGATGTCTTGAACGAGCAACTGATCATTCCTCCATTATGAGAGAGATGCTGGATTTGTCGCTGACCGAAAGACGAGAACACTATTGTGCTAGGTTCGCCCAGAAGTTGTTGACGGGTGACATTGACTCCTCTTACTTGTTGTCCAGAATAAATAATATTTGATGGTGATTCATTTGCAAATTATGTACATTAAGCAGATTGTTTTCTCGTCGTTTTGTTCGGAGTCTATAACCGTTTATCATATTCTGGACTGTTCACTAAACGGCATGGTTATTATATTGATATAATTCATTTTTAAATAACAAACAAATCAACACCCTACATTACAATAATAGAAAGATTTATTATACATGTTTAAAGTAAAAGAAATTTAATCTTGAAATTGAGTGATAAATCGTAACAACAATATTTCAGATTACTTTAGGATAACTCTAGTAGTGAACAAGGCCCAAAATTTACCTAGAACTTTCATCTCTTTTGCGTCCTCAGTCAGATCGGAAAATTTGCACATCCCGGTTATATTGAGGTTGTTTATGTCTCCCTCTAGGAAAACACTTCCAAACACCGTCAAGTTATTCAGGAATATCTTGTGGTCCAAAATGGTGAGTAGTTCTTCCGAATTCGATTGCACTACGTTCTCTAAGTCCACTTTTTCCACGCTGCCATGAAGTTCTACATTGCTTTCCGAGATCAAAGTATTATCTGTAGAAGTTCATATGGTGTTGAATGGAGAATTTTATTAGCTATGATGTTTAAAGTAGTTTGAAGAAATTGACAAAGCAAAACTTTGTCAGTGGTTTTACTCAATTTCGACAAATTTAGAATTAAATGCGACGAGGGAGAACGTTGATAGGCTGCTTAGATGGATGCAGTAAACCTGTACTTGTTTTGTGTTCGGACCGGACTCTTGCAGAATTAAAGTGCTTCGAGTTGCGCCCCAGTTCAATACGTAGAGTCAAGTACATTGGTACTGAATATGATCAGATTCAATCCATCATATTCCGAAGATGCTGAAACTCACCAGTTTTTGAGGAACCGCGCCCCCTTATAGATGTCGTTTTATGCAGCTGTACAGAGCAGGTCCGCTTTATCATCTGCTTAGTCCACATACTACTTGACGTATCAGCCTTTCAGCTGACCTTTACCTCCGCCTTTGAGGTGAAATTGATTAACAAGACAGTTTTAATTTCAATGTGTTTTCAATGTCCCCAATTTCAACATCAGTTCATCAAGATGCCCAAAGGCATCTTGTCTAAATATCAGACAATGTGCTTGAAATCAGTATTCTGTATGTTCTGAAGAAGTTACAATGTAAAACGAAATGCGTTACTCAATAAAAGTGTAAATCATCAATTATTGCTTTTCATTTCGAAACAGAGTATTTAAAAAGACTCAAAAAAGAGCGTGGAAAACCGCCGAAAAAATTCGCAGACAACCAACTGCAAGTCTCATTCGATAAAAATATTACTCAAACTCAACAAGAACTTGCGGATCAATGGAATGTGGCATTGAAAGCCCCATCCATTCGTTTGAAAGCTACGGGTAAAATTCAGAAAGTGAGACAATCGGTTCCACATGAACTGGATAAAGGACATCAAGGAAAGCGAAAAAGTACTTGTGAAATGCTGCTCGACAGACTCAAAAACAGTAATTTCTCCAACGAATTCTGACAGGTTATGGACGAATTACTTTTGACCTCGAATTCTTCACCAGTGAGTCCAACCTAGTCGCCTGAGCCCATTTCGGCTCCAAATTAAAACATTACAGACATTAAGGCAAAACTATAGCACGCTATTGCCTAGAATAAGCGCACGAAAAGTGATCAGACAGAATGATTGTAGTCATGAAAATAATACAAGTAAAATATGGACAATATATTCATCGAAGAATAAAACTGCTACAGAGAGGCCATCATCAAGACTTCTGTAAACTTGTTCAACAAATGAGAGAGCAGCCAACAGATTTGATCTGTCCGTCTTCTACAATTTTAATTTCAAAAAAAATGTTTTTCAAAAAACTTTTAGAATTAAATTAATGTCTATATAAGCACCGCTCATATTTAATAGACGTATATAATCAAAACTCAATATACAATGTCAAATAGAATGAATAAACCAACAAATATAAATAGTCATTTAAAATTAATAAATAAATATTTAAAGGAGACAAAATTTTGTTTCTGATCTTACCATTATTAACACCAATTCCTTTTCAAAACATAAAGCACAACTCAACGACTTCTCAAAAAATATAATTTATTTGAAATATTTAATATATTTAAATATTCAAATAAGTTAATTCACATATCTCTCAAAACATGCACTATATCTCAAAAAACAATTAGAATTCCGATAATCTCTTCATCGGCCCTAAATAATATTTAAAATATCAAAATCAACTAACAATCAGTATATCTCAAAGAGGTACCGGATAAATGCTTAAACAGACTAACTTTAAAGAACAAAGTCGTCTACGTTCGTCACAAAATCACAGAACACTGTAAGGTATTGTAAGGTTTTCTTTAAACCATTGACATTCCATAATGTGATTTATTCAAGCCTAAATATAATTATATATTATGTATATTTTTGAATAAATTTTTTTTTAAATTAAAATTGTAGAAGACTGACAGATTAAATCTGTTTTGATATTCAAATTTTGTTATATTTCTTCTATCAAGTAAAAATCCTTTTTCTATTTTATTATATGCATAAGATATAATTATATTTAGGCTTGAATAAATCACATTATGAAATGCCAATGGTTTAAAGAAAACCTTATAATATCTTACAGTGTTCTGCGATTTTGTGAGGAACGTAGACTATCTTGTTTTTTAAAGTTAGTCTGTTTAAGCTTATCCGGTACCACTTTCAGGTTAGATATACTGATTGTTAGTTGATTTTGATATTTTAAATATTATTGAAGGCCGATGAAGAGATTTTGGGAATTCTAATTGTTTATTGAAGATATAGTGCATGTTTTGAGAGATTGTTGAATTAATTTATTTAAATATATTTAATATTTCAAATAAATTATATTTTTTGAGAAGTCCTTAAGTTATATTTTATGTTTTTGAAAAGAAATTGGTGTTCATAATGGCAAGATCAGAAACAAAATTTTGTCTCCTTCAAATATTTATTTATTAATTTTAAATGACTATTTATATTCGTTGGTTTATTTCTTCCTTTTAACATTGTATATTGAGTTTTGATTATATACGTCTATTAAATATGAGCGGTGCTTATGTAGACATTAATTTAATTTTTTGAAATTAAAATTGTAGAAGACTGACAGATTAAATCTGTTTTGATATTCAAATTGTGATATAATAAGTTGCATGGAAATACAAATGTTGTATTTCATTTATAGATCCTCTGCTTTGTTTGGCACTGTTGTACATCAACATATTTCGTATGTATTTCCGAAAGAATTCAGTGTAATTATTCTCTGCGATTAAAAAAAGATTTTTTTTTCAAATACTCAAACAAAAAATTACCACGATAGACAATCACTACTTAAAGTTCATTTCAAACCGTACTCACCAAAAATTGCCGATTCAAAAGTATGTTCTTCGTCGATTTTTACCGTATCCTTCTCAAATTCTTCCATATCCATAACACCCAACCGTTTAGAATCTATATAGACGTTTCCCAACACCGTTAATTCTTCAAAATCACTGCCAGTCGAAACCATCTGCTGGGATTCCTCTTCGAGCTGTATCCCGAACTTGCTCGCATCCACCTCGTTGCAGTTTTTCACGAAATGTACGTTTTCCACGGAGGCGTTTTCCAACCGGACATCACCGTCTATGGTGAATTTTCGTTTCTTCGTCGCGTCCATGTTGGCGACACTAAGATTAGTAGCGGTGAGGTTCTTGAAAGTTTTGTGGCCGGTGATTGGTTTTTTCCGGTTTCTAAGCACCGTGTCTTCAACCATCGAGGAGAAATCGTAGCCGTTTGTCATACCTTTAATGTTGGCGAAGTCCGCCATGGTAAAATTGGCCAGAACGTCGGCGTTGATCACTGTAGTGCCCATTACGACTTGTTTGGTGTCCGTTGTTAGGATATTCTTCCAACTATTTTCGCCGATTTTGGTGTTATTTCCTATAACCCTATAGTGAAACATTAATAATACATTAATTCTAGATAGCATTGGTAATTGATCCTTTAAAGATTCTGCTTAAAGGAATAGTCGAAATTCTTGTTGGCACAACTATAATGTTCTCTATATTCGGAGTTTGGGTGTCATGTGTATATGAGTATAAATAAGTTCGTGCGGGTTTTTGTCGAAAATTGAAGCTTTATTGTGAAAAATTGGTTATACATTTAAAGTTCAAAGTATTGTCCGTCACTAGCCACTACTTTTTCCATCTTTCTGGCAAATGACGGACCTCATCGCGAAAAAAAAGATCCTAGTTTCAACCCAGTGAAATGGAGGATTAACTCCTGATGCCTAAAGTAATGCCACTCGAGCCACTAGACCCGTGTGGTGGAAGATCGACCGAATGGGGGCCTAGTTTCACCATAAAGGTGGAATGAAAGACCGAGTCGCGTTGATCAACTCAGTGACAAGGGTGTCCGTCGCAGCACAGAGCCTCACCCTTAAAACTAGCCAACTCTACCCTATTGCAGTAAATCTCCGGATTTTTCTGTCCAATGGCTGAGTTTGTTATGTAGCATACTGCGTTACTTAGGGAGGGTGGAGGCCCTCGGGAAGTATTTCTTCTGTTCGCAGCAACTCATGTTCAGGATATCTCGAGAAATTCTTCACGGTTTAGCGCGACTTGACGGTTCGACCGGCCTCGTCCTGAACCTGGATCGATTGCGAGACGTTTCTGGGGTTTATGGATCTCTACGGTACGGCTAGATCGTTGGTGCTTGAAGCCAGGATCAGTTGAAAGACTTCACAAGGGTTCGTGGGTCTTGGCGTACAGGCCGGATTGATGGTGCTCGTATCAGGATCAGTTGAGACATCAACCATGAGACTATCTTGGTTCATGGGACTGCGTTCGGGTGGGTGGATAAGAAGTCCCTTCTTTTTTAGCGTTGGAGCAGTTGTTGACACGTGAAAAAATCGCATTCGATATCTCTCTTGGCTTCAGTTCATATGAAACCTAATTTCCCACCTTTCGGATCATTACCACTGCTTTTAAACGATGGCCAATGGCTGGTTGAGTGTCTCCAAGTGTTTTTGAGAGTTTTTCTTGCATTTGTTTTGGATTTTCATTGAGCCTTGCCCCTAATTCCTCATCTTCAAACTTTGTTGGCGCTCCGATCTTCCTCCTCCAAATCAAAATTGCCACTTTTAAATCTGGAAAACCACTTCTGACACATTCGTTCAGCTAAAGCATGGTCACTAAAATACGATGACTTAAGGCAACATTTTTCCTCATAATGAAGTAATGAAGCAAAACTCCCCGAAAAAGCAAATTATTCGGTACAAAAGTTGACAGAGCTCACAGAAACTATGTTGTTTACGCTTCAGCGAAATTACATATACTCAAATGAAAGCCTAATAATGACACTTCAAAATGAAGGTGTTGCCAAATGAAACAATGAAATAAAAAACTAGTAGCAACATCTGGTATTCAAATCGCACGAACTTATTTCTACTCCTTATATGTTAACAGGGCTCCATTTTGTCAGTATGTTTCGATATTCTTAAAATGGATGAAAATATGGAACAAAGAATTTTTCCTAAATTTTCATTGCAAATAAATTTAGTAGACAGAAAAAACATTTGCAGCAACAACAGTAGAATAATCGAAGAAGCAATAGAAGACTTTGAATATGAAAGTTTTAAGATCGAAAATGTCCACTGGTAGACACAGAATATCTCAGATGACAGATCAAAGTGGAAATATTATGTCAAACAACTCAATTATTGCTAAACACATAAGAGACTTTTACACCCGTATTTATACTTCTATTAGGCCCAATCCAAGAGCTACAGAATCTGTTGTGTGCGTCCTACATTGCAACATCCCTGAAATAACAAGTGGAGAAAAATATGAAGCAGATGAAAAATGGAAAATGCAGTGCTGAAGACAAGATCACCTATGAAATGCTGAAGGAGGGAGAAGACGTAATATAACAATCGTTGCAAATCCTTTTGAAAAAATATTTAGAAGAAAGTAGAATACGAGGAACGTGTAAGAATGTAGACATTATTCTGCTCTTTAAGAAACGAGTTTAAATTAGAGAATTATCGCCCTATCAGCCTTCTCTCTCACCTTTATAAACTCCTCTCTTAAGTCATTACGAACAGACTTACCCATAAATTTGACTCATACCAATCGGTGGAGCAAGCAGGATTTAGCAAGGGTTTTGGATCAGTGGACCATGCTCAAAGTTTAAGAACACTTATAGAGAAAACGTCAGAATACGCTCCCCTACACTTGGCATTCATAGATTTCCACAAGGCATTCGACTTTATATCGAAACATGGGTATTGGTGAAAGCAATAGACGACGCTAGGATAGATTTTCGATACACAAATCTGTTGAAATATATATACAAAAATGTCACCTTCCACGTCAAGTTAAATGAAGAATTGAAATCAGAAAAAATCACATTGAATAGGAGTGTACGTCAGGGGAATACCTTACCTCCAAAATTATGCACCTTCGCGCTGGAGAACATCTTCAGATCGTTACACTGAGAAACAAAAGGTATTAACATCGATGGATCGTACATGAACCATCACCGATTTGTGGATGATATTGTCCTGATTAGCAGTGATGCCCAAGAACTGGCCGAAATGCTAAAAGTACTGGCGGACGCTGCGAAATAGGTTGGCTTAAAAATGAACATCTCGAAGACCAAGATAGTGAGTAACAGCGAGGAAGACATCTATTCACACTCTACAAAGCTAGAAAACGTAACAAAATATATCTATCTTGGGTATGCAATAAGATTGGTTAGAGAGAATCAGACAACAGAGTTGAGCAGGCGAATAAGACTAACATGAAAAACTAGAATATATATTCAAAAGCAACAATATCCCCATAAACCTAAAAAAGAGTTTTTGACACCTGTATATTGCCAGTGGCGACATATGGCCTTGGAACAATGGTACTGACAACAAAGTCCACAAGTAAACTGAGGGTAACGCAGAAAGCTATGGAACTTGCGATGCTTGGTTTGAGTTTGAGAGATAAGATGAGAAGCGAAAAAATACGGCAAAGAACAAATGTCGTAGATATAATACAGATGGTTTAAGAACCTTTTTTGGGAAGTTCTCTCAGTTTGTCTTACATAAACGCTACCGCACTCATTACGTACCACGGTTAGTTTAGCGCAGTATTTTGCCTATTGTGTAAAATTAAGGCATAAATATATCAAAATCTCTAAAAGACTTCCATGTTTTCTAAGGCCATATATAATTATTAGAAAACAAATAATCTGAAGTGTAAACAGTTCGAATGACAATTCTCAAAACTGCTAGATAGAAACATAAACATGAAAGACCTAAGTATCGATGACAAAATCATTTCGAACGACAGGGACATCTCTAATGATACGAAACATACTCTCTCCCTTGAACGATTACGTTCAAAAACTATCGGGGTGACGATTACTCGAAAAGAATAACTAAATAAAACAATTTTGAAAAACGAAGAAATCAATACATGAAATACTATATTTCTATCGATTTCAGGATGTCTAGTTTTTCGAATCCTGGGAAGACATGCTTGGTTTCGAAAACATGTTTCGCAAAATTATAGATATCTTCTGGGTTCCTAAATGATGATTGATGGTCTTAGAACCTTTTTTGGGAAGTTCTCCCAGTTTGCCCTACATAAACGCTACCGCACTTTCGACAACTCAATTTATAAACTCCAGAATTATTCAGCCATCTAATATTTGAAATAAAGTAAATGAAAAACAAACATTTCTTCCCACCAACATTCTATTCCTACGGCAGGAGTTATTTTGATGAATAAACGAATAAAGAGTCTCTCGAATAATAGTCGAAACGAATCTCTGAAATAAGAGATTTGGTGCTCTTTCACATTAAAAACTGAAGTGTTGATCCCGGTGCTAATATGTTCAATTTTCATCACCCGAAACTTCTAATGTTAAACGAATACAAGAATAAATTCTCTTTTAAGCGACATAATTTTCCTCCCTTAAACTCACCTGTTTGCATAAACATTAACAACAGTATGCTTCCCAGTGATGACTTGATCACCAGTTTTCCTCAACAGTGTACTATCTAAGTCAGAAACCAAAATATTGTTGATTCTGAAGAAGTTCGTGTTACCGGTCACGTTGACGTCGTTCACGAATACTTTGGGTCCATTGATGAGCTGCTGCTCTTCGGTACCGGTAACCACCCAAGTTTTGGGATCCACGCCGTTGATCTTGTCGACGTAGATCTCGTCTACGTTGAGCTGCTGGTTGAAATCTAAACGGATGTCGATATTCTTCTCGTGTAGTGGAATTCCATGGGATAGGACTCTCTGGAAGAAACAAGTAGAGGTTTTTGCAGACGAGCAACGCGTGACGTTTGCATCGTATTACTGTTGATAGCACTTAACTTCCACATCAATTACTTGATTGAATAAATTGGACGCTGGAGTATAGTATAAACTGTATCGAATATGAAATTAATTTTATTTTTACAATTTAGCTTTTAGAACAGAGTTTTTTGAAACCGTGAGTAGTGAATATAAGTTTTTATACTAACTGCAGTATCGAGAACATTGATTTGTTTTTTTTATCTGCAAGACATTTAATGTATTTAGAAATCCTTTTTCCAGTTTGTGTCTACGAATTAAAAATAATCCTCGAAATCCATTTTGATATTAGCTTTTACATTTCATAGAGTTACAATCTACGTCTTCCATGGACCGATAATCACACAGTCCCTTTTTCCCGTTTCATCCATTGTTTTTGAAATCCACCATAACCTACCAATTGTCATTCATCTGTCACGGCTATTAGCTCACAAAACGCGTTCCATTACCATTGTCATAAAAAACATTCGCGGCCATGTTTTGACGTCGAAGTGTTTGGTTACATATTTTCCACCATGGCGACGCAATCAACTCTGGTTTGCTCAGAGAGGGACCTTTTGGTGGAAGTAACTGTGTCTACAGAGGATACAAGACGTGCATAAGAGGGCAAAGAATTATTATTATATATATTATTTTTTATTAGTTTCCCGTTTCATCCATTGTTTTTGAAATACACCATAACCTACGAATTGTCATTCATCTGTCATCGCTATTCGCTCACAATAGCCGTTCCACTTGCAATGGCAACAAAAACATTCGCGGGCTTGTCAAGACCTAGTGGAACGGGAAAGATAGTAAATGCATGCGTGAACGTTGTGGTCGTCTAGTGGAACGAATGGTCAGAGTCTGGCAACTGTCGTGTCATTTGTGTTTTGACAGAAAGTAAGTTTAATATTCGATCTTAACGAAATGGATCGATTTAGGCTTGAACAAAACTGAGAAATATTAAAAACTCATGAATCTTCTATCCAAACTGTTAAAAATTTACGTGGAAAATTCAATAGTAATGAAACGGCAAATTTGTGAAGCGAGTTCATAAAACGGGATCGTTATTTGATTAAATAACGCGTTCTTGCTCTCGTTCAGTGAACACACCCGAAAAATTGCTGCCCAGAATGTGACCGAACATCCATCAACATCATCTCGTCATCGTACCCAAGAACTGACCATTTTCCGCAATTCTCTGAGAACAATTTTGGATGAAGACCTCGGTATGAAATATTACATAGTTCATCTAGTGCAAGAAGTGAAGTCTCGTTACCATGAGCATTTCCTCAGAAAAATCCCAGAAGCTCATTTTCATTTCGGAGGACTATTTTTTGTGGGGATCCATCTAGAAACGATTGATACTTTGGAACACGAAATCGAAGTTAGATGGAGCCCCAAGTAATCGATAATGTACTGATCGGTTGATCAGATGGGACACTGTAACCAGTCGTGGCGGTCATTCGGATGATATTGTTTTCTATTCGTAATTGTCAAGGTTCCACCTTTCTAATAAAGTCATAACTTTGAAAGAAATATTCATCAGTTTTTATTTATAGTGATCAAAATGCACAATTTAAATGGCCCACACCTTATCATGAAAACTTTTCGAGTTGTAAACTCTGGTAATACAGTGCGTGCTAGCATTCGATTTGGCCTAGTCCGTCAATACATTCTAGCAACTCACATCTGCATTCAGGTTAATGTCATGTACGAGTCAGTCAGTTCAAGTTATGACATAGTTACACAGTGCAAGCATCAGAGCTGGCCTAGTCAGTTACTGCAATGAATCTAGACGCATCGTGTGACATACAAGTTACTGTGCTGTGCGAGTTGGTCAGTACCTCGTATACGAGCTTCAACTACAATTTTGGTTTTTAATCTCCTTCCCGCACTATGCCATACGTAGCAACTCGCTTGCGACTTGGACACCAACTGCACGTTATTTCAATGATTACATCAGCTCATATGCCTGTTGCCTCTCTCCTTTTCATCCAAAACTTTCTACTCGTTTTTTTATACAGTACTTCCAATTCTAAGTATTTTCAGCGCTTTTATTGAGACATGATATTCTGCTACGAAATTTTACGAAACCTGCACTACATTGTAAAAATACTACAATATAGACAGTGGTTGTAGTACTGCCATGCGAGTGAGCAAGTCCAGTAAATGTCCAGTGTCAGGTCAGCGACTTGCACTGTGTAACCGGACTATTACGCACCAGGCGGAACTTGAATTCGGGACTTTTCTATTCCCAGTCCGACGCTTAAACCACTAAAAACGACATATTATAGTGGAAAGTATCTTACACCAAGTTATGAACCTGACGAAGCCTGGTATTGAATTTCCCAATAGGGAAATATGGCCTCAAAACATATGACAATTTAGTTTCAAGTTATACACCATTCAAATCTCCTTCACTGCTTCGTTTGCGGGATATAATTTTATGATTTTTTTTACAATGGGTAAGAGGAAAAACCTTAAAGTAAAACATTGGAAGCAAGTATTATCGAATGAATATCAGTTCAAGCTGACCGCAACTGCGACCTAAACTAATCAAATCCTCAAATTTACCTTAACAGAGTGGTTTCCATTAGTGCTCCGTATATCGCTTGCCATCAAGTGTTTCTCGATAGTTGTATTACCAACAATCACAAAATCTCCCTCATACGCGAGTGGTCCATCTATATGGACTACAGGGTTAAATTTTTTCAACTCCAAACCGTCGATCTTGCCCTGCAACTTTATAGGACTCAATATCTCGACGTCCCTCATCCGTTTTTCTGTCATAACGTACTGCGTGTCCTGCGTGTTTTTGAGCAACACTTGCAGCCTTCCCTCTACGACCGGTATATTATCCAAATAATTCATAACAGTCAAGTTGTTAATGCTCAGAGGTTTGGAAAAATTGAGCTGGGAGTTTATGTTGTACGTTCCTGTATCTATACGAACTAAATCTTCTACTCTCGTTTGTTTCAACTGCTTTCCTGCCATATCCTGGACGTGTAACTCTTCGAAGTAATAATTGGCGCTCAGAACTTGATCGCCAGAGATCCTAAGCGCATATTTGTCCAACGTCCTCATGTCGATGCCATTCATCAAGTCTCCGACCACGAACTGGTCAACTTTCAGAGTTGCGAGCCGATCTATCAGCTTATCATCGAAGATATCCTCTCGTACATCGCTCAAATCGCGATCGTTCACCCTGCTGACATTCAAATTGACCACCTTTACGCTTTCCACGTTCAGTTCTCGGAAGCTCTGGTCGGAATCTTTCATCAGGATGTGTTCTTCATCGAAGGGTATGCCATTCAGCGTTTCCGTGATCACGGGTTCTATGAACGTCGTTTTCCCCTCTATGATCAGGTTCTTGATCGATAAATTGTCGCTGGTACTTATAACGTCTTCTATATTCCGTCCATTAACCTTATCCGGGTGGATCTGAGTGTCTATTTGGACACGTCCCAGAACGATGTTGTTCGGCCACTCGCCATCCTCGTTGATGTCTATCAGATTTGCTAGGAAATCATCGATATCAACGTCGTTTAAGGTTTTTGTGGACAGGAAACGGATGTAGGCATCCTTAAGAATGATCTTTTCAGCTCTTAAATCTTGAATTGTATGGGCTGCTTCGGATTGTAAAGAGTTTTTGGCTTGTTCTTCTAGCTGTTCCGACATCATGGTAGCCTTTAGGATCTTCTCAACTAACTGATCTTCGTTGATTGTCTGAAAAAAATATGCTATCATGTCCTACTTCAGATAAAAAAGGGAAAAGCATTGCGTATTATTATTAAAGGTGGACTTGGACCAAAAGGGCGAATGCTCAATATATCCTCCTTTATGAAATTATCTTCGTGTACATTTCACAAAAAAAAAAAACTTGACGGAGAATATCAACTGTTCTAGTGTCGGGGAAGTTAAGAAATGTATGTATTTTGTCTACCACCGACTTGACAAATGACTAATGAGCACTGATTTGCTAGGTGCAAAAATTAGTCTTATTATTCTTCTGTTTTCGCGATGAAAATTTATTATCATTCACACTCAAAGGTTAAAAGAAAACGTTCTTTTTTCGGCCCTTCATTTTATTGGTTTAAACCATAGATTATCAGCATGGGTGATAACGACACCTTGGGGGCTTCTGAAACTTTCAGGAGGAAGAAGAAGACCCAGTGAAAATAGGGGGCATTGAGATGGCGCTAGAGGGGTCTCGGTAAATTGAAAAAATACACGCTAATCACGGACGAAAGTAAAAATTATTATCGTTTAATTTTCATCATCGTAGATATTGTATTTTTATCTCATGTGCGAAAATTTACTTTACCGAAACTGAGGTTGAAGTACAAAGTTTGATATTATATAAATTTTATTTTTCGAAAGATACTTTATATTTGTTGGAATTGTAATGAAATAAAAAATCATCAAATAATAATTTATCGATGTTTTATGTATGTTTATAGTCTGAACTGGCAAGTGGACCAGTTTGGAACTGTTGCCAACCCCCACCATAAAATTTCACATTTATTTCATTGAAATTGCTTATTCCGAATGTCTTTCCGTTCCAAGGAACAGCGTACTCGTTATGCCCAAATGTCTGTAATTTTCGAGCGAAAAAAGGTCTCTAACGACTAGATTGAACTCGTTGATGAATAATTACTGGACAAAGGTGATTTTATCTGTTTCAGGCGTTACTATTTGGTAGTTGATCATAATTAAAATAAGTTGTAGAAATTACTATGTTTTACCACCAATAAATTGATATTTTACGAATTTAATTGTGAAGTTTCGGCAATTAACTGTCCCATCTTCAGAAAGCTGAAGACTTAACAAGCAGAACAGGGTAATTATGCATATACAGAGGTAGAAGAGGTAATAAAAACAGGTTAAAAAAGGTTTAAAATGAGAGGACGGTATAAGAATTTCGGCACGTCAAAGTAGATTGGTAAACAGATGTTACTTATTTAAGTATCACAAAAATTTTAGATTTACATAGATCCGTACAGTCATTCATTATTTTTATTGTGAACTAATTCGAAAATTTCAACAGATTATTTTCTTTTGATTCTACATGTAAAATATTAAGTATATCTATTGTCGGAAATGGATGGCCGATTTCTAAACAATGAATGGCAAAAGTAGAAGTTTATTTTTAATGAAATTCATTTTATGTTCGTTGAACCTCGTCTTATATATTTATTACAGCACATGGAACAAGATAACTCATAAACTCCCGATTTATGTATGTTTGGATTTGGGCTCTTTCAATTCAAAAATACGGATGATAATTTATTTTGTTATTTGAATATTTTAATATTAGCCTTTTACATATTTAATTTCAAAAAATTATATTTAATGATTATAAGTTCAGGAATTTAATTGAATTAATGTCATATCATCATTATAAGACATCCAAATGATATAACAAAATCCAATAAATGAAAATTGTTAACCAAAATCCTATAAATTAAATATTTTGAGTAGACAAAATTTTGTTTCTGCTCATCAATCTTATGAAAACAGATATCTTTCAAAAATATTTAAAATAATCTTAGGAATTTCATCATAAAACTATCTTACTTAGCATATTCAATATTATTGTAAATCTAACTAAGTTACTTTTTATAAAATCTCAAGATATGTATAAACAAGTTTTAAGAGAGACTTTGCTTCGTCAGTACTCAATTATATTCATATTCAATAAAATATAACATCAATCAACAAAAATATTTTTTCACCTTTTAACAATTCAGAAAGCTTCTGCTAAATGAATACTGAAAATTTAAATGGAGTGTAATGTTGACTCAAATAAATAATTCTGTGGTTTACCATTGATCTAAAAGATTGAAAGGCAATTTAACGGCCTCTGTTATAGCACAAGGACTATCTGTATAAAGAATGTTAAGGAAACGAAAGTGACTTAGTTAGATATTCAATAATAATGAATATTCTAAGTAATATAGTTTTATGATGATATTCTTGAGATTATGTTAAACATTTTTGAAAGATATTTGTTTTCATAAGATTGATCAGCAGAAACAAAATTTTGTCTATTAAAAATATTCAATTTATAGAATTTTGGCTAACAATTTTTATTTATTGGATTTTGTTATATAATATCATTATATAACAAAAATATATGTCGTTTGATATAAGTGGTACTTATATGACATTATTTTAATTTAATTATCGAAGTTATAATTATTGTATATAATTTTTTGAAATTAAATATGTAGAAGGCTAATATTAAAATATTTAAATAATTTTATATACCTTCTATCAAGTATTAACCTCTATTTATGTTAACTTGGTTAGATATCCAATAATATTGAATATTCTAAGTAAGAAAGTTTTATGATGAAATTCTTAAGATTATGTTAAACATTTTTGAAAGATATTTGTTTTCGTAAAATTGATCAGCAGAAACAAAATGTTGTCTATTCAAAATATTTAATTTATAGGATTTTGGTTAACAATTTTTATTTATTGGATTTTGTTATATCATTTGGTTGTCTTATAATGAATATTTATTTTTAAATGTCGTTTGATATAAGTGGTAATTATATGACATTAATTTAATTCCTGAAGTTATAATTATTAAATATAATTTTTTGAAATTAAATATGTAAAAAGCTAATATTAAAATATTTAAATAATTTTATATAAGATCAAGGGTAAACCACAGAATTATTTATTTGTAGTTAACCTTACTCCATTTAAAATTTTTCAGTATTCAGAAGTTTTCTAAATTGTTGAAGGGGAGTAAATATTTGTTGTTGATTGATGTTATATTTTATTGAATATGAATTATTTGAAACCTGACGAAGCAAAGTCTCTCTTAAAACTTGTTTTTCAGTAATGTTTTTGCATATCTTGAGATTTCATAGAAAGTAACTTAAACTAAATAATATTGAATATTCTAAGTAAGATAGTTTTATGATGAATTTCTTAAAATTATGTTGAACATTTTTGAAAGATATCTGTTTTCATAAGAAGGATAAGCAGAAAAAAAATTCTGTCTACTCAAAATATTTAATTTATAGGATTTTTGTTAACAATTTATATTTATTGGATTTTGTTATATCATTTGGATGTCTTATAATGAATGTTTATTTTTAAATGTCGTTTGATATAAGTAGTACTTATATGACATTATATTAATTTAATTCCCGAAGTTATAATTATTAAATATAATTTTTTTTAAATTAAATATGTAGAAGGCTAATATTGAAATATTTAAATAATTTTATATACCTTCTATCAAGTATTAACCTCTATTTATGTTATGAAGACATAGAACATACTGTAAAGATCAAGCCTATCTACGCCCCTGACTGATTCAGGAAATCTCAGGAAGGCCGTCTAGAATCCACCTGAAGACTAGACTATTTTCCACTGGTGGTTTCGTTCAAAGCGGAGTTATCGACAGTGAAAAAGGAGGCATTTCGAACAAGAGTGGAGTATTATTAAACAGATTGAAAATAAATTTCAGTCTGTTTAATAATTTCTGCATAAAGTTGCATGTATTATAAGTGGACAGGAAAGTAATGTCGCTTTTTTAAATTGAATTTAAACGAGTAAATTATTTACAAGTTTTTATTTTCAATCAGTAATGTAATCACCTTAGTTATCTTAACCTTTTGCCATCTATTGTGCAAATTTTCAATGCCGAGCCGATAAAAATCTATTGGTTTTAGAGTAAAATATTTCGAGATGATTTTGGACATCATCCAAATTTTCAAATTTTTAGCCACTAAGAAAATGTTGTAGCGACCGGAATCAATGAAAATCCGAGGGTGCGATATCAGGTGAGTTTGGTGGCTGAGGCAGTACCTTCCACCCCAATTCATCAATTTTTTCCAAGGTTCGTCTTGTACAGTACGGTCTTGCATTGCCATGTTGCAGAATAACGCCTTTTCTGTTGACAATCGCCGGATACTTTTCGGTTAAAGATTAGTTCAATGGATCCAATTGTTCACAATAAAGATCTGCATTAACAGTTTGTCCAGATTATAACGCTTCAAAATGAACAATTCCGCTTACACTCCACCAAACATACAAAAGTACCGTTTTGGGGATATAAACTCGGCTTCGCAGTACTTCGTGGTGATTCATTTGGAGAGAGCCACTGCCTTTTTCGTTTTGAATTCTCATATAGCACCCATTTTTCGTTTCCAGTGATCAAGAGATCAAAAAACGGTTAAAGCAATACGTTGCATGTGATGTATCGGTTGGCTTTGTTCTCTTCGGATAGATTATGAGGGATCCAAACACCTGCTCTGCTTTTTTTCCAATCTGCTGAAAATTTTCTTGGATGGTCGACCAAGATTGGTTAAAGGTGTTTGTTAGTTCCTCAATTGTCTGACATGGATTTGCTTCTACTTCTGCCCTTGTCGTTATATAATGTTGTTGGTCTTCCTAATCGATAAGAGTCAAAGACATCAAAATTAACGAAATTTGAACCTAAAGAACCATCTTTGGCATTTACGGACGTCTAATGCACTTGGATAAGCATCGCAAATTTTTTTTTCGCAACTGTTGCTTTACTACCCTTGCGAATCTCAAAAAGCATACAATACCGGATATGCTCTTCTGATATTTGGCTGGCCATTTCGCCCCAAAGTGCAAAAAAAGTCTAATATTTAATTATTTAGAAGTAAGCAAGTCACAATAACCTTGAAATGTATTTAACACGACTTTGAAGTACAAATGACAATCAACTACATATCGACATGCGCAGAAGCGACATTACTTTCTGGTTCCCCTATTAAAATATTCGCAAATTTATGTTAATTCTTTATGTATGAGATGTGTGTCATACGTTTTTTACTGACGGTGTCAAATGCCGGTCCTTATATTTAATTAATAATAATATTTAATTATTTTGAAATGAACAAGTCACAATAGCCTTAAAAAGTCTCTGACATAACTTCGAAGTACACAATGATCTGACAAATGACAATCAAATATCGACATTCGCAAAAACGACATTACTTTCTGGTCTCCCTATCACATAAAATAGATTATTTAATTAACGAAAAAGTAACATTACATACGTACCCCGTTTTCTTCATCTTCATCCAAATCTACTTGCCTCTTCTGCCGCAAACCGTGATTTAATTTATATGCTACTGACTCGCACCATTTAAGTGTTTCATTGCGGAAGTCGAATATTTCGTTCTCGTAGACAAAATCGATTCTGTATAACTCCAGAGACTTCCTTGAGTCGAATCCTAGAACTGATAATATCGAATGAAATTACCCCTATTCAAAATTCTACTTGTATAAAAGTGAGAAACGTCTGGTGTTTTCATTTCCAATCAATTTTTCCATAATTATGGAACTACTGAGCGCAGAAGTGTTTGTCTACAAGCAGATAACGCGGTATTTTTTCCAGTTGAAATCATTCTTTTCACGCGTTTTGGCACTTAATTAGGATCATGATAATTCTCGCTATTTTCGCATGAAAATTAATGATTTATTTAAGAAAACGTCCTACTCAGTACTTTTGCTTCCAGTACAGACTGGTAGCTTCGAAGCACTATCCTCCTTTTATTGGCTATGCAATGTCAGTGCCCGAGACATTTGAGATGCAACTCATACGCCGAAGGGACTTCCTATTTCCATCCTCCAGTAGCCATTCCAGGGACTCCCCCAGTCGATCCGGTTTCAAGCCCGGCTAAGCACGGTTGAGACACCTAAACCCCCGAGTGCTTAGACTACCAAGGCTTAAGAGCTACGACCCTAAACGGAAGAATGCCCTTTTAGCCTAGCATGCAGGCTTTCATTCATTGCCTCCACGAGTTCAACCAATTTGGGTGGTCAGAATTACGAATACTCCTGTGTGCATCCACCCAAGCCGTAGTAGCCCTGTTTCCAAAAGGAGCCTAGAAGACTATCTGTCGCCAAGAGGAGTTCTATGCCAAAATTCACGAACTCATGGAATCTAACACGTCAATATATCCCTCCCCTCAAACTAAGCACAGATCTATTACTGATGTATTCGCCCTTATGGACAGAGTACCTGCAATCAGGTATAATCACGCCATTTTTATGGTTGATTCTACCTGATTGCAGGTACTCTGTTCATAAGGGCAAATACGTCAGTAATATATCTGTGATAACCAAAAGGAACAGTCGATTTGAATCTCAAAAATGATTTTATTCTTTGAGTAGCTTACAATGAAATTCCTCCAACTGATCACTCCAAATATCTAGATGTAGCTCGAACAATAGATTTTCAGGCATAAGTGGGCTTAAGCCACCACGATTTTCATCGCCAATCACGAAATCGTTCAAAAATTCTCTTCTATTTCCTTTGTTGGAGCAGTTATCAACATTTCTGGGCACCCATCAATGTTCTTATACTTTCGAAATATTCCTTTCATAGCCTTCCAGATTATTGTGTGAGCTATCCCAAATATCTGGAAGTTCAGACAGGACCTCACATCAAATTTTTCTGATGCTCCAGAGCGTTCTTTATTTTCAACGTCAAAATCATTATTTTTTTAATCAATTGAGTCAAAATCACTGTTGTTTTCTTCACCCGAGGTTGATGTGTTTGTATTATCTTCCGGTAGCGCAGAAGGACTGCTGAAGGACGAATCTATTTATGTCGGTTGTTCCGACTGAAACCTTTTATATTTGAGAGACACAAATAACAGTCATCTTGATGGTTTCATGGTTCCTTCCATCAAACATTAGGTCCTACCTCTTTACCACTGTCTAATGTTGCAAATGTTCAGCATCTGCCTTAAATACAAAAATTGAAGCCTGAATTGTTTCCTTGTCTGTCACAGTAAAGCCAAAATATACTAAATAATTATAAATATAATATCTTTTTACAAAGTCAGAAATAGGCTCGTCTTTCAAATTCATGAAAATGCGTCTGAATGATTTACACTGATTAATAATAATTTATACACTGAATTAAAAACATCCACAATCTATTTCTGACTTTTGAAAAAGGGCTTATCTAATATAAAGGGTTTTCCAATAGGGAGTTTATTTTGAATAGCCCTCTATCTGTCCAGCTGTCATCTTTTGACAATTGACAAGTAAAAACTACGGCATTACTAAAAATGGATCGATATACGCTTCAGCAAAGCATTGAAATTGTTAAAATTAAGTAGGAAAATGGTGAAAATTATGCAGTAACAGTTTGCAAACTAAAGCACTGTTAGATCGTCGTAAAGCAACTTTTCGGCCGCAATAGTGAAACTCATGGAAAAATTTGAGCCATGTTTGTCGATTTCTTGTCGATCTTTGGAATTAGGCATTCCACAAACGCCATTACACCGTATTTTGCATGGAAACTTAGGTCTTAAGGCTTTTAAAGTTCAGCTAACACAAGAACTCTAGTCGATCGATCACCAGCAATGTCGTATCTTCGCTGATTGGATCCTTGAAATGCATCAAAATGATCCGGATTTTCATGGAAAAATTATATTCAATGATTAAGTATTTTCACCTCGGAGGCTACGTTAATAAGCAAAATTGTCGCATTTGGGGCTCGGAAAAACCAAGAAATGCATCTCCATCCTCAGCGTGTCTCTGTGTTGGACCGTTTTTTGGGCTGGAGGTTACTGGACCCTACTTATTCGAAAATGAGGTTGGTGTAACTTTTACGGTGAATGGATTGCGCTACTAAGATATGATTAAAGATTTTTTCATGGTCGCAATTTGAAGATATTAATGTAGACAAGACGCTGTTACGTGCCACACAAGCAACGAAACAATCGCAATTTTGCAAGAAACGTTTCCTGACCGTGTTATTTTTCGGAGAGATGATCACAATTAGCCACCTTTAGGCTTGGGTATGGTGCTGCAGCCGTAGCCGTGGCTCCCATTTGGCTGATATCGTTTTCCATTGTTAATGGCATACCTTCCTCTTAAAATATAGGCGTTTTTTTCCATATCAAAATGAAACCTTTTATTGGAAAACCCTTTACTTTGACGATAGTTTCAGTGACCAGGATAAATATTGGCCTACATATTCCGTATTTGAAACATAAGTTGAAAATTTTCGACAACGCCAACATACTGATCAAAAAAAGATCGAAGTAGACATAAGATAATTTTGAAGTGGGAAAGGATTAACAAAGTCGATCGAATACAATTGCAGATACAGGTATGGAAAAGACAGTCGGAAAGATACGAAATTCAATGTCAATCAAGACGATGACCAGTGTCCAGTGGAGCAGTTGAAGAATCAAAACCTCAGCGCGATGCGATGACGAATAAACGACTGTTCTCTCTCAATGGCAGTGGCCTGGGGATCCTTCGACCGAAAGGCTCTGCAGTCTGCTTTCATTTGCACTTCAAACGTGAGATGCGTTAGACCATATCGGTTGAAAATAAATACCGCAATCTTATTCCATTGTATGCGAGGAATTTATTTGCCACGACTAATGACACAAATAATTTCCTCTGTGTAAATGAGGTTCTTTTTCGCCATAACTGGCTTGAAAATAAAATAAATTCTACGAAAATAAAAAATTCTGAAACAAGAACAAATTCTTAATAATGCGAAATCGAAGGTCGACAGATTTATATTAAATATTCAAATAATTCTCTTTGTTGAGCCAAAAAGTAGCCAAATATTATAAAGCGATAATCTCATATTTTTCTTTCGGCGTAGTTGCTGTTTTGGCTCAAAGTTGTATTATTTTGAACCATAATTCATTAATATTCGTCGCTCTATCAATGTATGCCTATAAACCAAATTTTTCAGATATCCCCTAAGAAAAAATTCATTGGGAGATAAATCTAGTGATCTGTGGTGCCATTCGATCTTGCCATTTGTAGAAATGACACAGTCCGAAAAAGTTTTCTTGAGATATTGTGTGATTACTCTTGCGTTGTTTGTGACTTGGACAGCCATCCTGTTGAAACCAGACATCATCGAAATTAATTGGTAGCTGTCGAACTGTCGGAATAATTTTATTATCTAAAAGCTTCAGATATTTGGCAGCGTTTAGGTTACTATCGATAAAAAATTACCCTATTATGTAATTCTTCAGTATTCCTCTCCAAACTTTAAGTTTTTGAGGATACTGGGTACGCACAGGAATACCCAGGTGCGTATTCATCCTAGACCAATATCTATACTACTGATGGGTTATGTTTCTATTGGTTCCATTCCATTCGTTTGATATGGTCTTCTGGTCTTGGTTTGTTTGAACCTTATAACCCTTCCTACTATTCCTTTCCAAAATATTCTGAACATTTCTATCGTTCATATAGACTTGTTCAGCAATTTGTTTACTCGAACAAGATGCACTGGTTTCAACAGCAGCACACACATCTACTTCTTTTTTCACTAATGGTTTTTTGTGGTTTATCAATCTTGCAATGCCTGCATGTTCGTAAACACCCAAATCTCTCAAAATTTTCAATTATTTTAGTAATATCCGAACTTAAAGGAATCAGCCTGCTTCAAATGTAACAATACATGAATTTATTGTCTCTTGAATTGATTGACCACCAAAGAACCATTTTATGATCTGAATTTTTTTCTCCTACACTGCACATTTCGATTTACTTCATTTTCAATCTATATAGATTTTTTTGTTAGACCATATCTTCTTCTTCTTCTCAGTAAAACAGCCTCCTCTTAGGCTACCCCCCTAGATGAGGATGCTGAAAACCATGGAACAGCCAATGGGCTATGCATGCAGTCTCGTCGTAACAGATTAACAGCTAACAGCCTGGTTCCCGGGGGTGCAGGAGTCTAGATCGTATCTATACCAGACTGCGACGAATTCTTCTGGTATCAGGTTGCTTTAACTTTATAAATCAGATTTAGGCTTGTTGACAACACTACTCATACCCATGGAGTATACAGGAATAACACATATATTGGTTGACTCTGAAAGGACAGGAATTTGGAAAATTAAATGCTGAACACGCAAAAACAATGCTCTTTCACTATCAAAGCATACTCTACAAAGCTAGATTGGAGGAACTAAGGAAATCCAGCAACAAGCTTATCACCCTCTCATCAGTAGAAAATAGTAAATCATACAAATTAAGTGGTTTCGCGAATTGTAGGAAAGAAAGTGCGCTATATAATTCATCCATGTTATGTCTATTAAGTCTGCATGAAAAAAAGAGATGTCTCAGATCCCCATATTCCCCACAAATGCAGGAGGGGGATTCCTGGATCCCAATTCTAGCCATATGAGCAGGGAAACAACAATGACCAGACCTCAGGTGAATGATCGTCACTATATTTCTCCTGAGCAATTTCAACCTCCCAAACCATGTACTCTTCCTATAACGACTCGGCTGCACCATTTCCGAATAAATCCTGCCCTTGTCCTTACCCAGTCTACAAAATTCTCTATCCCACTCTTTCCAAAGTTCCTTCCTATACCGAGACCAAAGTTCACTGGGATCACCCCCGAGGACTGATATTCCCGGCAAGAGTCTACCCCGATTAGCTAACATATCCGCTATATCGTTATGGACAATATAAGAGTGACTAGGCACCCACATCAGGGTAACATGAAAACCCGATGATTTAAGCCTCGATAACATGATCATTGTACTGGCTGTTTCTATGTCCAATCTGGCATCCAATTTCCCATCACCCAACCTATCAACCACTCCCATAGAATCCGTAATTATGACCGAGTTCAACATTCTTTTCTCCATAATAACTTGGAGAGCCCTATAGATCGCGTACAACTCTGCTGAGAAGATTGGCCAATGATCAGGCAATTTGCCACAGACCTTAAGTCCCTCGGAAGGTATCCAGACTGAGTAGCCAACTGAATCTGGATTAGCAGACTTAGAGGCATCTGTATATACCTGAATGGAGCCCGAAAACTGCCTCTTCATCAAGCAATTAAATTCTTGATTGTTGGTCAAAGAACCCTTAGTGAGATTAGATTTGTACACTGATCTCCTCTCTGATCTAATCTCAACATTTGTCATAAAATAGGGAAGGTCAGTTGATCTCCATATTTGTGATCGATAATTACGAACCAACTTCAGCGCATGAACATAACCTGGAACAGTGTTATTGTACCATAGATGATCAAATCTTGAGTCTTTGTCACATACTTGAAAGCTAGCCATCTTCTTCTATACTCCAGTGGAAGCTCTCCACTTTCAGACAGAACAATATTTGTTGGCGTTGATTTCATAAGTCCCAAGCAAATTCGTAAAGCAGAGAACTGCACCACATCCAACTTTCTAAGACTTCCCTTCGCGCATCTACCATATAACATTCCGCCAAAATCAAGGTAAGGTCTAACTAAGCCCTTATACACACTAAGTAGCGTAGATGGATGGGAGCCCCACGATGGTCTACAGATGGCTTTAATGGTCTTACACTGACTGATGGCTTTTGAGCACATGAGATCTATATGCCCTCTCCATTAAGTTTCTGATCAAATACCACTCCCAAATATCCCAACAATACCTGTTGTTTCCAGGGAATTGTTTGTCCATCCAAAGCCACCTGTGTTGACGGAGAAGGGAGAATATGCTTTGCAAAGATCACTGCCGCCGATTTCCAGACATTAATCCTCAGGTTACGCTCCAGGAGCCACTTGTTAAATCTGTCTAGATTAAAATTGAGCTATTCAACTATTTGCTCTATATCTTCTCCGGAGCAAAACATTGAAAAATCATCCGCATATTGAAAGAGAAGAATCCTCCGTTCCAGTAAATTCTGTGGAACTCGCGTATACAGGTTAAAAAGGGGTGCACTCAGGACAGAGCCCTGCAAGAGACCACTGTAAAGAACTTCCTCAAACTCAGCCCCTGAATCACCCTGTAATGTCACCTTGCGTCCAAAAAAGAGCACATATATTAAATTAGCCTCATTATGAGGAATTTTGCAAGCGATCATGTCTCTCCACAACACATTCAAATCCACACTATCAAATGCTCCCGCTATATCCAAGAAAACACATACAGAAAAATGTCTTTTGTCAAAGGCCGAATAAATTTGGGCATTCAGGAGAGTATGGCAGTCCGAAATGGACCTGCCCCTTCGAAAACCAAAGCTCAAGGGTCCCAACTGCTCTTCTATTTTCCCCTCTATTCTTTCCTTTTACATTCTTTCCAGGACCTTTGTAATGCATGGAGAAATTGAAATAGGTAGACCATATGTTCTAACGGATCTCACGATTGAAGTGCGAATGAAAGCAGACTGCAGAGCCTTTCGATCGAAGGATCCCCACTCCACTGGACCCTGGTCGTCCTCTTGATTAACATTGAATTTCGTATGTTTTCGACTGTTTTTTCCATACCTGTATATGCAGCTTACTGAATTTTCAATTCAGGTATGAAATTTTCATTTTGGCTTCAATAGATATCTTCATTCATTTACTTACGCTTTTTAACAAAAAATAAATATAAGTACCCTCTAGCTCAAAATATTAAAATGACTAAATCGGATAGAAATATCCAATCTTTCTTTTCTGGAACCAAAACATATTCATTTTGTTGGTCTGTGTAACATAGAAATATTAATTTTGAACTATGTGTCTCCTAAAAGTCATCTGGAAAATTCTCCCTTGATATTATTTATAATATCAGGAAAATATAAGTAAATATCACGTTTTCTTTTAAGTCCTGGCTCTATAATAAAGGCAAGAGTAAATCTTCAAGAAGAATACGATATCAAATTTGCCATAAAGACACAAATTAAAACACTAAAATGTACTTTTATAGGATTACCTAATACAGTCTTGTTGTTTTCTATAACTCCAAACTTTGCGTTTGATATCCTGGCTTCGCTTAAATCGCTGTTTATGTCATGTGGCGTTTCTTGAAAAATCCATCCATCATATTGGTAGGTCTTCAATCCTTGGTATTCAGTCCTGGCAAGCAGAAGGAACGCAGCGTCTCTGGGATACTATGAGAAGATTGAAATAAATGTTTTCATTACAATAATAATTGTTTATTGATCCTTTTCGCAAAAACGTGTATAGGATAGGTCAAAATAACAGGTTAAAATAAATCAGAGAGATATTCGTGCACATTATAGTAACATCTCTCCAGTAACAAAGATTTAACAGTTTTGGTAGATGATTATATAAAACAATTATCTCATACATTGGGGACATTTCAAATCTAGATGTTCTATGTATCGGAATGATTAATATGCCCTCATTTCTGGTTTTATAAGCATGAAAACTGAATAATTTTTGTATATTTTGTTCATTCTCTTTAATATAAATTAAACATCTCAATATAAAAATGGATGCTATTGTAAGAAGAGCATGTTCCTAAAATAGTGGTCTACATGAAAATCGAGGAGATATGTTGAACATCATTCGCAGAATTCGCTTCTGCAAAACAAAAACTCTACCAACATAGATTGAGTTACCCCATAACATTATATTGTACGATAAGTGACTACAGCAAACTATAGTAAATGTTTATGAGGGATTTCATGGAAAGTGTATGTTTCACCTTGCACAAAACGTCCACATGTCTATTCCATTTCAAATTCTTATCAATGTGAATGCCAAGAAATCTAGAACTATCTATGGACGCGGTGACAATATCCAAATGTCGAATGATCAGTTTGCGATCATTATTCCCAATTTAAAAGTGAATGCAACTAGTCTTATCAACAATCAGCATTAGCCTATCTACACGACACCACTTCGCAAAGCTTTGCACCAGAAGTTCACAACGCATTTGAAGTTCATCGAAGCTACTGGCCACAACCGCCACTGAGGTGTCATCAGCAAACAAAACTATTTTACATTTCGGTGACAGAGATTGAAAGTCCAAACCAGTAATAAAATTGATAAGTATCTTCTGCAAATTTACCGAAAGATCATTAATGAAAAGTAAAAATAGAAATGGTCCCAGAACCGAACCCTGAGGCACTCCCAAATCTATATTGCGCTCAATAGAGAAAGAGCTCCGGACCTTGACAGTCAAAGATCTACCTTCCAGATAACTAAGCAACCGGTGTGAAAATACACCATTGAAACCCAGGTTATAACAATGCTAATAACATGCTGCTACCGTAACAATTGATTTATTGAAAGAAAGATTTGGCAATAACATTATTTCGAGAAATGGTGCAATTAATTGACCTCCAAGATCATGCGACATAACTCCACTGGATTATTTTCTTTGGGGTTATGTCAAGTCATTGGTTGATGTTGATAAACTAGAAACAATAGACGCTTTGGAAGCCAACATAACTCGTGTTATTGATCAAATAAGGCCAGAATTACTCGAAAAAGTGGTCCAAAATTGGTCTGGTCGAATGCGGTTCCTCAGAGCTAATCGTGGTGAACATATGCCGGAAATTATTTTTAAAACATAAATTTCGTAAAATTATCTTTCCAATGAAAAAACGTTGGCTTCAATCTTAATTTGAATGTGTTTTATTTCAATTTAAAGTTCTATCACTCTAAAAAAACACCCGATACCTGAAGATAGCAAAACGATCGTTGTATTATAATAATAGGTTGGGAGAAAATCCATTAGTTTTGCGTGAATTTCAACACTTTATTTAACTTGTTTCGGATTGTTCAGTGTGGGTCAAATATGCACTGTTTTGTTTCATAATTTGTTGCCATTTTAAAGGTACCTTCATGGTGCCTCTCTCATAGAAGTCTTTAACCTTATTAGCGAAAAACCTGAGTAATCGATTTTCACAATCTTCTCTTGATGCCAATTTCTTATCGATCAGAAAGTTTTGCAATGCGAGAAAATGATGGTAATCGCTTGGTGGCATGTCGGAACTATATCTGGTTTTTTTGTAAATCGCTAGCTTCAAATGATCCAACTAAAGATACGAATTTAGAGATTAGCCAAAGAGAAGCAACTCATACTAAATTATTCCGTTCCACTCCTACCAAATGCACAGTAGAACCTTCCTGGACGTTACTCCTGTTTTAGCCACCTTTTGAGCTGCTTCACCGAGCTTTGACAATCCTTTTCGCACAATATTCAATAAATAAAATTTAGAAAAATTTTTAAAAATATTGTCGTATCCGTTAAAGAAATAGGTCGATTTTATTCCGTTTGGCCAAGGCTTCGCAGATGGAAATTAGATCCATCATGTTTCATGGTTCTGATTGGCGTGGCGCCCAAATATCGAGCTTCTTTTTGAATCCATGGTTTAAAACTGTTTCATGGTCGTTCTTCAGCTCCTGGGCAATGCTACGACTACAAACATGCCGGTCTACTTCGATTATTTTTGTGATAGCATCGACATTTTCGACGACGGGCTTGCCTATGCGAGGTGCATCCAAATACCTGAACGGAATCGACTAAACCAAAATTGCACGTAATTAGCTGTTACAATATCGAAACCATAAATACCTTTCATAATTTCAATCGCCTGCCTCGCATTTTCGCCTTTATCAAAGAATACACGTAAAATGTACTGTATTTTGTCTTTGTTGACTTCTATTCTTAACACCCTGTAACTCACAATTGAATGAACCAAACAAAAAACAGTAAAAGAATTTTTATTTCAAGGTAAAAATATACACTGACCGCAAATTAATCACTTATTATTTCCTCACCCTCTTGAGAATCTCAAAAAATAAAGTTGGTCAAGTGGCACATTTTGAAGGTATGTTGTTGAATGATGCTATACTTACATAAAGCGTTTGGAATTCTATGATGTTTTCAATGTACAAATTTTGAAAGGGAAGGAAATAATCATTCACGTACTTGTAAATAATTGGGGGAATTCCATCATCGTCTTCGCCTGAAACAATAATTTACTATTAAATATAGGAGAATATATACGGTGTGGAAACCACTTATGGTCCATAAGTTATGGAATAAAATTATTTGTGTCCTTATGTAAGAAAATCATAAAAAACAAACATCAATTTTTAAATTAAATAGTGCGTTTTTTAAACATAAATTTGAATATACAGGCTGATTCGCGCAAGTCGAGCAAAGTCCGTCCTTTTTATTTTAAACGGAACACCTCTTTATTTTAAACCGAACTATCTTTATATTTTTTAAATCTGATTTCAAAAAGTATATCATGTATGGTTTGTTATGAATAATACCGGATGAAATTTCGAAAGTATTTATAGTTTGATTCAAGAAACTGAATCTTTAAATTACTTGATGTAATTAATTTTAATACATTAAAAAATCAATTTGAATGTAGGTAAGTCAATACTTGATAGAAGTAAAATTTGAATGACTTCAAATTCAAAATCATATATTGTAACTTCTACAATATATATTGAAACTATTATGTTGATATATACTACTCTGTCAAGAAAGTACCGGGAATTTTCAATTAAAACAACATTTTTACATTAAATCGTCAAAATTTATTGGCGCGCCTTCAAAATATGCTCCATTTGCTCCAATACATCTATGCCAACGGCACTTCCAATTATTCGAAACATTTTTTACAGGCTCTTTCCGGGATGGACTTTAGCTCTCGCGCCGAATTTTGTTTTATGGCTTCAATCGACTCAAAACGGGTGCCACGAAGGGGCAATTTTAGTTTTGGGAAGAGGAAAAAGTCGCAGGGAGCCAAATCCGGCGAATACGGTGGTTGCTGAAGCACGTTTGTTGAGTTTTTGGCGAGAAAGTCAGTCACAATCGTAGCTCGGTGAGAAGGCGCGTTATCGTCATGCAAAATCCATGAGTTGTTCGCCCACAAATTTGGCCGCTTCTTACGGATACGCTCACGCAAACGTTTCATAACGCCTAGGTAATACTCCTTGTTTACCGTCTGACCCTCTGGAACGAATTCGTAGTGCACCACGCCACGGATATCGAAGAAAACAATGAGCATCACCTTCATTTTCGAGTGGCTTTGGCGTGGTTTTTTCGTTTCATTTTTTGCCACCCATTCCGATGATTGCTGGCTTGTTTGCATATCGTACTCGTAGACCCAGGTCTCATCACCAGTTATAATGCGTTCCATGAATGTAGAATCGGAATTACAGCGATCCAGCATGTCTGAAGCAACCTGTTCGCGATGACGTTTTTGAAGAAAATTCAGGTCTTTCGGTACGAGTCGTGCGGCCACCTTTCTCATGCCCAAAATATCAATCAAAATCGTACGTGCGGACTCGTGGGATATCTTAAGATCATGTGCTATCTCTCTCAAGCTGGTACGACGGTTTTCCAGCACCCTTTCCTTAATTTTATCGACGTTATCTTCGATCGAAGCCGTCGATGGGCGACCACTTCACGACCGTCCTTGAAGGCTCTGTACCACTGATATGCACGAGTTTTCGATAGAGCATTATCACCAAAGGCCTTTTGCAACATTTTCAATGCATCGGCACACGAAAATTCATTTGCAACACAAAACTTTAAACAAATTCTTTGCTCAACGTAATCACCCATAGTAAAAATCGGCACGCACTCTGACATCGACTGACTTAATCAGCTGTTGCAAACACACTAGTTGACAGATCCCGCTCAAGCTTGGCATAGTAATTAAGGACAGTGGTACCAACCTAGGAAAAAAAAATTACCTGCCTCATTGCCCCGCCAGATTTAAATCGATAATTCCCGGTACTTTCTTAACAGAATGTACCTAATTATACTCTTTATCGCGACGATAGTATCACAACTCCTGGTCACAGGGGGGTATGCGTCTACTTAAGACAAGATATCACTTCCTCGTTCAAAGTGAATGAGGTTTCTAAGAATTGGGCAGGCATCAACAACATTTTCTTTGAAATATCAAAGCGGGGTTTTTCTATCTTCATCGGATGTATCTATCGACCTCGTCCCTGCTCTGAAGACGCCGAGTTGGTTGCTTTTCTGTCGGAGTGCTCTAAGAAATATAATAACTTGTTCATAGCTGGAGACTTCAATTGTCCAGATTTACAGTGGCCCATCACACAGCTGCCTTCCCAAAACGCACCATCGTTTCCTTATGCTGAACTTATGGTCAACAGTGGTCTTCAACAACTAGTTCATCAACCCACCAGATACAGGGAGGGACAGATTCCTTCCTTACTCGACCTATTCATCTGTTCCGATTCCAATGTCATCTCAGAAATCGAATATTCACATCCTATTGGAAAATCTGACCACGTTCTCTTATCTACCCAAATTCAGCTCAACACCTCAATCACAAACAGTAGGCAGAGTAAGCTTAAAAGTAGAATCAACTTCAATCAAGTTCGCGATATCATCTCGGGCTATAGCTGGTATTCTGTTCTCTCTTCTCAGCTTTCGATGGAGGATAACTGGAGGGTGTTTTCTGATATAATCAATGAGGCTGTGGCTGCTTGTACTACTTACTCAGTTCAGAAATTCAATCCTTCGAAACCATGGATAAAGCAGTCCATATTGCATATGATCCGTTGTAAAAAATCATTGTGGCAACGTTATTTACGCAGCAGATCGGATGATGACTATCGCAATCATCGTGCATATTCCAACGTTGTATCGTCGACTATTCAACAAGCCAAGAAGAAATTTGAACATGATTTGGTCAGCTCCAAGAATAGGAAGAGGTTGAAATACCCTTTGTTTATGACTCTGCCGGTGAGGCTTGCGAGAACCTTACTCGGGTTGCTGACGTGATGGCGCAATCTTTTGCCTCCGTTTTTGTGTCGGAACCTGACGATCTAATTTCTGATCCCAATTTTCCACGTATTGTCGATGAAGTGGAGAGCATCAATGTCGATCGGGAGCTGGTCCTGGGATACCTCTCCAAGATGAAGAAGCACTCTGCACCTGGTCGCGATGGATTTTCTTCGCAACTGCTACATTCCTGCGCCGATGTCTTGGCTGAGCCACTGTCTATAATATTTTCGTATTCTCTTCAATCCTCCTCCCTCCCTCAAGATTGGTTGTCAGCTTCTGTTACACCTATCTTCAAGAAAGGCGATAAGCTTTCTGCTCAGAACTACAGACCAATAAGCTTAACATCTCAAGTTTGCAAGCTACTGGAGCGAATCATTAGCGATAAATTGATAGAGTTTGCCCTACAAAACGATATAGTTCCCAAGGAGCAGCATGGGTTTCTTCCGGGTCGGTCCACCATTACGAACCTCCTCTTCTGTGTCAACGATTGGACTAAGTGCATTGATTATGGCTGTCCGGTGGATGTTGTTTATTTGGACTTTGCGCGAGCATTTGATCGTGTCCCCCATCGTCGTCTCCTGAGGAAGCTTGAGTTCTTGGGAGTGAGGGGTCCTCTGCTTTCGTGGATTCAGTCATTTTTGTCGCTTCGCACTTTCCGGGTGAGAGTCGGTGACTGTTTCTCTTCCTCTGATATGGAAGTTCTTAGTGGGGTTCCGCAGGGTTCGGTTTTGGGTCCTATCTTGTTCCTGTTGTACACTTCTGATCTCCCCCGACTTTTTTCATCCAGTTGTGCAATGTTCGCAGATGACACAAAGCTTTACAACTGTCCCTTGGTTAATGCGGGACACCTCCAGGAAGACCTCAATAAGCTCTCTGAGTGTTGTGGGAGGTGGTTGCTACCTCTTAATATCGGGAAGTGTTGCGTGCTCCATATCGGCAAAAAAAAAATCCAAGGACTCCCTACTTCGTTGGCCAGCAGAGGCTAGCTGCTGTCTCTCAGCATTGTGACCTGGGTGTTACCGTCACGGATGACTTAAGTTGGTCTGCTCACATTTCTACTGTTGTGTCTAAGGCGAGACAATTCACCTACCAGCTGTCTAAAACATTTTCAAGATGCGATGTAGCCACAAGCAGGACTCTCTACACAACCTATGTGCGTCCTATTCTGGAATATGCGGGCCGTGTTTGGTGAGTCAATCTGAGGGGTGATCGGGATCTTTTGGAATCTGTCCAGCGGTGGAACACCCGTCTTCCATTTGGCACAATCCGCCCTGATTACCAATCGAGGCTGCGGTTGTTTGAGCTGCCCTCCTTCTCGGATCGTAGAAGAAGGGGAGATCTGATAACCACCTATCGAGCACTTCACTCCCTCTTCGGTACGGATATGTCTTACCTCTTTCCACTTAACCATTATCGAGCCTTAAGAGGACACCGTTTAAAGCTTGCCAAGGAGAACTTCAGGACGACACCGAGGAGCCAGTTTCTTCCCAACAGAGTGTTCGAGGCGTGGAATCGACTCCCTGCTGAAGTTGTGTCGTCGCCATCGGTGAATTCTTTCAAGAACGCTCTAGATGGATGGTCTACACGGGTTCAATAATTAATTCCATTACATTGCATTCACCACTCAATTGTTTCACTTCTAGAGTACTTTCTCAGTTTCATTTTATTTTGGTTTTTTGAGTTTATAGGTTTACCTTTACTCTTATCACTTATGTAATAATAATAAAAATAATAACTTCAAGCTGTTGTAGGGCCCAATCAGCAAACAAACGACGCTTATTATGGTAAAGTGGTTTTAGTTCTTGAATCAGTTGGATCTTGGAACTTCAGGACGACACCGAGGAGCCAGTTTCTTCCCAACAGAGTGTTCGAGGCGTGGAATCGACTCCCTGCTGAAGTTGTGTCATCGCCATCGGTGAATTCTTTCAAGAACGCTCTGGATGGATGGTCTACACGGGTTCAATAATTAATTCCATTACATTGCATTCACCACTCAATTGTTTCACTTCTAGAGTACTTTCTCAGTTTCATTTTATTTTGGTTTTTTGAGTTTATAGGTTTACCTTTACTCTTATCACTTATGTAATAATAATAAAAATAATAACTTCAAGCTGTTCTAGGGCCCAATCAGCAAACAAACGACGCTTATTATGGTAAAGTGGTTTTAGTTCTTGAATCAGTTGGATCTTGTATGGGTGTAGACCAAGATCTTTACGCAAAATTTTCCATGTGATAGATGCACAGATTCCAACTTATTATGAACGTCGACGAATAGACAAATCTGGATCATTATTAACACTACCGTTCTTTGTCTTGTTGTTGTTGTTGCATCGAGTAGAGAAAATGTTGTCCGAAATCTATCGATAGTTCGACGAATAAGCTGCTCTGATGGACGATTATGTAAACCATAAATTTCACGAAGCGCTCTATAAGTTTGGCGAATAGAAAACTGATTTTGAAAATAAATTTCAACAATTTGTAAACGTTGTTGCGGCGTGAGTCTTTCCATAATAATTTGTCAATGCTTACTGAAGAGAAATGTCAACAACATGGCTTCTATCTTCTGTCAAACCACAGTTATCCCTATCGAAAGTTCTTTCACTCTAAAAAAAACACCCCATATAATTTAAAGTTATCGGCACGATGCAATTCCTGATCGCAATACTGAATTGCAGAAGCATGAAACCTTATTTATATATCGGAAAAAGTTGGCGTATGGATCGCAAATGAACTGAGGATGCTCCCAGATCTTGCTCATCCACAATGAAAATAATTTTGTTCTAGAATCTACAATTGTATTCACAGTAGCTTGCAATATGTCATCAGTTTCGTTTCTTATTGTCCAAGTAACTAAGTTATTAAAAAAACATGCATTTTCCGATAATCGCATTTACTTAGATAGAAGATATTCAGATGATTCTCAAACAAATCATCAAAAAAACTCTACGTTGGATTTTTCTCTCACCAGAAATGTAATTTGCCACAATAAGGTAATTGTCGTAACCATCGAAATTTTTTATCGAGAAAAATTTGATATCCCTGCATCTATACGTGGGGATGCGTTGATAGACCTCATACAGACTCTTCTCTAGATTATAAAGGTATATCTCCAAATATTCTCCTAAAAAACCTGAGAAAGGAAAATGCAACATCTGAAATAAAATGACACCTCTTACCATCAATCGTATTATTGATGCTCAAGAGGAGAAAATTTTTACCCTCGACATCAAAGGGTAAAACTCTAGACGATACTTTATCTATCGTCTGAATGAGATTGAAATATATCTTATTCCATTTGTATATGAACGTGTTATTATAATTTTTCGTGTCGTTGAGTAACAGTGTTTGATCGCGGAATCCGATGCCAGAAATCGCCATATGCATCTCCGTCTCTGTTTCCCTGAAATAAAGTATATATAATAATCATAATAATAATAACAGATGTATGAAATTAATTCTCCATACCCTCTACAGATTTAAATCTGAATAAATCTCATGAAAACATTTAGAATTTTATTTTAAAAAAACATGTCCTAGATACACTGTATCACTTTATAGACATATATATTATCATCACATATGGTGGAAATTAACTAATAAAGAATCAAAAGAAATATAAAATAATGACCAAATTAGCTGGACGTCACCTTATACATATATGTTTCGATTGGATGTTAAAGAATCACAAGTTCCACCACCAAAAAATGTTCAACATATAATTCAAAACGCCTTTTTTTATATTTCTTTTTCTTAAAGAATACATAGCACATTCTCCATAGAAAGAACCTGATAAATTCGATCATAAATATCTCAGTAAGGAGTTATTTGAATAAACAAAATAATCTTTTAAAAATATATGAAAATACCATTTTATAACTAAACATTTCTGCAACAGCTAACCAATTTTTGGATAAGCATTTTAGGATGGCTTATACGAAACTTAGGTTATATCACAGAAATATATAATGCAAGAAGTTACGACTTGAACTCGGCATCAATACAAAGAAATTTCTCAACTATTAATAATATATATATATATATATATATATATATATATATATATATATATATATATATATAGGAAATTACTATAAAGAAGTATTTGTATTTCTATAGCTGCTTTTGAGTGCTCCTACGGCCCTGCATATTGTAATAAGATGCTCATGAGTTTTAATTTGGTTATAAAAACTTTTTTTAGTTTGAAAATCGAACTCAACATAGATAATAAAACACAAATTATGACGAGAATGAAGAAATTTGGAACACATTTGAATATCTCTCGCAACAAAACTTTGATTAAAGTTTGTTTTCAAGAATTCCCCCGTTTTCCTCAATATATCTTCTTACTTTTAATCGTAGTTGATTGACAATTTTTCTAGTCATAATAGGTTCAAAACTTAGTTCTATTCTTTCAATAAGATGTTCCCTACTACGTATTTCTTCCGCATAGACATTATGCTTCAAGCACCCACAAACAAAATAATTCATGATGTCCAGACCACAGAAATATTTTATTTGACAATTTTTATATCAATTTAATTTTGTTGCTGGTTGTTAGATTCTGAATTTTTTCTTTTCAATTATGCCTCATTTTTCGAACGTTGAGTATTACGATATGTTACTTGTTTATGGTTTCTGCAATTCGAATGGACAAGCAGCGATGAGAGAATATTGTAGAAGGTATCCTGATAGAGTAGTACTTAGCCACCAAACTTCGAAAATATCGGCCGTTCTTTGCGAGAGACAGGAAATTTTTCCTCTTACGAAAAGGAGAGACCTATGTTGCCGGTAGATGATAATGAAGAACAAATTTTAAATGTGGTCAAAGAAAATAATGGTATCAGTCCTCGACGAATCAGTAGAATGCTGGATATGCAAAAAACGAGAATTATTCGTGAACTTAAAAAGAAAAGATGCGTGCATATCATTTGATGAAGGTTCAAACCTTAGAACAAGGAGATGAAATTGCAAAACTACAATTTTGCAGATGGATAACGAGGAATGCTCGGCAGATCAATAGAATTTTATTTACTCACGAGGCCCAATTTACCAAAGATGGAATATTCAATTCTAAAAATGAACATTTAAGGGCGAGACAAAATCCAAAAGCTATAAAGAGGCGCAACTCGCAGCACAAATTTTCTGTGAACGTTTGGTGTTGAGTTTAGGATACCAAATTTGTATGTCTATATTGATCTGCCACCACGTTTGAACGGAGATAGTTATCTTAATTTTATGAGAAATAGACTTCCACAGTTAATCGACAATGCCAACGTAAATGTTAGAGGGATGTACTTTCAGCATGATGGCGCTCCAGCACACTCGAACTATAACGTTATTCTGCATCTGAATAATGAATACCCGCTCCAGTGGTTTGGCAGAAGAGGACTTTATAATTGACCGCCTCATTTGACTTGTTTGGATTATTTCGTTTGGGGTTACTTGAAGCAGAATATCTATGCAGAGGAAATATGTATTAGGGAACATTTTAGTGAAAGAATAGAAATAAGTTGTAATAATGAGTGTGCATAGCTCAGCGGGAGAGCATCGGACTCGTGACTGGGAGGTCCAGGTTCGAATCCTGTTCAGGTAGAAAAGAAATTTTCTAGTTGGACGGGTATCTGCCACCATTTCACTGTTGGGTCAAAAATTAACAGTGCTGTGACCTAAAGTGGCGCAAGATCGCAGTAACAAAGCCTACCCAGAACACAACTGAACTTCTAACTCGCACAAGCTGAAAAAGCTTCTGAGGAATCTTCACAGAAGATCTAGGAGTATCAGGATAATAATAAAAAAAGTTGTAATGAGATACTGGATAAACCTAATACGATTAGAAACGCTGTCAATCAACTACGACTAAGAGCAAGGAAATGTATTAAGGAAAACGGGGGAATCTTTGAAACCAAATTTCAATCCAAGTTTTGTTTCGGGAGATATTCAAATGTGTTTCGAATTTCTTCATTTTTATAATTATTTGTGTTTCATTATTTAAGTTTAGTTCGATTCTCGAAAAAAATGTTTTACCGGGTGTTTTATCAGAACTGAAAGTGAAAATCAAAATTTTCGAATCCTGGTGTGTAAGGTATGGTTCATATGAACAATTCGATGGCCTGAGATGACAATGCCTACCAAATTTGAAGCGATTAAGTTGAACGATTCAGAATGTTCTGCTAAAATCGATAAATCAACCTGTATCTCAAAAAAGAATAACCTTAGAGCATATTTAATTGTCGTTTTCTGGCTCTCTAATGTACCATCTATTCACTACCAAACGCGGACCACCCGTATATTATCATCACATGTGGTGGAAATTAACTAATAAAACTACTAAAATATTAGCGGAAATAGAATTCTTTTTTAATTCATAATTTTAAGATGAATTTCCGCCAAGTAAAGACCGAAACAATCATAGATTTAATAGAGAATCAAAAGAAATATAAAATAATGACCAAATTATTTAGACATCACCTTATACATATATGTTTCGATTGGATGTTAAAGAATCATCAATAAAATATTCGATGAACACGTGTTATTTTCCAAATTTATTAGTGAGACACGCTTCATCTGCATCATTGGACAAGCACTGAGTGCTAGATTTATAAAAAACATAGATCCTTACCAAATTCCCACATCGGTTACGTTTTCCATTTGCATGTTCTGGGCGTGAAATAATTCTAATCCATCAAATTCCCATACTCCTGAGTAATATTGATCTGAAGCCTTGGCGACAATATACGTCAAATTTCTGGCTGAGTGTACTGAGAATTCTTCGACTCTATGTATTATCCATTGGGGAACCCTAGAATATGTGTTATTCTGAAAATAATAATCATTATAATACATAATATAACGAAACAAAATTCGGTAAATCAATAGGTGCGCCATACAATAACCACTAATATTCTATGCCCTATTATCACAGTACCATCATTTTACACGTACAAAATAAGTATATCGATCTTTTTCGAAGAGGCATATTTGCGGCATCGACTTAATACTTTTTTTCAACTAAATAAATTTGTAACGATTGTAGAAACGTCTTCTGGTTTATCATAAAGCAAGTATTTATTCTTTTTTGTCCATGAGTGTCAGAAATTCACATTTTATTGCTTTTCTTTTCATTCTGTATTTCGTTTTCAATAAGATCAAGCGGTTCCACGCAATAAAAAAACAATTTTTCATTATGCCAAGACAAGTTTTATTGGAGGACGATGCCAACAGAGCCCTAGGGATGTTTCAAGCTGATCGAACACAAGTTCAAATGACCAATGTATTGTATTATCCAAAGTGTAATAATCCTTCTATCAAGAAAAAAGCTCTTTTTATTATAATATAATTGGGTTTGTAATTAACTGAAGTTGCCAAAACAAAAAACTAACCCCAAAAACAATTGAAATTTAAGCTCCGTTCACATTAAATATATTTCCAACCTATTGTAACACTTTATCTTATAAATGTACAGTAATATTATAAATCTTCAGTACCTGTATTCTAAATATTAGGAGATTCGTAAAACCTAATTTATAGTTTCCGATAGTTGATTCTTCAATTGTAACGAAAAACCATTTGTTGGATTGTTGAAAGTACTCAAATTTACTAGCATTATGGATCGGCAAATCGTCTAGTAATTGAATTCCGCTAAAAATATATGTACCTGAAAAAAATTACTGCTATAAAATCTTCCTTACAAGTTCATTATACTTTAACATGTTTAAATTTTTTTCAGAAATGAACGAAAATGGATTCAGAAAAACTGATATGCAACCTAGACGTCCAACTCACAGAACTAGAGAGTCTTCAATCTATGTTCTACAAGCCTGGGGAAATAAAGGTGGAGGACCCCATAACCTTATACGAAATTAGAAGCTTTCTTGAAAAAACAAATAATATAATACCGCCTGAAATAGATCTCACCATAAATCTGGATATCGATTCTTTAAAATTCCAAATTCTTGTTAATCTGCCTCATGAATATCCTGACGTTACTCCCTCCATATTTATCAGAAACGAAAAATTGAATAGAACACAGAGTGGCCAGCTTAACATAGACATCAAGGAATATATGCAGAATTTGGAGAAAGGGGAACCCTGTATCTTCACAGCCATCTGTTGGTTGCAAGATAATGCCTCGAAGTACATAGAACTGTCTACCGAAGTGAAAACGGTACAAAAAAACATAGAAGAACCTCCTAGTAGGCTCTGGATATACTCACATCATATTTATAGCAAATTCAAGCGTAAAGAAATATCAACTCAAGCGCAATGTTTCAATTTGAACGGATTTTGTATGCCTGGTAAGCCGGGCATTATTTGTGTAGAAGGAAACACTAGCGATTGCAATGATTGGTGGCAAGTGATAAGATCCATGCCATGGAAAAGGATATTTTGTAAGGTTACGGAAGAGTATAACGGTGAAGAAGATTTTTTGAAGTTCAGTAAATTCGAAGAGATTGGTTTTCAGACTAGTAGTCAAAAGGGTACCCATATGGATGTAGGAGGATTGTCAAAATATCTCAGTAGTCATAATTGTTCCTATATTTTCAAAGATTTATTCGGCGTTGAAGCAAAATTGAGTGGAAGCTAGTCATTGATGAATATAAGTAATCTTGTAAAATTGTACATTAAAAACTGATTTCCAGGTGTTTTTCTATTGTTAAGACTTAAATATCTTTATAACTAGTAACAGGTATTTTCAATTATTCATTAGTCTATTGTAATTGATTTCACTAAATGTAAACACAATTTTTTAATTGTCATCAAAAATTCTGCTACAAATGTTTAAATCACTGTATAATAGAAAATTTGGGGTAAATATAGAAATATTTTAAATAAAAATATCGTTTTATATTCTCGACTCACCAAATTCATCCTTTGGATACGAGGTTGGGATATTTAAGCTTCTTTTAAATCTCGCCTTTTGCTTTTTTTCAGATGAAACTGTAGTGAGCTCATAATAATCGTTCACATACTTATCTATGAAGTTATTTTGTTCTTCAGTTATATTACTTGTTGCTGTAAAATAAAAGGATATATTAAAAACGAATATTCGACAACGTCACTCACTATTCAATTTTGGATGCAGTTTCAAACTTTCGAATAAATTCTTGTTCAAAACATCGAAATTTAAATAATTTTCTCTGATATCCGCGCTGATGAATTGAAATAAAAACAGGGAATTTAAAACTAAAATTAGTTTCGGAAACATTTTCAAAGGATACCTAAAACATTTTTAACCTTTATTGTGAAATTTTGAGTTGTAATAAAGATATAACAGGTGTTATACATACAATTTTTATCTGTGAAAGTTTTTGTGAAGTGCGTTAAGCTTCTTTCGCACTTGAGAAAGTGAGGTGTAATCATATAAGAGGATCATGGGTGTATGTAAGGGGTGGGTTTAGGGGGTCTGAACCTCCTTTCCGCTCACAGATGGATTTTCTTTTCTCTATTATTTGCTGCGGAACAAATATATTGCCAACGTAGGATCTCCCTCCTCGGAAGCAACTTTGTTCTTCTATTTACACAATATTGATTCTTTGTTTGAGCCATCAATGTGTGTTTAACGAATGCAGACGTGTTTAACGTTGTCGCTAGCACAATTAAGTATTGTGAATACGACAGTATTTAGCCACCGACTCCGGATATAAAAACCCGGATTGATCAAGCTATACTGAGAATATAGGGGTCGCACAGGGTGTTTATTCTAGTGGAAATATTCTGAAAAATATTTTCATTATTAAACATTAGGGAAAACCGAAAGAAAATTAAGCAAAAACAGATTTCCTATCTTCCAAGATTGATGGATAACATAAACGCAGATAGCGTTCAATACAACATGAGCTCAAGACCATGTGAAACAGCAAAGATAAATATACAGAAAGACTTAAATCATATGCAACAATCAAACAGTCCGCATTTATATAAAATCACATCAATAAGCGATGAAGAATTCTTGGAATTCGATGGAAATGATCTGGGAAGAAATTCTTGGTAGGCAGAAAACAGTTAAGAGAAGGAAAATTAACTCTAATACCACAGTTCCAGTAACTATCAACATCGTGAATTCTACCAGTTAGTGTATTTGCATGTGAGCATAGCTCTCTCACCAAGTGACTGTTAGCAGTCACCTGCCCCAAGAAGCAGAAAGAATGATGAGGGTTACGCCTTTTCATTGCGCATGGCGAGAACCACTCCGAAGTACTGAACCCACCAGCTTCCAATTTCGGCTTCAGTTCGAAAACCTACACCGTGACCGTGCATCGAAGCACTATCCAACCGCTACTGGCTCTGCATAGTCAGTACCCGAGTAGTTTGGAACGCAACTCATACGCCGAAGGGGCTTCTTATCCAACCACCCATGAACCAAGATAGTCTCAAGATTGATGTCTCAATTGATCCTGGTACGAGCCCGTCAATCCGGCCTGTACGTCATGACCCACGAACCCTTGTGAAGTCTTTCAATTGATCCTGGCTGCAAGCATCAATAATCTAGCCGTATCGTCGAGATCCACAAACCCCAGAAACGTCTCGCAATCGATCCTGGTTCAGGACGAGGACGATAGAACCGTCAAATCCCGCTAAACCCTGAAGTATTTTTCGAGATATCCTAAACATGGGTTGCTACGAACAGATAGAAGGAATACCCTCCTAGTCCAGCATGCCGACTGTCAATCGCTGCTCCCTCGAGTCCAATACCAATTGGGTGGCCAGGTCGTACGAATACTTCCTGAGGGCCTCCCCCCTTCCGAGGTAACGGTAGGTAGTATGCTACATAACGCACTCGGTCATTGGACAGAAAAATCCGGAGATTTACTGCAATAAGGTAGAGTACGTTAGTTTTAAGGGAGAGGCCCTGTACTGCGAAGGACTCCTTGTCACTGAGTTGATCAACGCGCCTGCGCCCTTCATAACTAGGGCCCCATTCGGTCGATCTTCCACCACACGGGTTCATTAGCTGGCGCTAATGGCATTACTTTAGGCATTAAGACTTAACCTTCCATTTCACCGGGATGAAACTAGGGTTCTGGTCAAGACAAGCGTCCCCAGCGCGTCAAGCTATAATGCCATGGGGGACGAGTAACTAGCAAAAATATATTTTAGGTTCTGGGTGAAACCACTAAAAAAACACAGACTGTTCATAACAATGAAAACAACAACAAAATACCTAAGCTCCACTGATTTTTGTTTATGATGTGATAAACTATGGAGAAATGATTAAAACAATCAGTACTGCAGTGGAAGATGAGAAGTATCTACTTCACAAAGTACCTTGCAGACAACACAATTAAAATAAACTGTGAATCAAATATATTAGGGATAACACGGTTATTCGTCATACATACCACCCAAATAAAGAACGAGTGTTTAAAGTTGTCATAAAATATATTCACCATAGTACAGATACAAATAAAATCAGACAAGAACTGAGTGAAATTGGACATGAAGTCAGGAATATCCTGAATTGCAGGCATAGGGAGACCAGGAAACTCTTGAATATGTTCTTTGTTGGCTCAGAACCAGCAGAAAATAACAAAGAATATATTTAAAGTTGTCATAAAATATACTCACCATAGCACTGATATAAATGAAATCAGACAAGAACTGATTGAATTTGGACATGAAGTCAGGAATATCCTGAATTGCAGGCATAGGGTGATCAGGGAACTCTGGAATATTTTCTTTGTTGACTCAGAACCAGCAGAAAACAACAAAGAAAATACAAAATATACATCTTCAACGTAGGACAATACAGATAGAACCACCTAGAAAAATCAAAGGAATTACGCAATGTATGAGATGCCAGCAATACGGGCATTCCAGAACCTATTGCAACATGTCTGTATGTAATGTGAAGGTGCACATAGTACAGTCATCTGCAAAAAAAAAAAGGATACACAACAATAGTGTGCCCTCTGTGAAGGCCAAAGGATGTGAATTTTATTACAACCTTTTGAAATCGAATAATAAACAACAGGCTGAATATTCTTCATAATAATAGTTCAAAAACCAATCCATCAGCCAACTCTACGACTATTACATTATCTACAACAAAACCACAAACAATATTACTGTATCACTACAACAAACCAGCAGCAGAAAACACGAAGTTACGCCAATGTAGTGAAGAACAAAATAAATAACATAAACAACTTCATGAGCACATTTTTAGGAAATTTCAAGGCCATGTTTCAACAACTGATCTACAGAACACAATGGTAGTAAATATGGTGACCACGCTTATCAACAAAATTCGCTAAATTTATTAAAATCGCAGAATGGAATTCCTATGGACTCATACAACACAAAAATTAAATTGAGCTTTTTTCCATCAAAATTCAGTAGACATTCTTCTCATGAGCGAAACTCACTTCACAGATAAATCATATATTAACACACCCCACTACAGACCACAAATCATCCAGATAAGACTGCCCATGGTGGTACTGCTATCATAATAAAAGATACGATAAGCCATATCGAATTACCGAAATATGAGAAAGAACATTTGAAGTCAAGGGTTATAAAAGTGGAGCTGTAGTCTCAGGAATTGAAGATAGCCAAAGTTTAGTGCTACCTTTACATAACATAAAAAAGGAGCACTCCAGTAAATACTCCCAAACATTGGAACCAAAGTTTATTTCAGGTGGTCATTATAATAGTAAACACACAATGTTTGCATCACGCCTTATAATAAGAAAAGGCAGCTTGCCAATGCCATTCAAGAAAAAAACTAATCCTGGTTGTCCACCGGCACACCAACCTACTGATCAACAAACATAAGGAAAACTTCAGAACTTCTTGATTTTTTCACCACAAATGGCATTTCTACAGCATACATGGACATTGTCCCCAGTTTTGATTTATTTTCGGACTATAGTCTTATTAAAGCTACCATGAGCAAGCGTTATTATCTACAAAAAAGCTCCAAGACTTCATAACAAATTGGGACGAGTACAGAAGCACATTGAGGATGTCAATGTGACTCTCAAGAGTGCAAATAAAATCGATTAAGAACTAAAGAAATTTATCGATATGATAAAAGTTGCTGCAAAACAAGCTACTCCCAGGCCAGTAAATAGTGAGAATGCATCCTACCCATAGACATATTCCAGCAGAAATTTAAAAAATTATTGATGCAACAAAGGAGGACAAGGCCGCAAGATGGCATTTTACACATGCTCCATCAGGCAAAAAGATTTTAAACAGGCAACCAATCAACTAAAATTAAAAATAAAAGAAGCAAAAGAAAACTCGCTCAACGAGTATATATCGGGTGTTTTTTTTAGAGTGATAGAACATTAAATTGAAATAAAACACATTTAAATCAAGACTGAAGCCAACTTTTTTTATTTGAAAGATAATTGTATGATATTTATGTTTTAAAAATAATTTTCGGCATATGTCTACCACGACTAGCTCTGAGGAACCGCATTCGACCAGACCAATTTTGGACCGCTTTTTCGAGTAATTCAAGCCTTATTTCAATAATAACACGAGTTATGTTGGCTTCCAGAGCGTCTATTGTTTCTGGTTTATCAGCATTAACCAATGACTTGACATAACACCAAAGAAAATAATCCAGTACAGATATTCATGATCTTGGAGGCCAATTAATTGGGCCATTTTTCGAAATAATGTTATCGCCAAATCTTTCTTTCAATGAATAAATTGTTACGGTAGCAGCATGAGGTGTAGCACCATCTTGCTACCATTCAAATTTTGAAACAAATAATTATTGATCATCTATCTGTAACGAGCACCATTCACTGTAACATTATTTTCAGCATCGTTTTTAAGGAAATATGGACCGATGATGCCATACCATACAGTAACATTTTTCAGGATGCAATGGAACCTGCAGAACTTCTTGAGGATTGTTTTCACTTCATATACGGCAATTTTTCTTGTTTACATAGCCGTTCAACCAGAAATGAGCTTCATCACCAAACACAATTTTACGATAAAAAAGTGGATCAACTTCAAACTGTTCTAGGGCCTAATCAGCGAACAAACGACGCTTATTATGGTCAAGTGGCTTTAGTTCTTGAACCAGTTGAATCTTGTATGGGTGTAGACCAAGATCTTTACGCGAAATTTTCCATGTGGTGGATGCACAGAATACAACATATTGTGAACGTCGACGAATAGACAAATCTGGACCATCATTAACACTTTGTATTACAGCAGCGATATTTTCTTCTGTACGTAGAGTTCTTTGTCTTGTTGTTGTTGCATCGAGCAGAGAAAATGTTGTCCGAAATCTATCGATAGTTCGACGAATAAGTTGCTCTGATGGACGATTATGTAAACTATAAATTTCACGAAGTGCTCCATAAGTTTGGAGAATAGAACACTGCTTTTGAAAATAAATCTCAACAATTTGTAAACGATGTTGCAACGTGAGTCTTTTCATGATGTCAATGCTCAATGAACAGAAAAGTCAAAACAACATGGCTTCTACCTTCTGTCAAATCACAGTTATCCCTATCGAAAGTTCTATTACTCTAAAAAAAACACCCAATATATAATAGATTCGACCAATCCATATGGAAACCAGAAAAACACTCGAAAAAGCCACAGGCTTAAATGCCTCCTTTACCCGTCGAGCAGGGCCAGTAGTGATGACCAAAAAACAAAAATTTTTGCAGGCCACCTAGCCAAGGTATTTACTCCTAACAATAACAATCCTTATAATGAAGTAAATAGAAAAAAGTTTATTAGAAAATCTTTTAAACGTCCCACCAATAAAAAAATTAGAGTAGCTGAGGTTGAAAAAGAAATAAAATGCTTGAATATTCGAAAATCGTCAGGAATGAATGGAATAACTCCAAACATGGTTAGAGTTACCGAAAAAGGTAGAAGTACTGCTGACATATATTTTCAATGCCATCCTGAAACAGAACTATTGACTAAAAGCTGAAATCTGCAGAGATAATCCTTATTCCCTAACGAGGAAAAGATCATAGCAGGGTTAATTCATATCGTCCCTATCAGTCTACTTTCTGTTATCTCAATAATCCTGCAAAAGCTTTTGATGCACAAATTAAATTCAGACTGTAACACAGAGCAATGGATATCACTGCTCCAGTTCGTATTCAGAACATTCCACCATACAGCAAAACCATCCGATAGCATATCAGATCAATCAAGCATTAAAACACAAAGAGTACTGTCCATCTGTATTCTTGTACGTTACTCAGGCATTCGATAAAGTCTGGCATCCAGAATTGCTGTTTAATATAGAAAGTTGTCATTATAAAATAAAACACTTGTTTACATTTTCTACTTTATTTTTGGTATGAGTCTACTAAAGTGAACTCCACACTGAGAAGAGATCAATGCCCAATCATTAACAATATACAGATACCGGAGTCCACGTCAACCAAATACTTGGGAATGTATTTGGACAAAAGACTCACCTGGAGAGAGCATATTTGCAAAAAACGAAAACAAATTGATTTGAGAATGAAAGATCTATATTTGATTATTATCCAATATACTACTCTGTCAAGAAAGTACCGGGAATTTTCAATTAAAACAACATTTTTACATTTAATCGTCAAAATTTATTGGGTCGCCTTCAAAATAGGCTCCATTTGCTCCAATACATCTATGCCAACGGCACTTCCAATTATCGAAACATTTTTTATAGGCGCTTTCCGGGATGGACTTTAGCTCTCGTGCCGAATTTTGTTTTATGGCTTCAATCGACTCATAACGGGTGCCACGAAGGGGCAATTTTAGTTTTGGGAAGAGGAAAAAGTCGCAGGGAGCCAAATCCGGCGAATACGGTAGTTGCTGAAGCACGTTTGTTGAGTTTTTGGCGAGAAAGTGAGTCACAATCGTAGCTCGGTGAGAAGGCGCGTTATCGTCATGCAAAATCCATGAGTTGTTCGCCCACAAATTTGGCCGCTTCTTACGGATACGCTCACGCAAACGTTTCATAACGCCTAGGTAATACTCCTTGTTTACTGTCTGACCCTCTGGAACGAATTCGTAGTGCACCACGCCACGGATATCGAAGAAAACAATGAGCATCACCTTCATTTTCGAGCGGCTTTGGCGTGGTTTTTTCGGTTGCGGCTCATTTTTTGCCACCCATTCCGATGATTGCTGGCTTGTTTGCATATCGTACTCGTAGACCCAGGTCTCATCACCAGTTATAATGCATGTCTGAAGCAACCTGTTCGCGATGACGTTTTTGAAGAAAATTCAGGTCTTTCGGTACGAGTCGTGCGGCCACCTTTCTCATGCCCAAAATATCAATCAAAATCGTACGTGCGGACTCGTGGGATATCTTAAGATCATGTGCTATCTCTATCAAGCTGGTACGACGGTTTTCCATCACCCTTTCCTTCCAAGTCTTCGACCACTTCACGACCGTTCTTGAAGGCTCTGTACCACTGATATGCACGAGTTTTCGATAGAGCATTATCACCAAAGGCCTTTTGCAACATTTTCAATGCATCGGCACACGAAAATTCATTTGCAACACAAAACTTCAAACAAATTCTTTGCTCAACGTAATCACCCATAGTAAAAATCGGCACGCACTCTGACATCGACTGACTTAATCAGCTGTTGCAAACACACTAGTTGACAGATCCCGCTCAAGCTTGGCATAGTAATTAAGGACAGTGGTACCAACCTAGGAAAAAAAATTATTACCTGCCTCATTGCCCCGCCAGATTTAAATCGATAATTCCCGGTACTTTCTTGACAGAATGTATATCTATATTGGATTATTATCTAATATAGATATCTTCTGTCACTTCCCATTGGAAGAATGTCCAATTTATCTGGAGAACAAAATTTTGATATACAAAACTGTCATCAGACCAATATTGGAATAGTATGTGGAATAGAATTGTAGGGCTTTCACAAGCAAGTCACATATGGCCATCATACAGCGAGCCAGTCGAATATACTACGCATAATAGCAAATGATTCATGATATATTACTAATCAAACCTTACACGAAGACCTGAAGGTCCAATATGTGAAGGACATCATCAAAAAAAAAAAAGTATAAGTCACCATGAAAAATTACATCATCACAAGAATACTTCCCTACAACCATTACTCGAACCACAAGATGGGAGAGGATTCAGAAGGAACTGATCAGCAGATCTGATGGAGGATTGAAGAGGACTACTCACTGGAGAAGCCCCCATCCTATCATCTGAGAGCACGCAGCCCTTAAGCCATCACATTAGAATAAAGGTATTCCAATTGCTAATAAAGCGTCAAATTAAAAAAAAAATTATTTGTTTGAATATTCTGCCGTAAAACCTCTCTATCAAACTCATAATGCTTATCCGTCTGTACTTTTTACACATCTTCTTATCTCCTCTCTTGCAGATTGAGCTGATATGATGCAAATTTCAGTACTATGGGACTTTGTCACTTTTCTTGGGCATTTCTTAAATAATTCAGTTATGATCATCAATAATATGTCTGGTCTATATTTTTTCAGCTCAATGGAAATGTTCCCAGGTCCTTCAGCTTTTCCATTCTTTGACCTCTGCAATGCTTCTCTTAGTTCATCAACCGTTATCTCATTTACTGGTACATTTGTAGTTAACTCGATGTTTGATTTTGAACTCAAACTTTTTCCTGTTTTCCGTGAGTAACGTTTTGTAGTAGCTCAGCCATTCTTGTATATTTATCAATTTTTTTCAACATTTTCCTTGTTGTCCTTTCTTCTCACATATTTCTTTCTCATAATTGGAGTTTACCTGCTCCCCAACTACTTGTTGGTCCTGTTCATTTTTCTACATATCGTATCGGAAACAAAAATTCAATATATTCCTTAGTATTTGCTTTTTGTTTCCGTTGTTGTTGCCTGGTGGTTTCCTTTTTTTGCTCTCTTTTTCCTAAATGTCATCTTCCACTTCCTTTTCAAACTTCGCACTCATAGATATATTTCAGTGCAATCGATTAATGCAAATAGGAGAAAAAACCCAGAATATCACCAGAGACTTCAAAAATCGATCATATAGGCCTGAGAAATCTTAAAAAGTAGAAATATAAGGTTGTTCGGAAAGTAATTTCTTTTTTTCCGATAGAGGATTTAATTGTATTTTTTCAAACTCAACGTCACACTTAAGCCGCATAATCATTATATGTTTTGAGACCTGATAGAGCACGGCTTGTGTGTGAAAAATTTCAATTAATTCTACGTAGTAGTTTTTGGTTGGTACCCTTCTAAATGTGGAAAGCAATAAGCAGCATTACTACTGATGGGTTATGTTTTCTATTCAAGGAAAACGATGACTCATTAGTGCATAAGATATTGTTAAGGAATAAACTACTTTCATTCACTTTTTACACCATAGTTTCACAAAATTCCATTCGATTGATACGGTATTCTGGAAAAATTTATTGGTTTCTTCGAACTTTATAACATCCGTAACCATTTCCTTTCAAAATATTCCGAACACTTCCATCGCTCACATCGACTTGTTCAGCAATTTGTTTGCCCGAACGAGGTGCACTAGTTTCAACAGCAACACATTCATCTGCTTTTTTTTCAGACGATTTTCACTAATGATTTTTGGTGGTCTATCAATCTCAAGATGCCTGCATGTTCGTAAACACATAATTTCTCGAATTTTTCAATTATTTTAAAAATAGCCGAACTTGAAGGAATCAGCCTATCTTCAAAGGCAACACTAACAATAATAATAATATTTATTCACCATAAAAACATTTACAAAAAGTTGAAACAAAGCAGTATGCATATCCATATATATGTGAACAAATAGACAATACCACAGAAGCTCCGGCTAGCCATCGCTTGTACGTGGTGTCATATCGAGAAAAAATTGCCCCCGATGATGAGTGAACAAAGTGGACCAAACTGAAACACCCAATCCACCCACAAACCAAAAAAAGTTCTTTTTTTTACAATTTTTTTTTTTCATTTATTATTTTTATTTCATTCGTTATTTTTTTTTATATTTTTTCAATTTAAAAATTCATTATATTTTGAATAATATTTTTTATTTGTCTATACAATATTTTTTTTTCTTTTTTTCTTCTTTTTTTTTTCCTTCTTTATGGATTTTTTTATATTCATCAGCATACTCAAACAAAATAGTTGTCTCACATCGAGTATTTCGGACTCCTCATGTAATCTTTCATTAGAAAAAGTGAGTGGTTTATTATAAATTATTCGTAAAATCCACCTCTGAACAACGCTCAATTCCTCTAGATGAGCATCACTAACACCCCCCCAGCCCACAATTCCATACGTTAGCTGTGACTGGACCAACGCAAAGTACAGCAGTTTGAGGTGTTTCAAATCAAGGTAATCCTTCAAATATTTTATCTTATATAGCACACCTCTTAATTTATTAACTATATTTTTCATCTGTAGGTCCCACCTCATATGTCGATCAATGATCACACCCAAATATTTGACTGATTCTGCCTCCAGGATACAAGAAACAGTTCCGGTTGCCAAGGGCCCCATAGACGGCAGTCCACTAGAGTATGAGGAAAAGGGCAAGTACCTCGTTTTTTCCAGGTTTAGGGTGAGCATGTTGTAACTGAACCAGTTTTCTAGAATTCTAATGTCGGCCTCAGTTTCTGCTTTCAATATTTCCCAAGAGTCAGATTCACAAAATAGTGCAATATCGTCAGCAAAACTAAGAATTTTGCCCTTTGTTCTGAGATTCAATAAGCTGTTAATATACATTCTGTCAAGAAAGTACCGGGAATTATCGATTTAAATCTGGCGGGGCAATGAGGCAGGTGAAAATTTTTTTCCTAGATTGGTACTACTGTCCTTAATTACTATGCCAAGCTTGAGCGGGATCTGTCAACTAGTGTGTTTGCAACAGCTGATTAAGTCAGTCGATGTCAGAGTGCGTGCCGATTTTTACTATGGGTGATTACGTTGAGCAAAGAATTTGTTTAAAGTTTTGTGTTGCAAATGAATTTTCGTGTGCCGATGCATTGAAAATGTTGCAAAAGGCCTTTGGAGATAATGCTCTATCGAAAACTCGTGCATATCAGTGGTACAGACCCTTCAAGGACGGTCGTGAAGTGGTCGCCCATCGACGGCTTCCATCGAAGATAACGTCGATAAAATTAAGGAAAGGGTGCTGGAAAACCGTCGTACCAGCTTGAGAGAGATAGCACATGATCTTAAGATATCCCACGAGTCCGCACGTACGATTTTGATTGATATTTTGGGCATGAGAAAGGTGGCCGCACGACTCGTACCGAAAGACCTGAATTTTCTTCAAAAACGTCATCGCGAACAGGTTGCTTCAGACATGCTGGATCGCTGTAATTCCGATTCTACATTCATGGAACGCATTATAACTGGTGATAAGACCTGGGTCTACGAGTACGATATGCAAACAAGCCAGCAATCATCGGAATGGGTGGCAAAAAATGAGCCGAAACTGAAAAAACCACGCCAAAGCCGCTCGAAAATGAAGGTGATGCTCATTGTTTTCTTCGATATCCGTGGCGTGGTGCACTACGAATTCGTTCCAGAGGGTCAGACGGTAAACAAGGAGTATTACCTAGGCGTTATGAAACGTTTGCGTGAGCGTATCCGTAAGAAGCGGCCAAATTTGTGGGCGAACAACTCATGGATTTTGCATGACGATAACGCGCCTTCTCACCGAGCTACGATTGTGACTGACTTTCTCGCCAAAAACTCAACAAACGTGCTTCAGCAACCACCGTATTCGCCGGATTTGGCTCCCTGCGACTTTTTCCCCTTCCCAAAACTAAAATTGCCCCTTCGTGGCACCCGTTTTGAGTCGATTGAAGCCATAAAACAAAATTCGGCGCGAGAGCTAAAGTCCATCCCGGAAAGCGCCTATAAAAAATGTTTCGATAATTGAAAGTGCCGTTGGCATAGATGTATTGGAGCAAATGGAGCCTATTTTGAAGGCGACCCAATAAATTTTGACGATTCAATGTAAAAATGGTGTTTTAATTGAAAATTCCTGGTACTTTCTTGACAGAGTAGTATATAGTAAATAACAGTGGTCCGAGTACAGTACCCTGTAGAATACCATAGGTCACATACATGGGCTCACTCAGCTCACCATCGACGTCCACCCTCTGCTCTCGATCAGTCAAATAACTCTTAAGTAAGGCATATACTTTTCCTCTCAAACCATAGTTGTCTAATTTCTTTAGTAGTCTTTCGTGAGAGACAGTATCAAAAGCTTTAGAGAGATCAAAAAAAATGCATAAGGATGTCCATTGAACCACAGATGCGAGACGTCAAGTGATAGAGTGCATCCTCCGTTGACCTCCCTTCCACGAATCCATATTGTCGCTGCGAAACAATCTTATATTTGTCACAAAATTTTGCTATTCTCTTCTTCAGTATTTTTTCCATGATTTTAGCGATATTGGATAATAGAGATATCGGTCTATAGTTCTTCATTTCCAGCTTATTTCCACTCTTGTACAGAGGTTTCACAACTCCAATCTTCAGTCTCTTCGGAAAGTATCCCTCCCTAAAACAACAATTTATCAAGTGAGTTAGAGGCATTTTTACCTCATCAGATATTTTTCTTAAAGTCTCTGATCTTATATTGTCATATCCGGGTGTTTTCTTTTGTCCTAGTTGCATTATTGTTTTATTAACTTCTTCGGCGTCCGTAGGCAAGAGACACATGGAGTTCTGTACATTCTTATCATTCTCTACACAGTTTTCGGGGCTTTTGATTTTTTCTGCGTAATTTTGACCTAGTGAATTATAATATTCATTGAAACTATTCGAAATTTCTCTTTTCGATTTCAATAATGTACCTTCTATCGATCTAATTTTATTAATTTTCGTTTCAGGCCTGGACTGATCACATATATAATCCACGCAACTCCAGAGAGCCTTGGTCTGGTTTATATTGTCTCTTATTCATTTTTGAGCATAAGTTTTTTTCGCGATGCTCAAATTTGAGTTGCTGGGATCACACTGTGTGGCATTGTATAATCGCTGTTTTTCATTAACGGATGTGAGAAGTGCGTTAGTTATCCATTTTTTTCTCATAGTATTCTGTTTTTTTGACCTAACACTTTTTTTATTTTCAATTATATATTTATTAATCCTATCAATGAAGTCATCGGCCATATCGTCTATATTTTGTGTACAATAGAATTTTTCCCATCTCTCAGTACTTAATGCGGTTTTAAGTGCTGGATAATTAATATATTGTCTACATCTACCATCCACCCTAGACAAACCTGCCGATTTTCGACTCAAATCCACTGTCAGCGCTATATGATAGTGGTCTGTAATGAGATAGTGGAAAATATATGACTGAATTTTCCTTTGAGCCTTTGTTCTTACGTAAAAATGGTCAAAGCAAGTTTGGCTCTGCGGTCGAGTGCACCAATTAATATATGATTCATAGCTAAAAGCGCTCAAGATGTTCTTATATTCCTCACAGAAATCTGTATTCGATAATAAACCTATATTTATATCTCCCGTTTTTATATGCATGCCATTACCTTTCACAGTTTGAAGATATTGTCGTATGTCTTTATTGAACACTAATTTGCTGCGACTCAATCTCCGCCGAGACCTCCAAAAACTTAAGATCTCCTAGTTTTTTCACCTCATGGGTGAAACGGATGTCATCTTTTATGTATATTATGACTCCATCGTTCTTGTTTAATATACCATCATTATATAACGTGGTAAAACCATCAATTTTCAGTACGTGCAAATCATATACGAGATATGTCTCAGAAAGGACAATGATCTGAAACTTAAGTGCAACTCGATTCAAAAACAAAATCAATTCATCCATATTCTTCATTATACTTCTAATATTTAGTTGTAAGATGTTAAGTGGTGCCTGTTCTTGTGGCACAAAGTCATTTCTTTAGGTATTATATTTGCCGAAATGGGTTCATTATGGTATTCTCTTATAAATGGATCCATCCGAACAGAAAAACCAAAAGGGATTGTTAAGACTATAGAAAATTTTTATATGTTATATGTGTGTAGGATTTTTTTATCGTTAATTTTTTTTTTTTTTAATTTATTTATTTACTAATTCGATAATGAATGATAATGATAGGGTGAACTCTACTATTTCAAGTTATTCATTTTTTTTCTGCGAGTTAGAGCGCAGTCCTGTATTCTTGCCAATATCCTTCCCGAATAAATGAATTGATTGTCTCTTGAATTGATTGATCGAAGCATCCCCCCCCCCCACTAGCCACTGCCATTGGGAGGGAACAGTCGTTTATTCGTAATTGCACCGCGCTGAATCTTTCACTGCTCGAATGAACATTCGAACTTCTCTAGATTAACATAGAATTTCCTATGTTTCCGACTGTCTTTTACATATCAGTATAGTGTTAAATACAAGATTTGAGGATGTCCTTTAGCTGAAGGTTAAGCTTTCAGATCAACCATCAATCGAATTAAACATGGAGAACACCAAAAATTGTACCATGACTTATTGATGGATGGATAAATAATAAAGTTTATCTCTTCTCGTTATTAATGAATAGTTATAAATAACAATAGTTATTTATGTACCAAGGATATTAGTAGATGTTTATGACCTAAGGATTATGATCTTACAAATATCGAGTGCTTACAATTCGCCCCAGGACATAAATCTCTATTTACACCCGTGGTGCATACAAACTTGTTAAACTAGTTCGTTATTGCATCCACAAAATAAATATTTGAAAAGTCCTAAAAATGTCACTTGATGAAATCATAATTTCATCTTAGTAAAACTACAGTTACTCATTATTTGTTATCCTAACAAACTAAATAACCCCAAAAATTTGAACCGGCAGTAACTCATAAATAAACTAAAAAAAGATTCATAGAGGCCCACAACATAGATACAACAGCAGTATTTTTAGGAAATCGAGTATACATACTGATGTTTGATCTAAATAAGGAAAACCCAGCAACAGCCACCGAACCCATTGAGGGCACACAAATTCAAGTACTTAACGACAATACATCTGACCCTAGTAGTAGCCATTCAACAACATAAAATTGTTATATGCCATCATAAATAACTACCTCTCAAAGAAATACATAATGAACCATTATGTCGAAAATAATCATAAGGTGCAACTTATTTGTTGAAACCAAAATAAACGAACAACACAACACATATTACCGAAAATGGACAATTGTGAAAAAAGTTACCAAAACAAACATCACCAGTTTGATTCAATGCAGCAGAGAACTTGGAAAAGCGAACCCACCAGCAATAAACAACACTCTGAACGAAACCTTTGTCTGCACAATAACCACGAGAAATGAAAAACATAACATTTTTTTCTCATTAGTATATCGTAACTCAGAAACTGAAGAAAATATATTCAGAAAGGCAAAAAATACAAATATCCTCTACTTATTAGTGACGAACGATAATTGCAATAGAGGGAAGAATTAACAAATCCGACAATTTCAAGAAAACTCAGACTTCGCTCAAATCAAAAGCCCGCGAAAATTTAACATGAGTAATAATCGACCTAATACTCCGAATATAATTCTATGAACCAATAGCATGAAAGAATACATAAAAACCGAACTGATTACGAACTTAAGATTTGACCCTTTAGCCATTCAAATCACACTAACTTTACCCACCCAACTACCACACATAACAAATGATGTCTATTTAAATCTAGATAAATACAACATCGAAAAAGTCAATGATGAGATGGAAACTTCAATAACAGGTTAATACATAAGTGAATTCCAAAGCACACTAGCAGATCTAGTTAACAAATATACACCAAAACTCACTAGAAAATACTTTCTGCGCATTTTACCACCACACATTATAAACCAAAATAAGAATAAAAAACAACTTTACACAGCAATTAGCAATTATATGAACCTGAGGATACTCTACAACAGATTCAATAAAGAAATTCATAAGCTCATAACTGAATATAGGTCGACCAAGTGGATCCAAACATGAGAAAAAATCAATGAAATGATGGGAAGGAACTATCGGCAAGAAATAGAGACGCTAACAAGAACACAAAAGTCTACATGAGTCAAATTACGAAAAACGGAAAACATACAATACAGATGAGCATTTAAAGAATATTACCAAGATACATTTATCGCAAAAAATAACAAAATTTTCGACCAAAGCTTTGAAATTCAAATAGAAAACCACAGAAAAGCGGCAAATTTAAATAATATAGACCCATTTCCAGAGATAACTTATGTAAAGTATGAAGAAGTCTTACATGGAAAGAACATAGCACCTGGTTACTCCAATTAACTTCCGAAGTTCATGATGAAATAAGAAGGATTTACTGCCTGCATACCATATACTTCCCAACAGATTGGAAAAAGGGAACTATTATAATAATCCACAAATATGGCACAGACTATAACCAAGTGCCTAGTTATCGGCCCATTACCCTTTCACCAATTTTATGAAAAACATTTGAAAAAATCGTGAAAATTTGTCTCGAAAATTCAATTGGTCAAGACATCCCTCTTCCTCAGTTCAGATTCTAGAAAAATCATTTAACCATCCACCCATTAGTAACTCTAATATCGAACGTACAAACCACAATAAAAAAAGGTCAAATTCAGCAGCCATATTCATGGACAACAAGAAAGCATTTGATAATTTATGGCACGATGGTCTTTTGCACACTTCTTAAGGAACAGAAGCATGAGGGTTAAAATCAACAAGCATTTCTTCGCATCGTTTTCTCCCCAAAGGACTCACCATTGTCCCCACTTCTATAAAATATTTACATACACGATGTCTACAAAGTAATAGAAAAAATGAAAAGTTACATCCTCCAATAACACACAGCAAGAATCTGAAAGATACAATAGAAAAACTACAAAATATATGTAACAAAATCATGACATGGATGACAAAATGGAGAATTCTACTAAACCCTGACAAATCTAAATTAATAATATTTGGCCATAAATTATCAGACAATTCACCAACGTTCAGAATGCTGCAACATAATATAAAACCAGTCAAACACGCTAAATACCTCGGAATCACAGTGGATAATAAGACCGATTTTAAAATACATTCCTATAATAAAAAAATGAGAAATAATTACTAGATCAAAACACTTTCGATTCCTCACATACAAAAACTGCATAACAGCTACAAGAATCTATCAAACTATATACAGACCGATATTAGAATATGTACATCTAATATACATTCTGTCAAGAAAGTACCGGGAATTATCGATTTAAATCTGGCGGGGCAATGAGGCAGGTAAAAAATTTTTTTCCTAGGTTGGTACCACTGTCCTTAATTACTATGCCAAGCTTGAGCTGGATCTATCAACTAGTGTGTTTGCAATAGCTGATTAAGTCAGTCGATGTAAGAGTGCGTGCCGATTTTTACTATGGGTGATTACGTTGAGCAAAGAATTTGTTTAAAGTTTTGTGTTGCAAATGAATTTTCGTGTGCCGATGCATTGAAAATGTTGCAAAGGCCTTTGGTGATAATGCTCTATCGAAAACTCGTGCATATCAGTGGTACAGAGCCTTCAAGGACGGTCGTGAAGTGGTCGAAGACTTGCCGGATTTGGCTCCCCAGAATTCACCCGGGGTGCTGGAAAACTGTCGTACCAGCTTGAGAGAGATAGCACATGATCTTAAGATATCCCACGAGTCCGCACGTACGATTTTGATTGATATTTTGGGCATGAGAAAGGTAGCCGCACGACTCGTACCGAAAGACCTGAATTTTCTTCAAAAACGTCATCGCGAACAGGTTGCTTCAGACATGCTGGATCGCTGTAATTCCGATTCTACATTCATGGAACGCATTATAATTGGTGATGAGACCTGGGTCTACGAGTACGATATGCAAACAAGCCAGCAATCATCGGAATGGGTGGCAAAAAATGAGCCGAAACCGAAAAAACCACGCGAAAGCCGCTCGAAAATGAAGGTGATGCTCATTGTGTTCTTCGATATCCGTGGCGTGGTGCACTACGAATTCGTTCCAGAGGGTCAGACGGTAAACAAGGAGTATTACCTAGGCGTTATGAAAGGTTTGCGTGAGCGTATCCGTAAGAAGCGGCCAAATTTGTGGGCGAACAACTCATGGATTTTGCATGACGATAACGCGCCTTCTCACCGAGCTACGATTGTGACTGACTTTCTCGCCAAAAACTCAACAAACGTGCTTCAGCAACCACCGTATTCGCCGGATTTGGCTCCCTGCGACTTTTTCCTTTTCCCAAAACTAAAATTGCCCCTTCGTGGCACCCGTTTTGAGTCGATTGAAACCATAAAACAAAATTTGGCGCGAGAGCTAAAGTCCATCCCGGAAAGCGCCTATAAAAATGTTTCGATAATTGGAAGTGCCGTTGGCATAGATGTATTGGAGCAAATGGAGCCTATTTTGAAGGCGACCCAATAAATTTTGACGATTAAATGTAAAAATGTTGTTTTAATTGAAAATTCCCGGTACTTTCTTGACAGAGTAGTACAGGTATGGAAAAGACAGTCGGAAACATAGGAAATTCAGTGTTGATCAAGAATGCAGTGGAGCAGTGGAATAATGAAAACAGCAGTGTGATGCGATGACGAATAAATTATTGTTCTCTCTCAATGGCAGTGCGCAGTGTAGATGCTTCGATCGAAAAGCTGTGCAGTCTGCTTTCACTCCCCACTACCATTGTGACCAGTCGTTTATTCGTCATCGCATCGCGCTGAGTTTTTGATTATTTCACTGCTCCACTGCATTCTTGATTAACACTGAATTTCCTATGTTTTCGACTGCATTTTCCATATCTTTATAACGACTGTAGAAGACCCACCCTTAATAATATCGAAGTAGCATAACGCAGTAGTTTGAGGATTTAAATTAAGATACACCATCCAGGAAATCTACTCCATAACCCACCAAATGACCTGCTCTATGAAAAAATGAGGATAGACCCGATACTTCGTATACTTCAGACATTAGCACAACCTCCAAATCCTCCAGTCCGAAGATCTGAACCAAGAACAAAACAAAAGAAAATACCCAGTCAAACTCCGATGGGTGCAATAAGGTATCTTCTCAGTGGAGGCGTTAGATAACACTGTCGACTTCACACTTTCAATTTTTTTTTTTTTTTGGTTATGTACACGTCAAAAAACAATGTATATAAAAGGTGTATTTTAGTGTATTTTATACTGGCAGCTCGAACTTCGCGGGAATATAGGGTACAGTAGTGACAAAAAGAATTTCGGCAATACTTCTAAGCAGGTTTTTTGATAAGATCAATTCCCCAGTAATTTTTAGAAATATTGTACTTAAATTAGCAATTTGGTTCTTTGATTCACTTAATTGTCCTGTTTGAGATAAAATCCTACACTGAGAATAAGAAGTCCTTTAAGTTTTTTTTTTTAACTTATAATGGTTGAAAATAGTGGGCTGGACAGAATTAAATTTAATCATACATTTTTCATAATTTCATGTACAAATAATTGATACCATTTAACAGTAAGAGGTCGTAAAATCCAATAAATACTAAAATTGTATTTCAAAGAAATTATAAGTGCATAATTTCGCATGTCGTTGAAAATTGGTTAGAGTAGTCCGTTACTTTGTGATAGTTCACTTTAAAATTAATTGAAAGAATTACTTCGTTTTCTATCACTCTTTACTATTCAATATACAGTGAATCAAATTCCGTAGTATTTCCTACATTTTCAATCTGAATATACAAACTGCATATATTCATTGAAGACTTCGGCTTGTGCAAAACTTTAAGAAGCGGAGTGTGCCAAAGATCTGTCTGCTCGTTTGATAACACTTATGCTTGAACATTTCTATTGATTCCAGTATGTCTAGTTTTTTGCCTTTCGCTTCCAGATGTAATATTTCAAGATTATCTAATTCTGGGAAGAAATGATTTGTTTCTAAGAAATGTCTCACAAAATTAGAGTTATCTTTTCAGTTCCTTTGAACTTTTTTTTAAAAGGTCTCCCATTTGTGATGGTATTTTTTGTCTACAGCATCGAAGAAGAGGTTGGTAATTTCATATGAGGGTGTGAATTATTAATTAATTATTATTTTTTGCCAGATTGGTACAAAATATGTTAGTTTTATAATTTTTTCGTTAATTTTGTTTCATGAGATGTATTTCTTTTTTTATGAAAGAATTGTTGTTTTGAAATGATTGTTTATAGATCTTTTTTTGATTGTGTTCAGTTGCCTTTTCACTGTAGTGTTGGGGAAATATGTATCGTTGATCTTGGTCTATAGGTGCGAGTTTATGAGCGTTAAGATGGTTTGAACAGTTGGGTATAGTGGTATCTGACATTGTGGGTTTTCTGAATATATCAGAGGAAATCTCATGTCCACAAAATTTTTCTTTTTATTATCAGATTGTAGAACAATAGTGAATTTGACATTTTCTTCGAAACAAATCATGTCTTCCCAAAATTAGATAATCTTGAAATATTACATCTGGAAGCGTGAAGCAAAAAAATAGACATACTGGAATCAATAAAAATATTCAAGTGGAGCGAACAACTTCTTCACTCCTCGTCCAGAAACTTGCCTTGCTCTGTCGCAGCTTGACCGGCGTATCAATAGAGGACTCGACCTGTCTAAAGATTCATGACTAACCGTCATGAATCCCCGCCGAGTTCAAATAGGGTAAAAGGCATACAGCGTTTGACGATCACCGTTCCAAGCGGAACACATGGCCACTGGCGTCACAGGCAGAGCTGCGCATCACGCCTGCCTGATGAGTTTCAGATGCGCAGACTCGGAAACGAAACGCCGTCTCCCGAATCAAGAGGTGAAAGCTCCCTCGCAACACTGCATTCCACCCGAGAAGTTCATTGGTGACCCCGAAGTGATTGGGGGGGTTTGTTTCAAGAGCAAGCCAACCAATTCATTTGGTGGCCCCCAATTGCCCCCTATCCATCATTCCGAGACAGCTTTTCCTTTCGTTCCGCAGATCCCCGCTGGAGATGGCACCGCGACCAGCCGAGCAGCCAACTGTCTCCTTGCCTGATTCCCAACGCCCTATTTCGTGACCTTATCGACGCTCACTGGATGGGGAATGTGTAGCGAACAACTCTTCGCTCATCGTCCAGAATTCTGCCTTGCTCTGTCACAGCTTGACCGGCGTATCAATAGAGAACCCGACCAGTCTAAAGATTCATGACTAACCGTCCCCGCCGAGTTCAAATAGGGCAAGGCATAGAGCGTTTGACGACCACCGTTCCAAGCGGAACACATGGTCAATGGCGTCACTGACAGAACTGCACATCACGCCTGTCTGATAAGTTCCAGATGCGCAGACTCCGAACAAAACGCCGTCTCCCGAATTAAAAGGTGGAAGCTCCCTCACAACACCGCATTTCCTTATAGAGCTTCACAAGCATAAGTACGTTTAACAAATATATCTATCAAACAAGCAGACAGATCTTTGGCACACCCCACTTCTCGAAGTTTTGCACAAGCCGAATCCTTAAATGAATATACTACTCTGTCAAGAAAGTACCGGGAATTTTCAATTAAAACAACATTTTTACATTTAATCGTCAAAATTTATTGGGTCGCCTTCAAAATAGGCTCCATTTGCTCCAATACATCTATGCCAACGGCACTTCCAATTATCGAAACATTTTTTATAGGCGCTTTCCGGGATGGACTTTAGCTCTCGCGCCGAATTTTGTTTTATGGCTTCAATCGACTCAAAACGGGTGCCACGAAGGGGCAATTTTAGTTTTGGGAAGAGGAAAAATCGCAGGGAGCTAAATACGGCGAATACGGTGGTTGCTGAAGCACGTTTGTTGAGTTTTTGGCGAGAAAGTCAGTCACAATCGTAGCTCGGTGAGAAGGCGCGTTATCGTCATGCAAAATCCACGAGTTGTTCGCCCACAAATTTGGCCGCTTCTTACGGATACTCTCACGCAAACGTTTCATAACGCCTAGGTAATACTCCTTGTTTACCGTCTGACCCTCTGGAACGAATTCGTAGTGCACCACGCCACGGATATCGAAGAAAACAATGAGCATCACCTTCATTTTCGAGCGGCTTTGGCGTGGTTTTTTCGGTTTCGGCTCATTTTTTGCCACCCATTCCGATGATTGCTGGCTTGTTTGCATATCGTACTCGTAGACCCAGGTCTCATCACCAGTTATAATGCGTTCCATGAATGTAGAATCGGAATTACAGCGATCCAGCATGTCTGAAGCAACCTGTTCGCGATGACGTTTTTGAAGAAAATTCAGGTCTTTCGGTACGAGTCGTGCGGCCACCTTTCTCATGCCCAAAATATCAATCAAAATCGTACGTGCGGACTCGTGGGATATCTTAAGATCATGTGCTATCTCTCTCAAGCTGGTACGACGGTTTTCCAGCACCCTTTCCTTAATTTTATCGTTATCTTCGATCGAAGCCGTCGATGGGCGACCACTTCACGACCGTCCTTGAAGGCTCTGTACCACTGATATGCACGAGTTTTCGATAGAGCATTATCACCAAAGGCCTTTTGCAACATTTTCAATGCATCGGCACACGAAAATTCATTTGCAACACAAAACTTTAAACAAATTCTTTGCTCAACGTAATCACCCATAGTAAAAATCGGCACGCACTCCGACATCGACTGACTTAATCAGCTGTTGCAAACACACTAGTTGACAGATCCCGCTCAAGCTTGGCTAAGGACAGTGGTACCAACCTAGGAAAAAAAATTTTACCTGCCTCATTGCCCCGCCAGATTTAAATCGATAATTCCCGGTACTTTCTTGACAGAATGTATAACTGTTGAAATTCAATTTGTATATTCAATTTGAAAATGTAGTAAACAATATGAAACTTGAATCACTGTATATTCAGTTATAAAAAGTGATACAATACGAAGTAATTTCTTATTTCATTCAATGAAAATTTGCTACACTTATTGCTACTTTAGGAAGGAGATGCATGAACCTCTGTTGTATAATATCTGAAATATCACACAAATTAATTCTGCTAACCTCTCTACAAATTTTGATTTTATAAAAAAAAATTTCTAAAACTTTTTGAAATTAAATTAAATAAATGTCCTAGAAAACTCAGTTTCAATTCAGTAGACATATAGAATAAACACTCATTACACAGCACTAAAAGGAATAAAAGAATTAAAAAAAAAAATATAGAACATTTATTAAAATTATCAAATAAATACTTGAAGGACACAAACTCATGAGTGGATAGCTCAGTGGGAGAGCATCGGGCTGGTGACCGGGAGGTCTGGGTTCAAATCCTGTTCAGGTGGAAAATAAGTTCAACGGGTGTCCGCCACCATTTCACTGTTGGGTCAAAAATTAACAGTGCTGTGACCTAAAGTGTCGCAAGATCGCAGTAACAAAGCCTACCCAGAACACAACTGAACTCCTAACTTGCACAAGCTGAAAAAGCTTCTGAGGGATCTTCACAGAAGACCTAAGAGTATCACGATAATAATAATGATACAAACGTTTGTTTCATAACAATGTAAAAAAAACTCCAAAAACATCCAGCACATCTTCTTTTTTAAAGGAACTTTTTAAAGAGAGTTACTTGTGCATTTTTGGAGAGGAATTTGGTTTTCTTAATACATCGTTATGAAACAAATGTTTGTATCCTTCAAGTATTTATTTAATAATTTTAATAAATGTTCTATATATTTTTTTAATTCTTTTATTCCTTTTGGTGCTCTATAATGAGTGTTTATTCTATATGTCTACTGAATTGAAACTGTGTTTTCTAAGACATTTATTTAATTTAATTTCAAAAAGTTTTTGCAGAACATTTTTATACAATTAAAATTTGTAGCAAGGTTAGCAGAATTAATCTGAGTGATATTTAAGATATTGTAAAAGCGTTCTATCGAGTAAAAACCTCTTTTTTATTACTCTATTTTATAATTCTCAATGTTGAAGGTTTAGACTCATTAAAAAATTATATCAATATAACAAAATTTGAATATTAAAACAAATTGAAATATGTTTATCTTCTACAATTTTAATTTCAAAAAAATTTTATTCAAAAAACTTTTAGAAATAAATTTATGTCTAACAAGCACCGCTTACATTTAATAGACGTATATAATCAAAACTCAATATACAATGTCAAATGAAATAAATAACCCAACAGATATACGAAATAATTAAAATTAATAAATAAATATTCAAAGGAGACAAAATTTTGTTTCTGGTTTTACCTTTAAGAAATACCACTTGCCTTATAAAAACATGAACACACTTAAAGGAATTCTCAAAGAATATAATTTATTTGAAATATTTAATATATTTAAATATTCGAACAAATTATTTAAAAAATCTCTAAAAAATGTGCACTATATCTTCAAAAAACAAATATAATTCTAGATAATCCCGTCTTCAGCCCTTTTTCAACATTCCAAATATCAAAATCAAAAACATAACCTACATCACTCACGTGTCTGTAGTTCGAAGCTTAAGTCTTTTAACACGTGAGTGATGTAGGTTATGTTTTTGATTTTGATATTTGGAATGTTGAAAAAGGGCTGAAGACGGGATTATCTAGAATTATATTTGTTTTTTGAAGATATAGTGCACATTTTTTAGAGATTTTTTAAATAATTTGTTCGAATATTTAAATATATTAAATATTTCAAATAAATTATATTCTTTGAGAAGTCCTTTAAGTGTGTTCATGTTTTTATAAGGCAAGTGGTATTTCTTAAAGGTAAAACCAGAAACAAAATTTTGTCTCCTTTGAATATTTATTTATTAATTTTAATTACTTTCGTATATCTGTTGGGTTATTTATTTCATTTGACATTATATATTGAGTTTTGATTATATACGTCTATTAAATGTAAGCGGTGCTTGTTAGACATAAATTTATTTCTAAAAGTTTTTTGAATAAAATTTTTTTGAAATTAAAATTGTAGAAGATAAACATATTTCAATTTGTTTTAATATTCAAATTTTGTTATATTTCTTCTATCAAGTAAAAGGCCTTTCTATTTTATATCAATATAAGAAAACAAAATAGTGTGAAATTGAAAAATTCGTTTTATTATCCATGGATTGTGAATTTTATCAATTTTAGACCTAACCATTTGATAATAAATATTTCTATACCTTTTTGTCCCCTGTCATTTTGATAAGTCTTTTACAAAAGTTACAATAAAATAAATAGTTATTTGTTACATCAAAAAAAGTATTTTTTTATATATTATAAAATACAGAATTGTTAACAATCATAATCAGATTATGACAATAATAAATGTGGTTTCATAAAAAATCAAAGGATTTAGATTGTTTACCGCACTAGAAACAAACTTTCAATTTTCTCCCTTAAGAAAAATCGATAGATAACTCCATATTTGTAACTGTTTCTGGTTTTCAGATAAAATTTTATAATGTTGATAACAATAACATTCAGAACAGACGGTTTAACTCCGAGATTGCGTTGAATAAAAGGAATCTGGTATTGAACTTTCTTTGTTAACGAAATGGTTCACATTACGTAGATCAATAAAAAAAAACAGCTTTCAAATATGGAAGTCATCCCTGATGCTCAAATTGATTTAGTTATTACTTTAAACTATAATTTGTCCTTTTAAACTGTAATCAGCATCTAGCCTCAGGTTTTGTCAACTATGTGGATATCACACCAGTCTTAATAATAACCCAATCCCCCAATATAGCAAATTTACAATGAGAAAGCATTAAGAACTCCACATATAAAAATAATTGTTCTGATAAAAAGGCAAATACTTAATCAATTGGTTACATATCAATGAAGCAAATGGTACATTGTTGCTCAATCCATTCAGTAAATCGTTTATCTTGTCTTTGCTGTATCGGTTGAAAAATGGCGACCGTATCAAATATAGCATCAGATATGCAGTCCTTCTGGATATCATCATTTTTTGCTTCATAGTTAGAGAATTGCTTTTTGTCTTATCACAAGATCGATACAGCTGCAAACTGAAAAGTTTCATATAAGCAAATACATAAAACAACAAAAAATTATACACGTTTTCTTTTTTGTGTTTCACCACCGCAGTAGCTCAGAGTCTGTTGCCTTTTAACTACCCTCAAATGTGAGATTTTTATTGGTTTGCTACAATATACAATTAATTTCATTATTTATTGTTTTGGCATGGGACAGCTGTTATCTGACAGTTTTGAATTTTTTGACAACAACAGTGAACACTAAACAAACAATTACAATATAATACATTGACAAAAAAAATATCGAGAATTGTTCAATGAAACACAAAATAATTATATATTATTCATACAAATTTACTGCATCGCCTTCAAAATAGACTCCTTTAGAAATAACAAAAAAAATTTCTAAAAGATTTTTCAAAAATCGACTTCACTATTCCCTGCAAATTATCTTTTGTCTTCTATCAACTAAAAATTGGTACCTCGAAGTGGTTATTTGAGAAATATATATTGATTTGACAGGTGTTTGGTAGAAATTATTTATTATAATGATTTTTTGAGGAAGCACATGTACCTATTAGTAGTACAAATTAATCTAGTTCGTTATCAGAAGATGGCTCTAAAAACATTAAGTCTTTAAATAATATCAACTGATGGTTTTAGACCCATTGGACATTGCTGATAACCTCCAGCTTAAATTGTTTTGAGTTTCATACAAGACGTTTTTTGTTTTGGTACGCTGTTGAAAATGTCAGATTTTTTAATAACTAAACAGCATTTCAGGTAAGTTTTAATTTTTTGTTTTAATTGGAAAAAACTGCAGCTGAAGCTCATTGTATTCTTGTGGAAGTTTACAGTGACAATGCTCTGATTGACTAGTCATGTAGAGAATGGTTTTGGCGCTTCAAAAGTGGTGATTTTAGCGTTGAAGATAGACCTCGCTCGGGACAGCAAAAAAAATTTGAAGACGATGAATTACAGACCTAACTTGATGAAGAGTTTAACGCAAGTCGAGTTTACACTTAGGTTGTGGGTGACCCAAAAAGCAATGTCTGTATGTTTGAAATCTGAGTCAAAAGTAAAGCAATTAGATGCTTTATGAGTTGAAGTCAAGAGATCTGGAAAGGCGATTGTTTTTATGTGAACAGCTGCCTCAAAAACAAAAAGAAAGGGTAGTTTTTATATCAGGTAGTGACTAGTGATGTCCGATTACCCAAAAAAAAAAAATTCTACGCTTTGCCCGGCCAATCTTTACCATCGATATTTATGATTCTAAAGTTATGCTACATATCTAGTGGGAGAGAGTGTTATGTATTGAGCTGCTAAAACCAGGTGATTCCGGTACAGGTGATTAGTACACACTGCAATTGCTCTGTTTGAACCGTACATTACTAGAAAACCCGCCGGAATATAAGGGCAGATATGATAAAGTTATTCTTTTGCATGGCAACGATCCGCCCCGTGTCGAAAAAATTGTCAAAGAATATTTAGAAACGATCTGATTTTGAAGGTGACTTTGATATTTTCTTTTGAAAGTAGTGTTTTTAATTGTATACTGATATTTCCTAAATAAGTGAGACTGACATATTTATTTTTTTTTGACATCCACAAGTTTTGAAGCTTACTGGCTTCAAGCATTAGTGCCCCATAATGCCCATTGAATGCAACTCGGCTATGCACCTATATCTATCAACACAAACGCCACCTAATGCCCGCAAACATTCATATACAGCAGTTAACTAAATGGATAAAAGAATTATAGATAATCCAAACCTGTATTTTAAGCTCTTATTAGAATGCTTCAAATAATATGGTTTATCTATATCTACATCTCTTCTTGTTTACTAAAGAGTATATATTAGAGAGAATTTTATTATTTTGCCACCAAACATCTCACACCTATCACCTATTAGACCAGCAATGTGATAAAACACCATAACAGTAAAAATCAATTAATCCCGAGCCTCCTACCTGCATAAGTCAAACATTAAGGCAAGAATATAAGGCTTCCAACTTTCTTCTCCATAATAAATCATTGATCCTAAATGGACAACAGGTTTTATTAAATAAATTGTTTCTGCAGCTAACATTCGATCAAGCAAAGCTTGCTCAACATTCTCCAGGTTTTCAGTATCATAACTAACTTCCTTCTGTAAGGGTTTCCAAGAACGAAGGTTTACTGGTGGTGAAGCCTCAACTTTTCGTATGATTCTACCAGAACGTTTCAATCTGAAAGAGACCGATCCCTGTTGGCATATTTCTGCAACAGTTACTAATCCAGTGTCATTTTTTTTATTCAGATTTTTTCTTTCCAGCACTGGGATTACTGGGTATTGAATCATTGGTTCTTTATAATGATGAACTAAGATCAGTTTAGTTATACACCTAAAAAAGTTTGTTTGTTCAATTGATTATTTCCATTATTTCAGTTGTTTACTTGAAGAGCTGTATTACACATATCACGAGCCATCTACCCTTCTCACCCCATTTTTTAGCAGCTGATAACTCTAAAAATACCTCTGAGTATTCCAAAACAGTTAGGTATAATCTAAGTTTTTCCCCAGATTTAAATGTATTCAGCTGTCTTAATTCACATATTATCCTGTCATTGTAAAGAATTAACAAGTTGGATAAACAATAAACTAACTCGGATACTACATGCGAACTGTTAATTCTCCCTGAAAGAACTAGCATTAAAAAGACAAAAATTAAAGTTACTAAATATTTCACCTGCTATGAAATATGAAATCCATCTAGCAGTTGTCTCAAAATCAGTTGTTATTTGGGGATTGTTACTGACCCAGTTTTTATAACCGTTGTACAAGTCAGAGAAACTGAGTGGCAGAGACATGATTGGAAAAAAAACTGTGCAACTTATTCAATTAATTACAAAACTGCTTCATCTTACAACGGAGGTTAAAGAGAGGTTAGCATTTAATTAGATTTATTTCTCTTTTTTGATAAGATAAATTTCATTAGTTTTAGTCGTATCCACAGTTCGATAATTAGATGACGTTACTCTTCATAGATAAATAAGAATATTCTTTTATCTATGTTACTCTTACTGTTTACTGCTCAAAAAGATATTTCTATTACTTTTATCACCAATCCTTATAATTTTCTCTACAATAATCCACAGATTACCAAATTATTAGCCTTGTTTATCAATGCAATAATCACAGATCAATCTGAAATCAGAATGAGGGGTATGACAGAAACATTGACAAACTACATATAATAGTTTGTCTATGAACGTAGAGTATTCATATGTGGAAGTAGCCATTAGTACCATAGACATATTAAATTAAGATAATTAGTCTGTAGTAGTAGCATTGATTAATTCATTTGTGGTATAAGCACTAGGGTGTTGTCGATACCTCAGGGTAATAAACATTAATACTCTAAGGTCGATAAAGATCAATCATTTTCTGGTCGTAGACTGGCTTCATTCCACAGATTGCGTAATATCTTTAAATCAAGAATATTCTTTTTACAGATAGAGTGTAAACGTTTAGCTCAGAGATATAGAGTATTCCATAGACAAACTATAATAATGTAATTATGGGGGATTCCCTCTATTTTTCTCGTTTAGCATCAGAACTTCAGTTATGTAGCCACAGTATAGAATTATTATACCATTTTTAATATGCTATAATATATATAATATATAATAAATAAAAAGTATTGGGTATAATCGGATCATAGATGTATTAAATAATGATAAGTCTATGAATCGGATATACAATGATCGAATATTTCAATACTCATCATACGAATAAAAATCTTCGTAGCCCTTCGATACTAAACGCTGCTGAGCTGATTAGATTATTCAGAGAAATTAACTAGAAATCACAGGGATTTTTGATTTCCTTGATTGAACTATCCCGTACATTACCGAGTACTCTAAAAGATCTAGGGGTTTACGGAGTATTCTTAAAGATCTCGAATTATACGAAGTAATCTAAAGAGCGCTAACCTTTTTATCATGATCGTCTAGTGGCGGGCGAATAGGACTTTACGTTGTGTAGGTAACCCAAATTACACCTAAACGAGAGCAAGGAAACAGTGACGGGAGGTTCAAATATTCGAAACACAGTAATACCAGAATAATAGATTTTTATTAATAATGTTCAAAAGCAACAACCCTCAATAAATGGAAACACATTCATCAGCCTGTGGTTAAATCTACTCTACGCAGTGGTTCGCAAAGCGCCCCAGTGAAACCAATAGCGCCCCGGGTCTAAATGACTTATTACTACATATTGTTAGGTCAGTACTCGCTCAAATCAGATATCATTCTTATGCAGTGGAAAGGGTAAAGTTATGCAGGAAATGGGGATACAGTCAGCCTGCACCTTCAACTGCACTTCCGGTAATCAGTGCTGAACCTCAATTACAAGGGGTAAGTTTAACGGACAGTAAGGTAAGGGTAACTGTGGTATGCCCAGGAGATCTCCTTGAAGAGGGGATCTAACATAATTCAAGTCGACCGGAAAAGTTACTATCAAAATGGACTATATCTAGCTACCTCGGTGTGACAAAGGCCCAGGAAGGCTTAACTCTTACTGAGGAACGGACCGAACACTACCAGAAGGGGCACGCAAACTAATCCCTGGAGATATCACAGTACCCGGAACAAATATCTAGCAATCACTCACACATTCTCACAATAACCTTGGATATCTGGAGCTATTTACTGTCTCTATACGATATGTCGCCCTCTACCAGGACTACTCTGTGGTTTACCCTAAAGAACGCCACTGGTTCACAAGGAATACAATCTTTCAAGGTAAGCGGGCACATGCATACGACAAATATGTAACATGAACTGGCTAGGATATTATAAAATAGATACAGTACCCCATCACCTATGTGCGTTAATGAACATTACAATAAGAACAAAGAAATAGGTAGCCGGGGGATCACACAAGAGTACATGCAAGCAGTTCCATACCAAGCACCGCAATTATTAAGAACAGATAATATAAAATCCCTATTAGCAAGTATTACGCAGATAAAGAACCACTATTTACAAATACAGCAAAAAGCAATCAGGCACCGAGAGAAAGTATACAATACAAACAGAAAACTTGTGTGGGTCGCTTTAGTTATGTACAAAGGCAATGCAATTTAGTTAAAACATTCTGGTTGGATTAAATAACGGCGAAGCAAAAATACAAGAATGGAAAGCGAAGTACAATGAACGAGCGTGCAGTCATTAATTTCACATTAACACAAAGGTGGTATTTAAAAATGTAAAGCATGCAATTAATTAGAAGCATTTAAAAGAAGTTTACTAACTAAGAGTTACCAAGGGACACTGTTATAATTACTATTATTTTGAGTAGACTACTAAGTTGCTCAGGAGGTTTATTTCCAAGAACCATCCTCTCGAATGAATTAAAATACAATGGGGACGCTATAAGGACATTGTTCTCCTTTGTTATTCTCACTAACCAATTACTTGTCAAGTTACCGCAACACCGAGTATTTTGACACAGAAATAACGCGGATAAATACAATGACATAATGGTGGAATTTATATAATCTATGAGGGACTCTGTGACTAGTATGATCCTTAGAGGATCCGGATCTCTTCATGATGAATATTATTTTCATCAACCGAAAGTTTGGAATATTCTAGAAAATGCATGTCTTTCGCACCTTGCACGTTAAGTGGATATGCATCATATATCAAAACGACCGCTATCATAAATCTACTGAGGCGGTGTCGATATTTCCTTCGTCGCTCTGAAGAAATCATTAAATATTAATCTATTTGACTTTTTAGACATTTATATTATTCCTATGCTATTGGACTACTAGAACGAAAGCGATGTTGTTTATAATGAACGATTTGCTATGAGGTCGAAATTGATTTAGGATGTTTTGAAACGAACAGGCTTGCAGAAAAAGCTACTTTTCTTGACCCGAGATTCAAAAAATTGTCACTCGGAATCGAAGATAATGCTAATACAGCAGAAGAGTGGGTTACTGATCTGATGAAGCAAAACAAATTTTTGCTCTTCAGAGGTCAAAAAATACTCAAAACATCTTAGGACCTCCATCACTAGAGCCAGAAAATCGAGCAAAAAATCAAAATCTGGACTTTCTTCGACCAAAGAGCATTCGAGAAAAAAACAGTAACCATCTCCACAAGTAAGGCAATTATCTGGATAAAACAATATTTGGAATTGCCACTTTCAGAGAGAGATATTAACCCACTCGCATTTTGGTCGAAATACAAATCGGCTCTGCCAGAACTGAATGAACCGGCAATGAAGTAGGTACCTGTGTGTTCCTGGCCATTAGAAAGAGTATTTTCCAAGACTGGTCAGATGACAAATCTTCGAAGAAACAGGCTCTCGCCCAAAAACTCCTGAAATTTTAAAAAAGTTTGTGGAACTCCAAATAGTTTCATTTTTCAGTATTTTCTTTGTTTCGAGATATTCATTCTTATTTGATTATTTTATAAGATAAACATATTTTTTCTCCTTTATGCAATATTATTTCATTGATTATAAATTTGATTCCATAATTGAATATATTTCCAAATATATTCCCTATCATACCCATTCTTTCAATTCGAATTTAAAATATTCCATCTAAAATCTCAATATATCGGCCATAGATTAACAATAATTTAGTCTTGTCAATCTATGATATCGGCGAACCATCAATACGAAGTCAAATTTATTCCATTGTCGATTATTTAGAGCGACTACAGTTCATAGGGTCCGTTATTGCTTGCCACGTCATATGGTATCCTATGAATATGCACTCTATTGATATTTCATTCAATCAACTATCACATATCAAATCTTTCCGAGTAAAACTCGCATCGACATTACTCGGGTAATGCCAACACTGTATCATCTTATGGAATGTCAAAGTTGTCGATATCGCAGAGTACATTCTATGTATCTATGAACTGATTATTTATCGATTGGAGCATTCTCATAATCGAATAATTCCGAGTATTCTAAGAATCGGATTAACGAATATTTTTCCTCGAATAATCCCAACACCATAGATTAACAATAATATATATATATAGTCTTGTTGATCTATGCCCAACACTAAACCATAGACACTAAACATAACCACACAAATCACACATCTGAAGTGAATTTAAAACAAAAAGTAATTATTTTTTAACTGTTCTCATTATTTTCTTACGAGGAAATGTCTCAAAAAAGTCCAAAACCTAACGATGAAGTTAACCCCATACACGCTGAACGAAGGGGAATTGTTAGAGAAGTGGGCTCACAAGCTATTTGGAGTCTTTCATCTTGCAAACCAGGTTTGTTTTAATATTTAAAACCTCTGTCGTTTAAGAAATTGAATAGAATTTTTATAGGCTTTGGAGTGTATCAGCTCAGAGATGACCGAGAGGACTCTTATTGGCAGTCTGATGGACAGTTACCACATCTTGTCAATATACAGTTCCAGAGAAAAACAACCATCAGCGATATTTACATTTACACAGATGCTAGATTAGATGAAAGTTACACACCCAGTAGAATATCAATAAGAGTTGGAACACATTTTAATGATTTACAAGAGATTGAAGTTATTGTACTTTCTGAGCCAATAGGTTGGTTAAATTTTAACCTTTGATTTACTTCATGGTTCACATTTGTTTTCTTTTAGGTTGGACACATATTCCTATCAAGGATATCAGAGGAAAACCTATAAGATTATTTATGATTCAAATTGCTGTAATCAATAACCACCAAAATGGAAGAGATACTCATATGAGACAAGTAAGGATACATAGCCCTTTAGAAGAAAGGCCGACATTACTTGATAATTTCACAAAGTTCTCAACAGTTGAATTTCAAAAATGTGGGACACTGAGATGATTTTTCTTTTTACTTACTAAGTGATATTTGTAAATTATTATATAAATCCTAAAACAAACTAAGTTAATTATTTCAATGTATACATGTAAACGTCCATTGTAGTAGTTTGTAGTTTGGCCTTTGTCATAATGATGTAACAACAGTTCCATATTAGCCCAGAGCAAATTTTTTGCTCTGTTCTTGTAATCTTGGTAATAATGGCTATTTTTGTTGATTCGTATAAGAGTTGCTTTGGAGGGTTATGCAACGAGTTGTTAGGGTATAATTTTGGTAATTTTTCTCAAACTTGTTATTGAGGCTACTTCTAAATTATAGTGTTGATATAGAAGAGTTCAGAAACATTGTATGTCTGTACTCCAGAAGGGGCCTGCATATCATCTTAAAAATTGAAATAGCAATCTTCACATTGTTACCCAAGTTTTTATAAGTGAGTGATCTGAAATGACCCTTGTTGTCTTGTACAGTTAACATACTACTCTGTCAAGAAAGTACCAGGAATTTTCAATTAAAACAACATTTTTACATTTAATCGTCAAAATTTATTGGGTCGCCTTCAAAATAGGCTCCATTTGCTCCAATACATCTATGCCAACGGCACTTCCAATTATCGAAACATTTTTTATAGGCGCTTTCCGGGATGGACTTTAGCTCTCGCGCCGAATTTTGTTTTATGGCTTCAATCGACTCAAAACGGGTGCCACGAAGGGGCAATTTTAGTTTTGGGAAGAGGAAAAAGTCGCAGAGAGCCAAATCCGGCGAATACGGTGGTTGCTGAAGCATGTTTGTTGAGTTTTTGGCTAGAAAGTCAGTCACAATCGTAGCTCGGTGAGAAGGCGCGTTATCGTCATGCAAAATCCATGAGTTGTTCGCCCACAAATTTGGCCGCTTCTTACGGATACGCTCACGCAAACGTTTCATGACGCCTAGGTAATACTCCTTGTTTACCGTCTGACCCTCTGGAACGAATTCGTAGTGCACCACGCCACGGATATCGAAGAAAACAATGAGCATCACCTTCATTTTCGAGCGGCTTTGTCGTGGTTTTTTCGGTTTCGGCTCATTTTTTGCCACCTATTCCGATGATTGCTGGCTTGTTTGCATATCGTACTCGTAGACCCAGGTCTCATCACCAGTTATAATGCGTTCCATGAATGTAGAATCGGAATTACAGCGATCCAGCATGTCTGAAGCAACCTGTACGCGATGACGTTTTTGAAGAAAATTCAGGTCTTTCGGTACGAGTCGTGCGGCCACCTTTCTCATGCCCAAAATATCAATCAAAATCGTACGTGCGGACTCGTGGGATATCTTAAGATCATGTGCTATCTCTCTCAAGCTGGTACGACGGTTTTCCAGCACCCTTTCCTTAATTTTATCGACGTTATCTTCGATCGAAGCCGTTGATGGGCGACCACTTCACGACCGTCCTTGAAGGCTCTGTACCACTGATATGCACGAGTTTTCGATAGAGCATTATCACCAAAGGCCTTTTCCAACATTTTCAATGAAAAAAATTTTACCTGCCTCATTGCCCCGCCAGATTTAAATCGATAATTCCCGGTACTTTCTTGACAGAATGTATATTCAAACTGTCTCAATATGCGACGTGTAAGCTGCACAGAGTACCGACGATTCAATTCTCCTATGAATAAATGTTGTGTACCCACAACTGACCTATACTTTGGTAATATATTATTAATATTTTATTATTACCGAGAAATCTCTATCTGAAAAACTTTATATGTTGGATGAGTATCTAATCGAAACAGGCTCTCTTGGATGATGTTTGCTGGATGAACACAGTCAATATTTCATATTTTCTTTTGATTCTTCATTGGTTCACCGCCGCTCATGGCTGATAATTTTATATGTCTATAAAGTAAAAGTCTTTCTAAGACGATTCAATTTAATTTTAAAAAATTTTTAAGAGATTTTTTACATTAAAATTGTAGATTTTCGAAAATTTATTCAGCTGTTGTCTGAAATGTTTGAAAAAACCCTTCAAAGTAATTTTATATTTAAACTTTTTTTGCTTTCTCAGAACTGATTCCTGCTTCCACATAATAGTCTAATTGTGTAAAAAATTTTACATGCCTACATGTATAGAGACAAAAAAAGAGCACAATTGCTTTAATTGAAGTCTCATCTCTGTGAATGTCATACAAATCTTCAAATATTAAATTTTGATTCCAACAGGTGAAACTTCAACATTATAGGATCAAGTGGGTAGATAATTTTGATCTTGTTGAGGTCATACTTATCTAAAAGGGAAGATTTATACCATAATGACGTATTTTGAAATCGATATTATATATTAGGCACATCCATTAACTTTATTTTCAAGTTGGTTACAAAAACTCCCTATTTTTGCGTTCATGTTTTATAAAAAAATTATCTAAAAAGCTACCAAATTGTATGAAGTATGTAAAGAACTGCTTCAAGGCGAATAATTTACAATTTAATGTGAAAAAAATAAAAACTCATCTCGAGATGAATTACTGGAATCAGTTCACTACATGAAGAAAACAGAGCAATTTGTCCACTTGTGGAGAGTAATTGTTTCTCAAGACAGAATTGTCACTTGAGAAGTTCTTAACAGTAATGAAGAGGATACTGATAGTCTAGTCAACAAGTGCCTTTTGGGTCAACTTTTTTCAGCAGTCTCCGAAAATTATGATCAAGGTGTCATTCGATTCGGAATGGCATCTAGATGACTTTTGAAAAAAATGAAGTTCCGCTTGCAAAAATTGCAAAAGTTATTAACAATTAACTAAAAAAAAAAGAGAGTTTAGTTTTTTGTAAATATCTCAAAAACTTTCCTAAAAAGTGTCGACTCCCGAAATTTAGTCCCAATGTTAATAATTTTCCCAGAGGGATGAAAATACGGCCGAAAAGGGGTACTCTGGCTTTCGTAAGCCTCGCCTACTTTGGACACTTTATTAATAAAAATTATTTTAACAGATTAAATATGAAATTTAACAAATGAAAAAATTCAGGGGCATACTGGATAGATGAATGAACAATAATCCGCCAAAAAAAATTTTTATCTCAATTTTTCAATTAGTTATGCAATAGTTAATTAATAATTTTTTTCTGCTTGGGCATGAACATTGCAAGTGTGATAATTGTTAAACTATTAACTTGAGATTTTTTCCTCTCTTGGAGCAATTTTTGGAAGACTTCAGAATAGATCCCCGTTGGAAAAATTTTAAAATGTTTATTTCTTAGTTTTTTATTAACAATTTTCGTTGTTGCAAAATTAAAAACTTAGATTGATTAAAATATTATTAATGGTCCGTTTTTATGTTGTAGGAAGCTACATAGAAATTTTTCTTAATTTTTATCTCTTGTTTAAAAAATTGTTATAAACAAATGCGTTGTTTATAAAATAATTGAAAATTTTTTTAAGGAATATCAATCTTTGATGCAAATAATGATTTAAAAAAAAATTTTCCTTAAAAAAATTTTTTTATTGCTTAAAAACGCATTTTTTAATCAACAATCGTTTTCTTCCACTTATAACTAATATTAAGGAACCAGTTTTTCTTTAAAAATCATGATTTACTTTTCTTTTCCATATAAAAGAAAAATTTTTTCGTTTTAATTTTTCATTGTTTATATAATAAATAATTTGTTATAAACAAATAAATTTTTACTTTATATTTTTTCCCTATTCTTCTTACTGCCACAAATACAGACATTATTTTTTTTTATCAATTTTTTTATTATTTTTTTTTATTTTTAAATATGTTCTCTTTAATTTCGTCATCCTTGCCTGGTTTTCCATCTTTAAGATTATTATAATTTATAAACTAATGGAGATACGAAGAAAAAACTTAAGACTTATTTATTCTCCATTAGTTAAAGAATAAATTTAGCTAAAAAGTTTAGTTGTTATTTATTTATTAAATTTATAGCGATTGTTTATGAAAAACACTTCAGCAAAAATTTTTTTTTTGCTCTAATGCTTAAAAATCTCATCAACTATTAATCATATTTTTAATAGTTGATGAGATTTTCAAGCATTAGAGCAGAAAAAAATACTACAGTGAATTTAAAATATACTGAAAGTGGAATATAATATGAAAACAATAAAAAAATTTTATAAATGAAAAATTTGCAAAAGTAGATGATTTAGAATAATTAAGTGGCAAGTGGTAGAGAAAGAAGACAAATCTTCAAAATTGTGATTGAAAGAGACATCATCATCATCATTAAACATCCTAAACACTCTGATCTTCTTTGGACAGCTTCGAGTTTTGTTACTGATCCTTTTTTTGTAAACGGTCAGGGTCTCTGCTCTATATGTCATGAAGCGTGTTATTGTCTAAAATTGAATAGATATGAAGGAATAAGCAACCAAGAAAGGAATTAACTGCAATAAAACAAAATAATTTATAAAATAATTATTTAATGAACAATTTTTAAATATATAACAAAATTAGCTTCTATCTAATATTAAATACAGTATAAATATGATATGCTAAAAACAATTTTCTTTCGTTTTTATTCTTAATCTATATCAATGAATATAATACAGGTAAGATAGCTATCACAATCGTTTTTTTTGGAACATAAACAGTCTCAACCGTTACCATTAATCCTAATTTTTTTTAATCCTCGGCTACAAAACTCAGCCTATAGTTACTTTTACTAGTCCCAGTTTCAAGAATTGGCTGGTCACTTTCTGGTCTTATATCATCCTTTGAATCGATGTAGGAACCACTAGCATCATCTTCTGGTTCCTCAACTGTAAAAGTACCAGTCCATTCACTTTCCGGGTCGGAAAATAAGGAGGCATCTTTATCTAATATATCTTCCAGGGAATACTCAGATATTTCTGCCAAACTCTGTTTCCGTTTCTCAGAACACATTTCTGCGAAAAAGTTATCTTTTCATCGAAAAGTGACGGAAGTACTTGAAAGTCAGCAAAAATATCATATTGAAAATTTACCTTCTTCAGAACCCCATTGTCCATTGCCCCAATCATCATCATCAAATTCTAAAGCCTTGTTTACATCTTTTTCTTGTGCCGTTTGAATTATCGGCGAATCGCTTTCTGTTACGTCGAAAATTTCGGTCACCTGAACCTGAAATTTAAAAAATGAGAACGTTAGATTAAATCTATAATGCCAGAGAGTTTCGAATTACAGTATATTAAATTATGGGTTAATAATGCATGGGTATTATTGGGCCTATTGAAAATTAGAACACTACATGATGTAACAGAAACAGAAATAAAAGGCACTAGAAAGTGCAGAAGTCGAAGATATGCAAAAACTAAATTACTTAGCTCTTTAGTGTGACGCCACACTGACATTTCGATTAGTTCAAGTGATAATTTATTGTCCCAAAGTGTTTATTTGCGGCGTTATAAATGATACTCTAAAAACTTGATGCGAAGTTTTTATTGAAATACTTTAGGTATATTTTTGAGAAAGGCCAACCTCTAAGTAATGATTTTTAAATAAAGTATCGGTTTATGGTTCATCTGATACTTTGAAAACTTGGTAAGAACTTGAAAAGTTTTAAAGGAATGCTTTATGAATATATTGAGAAGTGCCAACCTCTAAGGTATGCTTTTTTATCCAAATAAATTATTTATTTACGACGTTTTTTACCTAACACTTGGTGAGAACTTTTAACAGAACGATTTAGAAGTATTCTTGAGAAAATTCTGGGTAAGTAATAATTTGTTATCCAAATGAAGTATTTATTTACGGCGTTTTACTTGATACTTTGAAAAGTTTGTGAGAACTTTGGAATATTTAATGGAGTTGTTTATGCATATTTTTGAGAAATATCAATTTAAGTAATGTTTTTTTGAGCCGAACATATTACCATATTTCTTGAAAATAAATTGCAAAAGCAATAAACAAAAAAAATATTGAGAATATTTTTGAATTCACTTACTTGTGTAGGTTATATGAACATACTTTAGGTAGATGATTATGAATTTATGGCCTAAACATTTTACTAAACCTTAGCATTACTGAATTGGAGATTCAAGCTTCACAGATAAAACAATCTAATAATTAGTATGAAATCGTCAAAATATCACATAAAGTACCACAAACAAATACAGGGCAAAAACTTTAATGGTAACATTAATTTTATTTGTATCAAGAAACTCACAGTGTTATTGTCGTCCAGATAATAATAAGTCATAATAGTTTCGTGTTGTGCAGTAACTTTCAAAATGTGTTCAAATGCATCTGCCCCCATCTCACAAGCATCTATCGTTATGCTTGGGGGTCTCTGCCTATGCACTTTACTATTTGCCCTACTAGCTTCCTTACTGGTTCCAGCAAATGATGGAATTTCACTGGAAAAAAAAAAACAATATTTAGAAAAGTGAAATACAACCAGGTTGATATTAAAGGAATGTTAAAAGAATATAATAATCATTTTCGTAACATTGCAATCAAAATAATTCAGAATAATTTCGAAAACTATAATAAAAAATTTTACTAAAGCATATTTTTGTGACAGCACTCTCGAAGTATTTCTTGTCCGATGATGAAGTACTACTTGGAAACTGAGGCCATAAAAATGTGTAAATTTTTGAATTTTTGTAGTAAAACATAAAAATATCTAAAACCTTATTTTAACTAAAAATGTTTCAGTTCGCTTACATCATAAAGAACAGATGTCAACATTTTGTTCCGATAATCGCGGTTTTGTGCAGAGAGTAAATGAAAAATATTATTGCAGTGTTTTATGCGTCACTTGAAAGAGCAAATTCAGCGAAAATGTATTTATGAAGAGAACTTTTGGATTTTGCTAGTCAATAACAAACCATCTCACATGGTCATCATTTTGAACGGATTTCTGACCAAAAACTCAACGAATATTATCAAAACACCATCGTTTTTTACCAGATATGGCTCGGGCCAAACTTTTTCTCTAAAAAACTCAAATTACTATTTCGAAACACCGTTTACAGTCAACATATAATAATATAAAAGAATTCGCAGCTAGTACTGAAGTCGATTTCCTAAAATGGGTTTAAAAATTGTTTGGATGATTGAATTATTCCTTGGCAAAGGTGTAAAATTTCGGCAGGGAACTGCTTCGAAGGCAATGCAATAAATTTGGATGAATAATGGCAATTTTTTGTTTCATTGGCCAATTTCTAGTAAGTTTTTGACATGTTATATTATTAACATCCTGATTTTTATTTGGGAAGATATCTTGCTTACAAGCGGGCGAAGTATAGAATTAAATTCAGCACGAACTTTTATCTGCAGCTTGAATATAATTGTGCCAATATCCGGCTCAAAAGTCACATAACAGAGATATGAACGAAATGATGACGGTTCAGGTTCGAGCGCACGAAAATAATCGTCTTCTAAGCTTTTTAGCAACAACTCACTTCAAGATGGGAAGTTGAAATTACAATTAAAAATTTTAAGTAAACTTAAAAACAGATAGATGCGCCATTTTCATTTTTAGCGCTTAATCTAATTTTTATTGTGATATTCTACAATCAGCATTTATGAAAAAATAATTGAAACTTCTAGGTACTTTAGAACGTGAACTATGGATCCATCTGTATTATAACAAAAGTTTATTGTTTTAATAAGAATACGAAAATGGTTGAAAAAATATAAGGTTTCGCTTTTCACATTTTGAAGTTAGTGATACTAATTTTTTTCACTTCAAAAACCATAATCTCGCAGACCAATGTTTTTGAACTCCTACAAATGCTTTCTTTGAAAACAGGAAAAAATAACTTTATGTTGTCGACAAAGAATTAATAGATAAAATCAAAACAGAATTAGCCAACAAACCTAAGATAAGCTTGACTTAATCTTTCTAGATATTTTAATGAAGTAATCAAAAAAACGCGGAAAACTATACAAAGTACTCTCCTTGAAACAGTCAAACAATGACTAGATTATCATTACTCAAGTGGAATATTAATCATCAGATCAATTAAAGCAAAAATAAAACGAAATCTTTTATGGACCTTGCACGGTGGTGCATCGTCTCAGATGCACGAAAGTGAAATAAAAATAACGCTGCAAATTTCGTACAAAGTTTATTTCCTCATTGGGATGCACTTAATTTTATCGCGTCCGTTTCAGGAGGCTATCATTTCGACATAAAGTCTGTATTATGCGAAATTTGATCCCATCGATTGACAGAAAAATCCGATCTTGTCCGAAAATCCGTTCCTTTATGTACGCGGTAACTTTGAAAAGAAATAGCTACGGGACTTGAAATTCAAACATTGCGCTTGAATAATAAGGTTAAATTCGTGAATGGGCATACCAGGGATATAAGTATTAAACCGGATTTTTTTTGTAAAATCGCACGATTGTTGTTTGAATATGATAAAAATATTTTACTCAAAATAATCCTCATTGCTTTTAATACATTTTTCCCACCTATCTGGCAGTTTATGAATGCCACTCCAAAAAAACCGTTCTTTTTTTGAAGCAAACCAGTTATTGAGCCATTTTCATACGAATTGAAAAACCTTCTTCAGCGACAGCATGTCCCAGTGATGCGAATAGATGATGATAATCGGACGGAGTCAAGTCAACACAAATGACTTTGTGTTGCTTTTTTCCACATTCCATTCATTTTCCACATAATGCTCGATATAAATCTACCATTTGCCGTTAGTAGCGATCAGTGATAGTTGTTTCACCAGGTTTTAGCAGCTCATAGTAGATGAATATTTTCAAATGATTATTTTGTTTATTCAAATAACTCATTACTGACGAGATTTTGGGTCCCAATGTATCAGGTTCTTTCTCTGGAGAATGAGCTATATATTCTTTGAAAAAGGAAAATAAAAAAGACATTTCTTGAATTATATGTTGAACATTTTTTGGTGAAGGAACTTGTGATTCTTTAATATCCGATCGTATAAGGTGATATCTAAATTATTTTATCATTATCTTATATTTCTTTTGATTCTTTATTAGTTCATTTCCACCACATGTGATGATAATATATATGTCTATAAAGTGATACACTGTATTTGGAAGATGTTTTAAAATTTAATTCTAAATGTTTTCATGAGATTTATTTAGATTAAAATCTGTCGAGGTTCAGGTGAATTAATTCCAGCTATTATATATACGAAATCAAAGTGTTAATGAGATTGAGCCACAAAAAATCGACAATGTATTCAAAATTGGGTTGATCGGATGGAGTATTGCAGCCAGTCGTGGCGGCTATTTGAATGAATTTATTTTCTATTCCTAAATGTAAAAGTTCAACCTTTCTAATAAATTCATATCTTTGAGAAAATATTCATCAGTTTTTTATTTATAACCGATCAAAAATTCAAATTTGAAATGGCCCACCTCTTAATTGAGGATATAAAATAACCAGGTCAAGTCTATTTGGAGTAAACTAGCATTTTTCACTTTTTCTGTTGAATTTGCCCTTTAATTGATATATCAGGTTTTGAATAGTCTGAATTGTTACAAACAGTCGAAATTCATTCAATTGTTGATGCAATGTCAGTGATTTCATGAAATTCTTATATATTGAATTGAAAATAATCGATTTAATTATAAAAAATAATAAATTATAACTTTTTGTGTTTAGATGTTCGTTTTCATCAGGTATTAAATAACAACTAGGTTGTTATCTATACGGTCATTATAATTGAGAATCGTGATGAAGATATTGTATATAGTGTTTTATTGAGTGAAAATTGTTTAAATTTGGCATTTCTTATTTATAATTACGATGATAAATCGCAAGTCATTGTTTTATCAGAAAGCTGTCATGAAAATTTATATGTAATTTCGAACCTCATGTGCCTAATATTATCCATTTTTAATGTATTTTTCATGAACTTTCATTGATAATTCACTTTACTGCAACAAAAAATTCCACCGATGATTACATCGTGCGTATCTATGGGTAAGTTGTAGTACAGAAATTTGTCGGTTTGACAAATATTTAAAATATTTCGATTTAACAAAGTTCATATTCGGGAAATATTCCAAAGAATTAGAATTGTAAATAGAACAATGACCAATGATATTAACATTCGAGCAAAAAAACTTCTTACATATGGAGTATTTATAATTCTTTCAAAATTAACGAATTCGTAGAAAATATCGAAAGTAACTTAGAATAAATGTTTGCAAATCTATTATCAAATAACAAGGGGGGAAGGGAAAGTAATGTCATTTCTGCGCCATATTCACTTGTCATTTATCAGCTCACTGCATACCTCAAAGACATAAAATATTATTAATCAATTAGCATTGATTATTATATATTTGAAAGTTTAGAAGGTTTAGGAGAGCTTAAAACATATCGGCAACTCGCATAAACGATCAAGGGTGCTTTAAAGTGACTTGTTCACCTGTACATAATAACAACCTTCTTTTTTATTTTTAGAGTATCCCAAGAATAATACTCAGATCATGTTCGATGCTTATCCAAACGCAAAAGCTAAAGATGTTTTCTTAATTTGAATCTTATACCAATCAGAAAGACCAGCAATGTTGGACAATTATTAAATACTGTACTGGCCAGTACAATGTAAATACCTGAAGGAGCCACATCGTTGTGAAACAATTGTTGTAGTACAAACATTTTTGTGGAAATAAAATACTGTTTCCTATATATTTTTTAATTAAAATGAGTTTCCACCAAGTAATGACCGAATCAATCAAATATTTATTGCAGTGGGTTTCACAAAGCTGTAGTCACTATGTCAAACTATGACAGATTAACCTCTGTTGATCATCGACCGTAAAAATTGGGTTCCACAAAACATTTTATGCTCTGATCTAACATAGAACCGCTGCTGGATCACAGATAAAGTTGATTTGTCGGTTTTGACGAATCAAAATCTTCGTATTCTTCGTTAAATAGTTGAAGTGAATTGTATTGTTTATTGTTTTCTTTTTTCAGGTGATATAATTGTAAAATGCTCTTCGAAATCAGTTAACAGTCATCATCAGAAGAACATTTGAGTGAAATTCGAATACCCATAATTATTAGAGACAGGAGGGATCCTTTTGCAAGATATGATCTTCGTTTCAAAATACGTATTCGTTTCAACAAAAATGTCGCGATGGAATTATTACATACAATTGGACCAGAAATTGAACCACGCAGTAAAAGGAAGATCATATTAACATTGCGAAATCATCGGTATGCAGAATTGTTAGAAGGGTATCAGTTGAAATTGTCCGCTTTACATTTTGCACACACAAGTAATACTAATATGTAGTTCGTAGTAGTATAGCATAAATTTTAGGTAATGCTACGTTGTCCATTGTTATCTCGGATCAACTCATGATAAACTACTTGACCTTGTTTTGTGAAGCCCAAATTCGTTGATCAGTTTGTCAAATTTGACAAGAATATCTATTGATCTAGTGATCACCGAATCTTTATGATACCCAGCATAAGTATAGCCTCATCGATAATATCCGTCCAATATTGCACTTATTGTGGTACCTACAATAGTTTTCAAATGGTACAAAATTTGATGAATGTCCACAAAACCATCTTAAGATATTTGGCAAAACCAATTCACTTTTATCGAAAATTTGCAAACTATATGGAAAAATGCTGATAAGGAGGGTGGTTATCATCATTGATTAAAAATAATATCTTGTTTAAGATGTATCTGTGTGAATTTAACGTAGAAAAGGTACCTTAGTTTCCAGTCTTCTAGTACAACTTGAAGAACCCGACAGGTGCTAAACAACCAATATATCCATCAAACCGAATAAATTTCCTAGGGTTTGGAAATGAATAACATTAGTATCATTTAGTATCTTCTAAAAATTTTTAAACGGTTCTTTGTCTGTCTCGCAAGAATTTATCACAAACATTCCTTAAATAACATAGCAAAATAAATATCTTTAAACTTACCCATCGTTGATATTTAGGGTGAAGTTCACATTCATCTTGTTCTGTGTGGGACAATCCTGACAGGACTCTACCTCGAAATTGTCTGGTAACAAAAAAAGGCTGGTTAAACTGATAAGCCTTCATATTTTTCTTTTAAATGCTAATTGTATGCTTTGTGAAGCGATTCATCAACAGAGTAGTCTTTATTATACTTTCAATTTCTTGTTTTCCTGAATTTAGCTTGCGTGTTTATTTACAACTGCTTTTTACGCGCCTGTTCTGGGGAATAGCAAGCATACTATGGTTTTGGCCAAATGTCTGTGATTTTCGATTCGCGAGCCGAAAATAGTATCAAACGACCGAGGAAAAATTCTAGGTCATAAGTCCGACCGGTTCGTGAACAATTTAACTTTCAAACGGAAAGAGCTAGAGACTTGAAACTTTCAAGGTATATTGGCTGTCTAAATATCTCGATCAAATTCGTTAATGGACAGAATCGGTCTAATGGTTCCGCAGTTATTAACATTGTGAGTATCAGCTTTTCGGGCAGACGACTAGAGTTTAAAATGTTTTCCGAACGAAGAGACTTTTTCAGAGATGTCCAAACATACCGGTTTTGTTCGAAAATGGACAAAAATCGGCCCAAGGGTTCCTGATGATAAATTACAAGAATATTTCGAATATTTTTGCTATCTGATCTAGGTTTGCGAAAATGGACGTTTGAAATCTGCAAATATATCTAAAAGAAATCGACAAATTTCAGCAGTTTAGGTAGCCAGATGACCAACGATTCGTACTTCGGTATTTCGAACCAGCGTTCAAATCTAGCCATAACGTGATTTAGTAAAAAAATTTCCTCATCTGATTTCGGCAAAAAGTATGAAAGGTATATGAAGTTTTGTTTAGAATAATCTTTTTCCATTCTTTCTTGTCAATATGTAACGATGCAGTTCGAAGGGAGAAGAATAGAGCCTTTTACCCATGTATTTTTCATTTTCATGAGATTTTCTGTTTCTTCAGGAGAAAAGTTCTAAAATTTGCAGAAAATTAGGTTCATTTGATTTTTCGATTATATTAGGAGTACAAATAAGTTTCCGCCGTTTTATTGTAGATGGCGCGGCAGGGAGTTTCGGTTAGCTTTCGCAGATGATAACCGGCTTAAAAAATAGTTTGGACATTTAAGAACAATATAACCTATTAATATCATTGATTTTATATTGGTAAAATATAATTTTTATAAGTTGAAAATGTCAAAATTTGAGCCAAGTAAGCGTCATTTGCGAAAAATATTAGTTTACTTCTTTAATTTAAAGAAATCTGCTGCTGAGGCGCATCAATTGCTCGTAGAAGCATATGGTGAGGGTGCTTTGAGTGAGAGAACGTGTCGAGAGTGGTTTCAAAAGTTTAAAAACGGTGATTTCGACGTAGAAGAGAAAGATCGCAGTGGAAGGCCAAAAATTTACGAGAATGCAGGATTGGAGGAAGATTAATCTCAAACACAAAAAGAGCTTGCTCTAACATTAGAAGTCACTCAGCAAGCAGTCTCACACCGTTCTTCTATAATAAATATTTAATTTGTGTTAAAAAACGGCGGAAACTTATTTCTACTCCTAATAGAACACATAATTCTGTGTTTTTATTCATCATCTGTACCTTAAGAAGTAATACGGATTTGAAATTTTCAGGAGAAATTTACTTTTGAACAAGCACTCAAATGCTTCAGACTTAACGTCAGTGCTTTTCACCATTTTTTAATTTTGCTTTGGAATTATAATCCAGATTGTCAGTATAATGCAGTCTGATCAAGCCACTGTGTTGACGAAACGCGCCACAATATTTTAAGAAGCGTAAAAAAATAGACCAGTGTTTATTCATTTATTCAATTTTTTAATGAAAAAATTATACAACGTTTTTTTAGAAATACAGAATTTCAAACTGAAATAAAATATATAACACAATTCATGGAATTGACAATGGAATCAGCCTTATTTGAAAAATTGTTGCTTCAATATAATTTCTAGTGCACAAACTGGAAGTCCAATTTTCATCTTCTTTTTAGGATCAATATCGCAACCAATACAATCTTGTAATTCATGATATTTGATTGCAAAAATAAAAAGTCGTATCCAAACGAGGACAGTACGGCAGGTTTCTCGCAATTCAATTTCTTCGTTCTTCAAAAGGTTCTTCTTTGATGCGCAAGCACAGATTGTTTGCAGGTAGTACTTGACAAATTCTTCTTGTTCACACAGATGGGTTTGTATAATTTGTATATCTATTGTTATTATAGGCTCTTAACGAAAAAGAAACGTAGCAAATTACGACAAAACTAGCTACATTCCACAAAAAACGGAAACACCAGTAGATAATGAATCATTGTAGAATGAGGTGGTTGCCGAAACCACCATATAGGATAACTTCACGTTCTTTAAGGCTAAACGCGGTGGAAGAGGACTAGGTGCTACGTTTCCGTCGAGAGAAATTACCTATAACTTGCAGGAACACGCAAAAGATGTTGATTTCCAATCGATGAACGAAATTTATTCTTAGATTTCGGTGAACGAAATTAATCAGTTAAATTTCCAGCGGTAAACAAGCATCCATATCCATAAAGAACGTGTAGTATAATGCCATATAAACGACGGATAGGTTTAAATGAAATTGACCAATTCTGAAATATGATTGGAAAAGACAAAATATTCTGCTTACTTCCGTATTCCGTGATATCCAATTGACAAGATATCTGTGCCGTCCTTTGGGAATTTGATCTGTTGGCCCTGCCGAGGACCTGTCTCATCTGATCCATGCAGTATTTACTCGCCTCCCATACGTTGTTGCCCAGTTGTGGTGCGGCCGACATGAACCTGTAGGAGAAATTCAGGTTAGAAAAAATCGACGACAAGATCCAATCAAGCTTGCGTTGCTACACGCCCTTCCTGCACCAATGAATAGATGAAGTCGAAGAGAAATCGATAGAAATGTCTATTTGAAAGTTCATATTAGATTATGGGAAAACAATTAATTTTCTCTTCATGATATCGCTATTCACTAAGGTACTTGTTCCGAATTTCTATAAATACGTAGTAATTGTATTAAAGGTAATTCTTTTTTAGATAGAAGGTAGAATTTGGAAAAAACTATTTCAGCAAATATCGTCTTCATAAAAGTTTAAAAAGATTGCGATTCTAAAAAATGTTAAAAAGTTTAGCCTTAAGGGCTCTATCGATCGAGAGTTTCAAATAATGCATAAAAGATAGGTTCAATAAACAACAGCTTTGTTGGCGAGTGCAATTCCGAACAATACCTGAACCGATTTCTAGGCAATAAGGGATCGAAAAAGTGATTATGTCTAGTTTTGAATCAGTTTCTTTATCGAGAACATTGTCGTTCTGCCTATCATTCAATAGTGAAAATACTGCTTTGAAGTATCTTGTAATTTCAAGAAATTCATCAAATTCTAATATTTGCTTCAGCTAGGCGATTAATTGTCTACAAAAAATTTCAATCAGTTCTACGAGAAAATTATAAAGAATACATGTATTCACCTCTTAATCATCCTACTAAGTTTTCACGATCTCTGTGATCTATAAAATCGGTGTTTAAACCATTTTACAATCAGTACCAAATCGATGGAACAGCATGCAGAATTGTAATTGAAAGGTTTTCCAATAAGACGTTTCATTTTGATATTAAAGAAAACGATTATATATTAAGAGAAATCATTGGATATTTATTTCATTGTGAGGATGAAGATATGCCATTAACAAAAGAAAACGATATCAGTCAAATGGCCGCCACAGCTACGGTTGCAGCACCTTTTTATGAAATTTTTCATGACCACGTTTACGGCTGTAGGTCCTCGATAACTTCACGAATTCCATCTTTAAGCGACGTCTTGTTGGAAATAAACGTCGTGTACATCCATTCCGACCATGAACAATCATTCATCATAGCTCGGTAGCGCAATCCATTAACCATAACAGTTGCACGAGCCTCACTTTCGAATAAGTAAGATCCAATCACACCGCCAGCCCAAAAACCGCACCAAACAGTGATACGTTGAGGATGGAGAGTCTTTTCAACAATCATTCATGAATTTTCCGAGCCCCAATTGCGACAATTCTGCTTTATTAACTTAGCCTCCGAGACAAAAATGGGCCTCATCACTGAAAATGATTTTTCGATGAAAATCCGGATCGTTTTGATGCATTTCAAGGACCCGATCAGCGAAGTTACGACGTTGCTGGTGAAGGATCGGCTGATTTCTTGTTTCAACTTGTGTTAAATGCCTTAAGACCTAAGTCTTTATGCAAAATACGGTGTAATGTTGTTTGTGGAATGTCTAATTCCAAAGAGCGACGAGGAATAGACACCTGGGTTTTCGTCAACACTATGGGCTAGAGCAGCAATATTCTCAGTTGTTCTTGAGCAACGCACACGGTTTCGATTCCTCACATCACTAAGTTGCCCAACAGCTCAAATTTTTCTACCATTGATGCCCGAGAAGATGCTTCACGACAACCCAAAAATGCTTTAGTTTTGCTTACTGCGACTGGCCGCCACCATTTTTGTAGTGAATTTTAACAATTTCAATCCGTATATCGTTTTATTTTTAGTAATTGCGTAGTTTTCACTTGTCAATGTCAAAAGATGACAGCTTCAAAAGTGACAATTGCCCAGATAGCAAAATGAGATCACTTATTGGAAAACCTTTATATGTTCCGAACAGTCAGACACTTTTTTTTCATACTGTGTGAGCTTATATTTTTTAATTTGGAAATTGTTTTAATTGGATATTGGACTAGTGATTAAAGCCAATACAACAATAAAGTCGAACATTAATACTGATAATGACCTACATAAAGTTTCTTAGTACTTGTAGTTTTCTAATTTTTAAAATTTCAGCAATTTCAAGCATTTCGGTTCGAAGAGATGCAAATCTCCTCGGTATTTTTTTATAGTACATCAGAAATATTCCCCGAAAGCTTGAGGGATTATTAATTAGATTCGCACAAAATCAAATAAAAACGCGCTTGAAAAAATGTTAACAATCGCGAAACTTGAATATTTGTTGTAAGGCGGGCCATTTAAAATATGCATTTTGATCGGCTATAAATAGAAAAACTAATGAATATTTTGTCAAAGTTATGAGTTTATTAGAAAGGTAGAACCTTGACGATCAACCTAATTTTTCAGTACATTGTCGATTGTTTGGGGCTCAATCCATAAATGGCAACTTCTATTTCTTGTTTCAAGGCATCAATCGTTTCTGGATGGTTAGCGTAACACTTATCCTTAACGAATCTCCACAAAAAATGTCCTTCGAGGTGAAAATGAGCTTCATCGTTAAAGATGATTTTTCTGTGAAAATGCTTATATTCGGCCATGGGATCATTAGCCCACTGAGCGAAGTGGAAACGGATCGGACGATCAAGAAGCTTCACTTCTTGCATTAACTGAACTTTGTATGTCTTCAAACCGAGGTCTTTATGCAAAACTCTCTTCAGAGAAGTCCGAGAAATGTTCAGCCACATTCTGGGCTACAGCAGCAATGTTTCCAGGTGTGCTCACTAGACGAGAACGTGAACAGGTTGTTTGATCCAATAACGATCCAGTTTCACGAACTCGCTACATAATTTGATTCACAAATGACCGTTTAATTTTTATTAAATTTTCCACGTAAATTTCTAACACTTTGGATAGAAGATTTACTACTTTGGAAATAAGTTTTTAATATTTGTCAGTTTTGTGCAAGCGTAAATCGACCCATTTCGTTTGTGTCAAATATTAAACTAAGTTTCTGTCACAGCACGGGTGGTAGAAGTGTTGCCAGACTGGAAAAAACCACTACTTCAAAATGAAAACTCCAAATGGCCCACCTTTACCATGCATTTTATATGTGAATTCTTTTTCATATTTAATTGGAAATGAGTTCCGAAAAACTTTTTTATCTAATTGCCACTGATTTCGGTAGGAAGTGTTTTCTTTCTCATTTATAAAGAATTTCCATTAAATTGAAAATCAGCCATGTCGCTTATATAACCTCCAATTAGCGGGTCAATGTTCAAGATTGGTTCGGAACGAATTCTGCTCAGTTTCCGCTGGAATACGTACTTCTAAATTTTGTTTTCATGGTAATACAGATTTTGAGACAAATAGAAATCATAACCTAACCAAATTTGAATAACATTTGATTATGAGAAAGGTATTTCATAAAAGTTTTTCTTCTTGATATAATTAAGGTGTTTTTAACTAACAATTCATATCTTAGAAATTGTTAAAGTTCCTAAAGATAAGAAGATCAAAGAAATATTATTTCAAGATGACCAAAAGGTTATCATTCGCAATGAAATTAAAAAACGGATTATTGATTTTCTAAACCTGCATACTGTGAATTACAGGAACTTGTACTTGAAAATTAATTTAGAAATGAGTCCCAGTTGTTTCGAAATTGCACCCATAAACAGAGCCAACATGTTCACTATCCAAGAATAGACCTTCAAAACGGTACAAGCTACTTTTAAAAGACGTTAGACATTTCTTTCGTGTTACTCTCAGATTTTATTTCTGCTTGGATGAAAATTTCTATTACGACGGATCGTGTAACAGAAATATACGAGGGTAGTTCGATCGAATTAGTCGCATTTTTGTGTTTTTATAATATCATTTCTTGCGTTTATTTGAAAACAAAATTCGAGAAATCGATATTTCTATGTGCATGAAGCGTGAAAAGAAATTTAGACCTTTAAATTATTCACAAATTATTATTGTTGAATATTTATTGTCTCCCACCCTGACAGAATATACTTGTTTAAGTGTTCATCCCATTTATTATTACGGAATAGGAAAAATTTTAAGCCGTGCCTGGATGTGGCTTCACAACTGTTATGAACCTGAGCAATTGTCGGATGAAGTAAGCGATATGTGGGAAAGTGTTCTCTAACATTTTTTGTCGACTGTGCTGCTATCAGTTGGTCAAAAAATATCGAAACGCAACTTCAAAATTCTCGTAACTTTTTGATCATACCTCGTCAATAGGTTTGAGAATTTGAAACTCAATAGAACTAGGGTTATATTACCCGCTTCATTATAATTGTTTTCGCAAGGACAGAAGCATTTCGGGAAAAATAAATCATATTTTGCAAACATCACACTCAAACCCGTGGCATTATCAGAAATTCTGACAAAATATCCTCCACCTTCCACAACACTTGTGTGACTGATCTATATCAGTGAACCTTATTTTATAGCTTTTTGGCTATAAAATACAAGTATATTGAATATCCCCTTGTATAAAAGGGGGGCCGGAAAGTAATGTCGTTTCTCCGCATGTCGATATTTGATTGTCAATTGTCAGCTCATTGTGTACTTCGAAGTTGTGTCAAAGACATTTTAAGGTTATTGTGACTCGTTTAATTCTAAATAATTGAATATTAGACTTTTTTGCAATTTGGGGTGAAATGGCCAACCAAATACCAGAAGACCATATGTATGCTTTTTGAGCCTCGGGTAGAAACGCACTAAAAATATTCGCGATGTTTATCCAAGTACTTTAGACGTTCGTAAATGCCAAAGATGGTTCTCTTGGTTCAGATCCAGTAATTTTGATCTTTATGACTCCTATCGATCAGGAAGACAAACAACATCAGACAACGACATGCTAAAGGCAGAAGTGGAAGCAAATCCATGTCGACAATCGAGGAACTCTCAAATACACTTAACCAACCTTGGTCGACCATCCAAGAATATTTGCAGTAGATTGTAAAAACAAGCAGGTGTTTGAGTCCACCAGTAGGTTATGATCCATAACATGAAACGTTGTTTCTAAGGAGCCATAAAGAACCGTTTTCTGATCGCTTGATCACTGGAGATGAAAAATAGGTCTAATTATAATACACAACGCAAAAGACAGTGGCTCTCTCCAAATGAATCACCACGAAATACTGCGAAGTCGGAATTACATCCCAAAAAAACGCTTCTGCATGTTTGGTGGAGTATACGCGCAATTGTTCCTTTTGAAGTGCTGAAACCTAGACAAACTGTTAATGCAGATCTTTATTGTGAACAATTGGATCGAGTCAACCAATCTTTAATCAAAAAGTATACGGCAATTGTCAATAGAAAAAGCGTTATTCTGCAACACGATAATGCAAGACCGCAGTGTACAAGACGAACCTTGGAAAAAATTAATGAATTGGGGTGGGAGGTATTGCCTCACCCACCATACTCGACCTATATCGAACCTATATCGACCCCGCTGATTTATATTTATTCTGATCGCTACAACATTTTCTTAGTGCCAAAAACTTTGAAAATTTGGATGGTGTTCAAAATACTATCTCGAGATATTTTACTCAAAAACTAGTTTTTATCGGTCCGGCATTGAAAATTTGCACACAGATGGCAAAAAGTTTTTTGATTGATTAAAAATAAAAACTTGTTAATAATTTTTTCGTTTGGATTTAATTTAAAAAAGCGACATTACTTTCCAGTCCCTCTTCTATATACCCAATGTATATATGATACTTTTGCAAGGCAATGTTGAACCAGATCAACAGTAAAAATTTCAACATTACCATTCAACAATTGCTCCAAACAATGAAGTCTTTCACATTGCTTGACCAATTAAAACCATTCACAACCTATAGAAATCAAGCTGCATGGTGGATAAATGATGTCTAAACAAAAACTGTATTCATTGATAAGATATTTATACATCTTAGAGACAATTATTCTCATTAGTCTAAATGCAGCTTGGTTTCAGACACGTCATCAGCGCGTTTTAACTCGATGAACCATGTTAATACATCCATTTGCTTAGAATTGAGATCATCACGAAAGGTTTCCTTAACAGAGAGCACTAATGTTGCTGAACGTCATTAGTTAAAATGTAAAACCAAGGTTAACAGCGCCACGACATCTGTCTCGTTTATTGAAGAAATTAAATTAACGCGTGAGATTTTTTTGAGATTGATTATTACGAAATTTAGCGATGAATTGTGTGAGCCGAAAACAGGTGCAGCTTGAATTACAATCAAACCAAGGAACTCTCAATCATTATTCACTTGATGTAAATTCAATATGAAAAATACTATTGATGAATAGCGTCACGAACTACCCTCGCAAAAAAAACCAACATTGCACTCCAAAGACAAAAAGCTAGAAGATTCCTCTTTCTCACTGAACCAAGTCACCTTTGCTCGCGTATCATATGGTTATGCAAAGGGTTATAATGGATCATCCTGTAAGTCAACCGTCTTACTTCATACTGGTCACCAATGGCGTTAGTAATATGAATATCGATCAGACTGCGGTACATCTCGAAGTGTTTTCTCTTCACTTTAAACAACCTAAAATAAGATTAATTTGACGGTTCCAGACAAGTTCACTTATTTGAGGTACGCAGATGATCATTTGCGGCTGTGCAAACTTGTAAGTTGTTTTGTTTTTTCATCAAAAATATCATTGAAACAAAAAGAATTTACTCACTTTGTTACTGTAGCGTATACCATATCAGCGGGAACTGTGTAAGGCAGGCTTAACACGGAAAGTAACTTCATCCCTCTGTGCTTGAACAGCCAGTTAATAAGACCCTTGTTGGCCTTTTCTATGGCTTCTTGGAAAATACTTATGACTGTGTCTGGCATGTTGGAACCTAGGGCTTCCTGAAAATAAAAATAATTTAAGATACTACTGTTTGCGAGGATTGTGATACATTTGAAGTACGATAAAAAAAATATCCGTTTCATAATTTGGAAGAACGATTTCTTTTATTTCTGGATTCAAAAGACGAATTTCGAAGGGGTCAAAGAAGACATTGAGGTTAAAAAAATTTTTACAAATGATTTCTATTCTGAATTCATGGGTTCCATCAATTCGGTTTGGAATAGATTAAAATTTCTTCAGGTAGTTCAGAGATTGTTATTAGAAGTTAGACTTAGGAATTATTCTTCATGCGCAAACCGATATTACAGCACAAAGAAATAATATCAGTTCTATTCTAACCTAATTTGAGTGACAGGTAGATCAAGAAGAGAAATATAAACACGTGACTTATGGAATCTTCTTGTGAAAATATTTGAAATGTTTTTGCTAACATTTCATCATTCTGGATGGAGATTTGGAACCAATGTTACTAATAGTTTAATTTCCTGAATGTGGAGGTTATTTTAAAAGAATAACCATCAGTTTGCGACGATCGCTGGATACAATATCATGAAAAGTTTCTTCTTGCAAGTTGGGGTAATCGGGTTGAGAAATACGAAATAAAAATCATAAAAAAGTACTCACTTGTCTCTGAAGCACACACTCTTTGCACTGAGGGTCATATTCTAGATTTTCGTCCTTCTCCGAGACGGTGAATGTGGAATGAACAGACAGGCATCTGGTGCAATTGATCAGATTATTCCTATGCAAAAACCTGAGCGCGTCATCAAAACCCTGTTTGCACATGTTGGACAGCACCTCAGGTTTAGGAGGGAACAGTATCCTAGCTATTCTGTACATGTTATGTTTGGATAGTTCTATGCTTGTGTTGGCTACGTTTATCTGAAAGAAATGGGTAATCAAACTGAGTTAAAACCTTCTGTTAATATGAAGGGCTGAAAATATTTATATAATACTAAGTAGCATTTTATATAAAAACTGCAAATTCAAAATTTTGAAGATATAGCATAAATATAAAATATAATACTGAGTCAATATTTTTCCTGTCAGAAAAATGTGAAAAGGGAAAGCGATTTCACTTCTGGTTCTTTTCCATAGAAATATAGATAGGATTCAATTTATTATCATTACTTATGAAGGCTATTAATGGTCACGATCATCTATAGTGATTTAGGTTTGTTAATTAAAGTTTTTCCTATGTAGCATAATCATACGGTAAATCAAAAATTAAAAGGCGAAGTCAAGGTGGAGTCCTAAGTTGTAATTAAAATTACTCGAGAACACGCAAAAATACGCAGGTCCAAATTGAGAGAAAGAACACATTTTTTTAAAGCTACCAGCTACAGGATGCTACAGTACCGTCTGCATTCTGGCTTGCAGAATCAATTCTACGCCGCCAAGAACCGAAGAAGCCTCCACTTGACACCTGGCTATCGGTTAAGAGAACCTTTTCAAATTTGTATCCGTGGAACATTGAAGCTCTTTAGGAAGAACAAATTTTACTGTATTTTCTAAATTGAAAAACAATGTGACTTTCATTTTAAAATATACAACCCGTATATCGTTCTGTTTTATTATTGCCACAGGCCTGTTCATGCTTAATTTCGGTAGCGAATGAGGATTCAAATACTTTTGACGGATGACGTTCTCATCAAGTTGAGGTTAAGTAACTCTAAACCCGAATACGCTGATCATAGTTGAAAAAAAAATAGTGAAAAGCACAAACGTAGAGTCAGGAGCTTTTGCGCGCTTGTTCATATCACCAATAATTCTCACGAAATATTGTATTAGACTTCTTGCCGTTATTTTACATATAAATGTTAAATTTTAACTCGATCGTAGGACTGTTTTATTTTGTTGAATCTTCTAATCATACGATCCTAACGAATTTTATTATCTGAATACGCGTGTCATTGTTCTATTACTAAATACCAAATTTCAGATCGATCCAATTTGTAGTTTCGAAAATATTGGCAAAATAAAATTTCAAGTGTAAATAGGTGAGAATAACTGCGACTAATTTTACCTATTAAAGAAGATGACCGAGATATTTGGGCTCACCTCAAAATTTTCAAAACCTTAGCTCTTTCCGTTCGATGGGTTAGAGTTTAAGTGCGTTTTCGCATGGCCAGACCAGCTGCACAGAATTACTTATTACCTTTGAACATTTAATATGATCATGAATAGTAAGAAAGAAATATTCATCGATAGAAATCAACATATTCGTTGGTTATAATCGATGAATATTTCTTTCTTGTCATTTGTGATGTATTTGGCATTTGGCCTATCGGAGTGTACTTTTATTTAATATGATATTTAATTTGTGAAAAGTGTAAAATTGTTTTGTTTAATTTATTTAATATTTGTACCAGTTCTCAATAAAAATGTCAACTTGACATCCGCCTAATGGATAAATTTAGGGTCGAAAATAATTCCAGCCTTCTAGCGTATTATCTGTTGACAATTTTTTTTAAACTGTGAATTTTAGGGTGAAATGACAGGAGAACATATTTGTTAAGAATGGATCAAACTATCCAAAACAAATCTTCTTATTGTAAAATATGAATAGGAAAAAAGTTTCTTCCGAAACAAGGTTTGGGGTGGCTTTTTCTACCACTTTCAATCATAGAGGAACACCAAATTTTTTTTGAGTGCCTTCTCGCCCGCATAAGTGTCTGCTCAATTTTATTCTTGTCAGTTTTCTGGTTTAATCTTAGGGGGCTGTAACTATGCAGGGGGAGCTCAAAAAAATAGAGTTTATAGGAAAGCCCCACCCTATTTTTTGACAAGGAATCGCCCCCTAGATTTTTTCGCAACTATTTATATACATATGTATATAATATTTAAGATAAAATTCGTTTTTACTCAATTTGAAAATGTAGTAAACTTTACGAAACTCGAATCACTGTATATTCAGTTAATAAAAAAGTGATATAAAACAAAGTAATTTCTTATTTCGTTCCATTTAAAAATGGACTATCACAAAGTAACGGACTTTTCCATCCAATACTTATTCAAGTTAGAAAATAATTTATTTCGTAGCAACTTCATCAGATTTTGAAAAGAAGCCTTCTCGGATATTAAATTTTGACAAATTTATTTTAGATCCGCGATTTATCAATCAGAGTTCGCCTGTCAATTGCAAAACAGTTTTTGTTGCCGGTTCTCGGGTATAAATTGTGAAACTGGTTCTCAAAATAAGCCTCAAACTTACATGGAACAACTGCGAGCTATCATCCCTCGGACAGATGTCGCTCTCGCCGCAGAAAGGACTGACTGTGATCGTGTTCTCATCTATGGTCGGCAAATTGTCGCTGCATCCCCCGTCCATGTACCTGTACCCTCTATACTTCGGCGGCCACAATCCAGAAACCAAAGGAATGAAGGCCGAAGCTAGAAGGGCTTGAATCAGCTCCTCCCTACTGTCGAACTGGGACACGATGACGTTCTTGCCATCTCGCACCCTGGTCATAGAGATGTGTAATCTGCCGCTTACCCTCACGTGGGCGTCCTCCGGCAGGTACTTCTCCAAACCTTCTAGGAGGAGGTTGTTGATGTTGTAAGAGGGGGAGAGGGGGCCCAGGGACTTCTTTCTGGCTTCTGTGGCGGCTCGAAGAACATTACTAGTTAGGTCACCTGGGAAATACAAGAACATTTGATGAGGTGATGATCTTGCGATATAGATGTTTCTATATTATGTGAATTCATTTTTAATGATAAAAGAAAACACTCCTGCTTAATTGCCAGTGACACTTTATTTTTCAACGTCTGGTTTCGACTGTTGAGTCTATTAATTTTCAGTGGAAAAGAGAAGAAAGTATTTTTTCCATGCATTGAGATGAAAATCATTATCAAAGAGTTTGCCTTAAATTTCTTATTAGGAAAGAATTTTTTGCTGGTGACGAGTTGAATACGTTGCACAAGATTTGTTGATTCGCTGTTATGATTAATAAAATGAATCACTAGAGAGTTTGCCTAAATTTTTGTACCAAGATAGAATTTTCTTTTGACGCGCTTAATACGCTGTGAATGGCTTATGGTTATTCAGTATTACGATGATCGAAATGATTGAACGAAGAGTTCGCCTCAAAATATATATTACGGGCCTCGGTGGCGTGGTTAGAATCTTGACGATGCCTCTTTGTCTAATAATTTTAATTTCAAAAAATTTTTATTCAAAAACATTTAGAATTAAATAAAATAAATGTCCAAGAACACTCTGTGTCAATTTAGTAGATATATAGTTTTAAACACTTACCACACACTGCGAAAGGGGATCAAAAAATTCAAACAAATATAAATTATCAATTAAATCCACTGATTAAACACATGAAGGGGACAAAATTTTGTTTCGTTCCTTTTTTCATCAAAATATTTTTGGAGGGGGATTTGGTTTTAATGAAACAAGGAACGGAACAAAATTTTGCCCCCTTCAGGTGTTTATTCAGTGGATTCAATTGATAATTCATATTTCTTTCAGTTATTTTATTCCCTTTGGTGTGTGGTAAGTTTTTAATTCTATATGTCTACTAATTTGACACAGTTTGTTCTTAGAAATTTATTCAATTTAAATCTAACATGTAGGTAACAGAATAAATGTGAATGATATTAAAATTTTATTAAATACTCCTTTTATAAAGTGAAAAAACCTATTTTTATTATAAATTTTTTTAATTATAAATGAATGAGCGATTTATGGTTTATTTATTAGATTAATATGCTGGATAATATTCTAGTTTATAAACTAGTAGGTTGAATAAGAATGAATGTATTATATCTTTGATTGTTCCGGATTTTATCTTGGAAATTATAAAATAGAAATAATTTCAACTTCATCACGTTCAAACAAAATATACAGTGCAAAAAACGTCCGCAAGTACTTAAATCTGTTTACCAAAAATTAAGGGGGACTAGTAAGAACAGAGGGGTGAAAAAAATAGTTGTTAGGGACTTTAAGATTTGTTTAGATCTAATTGATCGATTATTATAATTTGTGTTTTGTTGTATTGTACCTATTGCTTTCGATAATTTCCAAAAAAAGAAATTATTACTTATTTTCAAATGCAAATTTTAAAATTGTTATTAAAATTATGTCGTGTTTCTAGTTAGTTATTTGTATTTGTTGAATATTGTTTTTTATTAATATAATATTTATCATAGTCCTATGTTCTTGTTTTAAATGAATGTCCAGTTTACCTAACATATACATACCGGCAATCACTAAAAGATAACTTGAAAACTCCCGATTTCCATTTTTTATGAAGTCTTTTTTTTACGTTGCAAAGAACGAAATATTTTGTGCAAATTGTAAGAATAATTGCCGCCTGTAAATCTTAAATCATAATCATTCTTCTTCTCATTCGTGCAACAAGACGCCTTAGGTAATCGGCGGTTCAATTGCTCAATTATCAATCGAAATCCTTATCCCAATTAACCCAATATTGCAAAGCTAACAAGTTAACAATGAAAGTTCAACAGCATCGTTCTTTTTAAATTGGCTCACTTATCAAGTTCAATTCACATTATTCATAATCCTCATTTGTTTCGGGAAGCGATATGGTAATTCTATGAGCGAACAAAGAAATCGGTCCGTTTCCGTCCACAAAGATTTGATCATCTGATCAACGATTCAAAATATCCTTGAGTGAATTTTATTCAAGATAATACCGAACAGTAGGTAGTCCGAAATGTATTATTGATATGTAGATACAGTGTGTTCCAACGAAAATTTGATCCCCCCCAGAACTCAGAAACGAAGAATTTTCGAAGATTTTAAAAATCAACTTCTTTTTTGAGAGGGACGAATTTTCATCATGAATTTGTTCCGAAAAAACCACCCTCACGAAGGTGGCATGAACCCCCAATATTGTTTGAATAGGGAAGAGATGTCGAGTGTTGATTAGTTTTAAAGTTATTTATGTTCTGTGTACACCCTAGTTAAAATTTTCAAAATCGGTTCACTATTCTAAATCTTCAAAAATTCTGGGGGGGTCAAATTTTCGTTGGGACGCCCTGTATAACTTGGGAATTAACTTTGCGGAGTAATTTACTTTGGACTTTTATTGCACCCAGGTACAAAATCCTGTGAGTTATCAATGGAACATGATTTTTACAGAATAGTATTGAGATGCTAACCTTCGTTAATGTTTGGAATTCAATTCTCAGAAGCTTCGGTTCGCATGTAAAAAATACGATTTTTAGAATATTTGACTTGATTCACAAATAAACATTATTATATTAGAATGATGAAAGGTTTCATACTTAATATAATAATCAAGTAGCTAAATCTTTCCATTTATCATGAAAGTCCTTACTAACGAGCGGGTAGAATTGAATTGCAGTAAACGTGTATGTCTCATTTTGGGGTTAACAGACATTTGGAAGAAATGATATGAGCGTGCAAAAACATTGCAAAAAACGAAACATTTTGTACAAATCGTAAGAATAATCCATCTTAACATCTTAAATCAAGTCTTCATTACTTCTGCTCGGTCAAACTAACATTATCAGCACAGAATGGTTAAAACTCTTTCAACAATCAAACTCAGGTAATCGGCGGTTTAAGAGCCCAATTATCAATCGAAATCCTTATACCCAATTAATCCAATATTATGAAGCTAACAAGTTGAAAATGAATGTTCAACAGCATCTTTTTTATACGCACTTATCAACTACAATTTACATTATCAAAATCCTTATTTGTTTCGGAAAGGGTAAATCTATGAGCGAACGAAATCTGTTCGTTTCTGACCACAGATTTGATATCCTCATCCGAGCTTGGATTCAAAATATCCTTTAGTGAATTGAAGATAATCCCGAAATGTATTATTGTTAGAAAAAACATGATGGATTACTGGGGCCTTAATGACCTTGAACCATATCTTTTATTACAGGTATAAAACCCTGTAAATTACCGACCCACCATGATTTTTCAGAGTGCTATTGAAATTCTTTCTAGATAAATTCACTTCTGAGAAATTTCCGTTCGCATGTAAACATACAACTATAAGCCAAAAAGTCAAGAGATTATTCATGTAAGGATGAAATTCTTTATTGAGATTATCAATCAGTCAATAATATAACATTCTAGATTGTCATTATATCAATCCTATTATCAAATTTAGTTCACACGATATTTAGAATATTTAATTTGTTTCACAAATAAAACATTAGCCGAATGATAAAAGGTTTTAAAATCGAAGATAATAGCCGTATGTTCAAATCTAATTTATACCAAGATAAAATAACAAAAGAATCGATACTATAAAATTTATTAGCACCTTCAAGTGGCCCCCAAGGACATTCTCATAAAGCGATGAATTTTGATTTGGATCGGATAAAAAGTAAAAATATTCCCTGTTATCAAGATGAGATAAAATATTTCAAAAATCCGAGTAGGACAAATAAGTGAAGAATGCATTTTCGAAAATCTCTTCTAAAAAATCTCATTTCAATGATAAATAATCATTGGTAATTGTCAAAATAATGCTAGTTATAATCGAATCATAGACGGATATTTCTGAGCTAACAACATTCTGTGCATTTTTCTTTAAAAAAAAAATCGGCACCTAGTTCAAATTTTTATGCGTTTTTTTTTAGTCCAACAGTCTGACTCAAAGTATGAAAATCAAGAGAAAATATAATCAAATTTAGTTCAGTACTAGTAGTGATAAAAGCGATCAAATTTACATAAAATTTAGCTGATGAAAAAACGATTTCGGAAAGATATTTATGTACAATGTACAAGGCAAGAAATGACATAGCCATCAAGAATAGATTGATCAATATCAAAACTTCAAGTGTAGAATAGGTTATTCTATAACATTCCTAGTATGCAATTAAAATAAATGATTTTAAATGTACATATAAATTGATGTATTAAGGGTTGCAAAAATTTCTTACCCAGAGGTAAATCACAAAGTAGACAACACGCAGCTATAGCACCCGCTGAAGCACCTGATATTTTTTTCAAAAGTAAATGAGGTGCATATTTGCGAAAGCAACAGGCGACTCCTACATGATATATGCCCAAAAAACCACATCCAGCAAATGAAAGATTCATAATCACTGCACAATTCTCGAAGAACGCAAAAAAATCGCAATTTTTTTATTACTAATCCAACCAATAAACTGGTGACTTTGTTTACAAACAGAAAAGAAGGTCGTTGGAATTAAATACTCTAATGTCAGTGTCAAAGTATCGATCGCGCACTCGTTATACTTCAACTTTTCGCTCCAAATGATATTTCGTTACTGAGGAGATTTTGGAGGAAACGGAAATAATGTAACAGCGATAAAGAAGGCTGGAATAGCAACGTCCTTACTGTCTCTCTTCCTCTTACTATATGAACGGCTCTTCCACAGCTGAGTAAGATAACGGGCGAGAATAGATAACGTTGCGGTGTTGCCACATTGACTAAAATAATTCTTGAATGTGAATGGATAGGAAACGGCATTATGTTTGGAACATTTGATCCTAATTATATATAATTATATTTTAAACTTCTGCGGTTTGGAACGTTTGGGTAACTACATTAGAAGTTCTTTTTTGCTCCAGATGACCTCGTTCAAAACTGAGGACGATTTAATTGAGAATAGAGAATGCGTTCAGAAATTTTATAATTTTTGTATTTTTTGGCTCACGGCTCCTGTTGACTGGATTTTTTGAAAATTTTTCTATAATGTTCTAATAGTTTACATAGTGAAATTACTTATATTTATTAACTGACACTGATTAGAAATCAAAGAAGTTTTTGAATCAACGAAATAATTGAGCAATGAAGATATTTGTTGATAAAAAATAATTATTCATTGATCAATTAATCATCGAGAAATTATTTAAAAAAGGATTTACTGGATGTAATTAGCATCATATTCTAATTTTTCTGTTAAAACATTTTCTACGACCAAATTTGCATAACTGAAAAATAATTTGTTATAGAAATTCTCATAAATAACATGATAAGGTTCACCCTGAAAAAATTTTTACTGTTTGTACAGACAGACAGTTTGCAATCGATTAGAAACTGTCCTATTTTAGACATGCTTATCAACAGTGGTTTAGAAACAGACACAAATTTGTTGGATATTCACTGTGATAACGAATGTATAATCTGAACAAAAGAGTAGGCAACTCTTTATATTCAGGTTTCTTTATCCTTTTAATATATAAATATATTATTTCAGAAAAAAACGTTTTCTGATTTGGGAGAAATAGAGGCAACGTTGCATACAAACAACATAACCTTGTTCATTAAATAACAACTGGATCCGTGACGTCACAAATTTCTCGGTCCTGTGACGCTATTGGTCGATTTTGGTGGTGTGGTCGCCATAAATCACTTCTTGACATAACAGATTTTGTAAAGACGTCCTTGTTCTGCAAATGCAACTTGTTCCTTAAGAACCGGTCATAGGCTTCTATTGTTGTGGAACCACCTGTTGTTTTGCTATTATGGTACCCCCAACGAGAAGTATATAGAATAGGGTTTTGAACTGGCATATAGTAAAACGTTCCTCTATTCTAAAAATATTAAATTGATCATTTATAAGTTCCATAGACTCATCCTCAGGTATAATTATTTATTTTTTTCTTAATCTTATGGCATTGACTGCTGTGGTCATAAGTCATCTTCCACCACCTGACGTACATAAACACACCCATGAACCTAAAATTTATGATAACATCATAAAAAATAAAGAGTTCATAAAACTCAGAAATTTCTGTGATTATAAATTACTATGCGCTAGATGAACTTCATTTCATATGTATGATTAAAGGAGACGAAGAATTTAAATCCCAGCTGCTTCTGAGATTCTAGCTTTTGTTCATTAATTTATGTAATCTTCATTAAGCCACGCGATAGTGGATAAACACTTCAATTGCACTTTGGGTAACGGAAATAGCAAGATAAACACTGTTGAATTTTAATTTTTATCATTAATTGAGAGATGACTCGATGCCATAGAAAAACAAGGTAACCTTGATAGTTTGGAATATTTCGTTACAATAGAAAAATTTGTTTACTTGATTCCCGAAAATATGAACGATTAGCACACAGGGTTTGAATTAAATTTTTTGTTATCGTTAAGTTTTGGACAAACAAGTTGGTTAAGTCATTATAACAATGTTCATTCTAATAATGTTTTTACGCGCCTGTTCTAGCTAACAGCGTGCTATCGTTTTGCCTGAATGTCTGTAATTTTCGAATTTTTAGCCGAAAATGGTATAAATTGACTAGGTTGTACTCACTGATCAAGGATCCGAGGTGAAAATTAATTATGCCCATAAGGCCGGTCCGGTCAGTCTGTAAACATGCCAACTTTCGAATGAAAAGGGCAAGAGACTTGAAACTTTCAGGTTTTGGGTCTAAATATCTCGTTTAAATTCGTTATTGTTAATGGGCAAACTCGATCCAGTGATTCCGCAATTATTCACATTTAAAACTTTTATTTACTTTCCCAAAGTTCCGCAATTACTGATCAGATCGAAACAAAATTTGGTACTTGGGTGTACAGTAATGACAAAAAGACTTACGCTAAATTTCGTGAGGATCGACCTCTCCAGCCGACGACTGCAGTAAAATAGCAACAAGAAGACCTAGTCTTGAAAATTACAGGGTGAATTTATAATCTAAATGTATAATTTATGTTCAAAAATGGACATATTTAACTTAATGGTTCCTCAGTTATTTTCATTTAAAATTTTATTTTTCAGATATTTTCGAATGTACAAATCCGATTGAGTTCAAATTCAGTACTTAGAAGTAAAATAACGACATAATTATTTTTTATCTGATTGCGTCAAATAGTTATATTCATATTGTAAAATATTAATAAAAATAAGAGAAAACTTGAAATTTGAACAACTCCGAAACTATTGGACCGATTTTGTGGAATAACAAACTAAACCGAGATAAAGGGTCATTCGTTAACAGCGCCCCATTTTGTTTTGTAAATAAAATACATTATTTATTTGGAAATTATTGAAATTTTTATTTCATTATAAAGTACAATGGATACCATTAGTTATGAAATAAAACATCATTTAAATGTCCACCACGGAAACGCTGGGAGGAATGAAGTCGTCGATCAAATTTTCCATGACTGTTTCACACCAATCAGGTCGTATGTTAGCAATTACTCGTTCAATATTGATCTGCAAATCGTCTAAATTTGCTGGATGATTGCTGTAAACCATTGACTCAATGTAACACCAAAGAAAGAAGTTCGTTCAATCAGAAATGAGCCTCATTGCTGAGAATTATTTTCTTATGAAAATCTGCATCATTTCCGATTTTTTCTAAGCACCAATTACTGATCACACAACGCTTTAAATGATCTGTTGGCTTGAGTTTTTGGGTAAAAACAATTTTGTATGGATATAAACCAAAGACGTCTGGAGATGCCTAATTCTTGTGAACGTCGAGAAATCGATAAATTTTGCCTTCACGAACACTTCTTGAATTTCTTTGTCTCACTGGCACTGTAACATCATGAAGTGTAAAATTTGTTTCAAACTTCATCACTAAACGTTCAGTTGTTAATCAAAATGGCGCCGCGTAGTATAAATAACACGGAAAATTTGTGCAATAAATGTACGAAAGATGTAAAAATTTTCATCTTTTAATCAAAGTGCAGCAGTTGTTACCATCCTAGCTGTGTGCTGAAAATTTCTGGAACGTATGTGGGAACTGATAGAGAAGTTATTTGTTGTGATAACATAACCTCAAAGAAGCATGAGCGCGAAGAAAAGGATCTTGAAATACAGGAACTGAAAATTCGTATAGCCGACTTAATGAAGCATCATACAATCAATAAGCCTAAATCAAACATCTATCAAAAATGGTAAAAATTCTATATGTTGCGACGATGAGATCCTAGAGAAAAATTCAGTGAGTACATTCATAAATAACGAATACAACAAAGAATCTGAAATAAAATATTTACACACGATAATTGAAGGAAAGAATGATTTCATTAATGAATTGAAAGACGAAATAATAATTTTGAAAAAGTACAGGACTTCAGTGAATTTAATGTAAAGAAACGTAGTGCGCCATCTATAAACTCTACAAACTCGAAACAAAGTGAACTGTTTCTTAAGCAGACTGATCCATCTAATGTGGAACATGTAAATCTTATTGATCTCATAAAGCTACCTTTATTACCGACTTCAAGAGACGATGTGGTTGAATCATTAAGGGAGAAATCTTTTGGTGAAGCAGAAAAAACAATGAATAATAAAAATTAGGAAGGAAGAGTTTAATATCAGAAGAGGTGATCCTCTAATAACAGGAACGAATGTTGATTCGTCCACTTTTGCGGGCGCACCAAAGCGTGATGGGTGTATATTGGTAGAGTGGGTGCGAAGGTCAGGAATCGCAGGTTAAGGCTCATCTGGAGGAAATATTTCCTGGAAAGCAACTTTTAGTGGAGAAACTTCCAAGTCCTGCTGGCGCGGGTAGTATAGCATTCAGAATTGGCGCTGACATATCTTTAATTGAAGATCTTTATAAATCCCACTGGGTGTACTAGTGAAGAGATTTCGTTTTTTTCGGGAGCGAAATGACAGGAATTAAAGACGACATTACTATGAGAGATAAGAAAGCTATTAATGAAAAATATGAGTCAATTTTAAACCTGAACATTCAATGCCTGTCTAATAAATTAGACAAAGCGAATTTTACGTTGTAAGCTTCAAAATAGAAACTGGCTTGCTTGACAGATATTGGAGGAGTGACGACAAACTGAAAGGTATAAATATTTCAGGGTATAGAGTAGCGAGTTCTTTTACTCGCAAATATTGGAGACATGGTGGTAGCCTCATATTCACAAGAGATAATATAGTTACCAAACCAATGAAATAGAGGAATTGTCAGTCGAAGTTCACGATTATGTATTTTTAATGTATTTATAGACCTTTTCGGGAAGATTTTGATACTCTAATTTATAATATACAATTAATCACCTTTTATCGGACCATCTGGGGCAGAGACTGCACATTGCTCAGACAGATTGTTCCATAATAAATTAAGGTTGAAAATCACAGTACAAAAAAATACTGGGAAAATCCTGAAATTGTTGACCTCAAAAAAAAGGTAGATGCTGCAAATGCAATATTCGAAGTAAAAAGGGATGAAAATATTTTGAGATTATACGAAACCTTGAAGATGGAACTTAGGACTTTAATTAATGACACTATTAAGAGAAGGAATACGACATTCATAAAACAAGAGTCGCGATATTTGGAAGGTAATAAACTCTAGAATTAAATATACTCCAAGCAAAAATAACAGCACTGTCTTATCAGAGGAGCAATTCAATATATATTTTTCCACCATAGCAGAAAAACTCAGTGTGCGTACTGGCAACTCAGATATAAGTAAAAGTCTATTGAATAACAAAAAGGTAAATAGTACAAAATCATTTTTTTCTCTCCGACAACTCCTGAGGAAGTAAAGAAAGCAGCCTCTTTTTTGAAAAACAAGCCCTCACGTGATATTCACGGCTTTTCTGTGAGGTTGCTGAGGAAAGTTATTCATTGTCTGGCCAATCCACTCTCACATCTGATAAATAGATGTTTTGAGGAGGTTGTCTTCCCGTAGGAGCTCAAACTTGCTAGGGTGATTCCAGTGTACAAGAAGGGCGATCAAGATCTATATCTATTATAGACCAATCTCTGTTCTGCCTGCTGTCTCAAAAGTTTTCGAGTCTCTCATCAAGTCTAGATTGATATCGTTCCTGGAAAGAAACTCTTTCCTGAATGATCGTCAGCATGGGTTCAGGACAGCAAAATCCACAACAACTGCCCTATTGCACATCGTCGAGTCCGTAATGGAGGCACTGCATGATGCTGAGGAGATGACTTTGACCTATATGGACTTAAAGAAAGAATTTGATTGTGTCGATCATGGGGAGCTTTTGTCCAAGTTAAAGTATGTTGGCATAAGAGGGCCAGCGCTAAACCTTTTCAGGTCTTATCTACAAGGTCGTTACCAGATTATAGATTTTGAGGAAAAACTATCAGTAAAAGAAAATCACCGTGGGTGTGCCTCAGGGATTAGTGCTCGGACCTGTTCTATTTTTAGTGTATATTGACGACTTGATGTATAATAGGGTGATTCAAAAAAAAAAAAAATTTTTTTTTCTTGCAAACAAGCTTAAAAGTTTCAATTCAATGTAAAAAGATGCCAGTAAAAAGTTGAGCGCTTAATATTAATATTAAGGACGCCCGCATCGCACCTTTTCATTTCCCATAAGAATAACATAGGAAAATTTCTTTTTGCACATTCTGATTTTTATTGCTAGCCCAAAGTGAGTCATGAAGAAACTTCCTGCGCATATTTTTGAAGAAAATTGAACGCTCTACAAAAAAGGTCTCTTATGATTTTTCGTCAAACCTAACCGCTTTAAAGTTATTCAAACTTTAAGTACAATATGCTGAAAATTTGAGCGTTTTTATCGCATTGCAGCGGATTAAATGGTTTTATTGGGATTCCTTATCAGAAAACTTCGTGTTTATTTTAAATTATGGCTTACAGAAAATGTTTATCGTCTATTTTCGCGGTCATTCAAAATAAAAGAAAAGTTTCAGAAAATTCCTTACTGTAAATTACCAAATTGTTTCATAAAAAAATTTTTTTTCAATTGATTTCGTATGATAGTGTTGATTCAGCAGTTTCTAAAAAAGCTTGTAGCAAATTAAGTGACCACTTGTGGTACTTAAATGAGGAGTTAGCTGCAATGTCTTTATTTTATACCAATGTTTCCGTAGATATGAAAATAAAGATGATTGAAGCAATTAACTCTCGAGCTGCTTCAAAGACGACGAATCAGCGGTATCGAGTGCTCGAAAATGAGTTAGAATTATTTCTCCAGAAAGATTTAAGTGATTTTGTGTCACAAAAATCATTAGATTTGTTTAACAAATTCGATTTGCCGAGTGATTTTTTAGAAAAAGATGTTTCAACTTGGTCTGATGACGATAGTTACACAGAATGTGCTGAATTTTTTAAAACATTGAAAGTCACAAATGACGTGGCTGAAAGAGGAGTAGCGTTAATCGAAGAATATAACAATTACCTCACTAAAGATGAAGAGCAACTGCAGTACTTGTTACAAGTAGTTCGAGAGTACCACCAACGTTTTCCTGACTGTCTGAAAAGAAATCTCCAATAATAATAATTTAGATTTAATCTATGATGCATAATTTGAGAACAATTTTAAAGTATAAGTGAAGTGAATATAATTTTTTTTTAAATCAACCAAACATCACTTGTTTTTTACCTCTGTCATAAGTATTTGTAATGACTGGAAAAAATTTTTTTTACTTTTAGGTCAAAAAAAAAAGAAAAAAACTATGATTTTAAACCATACTGATACGACAAATTTTCTTAAAGAGATTAACAGGCAGTAATATTGTGAAAAATTATTGATAAACATTTTCTGTAAGCCATAATTTAAAATAAACACGAAGTTTTCTGATAAGGAATCCCAATAAAACCATTTAATCCGCTGCAATGCGATAAAAACGGTCGAATTTTCAGCATATTGTACTTTAACTTTGAATAACTTTAAAGCGGTTAGGTTTGACGAAAAATCATAAGAGAGCTTTTTTGTAGAGCGTTCAATTTTATACAAAAATATGGGCAGGAATTTTCTTCATGACTTACTTTGGGCTAGCAATAAAAATCAGAATGTGCAAAAAGAAATTTTCCTATGTTATTCTTATGGGAAATGAAAAGGTGCGATGCGGACGTCCTTAATATTAATATTAAGCGCTCAACTTTTTACTGGCATTTTTTTACATTGAATTGAAACTTTTAAGCTTGTTTGCAAGAAAAAAATTTTTTTTTTTTTTTTAAATCACCCTAAGGTATAACGTTGCTGCGGATGATCAAATCCTATTTGCCGATGATACAACATTCTTGAACAGGGCTGGCACTAACATTGTACTCGAGGAGAAATCAGCGGCAACAATAATGGACGCAGCGGAATGGTTCGAAGGAAATCGAATGAAAGTCAATACCGAAAAGACACAGGAGATAGTTATCGACACGAAACGTCGCAGTAAGGACATTATCTCCTTACTTGGGGTAACAATTGGTGCAAATCGAACCTGGGAACATCACTTAACCGGATTAGGTTAAAGAATTTCTACAGCATTGTTCACAATGAGGCAAATAAAGAATCCACTTACCGAAAACGAAGCACTCGTTGTATATCATGCACATTTTCATGGAAGGATGACCTACAGCATTATCCTATGAGGTTCATCTTCACAGGCCGGCAGCATCTTCCTAAAGCAAAAAAAGCTAATCGATTGATGTCGACCACTGTTCAGGAAATATGGTATACTTACAGCTCCGTCATGTTACATACTCGAATGTCTTATGTACATCTTTGAAAACAAGGACAAATTCCATAAACATCAAGAAGTTCACGACCACCACACCAGAACAAAGGACAAATATGTGCCACCATTTGACCGTCTGAAGAAAACCCAAAATATGCACATATATAACGGGTTGAAAATGTTCAACATACTACCCGAGCATTTGAAAACACTATCTAGAGTGCGCTTCGAAAATGAAATCAGAAATCAAAAAAACACCTTCTGGTAGAAGGTGTATCAACTCAGTGGAAGAATTTATGCTTCAAAAGTTTCAACAAACCATTTATTAATTTATTGCTCATTAAATTTTAGCATGTTTGTAATTATATGTAAATATATTTATATTTTTGTCAAATGTGATTTACTAGAGTAACTATTTTTATGTGAAACATTTTTTTTTGTTTATACACTTTTTTGACATCTCCTGTAAATATTGAGGAAATAAATGAATATGAATGAATGAATGAATATCAACTGTTCTTTTATCCGGACGATTATAACGAGCAAAAATTGGACTTAGAGCACGTAAAGTTAGAGCAACAGATCGCGATTTTTCATAGTAAATTTGAATTATTTGTAAACATTGTTGGAGTGTGTACCTTTCCATAATTAAACGGTAGACATTGACAAATACAACTATCAATGGCTGCCAAGCGTGAGTAATGTCAATGTAAAAGTGGGGTGTTGCCATTGAAAGACCCTTTAGATAGCAATTTATATTGAAGGGGGAAAACATGCCTGCGTTTCTTCCATTTTTCCCTTCAAGAACAATTCTGGGTTAAGATTGATAATATTGAACTTAGAGGCAAGGCTCAATAAAGATTCATCACAAACGTAAGAGGAACTCGCAAAAACACTTGGGAGTCACTCAACCGGTCACTGAAATATGAAATAAACCAATTTACGTCGAGACGACAAGATCATGCTGTGTATTTGGTGGGACCAGCTGGTTGTGGTGTATTATGAGCTGCTACAATAGAACGAAGGGATCACAGGGGAGATCTACCGACGAGAATTGATGCGTTTGAGCCAAGCATTTCGAGAAAAACTGCCGAAATACGCCGGCAGCCACGACAAAGTTATTTTGCAGCATCACACATGTTCGTCGCCCGTTAAATCGCTCAATCCATCGAACAGCCCAGACATTGCTCTTTACAATTACCATTTCTTCCCATCGAGGCAACATGCCCTTGCTGATCAGCACTTCCCCTATTAGGATGAAGTCAAAAATGGATCTATGCATGAATAGCGGTCAAAGAGCCGTCAATTGTCAGAAATATGTAAAAAAGTAAAGGCTAGCGACGGACATTACTTCGAACTTTGAATGTATAACCAATTTTTGACAATATACTGCACGAACTTATTTATACTCCTAATGTAGATTATAAAGTTTTCCACCAGCTCCGCTGCAGTTTATGTCTTCTTCTTGTAGTGCCATACGCTAGCAGCATGTTGGAGATTATATCTCCCATCTTCGCTCACCTTATGTATAGGGTGCCATTCTCTGCTCATCTTACAATTGTTTCGATTTCTTATATATGGCACCAATTCCTTATAGCACGCAGCCAGGAGTGCTGTTTTCTCCCCGGTCCTTCCTGCCATAGATTTTCCCCACCAAAAATTTCTCTGAAAAGCTGGTATTTTGGACCTCTGATACTATGACCTAGGTAGGCAACCTTCTTTTTTTGTGGTATTGAGTAGTTCTCTCTGAGTGTTGGTCCTACGTAAGACCTCTTCATTTGATATATGTCTGTCCAAGAGATTCTGAGTAGTGTTCGCAGGGTCCACATTTCGACCGCCTCAACCCGGTTGAGCGATCTTATTGTCAATGACCATGTTTCGGTTCCATATATAACGTTCAACCTCTCTTAGTCGCAAGTTTAGTAGTGTTTCTCTGCGTATAAGGTAGTTGCTAAATTATGTGAAGGCATTCCTGGCCATCCCAATTCTTACCTTTAATTCTTCATCGCAATCTTCCTTCATGATCAGAGAGGAACCAAGATATTTGAATTTGTCAACTCTTTGAATTGGTATGTTATATATTACCAGTTGCTCATTTGCACGCTGTTGTCTACTCGCCATCATGAGCCTTGTCTTACTGGTATTGATGTCGAGGCTGAATTCTTTCCTACTCTGTTAATTTATCCACCATCATTCGCGAATCTTGAATATTATCAGCCAATATTGCTGAGTCATCGGCATATCTCTGGTTACTGATAACCCTACCGTTGATTTTAATGCCTTTTGATTCATTGTCAAGAGCAAGTTGAAAAATTTTTTCCACATATATGTTCAACATATATTGGCGACAAAATGTAACCCTGTCGAACCACTTTTATTATTTCGATGTGATTGGTATGTACTGAGTTATTGATCCAAAATTTTGCAGATTGGTTCCAGTATAATCTGTATATTATTTGTATGTCTTTATCGTCAATATCAATCTCTTTTAGAAGTGATAGGAGCAGATCATGCTGATCATTATCAAAGGCTCGGCGATAGTCAATAAAACATATGAACAGATCCTCACGTTGGTCATAACATTTTTGCCGACAGCTCAGTGGTAGTAGCTTAGAGCTCGTAACCGGAAGGTCGCGGGTTCGAATCCTGTTCAGATGGGGATGAAATTTTTTAGTTTGAGCTATCCCGTACTACACGGAGTACTCTTAAATAGTCGGGATTTTACGGAGTAGTCTAAGATATTTGGGATTATACGGAGTACTCTAAAGAACGCTAACCTGTTTTTATTGTGATCATCTAAGTTACGGGAAGTTCAGAATGTAAGGTTAAGTAAAAATACAATATTTGGTTGTAGGTAGGGTCCAGCACCTGACTCGATGTATGAGCAAGGTTGTGCTTTAGGAGGGAAAAGATTCAGGCAGAAAACCTTGACCTCTCTTAAGCTCTCAGACATTTTTCAACCCTGTCCTTTCCTTTATTCATAAACTTAAGGTCCCAGACATCTACAACCTTTCTAATATTCTATAACATAGTTAGTTTGCAAGCAAAGGTAAATACAGCAGTATATTGAGTGAATACATATGGCAATAGGAACATGTAAAAATGATCTTCTAGGTAGTTTACCAATAACCCTTTGGTCAGTAATTCCCCATTCACACACCTACTACCTAATTAGATTATTATAATCTGGGCGTCTAATATCGTTCTTCAGTAATGTCTTGTTGCGGCATTCTGAAGACACAGGGTTGTTGTATCATTATCTAATTGTGGATCCACATTTCATTCACTCTGAACACTCTGAATTCTCAACAAAATACCATTGTTAATCACTTCTAGATTTAAATAAATGAAATGAAGATGAAGACCCTTACATGTATGAAATATGTTAAATGGTCAATTCAGATTGAAGTGAATAGGTCGTCCGCAGCTGGAGTACCAATCCAATAAAATCCACAAATGAATAAAGAATAAGTGATACAAATAACACTCACGTTGATCTCAGGTAATTCAATACAATATAATAACTTTACATGTAGTAGCAGCTTAGTCGACTTCCCTTTGTGTCTATCCTTAACTTTTAAAGAACAATGTATAATGGCTATTTCTAACAAAGGAAAACTGGACTCTTTGAAGCCGGCCAAGATCACCACAACTCTTCTGGAGAGAACAGACGCTCCTCTATCGGGGTTATGTTTACACACGCGCGCAAGTCTACGAAGCGACCACAGATGATTACTCCTGGCAGCGACAGTGACAAGTAGGCATAAAATTCTCTAGGTAGTTCTTCCCGCCTAATTTTCCTTTATAAAAATATGTACATCTCTTCAAGTTGGACGGGTGTCGGCCACGATTTCACTGTTGGGTTGAAAATGAACAGTGCTGTGACCTAAAGTGGCGCAAGATCGCACTAACAAAGCCTACCCAGAACACAACTCGCACAAGCTGAAAAAGCTTCTGAGGGATCTTCACCTCTGATCTAGAAGTATCAGGATGATAATAATAATAATGACTTTATTGTTCGTCGTTATTTTAGAGCAATTCGTTTTCCTGTCAGTGTTAGTTATGCCTTTAAGTTTTTTGTGGAAATGAAAGGAGTCGTGTTTTGCACTCAATTGTTCTGTCTCTTCACATTGTTCTGATATACATTTATTCTCCGCTTCTCTTATCTTTGAACGTATAGTGTGGTCAATTTCTTTATAATTTTGTTCATTCCCTTTTGCAATTCTCCGCTCCTCCATCATTATTATTATTATCCTGATACTCCTAAATCTTCTGTGAAGATCCCTCAGAAGCTTTTTCGGCTTTTGCGAGTTAGGAGTTCAGTTGTGTTCTGGGTAGGCTTTGTTACTGGGATCTTGCGCCATTTTAGGTCACAGCACTGTTAATTTTCGACCCAACAGTAGAATGGTGGCCGACACCCGTCCAACTAGAAAATTTCTTATTATTTAAATATTTTAATATTAGCCTTCTACATATTTAATTTCAAAAAATTATATTTAATGATTATAACTTCTGAAAATAAATTAAAATAATGTCATATAAGTACCACTTATATCAAATGACATATAAAATAAATATTTATTATAAGAAATCCAAATGGTATAACAAAATCCAATAAATAAAAATTGTTAACCAAAATCCTATAAATTAAATATTTTGAATAGACAAAATTTTGTTTCTGCTGATCAATCTTATGAAAACAAATATCTTTCAAAAATGTTTAACATAATCTTAATAATTTCATCATAAAACTATCTTACTTAGAATATTCAATATTGTTAGATATCCAACTAATTAATTTAATTCCTGAAGTTATAATTATTAAATATAATTTTTTGAAATTAAATATAATATATATAAATAGAAGGCTAATATTAAAATATTTAAAAATTTTTATATACCTTCTATCAAGTATTAACCCCTATTTATGTTATTTTATTCATAATTATTTGGTTCCCTTAACATTCTTTATACAGATAGTCCTTGTGCTATAACAGAGGCCGTTAAATTGTCTTTCAATCTTTTAGATTAAGGGTAAACCACAGAATTATTTATTTGTAGTCAATCTTACGCTCCATTTAAAATTTTCAATATTCATTTACCAGAAGTTTTCTAAATTGTTGAAGGGTGAGTAAATATTTGTTGTTGATTGATGTTATATTTTATTGAATATGAATTATTTGAATACTGACGAAGCATGTCTTTCTTAGAACTTGTTTTTCAGTTAGGTTTTTACATATCTTGAGATTTTATAGAAAGTAACTTAGTTAGATATTCAATAATATTGAATATTCTAAGTAAGATAGTTTTATGATGAAATTATTAAGATTATGTTAAACATTTTTGAAAAATATTTGTTTTCATAAGATATTTGTTTCCATCAGATTGATCAGAAACAAAATTTTGTCTATTCAAAATATTTAATTTATAGGATTTTGGTTAACAATTTTTATTTATTGGATTTTGTTATATAATATGGATGTCTTATAATGAATGTTTATTTTATATGTCGTTTGATATAAGTGGTACTTATATGACATAATTTTAATTTAATTCCTGAAGTTATAATTATTAAATATAAATTTTTAAAATTAAATATGTAGAAGGCTAATATTAAAATATTCAAATAATTTTATATACCTTCTATCAAGTATTAACCTCTATTTATGTTAATAGCAAAGACTGTCGTGAAACGTGTGAAAAAAGGGGTATATACAAATTATATTGTGATGAATTTTACATAGGTCAGACAGGACGACCTATAAACATAAGGGTGGAAGAACATGAAAAAAGTATTTTACACAATAAAATAACATCTGGTTTTTCGGAACATTGTATAAATAACAATCATTTCATAGATTTCAGTAAAACTGAGATTTTACACGAGGTAATAAAAGTAGAAGAATGGACCTATTAGAAAGTATGGAAATTTGTTTAGCACATGGTAAGAAGCTACCAAATACAAATGAACAAGTTCAATTTAATTTATCACCATTGCTGTTATCTGTAAAAGATTAGGACCCAACTAACACCATATTTTCACATTTTTTAAAATTGTACCTGTGATCTACCCTACCATTATAAATAGAATTTTAAGTTTTGTTCTTTTCAGTTTTGAAAATGGACTAAAAACCCGAAACAGTGAAACTTAATCCAAGTTGTTTTTGTTTACTTTATTAATAAACTTGAGTTTATTATATACGTAAAACTCAAAGAGTAACTTTCACTATTCACATTCATTATCATCGATCTGTTTTAAGTCTGTACAACTTTTGACTCTAATCGATGCATAAACAAGAAACTTACGAAATCACTTAAATTTCAATCAATCAAAAACACGAGCCTAAATTCAATTGAGAAAAGGTCTTGATTTTTTATTTGAATTGAACATTTGATTCAAATCGTAAATATTTATGCTATTTCGAAAACATTTATTTATTTTCTTATCATTTTGAATTTGCGATAACTATGACTTTGATTATTTGAAATATTCTGCGAATAAAATAGGAATACGCTTCATACTATTATGTTCAGATTATGAATCGCATTTTTTTTAAAATTTTTTCTTCATTCTTTAGAAAAGTATTTTAAAAGATTATACAAGTTTATTGTATCGCCGTCAAATTGGGCTCCTTCCGGTATAATACACGTACTCCAAGGAATAATTCAATCAACAAAACATTTTCTGAACACATTTTCAGGGTAGCACTTTACTACTATCCGCGAATTTGTTTTTATCTTCTATCGGCTAAAAACGGTTGCTTCGAAGGGTTCATTCGGGTTTTGGAAAAAGAATAAGGTGGGCCGGAGCTGCATCATGCAAATACAGTGGTTGTACCGTACGATTTGTTTAGTTTTCGGCAGAAATTCGTTAATAACTATAGCCTTGCAGATGATGCATTATCGTAAAAGCCACTAGTTTTCTGCCACAAATCTAGTCTTCTTTTACTGCAATCTCTCAAACTGTGCGTAATGCTCATATACTTCAGACAGGAACTCCGAGTGACAACACCGCCATGAATTAATTATGAACATTATCTTCACTTTTGATCGAAATTAATGTACTTTTTTCGCACTCATACGCACGTGCTTTTGATGAAGTCGATTCATTTTAACGGCCGGTTTCATAAACAAAATTAAAGCCTCCTTTTTTCCAAAAAGTCTCCTTTAATGATAAAACGTGTTTCATAAACAAATTTTAAGGTTAAAGGAAACTTAAAAGCGTCCTTTATCTTAAAGTGAGAAAATCGGCCCTTTACGGCTGGAAAAGGATCCTTTAACGAGAAGCTCGACACTGTGCAGGTGCTCGATAAACACGAAAACAGTGTTCTGTCACATTTACCCATTTTGTTTAATTTTAGCGTACTACCAAATATGTTGCACCAAACTTTGAATGCTGATTTTAGTTCGACTTCTTCATCAAATGATGAAGAAATAATTGTGAGAAGACCAAAAATTCACAGGAGAGACATTTTTCCACGTTAGATGATCTAGATTTCTTCTATCGTTTTTGCCTGACAAAACCAACTGTTTAATCTTTGCTTCAAAAAATTGCAGATCAATTGTACTTCCCATTTAACAGGTAAACAAATTTCGATTTATTATTTTGTTGATATAATTTTATGTATACCAAATCATTAAATTGACAATTTTCAGAAGCAGCTGTATTGAACCGATGAACCAACTACTTTTGACATTGAGATTCTATGGAACTGGAAATATATGATCAAACCATCTTTAATAACAGTGTCTTGAATATACAATTTGAGAGTGGTAAGTTTGGACGGTATTTGTTACTTGGTGGTAGTGGTTATAGTTTGCAGACTTATCTTATGACAAAGTTACCGGAAGCTATAACTGCAGCTGAAAATTTATATAAGCAGTCAATTATATGAACTAGAAATGTGGTGGAGAGAAAGTATGGAGTTTGGAAACGTCATTTTCCTATACTTTCTAAAGGAATGAGTGTCAAGTTAACGACCATAAGGGCAATTATTGTTGCTACCGCTGTTTTGCACAATATGTAGATATGAACGAAATATTTCCAAATTAATGATTGCAGGCGGAAGAGGACTTTCAAACAAATTCAACTAATGTTAATGCAGTTCGTCAAGCAAGAGTCTATTATTGATAAACATTTTGCTAATTTAAAATTTATATTTGTGTGATAATTGAAAATAAATTTGCTTGTTACTTGTGGAACTATTCTTCATATTCAATTTGTATCTTCAACATGACAAGATTTCATATAATTTTTATAAGATTTTACAAGGTATGTATTTAGATAGGCTTCTATAATTGTATTTCTGATTCATTGTTTTACTTTAGGTAACATCTGAAAAAGTTTCAAGTGAGAATAAAGAAATAAAAATATTATGTGTTATTGAAATTTCTGTTTTTAATTCAAATTTGAGGGGACTTCATAGTCTGCAGCAATGCTGATAGAATTCTAATACCGCTTTTTCCAGAAGTGCATTCAAAATAAAAAATATTTAATTATTATTATTTAATTTGCTCTTCATCTCCATAATTTGCAAATCTAATATTTTAAGCTTTGAATGCTACTCTACTTTTCTTCTATTCTCTTCCTTCATGGCCACTATCTGAGCTTCTACTAGAGCTGTTTTTTTTATAATACATCTCTTTCGCTTCGGCAAGTGGGTTCGAAACAGTTGGGCTTAACTGTTTGGAAATTGGCTCCCTCAATTTCAATGAAGCCCCACCACCAGTCAATATGACTGCGTTGAGCAGCTACCACCTTCTAGTTTTAGTTTTTATATTGTCATATTTGGATTTGAGCTGGTCCCCATTTCTCCAATGGAGAACTGTTGCATTGAAAGCAGTTTCTATTCTCTGCCAGACTTTATTCTATACTAGCTTTTTACCCGCGGCTTCGCCCGCAGTGGAGTCATTAAATAAGTATGAAAGATAAAGGGTAAGGGTATAATAATAGTAAAACTTCATTACTGAAGTAGCTAAATTTGACGATTTTTTGACAAACAATTGTTTTATCTTTCGTAAAAAAATTTTTTTTTTTTAAATATAAAGTACCCTATGTTACTTCTAATACCTTCAAGAGTATATGTACAAAGTTTCAAGATGATCGGTTCAGCAGTTTTTGCGTGAAAGCGTAACAAACAAACTTACATTCGCATTTATAATATTATAGGGATAAGTAGGGATTATTAAAATTCTCTTTTTCAATCAATTCCAAGGGGCATAGTTCCTCCTCGGGTTTTAAAGTAATACATTTTTTCTCTTTTCTTCCATATAACCCACGTAATAAAATATAACAATTCGCACGTAATGATGATATAAATTTCAATATACTGTCTTCTGCACATAACCATGTTTATGCAAAGATCGATTTATGCTTGTTCTCTTTTTTTTTACAAGTTCCAACGCATAACTCACAATTTTTACAGAATATCACCAACTACATTCGTAAAATCACTAGTTCTCAGGATAGCCAGTAGTCGGAAACATATGACCGGCGCATTAAAGGAAGCTTTAAGTAAAGGACGGTCGATGTGCGTTAATGAAACTCATGCTCCCATTTAAAGGATCCTTTTTCATAAAGGGACTTTATCATAAAGGAGCCTTTTGATGTTGTTTATGAAACTGGCCGTAAGAAGGTAACTTAAAACCCTATTAATCCGTTTTGAATACTAGATATGTGCTAAGTTGCACAACTATATTCTATACCCGCGCGGAGTTTGACTGTCATCCATCATTTAATTTGTTCACAGTACTCCATTTTGTCAGTTTACTCAAGTGTTTTTATCATGAATAAAGATATCCAACAAATAATCTGCCATAATTTTTGCAGTGTAAATAAAATTTCATGTGAGGAAATGCTAAGACTTACCGCCAGTTTTCATATCTAGTATTCAAAACGGATTAATAGGGTTTTAAGTTACCTTCTTACGGCCAGTTTCATAAACAACATCAAAAGGCTCCTTTATGATAAAGTCCCTTTATGAATTTATGAAAAAGGATCCTTTAAATGGGAGCATCAGTTTCATGAACGTACATCGACCGTCCTTTACTTAAAGCTTCCTTTTATGCGCTGGTCATATGTTTCCGACTGTTGACTATCCTGAGAACTAGTGATTTAACGAATGTAGTTGGTGATATTCTGTAAAAATTGTGAGTTATGCGTCGGAACTTGTAAAAAGAAAAAGAGAACAAGCATAAATCGATCTTTGCATAAACATGGTTATCTGCAGAAGACAGTATATTGAAATTTATATCATTATTACGTGCGAATTGTTATATTTTATTACGTGGGTTATATGAATGTATATGGGAAAAGAGAAAAAAAGGTATTACTTTAAAACCTGAGGAGGAACTATGCCTCTTGGAATTGATTGAAAAAGAGAATTTTATAATAATATTATAGGATAAAGTCTGGCAGAGAATAGAACCTGCTTTCAATGCAACAGTTCTCCATTGGAGAAATGGGGACCAGCTCAAATCCAAATATGACAATATTAAAACTAAAACTAGAAGGTGGTAGCTGCTCAACGCAGTCATATTGACTGGTGGTGGGGCTCCATTGAAATTGAGGGAGCCAATTTCCAAACAGTTGAGCCCAACTGTTACGAACCCACTTGCCGAAGCGAAAGAGATGTATTATAAAAAAAACAGCTCTAGTAGAAGCTCAGATAGTGGCTTTCAAGGAAGAGAATAGAAGAAAAGAAGAGGAGCATTCAAAGCTTAAAATATTAGATTTGCAAATTATGGAGATGAAGAGCAAATTAAATAATAATAATTAAATCTTTTTTATTTTGAATGCACTTTCTGGCAAAAGCGGTATTAGAATTCTATCAGCATTGCTGCAGACTATGAAATCCCCTCAAGTTTGAATTAAAAACAGAAATTTCAATAACACATAATATTTTTATTTCTTTATTCTCACTTGAAACTTTTTCAGATGTTACCTAAAGTAAAACAATGAATCAGAAATACAAACAGAGAAGCCTATCTAAATACATACCTCGTAAAATCTTATATAAATTATATGAAATCTTGTCATGTTGAAGATATAAATTGAATATGAAGAATAGTTCCACAAGTGACAAGCAAATTTATTTTCACAACAATCAATTATCACACAAATATAAATTTTAAATTAGCAAAATGTTTATCAATAATAAACTCTTGCTTGACGAGCTGCATTAGCATTAGTTGAATTTGTTTGAAAGTTCTCTTCCTCCTGCAATCATTCATTTGGAAATATTTCGTTCATATCTACATATTGTGCGAAACGGCGGTAGCAATAATAATTGCCCTTATGGTCCTTAACTTAACACTTATTCCTTTAGAAAGTATAGGAAAATGACGTTTCCAAACTCCATACTTTCTCTCCACCACATTTCTAGTTCGTATAATTGACTGCTTATATAAATTTTCAGCTTCAGTTATAGCTTCCGGTAACTTTGTCATAAGATAAGTCTGCAAACTATAACCACTACCACCAAGTAACAAATACTGTCCAATTTACCACTATCAAATTGTCTTTTCAAGACACTGTTATTAAAGTTTGATCATATATTTCCAGTTCCATAGAATTTCAGTGTCAAAAGTAGTTGGTTCATCGGTTCAATACAGCTGCCTCTGAAAATTGCCAATTTAATGATTTGGTATACGTAAAATTATATCAACAAAATAATAAATCGAAATTTGTTTACCTGTTAAATGGGAAGTACAATTGATCTGCAATTTTTTGAAGCAAAGATTAAACAGTTGTTTCTGTCAGGCAAAAACGATAGAAGAAATCTAGATCATCTAACGTGGAAAAAAGTCTCTCCTGTAACTGAAATCAGCATTCAACATTTGGTGCAACATATTTCGTAGTACGCTAAAATTAAACGAAATGGGTAAATGTGACAGAACAAGGTAATGTCCACTGTTTTCGTGTTTATCGAGCACCTGCGCAGTGTCGAGCTTTTCGTTTAAGGATCCTTTTTCAGCCGTAAAGGGCCGATTTTCCCACTTTAAGATAAAGGACGCTTTTAAGTTCCCTTTAACCTCAAAATTTGTTTATGAAACACGTTTTATCATTAAAGGAGACTTTTTGGGAAAAAGAAGGTTTTAATTTCGTTTATGAAACCGGCCGTTAGTTGGCCATTAAACATCAATTACGTAAAGCACTGTCAAAATGATTCTGTCGATACAATGTGCAAATTACAAATACCATATTGATATGGCTCATAAATTATCCAGCGTTTTTTGAATAAATTTTCAGAAGAGAAATATAATAATTCAATAAAAGCCTATTTAATTATTTATTCTGCTTTGTATTTTCTTGAAAGACAATATAATGTCTCAAGGAATGCGGTGTTATGAGGGAGCTTCCGCCTCTTAATATGGCAGGCGGCGTTTCGTTCTGAGCATGGGCACCGGAGCTATTCAGACAGGCGTGGTACACATGTCTGCCTGTGATGTCAGTGACCTTGTGTTCCACGTCGGAATGGTCGTCGAATGCTGTGTGCTTTGCCCTAATTGTACTCCGCATGGACGGTCAATCAGGAATTGTTTAAGACTAGTCCTCTTTATGATACGCCGGCAAGCTGCAGTAGAGCAAAGCAGAATTCTGGACGAGGATAAAAGGAGGTGCTCTACACACACTTTTCCTCAAGTGAGCGTCGGTAAGGTCACGGAAAAGTGCGAATGTGGCAGGAATCAGTCCGCCGCTGGGTTGGACACCATGTCCAGGTTACCGTGGAACGAAAGGAAGGCTACCTCGGAATAGGATGGGGCAATTAGGGCCAGACCGTCGGGGTCATCAATGAAGTCTTGAGTGAATGCGGTGTTGAGAAGGAGCTTCCACTTCTTAATTTGGGGCCGGCGTTTCGTTCTGAGCCTGAATTCTTCAAACAGGCGTGGTGCGTATGTCTGCCTTTGACGCCAGTGACCTTGTGTTTCACATCGGAATGGTCGTCGAATGTCGCCCCCCAGGCATTAGATCTTGACGTGATGGGGGCGCTCTCTTGACTAGGACCCTAAATTCGTCCCGGCGAATTGGAGGGTTAAGTCTTGGTGTCTAACGTAATGCCATTTCGCGCCAGTCACTGGACCTGTATGGTGGAAGATCTCCGAATGGGGCCCTAGTTTTACTCAGGTGAAATGGAGGGCTGAGCCGGTTGATTAACTCAGTGACAAGGGAGTTTGTCGCAGCACAGGGCTTCTCTCTTAAAACTGGCCTACTCTACCCTATCGCAGTATAAATCTCCGGATTCTGTGTAATGGCCGAGTGCGTTATGTAGCATACTGCGTTACCTCGGGGGGGTGGACTTGCCCTCAGGTGTTACTTGTACCACCTGGCCACCCCACTTGGTGTTGGACTCGAGGGGGCAGTGGTTGAAAGTCCGCATGCTGGACTAGGGGGGTATTTCATTTATCTGTTCGCAGACCCCCATTTTCGGGATATTCTCATGAAACGACTCGGGGTTTAACGGGACTTGACGGTTCGACCGGCCTGTCCTGGCCCCTGGATCTGTGCGTAACTATTTAGGGTTTGTGGATCTCGACGAAATGGCTCCGCCATTAGTGCTTGACGCCAGGATCAATCAAATGACTTCACATGGGTTCGGTGGGTCAGGACGTATAGTCCGCTAGACGGTGCTCGTACCAGGATCAATTGTAGTCGTCAATCTTGAGTTTATCTTAGTTCTTGGGACTGCGTTCGGGTGGATGGATAAGAATTCCCTCCGGCGGGTGAGTTGCGTCTCAAACCAACTCGGGTACTGACCTGCTGAGCCAGTAGAGGTTGGATAGTGCTTCGCTGCTACCAGTCAGACGGTTCTGGCTTTCGAGTCGGGGCCCAAACTGGAAGCTGGTGGGTTCATCTCTTAGGAGGGGTTCTCGCCACGCGCGATGATATGGCGTAATCCTTATCACACTTTCTACCTCTGGGTGGACTGTGGAGACTGCTTGGTAGTCACTTGGAAAAGAGGCCTTCCTCAAATAGCCAATAACTATTCTGGTAGAATTCACCTGGTCGTCGAATGTACAGGAATCAGAGAACCAGTTCGGTTTTCGCGCTGGCAGGTCGACGGAGGACGCCGTCAGGCGGGTTGTCAACATTGCCAGAGAGGCCGAACAGCCATACGTGGCCGCCCTCTTCGCCGACATCGATGGGGCCTTTGATTGCATGTGGTGGCCGGCAGTAATACGTCGACTCAGGTCGGCCCTGCCGGGCTCCGCTTATCTCAGGCTCCTGAATTCATTTCTCTCTAACCGCTCTATAATCTTCAGTCAAAATGACTGCACATTTGAGCGCGAAGTTAATAGAGGATGCCCCCAAGGTTCGGTTCTTGGACCATTTCTCTGGGACGTACTCTTCGACGAGCTTCTCGCTCTCCTCTCTCCTCTCCTGCCCCCCGAGGTCAGCATAAGCATCGCCTATGCCGACGACCTCGCCCTTGTCGTTCGCTCGAAAAGCCGCAAGGATCTCGAGGAGGCCCTTGCTATTCAAATCTCTGTCATGGAGGACTGGCTTCTCAAAAACAAGCTTCAGGTTTCATATAAAAAGACCCATGCAGTTCTCCTCAAAGGAAAACTGGACCCGAAAAGACCACCAAACGTTCGTCTCTCCCAAGTCCTGGATGCGGGATTATCCTTCTTTCTACACATAACTTACATCCAGTCGAAGATATCAAGCCTGAACATGAAGTTCAGGCGACTTTCTAGGGCAATAGGCGACGACGGTAGAAACGCTATGCGCGTCTACTACAAGTCCGTCTTTCTTCCCGTGGTTCTATACTGTTCCTCGGTATGGATCCACCGCGCCAAGAATTCTCATTTCCTTCGAAACCTCTCCGCTTGTCACAGGTCAATTCTCCTCCTCATGTCACCAGCCTGTAGAACCGTAGCCACGTCGGCTCTCGAGGTTCTCACAGGCTTTATCCCTCTCAACCTAATGGCAGAATACAACTCTGCCAGATACAACTTCAGACGCGGACTTGCATACAAATTCCGTGACAGGACATTCGACTCTATGGATGTCTCTGACACAAACTTCAAAAGTATGTGCACCAAGTCCCTGGATGAGTTATGGATATCCCTCCAAAACTCATGGCAGGAGAGCTGGGCCCTCTGCCCCTCAGGCAGAAACACCCACCTCTGGCTTCCAAACGTCAACTTTGCTAGCGAGAACCCTTATTTCAAGCCATCCTATTCCTTAACGTGCTTCATTACGGGGCACGGCCCCTTCAGGGCAACACTCCAAAAACTCCACCTATCAACCTCATCCTCCTGCCCATGCGGCGTGGCAGACGAGACATCATCGCATGTCTTGTTCGAATGTAGCGCTTACGCTACACATCGACCGCTGGGCATCCAATCCTGTCACCTCAATCCACACTCCCTTGTTGATAGTCCTAGCGGCTATCGACAAATATCGGCTATTACCAAAACCATGTTGGAACGTGTATATCAGGGCCGTAACTCTTAACTAGTAACTAATTTCATCACACGACATCAACCTCCTTATACTACTAAATTCGCTCCTACAGCTACCCCACCTACATTATCTAAATAAATTCTTATGTTTCAGAAATTCATCATCCCGAAGAAGCACAGAAGCTGTTCCTTGCTACTAATCATGTCATGTCATTTCTTTCAGCTACCCGGGTTTTCGCTGGGGCTGAACAAGTCTGAGCGGAAACCCCCCTATACCCTGACACTAACATTTTTCATCTCTTTCAGCTGTCTGGGTTTCCGCTGGGGCTGAACAAGTCTGAGTGGAAACCCCTTCCCTTTCGTCTACTCTCACACTAACATTTCATTTCTTTCAGCTAATCTGGTTTCCGCTGGGGCTGAACAAGTCTGAGCGGAAACCCCTTTCCCTTTCGTCTACTCTCACACTAACATTTTCATTTCTTTCAGCTAATCTGGGTTTCCGCTGGGGCTGAACAAGTCTGAGCGGAAACCCCCTTCCCTTCCGTCCACTCTCACACTAACATTTTCATTTCTTTCAGCTAATCTGGGTTTCCGCTGGGGCTGAACAAGTCTGAGCGGAAACCCTCCCTTTCTCTATTCTCGACACTAATATCGTTAATCTTCCAGCTATTCGGGTTTCCGCTGGGGCTGAACAAGTCCGAGCGGAAACCCGCCCTTCCTGTACTAACAATAACCATTTCATTTCTTTCAGCTATCTGGGGGTCTGCTGGGGCTGAACAAGTCTTAGCGGAAACCCGCCCTTTCCTATTTTGTTTTAACCATATCATCTCTTTCAGCTATCTGGGGGTTCGCTGGGGCTGAACAAGCCTGAGCGGAAACCCGGGACTACTATGATGATATAAGTGCATAACATTATCAAAGAGCTCTGCTCCAATGTTAATACGTACTAATACTGAGTTGGTCGTCGAATGTCTCCCCCCTGTCTCTGTACCTTGTCGTGGTGGGGGAGCTTGTCATAACGAGTGTCCTAGTTTCATTTATGAGATGGAGGATATGGTTATGATGCCTAAAGCAGAGACTCGCAATCCTAATTTCCTTTCTTTGTTTCTTTCTTGCATAATACCTTTCCATCATGTTGTCCCAATCCTACCTTTTCCTGCCGCAGGACTTGGAATCGTACGGGGCAGCTGGCTCTGATTGACGACCAGAATCTGCGACCCTGCGATCGATTAGAGTTCTGTTTTTCCTTTCATTGGTGAAGGCGATCCCCGCTAGTCCTTAGCGTGGGTTTCCAACCTTCGTCCTCTTAGCCCGCTGAAGGATCTTAAATGGTTGTTGAATGACAAAGGGAGACTACGACGTTTCGAACAAGCTGGGGGGCTTGGGAGATTCGCTCTGCTCGCCCCCAAATTTGGCTCCATTTTTAGTTCCTGAAGTTCCTGCTGCGGGGTCCTGATTGGTCCGTTGGAGGACAAAGGGAGACTACGACGTTTTGAACAAGTGTGGGACCTTGGGATATTCGCTGCGCTCTCCCCTAACTCCGGCCCCATTCGTGAATCCTTAAGCTTATCTTTTTCCGCTGCGGGTTCGGAAGTGGTCCGCTGGAGGGAAAGGGAGACTACGACGTTTCGACAAGGTTTGAGGGTCCTTTAAGATACGCTCTGCTCTCCCCCAAACTCTGGCGCTCTTTTGATCCTAAGGCCCAATCCTATGATGCTTCGGAGCCTCGCTTTTGACGGCGAACAGCAACAGCGATCCTGTGTAGCGGGGGGTCCATGCTGACAAGCTGTTATTTGTGTTGTTTCGTTGCTTCAGTCTTTCATCATCCATAGACACTCTGCTCAAATGATTGAGTGGTGGGATCACAACGGCGATCCACTTTGGTGTGGGAGAGGTGACTTGTGGGGGTCCCTCACCTAGTTGTGCTGGCGCGGAGTGCTCTATAATCCTTTCTCCAAAACTCCTTTCTTTCTCTTTCAGCTTTTCGGGGGTCTGCTGGGGTGTCAAAACTTGAGCAGAAACCCGAGACAACAATGATGACAATGGTACATTAATGTTATTAGAGAGATCTGCTCATATTTTAACTTGTACAATTCTGAGTATGGTCGTCGAATGTTATGTACTCCGTCCAACTTGAACCCGGCGGGGACGGTCAGTTGGGTATTGTCTGAATTGGTCGTGTCTTCTATATGCTACGCCGGGAAGCAGGGCAGAGCATAATTCTGGGCGAGGCAGGTCGCTACAAATGAACAAACGATTTTTAGTTTCGTTAGTGTTGGCACATGAAGACACTATGGAAATAACGTGGCTGGGAAATTTGAAATTCAGACTAGTTCCTTCATGTTTGAGCAATTTTTGAGAGAGTTACAATGAAACTGTGATTTGTATGAACATTTGGTATCGATATTTATAAGTTTTGTATTGAACTGTAGCGAACAACTTCTTCGCCCCTCGTCCAGAAACCTGCCTGGCTCTGTCGCAGCTTGACCGGCGTATCAATAGAGGACCCGACCAGTCTAAAGATTTATGACTAACTGTCCCCACCGAGTTCAAATAGAGCAAGGCACACAGCGTTTGACGACCACCGTTTCAAGCGGAACACATGGTCACCGGCGTCACAGGCAGAGCTGCGCATCACGCCTGTCTGATGAGTTTCAGAATGAAGAGGTGGAAGCTCTCTCAAAACACCGCATTTCACCAGAGAGCTTCAGAACTATTCTTTAAAATTACAAGACAATAATTCAGTAAATAAGTGATGCAAAAATGCCCCTTACGGAGTATACAGCTGTGTGAATTATTTATGACCAAACAAGAGCACTTACGTACGTCACTAAAGTTTCCCAAAAATTGCAGATTTTCGTAAATCACGAATTAATGCTTGCCGGCGAAAAGTGAATTAAACTTTCAACCAAGTAAATGTTCGATGTTTCAGCCTAGTTGCCTCAACGAACATTTTCAATTATTTGCCGCTCGTTTTGATTCGATACATTTTCATCCTTCAGCATTCATTGAAGTTATGAAACATAAATTTCTGAATTACCAGCCGAAAAATACTAGACACGTGAAGGAAGATGCTTTACCAAACTCAAAGAAAACTCTTAGCAAACCTCAAGTTAAGCGACATTTAAAATGAAAGGAGAATACAAATTGCAAAAAAGTACTAACTGAAATTCTGAGAGAAAGTGCCGGTTCCTCAAACGTTGCAGAAGCCACAGGTCTAACTGTTACGTTTTCGGTTGACTCGAGTTATGTTAAATCTCTTCTTCAACGGCATACCACATTATACACCTTTCTGTCCATCCAGATTCCGTTCTGCCCGGCCCTGCTAACTGAGGTTCTGCACTGGTTACACGAAGTTATAGCTGCAGGTGCACGCTGGCTGTATAAGAATGATATCTTATACGAGAACGTTACCTTCCTAATACTATGTAGAAATAAGTCACTTATACCCGAGTCGCTATAAGGTAGGTTCGCGAACCACTGAGTAGTGTAAATGGCTGGCTAACGAATGTTTATTTCTATTCATTGAGGGTTATTGTCTTTCAGTATTGCTAATTTAAATATATTATTCGACTTTACTGTGTTTTGAACATTCGAATTTCCCGTCATTGTTCCCTTGCTCATTAGGTGTAATTTGTATTGTCTACACAACGTAGCGTTCTTCGCATTCGACATTAGACGATCACGATAGTAAGGTTCTTACAGACTCCGTAAATTATGTAATAGTACAGCGGCTGTAGAAGATGATCACGGTCAGCGCGAAACTGCAAGAAACTTTGATGCAAGTTTCACCAGGGTGTACCGATTATTTCAGCATTACGAAGAGACTGGTCTGTTCAATCGAAGAGCTGGTTCAGTACTATGAAGAACTACAACAGATATAGATGCTCGTTTTCCCGTTTCTAGTGCATTAAGAAACCCAATGGTCACGGTAGTTTTCATTCGAAATCATCTGCAAGTAGTGAGAAATATTAACGTAAGTGAGTGGATAGTTAGGAGGCGATCTCATGCTTCTGGATTATTATCTCGAACTAGGGCTACTGGACCATCTTTTCATGGTGAACACCATATTGTAAGGTTGAACTTTTGCATTTGGCTTGGATACTAGATGAGTGTAGTCGCGTATTGTTTCCTGACAAATCATCATTTTCATGGGTTTGACGTTGTATCTTTCATATGTATCAGAGATCTGATCATTAGCCCCTTTACAAATCTCATCAATATATGCTCTCAGGAGGGGACCTTTCTGGAGAATTTGAAACATGCTGTTGCCTGTCGTGTTTATAAGAAAGGAGATGAAGGTGACCCATCGAGTTCCAGACCGATTTCTCTCTTACCAATATTCTGGAAAGTAGTTGAGAAGTGCATGGCGACCAGAATTTCCGAATATTTCGAAAAAAATAATATATTCACGAATAACCAAAGTTGATTCAGAATTGGTGGAGGTACGCGAACGGCGAAACTGAATTTCATCTCAAATATAACTGAGGCACTTGAGAATCAGGATATCGCTTCGGGAACCTTTTGTGATCTAAGTAAGGCTTTCGACTATGTCTCCCATGAAGTTCTACTAGGAAAAATAACAGCTTATAACTTCCACCCCTCCACTATAAAACTTTTTTGTGAGGATTGGTGACTTGATGTCGACCAGGGGTGATGTGACTGCAGGGGTGCTCAGGGTTCCATCCGTGGACCATTGCTGTTTCTCATCTATATGAATGATATAGATTCCCGGATTTGAGCACTCACTATACCTTGTTCCTGAACGACACCACACTGACTGTACGTAACGGGACACAGAAAGGAGCAGTGGAACATAGTGTAGTGGCGTTATCGGAGGCTGAATCATGGTTTTCTGCGAACGGACTATTCTTGAATGCTGAGACGAAGAACATGTACTTCTCAATGAAAGAAATATCACGGATTGAAGTTCAATTACCTGCTCGATTTCTGGGATTTCTCATCGACCCTAAGCTACTTTGGAATGATCAGAGTTTGTTAGTCTGCAAAAGTCGAGCTGTAACATCTTTATGCTCAGGAATCTGGCGAACTGTGTATCTGGTGAGGTCCTCAGGTGCACCTATTTTTCGCTTTGCCAAAGTATAATATCCTATGGCGTCTTGGCCTGGGGTCACTTGACTGGCAGATTGTGTGTTTTCCGTATGCAGAGGAGAGCTATACGAATTTTGACTAATCTTAATTACAGAGATGTCGTGAAGCGTTTAAACGCTTGGAGACACTAACTTACTTTTCCATCTATACCTATACATACTGGGGAACATAATATTTGTCAAGAAGAATATCATAATATTTGTACATCAGTCACCGTGATGTCCATGAGCATGGCACAAGAAAAGGTCCAGGGCAGGTGGCTGTTAGATTTTTAAATAAGCTGCCTGATGGCATAAGAAACCTCAGTTTTCAGCCATTCAAGAAGAGGGTTGTTGAAATGCTGATCCTCATGCCTTCTACTCAACCGAAGAGTTCATGGATTGCTCTGATTTGTAACATAGAGGGAAGGGTATTGTATTTTAATATATTGAAATTGGGTCCTTTTTCATGTCAACCGTGATTTGAATATATATTCTTTGTTTTATATATTTATTAGCCAGTAAATTTCACGTAGTAATTTTAGAAATTGTATAATTGACGTGTGTAAATATTTTTCGTGAGAACATGAATAAAGAATCTGAATTAAAATGTGACAATTTAAACAGCAGTCACTTATGCATCAGCCTTATAATAATATATGTTTTCAGATAGAATTGAGTCAATATAAACATTACCCCCAACGTATATTTTCAAGATCCATGATAAAAACATTCTTGCAGCCTTATCTTTCTGAAAATTTCCACTATATGAGTGGAATACAAATTATCGAATTACTATTGATAGTAATTAGGGCAAGATCGACCCTATTAAATCAGAGAATATGCATTTATTACCATTTCTTCGTTATCGAAGAGATGTTTTCCGGTTCCCCATTAATTACCACATTTTTACTCGGTAAAGCAAAGAGATATCGTTAGGCAAGTAGTTTGAAATAAATAATGGGGTTATTATGGCTCTTATCTAGAATGTCGAATGAGGTGACCCGAGAAATGACGTTAGATGATCGACCTCCTTGATCCTTTGATTTGAGATTGAAGAAACTATTTAGGAAATACGCATGTAAACAACTATCAGGGACTCACGCCATTAGGTTTTGTATACAAGTTACATAATAAAAATGCGGTAGGAAAATTTTTGTGGAGATCAGTGGATTTCATCAAGATACAACGAAAAATCTAAAAAAGATGGATAACACAGAGACTAGGTATAAATAAATCTTGACATTTTTTAAATGTAATAAATTATTATTTAAATATTTTAATATTATTTAAATATTTTATAAATAATTTATTACATTTTTTAATTTTTAATTTATTATATTACTAGCTTTTTACCCGCGGCTTCGCCCGCAGTGGAGTCATTAAATAAGTATGAAAGATAAACGGTGAGGGTATAATAATAGTAAAACTTCATTACTGAAGTAGCTAAATTTGACGATTTTTTGACAAACAATTGTTTTATCTTTCGTAAAAAAATTTTTTTTTTTTAAATATAAAGTACCCTATGTTACTTCTAATACCTTCAAGAGTATATGTACAAAGTTTCATGATGATCGGTTCAGTAGTTTTTGCGTGAAAGCGTAACAAACAAACTTACATTCGCATTTATAATATTAAGTAGGGATAAAGTACCCTATGTTACTTCTAATACCTTCAAGAGTATATGTACAAAGTTTCATGATGATCGGTTCAGTAGTTTTTGCGTGGAAGCGTAACAAACGAACTTACATTCGCATTTATAATATTATAAGTAGGGATGTTGTTAGTGGTGTCAAATGATAAATGTGCGCTATGGTGTTTTCCAAAAGCTACACTTTGACCCTTTTTACGAGGCAAGACTCAAAATACGGATTTATTTATTAACATGTGTGCCATCTTACATAACATAGAAATTCAATTTGTTGCTAATTGTTCCATAGCTGTAAATAAAAATGAATTAAATTCCTTCAGTCGCCTTCAAAGTACTCTCCATTAGATAGCGGGTGCGCTATTTCAAATTTGCATTTTTGATAAAAAAAAATTCTCATTGAAGTGCGAGAAATATTCAGTTCTTGAGCACGATGGCGAGTTAATGTTGATGGATGTTCAGCTACATTCTGGGCTTTAGACGCAATGTACTAACTGGATAAGACCGTGAACGGATTGTTTTATCTAACGATTCACGAACTAGCTTCACGAATTGATCCGAAAATTTTCCCGACAGCTTTTCATTTCTATTAAATTTTCCACGTAAAGTTCTAACAGTTTGGATAGAAGATTCACTGTTATGGAAATAAGTTTTTGATATTTCCCAGTTTTGTTCAAGTGTAAATCGACCAATTTCGTTAATGGCGAATAATAAACTAACATTCTGTCAAAACACGAGTGACAAAAATGTTGCCAGATTCAAAAAATCTACAGAAATAATTCAGATAAATCAATTCGGCTGATCTATACCAAATATCAATAATAAGGAGAATGAGATAATAGAAAGTTCTACAAATCGGGACGGTGTTACATACATCCGTATAACAATTCTAAACTCAAATAAGCCCGATATGGTTTTGTTGAGCACTGGGACGTAAGAAGTAGTCGCGCTAGTGTATGATCAATACCTCAGTGTTTTTGTGCAGGCCATTATGAGTACGTGACAGATTTGTTGTCAATGGACATTACGGTGCCACTGACGAGAAAACAACAACTTTCGAAACGTGCGCATGTCTGCTATTTATGTCCCAGCGATCAACGAAACGTAATCGGGGTCGTTTGAATTCAGAATTGTTACACAGATGTATATTTCACTGTCTCAATTTGTAGAACTTTCTCTTATTCTTCTTATTAATGCAAAAATAATCTTCATACCGAAACCCGAAAAGAATCCATAACCTTATATCGACCAGAGAATAAAGTCAGATCCCAACATCCAAGAAAGGATACCTCAAAATTGACTTTGATTCAGAACAAATCACTTCATCATGCCACAAATTCGCAGAAAAAATACTGTACATTTTCTTTTTTTGATGCAAGTCAGGCCTTTGATAAAGTCCAGTCTGGCATCCTGGACTATTATCCAACATTAACAGTAGGTTTCACAAAACTTTAGTCATAAGATCAAGCGTGTTGATCACGGAGTTCATCTACAATTTAGTCACTGTGTCAAACTATGACAGATAAACCTCTGTTGATCATCGATTAAGTACAACCTGGGTTCCATATAACATTTTGTGTTCTAATCTAATCTAGAAAGAATCCCTGTTAAATAACAGAACAAGTTAATTTGTCGATTTAGGTGAATCGAGATCTTCGTATTCGTTGAAATGAAATGTTTACTTTTTCAAGTTATATAATTATAAAACGCATGTCGAATTCAGTTCATCGTCATCATCAGAAGAAGATTTAAGTGAAATTCGACCTCAAATTATTAGCGACAAGAGTGATCCTTTTGCAAAATATGATGATCTTGATTTCAAAATACATTTTCGTTTCAACGAAAATGTGATGGAATTATTACACAGGATTGGACCCGGAATTGGACTACGGAATAAATCGAACGATGCGAGATTACAACTATTAGTTTGTCTATGATTTTATGCAACTGGTGGTTTCCAAATGACGATAGGAGTTCATATCAACATTGCAAAATCATCAAAAAGTAGAATTGTTAAAAGGGTATCAGTTGAAATCTCCCGTTTGAAAACGCCTTCCATTTTGCACACACATAAGTGCTACCAATTACAGTTCGTAATAGTGTGTCGATCATATGTTGATGTAGTTTATACGTGATCCGTTCCGCCTCCCTCTGCACGAACAGGTGCTGAGTGGTAGATTTAGTAGGCCCTTCATGGCTGCCGTGGGTTTGGTTCGAAAGGCACCTGTAATTGCGAGGCATGCCTGTCTCTGTAGTCGTGCGAGCTTATGTTGGCCAGTCGTATGTTGGCTCTTCTTCCACTACGCTACAGCGCCATACGTTATATGTGGTCTATTTACCATAGTTTATAGCCTATACATCTGCCTGAGCTTGAAACTCTAGGCTTTACCGCAGGTTCGCCTGCAAGTCCAGAATCCCATTCTGACTTTATGACACACTTTGTCTAGGTGAGCATTTCAACGGAGAGTTTTGTCCAGGACTATTCCCAGGTATTTTGCCTCATTAGAGAATTGTATTGTTTCACCACGGATTGTCGGCGGTTCTTATCCATACAGCTTCAGTTTCATGGTGAATGGTACTATAACTCCCTTTTGTCGATAGTGTCCAGTATCTCTTAAAGGACGGCCAATATCGTCACCACCGATTTACCTCTCACTATGATTGCCAGGTCATCAGCAAATGCTTGAACATCGACTCCCCACAGCGAGATGATCGCTAACAGATCATCGACGAGGGGGGTCCACACTAAGGGTGAGAGAATAACCCGCGGCAGGCAACCCTTCGCAGCCTTGACATCGAAGACCTCAACTTGGTATGAGGTCGTTATAATTCTGCTGCATAGTATTGCCTGTATCCACCTACAAATCAGCGGATCGATTCCTGTCCCAGAGATAGCCTCAGCGAAAGAAACCGGCAGCGCATTATTGAAAGCACCTTCAATGTCGAGAATCGCTGTTAGTACTATCTCTCGATTATCGAGATTGGTTTAATTCTCCGACCAAATTGTGTAATGCAAGTTCTGCTGATTTTCCAACCTGGTAGGCGTATTGATGAGAGCTTTATCTTACTCCGTAAAGTGTTCCCCAAAGGAGTGTCATGTTTCTGTATGTAATGTATACGACTACCATACCCACTAATTCGAATACGATAATGGGAGATTTTGCAGATAATACTGCAATTCTTGCAAACTACTAAAATCCCAAAGAGGCATCTAATGTACTGCGAATTCATCTGTACGAAATAGAAAATTGGCTGGGTAAGTGGAAGATCGAAATTAATGAAATCAAGTAAGTTTACGTCAATTTTAATGTTCGAAATGAGACCTTTCCAAGAAATCGAACAAAGCATTTCTGATTTTTTCTAGGAAGGTACATTATAACTACGTTTCCAGGGTCCAGTAGTCTAAGCCTCTTAAAATTGTCTTATTTTTTCATAGAAATCTAAATGGGATTGTAGTACTATAAACGAAAATAAACCAACGCCGTATTGAAATTAAGGAAAGAATGCTACCCTCGCGTAACTGTGCCCGCGCTAAGCATCGGACAGTATTCCTTTTTATCACTCGGTGTATTCATATCGAGAAGTCTTTCGTTGGCATTCGGCCTACACACTCAAACCCCTCTTTTCGTGCTTCGACCAAACGGTCACAAAATTTTCACACATACACATTCACACTCTGTCCAAACAAGACAGTTCTATTCACATATATCTCTCTCTGCTTTTGAATAAGTTTATATCAGCATTCACTTTAACTTCCCAAGGAACTCTGTTAATAACACATAACGCACTAAAAGGCCTGGAAGTGAATGTATTATCTACATTTTTTGTTTGTAATTACATAGTACATGTGTAAAGTGAACCCAGTAAAAGTGAACAACTATGAAAAGACTCATCGAAATACTCATCTAGGAGCAGTACAGTATTTTCATCGCAATTAGAGTTCAATAATACACCCAACAATTCCCTCAACTCTTGGGTAAAATAACTCAAATATATGTATTTAGGCTGCAAATAAACCATCTAAGTCTGATATACATCTCTTTTATTCCCCATTGAAGTATGCCAATACTAAAATTTGTATACTAATTGACTGACGTTATTCAATTACAAAAAAAATTCAAAAAGGTATATTCTACATATCAAGCAATTCTTTCAGAGACGAGTGGCCGCCAATTTATTTAAATGATATAAAATACCATTAAATATTCATTAGGCCCAGACCCACTCTGAAATGTTCTAGTCTCCAGTTTTCTGTCCGAAATTTAGAGTGTTTAAGGACGAATTCACATGTAAGTCTAACGTATCTTTAGCTCAGAAAAGCAAAATCGAATATACAAAGAATGATAACAAATGCTCCGGCGTATGTATGAAGTCAAACTTTACATGAAGATTTGAAAATAGCTTATTTGAAGGAATATTTGATGGATTCGGCCTTTACTTGATGGAAATTCATTTTCAACTAGTATAAGCCAGCAATCATCGGAATGGGTGGCAAAAAATGAGCCGAAACCGAAAAAACCACGCCAAAGCCGCTCGAAAATGAAGGTGATGCTCATTGTTTTCTTCGATATCCGTGGAGTGGTGCACTACGAATTCGTTCCAGAGGGTCAGACGGTAAACAAGGAGTATTACCTAGGCGTTATGAAACGTTTGCGTGAGCGTATCCGTAAGAAGCGGCCAAATTTGTGGGCGAACAACTCATGGATTTTGCATGACGATAACGCGCCTTCTCACCGAGCTACGATTGTGACTGACTTTCTCGCCAAAAACTCAACAAACGTGCTTCAGCAACCACCGTATTCGCCGGATTTGGCTCCCTGCGACTTTTTCCTCTTCCCAAAACTAAAATTGCCCCTTCGTGGCACCCGTTTTGAGTTGATTGAAGCCATAAAACAAAATTCGGCGCGAGAGCTAAAGTCCATCCCGGAAAGCGCCTATAAAAAATGTTTCGATAATTGGAAGTGCCGTTGGCATAGATGTATTGGAGCAAATGGAGCCTATTTTGAAGGCGACCCAATAAATTTTGACGATTAAATGTAAAAATGTTGTTTTAATTGAAAATTCCCGGTACTTTCTTGACAGAGTAGTAGTTTAAATTCAACACATTCCACATATGTCAACCATCTGATAGAATTTGAACACAATTTCAATGACGAATATGAAATTAGGCATATCGAGAGTAAGGATTCTAGATTAACATTTTTAGAATCACTTGAAATAAACCGATATAATTCTTAGAAAATTGGCCTAAACGAACAAACGGACGCGAACAAGTCACCTTTATTAAATATCTTCATGTAATTTGGGAAAACCAACGACTACCCCAATAACTTTTATTACCATCGACGGTATCTCCCCACTTAATTGAGAATACCCTAAAAAATACATTCTACTTATAGTCCCTAGTCCCACCTCCTTTAATACCTGTCAATACAAATATAAGAACCTATGTAAGCTTTCACACAGTAGCAGTTCAAATGTAAAATATGATTAAGCCACAGTGTGGCGGAACAATTGCCATTCAACAATAAAAAGTTTGTGGAAATTGAATTTTATTTATTACTAGTCTTCATATTCATTCAAATTATTAACATTGGAAATTTAGGCGTATGGTGTGAATGAAAAGTGGACACATGATTTAAATTATCGCACTACAACCAAGTGCCTTTGTATATGAAACAAACTACTCCTGAGCAACAATATTATCATGGGTAGATCTTATAATAAACAAGTTATTAGATCATAGCACCATAACCAAATGAATTTAAGATATATTGAAATAAGACATGTATGACTAACAATATAGATAAACTAGTAAATAGAGAGCTGGTTGGAAGTTTATTATTCGAACTACTTCAAAGATTATTTGTCAATTTCCTGACTGAACTGCCTGTCATATTAACATATCGAAAGATTGTTGATGTTTGTAATCTTAATTTTATCAATTAAATGAAACGACAGGATTGAAAGTTATTGGGGCTCACAAGTTGAAGTTTTTTCAAAGGTAAGAACTTCATTTGCCCCTTATTCTTCCTAATTCAGAACAACTCGCTTGACTTTGTCCCCAAATACTATCGTTCTTGTTCGTTATGGAGACAGAATTGACGACGAAATTTTACAAGATCTCTTTTGTTAGAGGGAGGTACACGTTTTGCTTTAGCTTGCAGCCGTCTGTTCTTTTTGCTATTTATTGATCACTGATCATACAGCTAATGACGCATTTGGACCTTAAAGGAGTTGGAAAGGAAGTTAATCCAATGATATTTAAAACCAGAGACATGGGGTGCGATTGCGTCTCCTGTAGTGAATACCTGGAAGTTGCGGCAGAGCAGAGCAGGTCGGGTAGAACTTTCCATTTGAGCGTTTTAATGAAGGATGCAACATGTCGGCGTGCCTTGTCAATAACTGTCGGCTTGTTGCGGCCGTTTTTTTCGCAATGCTCAGCTTAGACTCATCAATTGTCATCGGTAGACCTCCCTTGTAATTCTTTTGTTCGATTGTAGCAGCTCATAATTCACCACACCTTACTGGTCTTACCAAATACACAGCATGATCTTCTCAATATTCGGTTCGACAGTTGATGGTGAGGCATTCATACGTTGTCCGACGTTTACAATTATCGTAATGGACTCACTTTTCATCGCCAGTCACAATTCGATGCAAAAATCCCTTTCTTCTTTGCTGTTGGAGCAGTTACTCACACGTGAAAAAACGGCATTCGACGTCTCTTGGCTTCAGTTCATACGGCACGCAAGTTCCTACCCTTCGTATCATTTCCATTGCTTTGAAACGATGGCAAATGGCTGAAAAGTGGACACATGATTTAAATATAGCACTACAACCAAGTGCCTTTGCATATGAAACAAACTACTCCTGAGCAACAATACTATCATGGGAAGATCTTATAATAAATAAGTGATTAGATCACTTATATACATTCTGTCAAGAAAGTACCGGGAATTATCGATTTAAATCTGGCGGGGCAATGAGGCAGGTGAAAATTTTTTTTCCTAGGTTGGTACCACTGTCCTTAATTTCTATGCCAAGCTTGGGCGGGATCTGTCAACTAGTGTGTTTGCAACAGCTGATTAAGTCAGTCGATGTCAGAGTGCGTGCCGATTTTTACTATGGGTGATTACGTTGAGCAAATAATTTGTTTAAAGTTTTGTGTTGCAAATGAATTTTCGTGGGCCGATGCATTGAAAATGCTGCAAAAGGCCTTTGGTGATAATGCTCTATCGAAAACTCGTGCATATCAGTGGTACAGAGCCTTCAAGGACGGTCGTGAAGTGGTCGCCCATCGACGGCTTCGATCGAAGATAACGTCGATAAAATTAAGGAAAGGGTGCTGGAAAACCGTCGTACCAGCTTGAGAGAGATAGCACATGATCTTAAGATATCCCACGAGTCCGCACGTACGATTTTGATTGATATTTTGGGCATGAGAAAGGTGGCCACACGACTCGTACCGAAAGACCTGAATTTTCTTCAGAAACGTCATCGCGAACAGGTTGCTTCAGACATGCTGGATCGCTGTAATTCCGATTCTACATTCATGGAACGCATTATAACTGGTGATGAGACCTGGGTCTATGAGTACGATATGCAAACAAGCCAGCAATCATCGGAATGGGTGGCAAAAAATGAGGCGAAACCGAAAAAACCACGCCAAAGCCGCTCGAAAATGAAGGTGATGCTCATGGTTTTCTTCGATATCCGTGGCGTGGTGCACTACGAATTCGTTCCAGAGGGTCAGACGGTAAACAAGGAGTATTACCTAGGCGTTATGAAACGTTTGCGTGAGCGTATCCGTAAGAAGCGGCCAAATTTGTGGGCGAACAACTCATGGATTTTGCATGACGATAACGCGCCTTCTCACCGAGCTACGATTGTGACTGACTTTCTCGCCAAAAACTCAACAAACGTGCTTCAGCAACCACCGTATTCGCCGGATTTGGCTCCCTGCGACTTTTTCCTCTTTCCAAAACTAAAATTGCCCCTTCGTGGCACCCGTTTTGAGTCGATTGAAGCCATAAAACAAAATTCGGCGCGAGAGCTAAAGTCCATCCCGGACAGCGCCTATAAAAAAGTTTCGATAATTGAAATTGCCGTTGGCATAGATGTATTGGAGCAAATGGAGCCTATTTTGAAGGCGACCCAATAAATTTTGACGATTAAATGTAAAAATGTTGTTTTAATTGAAAATTCCCGGTACTTTCTTGACAGAGTAGTACTATAGAGGAACTAGTAATTATATAGTGAGTTGGATTCCTGACAGAAGTTTATTATTCGAACTACTTCAAAGATTATTTGTGACTCCAAGTGGAAATCACTAAATCGAGTTTCTCTTGCATTTGTGATGAATCTTCCGAGTCTTGCCTCTAATTCTTCATCCTTAATTTTTTAAATCCGGTCAACCACTTCTGACACGTTTGTTCAACTGGAGCATGACATCCAGGCAGCCATTTTCTTTATATTGAAATAATGAAGTGATCCTCAGGCAAAAAGACATTATTCGGTACAAAAGATGACTTTTTCAGAGCACACACAAACTATATTGTTTACACTTCAACGAAATGACAGATACTGAAAAGAAAGCCTAATAATGATACTCCAAAATGAAGGTGTTGCCAAATGAAAAAATGGAATAATAAATAAGTAGCGACATCGGTTATCAAAACCGCACGAACTTATTTCTATTCCTACTAGATGGTGCCACTTTGGGTATCACCACCTCTCCTTTCAAGTTGACGAATGAAAGACAACCAATATACAAAACATTTAATATTCTTATCATTAGAACGTAATATTGAAGTATACAACTACTTTAACCATTCAAAATAAAGCATAAAATTCAGATATAATCAGCAAAACGTGTGTGTGATCAAGAATTGGATAGTAATTACGGTCGAAAGAAACAGAAATTAGTGACTCACCTTGGAGAAAAACAAAGTTAATAATACAACCCATATGAAAATGTCTACATGTTCTATTCTCCTTTACATTAGTGCCATTAAAATATAATAACTGCAGAAAATAAAATTCAATATTAAATCTATGTTATACTGGGTTGACAAAAGACTAATCTCCGTTTTCCTACTAAACCTATCATTTCACCTAGAAATTTCGAAAGATTTTTTTTTGGAAATACACGAAAATGATTAATGTTATTGATACATTGCATTACTTATATAATCACCTTCGTTTGTTATAACCTTACTCTCTCCAAACGATAATTAACTTGAAATGCAACTTACAAAAATAGTGAAATTCTTCGAATAGACTTCAGTAAAATTCAAATTATTCTTTAATTATCACAGATCCAAAATTAAGCTGGTTTCAATTTTAAATGAACCATAAAAACAATATACTAATTAGTGCATAGACAAACTACAAAGAATGTAGTTTGTTTATAGGTGAAGTATTCTATGATGGAAAAGAACTCAATGAGAATTAAGAGATATTGAATTCTTGTTGCAATTACAACGAATAGGTATTTTGAGTATAACTTTGAATATATGCTATTCAACAAATTTTTGTATTGATGTATATTTGTAGCAAAATATTAATATCGTTAATAGACACAATAGTGAAATTCTTCAAAATTGCAATAAATCAGTGTTTTAAAATTATGCCCTAATTTAGGAAATATATTTTCAGGTTTTTCAAGCATGGAAGTTAGAGACTAGGAGAATTTTTAAAACATCTTCAGTCAAAAATTAAAGCAATCTCCTAGAATTGCTGTTGAATGAATTGTCTATTAAAAGATAGTTAAACTTGGTAATTTCAAGTTGAAATTCTTTACTGAATTCATGAATACTAATAAAATTCATTAACGTGGCATTAATGAAGATTGGAATATGAGGTATACAGGTTTTTATGTAATATAAGTAGTATTCTGAGAATATAGAAACACCGCGCACATATACTGCAAATGAAATTTCAAAACAATTCTAATTTTGAGTCGTGCTTTCAACTTTTCTTCCCACCAGAGGATGAAATTCTTGGGTACGTTAATCATTTAGTTAGAATATTATAGTGTTATGGTCCATTCAATATGAAATCCTGCATAAAAATACCATGTTAAGGATTATTCAAATAATTCTCACAACAGGGATTCCTAAAATTCATAACCATTGGAAAACATATTATAGCAGAAATCTTATAATTGGTACATTGGATACATAGAAGCCAAAAAAATTAGTCACAATTTCTAAACTTATGAAAACATATATTTCATATACTCTTAACCCTGAAATGAAATTATAGATAGATATTTTATGGTATCATACAAATTCAACTGTAGACAGTTCTTTATGGAGAATATTAGTTTTTTATGCGGACTTTGTTTGAAAGAATTAAAATCTCATATTTTTTATTAGCTGTTAGTGTTTTCAAAAGATTAACCATTTCAGCATTGACATTCAAACTATTCAGTTTCTATAGCATCAATTCAAAGTGAATTTGTATTTCTTCAATTTGAATAGGAAATCAAGTTTAAAATTAAACAAGTTTTCATTATCCAATCTTATTTCCCTCGTTCAACCATCACCGATCGACTTACTACCAATTTTCTCATTATCAAAAATAAACACAGAAATGTAGATTCTTTTTTGTTTTTTGATGTATCGATCATTACTTAAAGTATGGAGGTTTTGTCCACCCGGCATAATATTTTTCATATAAAAAGCGAAAAATTGTTTATTGCTTTCCCAATTTGTGTTTACTGCATGTGTCAGGCTCAGGATAGGCCTCTCTTGGCGGTACGAAACTCAACATCATTATGTGCCTCTGGTAGGCCCTTGTCGAACGGAAACTGCTGTCTGTTCCATGAAGACGGTCTAGTACACCAAGCACCCCAAAGCAGTTGTTGAACCTGAAAATGAGTTTCAGCGAATATAATTCGAGTCGGGGTTATTAAGTATAATTTAGAGTGTAAACCGAGAACATTGTTTTAAATTAGAGATAATTGTAAATATGATGTAGCCGCTGTCCGCAGAGTGTGGAGGAGAATCCGAGGCAGTCGGTTTCGTGTCGCTCACAAGAATTTTGCGTTGTTACCTGAGTCTCCACCCGTACAAAATTCAACTGACCCGGGAGCTGATGGTAAACGGCTATAGGCCACGACGTGTGTTCGCTGAATGCGCCCTAGACTGACACTAATTTAAATCAAAAAATTATCTTCAGCGATGGAGCCCATTTCTGGATGAATGTGTACGTCAACAAATGAAATTTAAGAATTTGGAACGATACCAATCCATATGAGATCCAAGAGCGTCCAATTTATTCCGAAAAAGTCACTGTTTGGTGTTAATTTTGGGCGGGCGGCGTCCTCAGTGCATGTTTTTCTTCGAGAACGACGTTGGCCAGTTCCAGACCGTCAACGGCGAGCGCTATAGGTCGATGCACAAGTTTGAGGGTATTGTCATCTCATTTGGGGGTGATGTGAACTGGCGACCCAGATAGTTCGATTTAACCCTGTTAGATTTTTCTTGTTGGGTTATCTTAAGCCGCAGGTCTATGAGAATAAGCCACAAATCACTTCTTCTTAATCCTAATATCCGTACCGATGTATGGTGATTGAATTCGCTGTCACTCATTGTTTTCTAAATTTCTCAGATCCAGCTGGACGGTACCTTTCCAGCGATTCCGATCACTCGCCTGCAGAGCCGCAGACGCAAAACTCGAATCCACCTAGTTTTCTACCATTTCACTCCAACAGGTAGCTGATCGCCCGCGTTTCCTTTTTCCCCCAGGTCAACCCTGTACCATTTATTTCTTTCTAACCTTGTGACTATTGGAGGACAACACAAATAGCGCTTAGGACATTAAATCATACCTTTGAAACCATGTTAGCTCTTGGATCAGAACTCTTTGAACTCGATTCATTACGACAGGTACAATCGAGGATTAGGTCGCGATGTACATAATTCCTTTATCAATACACATAGAATATAACATTACTTACTTCAAATGATGAAAATCGTGGGCTTCTGGCGAAGGAAAGAAGGGCAAATGGTAGCCTGAATGTGCATTCAGCGTTGATAGAAGAGCCAATGTGAACCATAGCCAAGCCGTCGCCACGTGAGATCCCATAATCAGCACACCAAGGAATGGAGGCAGTAGGTTGGAAAAGATGTGTTCGATCGGGTGACAATAGATGGCGGTAACGGCGATTGGAGCGGTCCACTCATGATGCTGCTTATGGATTGTCTTGTACAGGTAGCGCGAGTGCAGAAACCTATGGTGTTAAGAAATGTGTACTAGGGTTCAAAAGAAAGTTGGCACTTGCTTTATAAATACAAACAAAACTAATACTACATTTCCTCCCTCATTTTACACCCCTCTGTTAAATCTGCCACAATTCAATCTCTTTATATTATAGTATTATTTGTATTTATTTCATCAAAATCATTCGAATATCATACCGGTGTGAATAGTAAAATCCAGCTTCTTCTACAAGGATGTGAATGGCTAACTCATATAATACCCAATGGAAAGTAGGTAATTCTCTTACTGGTTCCAGACCTCTCAACCACATCATGTAATAGAAAAAGAAAGAACATGGCAGTCCTACAGCCAACTGATTGAGAAGTACACTCCAGATTACCTGAAAGATGGAAAAAGTTTTTGCTCAACTGGAAAACTCATCTTTATAGAAAATAATAAAGAGGATAGAACAGTAGAAAGAAATTTGAACTACTTCATTTGTTCTTGCAGATGATTTCGAAGAAAAACTTCCATGATCATGCAGACCAGTCTTTTCGTAATGTTGGGATTGTCGTTGAACATTAGAGAGACTTACTCAAAGTTCCTCATTTTTTAAGAGTGATAGAACTTTCGATGGGGATAACTGTGATTTGACAGAAGGTAGAAGCCATTTCTGTTCAGTAAGCATAGACAAATTATCATGGAGAGACTCACGCCGCAACAACGTTTACAAATTGCTGAAATTTATTTTCAAAATCAGTATTCTATTCGCCAAACTTACAGAGCACTTCGTGAAATTTATGGTTTACATAATCGTCCATCAGAGCAGCTTATTCGTCGAACTATCGATAGATTTCGGACAACATTTTCTTTACTCGATGCAACAACAAGAACAAGACACAACAAGTTGGACTCTGTGCATCCACCACATGGAAAATTTTGCGTAAAGATCTTGGTCTACACCCATACAAGATCCAACTGGTTCAAGAACTAAAGCCACTTGACCATAATAAGCGTCATTTGTTTGCTGATTGGGCTCTAGAACGGCATGAAGTTGATCCACTTTTTTATCGTAAAATTGTCTTTAGTGATGAAGCTCATTTCTGGTTGAACGGCTATGTAAACGAGCAGAATTGCCGTATATGGAGAGAAAACAACCCTCAAGAAGTTCTGCAGGTTCCATTGCATCCTGAAAAATGCACTGTATGGTGTGCTTTACACGCTGGAGGCATCATCGGTCCATATTTCTTTGAAAACGATGCTGGAGCTGTTCGATGATCAATGATTATTTGTTTCGAAATTTGAATGGTACCGACCCAGAAGTGTTTTGGTTCCAACAAGATGGTGCTACACCTCATGCTGCTACCGTAACAATTGATTTATTGAAAGAAAGATTTGGCGATAACCTTATTTCGAGAAATGGTCCAATTAATTGGTCTCCAAGATCATGCGACATAACTCCACTGGATTATTTTCTTTGGGTTTATGTCAAGTCATTGGTTTATGCTGATAAACCAGAAACAATAGACGTTTTGGAAACTAACATAACTCGTGTTATTGATGAAATAAGGCCTGAATTACTCGAAAAAATGGTCCAAAATTGGTCTGGTCGAATGCGGTTCCTCAGAGCTAGTTGTGGTGTACATATGCCGGAAATTACTTTTAAAACATAAATGTTATAAAATTATCTTTCAAATAAAAAAAATTTGGCTTCAATCTTAATTTAAATGTGTTTTATTTCAATTTAAAGTTCTATCACTTAAAAAAAAACTCCCGATAGTTTCACGCTGACCGTGGTCATCTTTCATTACTGCCACAAATCGTGCCGTATTTATAGCCATTTCAACACTTGTAATGGCAACACTACTCAATCAAACAATTTGCAATGTACAGATAGAAATCACCGAAACGAAACATATGCCAATAATGGTTTTTACCATTTTTTGTCAAACGCTTATCTAAAGAATAATAACTTTAGCAACCTTGGCATTAAGATAGTAAACTAAAAAAAACTAACGTTTTATAAAATAAATGCAAATTAGGTGATGACCCTAATTTTATGGTCGGCAGTGTGAATTTACCGCTTTAACATAAGCGGTATATGATACAATCTGCTCACCTTTAGTAGCTTTTTTCGATCTACAGGTTCATTAGTGCCTGGTTGTATCTTATAGCGTCGCAAGGCAGCTGGTTTTCCTGTGACATCTAATATAGTGTATATACCCCCGACTATCCAATACACGCTGGTAGATAAGATCGCTGTTCCGTACACCCATAACGTAAATGAATCTTCTCCAACAGTATCCAAGAATTTATCCCATTGCGCCTGCCAGAAATCTCCAGAAGCTCCCCAGAATCGTTGGCAATGCCTGAAAGAGAAGATAAGACCTCAACAACGAAGATACGAAGTATCTCTCAGAACGACAGAACAAGAACTGTTCTTAAGATATGAAATAGATTAACAGAAAAAAAAACACAAAAAAGATTGATGAAGAGAACAAACAGAGATACACTAATGCTAGTTAGGGTTCGGAAAAAAAGAAAAGTTAATAATTTAAAATATTGTAGTCTCATAATTTCAATTTTTTTTTCGTATTTCAAATGGATATTCAAAATATGGGCATGAAATTTGATGAAAACCACGTCACTGTTCGACATAACTTTTCCTCTAGCATTTATCAATGCACGTTTTTCAAGAAAGTCGATTACTCAAATGTTTCTTTCAAAATGTTCACACTCTTGAATTGAACCTTCCATCTCGGTTTTGGCAGTCACGGTGTCTAATAATATATTTTTGAATGACCATGTTGCTTACATTGCAGAATCAGAAAGCCAGAGGCTTGAATTTCTGTGGAGAGCTAGAAAGCTACTTCTGATCAACTGGTTACAACTTACGAGGTTAAAACCCGACTTCTGCTGGAGTTTTTCTCACTCATTTGGAATACGAAGCATTCTTCTCGTCTTCTTAATTCCATGCACAAAAGGTCATTAGGTTGATAAGCAACCCAAATTACAAATATCCTCTACCCACTGTAACATAGAGAAAGGGTTGGAGTTCTACAGTATCTACTTTCACGGTAGATGCTCTATGGAATTGATCATATCACCACTGGACACATTTCAGTGACGAATGTGGTAGGCTAATCAGTCTCACTCATTTACTGTCAAGATTAACACTGCAAGGACCACTCTCCACCAAATTTTTCGTTTACAGGGCTACTACAGATTTTACAAATTATGAAAGGTGTTTAGATATATTAGTTTTCATGCCATTGAATAAATATCATTCCAGAGTAACTTTTATGGGTGTTAATATCTTCAATATCGTAAGCCTGAAAAAAACATTCAGCTAACACCGATTTATTGATTACATGGTGTCTGCATCACAGAGCAATTAGTAATGCAATAAATATATATTTATATGGGGTGTTTTTTAGAGTGATAGAACTTTAAATTGAAATAAAACACATTTATATTAAGATTGAAGCCAAAATTTTTTTTTATTTGAAAGATAATTTTATGACATTTATGTTTTAAGAATGATTTCCGGCGTATATCCACCACGACTAGCTCTGAGGAACCGCATTCGACCAGACCAATTTTGGACCACTTTTTCGAGTAATTGATGCCTTATTTCATCAATAACACGAGTTATGTTGGCTTCCAAAGCGTCTATTGTTTCTGGTTTATCAGCATAAACCAATGACTTGACATAACCCCAAAGAAAATAATCCAGTGGAGTTATGTCGTATGATCTTGGAGGCCAATTAATTGGACCATTTCTCGAAATAATGTTATCGCCAAATCTTTCTTTTAATGAATCAGTTGTTACGGTAGCAGCATGAGATGTAGCACCATCTTGTTGGAACCAAAACACTTCTGGGTCGATATCATGCAAATTTTGAAACAAATAATCCCTGATCATCGATCTGTAACGAGCACCATTCACTATAACATTATCTCCAACATCGTTTTTAAAGAAATATGGACCGATGATGCCTCCAGCGTGTGAAGCACACCATACAGTACATTTTTCAGGATGCAATGGAACCTGCAGAACTTCTTGAGGATTGTTTTCACTCCATATACAGCAATTTTACTTGTTTACATAGCCGTTCAACCAGAAATGAGCTTCATCACTAAACACAATTTTACGATAAAAAAGTGGATCAACTTCAAGCTGATCTAGGGCATAATCAGCAAACAAACGACGCTTATTATGGTCAAGTGGCTTTAGTTCTTGAACCAGTTGGATTTTGTATGGGTGTAGACCAAGATCTGTACGCAAAATTTTCCATGTGGTGGAAGCACAGAGTCCAACTTGTTGTGAACGTCGGCGAATAGACAAATATGGATCATCATTAACACTCTATGACTTACAGCAGCGATATTTTCTTCTGTACGTACAGTTCTTTCTCTTGTTGTTGTTGTTGCATCGAGTAGAGAAAATGTTGTCCGAAATCTATCGATAGTTCGATGAATAAGCTGCTCTGATGGACGATTATGTAAACCATTAATTTCACGAAGTGCTCTATAAGTTTGGCGAATAGAACACTGATTTTGAAAATAAATCTCAACAATTTGTAAACGTTGATGCGGCGTGAGTCTTTCCATGATAATTTATCCATGCTTAATGAACAGAAATGTCAAAACAGCATGGCTCCTACCTTCTGTCAAATCACAGTTATCCCTGTAGAAACGCCCCCCAGGCATTAGATCTTGACGTGATGGGGGCGCTCTCTTGACTAGGACCCTAGATTCGTCCCGGGGAATTGGAGGGTTAAGTCTTGGTGTCTAACGTAATGCCATTTCGCGCCAGTCACTGGACCTGTATGGTGGAAGATCTCCGAATGGGGCCCTAGTTTTACTCAGGTGAAATGGAGGGCTGAGCCGGTTGATTAACTCAGTGACAAGGGAGTCTGTCGCAGCACAGGGCTTCTCCCTTAAAACTGGCGTACTCTACCCTATCGCAGTATAAATCTCCGGATTCTGTGTAATGGCCGAGTGCGTTATGTAGCATACTGCGTTACCTCGGGGGGTGGTCTTGCCCTCAGGTGTTACTTGTACCACCTGGCCACCCCAATTGGTGTTGGACTCGAGGGGGCAGTGGTTGAAAGTCCGCATGCTGGACTAGGGGGGTATTTCATTTATCTGTTAGCAGACCCCCATTTTCGGGATATTCTCATGAAACGACTCGGGGTTTAACGGGACTTGACGGTTCGACCGGCCTGTCCTGGCCCCTGGATCTGTGCGTAACAATTTAGGGTTTGTGGATCTCGACGAAATGGCTCCGCCATTAGTGCTTGACGCCAGGATCAATCAAATGACTTCACATGGGTTCGGTGGGTCAGGACGTATAGTCCGCTAGACGGTGCTCGTACCAGGATCAATTGTAGTCGTCAATCTTGAGTTTATCTTAGTTTTTGGGACTGCGTTCGGGTGGATGGATAAGAATTCCCTCCGGCGGGTGAGTTGCGTCTCAAACCAACTCGGGTACTGACCTGCTGAGCCAGTAGAGGTTGGATAGTGCTTCGCTGCTACCAGTCAGACGGTTCTGGCTTTCGAGTCGGGGCCCAAACTGGAAGCTGGTGGGTTCATCTCTTCGGAGGGGTTCTCGCCGAGCGCGATGATATGGCGTAATCCTTATCACACTTTCTACCTCTAGGGGTGGACTGTGGAGACTGCTTGGTAGTCACTTGGAAAAGAGGCCTTCCTCAAATAGCCAATAACTATTCTGGTATCCCTATAGAAAGTTCTATCACTCTAAAAAAAATACCCGATACTTGTGGGGATGTTTTGTCTTCCTTTCTATGTGGATTAGCAATATTTCTAGCAAATTAAGGCAAAGGCGCACTCATATACTAAGGTGGAAAAATGTAGGATACATATAATAAATCTATTCAATAAGGCTCAAATGTTGTATAGTAATAACGCTATGTAACGAGGGTGAATGATTTTAAAATAAATAACTGAGGAGCTTGCATAAGTATTTGTGTCGATATATTTTTAGTATTAACGAAATCGCTTTATTTGAGAAATCATATTGCGACTGATATCTGTTTGTTATTTCTCAGTTCATGTTAAAGCACGCGAGCGAATATTCAGAAAATTTCCCGAAAAAAGTCGTTATAATATATTATTTTTCTTATCGTAAGATCAAGGCATATCTAACAGGATTATATTATTTCACTTTGAATGAGATCAATTACCTCAACAAATGAATGCTTTCAATAATATAGCAAGAATCGAACATGTTTTGAATTTTCAAAGGCCAAATAATTTTTTTATTGAAACAATTTTTTGATCAGAAAATATGGAAATCCTGGAAAAGAAAATGTTTCATATCTTTCATCGGCTATATGAGTTCATTACATTACTTGAATAAGAAGTATTGAACAATATTTAAGATGAGGCTAAGAGCTCCACATGGATTCTACTCCCGACGACTCTCATGTACTTGTATATCAATTATCATTTTTATACGATACATCAAACCGAATAGAGAACCTGATTTCTCAAGTTTTTACCGAATATGGTGCACAAGGTTCTTGATATATTTACTGCTATAACTGAGACCCTACAACTATTCAAATTGGATCTTCAGAAGTATGACAATGCATAAAATATGTCTGGAATTTATTCTAAGATGAGGGCTAGAATTCTTGAAGTAAGCCGAGTTGCATCATATGTTTCCCTAATAAAGTTTGCATGCACGCAGTAGAAACATGTCTAGAAGCCCTACTGTTCTTCTTATTGCACTACAACTTTTTTTCAAGTTCAACAAATAGAAAGGCGATATTGAGCGAGTGTTATTAATATAAAACTCACAACTAAAAGTTTTTCTTCTGCAAGGTGGGCTACTAGATATAACGCTTCAAGAGCCTTACAAGAAGAATGACCGGCAATTATTAGGGCTCTCGAAAAATTGGAAAGCAATCAAAATGAAAGATGTATGAAGCAAGAGGCTTCATACGGTGAATGAATATGTTCCGAACAGAACATTGATAAAAAAATTTGAATATCAAAACAAATTAAAATATGTTTGTCTTCTACAATTTTAATTTCAAAAAAATTTTTATTCAAAAAACTTTTTTGAAATTAAAATTGTAGAAGACAAACATATTTTAATTAGTTTTGATATTTTTTAAATTAAAATTGTAGAAGACAAACATATTTCAATTTGTTTTGATATTCAAATTTTGTTATATTTCTTCTATCATGTAAAAAGCCTTTTTCTATTTTACGTTGATAAAAGTTTTCGATTCTCGAACATAATTTTTCGAAGAAATCCGAGAATAGTTTGATGTCTTTGAAACCAAAGCTTTCAAAGTTTGTGAGGTTAAAATATACGAAAATTACAAGAGACGAAAAAAATAAGAAAACTTCAGACTGACTAAGTCACTTTTTCGCGGAAGATAACTTCAGAGCGAATATATCCCGATAAAGAGTTTACGGAAAAGTTTAATGCCTGCATAAAAATTTTAGATTTGACTACACAAGAACTCCAAGCTGAAGGTGAAAAAATGTTACCAATTTTCAAAGATGATCTAAAGCTATAGTTTTTTTATGAGCTTGTTCATCTCAAGTCACATCTTCGCTTATCAATCAATGGCTGTGAGAACACGAATGAAATGAAATGTGTTGAAAGTGTTTATTTGCACACCAATAACCGAAACCTCAGCTGAAGGATGAGCAGAGGTTAATGAAAAGCCTTAGTGTAAGCAAACATTAAATTATGTATCAGGTGTCTTTTCAGACTGATAGAAATTTCGACAGGGATAACTGTGATTTGACAGAAAGTTGTTTTGACAATTCTGTTCAGTAAGCATTGACAAATTATCATGGAAAGGCTCACGCCGCAACAACGTTCAACTGGTTCGAGAACTAAAGCCACTTGACCCTAATAAGCGTCGTTTTTTGCTGATTGGGCTCTAGAATAGCTTGAAGTTGATCCACTTTTTTATCGTAAAATTGTGTTTAGTGATGAAGTTCATTTGGTTGAAAATTGCCGTATATAGAGTGAAAACAATCCTCAAGAAGTTCTGCAGGTTCCATTGTATCATGAAAAATGCACTGTATGGTGTGCTTTACACGCTGGAGGCATCATCGGTAAATATTTCTTTTAAAACGATGCTGGAGCAAATGTTTCAGTGAATGGTACTTGTTACAGATCGATGATCAATGATTATTTGTTTCAAAATTTGAATGGTATCGACCCAGAAGTGTTTTGATTCCAACAAGATGGTGCTACACCTCATGCTGCTACCGAAACAATTGATTTAGTGAAAGAAAGATTTGGCGAAAACATTATTTCGGGAAATGGTCCAATTAATTGGCCTCCAAGATCATGCGACATAACTCCACTGTATTATTTTCTTTGGGTCATTCGTTTATGCTGATAAACCAGAAACAATACACGCTTTGGAAACCAACATAACTTTTGTTATTGATGAAATAAGGCCTGAATTATTCGAAAAAGTGGTCGAAAATTTGACTGTACGAATGCGGTTCCTTAGAGCTAGTCGTGGTGGACATATGCCGGAAATTATTTTTAAAACATAAATGTCATAAAATTATCTTTCATATAACGAAAACTTTGGCTTCAATCTTAATTTAAATGTGTTTTATTTCAATTTAAAGTTCTATCACTCTGAAAAAACACCCGATACTTTCCTTTTAAATTCTTTGTATAACTGTCTTGAAATGTTTTTAACATACTTTCTTCTCTTTAAACAAGGTGCATTTCCTGTCTCAAAAGGATTAAACAGTACCATCGGTCAACCATGCAACAAACGAAGCTTAATTCTCTCGCACTTTTATGCATTGAGACCGAAATAATAAAAAGCATAAACGACTATAGAGGCATTCAATTTGTCGATGACACAAAAGTTAAATTTTGATCTTAATCATTAATTATTAATATCTTCATTGTCGTTTCTTATGCATGTAACTACCAATAAAAGTGTTATTCAATTTTTAAGCACTGTTTTTAAGCACCAACTGTGATTTCATACATATATATAGTGAATTTTAGATATTTCCTTTCGAGGAAGGGGCGCAATCTTGGAGTTTGGCCAAGGGCGCTAATAAGTGTTAATTCGGACCTGTGATTGGTTCCGATTTTTCTGACACGTACTGGGTTTTTCACTATAATTTGACCCCCCTTTAACTTTGTTACAAATGGAGATACAAAAAAAGTTATTCACAAAAGTTATACGATATCAACTGAATTTTTTCAGAATGATTTCACAAAATGGAATATATACAGCGTGGACAAGATATTAAGTGCAACTTCATTTTTTCAAATGGATCACCTCGTATATTTTCTTATTTTTGGATAGCTATTTTTCTTCTGATCACGAAGATATATGCATGTATCGGTCAATATTTCTCATTTTGAGAACAACAGTCTCAAATTCGTGGAACCACCCGACAGTCTTAGTAATCGGTTGTTAAGTGGTGGTAGGCTGTAATAAATCAAGAAACGACATTGCTGACAATATGACGTTGATATTGAATAAAATTATTTCTGAAACATGCATTACACAGAAGCGGAAAAAAATCTTAATCAAATCAAATATATTTCAACAAATTAATACATACAAAGATATCATTACTAATACAATAAATCTATTCTATATTTTATGTAGAGAAGAATAAAAACAAAAAAGCTAAAAGGCAGAATATAATACGGCGTTACATCCAGATCATCCAATTTCAAGTAAAAATATATTTACAAACGAGTAAAAAATTCTAAAAGGTTTAAGAGAAAGAGGCGTAGGGTCTTACGGAATGAGAATCAAGAACTCGACATTGTTAAGTATTTAGAGTGGTATGAAATGAATAGCTTATAACTGAAGAAATTGATCGAAATCGCCACCATTATTTAATATAAATGATTCATTTCGTTTTCTCATGTTGGTTAGACTATTTGGAATAGTATTATTATAGTTCTGATTGAGTTAATGAATTAATGTTTCAATTTTTCTTCTTATGATCTCCACACTTTCATTATTATCATAGTAAATTTTTTCTTCAGGAACGACCATAAAAACGTGTCCAACGGTATTAAATCTGGACTATTCGATGGCCATTAAATAGGTGCACCATAATCGATCCAGATATCAAATTGACCACTCAAATGTTCTCGAACTTCCAAACCTCTGTGCCGGGGTGCTCCGTACTGTTGCCAAATTATTTTATCCAATTCTTCAGCAGAAAACAGTTGCACCAAATGTTGCTATCTGTGGCAGTATCTTTTCAGAATATGCTTCACGTGTTAATGTGTAGTAAAACAATATAGGCTCCACAATTTCATTATGAAATATGCCACACCAAACATTAACAGACTTTCTAATTTGAAATACTTTGCGTTGCCTTCGATTTTTATTTTCCCAAGAATTTAAATTTTTTTCTTTGGAAAACGATGATTATTCATACGTTCACATTATGAAATTTAATAAATTAGGATCTTCCTCCAGTTTTTGCAGCATATGTTGTCAGTATTCTAAGCGTTTCCTCTTTTGATGGCCTATAATTGTTCTTTTTAACACTCTATAAACCTTTTTACAAATTCATGTGATGCTTCCTTTAATCCATTTACTGGATTTTCCAAAACAATTTTTATGAAGTTATGTGGTTGATTTCAAATTCAATAATATTCAAGTTTCTGCATTTATCATCATTTAATTGTAGTAACATTACTTTCAAAATAAAGCAATATGTCGAGCTCTTGAATCTCATTGCGTAAAACTCTACGTCTCTTTCTTTTAAAACTTTTAGAATGTCCTACACACCTGTAAGTATTAAGAAAAGTATTTTCACTTGGAATTGAATCACCTGGATGTAATGCCATATAATCTCCCCTTGCAGCTTCTTGCTCTTATTGTTCTTCAAATAAGGTGAGAATATATAAATATTTTCCGTTTCTGTCTAATGCATGTTTCAGAAATAATTTTATTGAATATCAACATGTATCATATTGTTAGCAATGTCGTTTGTTGATTTATCACAGCCTACCACTAGAAAACCGATAAATGAGCCTGTCAGGTGGTTCTTCGAATTTGAGACTCAAAATAAGAGAGATAGAGCAATACTTGCATATATACTCGTAATCAGAAGAGAAGGAGCTGGCCAATAATAAGAAAATATTCAAATATACATTGAAAAAAAAAAGTTGCACTCAATATCTTGGACACCCTGTAGATATCCCATTTTGTGGAATCATTTTGAAAAAAATCAGTTAATTTCGTACAACTTTTGTGAATAACTTTTTTTGTATCTCTATTTGTAACAAAGTTAAAGGGGGGGGGGTCAAATTATAGTGAAAAACCCGGTACAAGGAAATAATACTGGATAATCTGAGAATATAAGTAAAAAAAATGAATGAACCGTCATCAGTGCTAACAATAAGAAATTAGCAACACTTGACAAGTAACAGTATTAGATAGAATCAAAATTAAAATCAAGTATGTGACAGAACAGTAACAGAAAACATGAAAAAATCATTTGATGTCAGAAAATATTCTTATCATTTACTAAAAAAAAGCAGAAATATATAACTGACACTAAACCAAGACAAATAAATTCTTCGTGCTCTCAAGGTTACATGTAACCAATTTTCATAATTCGACAGGAAATAATGCTTTTCGGTACTAATATATAAACTACACTCGAACGAAATTTATCCATATACTCACATCAAACTATTCATGACGAGTAGTGTGAACTTAGTGTGCTCAGACAGATATCATTTATAATTTCAATGGACGATTTCGACAAGGCCATTAGAAATTTTCGTGCTGATACTTGTATATTTTTGATAATAATCTTATAGATATATATATATATATATATATATATATATATATATATATATACATATACATAGACCTAGATATAGATATATACATAGATACAATAATGATTATCTATCTTCGTCACACTTGGAGTATTGGAGAAAAAAAGGTTTAATGTTTTTGCGATTATAATCTATGTAAAATAATTACAATAACCTGGCAAAAAATAAATAATAATAATACGTTTCTCATCTTGTGTTACCTATGTTATGTTACATATGCAGAGCATGCAGAGGTCGAGATAGTAGTGTGTTCTCCGGCTCACCCTTGTTTATTGATAATTTGATTGATATATACTGAATCCGTGTTTCGGTAAATCTGGGAGTGAAATAACATTGGATCGTTGAATTCTCCATTTTTCTCTAGTTGAATCGCAAGAATTTAGCATTTCAGAATGGTTTTAACATCCCAACAACAATCTGACGTCCGTGATATTATCAATGAATTGATAACGGACGATACCTTCTTATCAAAATTCGCCGAATGTGTTGCTAAAAAAGTTCTAGAGAAACTAGACAGGAAGATACAATGTTTGTATACGAAATCGACTGAATTAGAAACAGAGGTCGTTAAACTTAAGAGCGAAAATCTCAACCTCAAAAATCGTCTGAATAATTTAGAACAAAACCAGAAATCAAAGTCGCTCAGAATAATTGGAATTCCGCCTGAAACTGAAGAAAATACCAAGGTATTAGTCCATAAAAGATTGATTGAGAAGTTGCAATTATCAAAAACTGCTTTCGAGATAGAGCGATGCTACAGACTAAAATCAGCGGAGGGTAAGTCTGGGCTGTGGCCCCTATTAGTAACTTTTACAACTTCTGCTGGTCGTGATATTGTCTATAGAAATAAATCTAAACTAAAGGGAACAGGCGTATTTATTACTGAAGATTTAACGAGAGAAAACTATAATTTGTTCAATGTCTGTAAGTCAAAATTTGGGTTCAGAAATGTATGGACTTCAGAGGGGAGAATTTTTGCACGCATTGATAATATAATACGGAGACTTCGGAATATGGATGATTTGCAGGGATATGAGGTGCAGTTGGGAGAATCAGTGCGGGTCTAAACTCTTACATAATAAACGTCTCGTCTGTTGACGGTGAATGTTCCATTGAAATTGTTTATTAATTTTGTTATTATTTCATTGTGCTTTTTTTTGATAATATAAGTTAGATGATTGATTTAATATGTGCTAATTTGAATGTAAGGTCATTGCTCTCAAATTTTCTTGAATTACGTGATGTACTTTTGTTAAATAACTTTGATTTGTTGGCGCTGACTGAAACTTGGTTGAAGGATGATCCGGATGATTCTATTTTCATTGATGGATATCGGTTTGTGAGAAATGATAGGATAACTAGAGGAGGAGGTACTGGTATATATGTGAAGGAAGGAATCGATTATGAGGTTGTGAACTTGGAATTGAGGCTAGAAAGTTCATCTATTTTGGTTACTGTAAATTATGTAAAATTTTTGTTCTGTGTTGTTTATAAGCCACCAAAAATTGATAATAATGCTAGTTTACAATTACTCTTGGATGATATTGAGAATTTTATGCTGAAGTCTGTAGCTATGGTCGATAAAGTTATTTTACTGGGTGATATGAATGTTGATTACTTGCAGAGTGATAGTCTTTACTGCAAGTCTTATTTGAGCACCTTGGATAACTTTGGTTTGACGCAGTTGGTAACTCAACCAACTCGAGGGGCTGCCTGTCTTGATCATGTAGTCACCAACGTTCCTGATATTTTTCACTCGGTGGATGTTGTTGATTTTCATAATAGTGATCATGATTTGGTCAGATTTTCCGTTTCGATTCCTGTTCATAAGTGTAGTCCTAAATATTTACTATATAGAAATCTTAAAAAATTTTCATTGAATCTTTTTCAGAGAGATTTGGAGCTATCTCACCTGAGTAATATTTTTAAAACTAATGATGTTGATGAAAAGGTGGAGATCTTGAATAGTGTTTTGGCTGACTTGTTCGATAGGCATGTTCCTCTTGTTTCGCGTCGCATTACAAAACCGCCGGCTCCTTGGCTATCTGAGGATATCAAGGAACAAATGAAGTCTAGAGATAGAGCCAAGGCGGGATTCAGAAAGTCGAAGAAGGCATCAGACTGGGTAAGATATAAAGAGCTACGCAACTTGACTACACTTAAAATACGTAACTCTAAAAGGGAATATTTTTCTTCCTTGTTTCGAACTCATAATAAGAGAGATTTGTGGAAGCAACTGAATTATATGAATATAGGTAGTAAACAACGACCTTCGATTCCTCACGGTTTAGCTGACCCTAATGAACTGAATAACTTTTTTGTCCATTCCATTCCGACTAGTCAAAATAGTTCATCTGATGAGTTTCTCAATTATTACTCTTCTAACACTTTTTGCGAATTCGAGGTGAAAACAACTTTCTCACTGGTTGATGAGGCGTTGGTCAATAAATATTTGCATGATATACAATCGAATGCCGCTGGTTCTGATGATCTGAGCATCTCATTGATTAAATTGTGTGGTCCTTCCGTTCTGAAGTATCTCGTGAATATAATAAACAGCTGCATTCTGAGTGGATACTATCCCTCAGCATGGAAAAATTCTATAGTCTTGCCGATACCAAAAAAACGTAATGTGGAGCAGCTCAGTGACTTACGACCTATCAGCATATTGCCTGCTGTCTCTAAGATATTCGAGAAGATCCTGTATCACCAGATGATTGAACATCTGAATAAGTTTGAAGTGCTTCCGGAGTTTCAATCGGGGTTTCGTAGAGGTTACAGTTGTACGACTGCTCTTCTCAAAATAAGTGATGACATTTTATTGAATTCCGATAGGGGTCTTGTAACAGCGTTGATCTTATTAGATTATACAAAAGCATTTGATACGATCTCACATGATTTGCTGATTGCTGTGCTTTCTTTCGTGGGATTGTCCGAAGATTCAGTTTCATTGCTTACGAGCTATCTTTCTAATAGAACCCAGCGTGTGAAAGTCAATGGTTCACTATCGGGTCCTCTGCCTATATCTGTAGGTGTACCACAGGGATCATTGCTGGGTCCCCTGCTCTTCATAATTTATACCCATATGTTTTGGAAATACCTTAAATTCTGTAACGCCCATTTTTATGCTGATGATGCCCAGCTTTACCTCAGTTTTGTTGCTGGTGATGTTGATGAAGGTGTTCGAAAAATAAATTATGATCTCGCGACCATCCAAGAGATATCTGAGCAGCACAATCTTTTGGTTAATCCTGGTAAGTCATGTGCGATACTTTTCGGCAATCAGTCTGTGTGTGATCAGTTGAGTGAACATGTCCATTTTTTAATTGGAGGTAATGAGATTCCCATCGTGAAGAGCGTTCGTAACCTTGGTCTGATAATGGACAATTCTTTTCGTTATAGGTTGCATATTGCGGGTTGTATTAGGCGTTCTCTCTACGCCTTGAGGCTAATTTATCCTCACCGTAATGTTCTGCCTGTTGAGGTCAAGAAAGCTGTCTGCGATTCCCTGGTGCTGTCCAATTTTAATTACTGCTCTCAGGTATTTTTCTCCTGCTTGTATCAGGCTACTTTAAACTCAGTACAAAGGATACAAAATTCTTGCTTAAGGTTCATTTTTGGAATCCGTAAATTTGAGCATATAAGTCATAAATTGGTGGATGTGAATTGGTTGAATATGCGTAACAGATTTTTGGTGGGAGCTCTAGCTTGTTATCATAGGATTTTATTGTCTCGTAAGCCATCTTATCTGTATCGAAAGATAACGTTCAGGTCTGACGTCCATAATCTGAACACACGTAGTAGAGGGCTTATATCTCCCCCTCCTCATAGGTTGTCACTATTTGAGAGATCTTTTAGTTTCTCAATTTATAAATTCTATAACAATTATATAGTTAGTTCTCTTGCGAATCTATCCGTGATGTCCTTCAAAGCTAGGGTCAGGAATTTGATTTATAGAGATCAGTGCGGTCAGAGTGATCAGTAATTTCATTTTCATATATGGCACTTAAATACATTCTTATAATTGTTAAGGTTGGAATATCCGAATACTTCTTCTGTTTTTTTTGTTTGTATTTTCGCCTCGAATTGTATTATTTTTTTTTATATATTTTTGATCAGGGTTTGAGTGGAAGAGCAGGGGTTGCAAAGCAGATTGCTTTATGGCCATCTGAACTCCGCCCTGTGATTGTTCCTTTCAGAATTCATTATATTAATTATAATTATATATATTTTTATTTTTTGCAATAAAGTCATTATTATTATTATTATTATTATTATTATTATGTAAATTATGCTGGAACTTCTGAAGAGTTATCTGACATCAAGTAAACAAATAGTTGTTCTGGAGGTCAATGGTGAATATATAACGTCGGATGATATGGAGGTGACCATGGGCGTCCCCAGGGCAGCATTACGGGACCGCTGTTGTTCCTTATTTATATAAATTACTTGGCTTTTTTGCATCTTGGTTTGAGTATAAAAGTTTCGTTGAGATCATTTAATGACAAAGCAAATTATTTGCTCCGTTCCCCTTGTATCACATCTGCCATTGATGATTCAAATGTTGTTATGAATTTGATAGTAAAGTGGTTGTCCAATCACAATCTTGTACTAAATGTGGAAAAGTCCCAAAGCATGTTTTTTTATAATGAGACATCTAAACTACAGTATCCTACATCATTATATAAATATTTTAAAAAATATTTAAAAAATTTTAAAAAATTAGCCTTCTACATATTTAATTCCAAAAGATTATATTTAATGATTATAACTTCTGAAAATAAATTAAAATAATGTCGTATAAGTACCACGTATATCATGACATAAAATAAACATTCATTATAAGACATCCGAATGGTATAACAAAATCCAATAAATAAAAATTATTAACCAAAATCCTATAAATTAAACATTTTGAATAGACAAAATTTTGTTTCTGCTTATCAATCTTATGAAAACCAATATCTTTCAAGAATATCCAACATAATCTTAAGAATTTCATCACAAAACTATCTTACTTAGACTATTCAATATTATTGGATATCTAACCAAGGTACTTTATATAAAAACTCAAGATATGCAAAATATTACTGAAAAACAAGTTTTAAGATCGACTTTGCTCATCAGTATTCAAATATTCATATTCAATAAATATAACATCAATCAATAATAAATATTCAACTCACCCTTCATCCTCTAGAAAAAGTTCTACTGAAATGAGACCTTTAAATATGGTATTCACTACACACAGAAATATATCTGTGGTTTACCCTTGATCTAGAAGATTGAAAGACAAATTTAACGGCCTCTGCTATAGCACAAGGACTATCTGTATAAAGAATGTTAAGGAAACCAAATAATTATATATTATGAATAAAATAACATAAATAGAGGTTAATTCTTGATAGAAGGTATATAAAATTATATAAATATTTTAAAAAATTTTTAAAAAATTTTAAAAAATTAGCCTTCTACATATTTAATTCCAAAAGATTATATTTAATGATTATTTTAATTTATTTTCAGAAGTTATAATCATTAAATATAATCTTTTGGAATTAAATATGTAGAAGGCTAATTTTTTAAAATTTTTAAAATATTTATATAATTTTATATACCTTCTATCAAGAATTAACCTCTATTTATGTTATTGTATCCTACATCGATAAATGTTCTAAATAGTTGTGATGGGGTGGAGAGTAATATGAAGTTTTTGGAAAATTTGAAAATCAAAACAGATTTAATCTGTTGTCTTCTACAATTTTAATTTCAAAAAATTCTTTGAAGAAACTTTAAGAATTAAATTAATGTCTTTATAAGCACTGCTCATATTTAATAGACGTCAAAATTCATCATACAATATCAAACGGAATTAAGAAAAACCAACGAACATAAACTGTCAATTAAAATTAAAATATAAATAAGCAAACATTTTTTGTTTCGTTCCAGGCATGCGTAATGAAGTTTTTGGGGCTAATTTTAGATAAAGATCTGAAATGCAGTCTTCAGGAGTAGCCTTAACGCTACGTGCTATGCATTGTTCATGTTGAGGAGTCAGGTTGATTTTGAACTCCTTAAATTGGTGTATTATACAAATTTTCATTCCATCATTTCCTATGGAATTATCTTCTGGGTAGTTCCTCTTATGTAGACACAATTTTTATAACTCAGAAAAGAGCATTACGTACCATGTTATGGGTATAGAGAGAGTTGTCTGGGAGTATTTAAAGAAAATATTATGACTGTGTATTATACTGGGTCAAAAAAAACGACTATTTTTTTAACGATACTTTGAAAATATCATTCATGATTATAAAAAAAATTATCGTGAAAGTTTGAGCCCTCAATAATAGTATTAAGGGGTGTATCGTTACGACTATTGGTTTCTTAACAGTAATTGCATTTTTTCACTCAAAACTCGTCAATTATTTATCTGAAAAATTCGACCGATGCGTATTCTTTAAGGAAATTAAATTCCCTAGAAAAAAGCTATCTTTGTGAATTTATGTAAAACTAGCCGTTTGGTTGTAACCGTGCCTTAAATATTTATTGAAGATTACAATAAGTGTCTCACTAAAAACGAAGAACAACTTCAATATTTGTTGCTAGCCGTTAGTGAACATCGAAAAGTTTCCAAATTGTAATAAAAGTAATTTGATTGAATAATTATTTTTTCAATTGATCATTCTTCATGATTTGATAATAATTAAAGCAATATAAACTTTTTTTTGTGAAATATAATTTATAAGTGAAAATAAAATGATTTTTCATCTCTTTTATTACTTCTATTTGTTTTGACTTATTATTCAAATGAAATGAAACTATGTCTCTACACTAATAAATAACTTATGATTAAGAAACCAATTTTTTTTCATTATTGGAGTTGCTTAAATACATTAAAAATGAATTTATGTAGATAACTAATCGTTAAAAAGCAAAATAATACATTGATAAATTATGATTTTATAAAAAAAAGTTTCAACTTCAACAAAATGAAGTTATTCTCAATATTTGAGTGATAAATTTTTCGATCAAGTGGAAAAAATTATGTGTAACGCGAAAAAAAACGATAAATTACTTTTGAATTTACCTTCAACGTCGAATAACTTTGGAAGGAGTGAACTTAATTAAAATTGTTAAGAAACTTTTTTTGCAGAGTATTAAATTTCCTTTAAAAATAAGTATTTTGAACCATAAAAATATTTCTGGTAGTTACAAAAATGCAAAATCGAAACGCAAAATTGAAAAAATAAATCAATGTTTAAGGCACGATTACAAGCAAACGGCTAGTTTTACATAAATTCACAAGGAAAGCTTTTTTCTAGGGAATTTAATTTCCTTTAAGAATTCGCATCGCTCGAATTTTTCAGATTAATCATTGACGAGTTTTGAGTAAAAAAATGCGATTACTGTTAAAAAACCAATAATCGTAACGATACACCCCTTAATACTATTATTTAGGGCTCAAACTTTCACGATAATTTTTTTATCATCATAAATGATATTTTCACAGTATCGTTAAAAAAAATGAGGTTTTTTTTCGCCCAGTCTACTGTCTATGCTACCTATGTTTACAAATTATATATCTTCTTCAGTAAAAATGCCAATTATTTCGCAGATTTTTAGAATTAATATAACACCAGAAGAATGCATCCTTATATTCTACTTTCACATAATATAGTCACGAGGGGAAAATCTGTGGAATTTATGGCTATAACTTTATTCAATGTCTTACCAAGAAAATTCAGAAATATGTTGCATGAAAAATTCAAGAAATCATTATAAAGTTTCATTCTGGATTGTGAGCCCTTTAGTTTGAATGAATTTTGTACGAGGTGAATTGTCTTTTGCTTTTTTTATTCTTATGTGTAACTTATTGACTTGTTTCATCTTTTATTGCATGCTGGTGTTATTGTTTGAAACCAATAAACATTATTATGAGTGTTTTTGCGCGTTTGTTCTAGGGCGAGTGCTACAGTTTTGTCCAAAGGTCGGTAAACGTACAACTTTCGAAGGTTAAGAGATAGACTTAAACTTTCAGGGTAGGTTTGGAGCCTAAATATCTCGGTTAGGTTGTTCAACGGGCGAAATCGATTCAATTATTTATATTTGAACCTTTTTCCTATTTTTCTAATAGCTTCGAAACTACTTAAGCGATCAAGATCCAATTGAGCAATTAGGAGTAAAATAACCCTCAAAGATTTCTGCCAAATTTCGTGACGATCGGCCGTCCGTGCGGACGACTGGAGGAAAAATACAAATTTTCTAAGGGAAAGATCGAGAGACTTGAAATTTTTATAGTGGATTATGAGTCTAAACATATGTGAAAAATTAGTTATACATTCAAAGTTCAGAGTATTGTACATCGTTAGCCACTACTTTTCCCATCATTCTAGCAATTGAGGGATTCCATCGCGGAAAAGGCCGGCTCTTTGACCATGCATCGATCCATTTTGGACTGCATCGTAATTAGAGCAGTGCTGGTAAGCCAGGCCAGGTTGCATTGATCGAAAGAGATGATAATCGAAAGAAGCAATGTCTGGGCTGTATAGCGAGTGGGGTACGACTATCCATTTGAGCGTTTCTCGATACGTTTTAAAGAGCGACGAATATGTGTGATGCTGCGAAATATCTTTGTCGTGTCTGTCAGCGTATTGAGGCTGTTTTACTCGGCTCAAAGGCACCATTTGTCGTAAACCTCCCTTGTGACTCTTTCGTTCGATTGTAGTAGCTCATAATACACTCCAACCAGCTGGAGAAAAGAGAGAATAGTAGGACAATAGACATATGCTAAGGATAATAAGTTTATGAGTCGGATAATAAATTCCCTATTTTTGTTCTACTCTTATCCAGACAATCAATAATAACTTTGCTTCGTCAGTATCATATTAAATAAAATATCACATCAATCAACAACAAATATTTACTCACCCTTCAACAATTTAGAAAACTTCTGGTAAATGAATACTAAAAAATTTTAAATGGAGTGTAAGGTTAACTACAAATAAATAATTCTGTGGTTTACCCTTGATCTAAAAGATTGAAAGACAATTTAACGGACTCTGTTATAGCACAAGGACTATCTTTATAAAGAATATTAAGGAAACCAAATAATTATATATTATGAATAAAATAACATAAATAGGGGTTAATAATTGATAGAAGGTATATAAAATTATTTGAATATTTCATTATTAGCCTTCTATTTATTTAATTTCAAAAAATTATTTTTAATAATTATAACTTCAGGAATTTCATAAGATTGATCAGCAGAAACAAAATTTTGTCTACTCAAAATATTTCATTTAAAGGATTTTGGTTAACAATTTTTATTTATTGGATTTTGCTATATCATTTGGATGTCTTACAATCAATGTTTATTTTATATGTCTTTTGATATAAGTGGTACTTATATGACATTATTTCAATTTAATTCCTGAAGTTATAATTATTAAGTATAATTTTTTGAAATTAAATATGTAGAAGGCTAATATTAAAATATATAAATAATTTTATATACCTTCTATCAAGTATTAACGCCTATTATTTATGACATTTCCTTAACATTCTTTATACAGATAGTTCTTGTGCTATAACAGAGGCCATTAAATTGTCTTTCAATCTTTTAGATCAATGGAAAACCACAGAATTATTTATTTGTAGTTAACTTTACACTCCATTTAAAATTTTTCAGTATTACCAGAAGTTTTCTAAATTGTTGAAGGGTGAAGTACTGACAAAGCAAAGTCTCTCTTAAAACTTGTTTTTCATTAATGTTTTTACATATCTTGAGATTTTATAGAAAGTAACTTAGATATCCAATAATATTGAATAGTCTAAGTAAGATAGTTTTATGATGAAATTCTTAAGATTATGTTGAACATTTTTTGAAAGATATATGATTTCATAATATTGATCAGCAGAAACAAAATTTTGTCTACTCAAAATATTTAATTTATAGGATTTTAGTTAACAATTTTTATTTATTGGATTTTGTTATATCATTTGCATGTCTTATAATGGATGTTTATTTTTTATGTCGTTTGATATAAGTGATAATTATATGACATTATTTTAATTTAATTCCCGAAGTTATAATTATTAAATATAATTTTTTGAAATTAAATATGTAGAAGGCTAATATTAAAATATTTAAATGAAATATTAAGTGCCTCAGATATTCGTTTTAGCCCAATTTCACAGTATGATAAAATAATGTTATGCATCGATAATTTCCAGACACAGAAACTGGCTTTCCTGATCAGTTTTCATCTTCAACGGAAAGTTTACCTTTTATGAAGCTTGCAATCTAATTTTCACGTTATCATACAAAGGTTAAGGGTTCTAAGCATATCTTCGCAAATCTGCCTACGGTACCTTTAAACCTCATCAAATACAGTTGTAGTATTTTCGGAGCCCTAAATCTGACAATTTTGCTTGTTGACATAACCACACAAATGAAAATAGGCCACATCACGCAGAATAATTTTAGGCGAAAAAGTTTTGTTCATGCATTTCGAGCACAAAATCGGCGAATATATGGCGTTTGTCGTGTAATCTTCTTTGTTGTAATTCTTGCGTCAGCTGGATGAAGTGAGTCTGGATTGTGAAAACCAATTGGTGCAATCTTCTCTGGAAGTGGACAAACCTGGGTTCCTAACCACATTATCAGTGAACAGAAGCGATATTTGATCAGAGACTATTTAAGTTATTGATAGTATTACTAGATCAGGCCGAGAAGGCTTAATGATGACAAACCATAAAGTTCACGAATCGTATTCGTGAAATTTTTACCATTTCTAGAGTGAATTTTCATTATTTCCAGTTCGTTGAGCTAGCATACCTGCGTTGAGCAATTTACCTGCGACGGTAGTCTTGTGGAATAGACATCGGGCTCATAATCGTGAGCTTGAGAAGTCGAATCGCGGGCCAGGAAAGGAAATTTCAGGTTTCGGGGGACTGTCCAACCATTCGCTGTTGGATAAACAATTAACAGTGCTGTTCCTAAAGTGGCGTGAGAAAACATTAACAAAGCCTACACAGAACACAAACCCAATATGGATACTATAGTGGACTTCCATCTGTCTGTATCTCTCGCCCCCATAGCATTATAGCTTGACGCGCTGGGAGCGCTTGTCTAGACTAGAACCCTAATTTCATCCCGGTGAAATGGAGGGTTAAGACTTGATGCCTAAAGTAGTGCCATTTGCGCCAGTCACTGAACCCGTGTGGTGGAAGATCGATCGAATGGGGCCCTAGTTCCACTGTAAAGGTGGAATGGAGGGCTGAGCCGCGTTGATAAACTCAGTGACATGAGAATCCGTCGCAGCACAGGGTCTCTCCCTTAAAACTAGCGTACTCTACCCTATTGTAGTAAACCCCGGATTTTTCTATCCAATGGCTGAGTGCGTTATGTAGCATACTACGTAACCTCGGGAGGTTGGATGCCCAGGGGTAGTACTTGTACTACCTGGCCACCCAATTGGTGTTGGACTAGAGGGGACTAGGAGGGTATTCCTATCTTTTCGCAGACAATCGTGTTCAGGATATCTCGAGAAATGCTTCAGGGTTTAGCGGGACTTGGCGGATCGATCGGCCTCGTCCTGAATCAGGATCGATTGTTAAGGTTTGTGGATCGCGACGATACAGCTAGACCGTTGGAGCTTGAAGCCGGGATGAATTGAAAGACTTCACAAAGGTTCATGGGTCTTGGCGTACAGACCGGATTGACGGTGCTCGTATCAGGAACAATTGAGGAAGCAATCTTGAGACTATCTTGGTTCATGAGATCGCTTTCAGGTGGGTGGATAAGAAGCCCCTTCGACGAGTGAGTTGCGTCACAAAACAACTCGGGTACTGACACTGCAGAGCCAGTAGAGGTAGGATATGCTTCGCTGCTACCAGTCGCGTTGTAGGTTCTCGGACTGAAGCCGAAACTCGAAGCTTGGTAGGTTCAACTCTTCGGTGTGGTTCTCGCTAATGCGCGATGATAAGGCGTACCTTTATCACACTTTCCGTTTCCTAGGCAGATTGTGGAGACTGCTGAGTAGTCACCTGATGAAAGAGACATGCTCAGATGCCTGTAACCTAACCGGTAGAATTCACGGATGTCTGTATTCCTGGGACCAATAAATAAAGAAACTTCCATAGCCCTACAATATCTATTTGTCATAGGCAATATCCCAGTCAGTTTCATTTTAATACTTCAAAATGGTGCGAAGTTCGAAATGAAACCTCTTATTGAAAGACCCGACACTTACCATGTGATCGAGTTCCTCGCTGCAGCAAAACAAACCAGAGCCGTGCTCACAACTAAAAGGACACTTCTCAGCAAGGACAACAAAGAAGGGTTGCTCTGGGCGCTCGATTGTGCATTCCTAGTACCATTATTACGTCTAGAAGGCGTAGATTCCACGCTGGTGGAAGACGAATCTTCCTCGAAGTTGTCTGACATTTTGGACCCTGCAAATTGAGAAACAAGGGATAGGATGAGAAAATGAATTTTATAATAAATTATTGATGATTAAAGATGTGAGCTTGTGATAGAACTGAATAGGAAAATTTTTATTGGTAGTATAACATAGTAATTTCTACAATTTGTTTTAATTATGATCAACTACCAAATAGTAACGGCTGAAACAATTCAGTATCTGATTAGGAAACATTTTAGTAGTACCAACAAAGTTCGTCTCGAGTAACTGAGAACTTTTTATCTAAAAATAAAGAGTTACCTTATGTACGTTTTTTTAACACGTCATAGCATCCATATTTATAAAGATAGAAATTTCAGTTTCATTTCTTTCTAGCAAAGTTCAACAGTTCATCAAGGTTAAATATACATTTAAACAACCCTTGGTTATTATCCAAAAATTGTTCACTTTCAAGATTATCTGCTTGTAGATTATATCGGGTGTTTTTTTTAGAGTGATAGAACTTTCGATAGGGATAAGTGTGATTTGTCAGAAGTTAGAAGCCATGTTGTTTTGATATTTCTATTCATTGACAAATTATCATGGAAAGATTCATGCCGCAACAACAAATTGTTGAAATTTATTTTCAAAATCAGAGTTCTATTCGCCAAACTTATAGAGCACTTCGTGAAATTTATGGTTTACATAATCGTCCATCAGAGCCATTTATTGGTCGAACTATCGATAGATTTCGGACAACATTTCTCTACTCGATGCAACAACAACAAGACAAAGAACTATACGTACAGAAGAAAATATCGCAGCTGTAAGTCATAGTGTTGATGGTGATCCAGATTTGTCTATTCGTCGACGTTCACAACAAGTTGGACTCTGTGCATCCACCACATCGAAAATTACACCCATACAAGATGCAACTGGTTCAAGAACTAAAGCCAATTGACCATATTAAGCGTCGTTTGTTTGCTGATTGGGCCCTAGAACAGCTTGAAGTTGATCCACTTATTTATCGTAAAATTGTGTTTAGTGATGAAGCTCATTTCTGTTTGAACGGCTATGTAAACAAGCAGAATTGCCGTATATGAAGTGAAAACAATCCTCAAGAAGTTCTGCAGGTTCCATTGCATCCTGAAAAATGCACTCTATGGTGTGCTTTACATGCTGGAGGCATCATCGGTCCACATTTCTTTAAAAACGATGCTGGAGCTAATGTTACAGTGAATGATGCTCGTTACTGATCTATGATCAATGTTTATTTCTTTCAAAATTTGAATGGTATCGACCCAGAAGTGTTTTGGTTCCAACAAGATGGTGCTACATCTCATGCTGCTACCTTAACAAATTGATTTATTGGAAGAAAGATTTGGCGATAACATTATTTCGAGAAATGGTCAATTAATTGGCCTCCAAGATCATGCGACATAACTCCACCGGATTATTTTCTTTGGGGTTATATCAAGTCATTGGTTTATGCTGATAAACCAGAAACAATAGACGCTTTGGAAGTCAACATAACTCGTGTTATTGATTAAATAAGGCCTGAATTACTCGAAAAAGTGGTTCAAAATTGGTCTGGTCGAATGCGGTTTCTCAGAACTAGTCGTGGTAGACATATGCCGGAAATTATTTTTAAAACATAAATGACATAAAATTATATTTCAAATTAAAAAAAATTGGCTTCAATATTAATTTAAATGTGTTTTATTTCAATTTAAAGTTCTATTACTCTAAAAAAGAGCACCCGATAGATTATTCCCACAATTTATTAAGTTAACGACAATTGTTTCACCAACACAAAGAAATATACGAAAAAAGGGGATATGATATAAATAACCAAAAAATATATTGGGACCAGTTATCGGAACTTAGTAAAAATATTCAACAATGGAGAACTTGCGATATCTGTTTGGCCGTTGAGAAGAATTTTAAGATTTTTCTGCCTACTGATTCGTACTTCTTTCAAAAGCGTTAATATGAATATGAATAACTTTTTTATAGAATTGAATATGATATAGGCAAATTATATTCAATAACGACTATAGTCCTATTATAATGGACAAAAAAAATAGCATTGAATTTAGTTACAAAAGATACATTTCCATTCCTTACGTAAAATTTGACTGGAATATAGCTCTAAGAACGATTAATAATTTAGGAATTCATATTGAAGCTCTCGAAGGTTATGCGGGTGTTACGAGGGAGGTTCCACCTCTTAATTAGGGAGACGGCGTTTCGTTTCCGAGTCTGCGCATTTGAAACTCATCAGACAAGCGTGATGCGCAGACTCTGTCTGTGACCAGGTGTTCCGTTTGAAACGGTGATCGTCAAACGCTGTGCCTTGTCCTACTTGAACTCGGCTGGGACAGTTAGTAATTAATCTTTAGACTGGTCGTGTCCTCTATTGATACGCCGGTCAAGCTGCGACAGAGCAAGTCAGGTTTCTGGACGAGGAGCAAAGAAGTTGTTTGCTACACACTCCCCCTTCCAGTGAGCGTCGATAAGGTCACGAGATTGGGCGTTGGGATCAGGCTAGGAAACAGTCCGCCGCTGGGCTGGTCGCGGTGCCATCTCTAGCGGGGATCTGCGGAATGAAAGGAAGGGCTGTCTCGAAATGATGGATAAGGGCAATTAGGGCCTTGAATGAATGGGTTGGTTCGCTTTGAAGCAAATTCCCCAAATCACGTCGGGTTCACCAATGAAGCTCTCGAAGGAAAATGCGGGTGTTACGAGGGAGCTTCCACCTCTCAATTAGGGAGACGGCGTTTCGTTTCCGAGTCTGCGCATCTGAAACACATCAGACAAGCGTGGTGCAGGCTCTGCCTGTGACGTTGGTGACCATGTGTTCCGTTTGGAACGGTGATCGTCAAACTCTGTGCCTTGTCCTACTTGAACTTAGCTGAGACGGTTAGTCATTAATCTTTAGACTGGTCGTGTCCTCTATTGATACGCCGGTCAAGCTGCGACAGAGCAAGGCAGGTTTCTGGACGAGGAGCGAAGAAGTTGTTCGCTACAATATAAATAATAACAAAGATTGAAACAATAAATTTGGAGTCTATAACTTTACTCTTAGTAATTGCCTTGTGGTACCTTTATTCTGGTTAAACAGGTAGATCCTTAAAGAAAAGAATTCTGGAATACCAGCGAAGTAAACGTCAGATATCTCGCATTACACATATTCCAGCCATTTGAAAGAATTTGAATGACTATGAAATTATCCATAATGAAAATAAAAGTACCATACTCACGCTTTTGGAAACGTGGTACAAGAACCTTAAAATTCTTCTCAATGACCAAACAGATGTCGCAAGATCCCCACTGTCGGATATATTTAGGTTGAGGTTTAGGTTTACGTTTAGGTGAGGTATTTCCGATGATTGGCCCCAATATATTTTATGATTATTTATATCCCTTTTTTTCGCCTATTTTCCTTTGTGGGTATTTCTGTCCTTTAATGGTTATTTGTATCCCTTTTTGCATGTTCTTCAAAGCCTTATTTCCGAAAATCATTAGTTAGTTGTACTGCCTCTTTTTTCAAGGTTTTAGTTATATAAGAAGAGAGTGTAAAAGGTCAGTTCAAGATGTACACTTGACGAAGACACGGTGTTGGGGAAACAATGCAAACAGATTCAAAATGAATATGGAAAATATAATATTCTTATATGAAGATATCACCACTACAGTTCCTTCGCAATAGATTTGACCAAGTTAAAACCTGATATGAGCACTTTTAACACACGAAAAACTAATGGTTAAATACTTACTGATTATGTTAATTGAGCCATGAAAGCGAATAATTATTGTTAATTCATTCTGAATTTAATTGTTGAGCTGGCAATAATGCTGTGAATGAGTATACCTATTAAACATAGCTTTCTGTGAAATACCGTCTTTCAAAATCAGAATTTTTTTTTAGGTAGTAATAATTATGCCAAAGGTTTCAGTAGTAATCATTGAATCATTAAAACTGAGATATAAAGCACACGAAACCTAATAATTTTACTTGACGGAAATTCACCCTGAATTTGAAAATTAAACGATTCTCAATTTCGTTAATATACATTCTGTCAAGAAAGTACTGGGAATTATCGATTTAAATCTGGCGGGGCAATGAGGCAGGTAAATTTTTTTTTTCCTAGGTTGGTACCACTGTCCTTAATTACTATGCCAAGCTTGAGCGGGATCTGTCAACTAGTGTGTTTGCAACAGCTGATTAAGTCAGTCGATGTCAGAGTGCGTGCCGATTTTTACTATGGGTGATTACGTTGAGCAAAGAATTTGTTTAAAGTTTTGTGTTGCAAATGAATTTTCATGTGCCGATGCATTGAAAATGTTGCAAAAGGCCTTTGGTGATAATGCTCTATCAAAAACTCGTGCATATCAGTGGTACAGAGCCTTCAAGGACGGTCATGAAGTGGAAGCCCATCGACGGCTTCGATCGAAGATGACGTCGATGAAATTAAGGAAAGGGTGCTGGAAAACCGTCGTACCAGCTTGAGAGAGATAGCACATGATCTTAAGATATCCCACGAGTCCGCACGTACGATTTTGATTGATATTTTGGGCATGAGAAAGGTGGCCGCACGACTCGTACCGAAAGACATGAATTTTCTTCATAAACGTCATCGCGAACAGGTTGCTTCAGACATGCTGGATGGCTATAATTCCGATTCTACATTCATGGAACGCATTATAACTGGTGATGAGACCTGGGTCTACGAGTACGATATGCAAACAAGCCAGCAATCATCGGAATGGGTGGCAAAAAATGAGCCGAAACCGAAGAAACCACGCCAAAACCGCTCGAAAATGAAGGTGATGCTCATTGTTTTCTTCGATATCCGTGGCGTGGTGCACTACGAATTCGTTCCAGAGGGTCAGACGGTAAACAAGGAGTATTACCTAGGCGTTATGAAACGTTTGCGTGAGCGTATCCGTAAGAAGCGGCCAAATTTGTGGACGAACAACTCATGGATTTTGCATGACGATAACGCGCCTTCTCACCGAGCTACGATTGTGACTGACTTTCTCGCCAAAAACTCAACAAACGTGCTTCAGCAAACACCGTATTCGCTGGATTTGGCTCCCTGCGACTTTTTCCTCTTCCCAAAACTAAAATTGCCCCTTCGTGGCACCCGTTTTGAGTCAATTGAAGCCATAAAATAAAATTCGGCGCGAGAGCTAAAGTCCATCCCGGAAAGCGCCTATAAAAAATGTTTCGATAATTGGAAGTGCCGTTGGTATAGATGTATTGGAGCAAATGGAGCCTATTTTGAAGGCGACCCAATAAATTTTGACGATTAAATGTAAAAATGTTGTTTTAATTGAAAATTCCCGGTACTTTCTTGACAGAGTAATATTAATAAGTAGTAATAATCACTTGATGAAATCATAGTATGAGGAAACAATTGTTGTAATTAAATAAACATTAGCGGAAATTGAAAATAGTTTTATTTTCAAACTAATCATTTTATACATAAAAAATGCTCATATTGGTGCATATTTTTTTATTTTATTACCACGGGCGTACCCATCGAGGGGTAGCGGGGGGCAGCTGCGTGCCCCTCTGGAAGCAAAGAAATTAATCGTTATTAAATTTTGTTGCTGGAATACATTACAATTCTTGAAATAACTATATTAATAATAAAAAGAATATTGGACAGAGTAGTCCGCTACTTTGTGATAGATTATTTCAGTTAGAAAAACGAAATTACTTTGTTTACTATCACTAGCTTGATTTAATTACAGTTACTCGAGTTTCGTAGTATTACTACATTTTCAAACTGAGAGATTCAGTTGCGTATTTTTTTCTTTATAGATTCTAGTCTGCATGTTCAATAGATTTATTGCCGGGTCATTTTGGTGTTTATGAATTTCTAGCACTTCGAAAATATTCATTTTATTGCCCTTTGTCGCTAGATGTTGGTCTTTCATCGAATAGTGGGGAATTCTACAGGTCCGTCTGTTCGTTCAATAGATTTATTGCCGGGTCATTTTAGTGACCCGGCATTTTAGTGAGCTTCGAAAATATTAATTTTATTGCCCTTTGTCGCAAGATGTAGAATTTCCATATCTTCCAATTCAGGAAATGTATGGTTTATTTCAAAGAAATGGCTAGCAAAATTGGACTTGTCTCTCCTGTATTTAAAGGCAGCTGGGTGTTCTTTGTATCTAGTTTCGATACTTCTATAAATAAAATTACTTACAATATTGAAAATTATGAAATTAGGATTATTTATCGTTATTTTATTGTCATTCATGATAAGGTCATACACGAAGTTTAAAGATATACATGAAGATTGTAGAAAACACGTCGGCAGTTACTACCACTAAACTACAGCAGCTGCTGCAAAAGCATTCCTTGAAAATGTTCCAGTTGATGTACAGTTGCAAAGTGGTGACCAAAAGACGATTGAAGAAAACAAACTAATATTGTCATCAATTATTTCTTGTACCATATTTTGTGGAACTCATGATTTTCCACTTAGAAGAATGAAAGGAGATGAGGGGGTTTTCTTTGGCTTTTTGAATTTAAAAATTACTGTGATGATCTGAAGCTAAAGCATCACTTGAATATATGTCGAAAAAAAGGGATCTACACTTCACGAAAAATTCAAAATGAAATTATAGGATTATGTGGTGAAGTTGTCAAAGCATATATCGCTGGAAAAGAACAGCTTTCTATCGGATTGCGGTTTTATGATGAGAATCAACAAAAAATCGGAGAGGAATTTGTAGGCTTTGTTGAGCTGAAATCACAAGATGCCCCTACAATCGCTAGCACAATTCAGAGTTTTTAAGTTGATCAAAATCTTTCAGCAGAGAATTGTGTTGGAATTGGATTTGACGCATGTTTTACGATGGCTGGAAAAGAAGGTGGTGTACAGGCCATTTTGAGAAAAAGTACAATAAATCTTTATTTTTTTATTCAAAACTTTTACAATATGTGCAACATCAGATCAATCCCGAATCTACACATCCCACCAATTTAAGAAAATCAAACTCATAATACGTAAGGAACTTTACAACATATAACATCTTAATTTTTTCTCTTGAATGAACCAATTGACAGGAAAAATATATAATTGTCCTTATACTTTCATGGTTCTATCGATCGAAGAGTGCTTCTTCAAATTTGTTCTATGAAACGTAACCTCAAAAACAGCGTAACCTCTTAACGGTCTAGATGGAACATGAATGCTCACGTAGGACCTCAAAGCTGGAGAGTCAATGTAACCATTCAACAATTTATACAAAAACATAACATCGCTATGTTCCCTACGAAATTGTTACTAGCTGTAACCTTATAATCTAAATATCTCAGAAATTTATTCTGCACCATCTCCAATCTGCGCTTGTAGACCTCATATTGTGGCGACCAAACAACCGATGCGTAAGACAACCTACTGTAAACGGAGGCAAAATATAGCGCCTTCAAGCCCTTAGTGGAAGTAAAATCTCTATAAGATCTCATCACAAATCCCAGCATCTGACTACTTTTGGTCACCATATAATCGATGTGTCATGCCGACTCTGTAAACGACTATCACCCGAATAGTAGTCAAAATGATTGATCTTTAGTTTACGACTGAATGTTATACAGTTACACAAGTTGGGAAATAGTTTATTTTCGATGCAGAAGTTATTGAATGCATTTAAGTCTTGTTGGAAGTTAAAGCAGTCCAAAGTGTCAGCTCTACGGGAAAAGATCTTCACATCGTCCGCAAATATAAAAAATTTACAAAATTTAAAACATCTACTTATTTCATTAGTATAAATTATAAATAAAAGAGGCCCAAGGACAGACCCCTGAAAAACCACCGAGGTCACACATAAAGATGATGAAAAATATTCGTTAAGGGAAAGAATTTGAGATCTATTATTGAGATATGAAAATAACCAGCGTAGGAAATCTCCATGCACAACTATCTCAGACAATCAAGATGTTATAATCAACCTCATCGAAGATCTTCGATAAATCGGTGTACACAGAATCAACCTGCATCTGACTGGCCATTGCTTCAAGAATGTCCTCTGAATAAAGGACCAGATTGGACACCGTAGATCTTTTAGGAACAAATCCATGTTGTTCAGGAATAACAAGAGACCTTACTTAATTTGCTTATGAACCTATAATTTTCAATATGTTTATATGTTTATCGCTCATTTTCGGAATTGGAACCACGTAAGCAGTTTTCCATTTAAAACAAGTTTTTATTACTATGTTTTACTACCAACAATTTTCACATGTTTTACAATATGTAAGGTTTACATCTTTGCAACTAGTTTCGAACTTTCGTTCATCTTCAGGCAACTGACCCCTAAGCATATGGTACAGGATATTTTATGTAGTCCTAGTGATAATAAAAAGTGATAGTTACAAGAATTTTGTCTCGACCAGATGTTAGAAACATATTACTGGAACTGTTATGGCGTTCGTATTTCAGGATGCGTATGGTATTTTGTTTATTGAGTACCTTGAAAAGGGTCAACAGCAATCGCTACATGGCCAAACTACAGGCCTTGGCTCTCTTTATTAGACTCACTCTAAAGAACGCTGTTATTTCGTATCTGAGGGTGCATAAAAAGTTGATACTGAGCCTTGAGGGTATGAGAAAGTTGACACATTGGTAGTGTTTACAGTTGTACAGTCAAATCTATTTACTTCGGTCCATTATTCACTCGGTAACGAAGAAACGTGGGATTCGTTATATCGGTTGAAAATAAATACGACAATGTTATTTCATTGTAGGAATTTATTTGACACTATTAATGACAATGATAATTTCCTCCGTGAAAATGACCAAGAAGTCGTCCTGAGATATTGTGCGACTGCTCACTTTATAGACATATATATTATCATCACATGTGGTGGAAATTTACTAATAAAGAATCAAAAGAAATATTAAATAATGACCAAATTATTTAGACATCACCTTTTTACAGAATATATAGCACATTCTCCAGAGAAAGAACCTGATAAATTCGGACCCAAATCTCCCCAGTAAGGAGTGATTTGAATCAAAAAAATAATCATTAAAAAATATATAAAAATACCTTTTTTTTACCAGACATTTCTGCAACAATTAACCAATTTTTGGATAAGCATGGCCTATACGAAAATTATTTTTTTAAACTTAATTCTAAATGTTTTCATGAGATTTATTTAGATTTAAATCTGTAGAAGTTCTGTAGAACTATTATAATTCCATCTATTATCCGTAAAACATTTTTTGATGCAAGAAAGAATGGAATACAATTAATAAGCTGTAAGAGGTATGATAATAAGTTCAACAATGAGTGTGGATAGCTCAGCGGGAGAGCATCGGACTCGTGACCGGGAGGTCCAGGTTCGAATCTTGTTCAGGTAGAAAAGAAATTTTCTAGTTGGACGGGTATCTGCCACCATTTCACTGTTGGGTCAAAAATTAACAGTGCTGTGACCTAAAGTGGCGCAAGATCGCAGTAACAAAGCCTACACAGAACACAACTGAACTCCTAACTCGCACAAGCTGAAAAAGCTTCTGAGGGATCTTCACAAAAGGTCTAGGAGTATCAGGATAATAATAATAAAAATAATAATAACGAATCGGAACAGTGCAACATCTGTATAACAATCCAAAACTTAAATAAACCGGAGTCGGTTTTGTTGATTGGAGGGTCATAAAAAGCAAACATGGACATGTTTCGAAGCTTGAGGTTGCCATATTTCTCATTAATTATATTTGGATAACATATATCAGCCGTTTTAATTCATTTGAATATAAATGCCAAGTATAGGAATTACGGAGCAATTAAATGTGACTTAAGAAGGGGAAAGATTTTTTACGTTAGTAACGCTACAAAAGATCTGGAATACAGTTCAGTGCATAGATTACCAATAATATATATATATATATATATTGGACACTTCCCCACCCCCACCTAAAACTAAGTTTTTAGTTCATGCACCAGTCAATAATTAGCGCTAACCATCAACTTATACTTTTTGATTTCGCCGCTAGGTACCGCTACCATCAGCCGTTAGCCATTGTTGTAATAATGGTCATATACTACTCTGTCAAAAAAGTACCGGGAATTTTCAATTAAAACAACATTTTTACATTTAATCGTCAAAATTGATTGGGTCGCCTTCAAAATAGGCTCCATTTGCTCCAATACATCTTTGCCAACGGCACTTCCAATTATCGAAACATTTTTTTATAGGCGCTTTCCGGGATGGACTTTAGCTCTCGCGCCGAATTTTGTTTTATGGCTTTAATCGACTCAAAACGGGTGCCACGAAGGGGCAATTTTAGTTTGGGAAGAGGAAAAAGTCGCAGGGAGCCAAATCCGGCGAATACGGTGGTTGCTGAAGCACGTTTGTTGAGTTTTTGGCGAGAAAGTCAGTCACAATCGTAGCTCGGTGAGAAGGCGCGTTATCGTCATGCAAAATCCATGAGTTGTTCGCCCACAAATTTGGCCGCTTCTTACGGATACGCTCACGCAAACGTTTCATAACGCCTAGGTAATACTCCTTGTTTACCGTCTGATCCTCTGGAACGTATTCGTAGTGCACCACGCCACGGATATCGAAGAAAACAATGAGCATCACCTTCATTTTCGAGCGGCTTTGGCGTGGTTTTTTCGGTTTCGGCTCATTTTTTGCCCCCCATTCCGATGATTGCTGGCTTGTTTGCATATCGTACTCGTAGACCCAGGTCTCATCACCAGTTATAATGCGTTCCATGAATGTAGAATCGGAATTACAGCGATCCAGCATGTCTGAAGCAACCTGTTCGCGATGACGTTTTTGAAGAAAATTCAGGTCTTTCGGTACGAGTCGTGCGGCCACCTTTCTCATGCCCAAAATATCAACCAAAATCGTACGTGCGGACTCGTGGGATATCTTGAGATCATGTGCTATCTCTCTCAAGCTGAAACGACGGTTTTCCAGCACCCTTTCCTTAATTTTATCGACGTTATCTTCGATCGAAGCCGTCGATGGGCGACCACTTCACGACCGTCCTTGAAGGCTCTGTACCACTGATATGCACGAGTTTTCGATAGAGCATTATCACCAAAGGCCTTTTGCAACATTTTCAATGCATCGGCACACGAAAATTCATTTGCAACACAAAACTTTAAACAAATTCTTTGCTCAACGTAATCACCCATAGTAAAAATCGGCACGCACTCTGACATCGACTGACTTAATCAGCTGTTGCAAACACACTAGTTGACAGATCCCGCTGCCTCATTGCCCCGCCAGATTTAAATCGATAATTCCCGGTACTTTCTTGACAGAATGTATTTCGGAAAGAGTGGTTTTGTTTACGTTTTGTTATGGCCCAACCTCGATTACATCTCATATTTCTTTTTGATTAAATTTCATAAGAGTTAAGTTCAAAACAATTTAGTACATCTAAACTAGTGTTTTTTCAAATATTGAGTTCAATACAGTACTTGAAAATGGGATATACTAAGAAATGTTGTGTACATGGAAATCAAGATCTAACCTGCCCTAGACATCGTTTTCCCAAGAGATATCTCAAGTTATTTAAGAGGTGGATTGAAATTATACAGCCAAATGATTGGCACAAATTATCAGATGATCAAATATTGAGAGGAATATAATTTCTTCAGGTTGGTTAATTTTCATTTACAATGTAGTCGTCTAGACTATTTTTATGTTTAGTTGGTTAGTTTAAAATATAAATCAATGCTATGTAACACACTATGTAGAACTTCTTCAGGTTGAGTGGTGCAATTTGTAAAATTATATCAAACGATTTATCTATTAGAAACTGTGTAATCTGTAGGATTCATTTACTTGGTCATAGTGAGTTGTTGAAAGATTTACATTTTATTGAGTGTAGGAAATCAATTTGGTAATTTGATGAAACCGGGACACTATACTTACTTTTTATTTAATCAGTGTTTTAATTATCTATTTCATTCCAATACTTTGTGAGGGAAGAAAAATCTCAAAATGTTTTGAAAATATCATATTTAAGAATTTAAATTTTCTTATTATGAAGTGTGCATCACATAATCTTTATCAAATATTATGCTTGACTTTTCAGATGTTCTTCATTCTGGTGGTGAAAGCAAGTGAATAAAATAGCAACCAGAACTGATTCAAAATTTTTATTCAGTAATCCAGAGAAGGAATTTATTGACCCGATTAAGGACCAAGCTAAAAGACATTTTGAATCTTAAAGAAAATCTCATAAATTAATGTTCTCAAGGTTCAATTTTTATCTTAACACCTAGGAATACTTTGAATTTGTTAATTTTATCTCTTTATTTTGTTATTTAATAGTTTTATTTTTTATAACCAATGAATAATTATTGTTCAAACATATTTCTGTTATTCAAATAGTGAGTTTGAACATTGAAACAAGTTTTTGGAAATTACTATGTTGCACTACAGAAAAATTAAATATAAATATTGTAAATACATATGTTGGTTTCATCTCTTTTTTATTTAATAGTTTCTATTTTTTATAATGAATAAATAATTATAGTTCAAACATGTATCTGTTACTCAAATAGTGAGTTTGAAAATTGAAACGAATATTTGAATCTTCTTTCAGTTTTTCCTAGGGTTAAAATTAATACAAGTGTTCAGAAATTACTATGTTTTACTACCAAACAATTGAAATGAATTTGTTGTAGAGTTGTGTGAATGTGAGCATTTCAATGTTTTGGTAGTAAAACATAGTAATTTCTGAACACTTGTTTAATTTTAGCCCAAAGAAAAACTGAAAGAAGATTCAAATATTCGCGCCAAGCGTCGATAATGCAGTATTCTAAAAGCAGAGGTAATGCAGTTCTCTTGAGAGTTGGTAATATAGTTTTCTTTATTAAAACAAATTGTAGAAATTACTATGTCTTACTACCAATAAAAATATATTTTACACATTTTCTTGTGACTCGAATTTCGGGAAATGAACTATCCCATCATCAGACAACTTATTGTCTGATGATGGGATAGTTCATTTATGGGATAGTTTTAATTATGATCAACTACCAAATAGTAACGGCTGAAACAATTCAGTATCAGTTTTCTTTAGTTGGATTTGTTTCATGCACCAGTCGCTACAAAAAAAGCGACAAACTTGATTCAGACTTTTTACAGTGAGTGTCCCATCTACATAGTCTTGTTGATCTATGGTTCAGTGCTTGAATTAGCTCGATGGGGTATGCCGTATATTCGCGTGGATTTGGTAGCTCTAATGTTCGATAATATTAGTGTTACTATGCAGGGCGAATTATATTCGTTGGAAATTACAGCGCACGAATGATTGAAACCAGTAAGCGTCGAAACACGTACATGTCTGCTGCTTATGTCCCAGCGATCGCAAAACCTATTCGGCCTATTTGAGTTTTGAATTATTTTACAGATCTGAGTTGAACTGTCTCGATTTGAATAACTTTGTGTTATCATTTCAATATGGTCATCGACGATATAGGCGATGATAGTCTTCTGTAACTTAGGAGTTTTCTCATATTCCTGACCGCTTTTGTTTCCCCACACGATCCATTCGTGGCCTCTGTATCTGTGCTAACGAGCGTATCGAAAAACGTCAAGACGACCTCTTCAATCAATTTGCAAGTTGCACCACAAAAATCAAGGAGTATAGCGATATTATCTCTAAATATTAGAGCGCAATCGATGAGTGTCTTTCGGAAATTTCCAGTTTATATCAAGCCAACTCAGCACTATGCAATGAAGTTGCCGCCGTTTTTTCAAAACTGGATAATGTTTCGTCTACTTCTGCTTTTTCCCATCTTTCAGTTCAACATATGGTGGAAATTCTGAACCGTGTGAGAAAATCTCACAACCAAAACGCTGGTGAATGCAATATAACTATAAAATATTTACATGGTGTCCCAACAATAGTATCCTCATCACAACCTCCGGGTACATCTACAAAAAACTGAATAATCTCTTGGTTTAGCCGTTGCTCTGCACTAAAATACAATCACTTCAGTCCAAATTTTCTTAATTTTTGTCCATTATTCAACTACAAAAACCCTTCATAATGCTGATAACTGAGTCCTGGCTACATCCATCTATTCCTAACTACATATTCGACATACCTAATTATACTCTTTATCGCGACGATAGTATCATAACTCCTAGTCACAGGGGGGTATGTGTTCACTTAAGACAAGATATCACTTTCTCGTTCAAAGTGAATGAAGTCCATGAGGATTGGGCAGGCATCAGCCATATTTTCTTTGAAATATCAAAGCAAAGTTTTTCTATCTTCATCGGATGCATCTATCAACCTCATCCCTGTTCTGAAGACGCCGAGTTGGTTGCTTTTTTGCCGAGGAGCTCTAAGAAATATTATATAACAACTTGTTCATTGCTGGAGACTTCAATTGTCCAGATTTACAGTGGCCCATCACGCAGCTGCCTTCACAAAACGCACCATCGTTTCCTTATGCTAAACTTATGGTCAACAGTGGTCTCCAACAATCAAACCCATCAGATACAGGGAGGGACAGACCTTCTTTACTCGACCTACTCATCTCTTCCGATTCCAATGTCATCTCAGAAATCGAATATTCACCTCCTATTGGAAAATATGACCACGTTCTCTTATCTATTCAAATTCAGCTCAACACCTCAATCACAAAAAGTACGCAGAGTAAGCTTAAAAGTAGAATCAAGTTCGCGATATCATCTCCGGCTATGACTGGTATTCTGTTCTCTCTTCTCAGTTTTCGATGGAGGATATCCGGAGGGTGTTTTCTGATATAATCAATGAGGCTGTGGCTGCTGTACTACTCAATTCAGAAATTCAATCCTTCGAAACCATGGATAAAGCAGTCTATATTGCATATGATCCGTCGTAAAAAATCATTGTGTTATTTACGCAGTAGATCGGATGATGACTATCGCAACCATCGTGTATATTCCAACGTCCTATCGTAGACTATTCAACAAGCCAAGAAGAACTTTGAATATGATTTGATCAGCTCCAAGAATAAGAAAAAACTTTACAAGTATCTTCGCTCCTGTATGAACAGGAAGGTTGAAATACCCTTTGTTTATGATTGATTATGGCTGTCCGGTGCATGTTGGTTATCTAGACTTTGCGCGAGCGAGCATTTGATCGTGTCCCCCACCGTCGTCTCCTGAGGAAGCTTGAGTTCATGGGAGTGAGGGGTCCTCTGCTCTCGTGGATTCAGTCATTTTTGTTGCTTCGCACTTTCTGGGTGAGGGTCGGTGACTGTTTCTCCTCCTTCGATATAGAAGTCCTTAGTGGAGTTCCCCAAGGTTCAATTATGGGTCCTATCTTGTTCCTGTTATACACTTCTGATCTCCTCGTCTTTTTTCATCCAATAGTGCAATGTTCGCAGACGACACGAAGCTCTACAACTGTCCCTTGGTTAACACGGGGCACCTCCAGAAAGACCTAAATAAGCTCTCTGGGTGTTGTGGGAGATGGTTGCTACCTCTTAATATTGGGAAGTGTTGCGTGCTCCATATCGACAAAAAAAATCCCAGGACTCCCTACTTCGTTGGCCAGCTGAGGCTAGCTAGAGTCTCTCAGCATTGTGACCTGGGTGTTACCGTCATGGCTGACCAGAGTTGGTCTACCCACATTTCGACTACTGTGTCTAGAGCGAGACAATTCCCCTACCAGCTATCTAAAACTTTTGCAAGATGCGATGTAGTCACAAGTAGGACTCTCTACATAACCTACGTGCGTCCTATTTTGGAATATGCGGGCCTTGTTTGGTGGGCCAATCGGAAGGGTGATCGCGATCTTTTGGAATCTGTCCAGCGGTGGAACACCCGACTTCCATTTGGCACAATTCGCCCTGCTTACCACTCGAGGTTACGGTTTTTTGAGTTGCCCTCCTTTTCGGATCGTAGAAGAAGGGAAGATCTGATTACCACCTATCGAGCACTTGACTCCCTCTTCGGTACAGATATGTCTTACCTCTTTCCACTAAACCAGTATCGAGCCTTAAGAGGACACCGTTTTAAGCTTGCTAATGAGAACTTCAGGACGATACCGAGGAGCCAGTTTCTTCCCAACAGAATGTTCGAGACGTGGAATCGGCTCCCTGCTGAGTTTCTGTCATCGTCATCGGTGAATTCTTTCAAGCTCGGGATGGATGGTCTAGACAAGTTCAATAATTAATTCCATTGCATTCAATTACTTCCAATACTTAATTGTTTCACCTCTCGAGTACTTTCTCAGTTTCATTTTATTTTTGTTTTTGAGTTTATAGGTTTACCTTAACTCTTATCACTTTTTTAAAAATAATAATAATAACTCATACTCCTTATTAATTATATTTGGAAAAGGATAGCATCCATTTTAATTCATTTGTATATAAATGCTAATTATAGGTATCACGGCGTAATTAGATATGATTTTATAATGAGAATGGTTTTTTTACGTTAGTAACGCTAAAACAAATCGGGACTACAGTTCTTTGCTTAAATCAGTTCACTGAGTTATGTCGTGTATGTATATTCGCGTGCATTAGCTGGCGATAGTGTTGATGAAATTTTAGTGTTCCCATGCGAGGCGAATATATATGCGTGGCTGAGTTGTCTTCGTTAGACATTACAGCGCATTGATTATTGAAGTCAAAAAGCTTCAAAACATGTGAGTTTTGAACTGCTATACTTAAAAAATTCTGAGATCATTTTTTACATTACACATCAGATATTGTAACATTAAATGTGGTTCTATAAATGTAACAAGAAAACTTTACTTCTTACAATTTTTTTCCTTATTTTCGTTCATTTTACCATAATATGCTATTCTTGTTACAACCAAAATATTTTTTTTTTCGGACAATGTTATTTTTAGCGATGACGCTCATTTTCACCTTGTTGATTTCAAGTGAATGTAGGAATGTCAGTCTGGATCCTTTACTTACGATATGGAAAATTTCACAGTCATTGTCGAAATTATGTCCAAATTCTTTCAAACGGTTGGCGTATATTGAATGCGATCTATTTGAAGTGAGATATTCCTGTTTTCTTCTTTCGAATGATCTTCCGGTTGGATCAACAAAAACTTATAGGAATCATTGCAATACAATTTGTAGACTCCTGGTTTATTATCTTTGTTTGATTTGTCTTCAGAAGTGGCAACACTTCCGTCATTCGTGTTTTGAAAGTTGATTTAATATTTGACATTAACGAAATGGGCCGGATTTACGCTTGAACAAAACTGAGAAATATTAAAAAATTATTTCCAAAGTGCATCTTTTATCGAAACTGTTAGAAATTTACGTAGAAAATTCAATAGAAATAAAATACTCTCACGGGAATTTGTGGATCAATTTCGTGAAAACTGGATAGTTATTTGATTAAACAACCCGTTCATATTCTCTTTCAGTGAGCACACCTTGAAAACATTGCTGATGTAACCCAGAATGTGGCCGAACATCCATCAACATCAACTGGTCATCGTGCTCAAGAACTGATTATTTTTCTGAGAAAAATTTTGCATAAAGATGTACTGAAATATTGGGTTAATCGTCGTGCAGGTCGTTTGAATAATATTCTTTTTCATTTGTAATTGTCAAGGTTCAACATTTTCAATAAATTCATAACTTTGAGAAAACATTAATTCATTTTTCCATTTATAGCCGATCAAAAATGCACATTTTAAAAAGCCCACCTCTAACAACTTGTTCTTAACAAAGTATTCCCTTAAATTTAAGTGGCAATTTGGCACTTTGGTTAAATACTATTTACATCTTCTGAGGAAACTACTAGATTGATTATTTAAAAAAGCTTTTTAAAGAAATTGTCTAAATTCTTTTTGTAGCATATTTGGAACACCTGTCCTCTATATCAAATATCGAACAAATATTCTGCCTTAAATTTTGTATTTCAAATGGAATTTATGTACGCAAGCGTTACATACGGTTTAAATAAAGGATGTTACATACGGTTTAAATAAAGAAAATGGCTATTGAATACTATCATTCAATTCTCAGAGGGATAGCTGCTGAAATTTCTATGCCTTAGGATTAAATTTTCCCTTTCTCAACTATTTTTTGGGCATGAAACACACTGTCATTAGTGCCGAAAGGCCCTAGTCACAAGGCTATTATTGTAAATGAATTTTTGGCCAAAAACTGAATTAATCTTACCGAACAACCATCGTATTTACCACTTTGCATCCGTTTTCAGTCGATAGAAGACGAAAAAATTCGGAACGAGTAATTTTTTGAAATACGTTATAAGAATGGTATAGGTGTATTATTTTGCGAGGGGCCTACTTTGAAGGTGGTACAATAAATTTGGATGATCTATACGTATTTTCTGTTTAAATGACCGATTGCAGGTACTGTTTCGTTTCTGTAATATCCATGCAATTTCAACCCATAGAATCGAACACAAAACAAACATTAATTTTATTTGATTTCAAAAGTTGCAAATGACGAAATTGGGAAAATGTGATTTTTTGAGGTACAAGCACACATATTACTTTTGAGACATCCGTCCATTATGAAAAATTATCAGTAATTTCTATGCATTTACTGAGTATCACTCATACATATGTAATAAATAGCGTATACGACCAATACAGTGAAAGTTGTGACATCTAAGTGCTCCAACAAGCCGAAACTCCTTAATTATCACAATTCACAAACAAAGAAACCAATAAATTCATAGTTCGATATTGAATACAGACCGTGTTTCCTTTTTCTGCTCCTAAAACCTCTCCTGGTCATCTCAATTAGTGTTCTGGACCGTTCTAAACTTCAATTGCACACTAAATTACGTTTCTATGGAAATTCACTCTCACAGAAACAGGTTTTATCTTCGTAAAAGTGAAATATAAACGGTTAAAGTTCTCTGGCCTTGTTCAATGCGAACTCAACGAACTATATAGAACCCACCTGACAGTTTCGCGATACGTCTAAATACATTTTTCAAGCAATAAATGATAAACGAAATATGAGTTATATTTCGCGTTGGTTTTGTTGTTGTTCCGCTGGTGATAGTTTAATTTTATTAAGTGGTAGAAAGGAAGCAGTATCTTTAATGGAAGAGATATCAGTAGCAGTTCATTGTTGTCATCACAGATTATTCAATCTGTTAATTGAAGACAGCACAGAATTCATTAGGTGCGTACTTCAATTCAATCGTGAGGTTCTATGTTTATTCACGAAGAGAAATATTGACTGTCAACATTCTCAAAATACCGAACACTTTCTTACATTTTTAAACATTTTGCTACTATGAACCTGCCCCAATAAGTATACGATAAAAATATTTTAGATCACAACATGGTCCAATTTTAGTAGGTTATGAATAAGATGACGATTAAATCTATTAACCACAAACAAATTAAGATATATAGCTGTTTTACCACATTTTAAACGACAAATTAAACTTTTTCAATAAAATTTTTTATAACTACAGATACACTTACTATGAAAAATCGTGCTAAAAAGATGGATTAATTAAATAAAGGGGCCATCGTTTACAACTGGTCACATAAATGATTTTTTCAAAAGCCTTCGAGCCCCTCCTTTTTTGTTTAGGTAGGACTTGTTTTTTTGGTCGAAAGCTATCCCTCAAGTTTTTTCAATGTGAGTAAAGCCGTCCATGTGTATTTACACTTTGATTTGAAACAATGAAATTATAAAAATTAATTTAAATGTGTGTCAATATTTGATAGAAGTAAAATTTAAATGACTTCAGAATAATTTATTCTAACTTCTACAATATAATATATTGAAACTATATACAAAAACTATCAAAATGATATCCTTATATATAATTAATATGAAATATTTTTCAATGTCTCGGAAAAAACTTCCCGACATGAAACGTATTAAAACAAATTTATTAACAAAAACTATATAAGTATGTATATTAACATACAATTACAAGAAAATTCACTATTTCAAAAGTATCTGAAATTCTTAAAATAAAGGATCAAAATAAAAATAATTGAACGAGAATTCCAACATCTGATACTTATTTCAGTCTCTAGACCTCTTCAGAAATGTATTGAATTCAGATTCGAATATATCACAAGATCAAAATTTAACTCACCATAAGATGAAACCTCAAAGTAAGCTTTAAAGTATCCAAAATAAACCAGAAATGATCAACTAAATTTTACTTCTATCAAGTATTGACTAACATTCAAATTTACTTTTAAATTATGAAATAAATTCATATAGAGTATAAATATCCACAATATATTCCTTGATTATTTATTATTTTTGAAATTCTGGTTACTTTTTTTTTTATGGGAGTTTATTTGGGGTGAATACTTTATGTTATGTTTTTCTGTGTTCCGAGTACAAACGGTTACAGGTTGAACGTAACAAAACGTTGATCATTTCTGTTTTATTTTGGATAAGTTAAAGCTTACTTCGAGTTTATTCGCTCCAGGTTTTATCTTATTTGGTGAGTTGAATTTTGATCTTGTTATATATTTGAATCTGAATTCAATATATTTCTGAAGAGGTCTAGAGACCGAAATAGCTATCAAAGGTTGAAATTCTCGTTCAATTATTTTTATTTTGAGAATTTTAGACAATTTTGGAATAGTGAATTTTCTTGTATTTGTGTTAATATACATACTTGTATGGTTTTTGTTAATACATTTGTATTAATACGTCTCATGTCGGGATGTAAAAAAGTTTTTTTCTGAAACTTTGAAAAATATTTTATATTGATTATATATAACGATATCATTTTGATAGTTATTGTATATAGTTTCAATATATATTGTAGAAGTTAAAATATATAATTCCGAATTTAAAGTCAAATAAAATTATAGTTCAATTCAGTTAGTCCTAAAAATAGGGATAAGGTTACAAAAATTCCAATAGAGCTGAAAGTTGGTATGAATTTCATATTTTATATATTAGGAGTACAAATAAGTTTCCGCCGTTTTATTGTAGATGGCGCGGCACGGAGTTTTGGTTAGCTTTCGCAGATGATAACCGGTTTAAAAAATAGTTTGGACATTCAAGAACAACATAACCTATTAACATTGATTTTATATTGGTAAAATATAATTTTTATAAGTTGAAAATGTCAAAATTTGAGCCAAGTAAGCGTCATTTGCGGGAAATATTAGTTTACTTCTTTAATTCAAAGAAATCTGCTGCTGAGGCGCATCAATTGCTCGTAGAAGCATATGGTGAGGGTGCTTTGAGTGAGAGAACGTGTCGAGAGTGGTTTCAAAAGTTTAAAAACGGTGATTTCGACGTAGAAGACAAAGATCGCAGTGGAAGGCCAAAAATTTACGAGGATGCAGAATTGGAGGAATTATTGGATGAAGATTCATCTCAAACAAAAAAAGAACTTGCTCTAACATTAGAAGTCACTCAGCAAGCAGTCTCACATCGTTTAAAATCATTAGGAATGATTCATAAACAAGGAAATTGGGTTCCGTATGGCGGAAATTTATTTGTACTCCTAATAATAAATTATGAATCTGAGGAATAATTTTTCCTAATAATTTTTTCATTAATAAACTATATAATTTACACAGCTTTCATCATTTTCGATAATTCATTTGTATTTCATAGAACACTTTCAAATTCAATAAGATCACAATAGATCGTGGAATAGGCCTACCGGGAAAACCACGTTAAAAAAAGCGCCAAGCACAATACCTTATAGGTAGTGTGGAAACGTGTGCATATTACGAGGAAAAAAATTTTTTCAATTCTTTGAATAGCCATATCACGGAATATCGGTAATCGATAATTGAAACCCAAAATATATACATACATAATGTCCCAGAATAGGTGTAAGAAACTGATAAGGTAATAAAAATAAGAAAAAAATTCCCTCAAAAATAGGTTACAACTCATTATTTGAATATTTTAATATTTACAGATATATTCTGTTAGCCTTCTATATATTTAATTTCAAAAAATTATATTTAATATTATAAATTCAGGAATTAAATTAATGTCATATAAGCACTGCTTATATCAAACGACATATAAAATAAACATTAATTATAAGACATCCAAATGAGATGACTAAATCCAATAAATATAAATTGTTAATTTATTTTGTTATTTATAGGATTTTTGTTAACAATTTATATTTATTGGATTTTGTTATCTCATTTGGATGTCTTATAATGAATGTTTATTTTATATGTCGTTTGAATAAGCAGTGCTTATATGACAATAAGTTGATTCCAAAAGTTATAATATTAAATATAATTTTTTGAAATTAAATATGTAGAAGGCTAACAGAGTATATCTGTAAATATTAAAATATTTAAATAATTTTATATACCTTCTATCAAGTATAAACCTCCATTTATTTCATTGGGTTATAACTCGTTTCACTTCCTAGACACTGGGTGTTAATGTTGGAAAAAATAACTCGTTCTTTTACTATAATTCCAAAATCGGTGAAGATATTTCGATGCGACCCAATACGTCACACTGCTTGTTGAAAACTAACTTCTTACGTTTCTTCCATATTTCAAATATTTTCAATGGCGCAGCTAAAAAGGTTATTTGATATTATAATGTCTCTAATTTGAACGCCACCGACATTTTCGCAAATTTTGGAATTGAAATTTTCGAAAATATTCTTCAAAAATGTTATTCTTGGTCGAAATCTCTAAATCTGACCGTTTTCGAGAAAATCACTCTCAATTATTTTATGATTTAATTTTTCATAACAAAGGAATACTCTATTCGTTGTAAAGATAAGGAAGTTGAAATAGGAAGCAAATTAAATATCAATATGAACACGATTGTTTTCAATAGAAGCAGTCACTCTCAGCCTCGAATTTTCCGTAACAAGTTGAAATAATTCAACATTATTTTAAAACATTTAGCATCCTATTCGAATGTTTTCATAAAAATGTTCACGATTTTCAGCGAAATCTTTTAGATATATACATAGAACAAATCCAAAATTAAGGGGATCCGTGGTTGCGAAGATACTGGACCTTCTTGTCCTATCCAACAATGACCATAAGTATCATTTAAGTACTGTTGAACATTAAGTATTATAGAAACAGAGTTGGTATTTCACCGCGTAAAAACCATACATTTCCCACCGATCTGAAGGCATGTCTTCTAGAAGAATTTCATTAAGAAAATACATGTTAGGTAGAACTACAGGACCAAAATGAATTAGCATGTGTTCCTATTCAAATGTTTATCGAAATTGCATCCTAATTAGTTTTTTTTGTCCACTGATGTGTATTGTGAAGATTTATAATACCGTAAATCCTGCTCAAATATTACACAAAAAATTTGGATATCTTGTCATCTTGTTCAGAAGGCAGCAAAATGCTTCACAATTTATTCAGAATCCTGAAACGTGTTTCGGTCTTTCCACCATCTTCAAAGGAATACAAAAAAGGAACTAAACTTAAAATTGAAAAGGTTCTTTCATTACACTTAGGACATCTGTGTATTTTTATAGCACATGGAAATAACATCTTCCAATACTGGGGTGTTAAAGAGTATTTGGGAATTTGATAAATTCTCTTTTTTCTCAATGGCTTTTTTTATCGGAAGAATCTCCAAATAGTCCATCAATTCACCCTTATTAACATTATATATAATAGTAAAGTGACATCTTTCTCATTAAAAAATGATTATTTTCTAAACAATGTTATGCAAAATCGGTTGATTTCTGGTTATTCAAAATAGACATCCTATGTTCTTTGATTCTATGTTATGAACATCGGCTCATATATAGGACAGACAGGCCGATGTTCACAACAAAGAATCAAAGAACATAGGATGTCGATTTTGAAAAACCAAAAATCAACCGATTTTCAGAACATTGTATAGAAAGAACCTTTTCAATTTTAAGTTTAGTTCCTTTTTTTACTCCTTTGAAGATATTCGAAAGACCGAAACACTTATCAGGATTCTGAATAAATTGTGAAACATAAAAACTGTGTGAATTTTTTTATAGAATCATTACCTCCGGCGTATTTCTACGCACATTAAAAAGTGACAAGTAGTGGCGGTTATGTTGAACATTAACTTTAATTTGCTTTCTGTTTCAACTTTCTTATAAAAAATCAAGATTAAGATGTTGAGGCTGATTTGCTCGTAAATGATGATCTTTAGAGCTTTCAACCAGTACCATTTTTAAAGAAAAATCTTCATGAATTTTATTTCCGTCAAAACATTTTCAAAAATATCAGTGTTTCAATTGGGGATGTTAAAATATCAAATAATTCTTTTTATCTACGCCAATGAAAAGTTGCAGAAAATATTAAAAGTTAACTTTCAATGAACAGTGTTGCTGTTTTGAGTCGCATCGAAATATAGCTATTTTGTAATTTTTGCTATAAGCGAGTTTTTTCTAGCTTTAACATCCCGTGTTTCGGAAATGAAAAGAGTCAGAATTCATATTTGCAGAAAATGTGTTCTTATTTTCATTAGTGTTTGTTACACCAACTCTGGAACTCCCCGTATTTTTGTAAGATCCAAATCATTTTTTTTAAGCATTTTCAGAAATCGACTTCTGTAATCGTCGAGAATTCTTTAGTATCGACTGAAAAATGTTGCATCGAAAAGATAACTTGATTTTTGAAAATCGAGCGGAGCCATATCAGAGGAATACAATAATTGTTCCATAATATTTGTTGAGTTTTAGGCCAGAAATTTCTTCACAAGATAGCCTTATGAATGATGTAGTATCCATGAGTTTCAGTTCCTTGAATCTAGTCTTTTTTAAAGAATCTGCTCTCTCAAACGCTGAATACATGCCGCTTTAAATGATCTGTTGGTTTGAGTTCTTGGGTTAAAACAATTTTGAATGGATGTAAACCAAGATCTTTTTATAAAATTCGCCACAAAGACGTGTGGAAAATCCCTTGTTAGAGTGAACGCCGAGAAATCGATAAATTTTGGTCTTCACGAACACTTTCACGTACGGCAGCAATATTCCCTTCACTTCTTGCATTTATTTGTCCCACTGGCACTGTAACATCATGAAGTGTAAAATTTCAAACTTCTTCACTAAACGTTCAATTGTTCTTTTATCCGGACGATTATTAGTATAGACTCCAAAATTTGGAGTTAGAGCACGTAAAGTTAGAGTAACAGATCGCGCTTCTTCATAATAAATTTGGATTATTTGTAACCGTTGTTGGAGTGGGTGTAAACGGTAGATTTTGATAAATACAACTGTCAATGTCACAAATAAACAATGGCTGCCATGCGTAAGTAATGCCGATTTCAAAATTGGGCGTTCTCACTGAATGACCCTTTAGTGTAGCGAAGAATTTAACTTCAAGAGCACTTGTATGTAGTTATTTCGATGGTTCATCTTATTAGATAAATAATTATCTAATAAGATGAACCAACGCGGATGATAAGGAATTGAAGTAAAATACTTGAACACTTATAACAACAACAATTATATTTTGGTATCACCGGCTATGATACCTAAAGTGATGAAGTATGTGGATTATTATGTTAAAGTAATCGTGATAATCTCGTGTGGAGACACAAGCGACAAAGTGTGGTTACTACTCGAGAGTAATGCAATAATGTGGATAGAAGCCACAAATAACAAATGTGATTATCACAATGATAATACAATAATTTTACCGAAGCCAAAAACGATAGATTGATTACTATTCGAGTATTAATTCGATAGCTTGGACCTAAATGTCACAAGCGACGCGACGCGTTTGATTACAGAAATCATAATTTATAATATAGTTTCTGCTACATTACAAGTTTGATTAGCGAAATTGATTGGAAGGCCTATTTGTAGGTGGACTGAATGAGTGAAATAAACCTTCTTATTGGTTATAGAAAAATAATAAGATCAATGCTAGTAGATAAGGATAGAATGAAACAGTTTATAATTCCGAATGCTATGTCATGTGAATATCTATGTGAGTTCATAAGCAATAAATATATTTAAGGCCATATATAATCATAAGGAAACAAAAAAGCTTCAAAATTCGTATGACATAGCGGAAAAAAAGGATCGATAAGTAAAGAATGAATTATGTTTAGCGTAGATAGGGCCGTTTCTAATGAGACGGAATAGTTTAGTTTTTAATATTTTCGAAATTACACATCCGATCGAGTTCAAATTTAGTATTAAGAAGGTTCACGGATAATTTTTTGATGTTAATTACGAAAACTGTGCGAATTTTTTTCTTCTCGGGCTTCGTTCATTATATATTCTTTTTCTACTCATTTTGGCACTATTCTCACGATGCAGGAGCATTTCAAACCCGTAATTTTTTTCATTTATCTGATATTTTCCGTTTCTTTAGGAAAATAGTTCTAAAATTGCAAAACATGACGTTCATTTGATTTTCAAATGACAGAATAGAGAATTCTGTATTTATTTAATCATATGTAGCTTGTTTAACAGATAATTCAGTTCTGAAATTTTCAGGGAAAATGGACTGTTGAACAAACACACAAATCCTCCGATTTAACCTATATATTTAACCTAGGAGATTTTGCGCGCTTCTCAAAAGTCAATTCTCCTGAAGATTTTAAATTTGTGAATTACTTCTTAAAAAAGCTGCATATGATAAATAATAACTGCGAAATTATTGGACTGATTCTGCCCAATAACAAACTTAACCGAGACATTCAGGCCACAAACCTACACCGAAAGTTTCAAGTTTCTATTTCATTCTGTTCGAAAGTTAAAGCGTTTAAAATACGTTCAACGCTGATCCGCTCACAATTTTTTTTAAACTTCTAATCATACGATTCTCTCAAAATTTCGCATGTATCTGCGTAATGATATTGTATTCCCAAATGCCAAATTTCAGATCGATTGAATCTATAGTTTCAAAAACATTGGAAAAAAAATGAAAAATTTTCAAACGTCAATAACTGCGAATCTATTGAACCGATTTCGCCCATTAACGAACTCAGCCGAGATATTTAGACTCTCAATATTCCCTTAAGGTTTCAAAGCTCTAGCTCTTTTCGTTCTAAAATTAGCGTGTTTAAGGACGGCCGGCCGGATAGAATTACTTTTGACCGCGAATTCTTCATCAGTGAGTCCAACCTAGTCGTTTAAGAGCAGTTTCTGCTCAAAATTCGAAAAATACAGCCATTTGGAGGAAGCGAAAGTACGTTGTTTCCTGGAATAAGCGCTCAAAAATCTGAAAATTCTGAAAACCCTTCTCCATTGAATGAATAATTTCCTATCGTATAATCCATAGAATTTAAAATTCAAAGGGTATGGGTGCTTTCAGATTTCATTTCGTACCATATTGTTTACGTTAGTTTTCTATTAACGTTGGCTTTGTATAAGTTAGATATTTTCAACACGTGGCATTAGATCCGATTCACTTCCACTGGATGATAATAGTTGAGTTTTCGAATCTGAAATATTTAGATTTTCTAAGTAAAACAGCTGATTGAAGAATTGTCCCAGTAAGAACAGTAATAGTGTGACGTATTGGGTTCATCTTACGTTTTCAATTTCTTCGATCAAATCTATTTTGGCAATTAACAAACTTAGCCGCGGTATTTGGACTCCAGACTTTCCCTGAAAGTTTCAAGGCCTTTAGCTCTTTCAGTTGGAATGTTAGCGTGTTCAAAAGACGACCGGCCTGACAGAATTACCTTTGACCTCGGTGAGTCCAACCGAAACGTTTAAGATCATTATCGGCTCAAAATCCGAAAACATTGGACATTTGGGCGAAATGACTGAACGCTGCTCCCTGGAACTAGCGTGCATAAATACATGAGTTTGATTTGATCTGTTAAAACTAATAATGGACCGATGACTGTATTCAAATATGTCAGAGGCTACTGAATTGTTACAAAAATTATGTTGTTACTGGCGACTTGGAGATAATTGAAAATGGAATTAATGAGAAATTAGTGTTCTATCAGAAAAAACAAATTAAGTAAAGAAACAATAGATGTGATAAATCTTAGGGAAGAAAAGAAGAAACTTGGAGACTTCAATGATAGAAATGAAGTTGAATACGCTGAACTTAACGAACTGACAAAAAGAACTAAAAGAAATGATTGGAGAAAAAGTAAATTTGAAAATGCTAAAATGATAATAGAATCCTCCAAATCCATAAATAAAATCAGAAAATACCTTTCACAAGGAAAACCATGGCTTTAGAAGTTAAGAGGTAGTGGGGGCGAAGTAGCTGGAAATAGAGGAAAAGTACTCAAAATTGCAACTGAATTTTATCGAAACCTTTACAAGAATGACGGTCCTAATATAGAAGAGAGGATAGTAGATCACACTATAGATGAAGTACCTCCAATTATGGAATCGGAAGTAAGCATCACACTTAAAGATCTCAGAAACGGAAAAAATGTCCAGGTGAAGATGAAATATTAAACGATTTGTTGAAGTTTATAGCAGAAGAACTCACAATACCACTGACTCATATATTTAATAAAGTCATCCAGATCCACAGCCTACCAGAAGAGTAAACTACTGGCGAAATCGTACTTTTAGATAAAAAAGGTCAAAAACAAACATTGACAATTATCGCCCAATCAGCTTAATGTCAACTGTCTACAAAGTGTTCTCAAAAACTATCTTGAGAAGAATAATTTTGGATGAAAATCAACCACCTGAGCAGGCAGGATTTAGAACTGGCTACTCAACTATGGACCACCTATTCACTGTAACCCAGGTCATTGAAAAATACAAAGAATACAACGAAAGATTGTACACAGCATTTGTAGATTACAACAAGGCCTTTGATAAGGTGCATCATATCTATCTTATGAATGCCCTAATCAATCAAGGTATACAAGAACCAAACATTCATATCCTACAACAAATTTATCACAATTTGTCAGCAAAAATTGAACTTGAAAAAATAGGAATGCCTTTAAAATCGGAAAAGGTGTACGTCAAGGAGATCCCATTTCGCCAAAGTTGTTTACAGCATTGTTGGAGCAAATATTCAGAACCATTGATTGGGGAAATTAACAAGGCATCAGAATCAATGGGGAGTATTTATCTGATCTTAGATTCGCGGACGATATTGTCCTCTGTTCAGAAAGCCAAGAAGAACTTCATCAAATGCTGAATGACCTAAATACTCATCGTGTGAAGCTGGACTAACGATAAATAAAAACAAAAGTGATGAAAAACAGTGAAGAAAAATAAATAAAAATGAATGATAAAACCATTGACTAGGTTCAGGAATATTATTATCTTGGCCAGGTCATTTCTTTTACAAATCGTCATGACAAAGAGATTAAGAGGAGAATAGAAAACGCTTCTAGTCAGTAATGGTCACTTGCGTTTATCCTGAAGGGCTACTTTCCCATGAATATCAAGAGAGAAGTGATCAATATGTGTGTACTGCCTATTCTATCATATGGCGCTGAAACTTGGTCTCTGACTGAAAAACAAACATAAAAGTTAAAATTATGTCAAAGAAAAATGGGAAGAAGTTTATTAGGAATCGAATTAAAAGACCGAATAAGGAATAAAGATATCAGAAGAAAAACAAATAAAAAATGTAGTCAAAGAACTATTCAAGAAAAAGTGGATTTGGACTAGCCACGTTGCAAGGATGTCAACTAAAAAATGGACCAAGTTGATGCAGGAATGATATCCAAGAGATAGTAGAAGAAACCTTGGTCGTCCAGCAACAAGATGGCAGGATTCTATGAAGAAAAAGAAAGGAATATTATGGAATACCACTGGTCCGTCTGCTCGTTTAATAGTTTCATTGAGAGATCGTGATAAGTTTTGTAAATCTCTATTGATTTCATGATGCCTAGAGTCTTGCCTTTGGCTTCCGGATGTAATATTTTACGATTATCTTCTGAGAAATCATTAGTTGTTTCGAAAAAATGTTTCGCAACATTAGAGTGATAGAAAATGAGGTAATTTCTCATTTATTCCATTTTTTGGAAATGAACATTCACAAAGTAACGGACAGCTCTACCCAATATTTAGAGAGAATTGTTCAATATTTCCATCTCGAATAATATTGCAGAAACGTGAAAATTGCAGGTTTCAAAAAAGTTCAATTGAAAAAAAGATTTTTCATTTTATTTTTTAAAATACCAGTGGCCCACAAAAAATCTGGAGTCAAAAATGCGACATTGCTCTAGAAAGAATATCACCCTGTAGATTTTCACAGGCAATTAAAATTTCATATCGTTACTTTAAAATGTGATTAATATCTTTACAAAATTTCAGCCAAATAGTATCTTGAGAAATGCAGATACCACGGGGAAAAAACTTTGATAAAAATAAAACATTAACACCCTGTAATTCAGTGAAACCTTAATTTTTTATGTCATTCTAAGTCACCCCTCTTTGTTTGTAGCTGCAGTGTATGAACTGTATAAAGAAAATTTCTCGAACAAAGGCTCCATATTAAATATCCTATTATGAGAGTTCTGTGTTTGAAATAGCTGTAATACACTAATATTAGTGTATTACCTAGCCTAGTAAATATTTGTTTTATGAAAAATCGGGTAGGCTTCAACTGGAAATATCTTATTTAAACTTTAACCTTTGGTTGAAACTGGAAGAAAATAAGATGATAAAAAATAGAGCACAAATTTCAAGGTACGTTGACCTATGACCTTCACATAAGGCTCAAATGTACACGAACAACATAACAATGGATTGTCAAAATATATTCAGATACCTACAATGATAAATTCCACTTTTGGAGGCTTATTTCAGAAATAGTCTACATACAATTTGAACACCACCAAGACAAATACTGAAAATTTAGGATTCTTTGTTTACTGACCAAGTATTTAATCAACTGTTGAATTGCGATAGTGAAACAATGAAATATTAGCAGGTAGGATGCAATGACTCACAGGTACGAACATTAGCACAGTCGATTCCGAACCGTATTTATTTTGGTGAAAACATAAAACGCAAATACTGGGAACTCCAGGAAATTGTGATTATACCGACCATTTCTGAAAATATTTTGTATTCAGTGAATACTTACCACTGTTATCCACAAGGTTAAGAAAAAAAATGCAAGAATCAATTTGAAAACTATAACGTAAACGAACTCAACGAACCTATTTCATTCTAGAGTATTTTGTGGAAATACGGAAAATGTAAATGTTTTGGTTGCACTTCGTTCTGCATTGACAGAAAATAGGAAATGGAAAATTTCGTCAATATCGACATCTATCATAGAAATTAAAAACTATTATCTTATTTCAAGAAGGAACCTGTAGAGCCTAAAGAGAAAACGGTAAGTGCGCCCTCTTCACGTTCGAATAGTATAACTCAGAGGAGAAACCTGCAGTCTATCAAAAAAAAATATCCCTTTTTAATTGAACTTGTAGAATTTATTTCACTTTCGGAGATAAGATAGCATGTATTCGAACATCAAGTGATAATGCACTCGAAATAAAGATGTAAAAAATTATCAGTCTATTGTTGAATTATTCATTTCTATGTCGATGAAGACAGCTGACATGATGTTTTTCTCTCTGACAGTTTAGTGAGGCTAATGACAGCAACAACGTTAATTCGGGAAGTTCTTCAGTTACCTGTGTTATTTTCTTGAAATTCCTCCAGTGATCTCAGTAATTTCCGCGAAATCGAAAGTGCCAATGAATAAATCACAGAATGCTGAATCATATACGAAACTGAGTTAATTCTTTTTAGTACAAAATGACCATTTTCTCTCATAACGTACTCCGATTAACATAAAAATTTGTTTAGTGATTAATACTTAGTTAAATTTGAGGTGAGTATTTTTCAAATTACTGGTTCTCATTATCTTCCACGTGGTGTTTTAATTAGGATAGTTAATAATTGTGTTTGTATTTGGGATTTTTTTTTATTTTTCTTTGTCAGTGATTCAGCGTTATACTTTTTTATTTTTGGGTTGTGAAATGGATACATGCACGAAATATATCCAAATTTTTGTCTTGGTGGATGCATTGTTACATATAATAATAAAGTTTTAATTATGGTATTTGGAAAGAAATTGGGTATATCCAGCAATTACGAGAAAATCATTAGTTTATTATGCAATATTTAACATTTCAATTTGATTAGATTAAAAAAGATATCATGCACACGATTTGAAGGTTTAAAAGTACACCTGACATTGACCGATTTATTGTTAAAGGAATACTAAGTAAAGAATATTTAAACTAGATTGGTATGAATAATGACAACATTGTATGTATCACCTTGCATGTAAATTTTTTTTTACGTTCTTAGAGTAAGACTACTTATGGGGAGGAAACAACAAATATTTGCTTAAATTCACATTTAGTAGTGGTAGTCATAAATTTCTTCATTGTTATTAATTTACTCTAAGAATTATATAAAAAGTGACCCCTTAAAGATCACAAAGGTTTATTACTAACTTTCTACACAAAATGTTCAATTCACTATAGATTTGAATGTTTTTTTTCACTTTTATACTTTATATTCTGCATACTATTTGTAGAGGATGGGGCATTTCAAAAGTGATAAAACAAAGTCCAAAATTAGAGTTATCTTCACGGTCCTAAATGAAATTGATGCTCTTTGAATATTTTATGGAAAGATCTCCCGGAGATTTCTCCAAAAAAAAGGTTCAAACAACATCAATCTACATTTAGGAACTATAAAGATAACTATAATTTTGCGAAACATTTTTTCGAAACCAATCGTATCTTCCCAGAATTGGACAATCTTGAAATATGGCACCTGGAAGCGAAAGGAAAAAACTAGACAACCTGGAATACATCGAACTATTTAAACACAAACAGCACGTTTCAACAATAAAACTATTGAATGAGCAGACAGAACTTTGGCATACCCCACTTCTCGAAATTTTGCACCAGCAAATTATTAATTAAAATTACAACTAAATACTTGAAGGTACAAAATTTTGTTTCGTACCTTGTTTTATGAAAACCAAATTCCTTTCCAAAAATGCAAAAAAAAACCCAAGAACTTCTTCAAAAACAACTTGCTGATGAGTTTCCGTTGTGAGAATTCTATATTGCTTTTTGACTATGTTCTGCATGTTTTAGGATTTTTTTTTTAAATAACTTATTTTGAGCAAGTTGTTTTAGAAGAAGTTCTTGAGGTTATGTTTTGCGTTTTTGGAAAGGAATTTGGTTTCATAAAACAAGGTACGAAACAAAATTGTGTATTACCCTTCAAGTAATATTTATTTAGTTATTTTAATTAATAATTTATATTTCTTTTAATTCTTTTATTTCCTTTTGGTACCTTGTAATAAGTGTAAATTCCATATGTTTACTAAACTGAGACAGTGTATTCTAAAGACATTTATTTTATTTAATTCTAAAAGTTATTGAATAAAAAATTCTTGAAATTAAAATTTGTAGGAGGTTAACAGAATAAATCTGCATGATATTTAAAGTTTTGTAAGTTACAATTTGTTTTTATTCAGTTTGAAAAAGTAGTGAACACTACGAAACTCGAGTAACTGTATATTGAGTTAATGAAAAGTGGTAGAAAACAAAATAATTTCATTCCATTTAAAAATGAACTATCACTAAGTAATGGACTACTCCATTCAATAATTTTTAAAAGTTTCTGAGAAAAAATGTTGATACAATTAATTAGCAGAATTAATATGTTCAATATTTCAGATATATTATTTTATTTGATTTAAATGAATTTCCATTGAGTAAGGGTCGATTCAATCAAATTTTTCTTAAAGAATAGACGTTTGAGGCTTGTAAATATATCTATAAAGAATTCCACCAATTCTTATAGCGCAAGTATGATGGCTGACGCATCGTTCTTGGAAATTTCGAACCATTGTTCGAGTCTAGACGCAGCGTGATTTTTGTACTTCCTATTATGTAGCTTCTTCAAGAAGTAATTCACAGATCTGAAACGTTCAGGAAAATGGACTGCGCAAAGGATTCCGACTTTACGTCAGTTTCGCCATTTTTTTAACTACTGGAAAACCTTTTATTAAAGGCAATGATATGCGTTAAAACTTCTTACCTCAAACAAGTGTAAACAAGATTTCAGTATTCGATTTGCTATGTTGATTTTTTGGAAATTTCAGATAACAATGAATATTTGAAAGTAAACACTTTAATGGTGTTTGTGCCATAGAATTTGTGTGGTTTTGTTGACATTTCGATGCAGCCAGATTTTTATCTATTCTATTTTCTTGTTCGATTGAAATTAGGTAATTAGGTGATTTGTCTACATAGTATCAACAAACTTATCTGCCAGTGAACTGAATAGCAGGAATAAAATTTGTCGACAGCCTTGTTCTTATTGTTATCTGATTAGTTCAAGATTCTTCTTTCTAGGAACTTGCATTTTCCAAAGGTACAAATAGTTGTTTGAATTTCAAGGTTCCTTCTTATCTTTGCACATAACAAATATTCGGAATTATTTCGAAATTGGGTTTATGAAGCCTTTTGAATTTTATGAATGACCCATAAATTGCATCTATTACTTTCCAGAACTTCTTAGTATTGATGAATTGCTATAGGTTGCTTAAAATTTTATAATTCGAACATTATTACAAGCAAAGTCAGTTTATGACTGAGTCAAGAGTTGCCTATTTCTAAATCGTTCTTTATTGGGCGCTGAGACAAAACATTTTCCTCGATTCGCACTTCATGATATTAAACAATTTGAATGTGAGTCAATACTTGATAGAAGTAATTTAAATGACTTTAAATTCAGAATTATATATTCTGACTTCTACAATATATATTGAAATTATATACAGAAACTATCAAAATGATATTCTTATATATAATCAATATAAAATATTTTTCAATGTCTCGGAAAAAAACTTTTTCCATCCCTACATGAAAAGTATTAATACAAATGTAATAACAAAACTATATAAGTATGTATATTAACATACAAATATATGAAAATCCACTCTTCCAAAATGATCTAAAATTCTAATAATAAAAGATCAAATAAAAATAATTGAACGAGAACTCTAACATTTAATAGCTGTTATTTCAGTCTCTAGACCTCTTCAGAAATGTATTGAATTCAGATTCAAATATATAACAAGATCAAAATTTAACTCACCAAATATGATAAAACCTGGAAGGAATAAACAGAAATGATCAACGTTGATCATTTTTTTGTTATTTTGGATACTTTAAAACTTACTGTGAGTTTATTCGTTCCAAGTTTTATCTTATGTGGTGAATTAAATTTTGATCTTGTGATATATTTGAATCTGAATTCAATACATTTCTGAAGAGGTCTAGAGACCGAAATAGCCATCAAATGTTGGAATTCTCGTTGAATTGTTTTTTTTTTTCTGCTTTATTTTGATAATTTTAGATAATTTTGGAATAGTGAATTTTTTTGTATTTGTATGTTAATTTACATATATAGTTTCTGTTATTACATTTGTTTTAATACGTTTAATGTGGGGATATGTAAAAAGGCTTTTTCCCAGACATTGAAAAATATTTTATATTGATTATATATAAGGATATAATTTTGATAGTTTTTGTATATAGTTTCAATATGTATTGTAGAAGATAGAATATATAATTCTCAATTCAAAGTCATTCATAATATTACATGTGCTGTTAGAAAAGTGTTATGTCTACTTTGAGTGCGATCTGTCAACAAGGTTGTTGACAACATTGTGTTAAGTCAGTGGAGTTACCGGGTATACAATATGTTTTACTGAAAATAATTTAATTTATTAATTGTTTATGAAAAACAACTCTTCTTTAAAAATAATAAGAAGAGGTTTTTTTACCTGATAGAAGACTTATTCAAAAAATTTAAATATCATACAGATTAATTCTATATTAACCTGCTACAAATTTTAATTTCAAAAAACTTTTCATTCAAAAACTTTTAGAGAATTAAATTTTAAAAATTTCTAAGAACACACTGTGCCAATTTAGTAGACATATAGAAATAAACACCTCTCACAACAGTACCAAAGGGAATAATTGAGCTATTTCAGTACATTTTCATAAGTATTGAAGCATTGTTCAGCAAGAGCTATGATACGAATAGATGATTGAATAAAATTGAATATTTCCATAATTTATTAACTCGCAAACAATTGTGGAAATATTCCATATAATTATATTGAATTAAAATTAATTTCTAAGGACCGATTCAATTAAATCCGAATATATGATAATCCATCGGAGCCAAGTCTGGAAAATAAGTATTTGATGAATTCGGTCTTTACTTGATGCAGATTCATTTTCAACTAGTAATAAATAAAGTTCAATTTCCACAAACTTTTTTTCGTTGAATGTGTGGCTTAATCATGTGTTACATTTGAACTGGTACTATGTGAAACCTTACATAGGTTCTTATATATGTATTGACAGGTATTACAGCAAATGGGATCAAACAAAGATAATAAATCTATAAGTTAACTTGTAAGGATTGCCCAAAATATTGGTCAGATTAGCAGATCGTTCAAGAAGAGAATCCACGAACATAAAAATAGCTACACTTCAAATTCCACATAAGCCAAACATTTTATAGAATTTGAACATAAGTTTCAATAACGAATATGAAATTATCCATGTCGAGAGTAAAGGGTCTAGATAAACATTCTTTGGAAAAACCAAGGACAACTCCAATAACTTTTATTGCCATTGTCGATTTTTCTTTCAATCTAATTGGGAATACCCAAATAACTGTATTCCAACTTTTAGTTCCATTTGCTGTAATACCTGCCAATACATACATTCTGTCAAGAAAGTACCGGGAATTATTGATTTAAATCTGGCGGGGCAATGAGGCAGGTAAATATTTTTTTTCCTAGGTCGGTACCACTGTCTTTAATTACTATGCCAAGCTTGAGCGGGATCTGTCAACTAGTGTGTTTGCAACAGCTGATTAAGTCAGTCGATGTCAGAGTGTGTGCCGATTTTTACTATGGGTGATTACGTTGAGCAAAGAATTTGTTTAAAGTTTTGTGTTGCAAATGAATTTTCGTGTGCCGATGCATTGAAAATGTTGCAAAAGGCCTTTGGTGATAATGCTCTATCGAAAACTCGTGCATATCAGTGGTACAGAGCCTTCAAGGACGGTCGTGAAGTGGTCGCCCATCGACGGCTTCGATCGAAGATAACGTCGATAAAATTAAGGAAAGGGTACTGGAAAACCGTCGTACCAGCTTGAGAGAGATAGCACATGATCTTAAAATATCCCACGAGTCCGCACGTACGATTTTAATTGATATTTTGGGCATGAGAAAGGTGGCCGCACGACTCGTACCGAAAGACCTGAATTTTCTTCAAAAACGTCATCGCGAACAGGTTGCTTCAGACATGCTGGATCGCTGTAATTCCGATGATAAGACCTGGGTCTACGAGTACGATATGCAAACAAGCCAGCAATCATCGGAATTGGTGGCAAAAAATGAGCCGAAACCGAAAAAACCACGCCAAAGACGCTCGAAAATGAAGGTGATGCTCATTGTTTTCTTCGATATCCGTGGCGTGGTGCACTACGAATTCGTTCCAGAGGGTCAGACGGTAAACAAGGAGTATTACCTAGGCGTTATGAAACGTTTGCGTGAGCGTATCCGCAAGAAGCGGCCAAATTTGTGGGCGAACAACTCATGGATTTTGCATGACGATAACGCGCCTTCTCACCGAGCTACGATTGTGACTGACTTTCTCGCCAAAAACTCAACAAACGTGCTTCAGCAACCACCGTATTCGCCGGATTTGGCTCCCTGCGACTTTTTCCTCTTCCCAAAACTAAAATTGCCCCTTCGTGGCACCCGTTTTGAGTCGATTGAAGCCATAAAACAAAATTCGGCGCGAGAGCTAAAGTCCATCCCGGAAAGCGCCTATAAAAAATGTTTCGATAATTGGAAGTGCCGTTGGCATAGATGTATTGGAGCAAATGGAGCCTATTTTGAAGGCGACCCAATAAATTTTGACGATTAAATGTAAAAATGTTGTTTTAATTGAAAATTCCCGGTACTTTCTTGACAGAGTAGTATATAAGAACCTATGTAAGTTTTCACAAAGTACCAGTTCAAATGAAGATCATGATTAAGCCTCGGTGTGACGAAACAATTGTCGTTCAACAATAAAAAGTTTGTGGTAATTGAATTCTATCTCGAAAATAAGCCACATGCACTAATATTTTCCAAATGAACGCTTCGATCGTTTCTCTAACCCGCTTTGCTTTGTGTGATGGAGCCTTATCACGGAGCAGAATAGCTTTGTGTTGGCTTTTTCCATATTCCGATTTCCATTTCGGTCGATTTAAATCCATCTTTTGGTATATGTTAACACGCCAATTCAATTAATTCATTTGAAGAAAAGTGCAAATATTGGCATAGCGGCTTAATTGGATATTACTTGAGAATGAGGATGATTTCTTTGTTTGTAACGCTAGATGTAATTGAGAGTGCAGTTTGCTTCTTGATTTAGCCTGGGGTTGTATGCTGCGTACTTATTCACGTAAATTAAATAGCGCTTTTGTTAGGAAAAAACACTAGGGTCGTTATACAGGGCAAATATAGGAGCGTGACTGTGTTGCTTTCGTTGGCATTAGAGCAATGCACTGATGAGTAGCCAAAAAGCTATGAAACATGCATGTCTGCTGCTTATGCCCGACGAACAGCAAAACATATTCGGATTCATTTAAGTTTCGAACTGTAATACAGATGGAAGTTGCAAGGTCCCGATTCGAAAAACTTGCTATTTACCATTCTTGATAAACGATTCTATGGAGAAATTACTTTCATGTGTGTTTGTCGAGCATCACAAGTGGTTTTTCGATTTATTTCCGGCCTTTCATTCAATTCTTTACCATAACTTTCAAACGAATCGAAATGGCTTTTTGCGTCACATTCAGTTGATTTTCCATTATCTTCGTTTCTCAAGTCAGAATCATCACTTTTGAATTTTTTAACCACTTCAAACACTGTGTTTTAGAAAGAGCATGTTTACCGTAAGCTTAGACAAGCATTCGATGTGATTCCAGCAGCAATTTTCTTCAAATTACAACAGAAAATCAAGGCTGTTCACAAATCGTAGTTCGTAGACAAAAAACTCTATGTGATTAAGTATACAGAAAAATATGCCAGTGTATGGAGCTCGGGACGTTTTGTGTTGAAAATCTTCGTCAGCTGTTGAAGGAGATGATGGCGCTGCAGAAGTGATCTTACTTTCCCTAAATTTAAATTCCGGTTTCATACTTCTATACCAGGGGAATGTGCACAACAAATTTTACGATAATCGTGATTATTTAACTAAGTATTTATCTTGAATTTTGTATTGCAAATGAAATTTCTTATGCTGAGGCGTTATTATTATTATTTTAAAGTGAGCTGGCGCCTGCTCATCCTACCACTGCGTCCGCACGGACTATTGTGGTTCACCCCTAATTTATATTTCCCCGACGAGATCAGTTTTCTACATATTTAATTTCACAAAATTTTTTATTCAAAATTTTCAGAATTAAAGTAATGTTTATGCACCGCTCATATTTAATAGACGTATACAATCAAAACTCAATATTCAAATGGAATGAATAAACCAACAGATATAAATTGTCAATTAAAATTAATAAATAAATATTTGAAAGAGACAAAATTTTGTTTCTGATCTTACCATTATGAACATCAATTCCTTTTCAAAAACACACAACACAACTTAAGGACTTCTCAAAAAATATAATTTATTTTGAATATTCAATATATTTAAATATTCAAATAAGTTAATTCAAAAATCTCTCAAAACATGCACTATATCTTCAAAAAACCAATTAGACTTCCGATAATCTCTTCATCGGCTCTAAATCATATTTAAAAAATCAAAATCAACCAACAAACAGTATATCTCACGTCAGAGTGGTAACCGGGTAATTGCTTAAACAGACTAACTTTAAAAATCAAGATATTCTATGTTCGTCACAAAAATCACAGAAAACTGTAAGGTAATATAAGGTTTTCTTTAAACCATTGACATTCCATAACGAGATTTTATTCAAGCCTAAATATAATTATATATTATGTATAAAATAAAATAGAAAAAGGCTTTTTACTTGATAGAATGGATGTAACAAAATTTGAATATAAAACAGATTTAATCTGTCAGTCTTCTACAATTTTAATTTCACAAAAATTTTTATTCGAAAAACTTTTAGAATTAAATTGATGTCTACATAAGCACCGCTTGTATTTAATAGACGTATACAATCAAAACTCAATATACAATATCAAATGGAATAAATAAACCAACAAATATAAATTGTCAATTAAATTCAATAAATAAATATTTGAAGGAGATAAAATTTTGTTTCTGATCTTATCATTATGAGCACCAATTTCTTTTCAAGAACATACAACACAACTTAGGACTTCTCAAAAAATATAATTTATTTGAAATATTCAATATATTTAAATAATCAAATAAGTTCATTCAAAAAATCTCTCAAAACATGCACTATCTATTCAAAAAACAATTAGACTTCCGATAATCTCTTCATCGGTCCTAAATTATATTTAAAAAATCAAAATGAACTAACAAACACTATATCTTATCTCAGAGTGGTAACCGGATAATTGCTTAAACAGACTTACTTAAAAAAAAAATAATAGAAGTTTTTTGAATAAATTTTTTTTTGAAATTAACATTGTAGAAGACTGACAGATTGAATCTGTTTTGACTTAAAATTCTGATTAAATTTGTTTCCAAATTGGTGGAAATCACTTAAAAATCCTATCTAAACAACATTTACCGTTCAAATTTCCCACCAAAATAATGGTTAGGTGAGCAATATCTTAGCGTGGTGCTACGCCTCTCTGTATAGTGGATGGTACCATTAATAGTAAAAAGTATTGTGGCATTCTAAACAATTTTCTTCTTGAAACGGCAAGTGCTTTATATCCAAAGGAGTGAAGTTTTCAGCAGGATAATGCAACATACCATACTTAGACCTATACTCAAACTTGGATGCAAGAACACCACATGACAACCATTTCATGGCCAGAAGTTCATCAGATCTTAGTCGGGTGTACCGCGACGTTTCGTCAAGTGTTTACAGTTAAATGTAGGTTGTATAAATAATAGGATGAATATTTTGTTATAATTTTCTAATTCAAGAATGAAAATATATAATAAATAATTACAATTGAGCTTTGTTTTTTCCTGATACTTTCTAGACTATTTTATTTATTTTTCGGTTGTATTTACCTTTATATGATTCATTGACAAATTAAAAATGTCAGACAGGCAATGATTATCAAACTCATCCCACTTTACGGTACCATTAATACTTACACTTGAGTACTGTAAGTAAAGTAAATGACAGATGATGCTTACACACCTCGTGATTATAGAGAGCAGTTGTACCAACTGAGCTCCAAAAAATATTTCGACAGGCCCATTTAGCGGGCTTTTTAAATGATCAGTACGTAGTTGGTACTTACCTTAACTTTATGAATTTCGAGGGCTACGAAATATATTCAATTGATTGAAAATTCCTGATAGTACAATTTTAAAGAGCTCATGAAGAAATACGACATTGCTTGAACAAATTTTATTTTCCCATTACCTGATTTTTATCGCATTTGTTTCAATATTGGATGTGATATTGTGCAAATCCCGTTAATGCATAATTTATCAATTCAATCAATTTCCAAATACAAATTGACTGGATATCAGATGTCTGCTAACAGTTTTCGAAATAATTTTTTTATCTACAACGATAGGTTTATCAATTTTTGCGCGCTTGTTCCAGGAAAAAGTATGCTATCCTTTCTCTGAAATGTATGTTATTTTAGAATTTTGGAGACACTGATGGTCCGTCCGTAAACGCGCTGACTTTCGAACGAAAAGAGCTAGAGCCTTCAAACTTTCAGGGAAGGCTTGAGGTCTAAATATCTCGGTTAAGTTCGTTAATGGGTGAAATCGGTCTAATGGTTTTGCCGTTATTCTCATTTGAAAATGAAATTAGGCAATAATAACGCGCACATTCATGCAAAATTTCGCGAATATCGTATGATAAGAGTTTAAAAAAAATGTGAGTGGAGCATTGAGCGCCATTTTAAACACTTTTAAACGGAAACAACTAGAATCTTGAAACTTTCAGGGTACTTTTGAAGTTTTCCCAATATTTTCGAAACTATTATTATTATCCATTTGAAATTTAGTATTTGAAAGTTGAATAATAACAGAAATATTCAAACTATTATTATGCCTTTTGCTTGTTCTGCGAGGCAGATCCTCCATAAAGAATTGAAATTTCATCCGTAGAAATTAGCTTTGGTGTAAGAACTTCATCCACGTAATTTTGTTGCTCAAGAAAATGCATGTGAAGCACTTTTTGCAATGTCTAGAGACGTTTTTATTTTCTTCAATGGTCTCACTTCTATATTTCGGATTCTATAAACAAGCAGAACATGCGCTATTGGAGTTCAACAGTATCCCCTACATTTAGAATGTGCGACTTTAGTGTGCAATATCGCGATTTGGATTGGTTCATGGTTTTTTTCATGATACATGATACCAACGCTCAACGATCTCGTGTGTCAATGACTGTTGTATGACAACATTTCCCAAGACGTCTCATCTTCTTTAGAGGCAATCTGCACTGGCCAGCATGGTCGCCTAATTTAGCTCCTGCGATTATTTTCTATGGGGCTAGGTAAAATAACTTTTTTAAAGAGTTTAGCAATAATAAGTTTCATTTTGATATTAAAGAAAAAAACGGGTATACTTGAAGAGAAATGAATGAATGTTCATTCATTCATCGTAAAGAGGAATGTATGCTATTGACAATGGAAAACGATATCAGCCAAATGACCATATCCTTTTCATGAAATTTTCCATGACTAATTCACACATTTGCTGCGGTATGTCTTGGATAACTTCACGAATTCCATCTTAAAGGTCTTGAATCGATTGTGGAGCATTGGCATAGATCTTATCTTTCATGTGGTACCAGTTTCACTTTTGCCGGCCGAGAAGTTGCTTTACGACGACCCAAAATCGTTTTAGTTTTGAGAAATGTGACTGCTGAATTTTCACCATTTTTGTAGTGGATTTGAACGATCTCATTGCGTTGTTGAAGCGTGTATCGTTCCAATTTTAGTAATGGCGTAGTTTTTACTTGTTATATGTCAAAAGATGTTTGCTTCAAAAGTGACAGCTGTCCAGATACGGCTATTCAAAATGAAGCCTCTTTTATAAGCTTATCCTAGGATCCAGATCTTCTTAAGAAAGTCAAGCTATTGCCAAAATGCTAGTCGATATGCTGGAAAGACTTGACAGAATCTTTATGAGCATATCAACGCAGCATATTGATAGGTAAAGACGTAAACATGAACTCTACATGTCGTAGTTGATTTAAAAGAATTAAATGTATATCTCCATTACCTTTTCTTTTATTGGATTTCAAAATAAGCAAGTTGTTCTGTCCCACCCTGTACTATTCCTACAAATATTTAAAATATTGTGATACAAATAAAGATCACACGAGCCAACAAAAGCCTACTTTCCACTATCTCGAGTGGCTCTTTCGAAACTACATGTAAATAAGAAAATATTGCATTTCGCGATAGTATCAAGTTTTGATAGATTTCCACTCGAACCGATAAAAATGTGAAATCGACGTATTTTATTTAATCCCTAGTTAATAAATCCGTTAGCGTTAATCCGCATGGATTTCCGTTGTCACTGTCACCGATAACGATATCGTATTCTAAAAATGACAACGGTATTTTTTGATAAGGGTATCTTTTACTATTGAACCACTCTCAACAATGCTATCTGGGGAAGACTGGAATCTGGCATCTAGCGTTCGGATATTTTCAAGGTCTTTTCGAAAAATTAATAATCCGGTAATCAAACCAATGAAATGGTAATTATATGGGTATTGATGTGATAGCATGTTTTCCGAACTGTTATGTAAGATTGTTTTTTGTCGCCTGATTTATGACATACATGAGCTAAGAGGGACGCTTATGGTAACCGGAAAAATTGATTATTGCATAATTTGCAAGCAATTTTCAATGCGAAATATTCACACACCATCAAATATATACTGTCTAATTACTGTATATACAGGTATGGAAAGAGAGTCGGAAACATAGGAAATTCAATGTTAATCTATAATCAATATCGGTTCCAGTGGAGCAGGGGAAGGATCAAAACCTCAGTGGATGCGATGACGAATAAACGAGTGCTCTCTTTCAATGGTAGTAGCTGGTGGGGGATTATTATTATTATTTATGGCGAGCGGGCGTCTGTCCACCCTACCACTGCGTTCGCACGGACTATTGTGGTTCACCCCTAATTTATATCTCACCGACGAGATCCAGAAGCTGTTCCAAGGAACAACTTCGAATGTTTCAGGCCAGAATGGATCCGCCAGAAAGACTCTAGCCTTGAGTTCATTCTGCCTATTATCGCCTCGTTAGTCACGTCATGTGGTATTCCCAGGAATGGTTCCGGTCCTACCAGAGACAGCGCAGCTCCAGCAAACGCCAGCCGATCTGCCTCCTCGTTACCCAAATAGTTTGAGTGGCTCGGTATCCAAACCAGAGTGACTCCGTTATACATACCGAGCCTGTTTAAACCCGTGCGGCAACTCCAGACTGTTCTTGAGGTACAAGAGCTGGATTCCAAAGCTTTTAGTACTGACTGACTATCAGTAAATATTTTGATTTTACCGTGGTGGATTTGCCGTTTTAAAAAATCAGTTCTGCCGTGGTCTCATTGGCAAATAGTTCTGCCTGGAATATGGTTGCGTTAGGTGTTAATTCTCGGTTTGCTCCCATAGGCTCCCGCTCCTGTTCCGTTCGTTGTTCGCGAGCCGTCTGTGAACAAGTCAAGGTCGGTTCTCAATAGAACCTCAGCATGCTGGGTTCATTCGTCCCGGCTGGGGACGATTACATTGAAATTCCGTTCTTGGCTCGTGACTTTTCACATTAGGTCCGAAGGCATCGATAGGATTATGTTCGTTAAAAGCTCGTCCAGCAGTCCTGAGCCTCCCATCACTATTGCCTCTGGCCTGTCAATCGCTAGTTGATATAGCTTGTATGTGGTCCGTTCCGCCTCCCTCTGCACGAGTAGGTGCAGGGGTGGTAGATTTAGTAGGACCTCCATGGCTGCCGTGGGTGTGGTGCGAAACGCACCTGTAATTGGAAGGCAAGCCTGTCTCTGTAGTCGGGTGAGCTTTTGTTCGCCAACCGTTTGTTGGCCTTTCTTCCACCACGCTACAGCGTTATACACTATCCGTGGTCTAATTACCATAGTGTATAGCCAGTACATCTACCTGGGCTTTAGGTCCCAGATCCGCCTGCAAGTCCAGAAACCCATTCTGTCTTTATGACACACTTTATCTAGGTATGCACTCCAGCTGAGGGTCTTGTCCAGGACTATTCCCAGGTTTTTGCCTCAAATGAGAATTGTATTATTTCACCACGGATAGTCGGCGGTTCTAAACCATTCAACTTCCGTTTTTTAGTGAATGGTACTATAACTACCTTTTGCGGGTTAAGAGACATGTCTTCCCTTATACACAATTTGTCAATAGTGTTCAGTATCCCTTAAAGGACGGCCGATATCGTCAACTCCGATTTACCTTTCACTATGATTGCCAGGTCATCAGCAAATGCTTGAACGTCGACTCCCCACGGCGAAATGATCGCTAGCAGGTCATCAACGAGAATGGTCCACCCAGTAAAGGTGAGAGAATACGTCCCTGCGGGCAGCCCTTCGCAGCCTTGAACTCGAAGACCTCATCCTAGTATGAGGTCGTTATTGTTCTGCCGCATAGCATTGCCTCTGGTGGGGGATACTTCGATAGAAAGGATCCGCAGTCTGCAAATCATTCGCACCTCAAACATGACATTCGTTTGTCCATATCGGTTGAAAATAAAGTAAATGCTAATGATCAGTGTAGAAGAAAAAATTCAGATCATAAAATAGCACTTTGGTGGTCAATCAATTCAAGAGACAATAAATTAATTTATTGTTACATTTGAAGATTCCTTCAAGTTCGGCTATTTCTAAAATAATTAAAAAATTCGAGGAATGTGGGTGTTTACGAACATGCAGGCATTGCACGACAGATAAACCACCAAAAAGCAGGAGTGAAAATCGTCTGAAAAAAGAAGTAGATGTGTGTGCTGCTGTTGAAACCAGTGCACCTTGTTCTAGTAAACAAATTTCAAACAAACAAGAAATTTTTCCGAAGACCATATCAAACGAATGGAATTTAGTGAAACTATAATGGAAAAAGTAAATGAAAATAGTTCATTCCTTAACAATATCTTATTCTATTGAGTCATCGTTTTCCTTGAACAAAAAATATAACCCATCAGTAGTAAGATATTGATCTAGGAAGAATAAGCACCTGAGTATTCCTGTGCGTATCTGTGGATACTGATCCACAGAAACTTAATGTTTGGACAGGAATACTGGGAGATTATATCATAGGGTCATTTTATATGGATCGTAACCTAAACGCTGCCAAATATCTCGAGCTTTAAGAAAATCAAGTTATTCCGACAGTTCGACAGCTACCAATTTATTTCGCTGATGTCTGGTTTCAACAGGATGCCTTTCCAAGTCACAACGCAAGGGTAGTCACACAATATCTCAGGACGACTTTTTCGGACCGTGTCTTTTCTACAAATGGTATGATCAAATGGCCCCTCAGATTACCAGATTTATTTCCCTATGATTTTTTTCTTTGGGGATATCTGAAAAATTTGGTTTATGGGCATGAAATTTATAGAGCGACGAATATTAATGAATTAAGGTTCAAAATAATCCAACTATGACGAATCTAGTTAGAGATATGAGATGATCTCTCTATAATAGCTTTGGCTACTGTTTGGCTCAACAAGGTGTTTTATTTGAACATTTCATTCAAATTTGTCTACGTTCGATTTCGCATTTTTTAAAATTTGTTCTTGTTGATGTTGAAATAATTTTAGCGTCCCGTACTTAAATTCACCTGGTATGTTGTCTGGACCGGGAGCTTTTCTGTTTTTCAGAAGTTTGCATGCATCTATTAGTTCTTTAACCTGTATTCTAGCGGGTGAAGCCGAAAAGTATATTTTATTTTCATTCTGGTTGGCAACTCTAAATTGGTCTCTGCAGTAGTTTGCTAAAGTATGTATCCCATTTTCATAACGGAATGGAGGATATTAAATCTATTTTTTTGTATTGGCATAGCGATCTCATCAGTTTCCAGCTTTCTGTGCTTTCCCTTCCTCCCAAATAAGTGTCTGTTATTGTACGCTTTCTTTCCCAGGATTCGTTCTTCTTTTGCGTGACCTTTCTTCTGACTTTTGCTTGAGCTTATTTAAACAACAATTTATGCTCATGCTTCTTCGATGCTAAATGTCTCTGACTTAATTTTTTTTTTCTTTGATATCTCTTTGCGTATTTACTTCGTACACACCTAAGGCTCCGTTTGCAGCATCTTTGAGGCATTTTTTAACGTAGTTATAATGATAATTGGTGTTTTCTAAGGACATATCTTTCATTTCTCTTTAGTCTGTTGCAGTTAAATCTTCTGGTGCATTCTTGTTCTAAGCTGTCTAGGTTGTATTTTTGCTTTCAGGAGATGATGATCGCTACTACAGGTGGTGCTTCGATAAATTCTGACATCGTATGCTTTCAGGGCGGTCTTCTGGCCTAATATAACATAGTCAATTATGAACTTAAGATTTCTTATGTTTTGAATCTCTCTTCTGTTACTAAAGTTGCTTTACGTTATAGATATATTATCTCTATGCTTTAAACACATTTTGACATATTATGTCAAATATAAGTTCCATGTAAACAAAGAATCCGGTGATAATTACAAAATTTTGACATTAATGAATTCATTGGAAGACACCTTATATCTATTCAAATTTTGATTATTTGTAGAGTTCATACAAAATTCAGCAGAAAGTTATTCGCGAATGTTAAGTGAGTGCAAAGATCTAGAGTAATGAACACTTTGAACAACTTGAGTGAATAAATTGGATCAATTTTATTGACGTATATTCGAACTTCATTATTTTAAAATTTTTTGATACAGGTGTTTTTAAAGTGAACTCTTCTCATGTCAGGGATTACAACTGATCAGAATGTTACAAGATACGAAATATTTAAATATTCAAATTTGCCAATGATTTTGATTCCTAATCAAAAATAGGACAAGCCAATATTCTAAACGAAACTATATGGTGGATTCATTCATGTTCAAATGAAAATGAACATGTTGGTTCCGATTTTTAGTGTACGTACGTATAGGATCGTATAACCGCCCCCTATTTGGATAAATATACGGCATCTTTCGCAAATTTACGAGAGTAAAAAAACTCCGTTGAATGTTCACGTTGAAATTGTAATCTCGATTCAGTGTTTGAATCAACATGTACTGTCATTCGGTGCTATACGTTCTCTGGCGTCGCCAGAATCAACATAATCAGACTTTAATTGCTCGTAATCGAATTCTACTAAAGGAGGTTCCAGCTCTGCCCAATTGAACATTATATATGGGTGATTTTTGTTGAAATGATTTATTTTCATAAGTTCTGTTAAAAGAAGGGTCAACTTCGAATATACCTTGTATATCAGTCAAACTGGAAGATTTTTCGAGAAGAGTATAATCGGGTGTTTTCTTTAGAGTGATAGAACTTTCGATAGGGATAACTGTAATTTGACAGAAGGTAGAAGCCATGTTGTTTTGAAATTTCTGTTCAGTAAGCATTGACAAATTATCATGGAAAGACTCACACCGCAACAGCGTTTACAAATGTTGAAATTTATTTTCAAAATCAGTGTTCTATTTGCCAAACTTATAGAGTACTTCGTGAAATTTATGGTTTACATCATCGTCCATCAGAGCAGCTTATTCGTCGAACTATCGATAGATTTCGGACATTTTCTTTACTCGATGCAACAACAAGACAAAGAACTATACGTACATGAGAAAATATCGCTGCTGTAAGTCATAGTGTTAATGATGATCCAAATTTGTCTATTCGTCGACGTTCACAACAAGTTGGACTCTGTGCATCCACCACATGGAAAATTTTGCATAAAGATTTTGGTCTACATCCAACTGGTTCAAGAACTAAAGCCACTTGACCATAATAAGCGTCGTTTGTTTGCTGATTGGGCCCTAGAACAGCTTGAAGTTGATCCACTTTTTTATCGTAAAATTGTGTTTATTGACGAAGCTCATTTTTGGTTGAACGGCTATGTAAACAAGGAAAATTGACGTATATGAAGTGAAAACAATCCTCAAGAAGTTCTGCAGGTTCCATTGCATCCTGAAAAATGCACTGTATGGCGTGCTTTACACGCTGGAGGCATCATTGGTCCATATTTGTTTAAAAACAATGTTACAGTGAATGGTGCTCGTTTCAGATCGATGATTAATGATTATTTGTTTCAAAATTTGAATGGTATCGACCCAGAAGCGTTTTGGTTCCAACAATATGGTGCGACACCTCATGCTGCTATCGTAACAATTGATTTATTGAAAGAAAGATTTGGCGATAACATTATTTCCAGAAATGGTCCAATTAATTGGCTTCCAAGATCATGCGACATAACTTCACTGGATTATTTTCTTTGGGGTTATGTCAAGTCATTTGTTTATGCTGACAAACCAGAATTAATAGACGCTTTGGAAGCCAACATAAGTCGTCTTATTGATTAAATAAGGCCCGAATTATTCGAAAAAGTGGTCCAAAATTGGTCTGGTCGAATGGGGTTCCTCAGAGCTAGTCGTGGTGGACATATGCCGGAAATTATTTTTGAAACATAAATGTCATAAAATTATCTTTCAAATAAAAAAAAATTGACTGCAATCTTAATTTAAATGTGTTTTATTCCAATTTAAAGTTCTATCACTCTAAAAAAAACACCCGATACTTTCTTTTTAAATTATTTGTATAAGTGTCTTGAAATGTTTTTAACATACTTTCTTCTCTTTAAACAAGGTGCATTTCCTGTCTCAAAAGGATCAAACATTACCATCGGTCAACGATGCAACAAACGAAGCTTAATTAAGTCCTATCACTCTAAAAAAAACACACGATATCTATGGAAATGACTTAGGCAGAGCTTCAAATCTTGATGAATTAAGGTTGAAAATTATTCAGCTTTGCGGCAAAATTAAGCCAAATCTACTCAGAGATATGAACATATCTCTATATAATAAATTTGGCTATTGTTTACCTCAACAAGGTGGATTATTTGAACCCTCAATACATTGTATTTGTGATCTTCTGTTTGGAGGTCAGTGGTTCTCCATGATTTTTAGAATTTATTTTATTTTATCAGAATTTATTTTACGTCCGCGGAAATTCTTTTCTTTCATCACAATTTCGTGGAATTCATTTTATTTTCAAACTATTGATGCATGAAAATTTAAACAATTATTTGCAGAAGAGAAATCATTTTTTGCATTTATTGCAACAAATAATTATCTCACATGCTAAGGAATGTCGTAAACAGCTTCTCAACCAGAAAGACAGGCGCACACCCACGCTATAACATTTTTGTACTGAGTCCGAGTTAAGCTTGCAGCAGAATGCTAGACAGTGCGAACGAGTGGGGGAAAATTCAAACAGCCATCCAGTTGAATATTAGTCACCATTTATAACGCATTTTGGAGTTATTTTTGTGCTGGGCGACTGGCTTAATAGCTCCTCTTGTAAATGCATGGTGAGTCCTATATCCAGAAAATTATCCTGTATTTTTGACTGTTCTTGGTATTCCTTTTTCAAGTTTTTGTCTAAACCATATCTGTATCAGATGTGATGTTACTGTTTTAGAATTAATAATAATAATTGTTTCTAAAACTTTGGAGGGGACAGACAGAAGGCTGATTGGTTTGTTGTTTATTTGTGTCAACCTGGTGAATCCATAGTGTTGTTTACTAAAAAAAAGTTTGAAAAAATTGAATTTTTTTTACTATTTACTTATAATTATGCTAAGTATACAGCGTGTCCCAACACTACGTGACTCTTTCTCAGGTGTGAATGAAGTATATAAAAACTAGTCAGGAATGATTTAATTTGTTTTTCTACGACGCCCCCCAGTGATGATATTTGCCTCCAAATGGTACTCCCATTATTCAGTTTTTTGTGCTAACTTACGAACGATCCAACTGATTCACATATTCTTTATTTTCTTTTTGTCAATGGAAGTTTCAGAAAAATTAACAATCACAAAGAGATGTTTTAGTAACCATAGCAACAATAAACAGCTTGCAATATTCATGAAAAAAATATTTTGGTGTTCAATCATAAAAATGCCTGTAACTCGAAAACAGTGCATTTTTTCGATGTTTCGATAAACCTTTTTTGCAAAATTAATGATGAAATACCTAAATGGAGGGATTTCGCCGATATCTTCAATCGAAAAAAAGTTTTTGCCTATTGAGTGCTAGGGTCAGTCCGCCCCTGGCGGTCTTAATGACTTATGCGGAAAATGTTGAAAGCGAATTATTACTGTTATTTAAGTTGACTCAAATTCAAAAAATTACCAGAATCGGTTTAGTCGTTCGGAAGTAATCACAAAACGATTGAATTATTGGAGTACCACAAAAAATTAAAGCATTCCTCCGTCGTCTTCATATACTTTTTCAACACCTGAGAAAGAGTCACGTAGTGCCGGGACACCGTATATCATTAATAACCATTTTTTGATAAAAATTAATAAAGAACGAAAATTTGGCGAAATTATACCGACATAATATGAATAAAATTCGGTTTACACAAACTTTCTATCGTTGAACGACAATTGTTTCGCTTTATCATGTCCTACATTTGAACTGATACTGTGTGAAAACATACATAGGCTCTTATATAGGTATAAAAGATAGTCGGGAACATAGGAAATTCGATGTTAATCTAGAGTCCAGTGCAGCAGTGGAAGAACCAAAACCTTAGCGCGATGCGATGACGAATAAACGAGTGTTCTCTCTCAATGGCAGCGGGCGATATGCCTCAATCGAAGCCTTTGAGGGAGAACAGTCGCTTATTTGTCATCGCATCGCGCTGAGGTTTTGATTCTTTCACTGCTCCAGTGGACCCGCCCCCATAGCATTATAGCTTGACGCGCTGGGGGCGCTTGTCTTGTCTAGGCCCTAGTTTCATTCCGGTAAAATGGAGGGTTAAGTCTTGATTCCTAAAGTAATCCCATTCGCGCCAGTCACTGGACCCGTGTGGGTGGAAGCCCTCGGGAAGTATTTGTACGATCTGGCCACCCAATTGGTGTAGACTCGAGGCAGTGGTTGAGTCCGCATGCTGAACTAAGAATGTATTCCTTCTATCTGTTCGCAACAACCCATGTTAAGGATATCTCGAGAAATGCTTCAAGGTTTAGCGGGACTTGATGGTTCGACCGGCCTCGTCCTGAACCAGGATCGATTGCGAGACGTTTCTGGGGTTTGTGGATCTTGACGATGCGGCTAGACCGTTGGTGCTTTTGACGTACAGGCCTGATTGACGGTGCTCGTACCAGGATCAATTGAGGCATCAATCTTGAGACTATCTTCGGGTGAGTTTGGGTGGTTGGATAAGAAGCCCCTTCGGCGTGTGAGTTGCGTCCCAAACAACTCGGGTACTGACCATGCAGAGCCAGTAGAGGTTGGATAGTGCTTCGCTGCTACCAGTCACGGTGAAGGTTTTCGAACTGAACCAGAAACTGGAAGCAGGTGGGTTCAGCTCTTCGGAGTGGCTCTCACCATGCGCGATGATAAGGCGTAAGCCTTACCACACTTACTGCTTCTTGGAGCAGATTGTGGAGAGTGTTGATAGTCACTTGGTGAAAGAGCTATGCTCACATGCCAATACACTAACTGGTAGAATTCACGATGCTCCAGTGGTCCCTTGTTGTCCTCTACATTAACATTGAATTTTCTGTTTCCGGCTGTCTTTTCCATACCTGTATATGTATTGACAGATATTACAGCAAATGAGGCTAAAAGTAGGAAGACAGTTATTTGTGTATTCCCACCTAGGTTGAAAGAGAAACCAACAATGGCAATGAAAGTTATTGGTGTTGTTGGTTTTTCCAAACAACATGAAAATAATCAATAGAGGTGACCTATTGGTATCGGCTTGATCGTTCAGGAGTATCTTCTGGGAATTTATCGGTTTATTTCAAGCGATTCTAAGAATGTTAATCTAGACCCTTTGCTCTCGTTATGGATAATTTCATGTTCGTTATTGAAATTATGTTCAAATTTTATTAAATAGTTGGCGTGTATGGAATTTGAAGTGTAGCTCTTTTGATGTTCTTGGATTCTCTTATAGCCGATCTGAGTAATATACACCATTGGGCAATCATTACAAGTTAACTTATAGACTTCTGAATGATAATAGTATGTTCATCCATCAAATACTTATACCGACCTGTTACGAGCGCTTAAAAATTGTCCCTAATCGAGTGATCTGAATCAAGCGACACCAAGTTAGTGTTTCAAAATATTTTTTTCGTCCATTACTTCCCGTCAGGAAAAAATCGAAGAATTCTCATGCAATGATAATCGTTAAATCATGCTGATGGAACATTTGCGTATATATTTTAAAATGTTAGCAGGACATAGTCTAAGTTTATCACAAATATTGAACCTTAGCAAACATTGCTTACAATATGTCGGATTCCATTCAATAAAGTTCGAAATCTTGAGTAAACTCTCGTCTCATTCTTATTTGTTCAGAAGTGTAGTAATTTTCATTTCCATACAATGTCTGGCCCGTCTAGATTTGGATCTTACCGAATTAAATAGAATACAAGTTTGATGTTAGTATAAAATTTCCAATAATGAATTTTTAGAATCCAACTCCGAAAAATTTTGTTCTATAAATCTGTATGGAAATCGTGTTTCATTTATTGACTTTAATCAGTGAGAAATGGTCTCATTATCAGAGGATTTTTTTTTGAAATTTTTATTTAATGTGTACCAATCATGCGTCAGATTTGATTCAGCTGTGTTTCTTCTATTTAGTCATTTTATTTGTCATATTATGTCAAGCAGTGATTGCAACCAATTTTATTGCCATGCAAAATTGTTTTACAAGATCTTTCTTTGAGCGTTTCCTATCAACAAGTGTGTGTTTTATATTTTTATTTTATATGTTGTAACCATGCGTCAGATTCGATTCAGCTATCTTTCTTCTGATTAGTCATTTTATTTGTCATATTATGTCAAGCACTGATTTCAACCAATATTATTTCCATGCAAAATTTTTATACAATGTCTTTCATTTATCGTTTCCTATCTTGAATAAAACAAAGTGTGTGTGAGATCATCAAAATTTTTTATTCGTTTGAAAGACGTATCTATGCCATTATGTATGGAATATAACATTATGTAAATGTCTGCCGCGTCTTCGCTGGATGGCGCGCATCAGAAATGTCCAATTTTCTATGACTTTGCGCATAAATCAGGCTGAATATAACCGATGACAAGGGTTTGTTGGCCTTGGGGCTTATTCGCATAGACTTGCGACTTGAGATAACCACACAAGAAAAAATCTAACGGGATCAAATCAGACGATCTCGGTGGCCAGTTTACATCACCTTCAAGTGAGATGATCATATCCTCAAACCGATCGTGCAGAATTTCCAAGTAGCATGAGCTGTATGGCACGTAGCGCCGATCTGTTTAAACCACATGTCGTTGGTGTTCATATCATCCAATTCAGCCCAAACGAAGTTGATAATCATAGACCTATAACGCTCGCCGGTGATGGTCTGGCCATCGTCTTTCTCAAATAAACATGCACCGCCTGCCCAGAATCCACTGACTATTTTAGGATGCATTGGACCCTCTTAGATCTCATGTGGATTTATAATATTAATAATTCATTCAATATAACCACAATTCGCAGAGGCGTGAGTCTGTACGCGATCTGTAACTAACATTGAATTCGACAATTCTGTTTGTTGACGTACCCATTCATCCTAAAATGGGCTATCGCTGGACATAATTTTTTGAAGAAAATTAGGGTCATTTCCAAATGATCCAGAGCCTATTCTGCGGACACGTTGTTGTCTATGGTCGTTTACCTTCAGCTCCTGGATCAGTTGAATTTTTTACGGGTGCAGGTTCAAGTCACGATGCAAAATTTGCCAAGTTATGGTGTGCGAAAGACAGAATTCTTGTGAGCGACGCGACAGACAGCGGTAATGTTTGCGGCAGATCTTGTATTTCGTCGTCTTATGGCTGTTGGTTCACTGTTCACTGGACCAGCGGACTCAAATTTATTCACCACTCTGAAACGGATGATTATGGCGATCGTAAAATGGGGGAAACACGCGGAACGTGTCCCGAATAGAACACCCAATTTGAAAAAACAAATTGGATCATTTGCACGTATTGTTGAACGCTATATCTGTCTATGGTGATTTAGCAAAACAGACTAAATAAATGACAGACAATTCGACAAATGTAGCTTCAACTATCAAATTTTGGAAGTCTCTTGGAAGGCTCGTTATTAAGTCTAAAAACTTAAAGGTACTTTAGGTCCACAGTCTCAGCGAGTTTTTAAGTGATAAAAAAAGAAGGTTCAGTTTCAATTACCTTCTCCTAAAGCGGATGGTAAAAATATTTCACTTATAGAACTTTTTTATCACCATAGTTTATATGCATAACCCGCACCTTTCAGTTTTTATGATACCATTTCTAAACTTTTGACAGCCTACTTATCATGTTAATTGTAGGTTTCGTAAATAACTAATGATACAAACATAACTTTTGTTGTAGAATCATCGTCGTAACAACGAGTCGTTATCAAAAAATATGTAATTTTTATTTCCTGCATTCAAGTGCAATATAAAAAAGTGGACATCTAAACAGTGAAGTCTGGCAATCATTTTGTTATATTTCTCCACGATAAATTTTGGTTCTTGTAACTTCACAATGTTTCGTTTAATTCGCGAAAAACATCTTACTAAACTTATGGGTAGGTGGTAAGTTTTTGCTTTATAATAATTCACAATTTTTAATTCCTTCGCAGTTTATTCCATTTTTTCACCACCATGTTATTTCCTTTTATTTTCGAAAAATTAATAATCAAATATGTAAAGTAATTGTATTGTGTTATGAGTGTATCTCGATATTTATAATAGATAAAAAATTATGAACTTTCAGGGAATTATTATGCTCTTTTCACTCTAGTCACTTCACAATTTCCACACATTTCCAAGCACGATTCTACAAGTTTATTATAAAAAATTATATTTTTAATGCACCAAAAGAATGGTCCTCTACTGGAGTTTTAACTGAATGAATTATCAGGTTATATTGTCTAATTTTACAAAACCATTGGCCATTTTTCACTTGTTTCACTGAAATGCTATAAAGAAATTTTTGTTTTATTAGTTTTTATAGTGGGATATATATATCTCATAATTAAAACTGAAAATTTTTATCGTACTTCCGTGAAACAAATGAAAAAGTGAAAAAAGTCTTTTGAAACTATACCCCAAGGAAAAAATATCTGCTTTATTATTAATGCAAAAAACCGAACCTCAAATATACATAAATCGGCGTTCACATGTTCAACCTGCAATAGTAATAATATAAAATAAACTAATAGATTACATTCAAAGAACATAAATGTATTTCACAAAAAACAAGTAAACTTCCATATTTTTAATCCATCTTGTAGAAAAAAGTCAATGATCTTTTTTCTACAATAAACAATTTATAAATTTTACATGTAGAATCAGACGACTGTATTGAATTTGTTGAAATGTTCCAATTACTCCATAATGAAAGTAATTTAAATGACTATGCTGGTCTTTGTAAATCTTAAATATTCAATATACTTAAATAACCTCTGTTGACCACTTCTCTTTACAGTGCCGACATTTTCTTTAACACTTGTATTCATTCTTTTTAAATCAAACCTTAGGATGATTTGATCCAGTTGAAAGGCTTGAAGGATCATTGAGGTAGAACTTCATTTTTGTACCAAGTTTCGTTCAGTATAGACCGGTCAATTTAGACATAAAAATAGTGATCAAATGAAAAGAAAATTCCGACAGAGCCAAATCTTCGTAGAGACCTTAGGTTTACCACAAGGAATAAAGTGTCAAAAATCCCAATCAGTCCCATGTGCGCTAAGGGACTTCAGGGCCCAAGATCAAAATTTTATAATAGGTTTTTTGGATTTTTCTCGAAAACAGTAAGTTTTATCGAAAAAGTACCAAAATTGTAGATCTTAAAATTCTCTATAAAAATGGTCCCTATGATTTTTTCTCTAAGACCCACTATTTCCCAGATATTGCGCTTGTAAGAATCACGTTCTCCATAATATGGACACATTTCCACACCACCTGTGAGGTAGTGTACTCGGCGCGTTTTTTTTTAACGTGGTATCCCCGGTAGGCCTATTCCACGAACCTTTATGATGTTATTTTCAGGAACAATAATTATTTAATAGTATGAAGATTATTGATATGGGTTACTGAGTTTAACTGTCGTTCTAACTTTTTTTTAATTACTTTAATCTAACTCATACTCTTCATATTCAACTTCAACAATCATGTTTTCTTCAATTTCTTCTTCTTCTCCTTCCTGTTGATGAATGCTTAGAAATTGTTCAAATGAAGAAGAATCAGTTGTCTCTTCATCAAAATCACATGAATCTTCCTCTCTTGTATTTAATTGAACATTTGAGCAAGAGACACCTTGGCAATTGGTACACGCTGGAGAACAATGCAACCCTACTTTTTTACAGCCACATTTGGCACTACAACCTTTCTTGCAGTTGCAAAAAATAGTGTTAAGAAGTTTTTCTGGAGCAGGGGGCAGTACAGGGGGCAGGGGGCACCATTACGAACCTCCTCTCCTGTGTCAACGATTGGACTAAGTGCATTGATTGTGGCTGTCCGGTGGATGTTGTTTATTTGGACTTTGCGCGAGCATTTGATCGTGTCCCCCATCGTCGTCTCCTGAGGAAGCTTGAGTTCTTGGGAGTGAGGGGTCCTCTGCTTTCGTGGATTCAGTCATTTTTGTCGCTTCGCACTTTCCGGGTGAGGGTCGGTGACTGTTTCTCTTCCTCTGATATGAAAGTTCTTAGTGGAGTTCGCAGGGTTCGGTTTTGGGTCCTACCTTGTTCCTGTTGTACACTTCTGATCTCCCCCGACTTTTTTCATCCAGTTGTGCAATGTTCGCAGATGACACAAAGCTTTACAACTGTCCCTTGGTTGATGAGGGACACCTCCAGGAAGACCTCAATAAGCTCTCTGAGTGGTGTGGGAGGTGGTTGCTACCTCTTAACATCGGGAAGTGTTGCGTGCTCCATATCGACAAAAAAAATCCAAGGACTCCCTACTTCGTTGGCCAGCAGAGGCTAGCTACTGTCTCTCAGCATTATGACCTAGGTGTTACCGTCACGGATGACTTAAGTTGGTCTGCTCACATTTCGACTGTTGTGTCTAAGGCAAGACAATTCACCTACCAGCTGTCTAAAACATTTGCAAGATGCGATGTAGCCACAAGCAGGACTCTCTACACAACCTATGTGCTTCCTATTCTGGAATATGCGGGCCCTGTTTGGTGGGCCAATCTGAGGGGTGATCGGGATCTTTTGGAATATGTCCAGCGGTGGAACACCCGTCTTCCATTTGGCACAATCCGTCCTGACTACCAATCGAGGCTGCGGTTGTTTGAGTTGCCCTCCTTCTCGGATCGTAGAAGAAGGGGAGATCTGATAACCACCTATCGAGCACTTCACTCCCTCTTCGGTACGGATATGTCTCACCTCTTTCCACTTAACCATTATCGAGCCTTAAGAGGACACCGTTTAAAGCTTGCCAAGGAGAACTTCAGGACGACACCGAGGAGCCAGTTTCTTACCAACAGAGTGTTCGAGGCGTGGAATCGACTCCCTGCTGAAGTTGTGTCATCGCCATCGGTGAATTCTTTCAAGAACGCTCTGGATGGATGGTCTACACGGGTTCAATAATTAATTCAATTACATTGCATTCACCACTCAATTGTTTCACTTCTAGAGTACTTTTTCAGTTTCATTTTATTTTTGTTTTTTGAGTTTATAGGTTTACCTTTACTCTTATCACTTATGTAATAATAATAATAATAATAATAAAGTTCGAATCGGTTCCAAAGTATTATTTATCAATTTCCAACCCCAATCTTCAGGGTTCAGTTCATTGCCTTGCCATGTCTGAACTTGATAGTATACTCGAAACAGCAGTCATTATGGTATGACTAATATTTGTGCCTACTAACTTTAAATGATCCAAATTATGACGCTTGTTTTTAAGAATGATTTGTTCCAAAAAAAAAAAGAAAATTATTCGGGAATATCGTTATTTATATCTTCAAACATTCTACCCGGTGGCGGGTACATGGTATTAGCAAACACACAAGATTGAATATCTTCTCGAATAATTTCTGCCGCAGCTTTTAAAGTTTTCCACCGTTTTTCCTTTTCATTCAAGTTTTTGTTATCAGACCAGGCTTGACTTAAAATGTCTTGGTAATTGTCTACAAAACAAATAAATGTTAATTTTCCAGGGTTCTCTATAATAATAATTCTACTACCATACTTTAATTTCAATCGTATTTTTATAATCCCGTTTTCTACAGCTACATTTTGGCAAACATTCTTCAGTTCATCTAACGAAAACTGGCAGTCATCGCTACTTTCAATGAAATTGAAAATTTCCTCCATTGCAGAGTTTATAGCCTCACTTTGAGGACGGCCAATTTTACCGCCAGTATTAGGTCTCAGGAAGGATTTGTAACAACTGTCATGGTATTTATCGTCAGCAGCAACTAGATCATACTGAAAATTAATACGCGCAAAGACAGTTTTTGACACATCATCAGAACGATCTTTAGCTAATTTTAAAATGGAATCTTTGAATGTAAGTGTAGAAACTTTATAAATTTTTTGCTTTCTTCTTTTCTGCTTCTTCATCCGCTTCATTGCCATAAAATAAGCAGTGTTTTCTAAAACAAAAGCTGGATTCACTTATTCGCGCTCTAGTATGAGGTGGACTTACTTTTGAAGTACTGGCCTGTTCTTCCTCACGTTGTCTTTTTGATGCAGAGATTGAAGTTTTCCTGGTGTATGATTTTCTGCAATCCATGTGAATTGTAACGGACTTTTGGCTTCTTAAATAATCAGCAAACTCATCATTTCTCGCGACACTTGCATCGATTAAAGTAGGCATTCCACGACTGACCACAACAGTTTCATCTTCAGTCAAAAGTTTATTACAAATAAAGCAAAATTGTGACATTTTTTTTAATATTGATCAGTACTAGCTACAATAGCTTGTTATAAATACGTATAGTCACTCGAACTGCTCGTTCAACACTAAAAGAAGCAGGTATACGTGAACGACACCACACGGACAAAAGAATAGGCAGATGTTATTCAAGGCCAGATGTTATTCAAGTAGAGGGGATTCGGTAAGGGACCGGCTGTCTTTTTAGATTATATTTTCTTAGAATAGTATAATGTATACATAAAAGAGACACGAGTAGGCATTTTTGCTTGCTTGAGTACCTAAATATGTATATACGTGGCATATGTGTGCATACTATGTAGAACATGATTCTTACAAGCGCAATATCTGGGAAATAGTGGGTCTTAGAGAAAAAATCATAAGGACCATTTTTATAGAGAATTTTAAGATCTACAACTTTGCTCTAAGGTAGTTTTTCGATAAAACTTACCGTTTCCGAGAAAAATCCACGTCTCTACGAAGATTTGCCTCTGTCGGAATTTTCTTTATTTCAATTGTCCAAATTGACCGGACTAGTAGTTTCGTAAGAAAGATCTGAATTGGTTAATTTTCGTTTTGTTTTTTCAAAGATTCATTAATTGAATAAATAATAAAGCCACAAATCATTGAAATTTTTGCGTATAACTAAAAAAAATGGTGAAATGCAATGACGAGAAATCGAAAGGTAAAATGTAGAAACGAAATGAGTTCTTCTCCACGTTAAGTCATCTGAAAGTCAAATAAACGTCAAGTATTGCAATTTAAGAACTGTTCTCCTGAAAATCGGAAAATTTCATGAAAACGAAGGGAATACATGGTTAAAAAGCTCTCCATCCTTCTCCCTTGGCAAAGAAAAGAATGTATTTGAACTTAATACACATTTCATACTTTTTGCCGAAATCAGATAGGAAAAAAGTTCTAAAAATCTGGTAATGTATCTTCAGGAAATTTCAGGTCGATGAGATTGGCAATTTGGAAAATATTGGGAAAAATATAAGTGAATTTAAAATGTGATTTTGTCCATTAACAAAATAGAACCTATGCAGGTGTGGAGAAGACAGTCAGAAACATAAGAAATTCAATGTTAATGTAGATAAGCAGGAATGTCCAGTGGAGAAGTGGAAAAACCTCAGCGCTATGCGATGACGAATAAGCGGCTGTTCCGTCTTAACGGCAGTTGCTATTGGAGGTGATGCTTCGATCGAAACGAGTCTCCGCGCTGCTTTCAGTTCAGCAATCAGAATCACGTGCGATTCATTTGTCCATATCGGTTGAAAATAAAGTAAATCGGAGAAAATGGAGAAGAAAAAATGGTACTTTGGTGGTCAGTCAGTTCAAGAGACAATAAATTCATTTATTGTTGCCTTTGAAGATAGGCCGATTCCTTCAAATTCGGCTATTTCTAAAATAATTAAAAAATTCGAGAAATATGGGTGTTTACGAACATGCAGGCATTGCAAGATTGATAAACCACCAAAAGCAATAGTGAAAATTGTCTGAAAAAGAAGATGTGTGTGTGTTGCTGTTGAAACTAGTGCACCTTGTTCGAGTAAATAAATTGCTAAATAAGTCGATATGCGCGATAGAAGTGTTCGGAATATTTTAAAAAGGAATGGTTACCGATGTAATAAGGATGCTTCAATCGAAATGAGGCTCTATACTGCTTTCAGTTCAGCAATCAGAATCATTCGCACTTTAAACTTGGGATTCGTTTGTCCATATCGGTTGAAAATAAAGGCGACAATCTTATTCCATTGTATGCGAGGAATTTATTTGCCACTATCAATGACACAAATAATTTCCTCTGTGAAAATGAGTACTTAGGTTCTTTATGGCCATAACTGGCTTAAAAATAAAATAAATTCTACGAAAATAAGAAATTCGAAAACAAAAACAAATTCTTAAAGATGTGAAATCGAAGGTCGAAAAATTTAAATTTAATGTTCAAATAATCCACCTTGTTGAGCCAAACAGTAGCCAAATCTATTATAAAGAGATAATCTCATATCTATGATTCGACATAGCTATCTTGGTACAAAGTTGGATTATTTTGAACCTTCATTCATTAATATTCATCGTTCTATCAATATCATTCCCATAAACCAAATTTTTCAGATATCCCCAAAGAAAAAAATCATTGGGAGATAAATCTAGTGATCTGGGGAGCATTTGATCGTGCCATTTGTACAAATTGCACGGTCCGAAAAAGTATTCCTGTCCAAACATTAAGTTTTTAGGGATACTGGGTACGCACAGGAATACTCAGTCGCTTATACTACTCTGTCAAGAAAGTACCAGGAATTTTCAATTAAAACAACATTTTTACACTTAATCGTCAAAATTTATTGGGTCGCCTTCAAAATAGGCTCCATTTGCTCCAATACATCTATGCCAACGGCACTTCCAATTATCGAAACATTTTTTATAGGCGCTTTCCGGGATGGACTTTAGCTCTCGCGCCGAATTTTGTTTTATGGCTTCAATCGACTCAAAACGGGTGCCACGAAGGGGCAATTTTAGTTTTGGGAAGAGGAAAAAGTCGCAGGAGCCAAATCCGGCGAATACGGTGGTTGCTGAAGCACGTTTGTTGAATTTTTGGCGAGAAAGTCAGTCACAATCGTAGCTCGGTGAGAAGGCGCGTTATCGTCATGCAAAATCCATGAGTTGTTCGCCCACAAATTTGGCCGCTTCTTACGGATACGCTCACGCAAACGTTTCATAACGCCTAGGTAATACTCCTTGTTTACCGTCTGACCCTCTGGAACGAATTCGTAGTGCACCACGCCACGGATATCGAAGAAAACAATGAGCATCACCTTCATTTTCGAGCGACTTTGGCGTGGTTTTTTCGGTTTCGGCTCATTTTTTGCCACCCATTCCGATGATTGCTGGCTTGTTTGCATATCGTACTCGTAGACCCAGGTCTCATCACCAGTTATAATGCGTTCCATGAATGTAGAATCGGAATTACAGCGATCCAGCATGTCTGAAGCAACCTGTTCGCGATGACGTTTTTGAAGAAAATTCAGGTCTTTCGGTACGAGTCGTGCGGCCACCTTTCTCATGTCCAAAATATCAATCAAAATCGTACGTGCGGACTCGTGGGATATCTTAAGATCATGTGCTATCTCTCTCCAGCTGGTACGACGGTTTTCCAGCACCCTTTCCTTAATTTCGATCGACGTTATCTTCGATCGAAGCCGTCGATGGGCGTCCGGAACGAGGCAAGTCTTCGACCACTTCACGACCGTCCTTGAAGGCTCTGTACCACTGATATGCACGAGTTTTCGATAGAACATTATCACCAAAGGCCTTTTGCAACATTTTCAATGCATCGGCACACGAAAATTCATTTGCAACACAAAACTTTAAACAAATTCTTTGCTCAACGTAATCACCCATAGTAAAAATCGGCACGCACTCTGACATCGACTGACTTAATCAGCTGTTGCAAACACACTAGTTGACAGATCCCGCTCAAGCTTGGCATAGTAATTAAGGACAGTGGTACCAACCTAGGAAAAAAAAAATTTTACCTGCCTCATTGCCCCGCCAGATTTAAATCGATAATTCCCGGTACTTTCTTGACAGAATGTATGTAATATCAATTATATATTGTGATACTTTCTTGGTGTCTTAATATATGATTTTTTATATATTTCAAAGAAGTTTCGAAAAGTTTCTTAATTTAAATTTATTTAAATACTTCTCTAGCCAGTGTCGACTTAAATTAATTAATTTATTTTAAATTTACTGAGGTTTAAATTTGTTTTGAATAAAGTTCTTAAGTTGTATTTATTTTTGAAATATATATTAATCATCCTTTCGTATATTTTAATGAAAAATATACTTCAACCAACACCACCTGAACCTGTTTAGGTGGTGTTACTTCAACTTATCTTTTACGTTATGATATATCATATTTGATGATATTTAACAATCAATATTGGGTTATAGTTATATTATTATAGTTTTTGTGTAATAATTTTAGATTCTTTAATGTAATTCTCGTGATTCATAGCAATGTTAACTAGTCTGAGGATCATAGTGTTAAAATCTGATAATTTATAATTTTTGATTGATAGGATGGTGTGATTTATTTTGTATAACGGCATCAATTCATAAATATTATTTGAAAAATTTTTAAAATAAATATGAATTATTAGATCAAGTGATGCATAAATGAAGTTATTAGACTCAATTTCCATTGTGAACAATATTAGGGGATGTAAATAATACATAAAATAAATGATAAACAGAAGGACCTTCTTTAACTGCCTGTCTGAACCTATAAAACAACAAATAATATCATCTAATAGGCTAATAGGATTTCCCATGGTTTGATTTATATATGTCATTATTAAATTGAAAATAATTTTGACCTATGCAAATTCTGAGGTATTCTGAAATATCATCTCTGATAAACATATCAGATTCATTTTTATTTAATAAGTTCTATTGTTTTGTTTCCTGGAATACTTTGAATACAGAAAGAAATTGAATTTGCCTTGGATGGTAGTCGGATATTTCTTATGTTATTAATTATCTGGAGAGAATTTTCCATAGAATATTTCGCTCGAAATTTAGTTTCTTTTTGAATAATAGTGTTTAATTGTTTTGAGAATATCGATGAAGCAGCTGTAACGAATAAAACAACAGGCCTGATAGGCTTATCTTTTTTATGGGTATTCTTGAAAAAGTATCTTAAAAAAGATCTCAGTATTGAGCAAGCCAAGCTTTAGGTCCATAATATTAATTTCCTGTTTGTTGCTCAATTAAAAATAATATATTATGAAAACGTAAATTTCGGAGAGGGATGTTCAAAAATTCCCATATTGTTTCAAAGAAACACTTGTATTGACAATTTTCCTTTTTGTTACAGAAAAGATGTCGAGGCTTGGCGGTAAAAAATGTCGATTACTGACGATGTTATGGATGACCATGGGATTCTTCCTGGTAGAAATAGTTGTAGGATATATCACAAACTCTATGGCGCTGGTAGCTGATAGTTTTCATATGCTTAGCGATGTAGCAGCACTCTTAGTAGCTTTCCTTTCAGTGAAAGTAAGCTTAAAACCAATCTAACTTTATATCTGTAACCTAAATTCATTATCCTTAATTTCAGATGTCCCCGAAAAAATGGTCAAAGAACACTTTCGGCTGGGCTCGAGCTGAGGTGTTAGGGGCTTTAGTCAATGCAGTATTCTTAGTGGCATTATGCTTCTCAATAACAGTAGAGGCTTGCAAGAGGTTTATAGAAGTGGAGGCTATACATGATCCTAAGTTGCTGGTAGTGGTTGGAGCATTGGGGTTGTTAGTTAACCTCATAGGGCTTCTTTTGTTCCATGGTAAGACTAAAGTTTATTGAAAAACATCTCCTTTCATTTTTAAAAAGTTCATTGGGAATCTAAACAAGTCAGATTTTTAAGCTGAGGTGACATCGATTCACATCATTCCTTATTTTGTAGTTGCCACTTAGTAGAAGTTAGTTGGGGTATCAAATTTGAATTTTCAAATTGCACTATAGGCAGTGTGATAAATTATTCAAAAACTCTTTTGATACTGACTTCATTATTCCTTTCCAAGAAACAAACAATGAAATAAAATTCTTAAAATTTGGTATTTTCCCATCTACAATTTATAGTAGATGTTCAAATTGTGCAGCAATTTGCTTTTATTGCTTATGAAACGTCTCCATACATTTGTAAAAGCCCCTGGGGTTTAATTGTAACATTTGTTTACAATATGTTGTCTTACACCTGAAGATTTTTGGGTTGATTTTCAAAGACCACGGATTTAAGATGCTCCCAAAAAATTATTGCTTTAGGTCTGAACCAGAAGACGGAGTCAACCATTCGATAGCCTGACATCTACCTATCCAAAAATTTTGATCCAAATAAGCCCAAACTTGTGGATGAAAGTGGGGTGGAAATCCATCTTGTTGGACCATCGGAAGATTTTCGTTCTGGTCATAATTCTCCAGCTGCTTTTCCGATCAATATGATCTTCCAACAAACGTAAATAGGTGGCTTCTGTCCTAATATTCTTGCCCATATCTTCAGTATTTCTGGTTATTGAATGTGGGATTCTGTAACACAACGCAGGTTTTACCAGACCAATAATGAATAATATGCCTGTTCATTTTATCATTGAGAAAAAGGACACATCACTGAAGCAGATAATGTAAAGTAGATTTTAATTTTTTGTAATTCAGTTAGATATGATATAGAATTCTATCCTTTAATGCGGATCAGTCCCTTTCAAACAATGAACAATATGTGCTTTGTAGAGCCATTTATGTTTTTGCATAATCCGATGAATGTTTGGATTCCTTTTAATACACTCTAAGGATTGCTCAAATGTGGATTCATTGTCAGTTTGTCTAAAATTTCTACATCCATTAATACTTTATGTTGAATGATTTTCTTGAGATTTGCTATGGACCCAGTTTTTTCGTGAAATTTTTTATCAAAATGGCTCATGTACCTGTGGATTGTTTTGTGATCAGGATGCAATTCATTTAAAAATCGATGAGTTTCTCTAGTAAATTATTTTGTCTTCCACAATGAAAAATTAGTTAATGCAAAAATTTCACTTTGGCTGAAAACACAATATGGGATTTGATAGAATAACAATAACACTTTTTTGATAAGATGATATCAAACAAAAAGGTGAAAATGGAATGAAATGAAATTCATAAAAAATATGTTAAGAACCTCAGTTCTTCTCATTTTGTTTGTTTTATTATTGTTTTTATCATCTGATTTAAAAAAAATTTTGCACTTTAATAATCATATATGAAAATCCTTTTAGTACTATAAATTAAGATGCAATAATTTCAAACTTAAAAATACCAAATTTCAATAAATTATATTTCAATGTGCTCTTGTTGAAGACGAACCGTGATTTTTTAAATTTTTTCATGGATTTAGAGTCAAAAAAGCTTTCAATCGATGTAGCCCTGACCCTATAGTGGTATTTGAAATTTCAAAGTTGATACTTCGATTTACAAATAGGTGGCAACTACAAAAAAAGTAATTATGTAAATCTATGTTCCCCTGAAATTAAAAATGGAGATATTTTTATAATTTTTTCAAACCAAATATTAAAGGAAATAATAGATTTATAAAATTTTATATGGGAAATTTCGTATAATACCAATTCTATTTTATGTTGGTTTTTAAACTCCCTTCTGCAACAAAAAATATTTGTGGATATGAATATAGTAAACTACACAGTGTTGTGTAAATATTCAGTCCTCAGGAAACGTTAGAGCTTATATTTTCTTTGCTACTAATATTTTAATAATTTTAACAGAAATATACAGTAGACCCGCGCTAGTGTAAACACAAAAATTGTTTGCTTGTCCATTTTTTTGAGCCGTTCACATTAGTGGAAGCTGTGTAAAAGACATGAAATAAATTTTTATAGGATTAAAAAAAATTAGATGAAACCAAAACTTTCGATGTTAAACTTTAATTTAAAAAAAAATAAAAATTTGTCATTCGAAATAAGTTATTTTTGCTTCCACTTTCTTGGCTGAAGGTTGAGCATTCACTGCTTTATACTGAATTGTTTGTAGGCTTTCTATCAGTGATAGAATCATGACATCATCAATATTAGCCAAACTTTGGTTCACTTCCAGCATTTCTCTATTCCAGTTTTCCACATCTTCACATTTTTTCTCAGCCTAATAATTGAAAAATATCTTAAGTAGTTACTTAGTATCTTAAATCGAAGATGATTTGCTTGAATATTTGATAAGTACATACGTTTTCTCAACTGACTGGATGAATTATGTTCAGCAACTCGATAGTTTCCTCTACTATAGGTTCCGATTTTTTACTCATCAATATTTCTTGGAGCTTCACAAGAGGAAGCCCGGTGTAAATGTAAAGCAGCATCCCTCAAGGTGAGATTGTTGAGCCCATTTGCGATGTTATGTCCTTGGGCAACCAGAAAAAAAAATTTCTGTAATAGTTTGGTTAACTTCAAGGCATTTTGATCCATTGGCTGAATTAAGGGAATCACATTAGGAGGCAAAAACATCACAAATATTTTGCCATCTTCTGTTCTAACTCTTCAGCTGATGGATCTGAGGGTGCATTATCAAGAAGAAGCATTGCCTTTCCAGAAAGATTTAAACAAATTGCTTTACCTATAAAAAATTCTCATTTGCTCACATTTCATTTTTCACTTACCTCTGGTAATATGATTTTCATTTTTCACTTACCTCTGGAATATGATCCAAAGTTGATAGACAAATTATTGATGAATAAAAATAATAAAATAGCTTTAAATATGGTGTTTCCTAATATAAAAGAAAATTTTAAATACATTTCCTTAAATTACACTAAAGGTATTTCTGAGAAAATTGCTACATACCTCAAAAATAAATATAATTTGAGAACTTCATTCAAAACTAATTTAAACTTGAGTAAATTTATCAAAAATAATAAAGACTACACACATAAGGATGATAAATCTGGGGTTTATAAGTTAACCTGCGGTGATTGCCCTAAAATTTACATAGGTCAAACTGGAAGAACGTTCCGTCATAGGATGTGTGAACATTTGAAGAGTTTCCTCAACAATAAAAGCAATTCCACATATTCCAACCATTTGTTAGAAACAGGACATAATTTCAACCATAACTTTGAAATTCTACATATAGAAAGCAAAAGTTATGCCTTAAATCTGTTAGAATCCCTAGAGATAAATAAACATAATAAAATTGGAATATTACTTAACGAACAAATAGATTTAAATAGCTCACCTCTGTTAAATATATTCAGATAAGCTGGAATTTGCAGGGACCCCTTTTTTGGGTTTTAGTGCCTAATAAAAATTTATTGTAGTTACTGTAATATAAATAGCCACGGATTTCGGAAACAAGCTTAGTTATTCAAAATGTGATCTTACCTGATGATGCTACTGTGATAGCGAAACAATTGTTGTGAGTTTAACAATAAAAATTTGTGAAAATCAGAATAACCTTATTTCAAATTATTTAATATGGATTTTCACCAAGTAAGGACTGATACAATTCAATAAAAGACACTTGTCGCGGTGGAATATAACTGGTAATGAATAAAATTCATACCATTTAAATGGCTTTACGCGTTATTTTATCAAAAAATTGAAACAGGAAAGTAGAAAGTCACACTAACAAGATCGTGGATTGTTCACTGTGCTGGATATACAATAAGAATATTTTTTTGTTCACACTATTGGGTTATTTACACAGACAGACGTGTGTTCATAATAGCGCGAGTATACTGTATTTGTTATTATTATTTGTGTTATTTTCAAGCAAGAATTGAATTTCTTAATTTTATTATTATTGTTTACCCACAGAGCATGGAGGTTCTCATGGACACTCGCATGGTCGTCTATCTCACAGCCGTAATAGGCTCACCCAATTGGCTGTAACAGACGACAACGAGAATGACGAAACCTACCCCAGTCCCCCACCACCACCTCCACCTACTGTCAAGCAGAACTCCCACGGTCATTCTCACTCTTCCGGTCAGATGAACATGAGGGGAGTATTTCTGCACGTATTATCGGACGCACTGGGCTCCGTTATTGTGATAATATCGGCTGTGGTATTCTGGTGAGTCATGTCTTACTTTTACATATATGAAAAATCGATTAGATTGGAAATAAATTTAAGGAAAGGTGGCACTGACGTGAAGTTGGAAACTTTCAACAGTCCATTTCCCTTAAAAATTTCAAATCTGTGAATTATTTCTTATAGAAGCTACATAGTAATAAAAGCGCGCAAAAACACATGATTCTGTATTCTCTCATCCAAAACATCAGATAAACGTTGTTTTGTGTAGTGTTAGAACTGTTCCCCCAAAGAAGCGAGAAATCTCATGAAAATGAAAAATATATGGTTAAAATGATCCACCCTCCTCCGTTAGATCTGCATCATTACATATTGGCAAGAAAGAGTGGAAAAAGAATATCTTGAACAGAACTTCATCTAATTATCATAATTTTTGCCGAAATGTGAAAATTAAAAAAAACACACTGTCTGGATCGAAATTTTGAGGTACGATCTGTTAACCATCTAACTACCTGAACTATTAGAATTTGTTGGTTTCTTTATAGATATATTTGCAGGTTTCAAACGTTCATTTTTGAAGAATTGAAAGTCTCGTAATTTATTTTAATGAAATCATGCATAAGCCTTGCTCTATATATGGCTAAAATAGCACACTAAAAAAGATATAGTGCAGGATTTCAACCTAGTACCGTTATCATGTGGTTATTGTTATTATTATTTATGGCGAGCGGGCGTCTGTCCACCCTACTACTGCGTCCGCACAGACTATTGTGGTTCACCCCTAATTTATATCTCCCTGACGAGATCCAGTTTTTGGATAAAACACATAATCTTGTTCAGGGGTAATTTTCTCAGTTCGCAATGAGCTATAAAAGCCTGACCAAAGACCTCGAATCTGATGCGACTCACCGCTGGGCACTCGATATGCATGGCTATTTCAGTGTCCTCAAGACACAGCCTGCATTCATCGTCTTCAGCCAGACCGATTTTGAGCAAATGCGCTTTCAGCCTGCAGTGACCTGTCATAATTCCGACAAGTGTTCTTAGTTTGGTCATATCCAGACCTAGCGCTAGGTTCGCCATCTTTTTGTTCGAAGCTGTTCCAAGGAACACCTTCGAATGTTTCAGATCAGAATGGCTCCGCCAGAAAGACTCTAGCCTTAAGTTCATTCTGCCTGCTTAGCCACTTCATGTGGTATTCCCAGGAATGGTTCCGGTCCTACCAGAGGCAGCGCAGCTCCAGCAAACCCCAGCCGATCTGCCTCCTCATTACCCAAATAGTTTGAGTGGCTCAGTATCCAAACCAGAGTGACTCTGTTATACATACCGAGCCTGTTTAAAGCCGTGTGGCAACTCCAGACTGTTCTCGAGGTACTAGAGCTGGAGTCCACAGCTTTTACTATCAGTAAATATTTTGATTTTGCCGTGGGGGATTTGCCGTTGTATCAGCAGTTCTGCCGCGGTCTCAAAGGCAAATAGTTCTGCATTTATAGGGTGCTGTTTGTTAAAAGCTCGTCGAGCAGTCCTGAGCCTCCCATTACTAATGCTTCTGGCCTGTCGATCGCCACTTGATATGGTTTGTATGTGGTTCGTTCCGCCTCCCTCTGCACGAGTAGGAGCAGCGGTGGTAGATTTAGTAGGACCTCCATGACTGGGGTGTGGTGCGAAACGGACCTGTAATTGCAAGGCAAGCCTGTCTCTGTAGTCGGGTGAGCTTATGTTGGCCTTTCTTCCACCACGCTACAGAGTCATACATTATCCGTGGTTACTCACAGCTCTTATGACCTTTCAACGAGAAGCCTATCTCATAACTCTTCCACAGCCCTGATGACCTTTCAATGAGATGCCTATCTCACAACTCCTCCCCAATTAATGTTCTTCCATGTCATATATATATATATATATATATATATATATATATATATATATATATATATATATATATATATATATATATATATATATATATGGACAACTAGAACTCTTAGACCTGGTTTTATTACTATTTTGCAAACCTCCTCTACAGCAGACATTCAATACTTTCACCCAACATAAACTTCTAAATGAATAGATGACCTTAATTCAGCTTGATAACAGGTATGCTGAATCTATCAAATTTCGGGCACAACAACATAACTAAAGATTCCATCGGAACATGTTGAATATTGTCAAGACCAACATCGACGAGCGACATCTCTAGTATAAAGAATAAATGTAAAGACCTGACTGTGTGAAAAAAGTCGGTGAATAATGCGCAACTGCGATATGTAACTAGACCACCCGATTTCCAATAATTTCAACACGACGTAGCTTCCAAAAATTCATTGCAAAACGTTTCTAATTGGAAAACTGATCCATGTTTCCCAGAAATGATGCAGTAAGAAATCATACAACGGCTACCAGATATCTCCTGATGACGATCATCCAGTTCCACTAATTATTGCACCACAAAAATCGGTAGCAGATAAAATTCCATAGGTGTAGGAGAGACTGGAAAAATTTTAACAATTTGCGTCGCAGGCGCATTCACCAAATCAAACTCTCGAAACTTCTATTAACATTTTGAAATTGTAACGAATATCATGTTAATTTGTAATTTTTTCACAAGGAACTGTATATTTTACTCGATTTTTTGCATTAATTTACACAATGCACATGATTTCTCATCTCATTTTTCTAATTTTTTGTGTGTTATTTTTTCAGGTTAACTGACTGGGAATACAAGTACTACATCGACCCATCTCTTAGTATAGTTTTAGTAATTTTAATTCTCCACTCCGTCTGGCCCCTACTGAGAGATTCTGCACTGATTCTCCTCCAGACAGTACCGACACATATACAGGTGGATGCCATCAAAGGACGATTACTAGCAAATGTAGATGGCGTTTTGGCCGTACATGAATTTCACGTTTGGCAATTGGCTGGTGATAGGATAATCGCATCTGCCCACATCACGTGAGTATAATTAATTTTAATAAGATTTAAATATTGCTCAGCACATTTATCAACTATTTTGGAATTCAAGATTAAAACTTGTTGAGCATATGATATACTACTCTGTCAAGAAAGTACCTGGAATTTTCAATTAAAACAACATTTTTACATTTAATTGTCAAAATTTATTGGGTCGCCTTCAAAATAGGCTCCATTTGCTCCAATACATCTATGCCAACGGCACTTCCGATTATCGAAACATTTTTTATAGGCGCTTTCCGGGATGGACTTTAGCTCTCGCGCCGAATTTAGTTTTATGGCTTCAATCGACTCAAAACGGGTGCCACGAAGGGGCAATTTTAGTTTTGGGAAGAGGAAAAAGTCGCAGGGAGCCAAATCCGGCGAATACGGTGGTTGCTCAAGCACGTTTGTTGAGTTTTTGGCGAGAAAGTCAGTCACAATCGTAGCTCGGTGAGAAGGCGCGTTATCGTCATGCAAAATCCATGAGTTGTTCGCCCACAAATTTGGCCGCTTCTTACGGATACGCTCACGCAAACGTTTCATAACGCCTAGGTAATACTCCTTGTTTACTGTCTGACCCTCTGGAACGAATTCGTAGTGCACCACGCCACGGATATCGAAGAAAACAATGAGCATCACCTTAATTTTCGAGCGGCTTTGGCGTGGTTTTTTCGGTTTCGGCTCATTTTTTGCCACCCATTCCGATGATTGCTGGCTTGTTTGCATATCCTACTCGTAGACCCAGGTCTCATCACCAGTTATAATGCGTTCCATGAATGTAGAATCGGAATTACAGCGATCTAGCAGTCTGAAGCAACCTGTTCGCGATGACGTTTTTGAAGAAAATTCAGATCTTTCGGTACGAGTCGTGCGGCCACCTTTCTCATGCCCAAAATATCAATCAAAATCGTACGTGCGGACTCGTGGGATATCTTAAGATCATTTGCTATCTCTCTTAAGCTGGTACGACGGTTTTCTAGCACCCTTTCCTTAATTCCGAGAACGAGAACGAGGCAAGTCTTCGACCACTTCACGACCGTCCTTGAAGGCTCTGTACCACTGATATGCACGAGTTTTCGATAGAGCATTATCACCAAAGGCCTTTTGCAACATTTTCAATGCATCGGCACACGAAAATTCATTTGCAACGCACTCTGACATCGACTGACTTAATCAGCTGTTACAAACACACTAGTTGACAGATCCCGCTCAAGCTTGGCATAGTAATTAAGGACAGTGGTACCAACCTAGGAAAAAAAATTTTACCTGCCTCATTGCCCCGCCAGATTTAAATCGATAATTCCCGGTACTTTCTTGACAGAATGTATATACGGAGGTAATATAAGATCACCTTGTACGTGAGCATTATGATTTTTTTTCTTTTTTGTAAGCACAAAGAAATAATTCATAATAAAAATTCTAAATCTCTGCTTGGCACCGTCCTTCAGGGTGATCAATAAACATTATCTTATGAGTGAAATTTTATAGTTCAGTAAATTTTGAACTTATCAGTAGAATTATTTCGAATTTTGCAGTTTTGTCACCCTTTACTATCGCCTCTAGGTTCAGACCCGGTAATTTTGTTCATCCCAAAAAGGGTGTGTTTGGTGGAGTATACGCGGAATTGTTCATTTTGAAGTGCTGAAACCCTGGACAAATTGTTAATGCAGATCTTTATTGTGAAGAATTGGATCGAGTGGACCAATCTTTAATTGAAAAGTATTCGGCGATTGTCAACAGAAAAGGCGTTATTCTGCATCACAACAATACAAGACGAACCTCGAAAAAAATTAATTAATTGTGTTGCCTCACCCATTATCGCCGATTTCCATTTATTCAGATCGCTATAACATATTCCTAGTGGTAAAAAATTTGAAAATTTGGCTGATGTCTAAAATGCCATCTCTAGATATTTTACTCAAAAACCAATTGATTTTTATCAGTACCGCATTGAAAATTTGCACACTAGATGGCAAAAAGTTGTTGATAACAAAGGTGATTTACATTATTGATTAAAAATAAAAACTTTTTTATAATTTATTTGTTTGAATTTAATTTAAAAAAGCGACTTTACATTCTGGACCACCTAATATTTAACATCTAATGACCACTTCCCTTTCTTGTGCAGACATTTTATAACACTTGTCCAGGTGTAGAAGTGTAAAATCGGGATTTTTTTTGTAAAAATTACACGTCTTGTTTAAAAATTATAAAAATTATTTGATTCAAACACAATCTTCATATTTTTTTTTTCTTTTGGAGCAACCCAGTTATCGAGCAATTTTCATACAAATTCAAGGATAGGCTAGAATTTCCCAACTGATCGACATGATCGATTTCCTTGCCCATTTTGGTGTGTGTGATGGGGCATTATTCTGGAGCAAAATGACTTTGTGTCATTTTTCCATTCTCTAAATCTTTCTCATAGCTTCCAAACATATGGTGACGGTTTTCCGCAATATTCAATTGATTCGCGAGTTCTTTTTAAGGTCCAATAAGATTTGCAATTCTTTATCTGTGAACTTTTTCGGTGGTTTCATATTCTCTTCATTTCTCACTTCAAAATTACCATTTTTTTAATTTTTGAACCACTCAAAACACTATATTTTACCAAGGGCATGGTCACCATAAGCTTTGGCAAGAAGCATTTGATGCCATTCTACAGAAGCTTTCTTCAAATGATGACAGAAAACCAATGCTGTCTGCAAATCATAGTTCTTAGGCACAAAACTCGAGATGTTTAAAGTTATAGAATAATAATATCAGTATAAGGAACTTGGAATGTTGTGGTTAAAAATTTTGGACGATTAGAGGGAGATGATGGCACTACAAAAGTGGTCTGACCACTACTGCATTTGGTATTCTTGTTACCATTCTTTGTTCCTGATAAAGCATTGATACCCTATACCTATTGTGAAGTTTTCAGTTATATGAAGATGAGGTAATACCTCCAAACTGCAATCACATAAACCTTTTGAATTTTTTGCTAGTAAGACGGTAATTTTTGAAAAAATTAGAAAATATTTGCTGAAATTTAAAATTTATGTACTTATCTATTGAAATTGTCAATATAAAAATCTGAATAATCTTACATATGGAAGGAAAAGCGCACATAAGAAATTACCAACATGTAAATTATTTTTGTTTAATTTCTCCTTTTTTTTCAAGTTGTCGTAACTTATACGAATACATGAAAATAGCGGAAAAAGTAAAGGAATTCTTCCATAATGAAGGAATCCACTCGACCACCATCCAACCTGAGTTCTTAGACGTACCATATCCAAATTCGGAGGAAGATCAACAAGATACGGAAGACTGCGCATTACATTGTCCTAGGATAACAGACAGTGAAAACTCGTGTGTTCTAAACACTTGCTGTGGACCTTCTAGACAGGCAAGCATTTTTTATATTTATCTTAAATTTTTAGAGTAAAATATTATATTTAATAACATAAATAGAGGTTAATTCTTGATAGAAGGTATATAAAATTATATAAATATTTTAAAAATTTTTTAAAAAATTAGCCTTCTACATATTTAATTCCAAAAGATTATATTTAATGATTATAACTTCTGAAAATAAATTAAAATAATGTCGTATAAGTACCACTTATATCATGACATAAAATAAACATTCATTATAAGACATCCGAATGGTATAACAAAATCCAATAAATAAAAATTATTAACCAAAATCCTATAAATTGAACATTTTGAACAGACAAAATTTTGTTTCTGCTCATCAATCTTATAAAAACCAATATCTTTCAAGAATATCCAACATAATCTTAAGAATTTCATCACAAAACTATCTTACTTAGAATATTCAATATTATTGGCTATCTAACTAAGTTACTTTCTATAAAATCTCAAGATATGTAAAAACATTACTGAAAAACAAGTTTTAAGAGAGACTTTGCTTCGTCAGTACTCAAATAATTCATATTCAATAAAATATAACATCAATCATCAACCAAGATACTTTATAAATATATATATATATATATATATATATATATATATATCTTGAGTTTTTATATAAAGTACCTTGGTTAGATATCCAATAATATTGAATAGTCTAAGTAAGATAGTTTTGTGATGAAATTCTTAAGATTATGTTGGATATTCTTGAAAGATATTGGTTTTTCATAAGATTGATGAGCAGAAACAAAATTTTGTCTATTCAAAATGTTTAATTTATAGGATTTTGGTTAATAATTTTTATTTATTGGATTTTGTTATACCATTCGGATGTCTTATAATGAATGTTTATTTTATGTCATGATATAAGTGGTACTTATACGACATTATTTTAATTTATTTTCAGAAGTTATAATCATTAAATATAATCTTTTGGAATTAAATATGTAGAAGGCTAATTTTTTAAAAAATTTTTAAAATATTTATATAATATTATATTTATTTTAGTTTGAGAAATGAATTCTCAAATAATGATAATGATATTCGACAGGAAATAAATTTTTAATTACATTACTATCAACTTGAACTTATACTAATGGTAACAACTATTAATTTCACTTTTCTAATGATTCTTTTATTTCAAGAAAGAATTCCGAAAGTCTCTTCAGAATACTGAGAACAATGATGAAGTAAATGAAGTTATTACTGAGAAGGGTAAAGATTGTTTTGATTTCAACTTTACCTTTTTTTTCTTTCTTTTTTATTTGAAAATAAATTTTTCTGCAATTCTGTCCTAAATGTGGTTCAAATAATAACAGTGTTAAATTGATAATGGATAGTGCACACAATAAATAAAATAATAGTTTAATGGTTTGATCAAAATTTGGAGATGGCATATTCTTTATTATCTGTGGTTACTGACAAGTGCTATAAGGATACTTATTATTGTTATTATTAGCTACAGCTAGGCTGATAAAACAGAGATAAAATTAGAAAGTGGAAGACTTCGGCGGCATTGTATCTAGTAAAGACCTCTGGTACCATTCCAATTAAAATTTTATAATAACTTACTGTTATTATAAATAACATCTGAAAAATTGCAATGTGCAATGTGTATGTAGATGCTGAAATGGAATAAAATAAGCTATGTTTTTTTTTATTTGAAAGATAGGAGTATGCCATTATTTATGGAATATAACATGTTTAAATGTCCGTCGTGACTTCTCACAGTGACACAGATTTTCAATTACTCTCTTGTCTAGATCCGTCTGAATTTAAGTAATAGCATTGGTTATGTTGATTTTAAGGACATGAGTCCTCTGCATTTATTGGCATAGACCTGCGACTTCAGAAAATCACCTAGAGGGGGGTCAAATCGCATGATCTTAATGGCTAATTCACATCACCTCTGCGATAGAAAAGCATACCTTCAAATCGTTCATGCAAAATGTCAATCATGGCATGTAGAGCAGTCCTGCCGGAAGCATATATCGTTTATGTCCATATCGCAATTTGGGCCAAAATAAGTTGGTTATCATGATTATGCGCTTACTCTTGATGGTGATGGCCTGACCAACGACTTTAAAAGCATCGATCGTCTGTGGTTGGTGATGAACTCCCACTCCTGGGTCAGTTGGATCTTGCACAGGTGTGAGCCCAAGTCCAAAGTTAATATTCGCCAAGTTGAAGCCTGTGAAAGGCGAAGTTTTTGTGCATGGCGAGGAATTGCTTCCTTGGTTTCTCCTGCACACTTTCACGTACCGCAGCAATGTTCTTGGCGGATCTGGCTGTTAACTGATCATTTACTGAACCGAGCGTCTTCAATTTGGCTACCAAACTTTGAAGGCCCACTGCATCTGTCACAAAGTGTGAGTTGATGGAAAATGAGGTACTTGAGCCAAGGGATTCCATGCATCTTCTTAATTTGATTGTCAACTCTTTTAGTCTAAGATCCGAACCTAAATCGACCTTCACCAAGCTGATAATTAAATAAAACTAATTTTATAATAAATTTAGTATATTAGAAAATATATTAAAAATGGGTTTTCAAAAAAAATCCTGGACAAAATATTTCTTATTATTTTAAAAAAAATGATTTTTCATTAAATTTTACAACGTCAAGATAATAAGAAAATTTTATACTAGACTTCAAGTATAAAACATATAGAATGTGCAGACTTAGGGTTTTCTATAATTTACCTGGACTAACTACCAGGCTACCAGGTATAAACAGGTATGTCGATGCCAGTTACTTTCACTAGTGATGATAATTGAAAAAAAATTATATCACCATAAGCGCTGTTTTATTGCGAACACGTTGATATCTGGTTGTCTGCAAAAAATTTGGTCCAAATAGAGGTTTTCGAATTGTAAAGATTTAAATTTCAACGTGTGTGAAAATGATTGACAGAGAGGTCCGAGGTAAGTATACTGTGTAATAACAAAGGACCGAACATTGCAGTCGGCTCTGATCGGGCCTTCAATATAAGAAAGTGCGCATCAGAGCCGACTGCAATGTTCGGTCCTTTGTTATTACACAGTATACTTACCTCGGATCTCTCTGTCAATCATTTTCACACGCGTTGAAATTTAAATCTTTAAAATTCGAAAACCTCTATTTGGACCAAATTTTTTGCAGACAACCCTATATCAACGTGTTCGCAATAAAACAGCGCTTATGGTGATATAAATTTTTTTCAATTATCATCACTAGTGAAAGTAACTGGCAGCGACATACCTGTTTATACCTGGTAGCCTGGTAGTTAGTCCAGGTAAATTATAGAAAACCCTACGTCTGCACATTCTATATGTTTTATACTTGAAGTCTAGTATAAAATTTTCTTATTATCTTGACGTTGTAAAATTTAATGAAAAATCATTTTTTTTAAAATAATAAGAAATATTTTGTCCAGGATTTTTTTTGAAAACCCATTTTTAATATATTTTCTAATATACTAAATTTATTATAAAATTAGTTTTATTTAATTATCAGCTTGGTGAAGGTCGATTTAGGTTCGGATCTTCTACTATTTAGTCTGTTGGAGGAACATGTGACTGACATTGCGAAGTTTGTTGCAAATAAGCTGGGATTTTGTTCAAGGCTAGGAAATATTTCTCTACAGATCAGGTTCCTCTATTGTATAAAGCCCTGATCAGACCAGGACTCGAATACTGCTCTCATGTTTGGAGCTCAGCACCCAAGCATTCGTTACAACTTTTGGCTTCCAACCAGAAATGAGTAGTTCGACTGATTGGCTGCTCAACTATAACAGCCAGTTTGCAATTGTTGGAACATAGCAGAGTTGCTGACTTGTGCTTGTTCTATTGATATTATCACAGTTGATGCTCCAGGTAACTCAAGGAAATAATGCCAGTTACCTCTAGATTCACACGGGGCACTAGGGGTGCACAACGTGCCACATACCATTGCAACTGAATTAACAACTTCTGTTTATCAGAAAAAATAAACAACTGATTAGGCAGATGCCACTAAAACAAAATGATCACCAAAGGTTGTCAAGATCGACCCTCCCAAAATGAAACACCCTTTAAATTGATGGCAGCTTTGAACTGATTATTCTGCCTCTTTTTAAAAGTATCTTGAATCATTTTTTTGAAAAAAATTCATTTTAATAATTATCTCCAATTAAAAAAGGCCCCCTTTGAAAACACCCTGTGTTCATCATATTAAAATTTTCAACTCAATCTTTATCTCTTTTGTTGTGTGCATTGTTGATTACAGATTTGATTATTAAACTGATTTATAAAGGGAATATATGTATGTCACTTTTTTTCTGACACAATTTGATTGAACTAGGATGTCTAAAATCATGGTGTTAATGATTTGATTTTGTATGGCAGTTTTTTGGGGACTATCTATTCTCTTACGAGAGGGCGCATGTTGAAATGTGAAGATGAAATTATACTTTAACTATAGATAAAACAAATTCATATAAATTTAAGTCAGTGGTTTTTATGTTTTTAACATGTTTCTGGCAATGTTTGCTCTAGTTCTTATTAATTGGAATGTTTGTGAAATTTTTTTGATTGTCAATTTTGTGCTTCAATTTGTACACTCTGAAATTATTTTATTTTTATAAGCTGATAATGATTGGAAATATCTATCAATAATATAAATATTTGCTCATTTTCTTTAAAATTAATTTGAATAAAAATTGTTAAAAGAAGAGAATCACGTCGTTAACTATCTGGGAAGATACCAGATTAATGAAACAAAGTGTTACAAACTTCACAGCAAACAGTCAAATTTTCACTGAGAGAGGTCCCAAATAGTGCTACATTAGATACTTCAACAGAAGTTCACCACAAATAAGAGCAGAAACAGTGGAGGTTGGGTTCAGGAGAAAGATTTTCAAGATGCTGATTTACTTACCTTTTTAAAAAGCACACAACCAAGAATTACTATTATCCTGATACTCCTAGATATTCTATGAAGATCCCTCAGAAGTTTTTTCAGCATGTGCAAGTAAGGAGTTCAGTTGTGCTCTGGGTAGGCTTTGTTACTGCGATCTTGCGCCACTTTAGGTCACAGCACTGTTAATTTTTGACCCAACAGTGAAATGGTGGCAGACACCCATCTTTTTCTTTTCCACCTGAACAGGATTCGAACCCTGACCTTCCGGACACGAGCCCTATGCTCTACCACTGAGCTGTCCGCACTCATTGTTAAAATTGTTAAAAAACAACATCTAATCCTTCTTTCGTCATCTGAATGGTCTCTCAATTCTTTTATTTTTCATTCTGGGAATTTTGAAGAGTACTAAAAGTTAACAAAGCGTCGATCATTTAAAAAAAGTGCACTGTCGGGAATCCACCAAAATACTGCAAAGTCACTTTCGTGCAGCATGTGATGGACTTCAATAACCACCTCCAGACCTCCAGACGCCTAACCTAATAATATCTGTAAACAATTTTTGTTTTGGTTCAATATATTTCATTGAGAAATGAAAAATTGTTACATTTTGAATTTGTAACACTTTGTGTCAATCACCCAATACATAATATTTCAGTAAATTTGGCCTTAACAACTTGAAATCTTCGCGATATCAAAATATTAGTTATATGAACATTATTTTTTTTAAACTCTAAAATTGCAAATGACAGAATTTGGTAGAAGCGATATGAGCGCCAGAAGGGACCATGTGGATTCTCTAAACTTTTACAGTGTGGTCAAGTAAGTACCACTAGTGTTTTAGATATCCTAGGTTGAATCAAATGTACGTTTCTTTACTTCCATTTACTTTTATCTTGGTATCATCTACTTTCTAGACTATCTAATGTTGAATTTTGATCCTCAGGGACGGGATACTCCTTCGCCAGGCGCGACGCCTTATATGTGTCGCCAGCGGAGCACCCTGAGCATACCGGCAAGCCTCCAACAGATGAATGAGATGGAGAAGGGAGTCCTCCTGCAGGAACACGAGACCACTCCCCAGTGCGATTGCGACAGATCGCAGAAACCTTGGATGTACCCAGGCCAATCTCATTCACAGTCCTGTGACAAAGTGTGTTCATAATTGAAACGGATTAAACAGTGTTTGGAGGTTCATAGTTGAGTTTTGTGAATAAAGGTCAAGTCAAGGTGGGTTATTATGGATTGGATGATATTTCCGATGTGAACTATTTGATACATCCTAAAATGAAGAGTTTTGTGGATCCGAAAACAACATCTCAGTGTTCGTCATTATTTTCAATTGAAAAAAAACGTTAACTTTAGAGGGTTATGAGTCAAACTTACTGCCAAAGATATGAAGCAGTATTCTTAGGAATGCTTATTGAATCCATTCAGCATGCACATCATTACTAATTACAGTTGTCGAGTTTTTGGAGTTTCATTTTATGAAATAGAAGATGGAGGCACAGTTACTTTATTAAGTTTAAATGTGATAGAGTTCTTGCAGAAAGAAAGAACAAATTTAGTATTTCACTGGAGTTTGTGAGAGATAAATATAATTTTAATCACTGAATCAATCTTTTTCACATGAATTTTAACTACTAATATGTCGTGTGCAAGACATTAAAATGGAGAGAAGTTCTTAAACAACCTTAAAAACGAGTAGTTAAAATCTATTGATTTCAAATCAAAATGGAGAGAGTATCATTAGTTACAATGAACATACTAAATTTACTATTTTTTTGCACGAACTCTATTACATGTTGGTAAGAGTACCCAAAATTGATGAATTGAAAAAATCACTCAAGACTTCAGAATATAAGATGGAATGGAGTCACGAAAATTATCTTAGGTAATTTAAAATTTTACAAATGACTAGTGAAACTGGAAGTTGAACTTATTTTCTCAAGTCAAAAATCTTCCATTCTTTTATATTTTTAGGTATTATTTGTTATTATATTATATATTCCTCAGAAATTGTTATATTTATCCCTATTTATTATTGCTTTATTTTTTTTATTTGAGTATAACAAACAGTAAATTTTTGTCTTTATATTAAAAAGTTTTTCGACAATGGAATATACTTCAGTACTTTGTGTTATCCCAGCGTAAAATGAAGCATAAAAAGAATTCTTTACGTTGAATAAAGCTCCTTCAAGTCGACATTAATGAATTTAATTCCAAAATATTCTCTTCATTTTTAATTTGCACTGAATATTTTTTTGGAAATCGAAAATATGTGTTTATAAAATGATCAACCTTTTTTTATATTTGATTATAACAGTCTTAAAGCTGCCTAAAATTCATCATGCTGATTTATTCCATTTTTAATTTGTTTAATTTTAACAACAATTTTTTTGTCATTCCATAATGGCTTTGGTAGATTATTTACAACATCTTCCTCAAATAATCAAAATACAATATTATATATTGTCCTGTGTAAACAGTTTCAAACAGTGTTTGGAATCATCAATTCGTTGTGATTTTGTTCCTCTGTGAACAAATGCGGCACCTACTTGGAAAACCTTTTTTTCTCACCCAAATTTTGAACTCGGTACCTTTTGCTATCTGCTGCAACTGTACTTTGGTATCGGACATAACTATTTTCAGAATTTTTTTGAATGTTTTCTGGCGTAAGCACCTTAAATGGACGTCAGAGCGCTCCGCATCTTAGTTGGATGTTTTTAATGAAACCTTTCTCGGTAACACTGTTCATTGCTAAGTTTGAACGGCATTTTTCCTATTAAAAAGCAGTGTTTGATTAACACACGAAACTCGTTTTTATCTTTTAAACGAAAACAATTGTAGCATCAATTAACATTCAATATCTCGACAATTTTTGAATCGAATGTAGATATACTACATCTGGTAGTATATCTAATGAATATATAATGTTTCTATTATATATTCTCGATATGTAAAATTTCATTACTATAGTTCAAAATATGTGTCTGTATCCTACACTCATGTAAAGAAATAATGGATATTAGTTGCAAAGCTTCTTAAAATTAACAAAGAATGTAGGCTGCTAAAATGTAATGTGCTTTTATTTGAACTCCGAAAAATACAATAATAAGAAGGGGATTTTTTACTTGATAGCAGGCTTTTACAATGTCTTCAATATCACACAGATTAATTCTGCTAATCTTATTACAAATTTTCATTTTATAAAAAAAAATTCTCAAAAAGTTTTTACAATTAAATCAAATAAATGTGTTAAAAAACACATTTTCAATGTAGTAGACTCAGAGTAATAATAATACAGAATTAACACTCATTACACAGCATCAAAAGGAATAAAAGAATCCAAATAATAATTAATATTCTATATTTTCTTTGGATTCTTTTATTCCTTTTGATGCTATGTAATGAGTATTAATTCTTTATGACTACTAAATTGTAACTGTGTTTTCAAGACATTTATTTTATTTAATTAAAAAAAAATTTTGGTTAAACATCATTAAACTATTCCTGAAAAATAATTAATATTTAGGTAAATTTATGAGCATATTCAATTATTAATACGAGTGTTGCTGCATGTGCTAAAACCAATTTTGAAGCACTTTATTCCTTTCAAATGAGGTACATGTGTTCAAGTTTAATCGCCGTTAAAAGTCAGAAAATCATCGCGCAAAAATTTTCATGGTTTATTCGCATTTTGTGACCAATATGAATGTATGAAGTGTCTATAAACAACACAAATAGCACTCGTATGACAACTAGTTCTGAATACATTCATCATTGAAAATGTCAAACTTTACAATGATGATGTCAGATTTGACATATTCAGATCAGTGTAGCTATATCTCAAAGCTTGAGTACCAATACCCCTATTGTTTGAAATTTTATTCAGTAGATTATATATGATTAACTGATTTTCCATTTATTAATTTTAGACTGTCTACTGATTGAATTGAAAAATGATGTACGAGTAATAAAATTCAATATATGTGAACCATTTATAAGATATTTTATGTTCTGTATAGGAAAACAAAAACCATAGACAATTTATCAGAGATGTTACAGATGAATAGGTATAATAATAAAAAAATTTAATTACCACATCAAACAAACTACTTAACATCCTAGATGAGGGAATTCTTAAGTTACAATAGTACTCAATCACAAGTCTTGCATATAGAGTTTTGAATTTAAGTAACATATTTAGTGTTTATACTCCCCCAAAGAAATCATGGTATGATGAAACAATTGTTGTATAATATAATATATGAATAATGGAATAAATGGATGTCGATTTACTTCAAATTTAAAATTTTTCATCAACTAATAAAAATTTTCATCTGAAAATAACTAGGTATTGGTAAAACTTGTTAATTTGAAAAATCCCACTCAGATAAATGTGTTAAAAAAAAAGGAAGATTAGTTCACACAATCAGAAAATCATTGGGAGAAACATACAATATATAAACCAAATTGAGTGTACTTTATTCTGTATTCAGTTGTTTAAGGACTTATATGAAAATATCATGAATTTAAAAGAGTTGATCTCCCTAGACTTGTTTAGTTAGTAAATGTCTTACTTTATGAAAAAAAATGTTGCTTGGTTTATTACTTTCTCATAGAATAAACCTTCGTGATTGAACAATAACAAATCGATTGTTTCATTTTTCGCTAGGTGTACAACATAAGTTTGTTCTCATTTCGCAAATTGTATATCATTGATTGGCATTATTATCTGTAGCTTTCGACTGACATAATTCCGTATAAAATATCAATTTCTCTTGTTCTTCCATAGTTGGCATTGATTTTAGTAATGAATCCAATGATGTGTTCAACTTAAAATTGTAGTACTTTAATTGACAAAATAGAAGCTTCCATTTCAATTTTCATTTATCTCTGAATAATATAGAAGCAGGAACAAGAATAAGAGAATTTTTGTTGCCAAAGATAGAAATAATCGAGTATTAATTTCATTTATCATACAATTCAGATCTTGATACATCTAATAGTTTTAAGATAATTGAAGTGGTGAAAAGCAAATATTTTTCACAAAGAACGGAGGATGATTGATCATGAAGACCATGCTATTATTGTTGGTTAGGTTCAAAAAATATATTGAAGCCTTGAATAAGTTTTTGATATTTTCCTTGAAAATATCTTATTAAAAAATTGTAAAATTAAGAAATCATGATAACAGATCTACCAGAGAATTTTTCTCAAGATATTGAATATTTATGTTTAAACTTCATACTATTAATAAAATCGACACGTCTCATAAATGTATATAAATTTCCTGTAAAATCTAATGAATAGTTACAGTGAATCCTCAATAGTTGAAAGTTCAAGGGGCTAGCTGTCAATAATCTCGAGATAATTAGAGATTAGTACAGTATCAATTAGAGAAGTGAAATAGGTTGAAATATTGAAAGAGTACATTTTGTTTTACCCATGCTTATATGAAAAAGGAATTCAGAGTGAGGTAGAGCGACTTACTTATTTTGGAATTCAATAAAAGAAAAAATAATGCAGCAATATCAAGTACAAATATGTAAAATTTATGTTCACACAGATCGAAATACGATATCAGGCAGGTGGTCTCTTAAAGAGATGACGTTTTGACATATGAGATGTGTGCTGTGGCAACATCCTGCTGGCACTACACATCTCCCACATCCATATTGTTCAGTGTTGGCAGGAGAAACTCCAAAATTATGTGGACATAACAGTCAGAAGCCACTGAAACAGCCAGTTTGTTGTCTTCAATCATGAACCATTCCAACATACCAGTCACCTGTAGAGGATGCTGATGAAGTTGCCTGGGGTTATGAAGGCTACAATAGCACATGTTCTGCTTATTTACAGATTTTGTAAGATGGAAGTGAATCTTACTTATCATTGAAGAATATAAGGTCGTCAGGCATTGCAAGAAGAGCTTCACATGCATTTTCTCAAGCAACAAAATGACGTGGATTAAGTTCAAAATCAAGATTTGGATGAAATGACACCTTGGAAGAAACTTGTAGAAAGTTATAAGAATGAAATCCTGCTTTAACTGACCAGGTTGAAATGGAATAAAAGAAGATCAATTTGTTTAGTATAGTGATACTAAGCAAAAAAATTTCTTTTATTTCATTCAAGTCTCAAAGTAACAGACTTCTCCATCAAATATTAGACTTTGTTCAGTTAATTTGATAAAGTCAAAAGAAATTATTTCATAAGAAGGGAAAACATCTGGTGGAACAAGACCTCTCATTTGAGCGTTTCTATGTAGGATTTCAGTGCTTGTACAGGGTCGTCCATCAATTGGTTTCATTTTAAATTTGGCGAAAAATGAAATGCTTTTATTATAGACAGAAATATTTTTAATTGAATCCAAAGTACTTATTCTGAAGTTAATAATGCGACAAAATATCTGCCAACAAATGTATGCCATGACTGTTCTTAGAGATGGTCCTAATTTTTATGAAATGAATCATGATGTTTTTAATATTTATTTATTCAAGGTTCATATATTTCTGGCTGGTTTATTTCATCAAATGTGTATGAGTTTATAGTTTCTTTTGTTAGAATAACATACCTAAAAAAACAACACATAAAAAATCCTCAACATCTTCCATCTAGTCCAATTAGTTAATAATTCACAATGGAAGGGTTTGTGTAATGAAAACTTGGATTAATAATTGAACCTAGTTCAAATCTAGGCATAAAACTGCACAGTGATTATAATATTGTTATTTATTATAAATTCTAATCTGTTCCTTGGGAATAAGAAAATAAATAAATGTAGCATCTTTTTTATTATTACCACTATTTTGAGAAGGCTTATATACAATAAAGAGAAACACCAACAAATTTCTTCATTAATCAGTTTCATTAAAATTTTTGCGAACATCTCCCTATATCTGACACAATGGAAAAAAGCCCTGAAAATCTGTGAATTAATTAGTCCTTATAGAAGCTACATCGATAAATAAAATTCCTGCTATAACTGGATTGAAACACTGGTTCGAATTTTCGAAGCCACCTGGCTACTTGAGCTATAAGAATTTGTTGGTTTCTTTATAGATCAAAAAAATGTATATGAGACAGTAATTTATTTCCACAAAAATGTTTGTACTACTACAACAATTGTTTCACCACGATGTGGCTTCTTCAGGTATTACATTGTACTGTCTGTTTCTTCTTACTTCTCAACAGAAGCTTGAAATACCATAAGACCAAAAAGCTGGTTTCAGCTTTTAATAAATATTTGATAGATTCGGTCTTTACTTGGTGGAAACTTATTTTAATTAAAAAAATGTATATGAGACAGTAATTCATTTCCAAAAAAATGTTTGTACTACTACAACAATTGTTTCACCACGATTTGGCTTCTTCGGGTATTACATTGTACTGTCTGAAATAAATTACTGTCTCATATACATTTTTTTAATTAAAATGAGTTTCCACCAAGTAAAGACCGAATCTATCTCCAAGCCTTTCTATCTTGCCAGTCCCCTGGATGTAGATTTCGTTCGGACATAGCTTTTTCTATTCCCTCAAACCATGTTTTTTTGGGCCTTCCTCTCTTTCTTCTTTCTGGTGGTGTCCATTTCAGAATCATCTTTGGTAGACGCTCGTCGCACATTCTTTCTACGTGCCCGTACCAAATCAGTTGTCTTTTCTGGATTTCATCTATGATTGTTCTTTCGACTTGCATATCTCTGATCCTATCATTCCTTACTTTGTCCATTCTGGATTTTCCTGCAGATCGTCGCCAGAAATCCATCTCAAGGGCCAAAAGTCGACGTTCCACACCATTTGTCAATTGCCACGTCTCACACCCGTATAGCACTATACCCTCAAAGATGGAATTATATATCTGATGTTTTTTCTCCCGCGATATGTTTTTGGCCCACAATATTGAGTTCAAACATCCAATGACCCCTCTACCTTTCAATATTCTCTGCTCAATCTCAGTTTCTGTTCGGCCGGTGTCATCAATTTGAGCACCCAGGTAAGTATATTTACTACATGTTCCTATTTCTACGTTGTCTTCTAAGTGTAGATTATCTGCTTCCTGTCCAATGCATAAATATTTGGTTTTCGTTTTATTCACAGACAGTTCCCACTTTTCGTATTCGGCGAAGAGCCTTGTCGTCATAAACTCTAAATCTTCCTTGTCTTGGGCCACTACCACCTGATCGTCTGCAAAATGGAGAGTGTACAAAGTTTTTGTATCGTTTAGTTGTATTCCCATACCACTGCAAGATCTTCTCCATTTTCGTAGCGTTTCGTTCAGATATATTTTGAATAACGTTGTGGACAGACAGCATCCCTGCCGTAGGCCCTTTGATATAGAGAAACTTTCGGACATACTCTTACCTAGCTTTATTCGTGATGTTGCCTGACTATAGAGCTGAGATTATGGATTAGAAGTTACAATAAAAAAATTCTCGTAATTCATCTTTCCGAAATTATGAATGAGTCTTTATGTTGTTATATCACATCTAAATACTAAATTTGGAACTGCTCTGATTTCTACTTTCAAAAATAGTTAAAAGTTAAAATTTTAAGTGAGAATAACTTGAGAAACCTTAAGCCGATTCTGTCAATTTTTTAACATAACGGATATATTTAGACTACTAAACTACCAGGAAAATTTCAAGCCTTTAGGCCTTTTTCATTTGGAAATTAGTATTCTCTGAGTCATTTTTTAAGTTTGGGTACGGAAAATAAATCTAAAAAGGGCTAAATGGAGTGTACAAGGAAGCAATTGGAACTTAGATGTATCGCTTTTAACCATTGGATATTAGATGTGTGATGAAGTTGTTGGTTCCTTTTTCCTTTATTTCATCCAACAAACGTTTCAATAATGTACCATTTAGTTTTCCTTTTGGAATATTAAGTATGAAAAATCCCAAAAATTATCGCCATAACCTAACTTGTAGTAGGAACTATATTTAGCTTCTTTGGAGCGTTTCTTTGACTCGGCTGTAAAGTAATGGATCCATATTTCATCAAAAAATAAAATCGACGTAACAATCCGGCTTTATTGCGTGGAAATTTCATCAAACAGTTGATTGAAACATTCTCACAAAGCTGTTTTGATTCCATTTTGAACTTCTCATCATTTTGCATAGTTTTCTCAAATTTTCAGTCAACATTCGATGTACTACATTTTAATGTCTGTTTTGTTTGCTATCTTGCGCACTTTCAGTCGATAGTCATCCACTATCTCTTATGAATTTGTTCAGCATTTGTGGTGTATTCACCTCATTTGATCAACCAAACCGATGTTTGTCTCTGCATTTTGTACAGTTTAAACTCCACCACCCAATCTTTTACCGTTGTTAAAGAAGAAGCAGAATTACCCATTTTGCTTTCATTTTGAATGGAGTGGGCCTATCAAATAATATCATTATTTTATCATGTATTGCATATTAATGAGGGAAGAAATTATCGCGCTAGGATGGCCACCCGTGCTGTGTCCAAGGTGGCGTAAGGACACAGTAATAAAGTCCAACTAGAATACAACTCATCTCCTAACTCACATAAGGTACAGCTTCTGAGAGATCTTCACAAAATATCTAGGAGTATTAGGATATAACAATATTTCACTTTTACCATGTTCATAAATTGATGTTACCGCTAATTTTAGATATATAAAATTAGAAATTATCAATGTTTATGTAGCAGACATTTTCTATGTGTATATGGTATCTTCTATAGAAAAGAGACTGCATTGCATATTCGCATTATGAGAATGTACTATCATGGTACCTGGAAACCTGGAAGGACTGAAGTAGTGGAAAATTATTTGGAATATGAAATGTGTGAAATTTAAGTATTGAAACTGAAAATATTTTGTTGAAAAAATTATCAATGAATTGTATAACTCAATTGCACATTCTTACGTATCACACTCAAAAATATTTTTTCCAAATTGATCTAACTTGAGGGTATATATGAAAAAATTTTACTTGATATTGACCACATTAATTGAATACAAAAAATTGACACTAAATTTCAAAAGAGATCAATATTCATAATATTTTAATTCTTGTATAATCAAGTCACTTCAATATTAGCAAATGAGCACAGGTTTAAACCAATTTAATTCAACATATACAAGACCTTCGCAGAGATAATCCAAGTCTGCAAAATTTTGTTATTAGTGGCTTAAATAAAAAGAATTTTTAACTGCAAAATATCTTAAAATCAGAGTAAAGGATTATTCTCATTATCTTCTCAACCTGAATTTTCGTACACTCTAGTACAAGTATAGGAAGTTCATATTCAAGAGGTAATGATGATAAATTTTATTACTGGGGCTATGGTAATTGAGAAGATGCCCCGATATTTGATATGAAATTAACTTAACTTAAAAGCAAAATAGTAAATGCTTTATATTCTACAATGTTAAACTGGGTAATATTTTTTTTGGAAATTCAATAAGTGGACTTAAAGTATATGGCAGATACAAACATCTGAGAAGTATGAGCTATGATAACATAAAGTTCTTCGAATCGTCAAGTGCAACTTACATTTGTGTAATATATCTGCCGGTACTTCAATTTATAAGCATCTTCAAATGTAAGCTTGAAACTATCCTTGTAAATAACAGATTTGCTTCAAAAAATGAACTGAATGAGAATGTAGAAATAAAATAACAATTTACATTAAAGATTGAAAACATATATTTGAAATATATACTCATAAAAACAACATTTAAATAAAGGTACTGGTACAAATATCTTTTAACATTATTGGCACTTTGATACTATATTTTGTTTTGCCCTAATAATAGTCCAAAAACACATTCCATCAAATTACTCAATGAATAATGAGCACTAGTAAAATGTTAACTACATATAATTTTACGAACAATCTCATTTTTTGACTAGTTCCAATATTAGTTCACTATCAGGAAGACACTAAATATGAGCTTACTTTTACCAATTAATAAGTACAAATTCAAATAAAACATGACTTATATATCCTTCTGACTATTTTACAAATATAGAAAAATTAAAAAAAAACAGATCTTTTTCTCAAAGGAATATTTATAGATGTGTTTTATCACTTTTCTTTCAATTCTCAGTCTTGATATAATATAAAAAATATCTTAAATTGAAATGAATGAAATAAAATTATTCATTATTTCAGAGTATGAGTTTTTAACGTTTAAAAAAATGTTTAAATGCTTATTTCTATTTTCTAATTTTCACCACATTTATATACTTTAAGGAACTAAGATGATTCTTTGGTCTATAAAAACTGCTTATTTGGCAGCCAAGGAATGACTAGAATCTACAACACTCAAAGCTAGACTTAGCTGGGCAGTATAGTAAGAAGACATGATTAAAACCTGAAAAATATAAAATAGAAATCGCATATTCTCTTTCCTAAATTCCTACTCACTTGGGCATAATTCATCCTGAATCTAAACATGTTTATTCCTAAAATCAAATCAGAGAATACGAACAATGTTGCACCCAAACTGGAGCATACTTTATTCCAGTTTTTTAAGTCCTAGAAGCAATAATGTATGAAATAAGTGATAAACGAAGTTTCCTAAATAATGACAACATAATCAATCTCAAATACTTCTGGTACTGAATTGAAATTTTATAACGTTTTGACTGATAAATGAACTAGCCTGCTACGTACAGGATGTTCCAAGTAATTCTACCTTTATTACTAGTCACACAATGATTTTTCTTAATTCCTTGATAAGGATTTCTTCTCCCTAAGTTTATTTCTCTATTCAAAAGCTAACTTTTGTACTTTCAAATAAAGAATGTAGGGATATTTTAAAAATTCTCAGCTTACTATAGAAACAAACAAAATTTGAAAGTAAAAAACTATTGTACTAATGAACACACACCCCTCATAGCATTTCTGTACGCTGCAGTCCTAAGAATGTCATCAGTTCTCCCTGTCCATTTATTCTCTGTTTCATGTGTAGCTAAAAGTACATAGTTTCCCTTTAACTACTGACCGAGTAAATATGATATTCTTTAGTATTCAGAGTGGTGTACAAAATACACCGCCACAAGTCTGAACTCATGCAAGTATGTAATTTATTTTCCCCACTATAGATTTTTAGTAATCTTCACAACTATGTACTTTATTTTGATCTCTAATTGTTTTTGAAGCAACTAAACGAATATCGACTGAAAACCCAGAAAAATTGACCAATCAAAAGAAATATAAGCGGAGTTACAAGAGTTCTTGCGAAATAAAAGATTGACGACTGGTTTTTCATCACTGGATTTCTGAAGCGTTGGACATATGATGACATAGTTTCACCTGCTCCAAAAAAAAGCCATCATTTTGAAATCAAGAATGATAGATATATAGATAGATATTTATATTGTCATCAATATTTATATGACTTAATCAACAAAATCCAGTAAAATTTAAAATATTCAAATATTGTCATGATTAGCAATTATCTTATTATTTAACATTATTTTAATTGACGCATCAGTAAAATAAAATATTCAGGTGTCCAAAAATGAATAGACAATCCTGAAATACTATATAAAAGAACTATTGGGAGGTCTGAAAAAAAATAAAAAACAAAATCTATCCCCAATAGAAAATATATTCTTTTTTCCACTCTTTCTTGGCAAGATATAACCATGAAGATCAAAGGGAGAAAGAAGGATAAAAGTATTGTTCATTTTTATCAGATTTTTCATTTCTTCAGAACATTTCTAAATTTGGAAAAAATTGACATTTATTTCACTTTCGGATGACAAAACACAGATGGTTTTATTCATCATATGTAACTATTTTAAGAATGAATTCACATATTTAAAATTTTCGGTGGAAATGGACCGTTGAACAAGCGCGCAAAAACCATTTTTTTATCCGTTCTAATTCGCATAAACTCGCTGCTTATAAATCAATGATAGATTGAGTGCTTTCAAATTCATTAGATAATATTGCATAGAAAGGAGAATTGAATACCACTAAACAAATAGCCAGAAATAATTAATAATCATATTGCTGAAAAAATTATAAATCTTCTTGCAAATAAAAAGAAAAAAATTATCCATAGAAAATTTTTAAAATTGCCAAGATAATATTTTTGACCAATTTTACACATATTCCAAATAATTTCAAAAAACAATATTGAAATAGCTTCAACTCCATCTCAAAATATTTCCAGTTTATTATTTAATGGTAAAAACTTTCCACAAAAAGGCCTCAACAAACATCCTATACTAAAAAAAACTCCAATTTCGCAAAATATTTTTTCTAAACCAATTATGTCTGCTCAGAATTATTATAGATAACCTTGAAATCCTACATGTGGAACCACAACTCAAAAACTAGACATCTTGGAATCAGTAGAGATATTCAAGCACAACAATAATCTGGCCATAAACCTCCTAAATGACACAAACAAACCTAGAGAATTCTCCACCTATAGAAGTTCTCAAGAAAACAAACATTCATCAAATATAATATAAAAACCCTGAGATAAATGGTGATTCAAAGTTAACACAATAAAAAGTGAGAGAAGACAAAGTAATCTTCCAATTGAATGACAAAAGTTATTTAGAGCTTCTTCAGAATAAAATTGAACCAATGATTCTTCAAAAAGAAGATAATTTAAAGTGAATTAGGGTTTCATCAGCTGGAGCATTTCATTACAATATCCTTATTCAACAATTCTTGAACAAACGGTTTCTCTGGAAGATGAATTAGAATGATAATTCTCTAGATCTAAATACGCAACATTTTGTCTATGATGAAATTCAAAGTCATATATTGAATTCTACCAAAATCTCTCCAAAAATTGCGATAATCAATAAGAGAAAAGTGTTTATTAATAGCACCAGATATTCTCCAGAAATTCTCGAAATTCTCGCTGACATTTAAATTATGCATTCATTAATTCTTCTGAATTTGAAGGGGACCGTTTTATATGAATTGAAGTGTTATTCGGCATCCCAGTGATGCGAACAAATGATAAACAGAAAACCAATGCTATCCGCAAATCGTAGTTCATAGGTGCACAACTCCACATGTTCACGTTGATAGAAAAATATCCCGGTGTATAAAACTTGGGATGTGTGTTTAAAATCTTCATCAGCTGTTAGTAGGAGATGATGGCATTGCTGATGTTATTTCATTTGAACACTTAATTTCTCCTTTTTTAGAAATGAATGATTATGACAATTGCTGGGGTACTAAAATGGAATAAACTGGTAAAATTGACCATTGGCAATGTTCAGGATTTAGAATCCACCATTTAAGTATCTGTGAACAGTACTGAAAAATGTAAATAGATCCTTTACGAAAGTCTCCAAAGAAAATATGTTGTAGTGATTTGTAAAAAATATAGGCTCTGCGGAAAGAATAACTGAACATAAACATTTTTTATAGAAATAACAAATGTTCTATACAACCAGTAGGTAAAAATCTTTTTGGAGTATTTCCTAACCGAATAGCTGAATACCTAAAATTATCTGATTCATCTAATTACACAGGCAACTGCTTTCAGCTCTCATCATCATCTTTGCTAGCTGATATAAGTATTGATATTAGCAATATAAAACGTTATAATAATATGGAAATTCAGCAATGTTGCAGAGAGCTAGGTTTAAATTTCATATTTATTAATAAGGAATATAACTAGCTATAGGGTTTGTTTTAGTTGGAACATCTGTAGAAAAATTTGCATGCAAAACAAAAGGCTAAATTACTTTTTAATTAAGCCTAAATGATGTTTTCCTTTTATCAAAATAAAAAACATTTCCTTTACCTTTACACAGGTCAGTTGAGCTAAAGCTCTCCACATCATAACTCCCAGGAGAAAAATATAAATTGGGACACCTAAACTTAACACAACTCCCTGAATGCCAGGAAGAAGATATATGATTCCCGCTATATCCAAGGCCAAAACTGCCGCCCCAACAGTCAAATTTAAATGTTTGAAACCAAAAGCAAGTATATAATTCACATGTCCAATAGCAAAGGCCACCATTCCTGCTATAAAATAATTTGGCCACACTAAGAGAGCGTCTCCCAAACAGGAGAAAATCAAACCTATTAAAATTCTTCTGGAATACTTGTATCTGAAATCAGATAAATTGGAAAAAGTTCAGTTGGACTTTTTAATGCGAACCCACTTCTCCTCCAAACTCATCCCATGAAGTAGTACAAAAAGCATCAAACTAATAATTGGAAGACATTTCAAAACAGCTCCAAATACCGAAGGATTCTCTGAAGATGGAAATATGACAAAATAAATAGCAAGAGTCTTGAAGAACGGTACCAATTTAGGACAAACATTTTTCACCTAAAATAAAAAATATCCGTTGTCTTTCATTGAATTTCCAATTTTTCATATAACATTACACAGCAATAACCTTACCGCATATTTCACAGAATCCATTGTTACGACTAACGACTAACCTTTCGACTTGTACAAATCGTTGAAATGAAGCAAATTGGGGTTACATCGCATTATTATCAGCTATAGATAACTAGAATGCTTTAGCTTAACGTACATTTCATTGTTATTGTTATTAAATGATAAAAACAAATAAAAACATTCCTTATATTAACCTTTCACCTTCTAAATATTAGATCTACTTTTAAAGGTCTTTAACTCTACTTTCCAGTTTAACATTACATTTTCTGTTCTGTCTACAATTGGTGACAATGATTTAACCCTTTTAATTTGTTTTCGACAGTCACTATATCTAAATGTTCGTATTATAACCGTATCTAATCTACAATTTTCGCATATATCTACGTTTATTTTCTAAAATCATCGGTCTGTCTGCTATATGTTCAGGTTGCCATGTTGCTCCATTAAAAATACCCCAGATGATGCCCTATATCCCAAAATCACGATATTTTTTGAAAAATCCCCCAGATTTTTATTTCTTGCTATTTAGCAAACTGAACTCCAATATTTATAAGAATAATTAATTGTCGATGATTATAAGAGAAAGATTTTTTCATTTTTTGAAAATCAATATTGAAAATATGAAAATTTTTCTTTATCTTTATAAATGAATACACAGAATAAAATATAATGAATGTTTTTTCATCACTCTTAATAAAAAAAGACATGCATAAATATATGTATATTAAAAATTACTCTTAGACACTAAAAACAATGAAAATTTTTGGTTTGTCTCTAAAACATGTCTAGGGCAGAATTATTTGCTGTACTAGTTTGATACATATTTACATTGAAATTATGTATCATGACTTCGGTGGGCTTAAAGGCGACACATCCGATTTTCATTAAAAGAAATCGAACTCTCAAAATTGCTTCTGCTCTTGAAATTGATAATCGATTTTACAACTTATTTTATAGACTCCAGAATTATTCAGCCGGTTGTTTTTGTCTAATTCTAGAGTCTATAAATTAAGTTGTCAACAGTGCAGTAGCAGATCTTTCCACAAAAGGTACAAAGAACGTCAATATTTATTTGGGAACCGGAAAGATAAATCTAATTTTGCGAAACATATTCTTGAAACCAATCATATCTTCCCAGAATTGGACAATCTTGAAATATTGCACCTGGAAGCGAAAGGAATCCATCGAAATATTCAAACACAAAAAGCAAGTTCTGACAAAACTATTAAATGAGCAGACGGACCTGTGACACACTCCACTTTTCGAAGTTTTGCCGAAGCCTTCAACGAATATTTTAATAGTTGAGAAACAATTTGTTTTATTCAATTTGAAAATGTATTAAACACTAAGAAATTCCAGTCACTGTATATTCAGTTAATAAAAAGTGATAGAAAACAAAGTATTTTCTTATTTCATTAAAACTAAATTCTAAATCTGAGATATCTTAGGAAAATATATAAGATAATGAATATGAATAAAAAAAACCTAGTGAAAAAACTGAAATCCCCAAAAAATACCCCATGGAATGTTGTCCCCCAAATTTTCCGTGTCCAAAAATTCCCAAATTTGGGGGAAAATACCCTAACTTGGCAACCCTGCTTCGGGTATTTCCGCCAAACCGTCTGCTAAATTCACACCGGTCTCGAATTAGAAGCGCTTCAGCATGGATAAAGGAATATAGTCTTGTTAATCTATGCGCTTCAGGAACAGCTTACAGCTTCAGTACTCTGTGGCTTTAGACCCTGGTGGTGAGGTAAATTGACCTAATTATAAGCGCACCTTATGCTCAAAGGTTATTGATCTACTTGTTTGACTGTGGTGGTGGTCTGCAAGTTCTGTTTAATTTCAAACTGTATGCTGTACTGAGTGAAATATACGTAGAAAGACTGCTGTTATTTTTAACCATCCTTACATTAATATCTTTATAAAGGTTGCATATAATTTTCATCGAAATTTATAATTACATAATTATAATTAACATTAATGATAATGGGTAAGAAATATCGTTCAAATTTAATTAAATCATCATTACTAAGTTGATTCAATTGAATAGAAACGTTGTTTCTTGGATATTTATTATTAGTACTGTTAATTATTTTTCATGAGAGTTTAGAAAAAGTTTTATAAAGTTTAAATTATAAACCTCTATCTGATATACCAGTATGGAAATGACAGTCGAAAAGATTCGAAATTCAATGTTAATCAAGACGTCCAGTGGAGCAGTGGAAGAATCAAAACTTCAGCGCGATGCGATGACGAATAGACGACTGTTCACTGTTGTCTCTCAATGGTAGTGGGGAGTGAAAGCAGACTGCAGAGCATCATAGATACACGAGAATCTCTCGTTTATCTATGATCTATACAGAGCATTTCGATCGAAGCATCACCACTGCGCACTGCCATTGAGAGAGAACAGTCATTTATTCGTCATATTTTAAATAAATTTGATGATCAAATGGGGCGACTTTAAAACCGTAAGTGGTGTTTGTCAAAAACTATAGATGAAATGATTAAAAATTGGGGATAAATGATAAAATATCACATCAATCCGTCGGATAATTATTTCAACATCATAATTTTTCATGAAAATTTTATTACTTACGTTTTGAAATTATAATTTAAAGTTGTTAGAAGTATGCTTTTCTATGCCAAAGTGATAATAATAAGTGAAATAAATCCACAAAGAAGGACTTTTGGTATGTGAAAAATGATGGCTGAAATTATTAAAAGAAGATTTCAGTTATGACTGGTAACCTGAAAGTCATTAGATGGTTGACTGAAGTTAATCTCACCTTTAACAATGCAAAATAAAAGAAAACCACCAAGTAAGAATAAAAATAATATTATCCTCCTAGTATTTGAATAATCTCTTGTCATATAAATTTCCAGTTGATGTATTAATGTTGTAGAATATACATAAATTTAATATAGCGCTCGTAGTTTCATTTGCAGGTTAGTTATTTATTTATTATTGATTTTCAGGATGTTGATGCCAAAAAAAGATAAAAGGGCTATCTACGAATACCTTTTCAGAGAAGGTGTTATGGTGGCAAAGAAAGATCTTCAGAGTCCAAAACACCCTGACTTGGAAAGTATTCCTAACTTACATGTGATCAAAGCTCTCCAATCTTTGAAATCTAAAGGCTATGTTAAGGAACAGTTCGCCTGGAGGCATTATTATTGGTAGGTACCTTAATTCCCAATTAGTTTAATTGATTCACTTATTTAAGTAAAAGCCTGTTACATTTAGGGGTTTAGTGATCTATGCAATAGTTTACAATATAATGATATGAACATTTGCTCTTTCGATTTCTTCCACCAATATTACCAGCTTTCCTTTCAATAAATTGTTTCATGATAACCCAATATTCCTTTGGTTCTAAACGATAAACCACGATGCTATAAATTTTGACTTATTGTATGAATTTTATCAATAGTGAAATGAAAGGTAACATGTTTTTGAAGTACATTTTTTCAAAGCAGTTTATGCTTTTTCATTTGAAATTATTATTTTAAAATAATTCCTGAATTTTGAAGATATCTATGTATTTGTTTTTTAATTTTATAGGTATTTGACCAATGCTGGTATCGAATATCTGAGAACTTTCTTGAACCTCCCCCCTGAAATTGTTCCTAATACCCTAAAAAGACAAACTAGGACAGAAACTATCAGATCTAGACCTAATCCAATGCGGTCCGAAAATTCGAGACCTGACGACAGAATGGGATACAGAAGACAGGACAAAAAGGCAGAAGTAGGTGCTGGTTCAGCAGAAATTGAATTTGTAAGTGAAAATATCCAAACTTTGGTCTGATTTTCTTGTTTGATTAATTCTGTTGAAATATACTTTTGACTTTTTTTTATTTTGCAGAGGCAAGGATTTGGGAGAGGTTATAGCAGACAATAATTTTATTATATATAAGAAAAATAAAAATTTTAAATTAAAACCTTATTTTTGTTTTGAGATTGTAGTTGTTGATTTGTTTAATCAGAATTCCAAAAATATTGCCCATATGACAATTTTCTTATATTAAAAAAAATCTAGAAAAGCACCGATGTCAAATCAGAAGTTTTTGGGCTTTTGTTTAACAGTCCATTTTCCATATAAATTTGGAATTTTTGAATTACTACCTAAAGAAGCTATATATATAAAATATTCAGGCCTCAAACCTACCATGCAAGTTTCCATTCTCTAACTCTTTCAGTTTGAAGTTGTTATAGTAGGGCCAAAGCCAAAATTTTCACTCTACTAATTTATAACTGTCATAAAAAACGTTTTTTTTTGTAAAATGATGAATATTTCTACCAATCTGTATTCTTTTTTTATTTTAATCTGTAATTACATTCATTTATTTATTTTGTAAGAATTACATTTTTGGTAGGTATATTCCGGAGCTCATGGACATTTTTACATTCATAAATTTGATCTCATCTACCGAGCAAATTTCAAGTCGTTCCCTTTGAAAATTATCGTGCTTACAAAAAATCATTCAGACATAAAATTTGATTCAACCTCAAATTAGTCATTTCTGGTCCCGTGTAATCATTCAATGATTTTGAAAAAATTGTGACGTGTAATTAGCGCACTGGAATGAGCTTGCCATATATTTGACGGTGGTTACTTGATGGAAATTAATTTCCAACTAATAATAAATAAAATTCAATTTCCACAAACAACACGCACTGTTGAACGACAATTGTTTTGACTACACTGTGGCTTAATCATGTTCTGAATTTGAACTGATACTGTAAGAAAACTGTTGAACAAGAGCTTGCCATAATAATTACAATTGAAGCTACCACCTTTTTTCTATACTCGTCGAGAAACCTGCCTTGCTCTGTTGCAGCTAGACCGGCGACTCAATGGAGGACAGGACCAGTCTAAAGATTTCTGACTATACTGATATTGAGCTATCCGAACCACTTAAGAGTACTCTAAGATATCTGGGATTTTACGGAGTTCTCCAAGATATCTGGGATTTTACAGATTCCTCTAAAGAACGCTAACCTTTTTATCGTGATCATCTAGTGGTGGGAGAATAGGATGTTACGTTGTGTAGATAACCCAAATTACACTGGAACGAGAACAAGGAAACACTGACTGAAAGTTCAGAATACAAGGTTAAGTAAAAATACAATATTTCTTTGCGGAAGGCAGGACCCTGCATCTGACTCGGTGTATGAGAGCGAGGTTATACTTTAAGACAAAAAAAGAGTCAGGGATAAAAAACCTTGACCTCTCTTCAGCACCCATACATTCTTCAACCCTGTCCTTCCCTTTATTCAGAAAATTAAGGTTCCAGAGATCGACAACCTTTCTAATATCCTAAAACATAATAAGTGTGCATGCAAAGGTAAATACAGCAATCAATTGAGTGAACACACTGATAACCTGGCAGTAGGAACATGTAACAAAGATCTTCGAGGTAGTTTAACAATATTGGATGGAGTAGTCCGTTACTTTGTGATAGTTCATTTTAATGGAATGAAATAAGGAATTACTTTGTTTTCTATCACTTTTTTATTATAACTGATATACAGTGACTCGAGTTTCGTAGTGTTTACTACATTTTCAAGTTTGAAAATGTAGTAAACACTACGAAACTCGAGTCACTGTATATCAGTTATAATAAAAAAGTGATAGAAAACAAAGTAATTCCTTATTTCATTCCAGTTTAACAATAACCCTTTGGTCAGGAATCCCCCATTCACACACCTACTATCTAATTAGATTATTATAATCTGGGCGTATAATATCGTTGTTCAGGAATGTCTTGTTGCGACATTCTGAAGACAGGTTGTGGTGTCTTTTATTTAGCTACCTATTTATTAAAATATTTATACCTAGTAATAGTTGTTCAGGAAGGCCTTGTTGCGGCCCTTTCTGAAAGACACAGGTTTTTTGTTTCAGTATTCACATTTCATTCACTCTAAGCACTCTGAATTCTCAAACAAAGTACCATTGTTAACCACCTCTTAATGAAATGTAGATAAAGACGCGTACATGTATGAAATATGTTAAATGCTCAATTCAGATTAAAGTAAACAGATCGCCACTAACTGGATCATCAATACAGTAAAATCCACCAATGGAATAAGAATACATGATACAAATAACACTCACGTTGACCTCAGGTAATTCAATACAATACAGTAACAACTTTACATGTTAGGGCAGCTCAGTCGACTTCCCTATGTGTTTAACCTTCACTTTTAATGAACAATGGACAATGGCGTTCTATTTCTAACAAAGGAAAAGTGGACTCTCTGAAGCCGGCATTCAGTCACGGGGTATTACCATCTTCTGGAGAACTAAAGAATCCTCTCCCAGGGTTATGTTTACAATTTCACCCGCGCGCAAGTCTATGAAGCGACCATAGTTTCTTACTCCTGGCATCGATAGTGACAAGTAGGCATAAAATTCCCTAGGTCTAGGTGGTTCTTTCTGCCTAATCTTCCTTTATAAAAATATGTGGATCTCTTCAATATATATACTTTTTTGACATTTATTACCTGCTTCTTTATAGTTAGTAGAAAGTTTTTCATTTGGAAGTGTCAGGTTTTAATTGAAATTTGGTTTAGGCTCTTCTTTATTAAAACTTTCGGAGAACTCTCCTTCAGTAAAATATTGACAGTATGATTGTTTACAATGAATAAAATTTTGAAACTAGATCTTCAATTTCTTGTTGACAAAGTCTTTGTCAAAGACTTTGACACAATAACATATGGAAGCAGGTAAGGAAAGAACATATTTTGGCGCGCGAACAAAATGGCTGCTGCAGAGACGCAAAAGGCTGTAAGGAACTCCTAATAATCGATCAGATAATTACCGGACAGACGAAGGGTAGGCAGCGAAATAAAACTATAGCCTGGATCGATTACAAAAAGGCGTTCGATTCAGTGCCACACTCCTGGCTGCTGAAAGTACTATAGTTGTACGGAGTATCGGAAAAAGTCATCAAGCTATTGGAACACCTCATGGCCACTTAGCGTACAACGTTATTGATAGAAGTCAAAGACGGAGCTAGTAAAACAGAAGAGATATCTATCAAATGCGGAATATATCAAGGAGACACTCTCAGTCCGCTCTGGTTCTACTTGGCCTTAAATATCTTAAGCAAACTCCTCAACAACAGAAAATATGGATACATCATAAACAAGATCAGAAACATAAAAATGAATCACTAACTCTACATGGATCTAAAGCTTTTTGGAGCCAGTGAAGACCAGTTGAAAAGATTATTAGAGATAGTAGCCTCCTGTAGCCAAACAATCGGTATGGAGATGGGTCTCGATAAGTGTGCGATCCTGAATGTGAAGAGAGGCAGAGTCACGTAAGGTCAGGAGATCAAACTATGGGACGCAAGAATCGTACAAATACCCTGGCAGACCCTAAACATCAAAACGGCAGAAGAGAACTTCAGAATTAAAGACTTTGTCAGGCTAAGGAGTTTATTGAAAGCGAAACTTAACTAAGGCACTCTTTACGGCGATTAATAGTTGGGCCTTACCTTGCATTGCTTACTCCTTCGGAGTGGACAACGGCAGAGCTTAATGCGATAGACATCCTCACTAGGTATGGAATCCATCACCCCCATTCCTCAGGGAACAGGCTGTACATAAATAGACATGATGGTGGCAGAGGACTCCAAAATGCCCTAATAACTCATAACAAGATAACATCACAAATGAGAGAATATTTCCGTTCAAGAGACCTACCACTTTTTAAATCCGTATGCCAAGCAGATGAGTATTCAACCTTGCAGTTGGCGAAACCTTCGATAAGTCTAAGAGAACAGTCACTCGAACAACTCTCGGAAGAGTGGCACAGTAAAGCGCTCCAAGGCAGGTACCCTGGAAATTTGAAATCAAACAATATAATAAGAACTGAATTGTTGACTTATCTGAAAACAGAGCATCTGTTTCCTGAGACCGAGGGAAGAATTGTAACCATCCAGGATCAGGTAGTTCCAACTCGCGTCTATATAAAAAGGATATCTGGCCGCAACATACCCTCCGATTTATTTCATTGTCTACTGTTGGTCTTCCTGATAGATATGAGTCATAGAGATCAAAATTACCGGATCTGAACCTAGAGAACCATCTTTGGCATTTACGAACGTCTAATGCACTTGGATAAACATCGCAAATGTTTTTGGTCGCCACGCAACAGTTGCATTGCTACCCTTGCGAAACTCAAAAACCTACAATGTCGGATATGCTCTTCTAGTATTTGGCTGGCCATTTCACCCCAAATTGCAAAAAAGGCTAATATTTAATTATTTGGAAGTGAACAAGTCGCACTAACCTTAAAATGTCTGACACGACTTCGAACTAAACAATGATCTGACAAATGACAATCAAATATTGACATGCGTTGAAACGACATTACTTCCGGTCTCCCTATGATGTATAATAATAATGAAGCTCTCAAGGGATTGCGGTGTTGAGAGGAAGCGTCCACCTCTTAATTCGGAGTCTGCGCATCTGAAACTCATCAGAAAGGCGTGATGCTCAGCTCTGCCTGTGACGCCAGTGACCAGGTGTTTCGCTTGGAACGGTGGTTGCTAAATGCTGTGTGCGTTGCTCTATTTGAACTCGGCGAGGACGGTCAGTCATGAATCTTTAGACTGGTCGGGTCCTCTATTGATACGCCGGTCAAGCTGCGGCAGAGCCAAGCAGGTTTCTGGAACGAAGAGGTTGTCCGCTACAATAAAATTTTTGATCGACGAACTGTTCAGATTGTAGCGAACAACTTCTTCGCTCCTCGTCTAGAAACCCGCCTTGCTCTGTCGCAGCTTGACCGACGTACCAATAGAGGACCCAACCAGTCTAAAGATTCATGACTAACCGTCCCAGCCGAGTTCAAGTAGGGTAAGGCACAGCGTTTGACGATCACCGTTCCAAGCGGAACGCATGGTCACCGACGTCACGCCTGTCTGATGAATTTCAGATGCCCAGACTCGGAAACGAAACGCCATCTGCCTTACTAAGAGGTGGAAGGTCCCTAACAAGTCCACATTTCACACGAGAGCTTCAAGATAAAAAAAACAATATTCGAAAACGATGTCGAATAACCAGATAAAATTGTGGGCGGTGTTGTGAAAGAAGTGAACTACTTACGTCTTTCAATCACTCAACAATACACTTTATTATAAACACAATATATACGAAATAACAAATAAATAACAAGGACATAAAAACATGCAACACTACAACATTAAATAAGTGACAGTAACACTCTGTAACACAATCTATATCACGACTTATATAACATGTATAAAGATGTACTACAAGAGCAGCGCTGTGCCGTCTCTAGCTTCTTCCCAGGTTTTAGCTCCTTCCGGGAATTTGAGTTCGGTTGTTTGTATTTAGTGCTGTCGTCTCTTGGTCCATATTTTGCTTGTGTTTTTACCCCGGGTATATCTTTAGATGAATATGCTGCACATTTAGTGGACGCCATCTTTTGGCGGAATGCGGATATCGTATGAGCTGCCGCCACAAAATATTATAAGAATTCTTATACTGTTTTGCAAACAGTAATGTCCGAAAAAAATAATTGATAATAAATATTTGAATATTCAATGATAATATAATAATAATGATAAACTTGCTTTATGGAGAAACTAAATTGCTTTCGTTTTCTTTCTTTGTTCTTTATACACGCTTTTATCTCGATAAAAGACAGAAGATAGAAGACCTAGAGTTTTTTATGAAATAAAAAATAAATAAAAAAAGAGGTATTTCCCAAAAAGCATTTAACTATGTCTAATAAATCATAACCATCATACAATGATAATTCATATATATATCATTGTTCCTCTTTGTCAAAACCCTACAATTTTTATACAATGTGAACATATTGATATATTAGAAACCTTCCTTTATGAATAACCTGAAATTACTTAAATATTTGTGGTAGATTGACCTTCAAGTGATGCACCCTGGGCAACGTTAGACGGAAACAGCGAAAAAGCTACGCCCCTACCCAGTTGTAGTGTCGTGGCCAAGGGTATTGCAGAGGGGAAACGAAGCTAGTTGAACATCTCAACTGTCATACCGGTGATCGGATGTTATCAGTTGCCATGTCTAGCTCTCGAAGGAATTGTGGTGTTGTGAGTGAGCTTTTACCTCTTAATTCGGGAGACTGCGTTTTCGAGATGCGGAGTCTGCGCATCTGAAACTCATCAGACAGGCTTGATGCGCAGCTCTGCCTGTGACGCCAGTGACCATGTGTTCCGCTTGGAACGGTGGTCGTCAAACGCTGTTTGCCTTGCCCTATTTGAATTCGGCGGGGAAGGTTAGTCATTACTCTTTAGACAGATCGTATCCTCTATTGATACGCCGGTCAAACTGCGACAGAGCAAGGCAGGTTTCTGGACGAGGAGCGAAGAAGTTGTTCGCTTCAAGGGAAATAAATCCAACTAGAAAACAGAGGTCGACAGCAAAAAGCTCAGATCAGAGGGTAGTACACTAGGGCAGGTCTCAAAGATACCTAAGACCTCTTACGTTACGGTCGCGGGGTGCTCTGGTTACCCCGCCGTCTCAATGTTGGGGGATCAGCTAGAGGGCCGTTCTAAGAGCCGTTGCAAACGCACCTAACGAAATACCACAGTTGAGATTCTATGGCTGTTCACATCGGCCTGGATGGCTTCACATCACCGACGAGGAGAGTGTGAAGTGGCTCGAGGAGACGACCCCCTCAGTCAAACCATAGGAAGGAGCGGACCTCAAGCTCGTAAAGGACGGTGACCTTCCCAAAACTAATATCTGTTCGGTCTTCATCGTAAATGAGGGCCCAGAAAACTGATTTCAGTCTGAGGAGATACTCAACAGACTGAGAAAAATGAACCATACCCTGAGGACTCGTGAGTGGAGTATTCTACGTAGCGAGTTGTCAGGGTCAGGCCAAGTGTGGACAGTGGCCATGGATGACATTTCCATGGAAGCTCTGAAGCACTTGGACTAGAAACCCTTCTTTGGGTTCGGAAGAGTCCAGTTCCGGACGACGAAAACCACCAAGGTGGCACAAAAAACCGACTTGGAGCAGGCGAAGGCGGAGACTAGCGTAATCGATTGATCAATATTTATCGATTTTGATTCATATTAATCATATAAATCAATTTTTCCGGCGGTTCGATAATTTTCGAACGACCGTCGTATTGTTTCACGGATCACCCCGATACGTAGACCAGAAAAATATAGACTATTTCGTTCTTTCAGAGTTCTGCACAGGGGAAATGACATCCATTCATGTCCGCCGCCAGGGGGTAAGGAATGCGACGGAGTTCATCGTCTGTTCTGCGTACTTTTCTGGAGACAGGGGTACCGAAGAGCCCCCACTAACAGCCGTGCGGGATTTAGTTCGCCACTGTAGGAAGAAAAACATCCAGTTTGATAATTGGATGTGATGCCAATACCCACCACACAGTGTGGGGCAGCACGGACATCAACCATAGATGTGAGTCACTTCTAGATTAGTTACTGCAAGGGAGCTTAACAGTAGTGAACAAACCAACTTTTGTTACCTCTTATAGACAGGAGGTTTGGACCTCACTATAAGTACTAACTTTATTAGCAATAAGATTTCCGATTGAACGGTATCTACTAAACCATCATGTTCAGACCATAGAAATATACTTTTTAGTATAAGAACAGGTCGTACCGTAAGAATACTACAGAAATGCTAAGGAAACAGACTGGATTGGTTATGTAGAAACCCTCCGGGCTAACCTTAGCACGTGTATATCTAAAATATTTAAACAGAATCACTTGAAGATCCTGGTGGAGCAAATTAAAACTGCCATGGTCTCCGCTTATTAAGAAAACTGCACACTAAGATGTGAAAAGGATAAGTGAAATTGATCTTAGTGATGAAGCACTGAAGTGAATGGGGTTTTATGAGGGAGCTTCAACTTCCTAGTTTGGGAGGCGGCGTTTCGTTCCGAGATGCACCATCTGAAATCATCAGATAGGCAATGGGGTGCAACTCCACCCATGACGCCAGTGACCTTGTTCCACGGTGGAACTCGGCTGTCGGAACGCTCGCACTCTGCCTTACTTGAACCCAGCGAGGACGATGAGGTCGATATTCGGAAATCGATAGCGTCTTCTATATACTACGCCAGGAAGCGGAGTACAAATCTTGGCGAAGAGTCGGACATGACGCCACAATGAAATAAGGAACTAAAGAAACAAATATTCGGGGATTATTCAACTAAGCCAAAACGATCGGCCAATGGAACAAATACTTCAATCTGAATTGACCATCAAACATATTTCCTACATGTAAGTGTCTTTATCTTCATTTCATTTATTTGAATCTAGAGGTGGTTGAGAATTCAGAGTGTTTAGAGTGAATGAAATGTGGATCCACAATTAGATCTTGACACAACAACCCTGTGTCTTTCAGAGAGTCGCAATAAAGCCTTCCTAAACAGCTATTATTAGATATAAATATTATAATGAAAAGGTAATTAAATTACAAACACCACAAACTCTATTTCTTCAGAATGTCACAACAAGACATTCCTCAACAACAATATTATGCGCCCAGATTATTATAATCTAATTAGATAGTAAGTGTGGGAATGGGGTAGAAGAATGTATGGGAGCTGAAGAGAGGGCTCGGGTTTTCTCCCAGACTCTTTTTTCCTAGAGCGAACCTCGGTCTCATACACAGAGTCAGATACGGGGCCCTGCCTTCCGCAAACAAATATTTTTACTTATCCTTGCATTCTGAACTTCCCGTCACTATTTCCTCGTTCTCGTTCAAGTGTAACTTGAGTTGTCTGCATAACGTAACGTCCTGTAGCGAACAACTTCTTCACTTCTCGTCCAGAAACCTGCCTTGCTCTGTCGCAGCTTGACCGGCGTATCAATAGAGGACCCGACCGAAGATTCATAACAAAGGCATACAGCGTTTGACGACCACTGTTCCAAGCGGAACACATGGTCACTGGCGTCACAGGCAGAGCTGCGCATCACGCCTGTCTGATGAGTTTCAGATTCGCAGACTCCGAACGAAAAGACGTGTCCCGAATCAAGAGGTGGAAGCTCCCTCACAACACCGTATTTCACCCGAGAGCTTCAGTCCTATTCTTCCGCCACTAGATGATCACGATAAAAAGGTTAGCGTTCTTTAGTGTGCTCGGTATAATCCCAGATATCTCGAAATACTCCGTAAAATCCCGGATATTTTAGAGTACTCTCTAAAAGGCGGGATAGCTTACTACCTTATAAAAATCTTTCAGATTTTTATACAATGTGAAAATATTGATAAACTTGCTTTATGGAGAAACTGAAATTGCTTTCGTTTTCTTTGGTTCTTTATACATGCTTTTATCTCGATAAACTGCCGCTAGAGGACCTAGAGTTATATATGAAATAAAAAGGGGTATTTTCCAAAAAGCATTTCAATATGTCTAATAAATCATAATCAGCATACAAATGAAAAGTTAAAAATTCTTCATTTTTAAAGCATTGCTTCCTTGATAAAATGTGTATCGTCAGATATTAAAATATCGTAAGATATTTACTAAAGGTATTACGTAGTAATTCATTTTATTTAATTTTTGTAATTAATTATATGTAATAAATCATAATACAATTTTCAAACCAAAAATAATCAAGAACAATTAAACCAACACCACCTAGCTCAGGTGCTATTGATTGAATCGTATAGAAAGAAATATAGAATTCTATGTTGAATATTAAAATAAGCAGAGGTAAAATTGTTAATATAAATTATTGTATGATCCCATAGATAAACGAGACTGTCTCGTTAATCTATGACCAAGGAAACCTTTATCCTTTTTTCTATGTCAAATGCATACATAATCTATGGTCAAATGTCTGAATTGGAATAATCTAAAAAATATTGTCAGAGTGCGACGTAAACAAGTTAAAATTTTTTGAGTTAAACGAAACGCGATTAATAATTGTTGAAAATGGCTTCTTCGGATGCTATACAAGTATGCTCTTTGCCTCTTCCACCTATGCAATATGTGAACCAATTCACGGATGAGATGATTCGCAGAGGTAGGACTCCTAGGCCTCCACCGCCTATTCAGGACACCTATCACATGTTTGGTAATGCGTTCAACACCGAAGACAGCATCATCAGGCCTCTCGAAAGTCAAGTAAGCTCTTTCTCATCTTATTTTTCGCCACAATATAATATTTTTTTGTAGGGAATCAAGAGATTGTATCCACTTCATTTCGATCGTAAGAGAGAATTGAAAAAGTTAAATTTGTCTCTCCTCGCCAATTTTCTGGACTTGCTAGATCTTTTGGTGAATTGTCCAGATTCACCGAAAAGGGCTGAGAAAGTGGAAGACCTCAGCCTGTTGTTCATACACATTCATCATTTATTAAATGAATTTCGACCTCATCAAGCTAGGGAAACTCTGAGAGTTATGATGGAGCTTCAAAAAAGACAGAGAATAGAGACTGCCAGCAGATTTCAGAGGCATTTAGATAAGGTTAGAGTTAGAATGAATATAGATTACATTCAAATGGAATATTCATGAAATAATGGCCATTTTCAATAGCATCATCCTCTCTTGTACAGCAAAGCTATCACATAAATCTATTCAGATGTACAAACTCAGCAAATTGGCTGCCTGAAAATATTTAAAAAAAGGTGTACACTTTTTATTGCTCGCCTGCAGATTATGGTTTCATATGTAAGAATTTCTCGGAAAGAACTATGGTTATTGGTTGCTCTTGAAGGATAATCAACCATTAATATTAAAGAACAAGTTCACAGAAGCTTTTTATAAATTTTTTTCGAATTATACTACAGACAAAAATGAGATTCATTCAAGTTTCATGAGTAGAAGTATCAGTTGAAACTTTCATTTTGAATCTGAGCTCTCATTTTCAGAAGAATTGTTTTTGTTCTTTTTGATTTTGCAGAAAAAATACTGTTCTAGAAAAATAAATTAGTCGCATATTTTGATTTCTAGAATAATAGGGAGGGGAAATAATTAATTCATATGGCAAGGACTGTTCTACCAAAATACATTCTGTCAAGAAAGTACCGGGAATTATCGATTTAAATTTAGCGGGGCAATGAGGCAGGTAAAATTTTTTTTTCCTAGGTTGGTACCACTGTCCTTAATTACTATGCCAAGCTTGAGCGGGATCTGTCAACTAGTGTGTTTGCAACAGCTGATTAAGTCAGTCGATGTCAGAGTGCGTGCCGATTTTTACTATGGGTGATTACTATGGGACGATAACGCGCCTTCTCACCGAGCTACGATTGTGACTGACTTTCTCGCCAAAAACTCAACAAACGTGCTTCAGCAACCACCATATTCGCCGGATTCGGCTCCCTGCGACTTTTTCCTCTTCCCAAAACCAAAATTGCCCCTTCGTGGCACCCGTTTTGAGTCGATTGAAGCCATAAAACAAAATTCGGCGCGAGAGCTAAAGTCCATCCCGGAAAGCGCCTATAAAAAATGTCTCGATAATTGGAAGTGCCGTTGGCATAGATGTATTGGAGCAAATGGAGCCTATTTTGAAGGCGACCCAATAAATTTTGACGATTAAATATAAAAATGTTGTTTTAATTGAAAATTCCCGGTACTTTCTTGACAGAGTAGTATGCTTTGCCACTCTTCTCAAATACAAATATGAGTGTTTCTAGAAAAATAGATGAAAATCGCTTTATAAAACATGATTCTTTTATAATTCAAAAGAACATTAATAATAACAAATTTTAATATGTTGTATCAAAGAAATGAATGGTGATAATTATAAATTTTAAAAGGCCATTTAATGTAATATGTATTGTTTTCTTCTTGACATCAAAATGTTATACACCACTGAAAGCTTGTGTATACTCAGAGAAATGGTTGCTATTGAAATAGGCTGCTAAGTTCCCAACAATTATAAAAATTACTTTAGCTGTAATTTCTCTAAAATGGCATTTCAGGTCATGGAAATTTTACAACACGCAGTGCAAAATTTACCAGAACCGATGGAAATTGACAGCAAGCTCATTATAGAGACAGAATTGCTGATGAATCAGGAAAAGATAGGAAATGAAGAATCAAACGATGACCCTTGTAATGTGTTAGATAGAATAATGTGCAATATTGTTGATAACATGTAGTGAGAGCTTTCTTGTGAATAATTTGTGTACAGACCAATTTTTTATGAGGAAATTTTACGATGAACAATGATATGGATTAGAATGTTGTCAATTGAATGGTTTCATTTCCAAAACAAGGACTTAATATTTAATTATTTTACGTTTATGTGCTGAAAAAAACATTGAACAATTGTTTTTTTGGTTCACTGATAGTTGTAGAATATTTTTAAGGATTCTAATTGTGATTTATTTATTTAAATATGATTGTTATAATACTTATATGAGTATATATTTTGGCAGGGATTCATCTTCTAAAATAAAAATATATAACCAGGTTTTTATCAGCTTGGTTTGTTGTATAGATGATTGGTTTGAAAATAATCTCCTGGCTAGTCAGAGACATTACTCACAATTGAATGGCCTGCATAAAACTTGATTTCATAAAATAGTAGATATAAGAAGAATGTTTTTTTATTGACAGTTTTGCATTGCACCCAGTAACTGAACTTTGTTATTTATAAACTACAGGTTTTTCTTTTAATCTCATTAAGAGGAATAGTATCGTCTAAAACATTTCATCCACAAAAGGTGGAAATAATTATTCAATAAAAAAATAAATTGAAGATATTTTAGAAATAAATTTATTACAGCAAAGTGAGGAACAAAAAGTAAGCAGAGGATATTTTTAATAACCCTGGTGATAGTGTCCTTCATATGAAACCATGAAGAATGGTTAACAAGCTTCAAAAGAGGTAAATTTTCCATTGAAGATTCTTATCATGATTTTATCAGACTATCAAATTGGACTTAAATGAATTGTGAGACATAAATGCGCCTATCATATAAGTCACGTCGATTTGGAGTAATCCTTTTAATGTCTGGAGAAAGTTGGCTGTCGAGTTTTGGTCTCTGGCAATAAGATACGTTCAAAGAGTTAATCTTATTTATCGTACTGTAACAGTGAACAACAGGAATATATATATATATATATATATATATATATATATAGATATTAAGGTGGGCCAAAAATAATTTTTAATTTTTTTTTTCTTAGCTACCATGAAAATCTCATCCGACATGAAAAAAAACAGGTTCTGGTAAGACCTGAGCTCTTAATATTAATATTAAGAGGTGCCTCATCGATATTTTCGATTTCCCATTTAAATAACACAGGAAATTTTGATTTTTTTGTTTGGATTTTTAATGTACACAAACAAATAATTGTTAAGCGAGAATCAACACTTATTTTTATAGGAAATTTACCGATCTACAAAAAAGGTCTGAAACATTTTTTGGCTGAGTCAACTCATTCAAAGTTATTCGTAGTTAAAGTCCAACAGAAAATTATAAAAAATGATTTCCACAATTTTTCATCTTATATTACAAATTAATGGCTAATAAATATAACAAATAATTTTTTTCGTAAAACTCATTGATTGTTTAGCGACGTAACCATAGTATTCTCACAAAATATCGATCATCGTTTAATAAAATCAATTTTTTAAATACTTAATCCCTTACAATGTAAGGGATATAAAATAAAAAGTTGTATTGCAATTGAAAAATTACTGAAAAATGGCTCTTATTAATTTACATTTCCCGAGAGTCAAGAGCAAATAGGACACATTATTTTTTCAGGCAACGATTAATGTTTCTAAGTCATCACTCACACAGAGTAGAGTTCAAAGTTTTTGTTTAAATTAAGTATTTAAAAAATTGATTTTATTAAACGATGATCGATATTTTGTGAGAATACTATGGTTACGTCGCTAAACAATCGATGAGTTTTACGAAAAAAATTATTTGTTATATTTATTAGCCATTAATTTGTAATATAAGATGAAAAATTGTGGAAATCATTTTTTATAATTTTCTGTTGGACTTTAACTACGAATAACTTTGAATGAGTTGACTCAGCCAAAAAATGTTTCAGACCTTTTTTGTAGATCGGTAAATTTCCTATAAAAATAAGTGTTGATTCTCGCTTAACAATTATTTGTTTGTGTACATTAAAAATCCAAACAAAAAAATCAAAATTTCCTGTGTTATTTAAATGGGAAATCGAAAATATCGATGAGGCACCTCTTAATATTAATATTAAGAGCTCAGGTCTTACCAGAACTTATTTTTTTTCATGTCGGATGAGATTTTCATGGTAGCTAAGAAAAAAAAAATTAAAAATTATTTTTGGCCCACCTTAATATATGTATATATATATATATATATATATATATATATATATATTCAAATTTTCAAGGTTATTATAATTCATCCCCCATCCTATAATTCATAAGTCAGCTGTGATTAGACTAACACAAAATACAGCAGTTTGAGTTACCTCAAGATAAATAATAATAATTTAGTCATCCTTTAAGACAAAACAATATAAGCTAAAAATTTATTAATTCAGTAATTTTCATACTTCCAACAGAAATACATCATCTTCATAATTTGGACAACCAGTAAAAATAAAGTTGAACCTGAAGGAGAGGAACATCTTGGAAATTTGCAAAAGATTTGTCACGCAGTGAAAGGCAAGAATATAAGTGATTATTACTACATCTGGCACAGCAGAGAAAATCTGGAAAATATAAAATGTTACAGTTGAAGAGGAAAGCTAGTGTTAGACAGTAAGAGATACACATTGGAAGCAGAAGGACAAATCTAGGTGAGTGCACTTTCAACCGCTTCAAATAATTACATGTTGTTCAAAAGAAATTGAAACAGTCAAAAAACCAGCAGAGAAGCAAGTAGAAAAACATATCAAAACATAACCAACTTCCCACAGATAAAATAGGTAAAGAAAATACTCAGTAATATTCCATCCTTCTGTTCATTTTATTCATGTGTATTAAATCATTGTTTAACATAGTCGCAGGAAAATATCAGATGACAGCAAGATCTCTCTCTTCCATAACAATATATAAGGAGCTTATAGAAAAATTTGGGAACTTCCAAGTCCTTTCGCAACAAATATCAGACAGTTTCAGTTGTATTGACTGAAACAAATAATGAAGGAAGAAATTTCATCAGTATGATGTGAGAAGTTGTAAGACTGGTATGTAGACGAGGCTACAACTATGATTACAAACACAATCGCAGAATATGTTGAAAAAACATTAAATTGACCAAAACAAAAATACTGAAAAAGAAAATGTGGATAACTGCTAGAATTGTAAATTCTTTGGAACAGCAGGACGCACTCTATAAAGATGGCAGAATAACAAGGAAAATATAATATTTTTCCATGACTTCCAAAAATACTCTGAATTAATTCATCGAAGACAAGGTGTGATTACTACAAAAAATTGTCGAATAAAACAAACACAATACTAGAGAGATATAGAAAACTGTAAATCAACTATGTTCAATCAATAAAAAGAATGAAAGGAGAGTTGATGAATTAAAAAAAGAAAGTTGGGAAATGATTAAAGATAAACTGGAAATTGCAAACAGTCTACTGATATCGGACAAAAATTAGCAGTTGATATAGTAAAAAATATTAACGAAAATTTTCATGAGAATGAACTCCAAAATTCATTCTATGTGAAAAATGCAAGTGAAAAAGAAGTGAGTGAAATTCTCAAAAAAGTGAAACTTCATAAGGCCTCTGGACTTGACAAAATTGGCGTACTGTCAACACATCTTCTCTATACACATCAGTTAATTTCTTTCTGGCTTGAACGGAATTTTTACCTTTTCCATAGTAATAAAGTAAAATATGACAAAAATGCTTCTTATTGCTCTCCACATTCAAAAGGGCACCAACCACTGTTTAGAATTAATTGAACTTTTTCACACACAAGTCTTGCTATATCAGCTCTCAAAACATATAATGATTATGATAAGTGTGAAGTTGGGTTCAAAAAAATTCAATTAAATCTTCTGTCGGGAAAAAACGAAATTACTTTCCGAACAACCTTATATAATTTCTCCTTATTTCTTGTATGGTAGCAGTGAAAGTTTGAAAGTCGTACAATAGAAAAATAATGCTTTCATTCAGCTTCACTTACACAACGTATTTCAGAATGAATATAGAAGCTAGACTGTGAATATCATTTTCTAAAAAAGTATGTGGACATGAGGACTGTCATTTAGTTTAATACCTTGCGAAGTATTCTCTTTTGAATGATGAAAACTTTGCCAACGTCTGAGGTATTATCTCATAGCAGGATGTTGTATGATAAATGACTACACTAAACTATAGTAGATGTTAATAAGAGACTTCAAAGCAATATGTACCCTTAACTCTAGTTATTACGTAGCCGGAGCTATTAAGTTTTTTACAGACAGGGTCTGTAAATGTGAATTCCACTTTAGGTGTCTATCGATGTGGATACCAAGAAACTTAGTACAGTACTTGGTTGGAATGATGACATCCAAATACTGAATAACTAATGCACTCTAATCATGTGAACTGAGTGCACTCCAATATGTATCATAATTTCGTTTAGGCAGCAAGTAACTGTACAAAACCTGCACTAGCAATTCGCACAACCTTTGTAGCTACTCCATGGTCTCAGCAGTAACCGCAATACAGGTATCGTCAGCAAAAAAGATTATTCTGGTCACGCCAGTCAATGCATTATTGTAGTCAGATAATTTAACTACCAGTTTACTCAAATTGTTTGGAAATAAATAAACTTCAGACTTCTTATATGAAACGCCGTCAACAAGCGCAATGGTCCTCAGATCCATACTCTTTCGTTCAGTCATAATATTTACCATGCCCCGGACTATTTAGTTTTTACTGTTAGATTTCTCGATGAATTTATTAAAAATATTTTATTTTATGTAACTAATTAGGTTATGATAAGAAGACTTAGCTTTCTTATATAATTAATGAGTGGATTTAGTCCTGAGATTACTATGTATCCAAAGGAAATTATTCAGGTCAGATTTAGCTGAAATAATTTCCATAGTAATCCACTTTAACCATGTTGAGCATGACGGTTACTTCTCATAAGTGAGCAATAAAAGTTGTTTGGTACCGTAGTATTTGCCTATTATTTCAGTATTTTAAAATAATAGACAATTGCAAATTAATTAATCTCCATGATTAATTCCAATGGCTTCTAGTGGACTTTATTTTTGATTATTAGCGGTGATTTTGACTTCAATGAACACTCTATGTGCGGTGGTCTACAGCTTCCTTTACTTAATAATGATAAATCACAACGATGATGAGGAACTGAAGTAAAACACTTATAACAAAACACACTAATATATTTTGGTATTACTGTATATGATACCAAGCTAATGTGATGACAATTACACTACAAAACAAGTGTAAGGTGGATTGCTACGTTTACAGCAATCGCGTTAACTTGTACAATTACAAACAAACAACTTGACTATTCGGAGAGTAATGCATAATGTAGCTACGGCAACATGCGACCCACCACTTTGACTATTACGAATAATAATGCATGATGTACCAAGGGCTACATGCAAACACTTCGATTATCACGAATAATAATGATTTTACAGTATTTTCACAGACTGAACGTTAGAGGTGCTCGATGCATCCCTTCTAACAAAAAGAGAGAAATTAACGTAATTGATTGGAAGGTCCATTTGGAGGTAGGCTGAATGGAAGAAACAAATCTTCTTATTGGTTACAGAAAAATCATGAGAATAATGCAAGTAAAGAAGGATAGAGTCAGTTTGTAATTCCGAATGCTGCGTCATGTGAAATTAACAGACATAAATATATCCAAATCTCTAATTGACTTTTCATCTTTTCTAAGGCCATATATAATAATTAGAAAACCAATAATCTGAAGTGTGGAGTAAAAGTAAACAGTTTGAAACAATCTCAAAACTGCTAGATCATATCATATCAGAAAAAGACATAAGTATCGAATGACAAACTAATTTCGAACGATAGGGCCGTCTTTAATGAGACGGAACAAAGGTAAATAGTGTCACAAATAATGTTCATGATTGCCTCAAAACATTCACCTGCATGCTGGTATATGTGAACATTTTGAAAATTACTGTTAGAATTACGAGAAACAAAATCATCTAGATCATGTTTACTTAAATATTCTGACTAATCTCGGTAGAATCTTGCTTCTTGGGATTAACTTGATATGAGCTTCAAAAACCTCAACATTACAAAGCCGTAACCCTGCATTGGTCAAAATGTAATCACCAGTTGAGATGGATGTATAACCCATGACACCCATGACAACCTACTCTAGTAGGTTCATGTGATTTTACATTCAGATTGAAACATAGTACATTTTGTCTTCCAAAAATCTATATTCAAATCACATAAGGAGATTATATTAGCTAAAATACCACAATAGTTCAAGTGATATTCTATCAAGAAAGATTTCAAAATTAACAAACAAAGTCAGTAAACACTAATAATTCCCATAAAGATGTTATCACTGTTATTTCACATTCCATTTCCCCTGAAAATCGTGACACACATAGATTTTTCACTAGTATTCCAGCTTTAACATAGATCATTGTCTCCCCTGCACTCTGCTGGGGGGACAGTAGCGTCAGCATGTAGGCACCCAGGTTGGTTATGGTCTTTACATTTTTAGGACTACACTAATGTTCAAAAATAGTAACAATTTCAGGTTTATTTTTTGTTAGAAGCAACTCAAGATTATCCAACACTTATTTGTGACATATTGAATAGTCAATAGTAAGATTTAAAATTTTTCACCTATAATAGAGGGACCATTATTCAAGATGCAGCTTGATCCACTGCTCTCAGCCGAAAAAAATGGTTCACACTTGCTTGTAAGGTCAATTTGATCCATCAATACCCTTATCACTGTAATTGAGTATACCTGTGATAAGTATGAAAATTACTGAATTTGATTATTTCGACCTGTCCTTTACTATTGTTCTATACATTTTGTGTCTTAATGGCTTAACAAATACACTGGCTGACAAAAAATGTTTATAGTTGTAACATAAAGCTGAATAGCATATTATGGTAGAATGGACGTATCCAAATTCGAAAATGAGAAAAAAAATTGTAACACGTAAGGTTTTCTTGTTACATTTAATGTTACAATACCTGATTTGTATTGAACAAAATGATTTCAGATTTTTTTAACTGTACATACCGACTTTATTTAGTTTAACACCTCTACTTAACGTGCCTTACATTTAAGAAAAACACAAAGATTAAAAATATTGACTTAAAATACTAATTAAATTAAATTTTTTCTTTTTATGAGGGTCATATCTTCTCTCTTCAAAAACCAGCAGTAATCACCCATCATGGCTGGATCCAATCGACCTTAATAGCGAATTTCCTTTGTCCTAATATCTTTGTGGAATCTTTCACTCTGCAAGTCACTGACAGCTCCCAAATTTTCAAAAAAAATAAACTATATGAAAGACCCACCCCATTTGTTGACAAGGAATCACCCCCTAAATTTTTTCGCAACTATTCATATATACTCTGTATAATGCTGATTTACTGCACGACTTTCCCACAGATAAAGAAAACAGCAATATTATGTAAATCCTCCCTGAAGTCCCACTTAAATTCCTATAATTTTCAAGTCCCCACATATATGCCATTTTTACGTGTTGTAGTTTTATTTATCCAAAAGAGTGCGCATATTTTCATAACATTCTTTCATTGTCACTGAATGGGCAACTGGTATAGAGGGTTTTAAATTTCCATTATGCAATAACACAGCTTTTAAACTGTATTTAGACCAATCTATAATTAAACGCCACTCAGAGGGGAAATGATCAATATCAAGTTCCTGCATTAATAATAATTAAACCATCAATATCAGTACACGCACACAACGAATTCTCCATATTGTAGAATGTAGAAAACGGAGCATTTCTTTTTCCGAAATTCGTAATTTTCGTTGCCTAATAAGTTCCATTCTTTAAGACGGGAATCAAGAAGTTCTGACTGTTTGTTTGATAACCCCAAATCATGTACTAAATCATTTAACTCACTTTGAACAATTAAATGTGGCTCGCTGGAACTGGGAGTAAAAGTAGGGTTGGTGCACTGTTCTTCCTAGGTGCCTGATGATGCGTTGTCTCCAATACCTTTCAAAACAATATTTTGCGGATCTGAAGGTGCGATCGGCACTGGTAAATCTGCATTATGAGGAACAGATCGTATTGCAGACTGCAAATTTGGATAATCGATCTTGTGCTTTTCCTTTTTGGAATAACCTTCAGTCTTTGTCAGGCAAAAATAGCAATCGTCTAAATGATTAGTGGGTTCTCGCCATACCATAGGGACTGCAAAAGGCATGCTTTTTCTCTTCCCATTCATATACTGCACCACTACAACTAACATAGCACACATCGGGAGCCCACTGCTTGTCTTGATTTCCAATTAAAACACCAAAATATTTGAAGTGGGCTTTTTTAACATTTACAGAAAATGGCCTGACTTGTGATGTCACCATAAATTCTCCACAAATATAACAAAATTTGTCAGGAGAGATTTTGCAACTATGGCGCGTCGACATTTTCGTTCTTAAACACTTTCTTCTCTACACACAGGGAATCATTCACTTCGAAACTCAACAGAAGACTGATTTTTAATCTTAATTTCATGTCTAATATTGTAAACAACACAGTTGAGCTACTTTTCCTGTTATAAAATGCATCCATTTTAACCGTCCCCTCATAAAATTGACTATTTGCTAATGTAAAATGGTTTTATTGAGCTATTGAAAAGTGGTACGTCTTAGAGCTTTAGGAATTTTTTTTCTATTATTCGAAGGGTATTTCAATAAAACAATAAAGATCTGCTTTGTGTTATCAAAATCTTGTCGACCAGTGTTATTATTATTCACTATACCAGTGTAGTTGTTTCATTGACCACTCTAATCTTTGGTACTTGTGTTCAGTAATGAGTTGAATGTCTCCAACAATTCTTGAATCAACTTCATGACAACGCTTAAAGAAATGGAAATACCAACATACTACCTATGAATACGTGTAGGTAATAATGCCAATTTTGAATGAAAAGATCTAGAGATTTAAAATTTTCAGGGTGGTTTAGAGTCGAAATATGTCAATTATGTCCAAAAATAGACAGTATCAGCTCAATCGTTCCTGAGCTATTACCATTTGAAATTTTATTATTAAAATATTTTGCAAGTACAAATCCGATCAAGTTCAAATTTAGTATTTAAATATGAAAAACTACAGAAAGGCTCATGTATAATTTCGTGTAGATAAAATACCAGAATTATTTTTAACTTTCAAATCTTTGAAAGTGGACATTTGAAACCTGAAATATACTTGATGTTCTATATTTGATTTATTGATAATACTGTTAATCAACATAAGTTGTTATCACAGATATACATTTCTTATACATAAATTAATATTTATATTTATAGTAAAGACTAAAATAAATTTAACAATTTTCAAGATAAGTTCTCAAATTTTTTTTAAAGGAATGTAACGTCTTAGATAATCTAATAGTTTTTGGCAGTTCGTTGTAAAGCTGTGGTCCTATGAAGCTTGGTCTTCTTCTGCCATAGTTTGTACGGATGTTTTTATTCAAGGTAAATCTGTCCCTGTGTCTTGTTTCATAGTCGTGTGGAAACTGTTCAAAGCAGACCTTGGTTTTCAGTAAGTTATTATTTATTTTGAAAACCAACGCACACAGCTCTTGTTTTATGAGTTTTTTAATTGGCAAAATTGGGTATTGTTCATAGAGTAGATTTGTTCTTGTTTCAAATTTGAGATTGAAAATAGTTTTCACTGCTCTGTTCTGTAACCTCTGAAGCCGATTTATATTAAACTTCGTGGTATTTCCCCAAATTGGCAGTAGATATGTTAAGACACTTTTAATATGTGAATTGTACACCAGAAGTTTGTGCTTGACATCAAAACAGTTGCCCACTCTTTTCATGCAGGCTATTAATCCAGCCAGTTTACCAAAGATCATGTCAATGTGTTTTTCCCAGTTCAAATTTTCATCTATAACCAAGCCAAGGTAAGTGTATTGTGTTACTTTTCTGATGTTTTTTCCATTTATCGTGAAGTCGAGATTAATAGATGATTTTTCTTTTCGCTTTGGTTTGAAGATCATGTACACTGTTTTATCCTCATTCACTACCAGTTTGTTTCGGCACAGCCATTTGTAAAATTCGGATAAACTCTTATTTACTTTTGTCTGTAGGCTTTTGAGGTCTTTTTCACAAAATACCAAGACTGTGTCATCGGCAAACATATAATATTCTGCACTGAGATCAATTTTTCCAAGACTCTCCACATATAATAAATAGCGTAGTGGTCCGAGGACCGATCCTTGGGGTAAACCACATCTAACATTTTTCCTAGGACTTTTTGTTTTATTGACAAATACATATTGTTGGCGGTTCTTTAGGAATGATTTCAGAAGACTCCAAGCAGCACCCTGAATGCCCATATCATGAAGCTTCCCGAGGAGTATTCGATGATCCACTGTGTCAATATGTCTATAAGCTCTATGACAAACTCTGCTGTGCCAATTCGAAATATTTTTTCCTACATACAATTCGCAATATATTTTTATGTTTAAATTAGAAAATTGAAATTGACACTTATTTGACATCGTTGTGCATAACCAATGCACTCTTTCCCAACTCAGGAATATGCAGATATCGTGTATGAATATGGGTATTCAAATGGACATTCCAGCTCGTGAGTACTGAAGCAAGTATTCAAATAGTCACTAACCTGCCCATACAGTATTTAGTGTATCATTGCGAAAAGTTTGAAGAGTAGTTAATCCTGCTCAAAAAAAACCATTCGCTCAACTGAAGTGAGTGTAGAAAATGTATTAGAAGCGTTTCTTGACAACTCTTCAGTTAGTATTTGGTGTGTAGCTACTAGTCTTCATTTATCAGCGAATTTTGTATGGCGTGAGTGTCATGAATATAGAAATGTTGCATCCATTTCATAGACGAAAAGTACAAGTTTTAGATGCTGCAGATGCCTCACAACGGCTAGAATTTCGTTGATGGTTACTTCAACAACTTGCACACAGTAGTAGATTTATTTTGCCTGTTATGTAGTCTGACGAAGCTTGTTTTACTAGGGAAATAACAATCATAACGAACATGTGTGAGTATTGCAAAGTCCATATGCTATTGGACCAAGATGATTTGAGTAACGTTTAAGTATCAATGTTTGGGGTAATCACTTGGATCCCTATTATTTCTAATTTATATCAATGACATCAGGTTGCATTAGATAAGCAAAATGTTTTCTTTTCGCTGATGACTTGAAGTTTTTTTATGGGCAACAGCTTGTCTGATGTCAAATTTTCAGTCGGATCTGTGTAGATTGATCTTACGGTGTGAGATCGATGAGGTCATTATCAATCTCAACAAACGCAAGCATATGAGTATATTTAAGCAAGATCCGCACTTTAATCTAAATTGTGTCTAAATGATGTGACAACAAGCATTGTTATGGACTTGGGCATCTTTTAAGATGATAAAATGTGCTTTAAAGTACATATTTACTATATAATTAACAGGAGTTAGTATTTTGGGATTCATTTTGAGCCACTCATATAACTTCAAGGATGTTATACTCTAAGACACCTTTATGTGTGGTCACCTCACAATTAAGAGGCTTAAACTTGCTCAAGCTGGTCGCAGTTCTGAATATATATATATATATATATACCAGCTGAGTGACCACCTGAATATATATATATATATATATATATATATATATATATATATATATATATATATTCAGAACTGTGACCAGCGTGAGCAAGTTTAAGCCTCTTAATTGTGAGGTGACCACACATAAAGGTGTCTTAGAGTATAACATCCTTGAAGTTATAGGAGTGGCTCAAAATGAATCCCAAAATACTAACTCCTGTTAATTATATAGTAAATATGTACTTTAAAGCACATTTTATCATCTTAAAAGATGCCCAAGTCCATAACAATGCTTGTTGTCACATAATTTAGATTAAAGTGCGGATCTTGCTCAAGCTATATATATATATATATATTCAGAACTGTGACCAGCTTGAGCAAGTTTAAAAAAAATTTCTTATTTCAGCGTCATGCTGAAGGTTGGGTATTTCTTGTGAGAACTGCACAACGCTATTAGACCTGTTCTGTGTTTGCCTGCTTTATATAGTTGTAGAGTTAGAGCAGATGTACTGTTGTTTGCATAACTTGTTAGCATTGATTTCTATAATTTCAGTTATCCGCGCTATCATATGTTATGAAAACTGTAATTTGATATGTTAGTTTTTCTTTCTGCTCTTATTTGTATATAAAATTGTTTTTTCTTACTTCTGATATTTTACTTTTTGTAGAATTAGGTTAATCCCATTAATAAAAAAAATATGTAACTTCTTTAAGAAATAATTGAAATTTTAAATTTTCAAGAGAAATGAACTATTGAACAAAGGCAGAAGCTTCGTTCTGACTTCACGTCAGTGCTTTTCACCACTTTTACAATATAATTTCAACTGGAAAAGGTATTAAAAAGAAGCGAAAAATATATTCTCCCAAAGCAGCTATAAATTGTCAGACATTTTATTCAAAGCAAAATATAAACTACTTTGCGATTTTCAGTAACAGTTAATGTAACCATGCAGATATAGATAATTTACATTGGATTCTATAGATTAGCCATTATTTGGGTTTTTTCACTGTGAGCAGAAATTTTATACTTTATCATGCGTTTATAATTTTCTTAGCAATATTATTTTAATAGTTTTTTATTTTCAGCTTTCCAAAAAAGTATTCATCCTACTTTTTTACTCAAATCTTTTACACAGTTCAGCCTCAATAATAACTTTTTCAAATGAAATAAAGAATAAACATAGCAGGCTCATTAATGGTTCATTGATTTGTTACGCCTCACACTGGCTTTTGACTACCAATAATTCAAGAGGACCATTCAAATAGGAAAATATAAATTTTATATAGGAGACAGAATATCCTCCATTCTAATGAAAACAGCTTAATTGATTTCCAGTAGGCAGCAGGCTTTTAGAAAATGAGTACAGAAAACTTTAAACTATTTCCTCCAAAGAAATTGAAGCAATGGCAAATATTTTTTCTTTTTTATGAATTTAAAAAAATGTTAGATCACAAATAAATGATGGTTTATTTATACCTACCTTCCTTCTTCTTCATGGAAGAAATTGAAAATTTGAATTTCAAATGTACTGCTGAATCAACAAGGATTGATTTTTCCATTTACAACTATTTTTTTAAGAAGTTCTTGTGCTTATCAACAGCTAGCTAGACTGAATTTGACAAGGCTGGAAAAATTGAATTTGCCGCTATTTTTTATCTATAAAGCAAATGTTATCTTCTGTACTATTTTCAGCTGCAAAATTGTACAATTCATTTCTATAAAATGGCGTGTGTAAGCATCCAAAAAATCAAATTCGTTAGTTTTATTTCATAAAAAATAACACAAATGAATAAAAATCCTCTTGATACACACTAATTTCAGACAAATTTGGTGTTGTCTTATATAACAAAACAAAAGAATGAAGTTACTTTAAAAGTTACACACGATAGTTCTTGAAGTCCTCTATTTTCAATTTCTCCAATTCCTGTTCGGTTGACCTCTGCCCCTTCCTCGATAGCCCCCCCTGCCTCGACCAGAACGATCTGCAGAAGAAATTTTATTATGATAACAAAAAACATTTACGCTGATTTGGCTTAATCTTTCGGCTTTCTGAGAATCTTTCACTCACCATATGACTGAAAATTACTGTTATTGCTGAATTTTCCGCTGGGAGGTTGATATATCCTATTTTCACCACGAGATCCTTTGAACTGTTTGTTACTTTTGCCTGAATCTCCATCAAAAGTTATTGGGATGTGACGTTTTGTTGGACTGGCTCCAGTTTTTACTGTGGATGGCTAAAAAAATTATTGATGTGGATATTCATCAGATTCCCATTCAAATGTCTTACCTCAGGCGTAATAGTCTTTTTCAAGAATGATAATGTAATTGTCACTTTGTAAATTGGTGGAGTGTAGAAAAGATCCTTGATTAAGGCCCTTATGTTCTCTAGAATAGAAGGCGCAATTTTTATCTTCTCCACGTCTTTAGTCTGAATCGTGACTCGAGAAGCAATTGTGTGATTTAATACTTTTTTACAACCCTATAAAATGAAATTAAGTGAATTAAAGCCAATATCATAAAATGCTTAATAAATTATAAATCTTCTTAATATATATAAATCTCGTGTCACAATGTTTGTCCTCAATGGACTCCTAAACCACTAAACTGATTATAATAAAATTCGCACACCATGTGCAGTTCGATCCAACTTGAGAGATAGGATAGTTTAAATCTCAAATTATAGTCGCAATTTTAATTTATTGCTAATTATTTGTCTGTTATTATTTGACAGTCACAATTATCTGTTAACTACAAATGATTCTAACAGATGTTGATACCTTTCGACTGGGTTGAGTAAGTAATCAATAGAAGTTTAAAGGAAAAGTGGTCCTGGTGCCACGTATTCCGATGATACCATCAGATTCTACCATACCCTTCAAAAGGCTACAGTTTCCAATTCGTTTAGCTTTCGCCATGTCTATAAATAAATCTCAAGGTCAAACAATGTCCATTTGTGGTTTAGATTTGGAAAATCCATGTTTTTCTCATGGGCAACTATATGTTGCGTGTTCACGTGTTGGGAAACCGTCGAATCTATTTGTGTTAGCTAAAGACAGGTTAACCAAAAACATTGTGCACCGATTGGTGTTAAATTAAATTAAAATTTAAAGTATTTATAAATCAAAAAAATATATATTAATGTTTAAAAGTTGAAGACTGTCTGCCTTGCCTACCTCATTCATGAGTTTAAGCGTCACATGTTATTTACTGTAATATACTTATATTTGTTATAAAATTAAATGGAAATAATAAATCTGATAAATTTTTATTTTGTACCTATTGATTTCTGCTTAATATCAAGTGTAAGAACATTTTAATTAATTGTGTTCAAGCTACTTCCCCTTCAAATCTCAATCCAGTGAATTTGTATACCAACATCAACATTTTCGTCTTTGTTCGTAAATAATTTCATTGTACTAAAGGGTTATAGTAATAGAAAGTCAAGACTGATGTTCTATTATTGTTCCTCTTAGATTGTTTACTATAATGTAATATAACAAAAACTTTAGCCACAGCAACGCGTGGCCGGGTCAGCTAGTCTTTCTTCTTAATATATATAAATCTCGTGTCACAATGTTTGTCCTCAATGGACTCCTAAACCACTTAACCGATTATAATAAAATTCGCACACCATGTGCAGTTCGATCCAACTTGAGAGATAGGATAGTTTAAATCTCAAATTATAGTCGCAATTTTAATTTATTGCTAATTATTTGTCTGTTATTATTTGACAGTCACAATTATCTGTTAACTCCAAATGATTCTAACAGATGTCGATACCTTTCGACTGGGTTGAGTAAGTAATCAATAGATGGCGCTGCTATGGAAAATCTACGAACGTGTCATATAAGCTACATTTTAACAGCATAATTACCATCCGTGTGAAAAAGCATAGTGGACTCCGTGACTGATGTTCTCTTATTGTTCCTCTTAGATTGTTTACTATAATGTAATATAACAAAAACTTTAGCCACAGCAACGCGTGGCCGGGTCAGCTAGTAGTATAATAAGAATACATATTAGATTAAATGAAATATATAATACAACATCTGGAATACCCCGAGGTAGTGTGCACTGGGCCTGTTTCTATGTCTACATTATACATGTTTGGAAAATCACGTTTTAGATATACGATATTCAATGCATAAGAAAGAGAACTCCGACAGTCCAGTCGAACATTGGAATAATCGAAAGATATGAGCTTTATGATAATGAATAATCCAGCATATAACTCAAAAAGAATGCTCTTCTCTCTCACACAGATGTGGGAAGTGGTTAGTTGGCACCTCATTTAGTGTCGTGCAATCCCCAAATTCAGTTGCTGCAAAGAAATCAGAAGTGCTGGAGTTTAGTCCATAATGCTTAAAAATCAAATACAACTCGATACAACATTCCTATTTCATTGCATATTGCATATGAGAATTTGAGACAATGACGTAGATAATTTCATCTCTGAAAAACAGTACTTGGGTTATTTTTTGCCATTACTGGTTTGAAAATAAAACGAATTGTAAAAAAGTTTGTTTTAAAAATTTAAGGGAATATGAAAACAGATTCTAAAAAAAACTCAACGCAAGTCGAAGGCTTACAAAATTTAAATTAAGTGTTGTGCCAAACAACATCTATTATAAAGAGATAATCTGATATCTCTGAGAAGATTAGGCATAGTGGCTATTTTGGCACAAAGTTGGATTATTTTTAATCTCAATTCAACAAGATTTGTGTCTCTATCGATCTTATGTCCATAAATCGAGTTTTTCAAATATCCCCAAATAAATAAATCATTGGGAGATAAATTCAGTGATCTTGGTGGCCACTTGATCATGTCATTTGTAGAAATGACACGAAAATGTGGTTCTAAGATATTGTGTGACTGATTGTGCGTTGTAACTTAAACAACCATCCTGTTGTAACCAGATATCATCGAAATTGATTGGGAGTTGTCGAATTGTCAGAATAATTTGGTCCAGTAACAGCTCCAGATATTTGGTAGCGTAAAGGTTACCATCGATAAATGGCCCTATCATTTAATTTCCCAGGATCCCAGTCCAAATATGAAGTTTTTGTGGATGCTGAGTATGAACAGAAATTTTGTTGTTTATTTTTTCTGGACCAATACCACTGATAAGTTCTGTTTTCTGTTCAAGAAAAACGACATCTCATCAATTAATTATATATTGTTTAAAAATCAATTATTTTCCTATTATTTTTCTATCATCGTTCCACAAAATTCCATCTGTTTTATTTTGCCCTTGGAATGAATTTCTTGGCAAGCCTGTACTTTATAACAAACCATTTCTTTTCAAAATATTCCAATTAGTTTTATCAATCATATTAACTTGTTCAGCAATTTGTGTACTCGAACAAGGTGCACTGGTTTCAACAGCAGCACACTTATCTGTCTCTCTTCAGACAATTTTCACTCATGGATTTTGGTGGTTTAGCAATGTTGCAATTTTTACATTTTATGTTATTATAGCTATAAATACATGTCGCTACTATTTTATTATTACATTTTTCCATACACCTTCATTTTGTGTCATCATTAGGCTTTCTTTTCAGTATCTGTTTTCGCTGAAGTGTAAACAACATAGTTTCTGTGTGCTCTGAAAATGTCGTCTTTTGTACCCCTGATCACCCGTAATGGAAACACCAGGTTTTAGCAGCTCGTAGTCCCATCAGATATACAGCATAACTTTCGAACTATGAATGTTCAGCTATGGTGAACATATGAATAAAAACCATATTCAAATTTCCGCTAATATTTTATTGACACTACGATCGTTACGTCATACCATGACTTCTTCAGGTGAGTATTACAAGATACCTTCTTCAGGTTACATAAGACCAAAAAACTGGTATCAGTTTTCATCAAATCTATTATTGTTTCGGTCTTTACTTGACGGAAATTCATCTTGAAAATATGAATAAAAACAATATTCTAATTTCCGCTAATATTTTATTGACACTACGATCGTTACGTTATACCATGACTTCTTCAGGTGAGTATTACAAGATACCTGAAGAAGACATGGTATGACGTAACGATCGTAGTGTCAATAAAATATTAGCGGAAATTAGAATATTGTTTTTATTCATATTTTCAAGATGAATTTCCGTCAAGTAAAGACCGAAACAATCATAGATTTGATGAAAACTGATACCAGTTTTTTGGTCTTATGTAACCTGAAGAAGTCATGGTATGACGTAACGATCGTAGTGTCAATAAAATATTAGCGGAAATTAGAATATTGTTTTTATTCATATTTTCAAGATGAATTTCCGTCAAGTAAAGACCGAAACAATCATAGATATGGTGAGCATGTTGAGGTCGATGGCAACGATTGGCTGGCAATGCGTAGTATTTTTTTTTTTTTTGGAGTTGTAGAAGATCCACTTTTCGTCACCATTTACTACCCCATGCCAAAACTCTTTCTTTTTTACCTTTAAAGCAGATGCTCACAAAAAATAATCCCCTGACCAGATCTCTTAGTATTTATTCATAAGGAACCCAATTGTCATGCTTTTGAATCAGGCCTATAGAAAAATAAAAATGAACAGACACTGCTTGTTATGTCACCTTCAACGTAAATGCAAACTCGTCTTCTGTTAGACTCGGATCTCCATCGAGTAATGTCAGTAATTATTAATCTTTGAATTTTTTTTAGCTTTCCCGAGCGAGGTCTATCTTCAACACTGAAGTCACCACTTTAATAAAGACACATAAAGATGATAACTCGGAAGTTTATAAGTTAAACTGCGGTGATTGCCCAAAAGTTTACATTGGACAGGCTGGAAGAACTTTCCAACATAGAACATTTGAAGAGTTTCCTCAATAACAAAAGTAATTCCATATATTCGAACCATTTGTTAGAAACAGGACATATTTTCAATCATTGGAATATTACTTAACGAATAATTATATCGAAACACTCACCCCTCTTAAACATATTCAGATAGGCTAGAATTTACAAAGACCTTTTTTGGATTTCAGTGCTCAATAAAAATTTTTGTATGTACTCTAATATAAATGCAACCGATTTCGAGAACAAATTTAGTTTTTCAAAATGTAAGATACCATCTACCTGAAGATGCTACTGTGATAGCGAAATAATTGTTGTATTGAATGACAATAAAAATTTGTGAAAATTAAAATAACCTTATTTAATATCATTTAATTATTTTCATCAAGTAAAGGCTCAATTAAAGCACCACTTGTGAAGCACTGACATCATTCTCTACATAACTTGTCAGTTGGAGTGTTTTCACTGTAAACTTCCATAAGCATATGATAAGCTTCAGCTGCACTTTTTTCCAATGAAAATAAAATATTCAGAAATGCAGATGGTATAAGGAAGAAGCTTAAAAAAAATTCAAACTTTTAATCTCCAAAGAGAAGCGTTTGCAGACCCATATTTATGAACTTTAATACTTGATATAATCCAAATACTTTTTGTTTGTACCTCCAATTGAGGAACACAAGGCACCATAGAATTGTATACATATAAAATAATTAAAACACAAAAATATTAAAGGATTAAGGATGAGCCCTACTGAATTCAATACACAAAAGCAAATAAAAATAAACAAGAAATACAAATAATATAAAATGTTATGAGAACAAATGAATAAAGGAATAAATCAATTAATTTTTTAAGGGAATTGTGAATTTCAAACAAAAATTAACTGCATCTTCAATGAAATTGAAGTTTCACCTACCTGAGCACAACGTGAGAAGTATAACAATCGAGCCCTAAAATCTCTGAGAACTTCTGGATCGTGAGTTAAGAAATCTGGACACTGCCGAGCAATACGGTGGAAAGAGAATAACAGGCACTCGACCGATGTAAAGTCCACAGATGGTAGTGTTGTATCATCCGTTTCTGGTGGTGGAGGCATTTGTGACTAGAATTAGATTAGGTTTTATCACATTTGTATTTTAACAGTTCATCTGAACATCACAAGAATTTCTGCGTTTAAAAAGTATAATATTAACTGCAAATGCAATACTGAATTTGAACTTGAGAAGAATTCCAGGGATTTAATAATCTCAAATTAGTTTCACTTTATTGTGAATAATAAGTTTCCAAGCATCCCAAATTAGCTTCGCCACAAATTTCAAATTTGAAAATTTATACCAGGTGTAGGATTATGAAACTAGAATTTCCCTATAGATGGTGTTAGCCATCAATTTAGGGACGGTAAGACCACTTCTGCAGCACCATATTCTCCTCTAACAACTTAACATTTTCAACACACAACAACACACAACACACAACACACAACAACCCAAGTTCCATACAAGGGTATATTTTTCTGTAAACAAACATGTCAAGTTTTGTTCCTACGAACTACAATTTGTGGACTGCAATGGTTTTCTGTTATCATTTGAAGAAAACTGCAAAATCCCATCTCATGCTCTTGGTAAAACACAGTGTATCGAATTGTTAAAAAAAATCAAAATACATGAGAAATGAAGTGCATGGGAAACCCCCAAAAAGTTCGCCAACAACAAATTGCAAATTTATTGCTACTAGACAGATATAAAAGAAAGTGATTTTTGCATTGAATCATGACAGGAGAAGAAAAATGGATAAAATATATTTTGAATCGTAAATCATGAGTGAATCCAGGCGAATCATGAATAAAAATCTCTGGAAAGAAGACAACGATGCTCTGTGTTTGGTGGAATCAGAAAACTAATCTATTTGAGCTGCTGAAATCGTTAACACAGATCGCTACGAACATGAAATGATCAATTTAAATCGAGTATTAAATGAAAAAGGCCAAAAAAAGTCATTTTGCTCCCTTATAATGCCCCATAATAAACAGCAAAACAGATTGGGAAAAGATAAAGTCGTTAAGTTGGGAAATACATGGGACTCACTCTTCTGACTTGGCTCCATATGATTATAATCTATTCGCATCACTTCCCACGTTCTCGCTGGACAACGCTTCAATTTGTATGAAAATGGCTGGTTAATTTCAAATGAAGAACTATTCTTTTGACGTTGCATTTATAAACTATCAGACAGATGGAAGAAATGTATAAATATTATCAATATTATTTTGAATGAAATAGTTTTCCTAGAGTTCTATCTCAAATGACTGTAACAATCAATTTTAAAATTAATATTAGCAATATTGAACTTCTCTTTTTCCACTTGACAGGAACTATTGTACTTGTTCATGTAAGTAATGTGAAATTTGCCTGTGGGCCTGGATTTCACAGCCTTGCTATATACCGATGTGAATATTAGTTCAAATGACTAACAAGAAATTTTGGAAGGTATTTTTAAAGCCTTTGCAATTCTTCAACTTCCTTTAGCAGCTATAAATACATTTGATAGAATTAACTTTCCTCAAACTCACCTTCAATAAACTGAAAATATTCACCACGTGAGAAGAAGGGTTATCCAGTTTACCACAATGAATGGAAGATTCAGCTAATAACCTCAATATTTGTAATTGTACCTCTTTAGCATTCTCTACATTATCTAGAGCACTCCACTGAGGTAGAACATGGTCACATAGATAGATGAAAAATTTGTTGGATTCACATTTCGGCTGAAAATGAAAAATTTCAAATAGAAAAAGAAAGATGTCTCTAAGGAAAATTTTGAATTCAAATAATAACAGAGAAGGAAAATGAGCTCCTTCATCATGAAAAAATAGAACTCACCGAAAACAGAGTAATTGCATATTTTGCACACATTACTAATTTTTCTATACTACCCTGCTCTGAGGGATCAAATTCTTGATCTAAATCCATGTGATCAGCAATAGTTTCTATAAGTTGGTTTGCTCCTGACAAAGTTTTACCATACTTTGAGGAAATTAAATAGGGCATAATAATAACAAACTCTTCAGGATTTGCATACTGAAAATATTAATAAAATTTTATTTCCAGTAACTTGGATATAACATTAATGATCTTACTGTCAACAACTTCTTGGATTCCTCAATAACAGTATCTTCGATCTCATCCTTGTTCCCATTCACAGGAGTTGTTAATAAGGTTTTGAGCATGAAGTTAATTGATTTCTCTCTCACATTCACCTCAGTACTATTCTGAATGAATAAAAATAATGCCTTAATCACTTGTTGTGGAAAATCCTTATATATCATTTTCAGGGAACTTGAGGCAATATTGTACTCTTGATCTTCAAGCTGCAAAAGTTGTGCGAGTATGTACACAATCTTATTCAAGTGTTCTTGAGAGTCCTTACACATAACAGGCAAGGCTTTCATGGCACATATTCTTATCTGAAATAGAGAATGTATATTTCTGTTTATTTCATTTTCATCATGGTAATATTACTAACCATACTATCCTCATCTTCACAAAGATCTAAAATTGCATTTAAAGCTTTCATTTGTAAACTTGGGAAGTGTTTGAAAAATTTTGAAAGAATTTGGGTGGATAATTTTTTTTCCTTTTCCCCACCACGAGCTCCCTCAATAGCATCGGCATAATCTTGAATATGCTAAAAAGAAATTTAAGACATGAATAAACTTCAGATTTGAAGTAACAACAAACTAACCTCTGATACATTATTTTTAGCATCTATCAGTATATCATACTTCTCATACAGTTTTTCTAGATCCATTTTGGTTATTTGTGACAACTTTGGGAGAATTAATCTAATATCGAATTAAATTTCCAATAGCAAGATTTAATTACACTTGCAAGAAAATTTGCGCTACCAACTTATTCATTGATAACCATGGTATCACAGAATACTAGTATTTTTCTAGGTTAATCGTTAAACTCTTCTAAAAGAGGATAATAGTCTGAAGAATAGATAATTAACCAGAAAATAATATAGCGTCCAAGTTTAGGACGAGACATCGAAAGATAATCAAAACATTTTATACTCAGAAGATCTAGGAGTATCAGGATAATAATAAAAAAAAAACTTTGTTTAATTTTATTATTATAATAAACAATGAGATTAGGTATATCTTGACGTAAAGAAAACCGTAATTTTTTTTAAGGAAAAATCTGGTAAACTGATAGGCAGAATTCAAATAAGGTTAGTAATTAAGGGTTGAAAACGAACTAAAATTTCACAGATTGCTGTAGGTAAGTTAAGAAAGGAATCATAGATTTAAGCAAACACCAAATTATTTTTATAATTTTCATAGCAGCTACCTTGTTTGAAACATAGTCTATGTTTGGAACATAGTCTATGTTTCAAACAATACTAGCTCTATCTATGTTACATAGATAGAGCTAAACTAAATTTGGCAGTTTCACAGATGACAAATATTTGAATGAAATTGTAGGAAATTAGATTTTTATAATATATTTGTGATTTGTGATTGAAAACCTAAGGGTAGTTCTATGTCAAATGTCTGAAAAGTGCTCATTTTCAGGAGTTGAGTAATTAGTTCATACAGGAATAGATCACCGAGGCTCTATTCAGTATTCTGTTAATACAGGCAACCTAGTATTGTTGGGTCGCTGGAGGTTTTGTATTTGGATGCCAAAATGGAAACGGAAGTTTTGGATATTTCAAGTGACAGTAACGAAACGTTAGTGGAACCGAAAGTCGAAGAGATGGAAAATGAAATCTTTGAATCATTACCTCAGAAAGATAGCACTTTGGATTATCTTGTAAAAAAATATTTGGTCAACAAAGTTGAATCCACTGAAACTTGTGTCCGAACAAATTCATCATCTGAAAACGATTTATTAGGTGGAAATAAATGCAATAAAAGGAACAAGTATGATCGGTCTTCTAATTTTGAACATAAAATTGGTTCTTCCGATGATGGTGATTTGTTCACTTTTTCCAATAATAAGAAGTTGAAAGTGGCATCTAATGATAGTATGAAGAATTTTATTACAAATTCAGGTCTAGATAAGCATGAATGTGAAACAAATACGGAGTTTACTGTAAATCTCACTAAAGAACAACAGAAAATGGAGAAGGAGCGAATAAGGCAAGAAAAAATAAAGATTAAGGAGCAGAAAAAGGACGAAGAGAAAAGAAATAAGGCGATAAAAGATGCACTTACAAATCATTATAAAAATATGAAACCAGAAAATTGCATTAAGTTTATAAAAGTGCAAGTTGATGTAGCATTAGCACAGGAAGGTTTTTCTAAATCCATAATTGGAGAGCTTCAAACAAATGGAGTTTCTTATATTACAAAATCACATGACATAAGTTCGACTATTACATGGCGAACTCAGTTAGATTCTCATATACTCAACAGTGACGGGCAGTTAATCGATACTTCCGAGGGTACTGAAATAAATGAAGTATTACTAATTTTGAAATGTAATGACCTCTTAGCACATATACATAACAAAACATTCCTTCCTTATATTGAAAATATTTATATGAATTTAAGCAAAAGAAAAACTATATTGGCAATTTATGGACTTGGAAAATATTACCAGTATCAGAAAAGAAATAAAACTTGTGAACTCAAGGAAGATATTTCTGGCAAGTCATACAGAAATTCTAAGGATGAAAGGGTCTATGCAAACATTCCATTAGTTTCAAGGCGAACAGTTGAATATGCTCTCACAGAAATTCAATTATTATACTCTATATCACACAAAATGGTTGATAATGAGCAGGATTTAGCTTCATTTGTATTCCAGTTGACCAAATCGATAGCACAAGCACCTTATAAGAAGGAAAAGCAAGATCAATTCATCCAATCGAGGTGGTTCATGTCTGAGGATAATAAAAACTGCATTAAAATTGATAAAAACGGTAATGGATTAGCTCGGCTGTGGAAACAGGTTATAACTACATTTCCATTAGCATCACTTGAAACAGCAGAAGCTATAACAGCTATTTATCCAACTCCACTGAGTCTTTTCAAGGCATATGAAAATATTTCTGATACAAATGAAGGCGAAAAATTACTTCAAGATATTCCGATACGTAGAGCAGCTGGGCCAATTAGTACTATGAGGAAAATAGGACCAGAATTAAGTAGAAAAGTGTATTATTTATTTACTTCTATTGATCCAGATACAGCGTTGTGACAATTTATAATAATTCAGTTTTTTTAGTGTTAATTTATGTATTTTCAATATTTTAAAAGATATCATTTTTCTTATAAAATATTGGAATAACCTTCAGAATGTCTCCATTCAGTGTGTATGTAAATCATAGACAATAGATATGGATGACTCTTTATTTTGTAAAAATCCAATATAAATATCAGAAGGAAACTAAATATCTCATTAAATTGATTCCAATTCTTCATTTTATCAGTGTTACTGGGCTAGCTAATTTAATAGTACTGATGAATATATTATTTTGCGAAAATCTAGTATGCTCATTAAGGTGGGTCAAAAAAATCGAATAATTTATTTTTGACTTTATATTCTGCAAAATAGGTTCGTAGACACCTAAAACGAATTATCTCCAAGTATGAGCACTTAATTATAACGGTCCTCCGCTTTGCGGGTTTCTATTTTTTTCCAATAATCAGATAAAAAAAATTATATCTCGCTTCCAAATGCTTGGAAAAATATTCCGTGGCATAGACTTTGTAAGAAATTGAATGCTTTACAAAAAAGGTCTCTTATAATTTTTTTAAAAACTCAACTGATTAAAAGATATTCATAGTTGAAGTTTGGCTATTTTAAGGAAAATATTCGTTTTTATATAAATTTTATAAGTCGATGAAAAAAAATTATTTCGAATTGCGGAACACATGATTTTGTAGGAAATTTACTGCTCTACAAAAATGGTCTCTTATGATTTTTCGATTAAGTGAAGCTGTTACTAGATATCCATCGTCAAACATAAACGAATATCAATATTTCCAGTTTTTGATCAATAATTCAATAAATTTCAATTTAATTTATTAGTTTCAGGAAAATTTACATAAATTTGAGTTTTGATGGATAAAGAAATGTTATAAACAATTTTTTTAATATTGTTTTCAGTCTTGAGCTTGTTTGATTGCATTAAAACAAGAAATTAGATTTCGTTATTCATTGTAGAATTATTGATAATAAATAAATTTATATGATGAGAAAATGACATATTTCGAAAAAATTGTTTTTATCATGTATACAAAATGATGAGTTTTTGGAGCACTGAAAATGTAGTGATAAATGAGTAGACAACGAAGATAGTTAAGAAAAAAAAACATAGGTGGCGTTAGCTTTAGAGTACCAACAGAAGAATTAATGTAATTCAGAACAAAAAGCCTCTCTCACAAAAAAATTTATGTATAATTGGTAGAATAAAATTTGAAAATACATACTAAACAACCGTAATAATATGAAAAGCCAATGCAAATGACATTTTGAATTATTACAAATAAAGCTTACAAAAAATATCATTAGAACAAAAACTTCTTAATGAATTTTTGAACAAATAACTCTTGAAGGAGTGACTTTTATGATAGAAATTTAAATTTATGTAAATTTTCCTGAAACTAATAATTTAAATTGAAATTTATCGAATTATTGATCAAAAACTGGAAATATTGATATTGGTTAATGTTTGACGATGGATATCTCGTAACGGCTTCACTTAATCGAAAAATCATAAGAGACCATTTTTGTAGAGCAGTAAATTTCCTACAAAATCATGAGTTCCGCAATTCGAAATAATTTTTTTTCATCGACTTATAAAATTTATAATAAAAACGATTATTTTCCTTAAAATAACCAAACTTCAACTATGAATATCTTTTAATCGGTTGAGTTTTTGAAAAAATCATAAGAGACCTTTTTTGTAAAGAATTAAATTTCTTACAAAGTCTATGCCACGGAATATTTTTCCAAGCAGTTGGAAGCGAGATATAAATTTTTTTATCTGATTATTCGAAAAAAATAGAAACCCGCAAAGCGGAGGACCTTCCCGTTATAATTAAGGGCTCATACTTGGAGAGAATTCTTTTTAGGTGTCTACGAACCTATTTTTCAGAGTATAAAGTCAAAAATAAATTATTCGATTTTTTTGACCCACCCTAATGCTTATAAAGGATTTTCACAAAATAAAAAAGTATTATTGTCTATCAAAATAATGAGGCAATAATTATGAAGAAAATTATATTATTTGTTTATCTTCTTTGACAGAGATACAGCTGAGTAAGTAAAATAATTTATTTTTTATGATATAAAAACAACCTTTAAAGTCATATAATGTTCAGAAGATTTCCTTTTAATGAATAAATATTATTTAATTTAAATATGGTATTTTAGGATTTTCACAAAATAAAAATTAAGAGTACTCTTAATTAGATCAGTTAATAACTGGGTACTTGTCATGTCATGGAACTAACCAGAAAAAACACAATCTTTGCAAAATTCTATTTTATTCATCTACATAGTCACCTTCCATATAGATACTATTATTCCAACATTTTTCAAAACTTTTGGTATCTTTCTTGTAGACAGTGCCGGATTAAGCCAGCGCGGGGCCTGTAGCAAATTCTGTCAAGGGGCCCTTGGTTTGCTATCGGTTCTCAAAAGGGTATTAAATAAATCAAAACTGTTACAAATAAACTTTTCGGGATTTATTATGAGCAAATTTAGCGATTACACTTTCAATATCGACTTCTTTAAGCAAGTCATGCTCTATATTCAACAACGTGAGATGATTAAGACGTTCTTGGCCCATAGTGTTCCTTAATTCATTTTTAATTCGTTTCAACGTTGAAAAAGAACGTTCGCCACTGCAGTTAGTGATCATGACAGATAAGTAAATACGCAAGGCAATTTCTAAATTTGGGAAACACGATTCTAAAGAATTATTTAATAAAAGTTTATAAAATTGCAGTTCCAGAGGCTCCTGTTTCTTGCTGTCAATTACAGTAGCCACATCTGTTTTCAGCAGCTCTGCGAACTGCACTCCAAATCATCTTCGTAAGCACTGACCATCCTTGACGATTTTTCCAAAATCTCTTCTGTTGTAAGAGATTTTATCTGTCGAAATACTTCAAAAACACTAGTAATTTTATGATATGCTTTCATACGTTTAGTTATAGCAGACAGTACGTTATCAATTATGACAATAAACACCTCAAATTCGAAACGTTGTCCAGGTGTTTGATTTTCAACAAAGTCGTCGAGTGTATTAGAGCCGCTGAAATGGTCGTACTTTGTATTTCGCTTGATTCGTCTGATGTCTGTTGCTGGTATTCTTCACAGTTAGTCAAATCTTTGGCTCTTGCCTCAAAATCTGAAAATGTGGATCGCATTGCTTGGACGTAGCCATATAATGATTCATAAAGGGCGTATCCCGTATTAAGGTCTTGATTAGACGATTGTAGCGAAGCACTTGTCGCTTGCAAGCGTTCTAGGATTCCGTTCCAAGTAATTGTCATTATTCCCGTTTCTAACTTATTCATCGTTGAAACTAGTCCATAAGCTTTATTACGGCACTCCGCTTTCTGATCCACGTTATTGAAAATGTCTTCCAATACTTGCTTAATAGTGATAAAACCACATAAAAGTGCCTTCGTAGCATCAGCTCGGGCTGACCACCTAGTGTCTGATAACCGTTTCAAAATCGGAACTTTCAAAGCGGAATCTTTAAGTGCATTCGTAAGACGACCCCATCGGTAGGTAGAAGCGGAAAAAAATGTATAGAGGTTTTCAATGAAATCGAAGAAAAGTAATGCTTCTGTACAGCAGTCTGCAGCGCACTTAGCAACCAAATTTAATGAATGTGCAAGGCAGGGAATGTATTCTGCGTACTTATTTATTTCCTTAATTCGGGCCTGTAAACCGGTGTATTTCCCACTCATGTTGCTGGCATTATCGTAGCTTTGCCCACGACAATCTTTGATATCAATGCCACTCTCACTCAAGAAATCTAGTAAACTTTGAGCGAGTTGTTCAGCTGTATGACCTTCCATGTCCAAGAACTTAACAAATCTTTCCACTGGTCCAGATGGCAGAACATAGCGTACTGTCAGAGTCAGTTGGTCTATATGCGATATATCTGGAGTAGAATCCAATGAAACTGAGTAGTATTTGCATCTCTTAATTTCGCAAATAATTTGATCCAGTATACTTGATGCAATTATATGAATAAATTCCTCACAAGTTGTTTTAGATAAATATGACGTATGTCCCTTTCCCTTATCAGCATGACTTTGAATATGTTGAGCCATAAAAGCGTCAAATTGGGCTATTAATTCTAACAAGCCTAAATAATTTCCATTGTGAGGTGAACCAATAATTTCGTCACTACCCCGAAACGCAAGACCTCGTTCTGCTAAAAACTTTATTACTGCAATGATTCGTTTTAAGAGTAGCCTCCAATACTTTTGCTCAGTCTCAATTTTGCTCACAAGTTGAGAATCAACACGCGTATTCTTGTTTTTGAGGTTTAACAGAGAAATTATGGCTTGTCTATGCGGAGTGCTTTCTTCATGTCTTGTCAACAAATTGTGCGTATTCTTCCAGTCATTTAATCCGTCTTTCGTAAACCGTGGTGAACTATCTGAATTCGTAATTTTACAAACAAAACAGAAAAGTCGTCCTTTGGTTTCCGAATAAAACAACCAGTCTCTGACGTGAGTTTTATTCGTTAGTTTATGTTTATAGGTGAAAAATGAGTTATGGCAGAATCGTGGTTTATTTTCGTTTTCATAAATTTTCTTTGAAGACAAAAAATCTCCATTCATATTTTGCACTTCGCTGCTTCCTTTTTCAATCCAATAATCTATCAAAGTTGCTCGGCCATTCCCCAATATCGTTGGAGTATATTTTACTTTCGTTTTGTTTTTGGACTGAAACATGACATTAGAGTCAACTTTTTGATTAGAACACGACGACTCTAGATCGAGAGGACTGGCTGTGCTTATAACTTCTCTTTGGCTAGAACATGATATACCTAAATTAAGAGGAATTGCTGTCTCTTCAACTACAGTATCACTTATAGAAAATGTACCTTCATCAGAAACGTTAGTAGTACCACTATGACCACTATCATATGTACAATGAGATGCAACATCTGTATTTTCTGATTTACTTTCTATAGATTCAGCAACATCACTCTGAAAATTAAAATACCCGGCCAGCTTACGTGTTTTTGATATAACAGCTTCGTTCTTTTTTTTTTTCATCTTTTGCTTTACGCTTAGCACTTCCAGAAGCGTAGTGCCGACCAGTATCTCTAGATCTGCTGTTCATGTTACCTACACTTAGAGAAATATATATTTTTAAATTAATTGTTTTTTAAAATGCGTAAATTTGGTATAATAATATTCAAATATTTTTTCTTGTTTTTATCACTTTCATTGTGATATTTCTTTATTTTACAACATTGATCCTATAATTATTGCGAGGAAGCATAAACTACTTTACTACTTTCTACTAATGATAAGTCATGTCATGACCTTTTACCAACTTTCATTGATTGATTCAAGTATAACTGTATAAACACACTACGCCGAAATTACGCGACCGAATGTCACTATTAGAATGAAATAGCATGCTATTTGAATGCTATTTGAATGAAATAGCAATGTCGGTGTGACATTCGGTCGCGTAATTTCGGCGTAGTGTGTTTATACAGTAAGAGCGATCGCCGACGTCCGTCTTTTTGTAGGACAACTAGCGTTGCCGAAATCAATCTAACAAAAAAACGGCTTGTATTAAAAAAATCAACATGTCAAATGCGATTTAATAAAAAAAACATACCAACCTAGTAAAATATCTTACCTTAAGTGAATCTCGTTGTTCTCGTTGATATTTTTGCATTTGCACTTGCACATACAAAAACTCTTCTATTGTGTTTTAAAAAAGATAATTGAATGAATTGCACACAGCGCTACGTCAATCACGAAAACAGTACTCGAAGCAATGTCAAGACAACTTTTCTCACAAATAGTTCACATTTAAAGTGCTTTTATTAGTTTTTTTATATTGAGTCAAAGGAAAGTGTATATCAATTTCTTATTGTTTGATAGTCAATAGAATCCTAATTTATTTGTTCGAGTTACGACTAGCTCGATCGATGACAATATCAGGGAATTCCCCAAATAGTTTTGCAGTGTTGCCAACTTGTGTTTAGTGCAGTGCAAGTAGTACAACACATAACTTGTGTGTAGCTAGCGCTCAATTTAAAAAATGTGGTACAATTTCAAATTATTGTTGTTCATTTTGATACCAACGTTTTTCGTGATAGATATTATACCTAGAGGTGGGGCGGAAATAGCCATGCGCGCAGTTCGGGTCGGCTCGGTTCGCCCGCCAATGGCACCAACCGAGGAGACAAATACTCGCTTTCCTTTTCTTACACATACAAAATACCGACTATTTGTCTTTTTTCGTTTATTTCGTTAAGAAAAAAATCAAATTACTTTTAGTTTGGTAGTAGTTTTGTAAACAAAACATTTTCTACATATGTCTTGCTGTTGAAGTGGTGTAATTACGAAATACCTATTTGAGCGCGGGGCCCTCCAATTCGCGGGGCCCGTAGCATTTGCTACTCTTGCTACGTGGCTAATCCGGCACTGCTTGTAGAATGATTTGTCTTTGGCCTCAAAATAGACTTCAGTTGTGGCTTGTGGCTATAATTTCATCCTTGGAGCCAAATCTCTTTTTTTGAAGCATTTTTTGATATCTGTGAGCAGGTAGAAGTCAGATGGGGTAACTTCTGGTAAATATAGGGGTGTTGAACAAATTCAAATCCTAAATCTTTCAATTGCACTATCGTTTTTTTTGACTTGTGGATCGGCGCATTATCTTGGTGAAAGAGCAGTTTTTTCTTTGGCATATGAGGCTTTATCTGGTTGATCGTGTTGTTCGATCGATATAATAACACAATTTAGTCACTATTGATCGAGTGGATTTTCAGAAGAAAGTCGATAAACAAAATTTCCGACCCAATATGCAAATGCCATAATCTTGCCTGCTGACTGTTGTGTCCTTGGACCACTTTGGCTGAAACCATCTGACTAGTAGAAAATTTTTCTTCTACTCAAATTCTTATGCACAATTTTGAACACAGTGCCTTTTGATATCTTTAGGATGGCAGTTATCTCTTGCATCATTACTATCAGACATAACAATTTTCAGAATTTTTTGGATGTTTTCGGGACCTGGGCGCTCCACGCCTCCGGTCATTGTTTAACCGCATTTAAAATCTGCATACCATCGGCAGATGGTTGTTTTTGATGTGATCTTCAACCGGTAATAATTTTCAAGCCATTGTTGAGCTTGAACGGTATTTTTTTCCATTAAAAAAATTGTGTTTGATTATTAACTCACAAAATTCGTTTTTATCCACCGTTTAAGCAAAATAAAAGCGTTATCTAACCTTCAATATCTCAACAACAAGCAAACCAAATATGATGAAATTTTATACATATCTTTTGAAGATTGATACTCCGAATGGCGTTGGTGACGCCACTGTGTGTCAGTCCCGATTCTTAATGACTCATCTGGTATAATTAACAAACATGAACATCAATGTAGATTCTCAATAAACTTGTCAATATGGGACTCTATGAAATCAGCTAATCAAGAAATAACGATGACAATGTAGATTGTCAATGAACATAAGAATTTGCTAAAATGCATACATGGTACACTATTTGAAATGAGCCTAAATCTATACAGTAGCCCAATAGAAATATAGCAAGTATTAGCAATTAAAACAAATTGTAGAAATTACTGTTTTACTACCAAAAAATATATATTGCACATTTTCTTGTGACTCGAGTTTCGGGAAATGAACTATCCCATCATCAGACAACTGAATTGTCTGATGATGGGATGATCACAAGAAAATGTGCAATATATATTTTTTGGTAGTAAAACATAGTAATTTCTACAATTTGTTTTAATTGCTAATACTTGCTATATTTCTATTGGGCTTTTTAGTCGCACATCACATATAGCTTGCTGGTTGAGCTCCACCACACAAAGCACACGTAGCTGGGGATTCTTTGCTTTTCTGCAAATTGCTGTGTTGTATGGTCCTCCTCATTTCATGCAAACGAAAGGTCTGTTGCAGTATGTTCTCGAGTGACCATACTGCTGGCACCTCATACACTGTGTGATACCTTTAGTCTTTCTTGCAGGTTCAATTTGTATGGCTCTGTTGTGAAGATATTTCAGCTCGTATATATCTTTATTGTTATTAGCTGTTTTTAAATCTATAAAGAACATAGTACTTGGTTCTTTAGTTTGTTCTTACCATTGATTATGTTCTTGGCTTGGTGTCCCTTATTTGCCAGTTCCTGCCTAATTATATTTGTGTCTGTTTTACAATGAAGGTGTTTCATCTTTATTCGGTAAGCACGTTCCTTTTTAGGTTGGTACGTGTGGTGTACTATGTTGTTTTCGCGCATAAAATTTATGAGTTTTCTATATGTGTCTGGTGCAGTACTATTTTGTTTGATTGTGTTGTCTGTTAAACATTTTGTTGCATATTGATCGTCTTCATCAACGATTTTCAGTTTTTTCCCCATTTCTCCATAGTCAATGACACCATAGATGAATATTGGTGGTAGTTTGGGGATTCTATCTGGCCCATTGTTGGATTGTTGGCTGTCTTCGTTCATGCTACTCAAAGCATGGTTTCAATGGAAATCTTCATCGCTTGTTGAAGACATTCGATTGTAGTAAACATTGGTTTCATTTGTTTGGGCAGTTCGGTGCAGAGTATTACTCTCAGCTGTGTTCACTGGGACATCCTGTGATGTTCCTGGTTGGTTTACGATTTGATTGGAATTCATTCCGGGTTCATTTGAGATCGGAGTTGGGTTCATTTTACCGATTCCGCGTTACGCCACTGGAAGTAAGACGTCCAACGTTATCAAGATGATGGCGATCTGTTTTTACAATAAAAACACTTTAAGAGTCCTTTCTCACTTATATGTACTAATTAGTTGAGTCTTTTCTCACTGGTTTAGTCTCTTGAAGTGACTTCTTTCGAAGTACAAGTGTTTTCAGTCGTTAATATCGTTTTGATTATTCAAAATTATCACCGAGAATTCTATTTTATCGCTTCAAATATGGAGAAGTTGGAGCAGATAACCATTCGCGGCAGATGCAACACATGAAATTAAAATTTTCCTCAGACTAGGGTGGTTTCATGAAGATTTTTATGAAATACTTATTATGGGTGGTTAAGAAAAAAATGATTATAAAAATTTGTTCAGCCATAATCTTTGGTCAAAGTTTACTCTAAATGCCGTCCCGTAAACCTCCATGGAAATTATGTGTAAAAACTGCCCTATTCATTTTCAACGACGTAAAATACATTCTATTAAATCTTCATTTTCATTGGACAATAGATGCGAAACTGTGAAAATTTAAACAGCATCCGAAGAAAAATTATTATTTACGACATTCTGTATTATTCATACAAGCTTTAAACTCATCACAAAAAATTATGAAAACGCCTGCCACCTTCTCTAATGCAAAGCCTACATCGTTGCCTTAGCATATTGTAGCAGTTATTTATTCCTTCGGTAAACAGGTCAGGAATATGAATTGGGGTAGTATACACCATAAATATGTAAAAATAAAACTGTTATTTTTAGGGAAAAAAACTTTGTAACTTCTATGTTCTATATTCTATGATCTATGTCTAAGATTTTAACCTAAAACTGTCCAATGTTATATTTCGTTAGCTGTTAGAAATGTGAATTGAGAACACGAAGAAATAGCATTGTTTTTGATTTCTTCCAGAATCATGACATCAAATCGTCTATTTCTTCGATTATAAAAATAAGAATTGATAACATTCTTATAAATCAAAAACGTAAGCTATAATGACGACATCCATGAAAATTTGCATCGTTTTGGAAGCATCCAATACTGATAAGAAGAAAAATACATACAAATTCAAATGGATCCAAACTACGGGAACGGAAAATACATATTATGAAACACCAAAGGACAAACAGGATATATCTGACCATCATGAACTTTTGGCTCTACCGAAGGTGAAGAATATCTTGAAATCGATTAAAGTGAGAGGTTCATTTCGTACGTGTGTCATTTCATCAACTCAGGAATTGAAAGAAACATATTTTGATGCCGAAGAAGATGTGATGTTTAAGAATGAATATTTACAACTGATTTATTTACGGGCATACGTGAGAACAGTATTTGGACAAAAATCGTCAGAACCACAGGATACGGTAGACTTTCAAGAAAAAGCAAGGATAATAAAATGAATTTCAAGAGGATAAAGGAGGATTTCGTGCCGAATAATTTTGATGGTAAGAGTGTTTCAGTGAATTTATGGTTAAAAAAATTCGAGTCGGAATGCACGCGTTGTGAAGTAGAAGAAGATAGAAAATTTTGATTTTACGGTTGTTTCTGGATGGAATAGCGAAAGAATTGTTTGATTCTAAATTAATTATATTAGGTTTAGACAAAAGTTTTCAAATATGGACAGATAACTGCTTAGAGAGTTTTTGTGAAACAAGTTGGCATAAATATAAAGAGGCATATTCATTTAGGTACATAGGAGGAAGTTTAGTTGACTACGCTTTTAGGAAAGAAAATTTTTTGTTAAATCTCCGAAATAATTTTCCAACTGACATATTAATTGATTTAATTGTGACAAGTTTGCCAAATATTTTACAAGATAGAATGGATCGATCAAATGTAACAACTTTCGAGAAATTATTGGGTGAGTTGCGAAAGCTAGAAAGTTCAAAAAAATATGACAACGATCGAAATTCGGGCTCAAATGTTAGTCTTCTGAATTCCAAAGTAGTAGAAAAGCGATATGTCTACACATTCAAGATAATAGGAACACATTCAAAACAGTCAGTGGCAGGGCAAAATTTTCAGGAAAAATAATTACAAAAATGAGAATCAATAATATCAAGAAAGACGTTGTACTTTTATAGTTGATGAGAAAAATTTCGAGTATGATATTCTACTCGGACTAGATTCTATTTGCAATTTTCAATTAAAACCAAACTCAGAATGCTTGTCGGGATTATGACAGGTCAATGTAGGCTGAAAGCACATTTGCACAAAATCGGTCTGGCTGAAAACGATTAATGCAGGCTGTGTCTTGAGGACACTGAAATTATTGAAATGAAATTACCCCCGAACATGATTATCGGTTTTATACAAAAACTGGATCTCCACGGGGAAATATAAATTGGGGGTGAACCACATTAGTCCACGCAGACGCAATGGTAGGGTGGACAGACGCCCGCTCACTATAAATAATTATAAAATAATTAGGACATATTGCGTCGCTCGTTAAAACGTACTCAAACGCTTAAATGGAAAGTTCTACACTACCCGCCGTACAGCACAAACATTGCTCCTGCCGATTACCATCTCTTCCGATCGATGCAACATGTACTGGCTGACCAACACTTCTCCAATTACGATGACGTCAAAAAATGGATCGATACATGGATAGCGGCCAAAGAGCCGGCCTTTTTTCGTGATGGGATCCGTCAGTTGTCAGAAAGATGGAAAAAATTACTGGTTAGCGAGGGGCAATACTTTGAACTTTGAATGTATAACCAATTTTTCAGAATAAAGCTTCAATTTTCGAAAGAAAAATCGCACGAACTTATTTATACTAATAGCTGAAGTGCTGACAGCTCAGTGGTAGAGCACAGGGCTCGTAACCGGAAGGTTGCGGGTTCGAATCCTATTCAGGTGGGACGCGTGTCGGCCACCATTTCACTGTTGGGTCGAACATTAACAGTGCTGTGACCTAAAGTGGCGCAAGATCGAAGTAACAATGCCTACCCAGAACACAACTGAACTCCTAACTCGCACAAGCGAAAAAAGCTTCTGAGGGATCTTCATAGAAGATCTAGAAGTATCAAGTTAGAATTCGATGTGTTAGAAGAAACATAATGTACTGCTTGAAATTCTGTATACTTTCATTTCAAATGTCTCTTTTAAAAAGCGGTTTGTACTCTGGAAGAAAGTAGAACATCAAGTTAGTAAAAAATAAATCAAAGTTAGTGGCCAAATATAGACAATCTGGATCCATTGTATGTATATAAACCGGTTTACAACGTCTTGCAATGTTGTACGATGACCAATTTCCAGCAGTGTCGTTCTGCGGAATTTTCCGGTGTTAAATTCCTTATTGATTGTTCGGCAGATTTCTGCCTTCCAAGTTTGGGTCAGCCTCTTTTTCGTCGACCCTGTGGTTTCCAATCTAAAACTTGTCTGCGAAAGCGATTCTCTGGCATTCTTCTAACGTGACCGAACCATGTGAGTTGTTCCACCTCTATATATTGCCAAGTTATTGTCTTCACATCCTCATTTCTTATCCGGTCTCTTTTTGACATTCTTAGTGATCTTCTTATCGCGTCCATCTCAACAGCTTCTATTCTTGATTTCAATATTTCTGGAATTATCCAGGTTTCAGCACCATATGTGATTGAACCTTTGATCATGGATCGTAAATTGGGAATTTTATACTCTTGGTTATTTCTCTACTCCATAGAATACTATTGAGACATCCTATCATTTTTTTTTGGCGGAGGTTATTCTCTTCCCGATTTCTTTGATTTCCGTTCCACTATCGTCGAATGTTACTCCCAAGTAGACGTAGTCCCGACAGCCAGATATACGATGTCCGTTTTAGAGATCCAGGCAACCAGGCGAGCCACCTATCCCCAGGTACTTTGGCTTCTCTAGGTTAACTGTTAAGCCCCACTCATCGTACTCTCCACAAGTTTGCGCACCATATACTTCATATCCTCCTGGTCTCCAGCAAGAACCTCCTGATTATCTGCGAATTGTAGTGTATAAATGCAATTATTGTTCAGTTCTATTCCCATCCCTCGTATCTCTCTCTTCCACATTTTCAGCCAGGCTGCCACATATATTTTGAAAAGGGTTGGCGAGATGCAGCATCCCTGTCTCAACCCCTTTGTGACTGCAAATTCTCCTGTTAGATATTTACCAATTTTTACTTTTGATTTTGTTCCTTTATATAGTTACTGCAGTTCTTCTATGTATGTGTAGTTTATATCGGGTTTTTTTAGAGTGATAGAACTGCCGATAGGGATAACTGTGATTTGACAGAAGGTAGAAGCCACGTTGTTTTGACATTTCTGTTCAGTAAGCATTGACAAATTATCATGGAAAGACCCACGCCGCAACCACGTTTACAAATTGTTGAAATTTATTTTCAAAATCAGTGTTCTATTCGCCAAACTTATAGAGCACTTCGTGAAATTTATGGTTTACATATTCGTCCATCAGAGCAGCTTATTCGTCGAACTATCGATAGATTTCGAACAACATTTTCTCTATTCGATGCAACAACAACAAGACAAAAAACTGTACGTACAAAAGAAAATATCGCTGCTGTAAGTCATAGTGTTAATGATGATCCAGATTTCTCTATTCGTCGACGTTCACAACAAGTTGGACTCTGTGCATCCACCGCATGGAAAATTTTGCGTGAAGATCTTGGTCTACAAGATCCAACTGGTTCAAGAGCTACAGCCACTTGACCATAATGAGCGTCGTTTGTTTGCTGATTGGGCCCTAGAACAGCTTGAAGTTGATCCACTTTTTTATCGTAAAAATGTGTTTAGTGATGGAGCTCATTTCTGGTTGAACGGCTATGTAAACAAGCAAAATTGCCGTATATGGAGTGAAAACAATCCTCAAGAAGTTCCGCAGGTTACATTGCATCCTGAAAAATGCACTGTGCTTTACACGCTGGAGGCATCATCGGTCCATATTTCTTTAAAAACGATGCTGGAGCTAATGTTACAGTGAAGGGTGCTCGTTACAGATCGATGATCAATGATTATTTGTTTCAAAATTTGAATGGTATCGACCCAGAAGTGTTTTGGTTCCAACAAGATGGTACTACACCTCATGCTGCTACCGTAAGAATTGATTTATTGAAAGAAAGATTTGGCGATAACATTATTTCGAGAAATGGTCCAATTAATTGGCCTCCAAGATCATGCGACATAACTCCACTGGATTATTTTCTTTAGGGTTATGTCAAGTTATTGGTTTATGCTGATAAACCAGAAACAATAGAAGCTTTGGAAGCCAACATAACTCGTGTTATCGATGAAATAAGGGCTGAATTACTCGAAAAAGTGGTCCGAAATTGGTCTGGTCGAATGCGGTCCCTCAGAGCTAGTCGTGGTGAACATATGCCGGAAATTATTTTCAAAACATAAATGTCATAAAATTATCTTTCAAATAAAAAAAATGGCTTCAATCTTAATTTAAATGTGTTTTATTTCAATTTAAAGTCCTATCACTTAAAAAAAAACACCCGATATTAGAGTGTTTGAGGATTTACCATAGTGTAGATATTGGGACAGTATCATACGCCTTGTGAAGATCTACAAAAGTGATATGGGTTTCCATGTTTCTGGCACTTCTCTTTTCAATAACCTGCTTGTGGCAGAATACATTATCCGTGCAAGATCGTCCTGCTCTGAAGCCACTCTGTTCTTCTTATTTTTATAACATAAATGTCATAAAATTATCTTTCAAATAAAAAAATTTGGCTTTAATCTTAATTTGAATGTGTTTTATTTCAATTTGAAGTTCTGTCACTCTAAAAAATACATCCGATACTATGGGAGTCAGCGCACAAATGGATGACGGGTGGAAAGAAATACAGTAGCGTAGGGAAGGGACGATAAACAACATTCTAGTTGTAGGGCTTTCTTCTTCTTCTACTGCCGATATTAGGGCCTAGTTGTCGAAATACGGTGGTTGAATACCTCCTGGATTGGACTCCAAGTTGATATTACATGATTTGAAACGTGAAAATCACTACCGGTTTCTTTTTTTCTTATTTTCATTTTTCATGTCCTCCTTCTATTCTGGTGGTATTTTCTTGAACTTTTTCTGATTTCATTACTAAAGAAGGGGATCTTCAAATCACCAGTGTCAAATTAGAAACATATCCATAGTGCATTTGTTAATGAACGTAGAAAAGGGTTTTCCAATAAGAGGTTTCATTTTGAATAGCCCGCTAACTGGGGGCTGTCACTTTTGAAGCTGTCAATCTTTTGACATTTGAAACCATTAGTAAAAATGGAACGAATCACGCTTCATCAAAGCATTGCAGTTGTTGAAATTCACTACAAAAATGGTGAAAATTTTGCAGTCACAGGTCGCAAAACTAAATCACTTTTGGTCATCATGAAGCAGCTTTTCGACCAGTAATAGTGAAACTGGTGGAAAAATTTGAGCTGTTGGAACAAGTGAATGATGTGAAGAATCGAAACTGTGTGCGTCGCTCAAGAACAATTGAGAATATAGCTGCTGTGGCCTGTAATGTTGACGAAAACCGAGTTTTGTCGATTCGTTTGTGGATCTTTTGAATTAAGTATTCCACAAACGTTATACTTCGCATGAAGATTTACGTCTGAAGGCTCTTAAAGTTCAGTTAACACAAGAACTCAAGCTGGTCAATTACCGCTGATTGGGTCCTTGAAATGCATCAAAATGATCAGGATTTTCATCGAAACATCATCTTCAGTGATGAGGTCCATTTCTACTTCGGATGCTACGTTAATAAGCAGAAATGTCGCATTTGAGGCTCGGAAAATCCAAGAATGATTGTTGAAAAGCCTCTTCATCTCCAACGTATCACTATTTGGTGCGGTTTTTGGGTTGGCGGTGTGATTGGACCTTACTTATTCGAAAATGAGGCTAGTGTCACCGTTACGGTGGATGGATTGCGCTACAGAGCTAGGATTAATGATTTTTCATGGCCGGAATTTAAATATATTGATGTGGACGACGTCACCGTTACGGTGGATGGATTGCGCTACAGAGCTAGGATTAATGATTTTTCATGGCCGGAATTCAAATATATTGATGTGGACGACGTTTATTTTCAACAAGACGGCGCTACGTTTCAAGCAAGCAACGAAACAATCATGAACTTCTACGGATTTTGTTTGGTTGATGGCAAGGCGCCAGTTTCGGTACCATTGTCAGTTCATTCAGATGTTCCTGAAGGTTTTTGGAACCTGTTGCTGCATTCTCATGGGATGTCATCTGTAAAAATGGCTAGTGTAGTGTTCTGATTTTCTGACATATCCGATGTAAGCAGTGGACCCAATATATTTCCCTGTAGAACCCCTGCTTTGATTTCAATTGGGTTAGATATAGGGCATCGCCATATTTTGCAGCAAAGTATCGATCGGATAGGTATGATTTCAGATATATACTCCATATACTCCAAAACTTTCAGTATTTTAGGAAGATGGTTAAATAATTTAATACCACAATACAATGGTGAGTGCTGAAATTTACTTGTTCTATGGAATACAGAGGACATCTTTATTTTTTGTATTGTACATATGATAATCCGAGCATTTTTTCAGTAATTCTATATTTTTTCTAGTATCCACCAAACAATTGAAGATGAAAATACAGGGAAAACTTAGAAATCTGTTATTGATAAAGAAAGGTCGACAGGACTCCATCGGCGTGAGGTTGAAAATAATACGAATAATTTTTTTCTGCGTAATAAATGTACGATTGATGAAAGATCAACTTCCCCAAAACAAGATGTTATATTTAAGGTGGGAGTAAACAAGGGAATAATAAACGCAAATTAAGGACTCTATCAGTTGAATATGCTAGAACCTGCAAACCGAGAAAACCAACACAGTCGGAACACTTCAAGTCTCTCTCGTCGGAAGGCTTAAGGTCAACTGGCGACCCATATCATGCGGCTGAAAGTGCACAAGATCGGTCTTATTGGCATTCAGAATGATGGAGTTTCAGGAACACCAATCAGTGAAACATTGCATCAAAAGTTGGCACCTAGCCCTAAGTCCAAGGAGATTGGGAACCGAAACAATAAACGAAGTGTCGTCAGCAAACAAAACAATCCTAATTGTCGCCAATATTGATGAATAATTAATAACATGGAGAGGTAGATCATTGACGAACAAAATGAATAAAAGAGGTCCCAAGACAGAACACTGGGGCTACTGGATACTCAAAAGATTCTTGTTGGCCTACACTCATATAATAGTATCTTTCATTCAGGAAATCCTCAACCCACCGTGGAAGACACCTCTAAAACCGAAGCAATACAACTTAGCCAAAATGAAGTTCAGTAGGGTTGTGGAAGACGTTTTTTCAATTTGAAGAGTAATCCATTATGCCAAACTTCGTCAGAAGTTTGAGATGAGTCTAAAAATTCAGCACTGCAGAATATTTTTTTCTTCGGGACTTATTGAAATAGTATTTATTACCCGGTCTATTTAATGTGTTATTGAATGGTTTTCTCTAAATCCTAGTTGATGGTTCAGTAGAAGTTTGTGTAGATCGTTATCCTTCTTCAATCTTTTGAGTAGAAGTTTCTAAGACAATTTTCCTACAATTGGTAATAGGCTTATCGCCTATGGGATCTTACATCATGTTCAGGTTTGTTTGGTTATTTCTGTATATTGCCAGATAGTGGGAAAATACTATACTGTTATCATTCGTATATTGTATTGCTTTCAGAGGCAGTTTTTTCAAAACCTTTGCTGTAATCAGGTCAAAACCGGGCGCATTTTTAATTTTCAACATCTTGATCTCGTGAAAAACTTCTTTGGGTTTGAAAGGTTTTATGGGAAGAGACATCTGATAAGCACTATCCAAGAATGCCTCAATTTCAGTATTTTTGTTGCCTAGGTAAGGATTATCTGGGATAACTACTTGTGACAGGTGTGTTGAAATTCAATTTGATTTCTCCTCATCAGATTTGGCCCATTCTACATTTGTTTGTTTGATCGGAGGTTATCGTTGTACAGGCTTTTGTGTTTTTTGTAGCCTTTCAGATGTTGAGTTCTCCGTTGTTGTCTATATTTTGAATGTGGTGTTGGAATTGCGAGTTGCAATCCTCCTGTAGTTTTTATGGAGTTCCTTACCCAAGGGATTGTATTCTATTTTGTTCACCAAGTTGTAAGATCTCTGCCATATTCCTCCATCTTGTCTTTTCGCAGCTATCAGTTCACGAATTTGAAACGGTATTTTCTCTTCTATACGATTTTCTCTTGAGTTGAGACGAGACTGAATCAAATCAAGTCTTCAGTAACTTTTAGTTCAATATCTAGTCTTATGTTGTTAGTCAGTATTTCTTCAAAGAGGTTCCAGTTTGTCCCACTTAACGTAAGCGTAGTTTCATCCTCCTACTTTTTGGCGTTGTACTGAGGCTTATCAAAATCGGTGTATATAATCCGGATAGATCTGGAATCGATTCTGTTTATATGGAGTTATTTCTAATAACGTTTGTGACGAAAAAGACCAAGATGTCAGGGATTTTATTGGTATCAGTCGGCCAGTAAGTTAGATTTCTGGTTGTTATAACTTTCATCAAATTGTGTTTCTGTTATATTGTGTCGAGGTTGAGAGTGAATAGCTGATACATCAAAGCTCCATGTTTTCGTTTAGACCCTAATATTTGTGGGTTGTATCTCATCAGTTACGTAAATTGGCAATGTATAGTGTTTGATGGACAAATTTAAATTAAATGTTCAAATAATCCACCTTGTTCAGCCAACCTGTAGCCAAATCTATTATAAATAGATAATCTCATATCACTGAGCAGATTCGGCATAATTGCTATTTTGGGACAAAGTTGGATTATTTTGAACCTTAATTCATTAATATTCGTCGCTCTATCAATTTCACGTCCATAAACCAAATTTTTTAAATATCCCCAAAGAAAAAAATCATTGGCAGATGAATCTGGTGATCTGGGGGGTCATTTGAGCGTGTCGTTTGTAGAAATGGCACGATCCGAAAAAATCGTCCTGAGATATTGTGTAACATAAATAGAGGTTAATTCTTGATAGAAGGTATATAAAATTATATAAATATTTTAAAAATTTTTTAAAAAATTTCAAAAAATTAGCCTTCTACATATTTAATTCCAAAAGATTATATTTAATGATTATAACTTCTGAAAATAAATTAAAATAATGTCGTATAAGTACCACTTATATCATGACATAAAATAAACATTCATTATAAGACATAAGACATATATATAAAGTACCTTGGTTAGATATCCAATAATATTGAATAGTCTAAGTAAGATACTTATTACTTATGTCTTATAATGAATGTTTATTTTATGTCATGATATAAGTGGTACTTATACGACATTATTTTAATTTATTTTCAGAAGTTATAATCATTAAATATAATCTTTTGGAATTAAATATGTAGAAGGTTAATTTTTTAAAATTTAAAAAAATTTTTTTAAAATATTTATATAATTTTATATACCTTCTATCAAGAATTAACCTCTATTTATGTTATTTTATTCATAATATATAATTATTTGGTTTCCTTAACATTCTTTATACAGATAGTCCTTGTGCTATAGCAGAGGCCGTTAAATTTGTCTTTCAATCTTCTAGATCAAGGGTAAACCACAGATATATTTCTGTGTGTAGTGAATACCATATTTAAAGGTCTCATTTCAGTAGAACTTTTTCTAGACGAATGAAAGGTGAGTTGAATATTTGTTATTGATTGATGTTATATTTATTGAATATGAATATTTGAATACTGATGAGCAAAGTCGATCTTAAAACTTGTTTTTCAGTAATGTTTTGCATATCTTGAGTTTTTATATAAAGTACCTTGGTTAGATATCCAATAATATTGAATAGTCTAAGTAAGATAGTTTTGTGATGAAATTCTTAAGATTATGTTGGATATTCTTGAAAGATATTGGTTTTCATAAGATTGATAACAGAAACAAAATTTTGTCTATTCAAAATGTTTAATTTATAGGATTTTGGGTAATAATTTTTATTTATTGGATTTTGTTATACCATTCGGATGTCTTATAATGAATGTTTATTTTATGTCATGATATAAGTGGTACTTATACGACATTATTTTAATTTATTTTCAGAAGTTATAATCATTAAATATAATCTTTTGGAATTAAATATGTAGAAGGCTAATTGCGTTGTGACTTGGACAGCCATCCTGTTGAAACCAGAAATTAATTGGTAGCTGTCGAACTGTCTGAATAATTTGATTCTCTGAAGGTTCTAGATATTTGGCAGCGTTTAGATTACCATTGTTAAAAAATGGCCCTATTATGTAATTCCCCCCTATTTCCGTCCAAACATTTAGTTTTTGAGAATACTGGAAACGCGAATATTTAGATGCTTATTCTTCCTAGACCAATATCTTACTACAGATGGGTTTCGTTTTCTATTCAAGGAAAATGACTCATTAGTGAATAAGATATTGTTAAGGAATGAACTATTTCCACTTACTTTTTCCATCATAGTTTCACAAAATTCCATTCGTTTGATATGATCTACTGGAAAAATTTCTTGGTTTGTTTGAACTTTTATAACATCAGTAACCATTCCTTTTCAAAATATTTCGAATACTTCTATCGCTCGACTTGTTCAGCAATTTGTTTACTCGAGCAAGGTGTACTGGTTTCAACAGCAGCACACACATCTACTTATTTTTTCAGACGATTTTCACTAATGGTTTTTGGTGGTTTATCAATCTTGCAATGCCTGCATCATCATAAACACCCACATTTCTCGAACTTTTTAATTATTTTAGAAATAGCCGAACTCGAAGGAATCGGCCTATCTTCAAAGGCTTGAATTAATTGATCACCAAAGTACCATTTTATGATATGAATTTTTTCTTCTACACTGAACATTTCGATTTATTTAATTTTCAACCGATATGGACTAACGCATCTCACGTTTGGAGTGCGAATGATTCTGATTGCTGAAAGCAGAGTACAGATTCACTGACATTTATTCGTCATCCAATCGCGCTAAGGTTTTGATTCTTCCACTGTTCCACTGAACCCTGGTCGTCCTCTAGATAAACACTGAATTTCCTATGTTTCCGACTATCTTTTCCATACCTGTATGTAAAACTTAAATGAATGATCCGCACAATACTTGAAGAAGAGCAGCATAGATGGTTCTGCAAGATCGGTAGATCTTTCACTTCTTCACTTTCTTTCGAGTTCACCTCAAGAATATATTTCAAATTCACAAATGGTAGCCAACTCTATCAGAGGGTTGCTACTTCACTGAAGGTTTTTAATAATAATATTTGATTTTTATTCAACATCACAATATTTACAGATATTTTAGTACTTAGGGTGGCTGAGGTTCGTTTCGGTATTTTGCAACACCCAACATCTGTTCAACTAACCCAGTTTCACACTAAAACTTAAATACAAAGATAGAGAATAAAAACAAAAATAAAAAAAAATTAAATAGAAACAGAAAGGGATCTTCGCAGAAGATCTAGGAGAATCAGGATAATAATAAAAACAATAAAAAAAGGTATACCCAAAATATAAGAACTTATACACTATATAAGACTTGCGGTCAGTCACTCAAGATCCTTATGAATGCAATCTTTCTGAATGTTTTTCTCGAAAATGCCTCATCAACGGTCGCATAATCGATAGAAAATTAATTCAAACATTTTGCAATGTTGTACGAAAATGAACGTTTGAAAAGTTCCATTGAATGAGGTGGTATGGTGATCTTACCCTTAAGTGAACATTGATGTTGTGCACACCACTGAGAAACCTTCTTTTATTCTAAAGGTATGTGGGTGTTCTTGGGCTAACCTTCGAAAGAATTGGCATGCAGAATGCATCCTCCGTCTACGCCCCATATTCAACCAACAAATTTCCCTCAGTTTATGACTGTTGTGCTCATATTTTCGAATTCCATATTTTAATCTCAAACATGAATTTTGTAATTTTTGAATTCTTTTAACATCTGAGGCTGTTGAACACGGGTACAGCATTGCCTTCAACTCTACACCGAGAAAATCTCTATTCTGAAATATCAGTTTTAGATTCATGTATGGCCCCCTCAACGTCTGCGAAACGTGATAGGAAAATCTTGAATCCTCATCAATGAAAAGACCAAGATCCCTAATGAGACCTAGAAACTTAATACCACTATCATTCATCATTAACTGTTGGCTGTAGTTGTTAATGAAGTTTTCTCCATCTTTCTCCTACCAAAGACAAGAGTCATGGTCTTCTTTGAGTTCAGCTTCAGGGAATGTTTTGAGGAAAACTTGAAACCAAAATCGCTAACCCACCACAGCGAAGGATAAGATAAAAATATGAAAGGAAATTAAACTAAAACACTCTAATTTGCGCTAGCCATTTTTGTCCGTCCGTACTTGAAACATCCTACTTCGTAAAATGCCTCATAGTGCGCCAATGAGAAGATAAATAATACTTAACTCTCACTCCCTATCTACTTATTTCAACTTTACAATAAAAAAGTGGCTCTTAATTACAATATAATATAGTTTTACAATAAGCTTGAGGTCCGAGATTTATGTAAAGAATTATCTTTGAGGTTATCCTGGAATATTGTTCTCCAAGGTGTCGGAATGATAGTGCTTTCTCCAAGAATAGTTCCTATTCTGCATATAATCAGCAGGTGTTCAGTTTCAAATTGTTCCAAATGACCAGTATAGCGTCCGGAACCAAGATGGTGCGGTAATAAGATACTTTAAATCCGGCACAGGGAAGATTGTGTGGTATTAATATAATCCAAGCACTCCACCAAGATTACTCAGTTCTAAGAACATCCAGTACTAAGATCTCCGGTACAAAGGTCACCGGAACTAAGATCTCCGGTACTAAGATATCCCGTACTAAGATCTCCGGTACTAAGATTGTAAATTTCAAATCTATAAGATAGTGTCTGTGCAACACGTGATCTCAATCCCTGTGACTCTAGACATTATTAAAATAATTTACAAGTTAATAAACATGATATGAAATGTCTAGAACATAGGAATAAGAGCACGTTATTCGATCATGAGCATGAGAACGGGAAATTAAATGCATTGTATAACCTGCAGAGAATGAAATAAATCAAAAATAATAATTGCCATTCATAAAAGCAGAAAATATTTTATCGGGTTCTACGTATTTTTGATTAGACGTCTTATAAGAAACAATAAAAATTCAATATTCCACGATTTTCATGGATTAGGTAGGTTAATTCGATAAAAATACCACAATGTGTGTCCGAAAAGAACGAAAGAAAGAAATCTGGGAAATTCTAGGCTTCTGGAAAACAATACAACTCTATAGCGCATGCTAAAACAACGTGGACTTTCATTGCGGAAACTCCACACTCCTTAATAGTCTTAGTGAAATCACATCATTGGAGCATTTTTTAGCGATTATAATTCAAATCAACAGTGGAGCGTTTTTTAACGTTACAAACTGTAGTAGATTATTCAAGTCGCTATTAATAGCACCAATGGCCTGTTGATACTCCTCTGGGTAAAATGACAATAGCAGATGAATATCGTCAGCATATTTTTGCGTGCTGAATACAGGAGTGGAAAACAGCAGGAAACATCGATATATAAATACTAAAAAGTAGAAGAGATAGAATGGACCCTTGCGATACACTAGTGGTTACATTAAGATGCCTTGACTCTTCACCGCGATAGACCACAGTTAGAGACCTGGATGTCAAAAAATCCGACATACTCTTAACTCAAATTGTTCTTTCTTAGGTTTGTTTCAGTTTGCGCGATATGGGTTCGTTTTAAAAGGTACACTAATGTATTTATTCAAATGAAATTTGAAAGGTTTTCTTGAAATTTCTGAAAACTTAAAATAGGCAGGTTTTCTTTCACTTCAACATTTGTGTCAGACAGTTTTTCTGAAGATTATAAAGTAGGACAATAAGTATCAGTTTTTTCCAACATCACGTGAGCCTATCGCAAATTGTGACTGGCGCCAGAATACGCCGTTCTGATTGTTTTCAAAACAATCCGATAGCAATTGTTTTTGTTATTCTCAGTCTTCAGTGGGAGATGTTGTCAAGGATACATCCAGATTATTTTATTAATCAATATTAATATTGCAAATCAATCACATTTCGGGGCAATTAAAAACAATAGCGGTGTTGTCTCGATTAAATTCCCATGATTCGATTTTCCGAAAATAATATGCTAGTTAAAAATACCTTGTTGATCAACAGACGAATGAAATTTTTGTGAGGTATTAATTGAACCGCAAATCTCTACGTGGTATAGTAAACAATAGGTCTGCCTGATGATAGATTCTGAGAAAATGTTTTATAATGTTCGACAGTATCTACTATATGCAAAAATACTTTATTTCTATATAATTTTTTTTAAATTTTAAACTTGGCACCCAAACTTATTACGTCTGGGAATGAGGTCACACCTCTGTTTGTGAATAGTTTAAATTAGGAGCTAAAACAATAGTTTAGTTATTTTGTGAGCTAGAGAGAAATTCTTAATAGCCGTAACACATCGAAAAAATCTCTTTAAAGGTTATTTGCTTATGTTCCATATAGTCAAACCATACAAAGTGGCTTTGTTTCGTACAACGAGAACTGATAGTAATTAAAATTTGAATTTCAATACAGCCTATTATGTAGCCAAGTGGCGGATTTCCGAAGCCCTACGTTACGAAGCTTTGGGGGCCCATCTCCTTACTTTTTCAATTTGTTTCGAAACAAATTTTCACTGGAAACTCGTATTTTTCAAAACAAAACTTTAAGTTTATTAATAAAATATAAGTTATATCAGAACAAAATATAAGAAATGAATGAAAATCAATAACAAAATGGAAAATATTTCAACAAGAGTAAAACAGGCATAAAACACAATAAAAAAAATTTTTCTACAAAAAAAACAAACTAAATGATGAAGATAAAATACACAGAAACTGATTCACAAAACATTTTTTTCTTATTTTCATGTCTGAAAATTCTTTTATTACAGCATCATATTTCAGATTGTTCGCTATATCACTTTCGATTGAGTGTTTTTCTAAGAACTAGTCTATTTTCCTTCATAACAGTTCTATATTTGTTTTTTATTATGGACAGTTTTGAACATAAGCACTCTGCTTCGCAACTCATTTTAGGTTAAGTTAAAAACAATCTCAGAGCCGTAAAAATAACTTTGAAGAGTCCAATAAATGGTATCCACCTTGTAGATCCAAATTAGAGATTTGAAGTTTGGAAGAAACCTTATCAAAGCTTTCTAAAATTGTTTCCCAGGTAACTGTATGCATAGCATATTCTAATTTGATAAGCTTTTTGTATAAATTTTTGGTCTCATTTCTACAATCTGTTCCATCCAAATAAATGTGTGCCAAAGCCTTTAATATATCATTTACACAAACTTCAGTGCTTTAACAGGAAGATTTTAAGGTATATTTAAATTTGGCAATATTTGATATTATAATCCATCTATGCGGTAATATAGAGAACAAACATATAAATATTGCAAAATACTGAAATAATCTAAAGAGTCCCCATTTTGTTTTGTAAATAAAACACATTATTTATTTGAAAATTATTATTTCATTATAAAGTACAATGGATACCATTAGTTATGAAACAAAACATCATTTAAATGTCCACCACAGAAACGCTGTCAGAAATGAAGTCGTTGAACCCAATTTTCCATGACTTTCTCACACAAATCAGATCGTATGTTAGCAATTACTCGTCCAGTATTGATCTGTAAATTGTCTAAATTTCCAATGACCTAATGTAAGCCCAAAGAAAGAAGTCCAATGGAGTTAAACGCCGAAACGAGGCGGATAATTTATGGATACAATTTTCTATGGATGTAAACCAAGGTTTTGTCGTAAAATTCGCCACAAAGACGTCTGGGAGATACCTAGTTCTTCTGAACGTCGAGAAATCGATAAATTTTGGTCTTCTAGAAAACTATCAGTACGGCAGCAATATTCTCTTTACTTCTTGCATTTATTGTCTCACTGGCACTATAACTACATGAAGTGTAAAATTTGTTTCAAACTTCTTCACTAAACGTTCAACTGTTCATTTATCAGGACGATCATAACGACCAACAATTGGGGTTAAATCACGTAATGTTAGAGTAACAGATCGCGATTTTCCATAATAAATCTGGATTAGCATAAATAGAGGTTAATTCTTGATAGAAGGTATATAAAATTATTTAAATATTTTTATATTAGCCTTATACATATTTAATTTCAAAAAATTATATTTAATGATTATAACTTCTGAAAATAAATTAAAATAATGTCATATAAGTACCACTTATATCAATTGATATATAAAATAAACATTCATTATAAGACATCCGAATGGTATAACAAAATCCAATAAATAAAAATTATCCACCAAAATCCTATAAATTAGATATTTTGAATAGACAAAATTTTTTGTTTCTGCTGATCAATCTTAGGAAAACAAATATCTTTCAAAAACGTCTAACATAATCTTAAGAATTTCATCATAAAACTATCATACTTAGAATATTCAATATTATTGGATATCTAACTAAGTTAAATAAATCTGGATTATTTGTAAACGTTGTTGGAGTGTGTACTTTTCCATGATTAAGAGGCAGACATTGACAAATACAACTGTCAATGTCACAAATAAATAATGGCTGCCATGCGTGAATAATGTCAATTTAAAAAAGGGGCGTTCCTGTTGAAAGACTCTGTACAACTTCAGAAATCAACTTAACAGCTTCCGCTCCACAAGGTTCAATGAATGTGTCGAACAGGGTATGAAATTTGTGAATCTATTGATAGACCGAGCTTGCACTTCACTTTATCGGTCACTCATAATTGCCGTAAGACTTCCTCGGATATTTTCTAAGGGAAAGCCAGTTTGACTCAAAAAAGAATATATTTGTGAATGTATAGAACCTTTCAAAATCCTTGGTAGTAGTACTTCAAGACTATAGCTAGTTGATCAGTGTGTGCCAAGTCTGGTGTAGAATCAACAGTTATCTAAAAATACTGAACATAGTCTTCATTTATTTGATTGATAACTGTTCTCAATACTTGTTTTCCCGTTATGCCAACTATCTTTTTATGCAGTTTTAGACAAATAGGAAATTGATGAGAGTTGAAGCTCATGCTCGTTCTGGGCGTACTTCAACATCTTGAAACGAAAACGTTGACAAAATCCACCAAAAACTCAACGATCTGTAGCGAACAACTTTTTCGCTCCTTGTCCAGAAACCTGCTTTGATCTGTCGCAGCTTGACCGGCGTATCAATAGAGAACCCGACCAGTCTAAAGATTCAGGACTAACCGTCCTGGCCGAGTTAAAATAGGGCAAGGCATACAGCGTTTGACGACCACCGTACCAAGCGGAACGCAGGGTCACCGGTGTCACAGGCAGAATTGCGCATCACGCCTGTCTGATGAGTTTCAGATGCACAGACTCGGAAACGAAACGCCGTCTCCCGAATCAAGAGGTGGAAGCTCCCTCGCAACACCGCATTTTCCTTTGAGAGCTTCATTGGTGACCCCGACGTGATTGGGGGGTTTGCTTCAAGAGCGAACCGACCCATTCATTAGGTGGCCCTAATTGCCCCCTATCCATCATTCCGAGACAGCCTTTCCTTTCGTTCCGCAGATTCCCGCTGGAGATAGCACCGCGACAAGCCCAGTGACGCACTGTCTCCTTGCCTGCTACCAACGCCCTATTCCGTGACCTTCACAGACGCCCACTGGAGGGGAAGTGTGTAGCGAAATACTTTTTCGCTTCTCGTCCAGAAATCTGCCTTGCTCTGTCGCAGCTTGACCAGCGTACCAATAGAGGACCCGACCAGTCTGAAGATTCATGACTAACCGTCCCCGCCGAGTTCAAATAGTGCAAAGCATATAGCGTTTGACGATCAGCATTCCAAGCGGAACACAAGGTCACTGGCGTCACAGGCAGAGCCGGAGCATCACGCCTGTCTGATGAGTTTCAGATTCGCAGACTCGGAATAAACGCCGTCTCCCGAATCAAGAAGTGGAAGCTCCCTCGCAACAACGCATTTTCCTTTGAGAGCTTCAGATCTACCAAATTTCAAATAAGTGTTGGACTAGCCAGTAAATTTTAAGTGAGCAATATCCCCGCACATACAGCCATTCGACCTACTCACAAGTCTGTATTTTCTCACCCTGCGTATTCACCAGACCTAGCCCCGTACGACTTTTTCCTCATCCTTCAAATGAAGAAAAATCTGAAAAGGAAGCAAATTGTTGATGCAGAGTGTGTTGCACGATATTATAATAAAATTGAAGGAATATATCCAAAGTTGCTTCAAAGAGTTTGAAAAAAGACTTAACGAGTGCAACGCATCAAATGGAGAGAATATTGAAGGGGACTGAACTGTTCCGTATTTTAGGGAGTTTCTGAAAACTCTTACCTATCGTGATCGTCTAGTAGAGGGAAAAAGGACTCCATGTTGTTTCTCTTAAACGGGGCCAAGAGAATAGTGACAGGCAGTTTGAAAGTTAAGGTTAAATAAAAATACAAGATTTGGTCCTGGCAGATAGGTTCGCTCAACTGACTTTATGTTTGAGTGCGAGGCGGCGTGTGAAGTAAGAGTCAGAAAAAACTTCAACCTCTGAACCCCCAACACATTCTTCAGCCCTGTAGTTTCATTTATTGATAAAATTAGGGTTATAGAGATCGACAATTAACTGAGTGAATACACCGTCAAGTTGGCAGTACGAATATGTAATAAAAATCTTCGAGGTAGTTCAAAGAATGATTCTTTGGTCCGGAATCTCCCATTCATACATCTACTGAATGATTAGATTATTATAACCTGAACGCACAACATCGTTGGGCAGGAATGTCTTGTTGTGACATATACTCTGGTGCACTTCGTTGTAATTCGGATTTTACTACTTATTCGTTATAATACCGTTGTCCACGACAGTCTTGTTGCGACATGGTCCGAGACTCAGGGTTGTTGCGTCTATCATTTAATTATGGACCCTCATTTCATTCTCTCTAAACATTCTGATTTCTCAAACAAAGTTCCATTCTTTACCACCTTTAGATTGAAATAAATGGAATTGAGATAAAAGCGCTTTCATTTAGGAAATATGTTGAGTGTTGAAATTCAGAATAAGGAAAATAGGGCAGCCCCAATTGAAACATCAATACAACAATAAATAAAGAATATACATTCTGTCAAGAAAGTACCGGGAATTATCGATTTAAATCTGGCGGGGCAATGAGGCAGGTCAATTTTTTTTTTCCTAGGTTGGTACTCTGTCAAGAAAGTACCGGGAATTTTCAATTAAAACAACATTTTTACATTTAATCGTCAAAATTTATTGGGTCGCCTTCAAAATAGGCTCCATTTGCTCCAATACATCTATGCCAACGGCCCTTCCAATTATCGAAACATTTTTTATAGGCGCTTTCCGGGATGGACTTTAGCTCTCGCGCCGAATTTTATTTTATGGCTTCAATCGACTCAAAACGGGTGCCACGAAGGGGCAATTTTAGTTTTGGGAAGAGGACAAAGTCGCAGGGAGCCAAATCCGGCGAATACGGTGGTTGAGGAAGCACGTTTGTTGAGTTTTTGGCGAGAAAGTCAGTCACAATCGTAGCTCGGTGAGAAGGCGCTTTATCGTCATGCAAAATCCATGAGTTGTTCGCCCACAAATTTGGCCGCTTCTTACGGATACGCTCACGCAAACGTTTCATAACGCCTAGGTAATACTCCTTGTTTACCGTCTGACCCTCTGGAACGAATTCGTAGTGCACCACGCCACGGATATCGAAGAAAACAATGAGCATCACCTTCATTTTCGAGCGGCTTTGGCGTGGTTTTTCGGTTTCGGCTCATTTTTTGCCACCCATTCCGATGATTGCTGGCTTGTTTGCATATCGTACTCGTAGACCCAGGTCTCATCACCAGTTATAATGCGTTCCATGAATGTAGAATCGGAATTACAGCGATCCAGCATGTCTGAAGCAACCTGTTCGCGATGACGTTTTTGAAGAAAATTCAGGTCTTTCGGTACGAGTCGTGCGGTCACCTTTCTCATGCCCAAAATATCAATCAAAATCGTACGTGCGGACTCGTGGGATATCTTAAGATCATGTGCTATCTCTCTCAAGCTGGTACGACGGTTTTCCAGCACCCTTTCCTTAATTTTATCGACGTTATCTTCGATCGAAGCCGTCGATGGGCGACCACTTCACGACCGTCCTTGAAGGCTCTGTACCACTGATATGCACGAGTTTTCGATAGAGCATTATCACCAAAGGCCTTTTGCAACATTTTAAATGCATCGGCACACGAAAATTCATTTGCAACACAAAACTTTAAACAAATTCTTTGCTCAACGTAATCACCCATAGTAAAAATCGGCACGCACTCTGACATCGACTGACTTAATCAGCTGTTGCAAACACACTAGTTGACAGATCCCGCTCAAGCTTGGCATAGTAATTAAGGACAGTGGTACCAACCTAGGAAAAAAAAATTTTACCTGCCTCATAGCCCCGCCAGATTTAAATCGATAATTCCCGGTACTTTCTTGACAGAATGTATGTATAGGAATTTTGTATAAAAGTTGATAAATACATTTCTTATAACAAAATCCAGTATTTATGTTATCGCAGTAGCGATGCTATATTATTTTCAAATCATTCGAAAAAATTTCAATAAATCTCCATTTGAAATTTATTGTGAAGAAAGGCTATCCAAAGAAGCTGAACGTAGAAGACGATTTTTGAGAAAATAGGAATTTCACACAACGTAAAAATTTTCAGATGATCAAATATGAAAGATACAATGTGTATGTATATGGTTTCATGTTGAACCAAAAAAGCCACATACAGAAATCTAAAATGCAACTAATAGATCCTTCGAGAGTGGTATGAATAAAATTGTTTTTGTCTCTTTTTTTTTTAGATTTCATTCGTAAATGGTTTCATCTCCATTAATTGCATGTAAAATCAAACGAATATTTAAATTTTCACTTATTTATTATAAACACCGCACCCAAGAAAATATTTTTGGACTATCATACCATCAAAAATTTAGCAATGTTTTTTAAAAGCAGTTTTTGGAGTACACTTGTGCATTAATTGAGAAACTGCCACTGGTTTCAATTTGTTAGATAGGTTACATTTTGACAAAACTAATTTGGCATCAGAAATATTCTATTTATATAGTGGTGTAGCTTTCCACTTTATCAGAGGTTTAAGCGAATTTCTATTTACTATAAGTATCAATGAAATTTAACAAAGATTCCCAAAAATATCTAAAAGACGTTTATTTTTAACATATGTTTGTTCGTTGAGTGAATTTTATTATACCTCTTTATACCTAAGGGTTCGAACAGGTTCAAGTTATAACTTTTATTTTCAACACGTGATTTTCAGGAATAATGATCATTGAAAGTATATTCTATTTTTGAATAAGTGTATTAATGAAGTTCCGCGTCCGCCGCTGGTCTGGACGCGGTGCCATCTCCAGAGGGGATCTGGGGAACGAAAGGAAAGGTTGTCTCGGAATGATGGATAGGGAGCAATTAGGGCCTCCAAAAAAAAGGGTTGGTTTGCTCTTAAAGCAAACCCTTCAATCACGTCGGGGTCACCAATGAAGCTCTCGAAGGGAATACGGTGTTGTGAGGGAGCTTCCACTTCTTAATTCAGCAGACAGCGTTTCGTTCGGAGTCTGCGCATCTGAAACTCATCGACAGGCGTGATGCGCAGCTCTGCCTGTGACGCCAGTGACCATGTGTTCCGCTTGGAACGGTGGTCGTCAAACGCTATATGCCTTGCTCTATTTAAACTCGGCGGGGTCGGTTAGTCAGAAATCTTTAGACATGTCGTGTCCTCTATTAATACGCCGGTCAAGCTGCGACAGAGAGAGCCAAGTTTCTGGACGAGAAGCGAAGAAGTTGTTAGCTACATATTAACAAAACTACTTCTTTTTTAACCCCAGATAAATATAAAACTGTTACTAAAGACCCTACCGAAAACTTTTAAAAACAAATAAAAAATATAATAGACCAATATGTTAACCTTTTCAATAACTTTCCAAAAAAATATTCGCACACTTTAATGAACCCACAAATCTCGAAATTATATTCATCAATAAAATTTCACAAAAAAAATAACCCGATTAGAGTAATAGTTCAATTTATCACACAACCAAGCATAAAATTATCCAGAGTTTTAATTTGTATTATTCAAACGGAAACAAAGTTTTTTGATGAAAACTCCAACTATCCAACTCATAAACAATATTCAACCCGTCCAATTACCTACAAATTGTAGATTAATTTCTTTTGATGTGCAAAATTTATTCCCTAGTATACCCCCAATAGAAACAATACAAATCGTAAAAAAAAAACTATTGATCAAAAATAACACCAACCCCATCAAAATGAATGATATTCTTAATTGCCTTGAAATACGTCTTGAACAAAAAAAGTTTTCTATTTAACAGAACAATCTATATTTCTAACAAAGGTTTAATAATGGGAAATCCACTCGGTTCAATTTTAGCTGAAATTTTTATGGATGATTAAGAATCAAAAATACACCTAAATTCGATAAGAAAATACTTGCTTTATAGGTATAGATATATAAATGATATTCTTTGTGGTTTCAAAGGTACCGACCGACAACTACATATCTTCACGAATTTTATTAACAAACTCCACCTAAAAATCAAATTCACAAACGAAGAAGAAAAAAACAACAGCATTAATTTTCTTGACCTCACTATAACAACACTAGATAATTCACAAGTATTTTTCACAAACCCACACATACATATATTAAAATACATAAAACTTCAAAGCACCCTACCAACCAAAAGATGTCAGCATATAATACTTTTAATCATAGACTATTGAATGTCCCTCTGAATTCAGATAATTTTTCCAAAGAATTAAATATTATCAAACCGATAGCTTAGAACAACGGTTACAACCCCTTTCTCATAGACAAAATGATATAAAAAAACCAAAATAATATGGCAATATATCTCGTGTACCCAATCATAAAATAGGACTAATTAAAACAAATTGTAGAAATTACTATGTTTTACTACCAAAAAAATATATATTACACATTTTCTTGTGACTCGAGTTTCGGGCCTTCTAACAGATATCGGAATGTCGGCAATCGACAAAGAAGGTTGTTAAACAGATGGTACCCATTTAAATATCTTAAATAATTTTTGGGGTCACATAGTCACAGTTATTCATTATTTTTACATTATTTTGTTGTATATCTCAAATATTTGGAATTACAAAGCTCCATACCGTCATTCATTATTTTTTACATTATTTTTATTGTGAAAGAATTTAAAAATTTCAATAATCAAGTTTCTTTTCTTTTGAATCTACACGTAAGCTTTTCTTAAGATTTTCTTTTGTCGAAAGGAATTACTGTTTTCTAAAGAATGAGTAGCAAAAGTTGAATTTTTGTTTACTTTTCATTAAATTCATTTTATGCTCGTTGAAAAAGGTTTTGAACAGATGTTACTTTTTAAATATCTCAAATATTTTCGATTAACATAGCTCCGTACAGTCATTCATTATTTTTACATTATTGTTATTGTGGGCTAATTTGAAAATTTCAACAGTTCTAGATAATCGAGTTTCTTCCCTTTTGATTCTACATGTAAAATTTTAAGATTATCTTTTGTGGGAAAGGAATGACCGATTTCTAGAAAAGGAGTGGCAAATGTAGAAGTTTTTTTTTTTGCTGAAATTCATTTTATGTTCGTTGAACCTCGTCTTGAAGGAACGTCCTGTTTGTACTATATATTTATTACTGCAGGTAGAACAAGATAACTCATAAACTCCTGATTTGTGTATGTTTGGAGTAGGGTCCTGTGCGTTAAATAATACTAATGATAATTTGTTTTGCGTTTTGAAGGCAATATTGACATCTGATTTTGAAAAACTATTGGCCACTTTTTGACTTATGCTACCAAAGTACGACAGAGAAATGAATTTTTTATTTTCTTCGGTTTTTATGATGTGATAAATTTGGCTCATTGCTATTTTAGATAGTTTCTGTCGAATTAGATTATCTATTATATTGGGGTTGAAACCGTTGTTCGCGGCTACTGATTTTATAGTTTAGACTTCAGCTTTGCGGTCAATTTTGATAAGGGTAATGCGAAGGTTCTATGGATCATCGATGAAGTATTCAACACCGAATTGGAGTTGGACTCGAGGGGGCAGTGGTTGACAGTCCGCATGCTGGAATAGGAGGATATTCCTTCTATCTGTTCGCAGCAACCCATGTTCAGGATATCTCGAGAAATACTTCAGGATTTAGCGGGACTTGACGGTTCGACCGGCCTCATCCTGAACCGGGATTGATTGCGAGAAGTTTCTGGGGTTTGTGGATATTGACGATACGGCTAGACCGTTGGTGCTTGAAGCCAAGATCAATTGAAAGACTTCACAAGGGTTCGTGGGTCTTGACGTACACGTGAATTCTACCAGGTTTTCGTATTGCCATACCAGTATAGCTCTTTCACCAAGTGACTACTCAGCAGTCTCCATAGTCCACCCATAGAGGTAGAAAGTGTGATAAGGATTTCGACATATCATCGCGCAAAGCGAGAACCCCTCCGAAGAGATGAACCCACCAGCTTCCAGTTTGGGCCCCGAATGGAAAGCCAGAACCGTCTGACTGGTAGCAGCGAAGCACTATTACACCCCTACTGGCTCTACAGGTCAATACCCGAGTTGGTTTCTGACGCAACTCACCCGCCGGAAGGAATTCTTATCCAAGCATCCGAACGCAGTCCCATGAACAAGATTGATGACTTCTTTTGATCCTGGTACAAGCACCGTCTAACGGCCTGTACGTCCTGACCCACCGAACCCATGTGAAGTCATTTAATTGATCCTGGCGTCAAGCACTAACGGCTAAGCCATTTCGTCGAGATCCACAAACCCTAAAAATTTATGCATTGATCCGGGGCCAGGACAAGCCGGTCGAACCGTCAAGTCCCGTTAAACCCCGAGTCATTTCATGAGAATATCCCGAACATGGGGGCCTGCGAACAGATAAATGAAATACCTCCCTAGTCCAGCATGGGGACTTTCAACCACTGTCCCCTCGAGTCCAACACCAATGGGGCGGCCAGGTGGTAAAAGTAACACCTGAGGGCAAACCATCCCCCTGAGGTAACGCAGTATGGTACATAACGCACTCGGCCATTTCACAGAATCCGGAGATTTATACTGCGATAGGGTAGAATACGCCAATTTTAAGGGAGAAGCACTGTGCTGCGAGTCGCAGCCTGCGACACACTCCCTGTCACTGAGTTAATCAACCGGCTCAGCCCTCCATTTCACCAGAACGGCAAAACTAGGGCCCCATTCGGAGATCTTCCAGTGACTGGCGCAAAATGGCATTACATTAGACACCAAGACTTAACCATCCATTTCGTCGGGACGAAACTAGGGTCCTAGTCAAGGCAAACATCCCCATCATGACAAGATCTAATGCCTGAGAGGCGAGGTCTTGACGTACATACTCAGAATTGTACAACTTAAAATGTGAGCAGAGCTCTCTAATAACTTTAAAGTACCATTGTCATCACCGTTGTCCCGGATTTCTGCTCAAGTTTTGACACTCCGCAGACCTCCGATAAGCTGAAAGAGAAAGATAGGAATTTTGAAGGAAGTTTTATAGAGAACTTTGCGCCAGCATAACTAGGTGAGGGACCTCCCACAAGTCACCTCCGCCCTTCCAAGAGAAGGATCGCCGTGCCGATCCCAACACTCAGTCATTTGAGCAGAGTGTCTCTATGGTTATGAAAGATTGAAGCAACGAATCAACACAAATAACAGCTTCCCAGCATGGACCCCCGCTCAACAGGGCCGCTGTTGCTCTTTACTGCTAAAAGCGAGGCTCCGAACCATCGAAGGATTGGGCTTTAGGATCAAAAGGGCGCCAGAGTTGGGGGAGAGTAGAGCGTATCTTCCAGGACCCTCCAACCTCGTCGAAACGTCGTAGTCTCCCTTTCCCTCTAACGGACCACTTCAGACCCCGCAGCGGATAAGATAAGCTTAAGGATCCACGAATTGGGCCGAAGTTAGGGGCGAGCAGAGCGAATTTCCCAAGGCCACCAACTTGTTCAAAATGTCGTAGTCTCCCTTTGTCCTCCAACGGACCAATCAGGACCCCGCAGCGGGAGCTTCAGGATCCAGAAATGGAGCCAAATTTGGGGGCGAGCAGAGCGAATCGCCCAAGTGCAGTAACTTATTCGAATTGTCGTAGTCTCCCTTTTTCCTTCAGCAACCATTTAAGATCCTTCAGCGGACAAGAGGACGAAGGTTGGAAAACTCACGCTGAGATTCAGCAGGGTATCGCCTTCGCAGGGTCGCAGATTCTGGTCGTCAATCAGAGCCAGCTTTCCCGTACGATTCCAAGCCTTGCGGTAGGAAAAAGATGGAGTGGGACAACATGATGAAATGGTATTATGCAAGAAAGGAAGAAAGAAAGTAAAGAAGGTTGGATTGCGAGTCATCTTCTTTAGGCATCATAACCATAACCTCCATTTCATAAAAATAAAACTAGAACACTCGTTATGACAAGCTCCCCCCACCACGGCAAGGTACAGAGACAGGGGGGGGTAGGGTCTTGACGTACAGGTGAATTCTACCAGAATAGTTATTGGCTATTTGAGGAAGGCCTCTTTTCCAAGTGACTACAAAGCAGTCTCCACAGTCCACCCCTAGAGGTAGAAAGTGTGATAAGGATTACGCCATATCATCGCGCTCGGCGAGAACCCCTCCGAAGAGATGAACCCACCAGCTTCCAGTTTGGGCCCCGACTCGAAAGCCAGAACCGTCTGACTGGTAGCAGCGAAAGCACTATCCAACCTCTACTGGCTCAGCAGGTCAGTACCCGAGTTGTTTGAGACGCAACTCACCCGCCGGAGGGAATTCTTATCCATCCACCCGAACGCAGTCCCAAGAACTAAGATAAACTCAAGATTGACGACTACAATTGATCCTGGTACGAGCACCGTCTAGCGGACTATACGTCCTGACCCACCGAACCCATGTGAAGTCATTTGATTGATCCTGGCGTCAAGCACTAATGGCGGGGCCATTTCGTCGAGATCCACAAACCCTAAATTGTTACGCACAGATCCAGGGGCCAGGACAGGCCGGTCGAACCGTCAAGTCCCGTTAAACCCCGAGTCGTTTCATGAGAATATCCCGAAAATGGGGGTCTGCGAACAGATAAATGAAATACCCCCCTAGTCCAGCATGCGGACTTTCAACCACTTGACGTACATACTCAGAATTGTACAAGTTAAAATATGAGCAGAGCTCTCTAATAACATTAATGTACCATTGTCATCATTGTTGTCCCGGGTTTCTGCTCAAGTTTTGACACTCCAGCAGACCCCCGAAAGCTGAAAGAGAAAGAAAGGAGTTTTTGGAGAAAGGATTATAGAACACTCCGCGCCAGCACAATTAGGTGAGGGACCCCCCACAAGTCACCTCTCCCACACCAAAGAGGATCGCCGTAGCGATCCCACCACTCAATCATTTGGGCAGAGTGCCTATGGATTATGAAAGACTGAAGCAACGAATCAACACAGATAACGGCCTTTCAGCATGGACCCCACGCGCCACAGGGTCGCTTTGCTGTTCGCCGCCAAAAGCGAGGTTCCGAAGCATCATAGAACTGGGCCTTAGGATCAAAAGGGCGCTAGAGTTTGGGGGAGAGCAGAGCGTATCTTAAAGGACCCTCAAACCTTGTCGAAACGTCGTAGTCTCCCTTTTTCTCCAGCGGACCACTTCCGAACCCGCAGCGGAAAAAGTTAAGCTTTAGGATCCACGAATGGGGCCGGAGTTAGGGAAGAGCGCAGCGAATATCCCAAGGTCCCAACTTGTTCAAAACGTCGCAGTCTCCCTTTGTCCTCCAACGGACCAATCAGGACCCCGCAGCAGGAGCTTCAGGAACTAAAAACGGAGCCAAATTTGGGGGCGAGCAGAGCGAATCTCCCAAACCCCCCAGCTTGTTCGAAACGTCGTAGTCTCCCTTTTTCATTCAGCAACCATTTAAAATCCTTCAGCGGGCTAAGAGGACGAAGGTTGGAAACCCACGCTAAGGATTAGCGGGGATCGCCTTCGCCAATGAAAGAAAAACAGAACTCTAATCGATCGCAGGGTCGCAGATTCTGGTCGTCAATCAGAGCCAGCTTCCCCGTACGATTCCAAGTCCTGCGGTAGGAAAAGGTAGGATTGGGACAACATGATGGAAAGGTATTATGCAAGAAAGAAACGAAGAAAGGAAATTAGGATTTCGAGTCTCTGCTTTAGGCATCATAACCATATCCTCCATCCTATAAATGAAACTAGGACACTCGTTATGACAAGCTCCCCCACCACGACAAGGTACAGAGACAGGGGGCCTGTACTTGACGTACAGGCCGGATTGACGGTTCTCGTACCAGGATCAATCTTGAGAGTATCTTGGTTCATGGACGGCGTTCTGGTGATTGGATAAGAAGCGCCTTCGTCGTGTGAGTTGCGTCCCAAATAACTAGGGTACTGACCCTGCAGAGACAGTAGAGGTTGTATAGTGCTTCGCTGCTACTAATCATACAGTGTAGGTTTTGGAACTGAAGCCGAAACTGCAAGCTGGTAGGTTCAGCTCTTCAGAGTTGTTCTCGCCATGCGCGCTAATAAGGTGTAACCCTCATCACACTTTCTGCTTCTTGGGGTGGATTGTGGAAACTACTAATAGTCACTTGGTGAAAGCTATGCTCACATGCCAATATGCTAACTGGTAGAATTCACGAATTCTTAGACTATTGACGATCTGAAAACCAACATCCGTCAAGTTGGTGAGATATTGCCAAAAACGTGCCTGCGAGTCATCGAAAATTACCTCACAAAGTCCTGTAAGAGATCACGCGGAGAAAATTTGAATGATGCTGTATTCCACACATAATGGCAAGCTCCAAGCATCATATTGAAATGAAAATTTGATCAATATTCTAGATGAAAGATTGTTTTATTTACGCCCACTTTTGGAAGCACAAAATGGATAACCCTGTATTACAACTCCTCATAATTTCTGTATAATCATGACCTCGTATGTCCATTCTGTCTTTATAGGCTAAGAATCTTATAAATCTGTTATGTACTCTTTCTAAATGTTTAATGTGGTACTCACACCTTGGACTTCATATGAGAGAAGCTAAATTCAACTTGGTGCTAACGAAGGAATAATAAAGGGAAGAAGAGTTTCCTGCTTACTGAAGAAAAAAGGCTATTGGGTAACAGGAAGCTTAAAAATTTATTGGAGGAATTCACAATGTTGTTAATGTGTTGACGAAAATTAATTTGGAATCAAGTGTTACACCGAGATGACAAATATTATTTACTTCAACAATATTGATATCGTTAATATAGTAGTTAGAGTGGATAGTATCAGTATTTTTCGTGAATGTGATCTTGAAAAATTTCTGATGATTCAAAAAAGAAGAATTACTATTAAATAAGGTTATTATCAGCAAACGCTTGGTGCATTTGAATGTGGTTGGCGTGAAATGTGTGCTGTTTCAGGATTTTTTGAACTGAACACTTGTTTATACCGCAGGCTACATTAAGATACCTTTGGCTTGTGTGCGGATCTTTTGTTACGTTCAGTAAAACCTCGAACTCTTTGTTAATCACCGATTTCATTCTTTCCCTTTTTTTGTATTTGACATCTCCTATTTCTACTAATTTTCTGTGATACTGCCCTAACAAGAAAATCCTATCAGTCTTTTCATTTTTTCAAAATTCCTCTTGATTTATTGTATTCAAAAGTATCGAATTAATTTATTTGAATTGCAGACATTTCCCTTGAACAACTGCATAAAAATTTTAAAAATTCGTTTAATATTTATTTATTTAATATGAGTAATAAATGAGAAAACCTTACACAAAATTAGCAATGTTTTCATTATATTAAGATTAATGATCAGATTTTATCGATGATCACAGATAACACAGATAGGATATTCTTGCTCATACTTTGTCGAGATAATATTTATATTGATAATGAAGATTAGAAAAATTCCATTTGGGAATACTTTAAATTTTATCCCCCGAAATATTTACAGCTAGAAAAGTCAAATTACATATATATACAGAACAAACATAAATATAACATAATCTTCTGTTGTGATAAAAAACTAGGTCAAATTATCTCGTCACTCAATTAGAATTAATTTTCCTTGAATTATCATCAAATGTATTGAGAAAAAAAATAAATCATCCAATAGAATTTCCTGTATATTAGAATCTTATCGCAATTTTATTATATCGTTGAGATTAGATATAATTGACGTATTAAGAAGGTGATATTCATATGTAGAGGATTGTAGCGTCTTTTGCTTTGTAATTAATCCATATCATACAGCTTCTCTCACTTAGGCTATCTCTGCGGGAAAAATCGATCCGCTGATTTGTAGGTGGATACAGGCAATGCTATGCGGCAGAATTATAACGACCCCATACCAGTGTGACGTCTTCGAGTTGAAGGCTGCGGAGAGTTGTCCGATGGGGGGTATTCTCTCACCCTTGCTGTGAACCCTTATCGTCGATGACGATCATCTTGCTTTAGGGAGTCGATGATCAAGCATTTGCTGATGACCTGGCAATCATAGTGAAAGGTAAATCGGAGAAGCCGATATTGGCCGTCCTTCAAGAGATACTGGACACTATCGACAAATGGTGTATAAGATAAGATATGTCTCTTAACCCACAAATGGTAGTTTGCCATTCACCAAGAAACGGAAGCTGGATGGATTAGAACTGCCGACAATCCGTGGTGAAACAATACAATTCTCTAATGAGGCAAATTACCTGGAAATAGTCCTGGACAAAACTCTAAAGTGGAATGCACACCTAGACAAAGTGTGCCATAAAGCCAGAATGAGATTCTGGACCTACAGGCGAATCTGCGGTAAAACCTGTTGTTTAAAGACCAGGCATATGTATTGGGTATACACTATTGTAATTAGACCAAATATAATGTATGGCGCTTTAGCGTGGTGGAATAAGGGCCAAGCAACGATTGGCTAACATAAGCTACTCGACTATAGAGACAGGCTTGCCTTGCAATTATAGGTGCGTTTCTCACCACACCCACGGCAATCATGGAGGTCCGACTAAATGTACCACCTCTGCACCTGTTCGTGCAGAGGGAGGCGGAACGAACCGCATACAAACTACATCAACTGGTAATCAACAGGCCAGAGGCAATAATGATGGGAGGCTCAGGACTGCTGGACGAGATTAGATCCGATGCCCTTGGAGCTAATCTCAAAAGTCTCGAGCCAAAAACGGCAATTCGATGTAATCGTCCCCAGCCGAGACGAATGGCTGAGGTTCTATAGAGGACCGTCCTTGGCTTCTTCACAGACGGTTCGCGAACGACGATCGGAACGGGAGCGGTAGTCTATGGAAGTAAACCGAGAGTCAGCATCTCATTGAGTCTCGGTCAATACGCAACTATATTCCAGGCAGAACTATTTGCCATTGAGACCGCGCTGGATCTGCTGATAAAACAGCAAAATCAAAATATTTAACGATAGTTAATCGCCACTGAAAGCTCTAGATTCCAGTCTGGAGTTGCCGCACGGCTCTAAACAGGCTCGGTATGTATAACAGAATGACACTTCTTTGGATACCGAGCCATTCAAAGTATTTGGGTAACGAAAAAGCAGATCGGCTGGCGTTTGCTGGAGCCAAGCTGCCTCTGGTAGGCCCGGAACCATTCCTGGGAATACCACATGACGTGGCTAAGCGGACAATAACAGGCAGAATGAACTCTAGACTAGAGTCTTTTTGGCTGAGCTATCCTGGCCTGAAACATTCGAATACGTTCCTTGGAACAGCTTCGAACAAAAGGATAGCAGACAAAACCAAACTCAAAATACCTGACGGTATTATGACAGGTCACTGCAGGCTGAAAGCGCATTTGCACGAAATCGATCTGGCTGAAGACGATGAATGCTGGCTGTGCCTTGAGGAGGCTGAAACAGCCATGCACATCGTCTCAGAGTCCCCAGCGGTGAGTCGCATTATATTCGAGGTCTTTGGTCAGGCTATTATAGCCCACTGCGAACTGGTAAAAATACCCTCGAATAAGAGAATCACTTTTATTCAAAAACTGTATCTCATCGGGGATACATAAATAAGGGTTGAACTACAAAAATCCACGCGGACGCAGTGGAAGGGTGGACAAACTCCCGCTCAATATTAATAATAATATATCAAACAGACGTATGTCAGAATGAAATTGACCTTCAGATTTACCTTTGAAGTATTCGCATTAAGGGTAGATTTTGGATTTGGATCTAAGATTCTTCAATGCATAAACATTCAATCAATCAATGTATAATACTAATAATTTATTTAATCCCTTAAGACACCTCAGTGTATGGGACATGTCAAGCGAACAAAGCATATCAACCATCTTCAAAAATTTAAGGGCAATTCCTATAAAATTCTGCTGTAGAATCATACTAGTTAACAATATTTTGATATAAGAAAAAGAGTATATTTTGAGTGAAATCGGTAAATGTTCATTTCATTGTGGAGAAGAAGGTATGCCGTTAACAATGGGAAACGATATCAGCAAAATGGCCGCCATAGCTACTACAGCACCATATTCTTTTCATGACATTTTCCATGATCAATTCGCTCATATACAGCTGTATGTCCTCGATAACTTCACGAATTCCATCTTTAAGGTCATGAATCGATTGCTTAGCATCAAAGCTCGGTAGCACAATTCATTCATCGTAACAGTTGCATCAGCCTCATTTTCGAATAAATAAGCTCAAATCACATCGCCACTCAAAACTCGCACCATACAGTGATACGTTGAGGATGAAGAGGCTTTTCAACAATCATTCTTGGATTTTCTGAGCCTCAAATGCAACAATTTTGCTCATTAACTTATCCTCCGAGGTAAAAATGGGCCTCATCACTGAAGATGATTTTTCGATGAAAATCCGGATAATTTTGATGCATTTCAAGGACCCAATCAGCAAACATACGACGTTGCTGGTGATTGACCGGCTTGAGTTCTTATGTTAACTGAACTTTAAAAGCATTGAGACCTAAGTCTTTATGCAAAATACAAACCTGAGTTTTCGTCAACACTAACGGTTACAGCAACCATATTCTCAGTTGTTCTTGAGCGACGCACACGGTTTCGATTCTTCACATCACTAACTTGTCCCCACAGCTCGAATTTTTCCCGCAGTTTCACTATTGCCGAGAAGGTGCTTCACGACGAACCAAAAATGCTTCCGTTTTGTGAACTGTAACTGCAAAATTTTCACCATTTTTGTAGTGATTTTTAACAATGCGTTATTTAGGCATGTATCGTTTCATTTCTAGTAATGGCATAGTTGTCACTTGTCAAATGTCAGAAGTTGACAGCTTCAAATGCGACAGCTGCCCAGATAGCGGGATATTCAAAATGAAACCTCTTATTGGAAAGCTCTTCATATTCTCCACGTATCTGTACCAGGAATGTATTTTTACGGCTTATTTTGATTTGAAAATTTTGTTTTCCAAGTCGAACATGGAAATATTTAACAGAAGCCCGGATTGTTATTCATATATTATTATTCAAAGTAGTTTTTATACAAACATTGATCTGAAAATGCGATAAATTTGATGTGTATGAAAAAGTTTACATGTGATCGTTCAAGGATTTCGGAAGCTGCTTTTAGTTCTCGGAATAAATGGAAACATGTTATCTTATATCCAAGCACCATGAGTAGGAGTTACTTGGTAAGATAAAATCTTCCGAATTTTGTGAATTAAATGGATTTTTTATTATGTTATTTTGATTGAAATTAATAGTTGTTTTGAAAATGACATTAAATTCGTTTTTGATTTTATATAAAAGGTAGGGTGATTAACATATTAACACTAATACGAATAAGGCAACTGCGTGCTATCGTTTTGTCCAAATGTCTGTAATTTTCGAATTTTGAACCGAAAATGGTTTCTTTCAATCGACTAGATTGTAGTTACTGGATGAATAATCCCAAGGACAAAAGTAATTATGCCTGGCCGGCCGATCCGTTCATATAACATAATTTTCGAATGGAGAGAGCGTTAGAACATTCAGGTTTAGGATCTAAATATCTTCACTTCAGATTCCATAGTTCTGAAATTCAGAATTTAGAGATAGAATAGAAACGCGCATGTTAGTTTGAAATTTCGTGAGAATCGTATGATTAGAAGTTAAAAAAATTTTTTTTGAGCCGATCAGCGTTGAATGATATCTTAAACACTATAACTTTCGAACGGAAAGAGGTGAAGACTTGAAATTTTCGACGAAGGTTTTGAGCCTGGATATCTCCGTTGAATTTGTTATTGTATGAAATCAGTTTAAGGGCTTTGCAATCATTCACATTTGAAAATTTATCTCATTTTGAATAATATTTTCCAAACTACAAATCCGGTTAATCTGAAGTTTGAGTTTTGGAAGGATAATAATAACGAACATATTCCTGCACAATTTCATGAGGATTGTATGATTAGATGATTCAAATAAAAACATTGTAAGCGCATCAGAGTTTAGCGATGAAGAAACCATCGCAACGGTCCTACGATCGAGTTTAAATTTAGCATTTAGATATAGAAAAACGATACAAAGGCCAATGCAAATTTAAGTATTTAGAAAATAAAAAAAATCTGAGCAGGGTAGCGTTTAGCGCTACCGAAAGGTTCTAATGTAGCCTTCAGAAATAAAATAACGACAAGAATGCTAATACAAAATTTCGTGAGGATTGTGGGTCATATGAAAACAGGCGCAAAAGCTCCTGACTTCACTTTAGTGCTTTTCTAGAATTTTTTGGGGATTTTAATTAGACAGATAATAAAATCTCCAAATATTAATTTTATTCAATTTAACGTAAGTTATCCGCATTTCAAAGTATGACACATAGATTATTAACAATTCCTTCATTTCCAAAAAATTTTAATCATGAATTAACTAAAGGTTGATCGCCATCAGTAATAAAAAGTTTTCCAATAAGAGGTCTCATTTTGAATAGCTATCATCTTATGACATTGGACAAGTAAAAACTACGCCATTAATAAAAATGGAACGATATACGCTTCAACAACGCATTGAAGTTGTAAAAATTCACTACCAAAATGGTGAACTTTTTGCAGTAACAGTTCGCAAAACTAAAGTACTTTTGGGTCGGCGTGAAGCACCTTCTCGGCTGGAAATAGTTGAACTGATGGAAAAATTTGAGCTGTTGGGACAAATAAGTGATGTGAAGAGTCGAAACTGTGTGCGTTGCTCAAGAACAACTGAGAATATTGCTGCTGTAGCCCGTAGTCTTGACAAAAAGCCAAGTTTGTCGAATCCTCGTCGATATTTGGTATTAAGCATTCCACAAACGACATTAGGTCTTGATGTTTTTAAAGTTCAGTTAATACAAGAACTCATTTTCGCCTCGGAGGATACATTAATAAAAAGAATTGTCGCATTTGGGGCTCGGAAAATCCAAGAATGATTGTTGAAAAACCTCTCTTCCATTCTCAACATGTCACTGTTTGGTGCGGTTTTTTGGCTGCCGGTGTGAATGAACCATTCGAAAATGAGGCTGGTGCAACTGTTACGGTGAATGAATTACGCTAACAAGATGTGATTAATAATTTTTTATGGCCGGAATTTGAAAACATTGATGTGGACGACGTTTATTTTCAACAAGACGGTGCCGTGTTCCACACAAACAACGAAACAATCGCAATTTTGCAAGAAGAGTTTCCTGGCCGTGTTATTTCTCGAAGAGGTGATCACAATTGGCCACCGAGATCTTGTGATTTAACACTTATAGACTTTTTTCTTTGGCGTCATGTGAAAGATAAGGTCTATGTCAATACTCCGCAATAGATTCAATACCTTAAAAATGAAATTCGTGAAGTTCGAGGATTTACAGCCGCAAATGTTTGAATTGGACATGGAAAATTTCATGAAAAAGATATGGGGCTGCAACTAGAGACGTGGCGGCCATTTTGCGATATCGTTTTCCATTGTCAATGCCATACCTTCCTCTTTACAATGAAATAAACATCCATTGATTTTTCTTGAAATATACTCGTTTTTTTCAATATCAAAATGAAACTTCTCATTGGAAAACCCTTCAGATAGTATGAATGTGTCAATGCATGTTTGAATCTGTGCAAAATTTGTATAGTTTTTTTAATTCAAATACTCGTACTTTCAAGAAAATACTTTTTTCACGCTAAAACAACTTTGCATATTGCTGATTATTTAGATTCGTTATCTTCTATGCATATTAAAAATTTTCAGGTTAATATAGTGATTTATTGTAGGAAAAGGTAAATTATTAGAAATAAGTATTTTTGTATTATACTTCTAATAATATGATTCTCACAAAATTCTGCAGCAAATTTTAAATCGTAATATTATCTTTAACTTGCCTTACTTTATTTTTGTGATGAAATATTTCAGCTGAATTTTATAATAACCCATTTTGTTTATATTTTATGAACATAAAAATTTTCAGTTGAACCTACTAACTGGTTTGAAGGTATAAAAAAGCATCAAAATGATTTTATCTATGGTTTTAATATCACCCTAACAAAAATCAAATCACTTGATAGAAACTCGATTTATTTAAATATTTTTATATTTACAGATATATTCTGTTAGCCTTCTATATATTTAATTTCAAAAAATTATATTTATTAATTATAACTTCAGGAATTAAATTAATGTCATATAAGCACTGCTCATATCAAACGACATATAAAATAAACATTCATTAAAAGACATCCAAATGAGAAAACAAAATCCAATAAATTTAAATTGTTGACAAAAATCCTATAAATTAAATATTTTGAGTAGACAAAATTTTGTTTCGGCTCCTCCCTCTTATGATATATAATTATTTGGTTTTTTTAACATTCTTTATACAGATGATCCTTGTGCTATAACAGAGGCCGTTAAATTGCCTGTCAATCTTTGAAATCAATGGTAAACCACAGAATTATTTATTTAGAGTTAACATTAGACTCCATTTGAATGTTCAGTATACATTTACCAAGACGCTTTCTGAATTGTTAAAGGTGAGTAAATATTTTTTGTTTATTGATGTTATATTTTATTGGATAATATGATTGAGTACTGCCGAAGCAAAGTCTCTCTTAAAACTTGTTTTTTAGTAATCTTTGAGCAATCTAAGCAAGCGATTATAGATTCCTTATAATTGATATTTATTTGCTTTGTTTTTATTACTTCATGAATCAACTGGTCTTATTTTTCGTCATTAAGACAATACGATAGATAAATAGATTCATAAGAAAAATTAAGTAAGAACAGGATGGAAGCAAGTGAGTTTATAGATTTTCACAGATTTTAAATTTTGATGGAAAATGAACAAGCCCACAAAAGCTTCTGACTTCACTAACTAAATTTGGAAAGTCCGCAAGTACAGGCAAAGTTACTCCGTTGACTGAATTTTCAGATCTCGTTATAGAAGAAGCAGTTCCATCAAATTTGTTAAAATAATGTTCGTAATATCCGAAATCTCGTTATAACCGAGCTCTTCATATCCGACTTGGAATTACATTGAAATAAATGGAGGCCGATTTGTTCGCTAAAACCGAGCTCTCGTTAAATGCGACATTCATTATAAGACATCCAAATGAGATAACAAAATCCAATAAATATATAAATTGTTAACAAAAATCCTATAAATTGAATATTTTGAGTAGACAAAATTTTGTTTCTGCTCATCCCCCTTATGAAAACAGATATCTTTCAAAAATGTTTAACATAATCTTAAGAATTTCATCATAAAACTATCTTACTTAGAATATTCAATGTAATTGGATATCTAACTTAGTTACTTTTTATAAAATCTCAAGATATGTAAAAACATTACTAAAAAACAAGTTTTAAGAGAGATTTTGCTTCGTCAGTACTCAATTATATTCAATAAAATATAACATCAATCAAGAAAAAATATTTACTCACATTTAACAAATACTGAATTGTTTCAGCCGTTACTATTTGGTAGTTGATCATAATTAAAACAAATTGTAGAAATTACTATGTTTTACTACCAATAAAAATATATTTCACACATTTTCTTGTGACTCGAGTTTCGGGAAATGAACTATCCCATCATCAGACAACGGAAGGCCTAACAGTGGTACAGTGGTATTTAAACAAAAGTATACTGCACGTAGAACAAGATAACTCATAAACTCCTGATTTGTGTATGTTTGGAGTAGGGTCCTTTGCGTTTAAAAATACCGATGATAACGCAAAGGACCCTACTCCAAACATACACAAATCAAGAGTTTATGAGTTATCTTGTTCTACGTGCAGTAATAAATATATAGGCCAAACAGGACCTTCCTTTAAGACGTGGTTCAACGAACATAAAATGAGTTTCATAAAAAATAAACAGAATTCTACTTTTGCCACTCATTGTCTTGAAAACGGTCATTCCTTTCCCACAATAGATAATCTTAAAATTTTACACGTAGAATCGATTATCTAGAATCTGTTGAAATTTTCAAATAAGTTCACAATAACAATAATGTAAAAATAATGAATGACTGTACGGAGCTATGTAAATCGAAAATATTTGAGATATTCAAAAAGTAACACCTGTTTAAAACCTTTTTCAACGAACATAAAATTAATTTGATGAAAAGTAAACAAAAATTCAACTTTTGCCACTCATTCTTTAGAAATTAGTAATTCCTTTCGACAAAAGAAAATCTTAAGAAAATTTTACATGTAGATTCAAATGAAAAGAAACTAGATTATTAAAATTTTCAAATTCGTTCACAATAAAAATAATTTAAAAAATAATGAATGACTGTATGGAGCTATGTAAATCCAAATATTTGAGATGTACAACAAAATAACGTAAAAATAATGAATAACTGTACGGAGCTATGTAATCCCAAAAAATTATTTGAGATATTTGGGTACCATCTGTTTAATAACCTTCTTTGTCGATTGCCGACATTCCGATATCTGTTAGAAGGCCCCTCTTTTTTAACCGGGTTTTTATCACGTTCCGCTTGTAAACCTCTGTACCACTATTAGGTGTTATCTATTGAAATATTCAAAATATTTATCACTTTTGTTTAAATACCACTGTACCACTGTTAGGTCTTCAGTTGTCTGATGATGGGATAGTTAATTTCCCGAAACTCGAGTCACAAGAAAATGTGTAAAATATATTTTTATTGGTAGTAAAATATAGTAATTTCTACAATTTGTTTTAATCACATTTAACAATTCAGAAAGCGTCTTGGGATACTGAACATTTAAATGGATTCTAATGTTGACTCGAAATAAATAGTTCTGTGGTTTACCATTGATCTTAAAGATTGAAAGGCAATTCAACGTCCTCTGTTCTAGCACAAGGACCATCTGTATATGCAACGAGTTTCTTGAGGGTATCCATGATTATATTTTTCGTCTGATTAGTTTTAACCAGAAATCCTTGCTTTATAGTCAGAAAAGAATCGAATGAGTTTGGATATTTTTCTTTCCATATGTTAGAAAGATCTTTTCGCAGTAGAGATTCATTAGTTTTACATAGAATAGGAATTTATTTTGTTTTTTCTATAAATAATGTTAAAATATTGTTATAGCAACTCTTTTGAGTGGATAAAGTCACTTTAACCGCAAGGGTAAATAAAGTAACACTTAAACAGCAAGGGTAGATAAAATATTTTAACTTTTTTTATTCAATTACATTTACAAATTCAAAAAACATTAATTCGAAGGATTAACAACAAGTGTAATTTTACAATTGATATTATTAGAAACATCTATTTTTGGAACACCACAACATGTACACGGGGCATTGTTTTCGTCATTCTTCAGCTACCATGTGATATTCTTGATGCTTTTTCACTTTTTAAAGGACTAGTATTCCTTCTCATACATCATTCTAGATTTTTGGGGCAACAATAAACTTACTGCTTCCAAAACTGCATCTTCCACATCGGATGGGAGGTTTTCTTTTTCTTGTGTTAATTCTTTTCCGTACATTTCACATTCGCTTCGTACACAAAAGGAAAAATACTGAACGCTCCGCAAAAACCAGAATGTAAAATTTATTTTACATTTGTTGACAGAGTAATTCATATGCCTAGTAAAATACAGTTACGATTTTTGTGCCAAAAATTACAATTTTCTTTGAAATTTTGTTTTTCACTTGAATTCGAAGTCTTGCTACAAAAAAAAATGTTGTATTGCACACGACGATAAAATCGCATTATCTTCTCGAACGTAATTAGCGCCTCGACTGACGCTAAAAGACACTCTCAAAGATATAGTACAAATTTATCGTCTTGTACAATAAATAAATATTATTATTGATTTCATTCATTTTTGCAGAGTTGTTTTTTGTTCTTTTTTAGTTTTGTTGTTGCAATATTATTGTCATGCAGTGTATGTGGGGAATTGTTTTGATTATGTGAATGAGCAATGGAATTCTCTGATGTTGTTTGATAACCCATGGTTGGTCTCGCATGTAGCCGATAAATGATAGGCGAAATTTGTGAAATTTGTTTTAAAGGTGAAATAATTTTTTCTAGGATTTTGCTGCGTGGGTGAGTTTCGATCTCTTTTCCTTTTTATTTGTGGAGAACTTTCTTCCATTCTCCATTATGTTCAATCTCCATTTCAATGTATTATCCATCACTTGCGGAATTCATCATAAATAAATCGAATTTAAATACATAAATTAACTCCGCATGTTGACTTCCGATAGCGTCAGATGCTTAACATTGACTCCTTTTTTTCTATGAGATCATTATATTCATCAAATGAAGGATTTTCCAATAAGAGGTTTCATTTCGAATAACCCGCTATCTGGGCAACTGTCACTTTAGAAGCTAACATCTTTTGACATTTGACACGTAAAAACTACACTATTACTAAAAATGGAACGACACACGCTTCAACAACGCATTGAAATTTTTGAAATTCACTACAGAAATGGTGAAATTTTTGCAGTCACAGTTCGCAAAACTAAAATACTTTCAGGTCGTTAATAGTGAAACTGGTGGAAAAATTTCAGCATTCATATATAGTGATGTGAAGAATCTAAACCGTGGGCGTCGCTCAAAAACAACAGAATATTGTTGCTGTAGCCCGTAATGTTGATGAAAACCCAGGTTTGTCGATTCCTCGTTGATCATTGGAATTAGGTATTCCACAATCGACAGCATACCGTATTTTGCATAATGTCATACGCCTAAAGGCCTTTTAAGTTCAGATACTGAATTGTTTCAGCCGTTACTATTTGGTAGTTGATCATAATTAAAACAAATTGTAGAAATTATTATGTTTTACTACCAAAAAATATATATTACACATCAGACAACTGATGATGGGGTAGTTCATTTCCCGAAACTCGAGTCACAAGAAAATGTGTAATATATATTTTTTGGTAGTAAAACATAGTAATTTCTACAATTTGTTTTAACTTTTAAGTTCAGTTAAAACAAGAACTCAAGCCGGTCAATCACCAGCAACAATCGCAAGGAAATCCAAGGAAAGTTTTCTGGTCATCTTATTTCTCGAAGACGTGATCACAATTGGCCACCGAGATCTTGTGATTTGACACGTTTAATCTTTTTTCTTTACAGCCATATGAAATATAAGGTCTGTGCCGATGTTCCAGAGTTATCGAGGTCATACAGACGTAAATGTGCGACTTGGTCATTGAAAATTTTTTGAAAAGGATATAGTACTGCAACTGTAGCCATGTCGGCTATTTGGCTGATATCGTTTTTCATTATTATTGGCATAACTTCCTCTTTACAATGAAATGAACCTCCATTGATTTATCTCAAAATATACTCGTTTTTTTTCAATATCAAGCATCTTATTGGAAAACCTTTTATAAAGAAAATGTATTATTTTGAGTTATATGATTTATTTTAGAGATTTCTGATGAAAAGTTTTCTTGAGACATAAGTATTGTATATCATGGAATTTTTAGCAGAAAATTTATGACTATCGGGTCTGAAAGAATCTTGAAAAATGATTGAATATGTGAATTTACTTTTTCTGAATATATTAAAGTTTAACAAGTTATAACTTGTTAAGTCTAAAAAATTTTATTTATTATTTTTCAACCGTTATTTTGATTTGAGATCAATGAAGTTCAGAAATTATAGAAATTTATTAATTTACCAGTATATTCCGTTAATACTAATGTATCTATACCAAAATCAATACATATATTTTTATAACAATGTTTTAAGACTACATCACTTTGTTAGTTATCTTTGAAAATGTCTGATAAAAGAGGACTATGGAGTGAATCCATGGTCAAGTCAGATTTTTGTGAAAATAATTCATATTTGAATTTGAAACAATTTTATGGTAAATTCAAATAGATTTTGAAGTTTTGAAGCTATTAATGGATTGATGTCATTTTCTTGTAAAAAGGTTTTTATTAGAGGTTTGCATTAATTGTTGAAATACTTATTTTTTACATTACATTAAACTAATTATATTTTTTTATATAATTCTTGATAGAATATTTAGATGAAGATTTAGTTAGTTTTTTAAATTTTTGATTAGGAAATATAGAAAGCCCACCTGATGGATAGATAATGCAGGATGTACCAAAGAAAATTTGCCCCCCCCCCCCCCCAGAACTCCGAAACGAAGAATTTTCGAAGATAACAAGAAAACTTCTGTTTTGAGGGGTACGAATTTCCATCATGAGTTTGTTCCGACAAAAACACCCCCACGAAGGTGGCATCAACTCCCAACAGTTTTTGAAAAGGGAAGAGATGTCGAGTTTTGGTTAGTTCTGTACACAACCCAGTCAAAGTTTTCAAATTCGATCCACTATTCACGAAATAATGTAATTATTGAACTTGCCGTCAAAAGGTGATGTTGAAGAGACTGTTGAATCGCCCAAACTCAAGAACCTACTAGTTTTGAAGAATCCTAAAATAATTTTCATGTTCTGTATTAGTGAGAAAGAATTCCTATGACGACACTGTTCCGAAAAAACCACCTGAGGGTGGCAACAACACCCAATTTTTTTTAATAGGAAAGAGATGACGGATGTTATTTAGTTAAAAAGATTTTTTTGTTCTCTGAACATCCTTATTTAAATTTTCAAAGTCGGTGATATTTTTGATCAATTTGATATTGAACATTATCAGAAGGGTAACTCAAACAGAAACCTAATACATTCAAATACACCAGATCTGTAAGTAATGATAGGGAACATCCAGAAAAAAATGAAAACTCTTTAAATAATGTATGTATTGTTCAAAATTCAATAATTCTTTAACAGGTTCTAGGTCCAGGGTTATAGTAACACCAACTGTTCACTGTTGGGTCAAAAATTAACAGTGCTGTGACCTAACGTGGCGCAAGATCGCAGTAACAAAGCCTACACAGAACACAACTGAACTCCTAACTCGCACAAGCTAAAAAGCTTCTGAGGGATCTTCACAGAAGATCTAGGAATACAGGATAATAATAATAATTACTTTTTAAGAAAAAGGCCAACTAGTTTCGATTTTATAACAAAATCTTCTTATGATTTGAAAAAATCATAATATGACATAAAGAATGAACATCATAAATGATTTGAAACATAGAGCGTTAAAACTTTCGGATAGCGAATTTCACAAAAATAATATCACTAAAATAATCCTAGAAAATAATGACTATCCCACCAAGTTCATTATAAAATTCTAAACAAAGAAGTAACTTCGCAAAGCCAACAACCAGAGCAAAAAAAGGCCTAAAAATATTTCAAAATAATTTACATAAAAAATTTGGCAGAAAGAATTAAAAAAATATTCACCAAAATAAACATAAACGTAGCTTTTAAATCTGACAACACAGTTAAACAACTTTTCACCAAAACTAAAAGTGCAACTCCGAAGGAATTCATTAGTGATACCATATATAAAATATTCTGCAACGTATTGAATTTTTTCAGCCGATACTATTTGGTAGTTGATCATAATTAAAACAAATTGTAGAAATTACTATGTTTCACTACCAATAAAAATATATTTTACACATTTTCTTGTGACTCGAGTTTCGGGAAATGAACTATTCCATCATCAGACAACTGAAGACCTAACAGTGGTACAGAGATATTTAAACAAAAGTGATAAATATTTTGAATATTTCAATAGATAACACCTAATAGTGGTACAGAGGTTTACAAGCAAAACGTGATAAAAACCCGGTTAAAAAAGAGGGGCCTTGTAACAGATATCGGAATGTCGGCAATCGACAAAGAAGGTTATTAAACAGATGGTACCCAAATATCTCAAATAATTTTTTGGGGTTACATAGCTCCGTACAGTTATTCATTATTTTTACGTTATTTTGTTGTACTTCTCAAATATTTGGATTTACATAGCTCCATACAGTCATTCATTGTTTTTTAAATTATTTTTATCGTGAACGAATTTGAAAATTTTAATAATCAAGTTTTTTTTCATTTGAATCTACATGTAAAATTTTCTTAAGATTTTCTTTTGTCGAAAGGAATTACTAATTTCTAAAGAATGAGTGGCAAAAGTTGAATTTTTGTTTACTTTTCATTAAATTAATTTTATGTTCGTTGAAAAAGGTTTTAGACAGGTGTTACTTTTTGAATATCTCAAATATTCAACAGATTCTAGATAATCGAGTTTCTTCCCTTTTGGTTCTACATGTAAAATTTTAAGATTATCTATTGTGGAAAAGGAATGACCGTTTTCTAGACAATGAGTGGCAAACGTAGAATTCTGTTTATTTTTTATGAAACTCATTTTATGTTCGTTGAACCTCGTCTTGAAGGAACGTCTTGTTTGTCCGATATATTTATTACTGCACGTAGAACAATATAACTCATAAACTGCTGATTTGTGTATGTTTGGAGTAGGGTCCTTTGCGTTAAAAAAGTTATCTTGTTCTACGTGCAGATATTCAAAAAGTAACATCTGTTTAAAACCTTTTTCAACGAATATTATTCATATTTCATAAAATGAATTCAATGAGAAGTAAACATAAATTCAACTTTTGCCACTAATCCTTTAGAAAACAGTAATTCCTTTCGACTAAAGAAAATCTTAAGAAAATTTTACATGTAGATTAAAAAAAAAAAAGAAACTTGATTATTGAAATTTTCAAATTCGTTCACAATAAAAGTAATGTAAAAAATAATGAATGACTGTACGGAGCTATGTACATCCAAATATTTGAGATATACAACAAAATAAAATAAAAATAACGAATGACTGTACGGAGCTATGTAACCCCAAAAATTATTAGAGATATTTAAATAGGTACCATTTGTTTAACAACCATTTTTGTCGATTGCCGACTTCCGATATCTTTTTTTACCCGGTTTTTATTCACGTTCAACTTGTAAACCTCTGTACTACTATTAGGTGTTACCTAGAATTTATTGGAATATTCAAAATATTTATCACTTTTGTTTAAATATAATACCTCTGTACCACTGTTAGGTCTTTAGTTGTCTGATGATGGGATAGTTCATTTCCCGAAACTCGAGTCACAAGAAAATGTGTAATATATCTTTTTATTGGTACTGAAACATAGTAATTTCTACTATTTGTTTTGATTAAAACACATCCGCCATCTCTTACCTATTCAAAACATGTTGGGGGTTTTTGCCATCCTCAGGTGGTTTTTACGGAATAATGTCGTCATAGAAACTCTTTCTCCCTAATACAGAACTTTAAAATTATTATTGGATTTTTTAAAACTCTTAGGTTCTTGAGTTTGGGTGGTTCAACTGTCTGTTCAGCATCACCTTTTGACGGCAAGTTCAATAATTACATTATTTCCTGAATAGTGGATCGATTTTGAAAACTTTAACTGGGTTGTGCACAGAACATAAATAACTTTCAAATTAACCAACACTCGACATATCTTCCCTATTAAAAAATTGTTAGGGGTTGATGCAACCTTCATGGGGGTGTTTTTTTCAGAACAAACTCATGATGGAAATTCGTCCTCCTCAAAACAGAAATTGACTTGTTTTTTTAAAATCTTCGTTTCTGAGTTCTGGGGGGGTCAAATTATCATTGGGACACCCTGTATAAGGAACAACTGTCCAGTCGAATTTCCTCCTTTGTGTAATTTGATTACCCAATACATTACAGGGAGTTGCCGATGAATTCAGATAAGTTTTTTGACTTTCAGCGGTGTAGAGAATAGTGAATTGGAATCTCTTATATTTTCATTAGGATCCTTCTCTATTTTTATCACATATTAAGTGCTAATTACATCTTGAATTTTTTCATTATATTGGGTCTACTTCTTGTTCTGTAAATTTAACTGAACAAATATTACGAACAAGAAGAAATTTTTTTGTTGGTTTGTTTGTGGTGGCACATTCTGGGTAATTTTTCGATTTTTTATGTATTTTGCAGGTTCTGTAAGAAGTATAATTAGGTTCATGCGTTTTTTTGTCGAAAATTAAAGCTTTATTGTGGGAAAAATTGGTTATACATTCTAAGTTCAAAGTATTGTCCGTCGCTAGCCACTACTTTTTCCCATCTTTCTGGCAATTAACGGATCAAATCGCGAAAAAAGGGTACTAGCTCTTTGGCTGCTATGATCCATTTTTTTAATCCATTGTATTTGGAGATGTACTGGTCAGCCAGGCCATGTTGCATCAATCGGAAGAAATGGTAATCGGAAAATAATATCAGGGCTGTACGGTGGGTGGGGTAAAACTGCTTATTTGAGCGTTTCTGAGTACGTTTTAACAGTGAATGCGACATGTGGCCGTGCATTGTCTATAATTTGTCTGTCGGCGTGTTGCGGCCGTTTTTCTCGCAATGCTCGGCGTAAACGCATCAATTATCGTTAGTAGACCTCCCTGTGATTCTTTCGTGTAGCAGCTCTAATCCCTCCCCAGGCATTAGATCTTGTCGCGATGGGGGTGCTTGTCATGACTAGAACTCTAGTTTCGTCCCGGCGAAATGAAGGGTTAAGTCGTGGTGCCTAACGTAATGCCATTCGCGCCAGTCACTGGACCTGCATGGTGGAAGATCTCCGAATGGGGCCCTAGTTTTGCCGTTCTGGTGAAATGGACGGCTGAGCCGGTTGATTAACTCAGTGACAGGGAGTCTGTTGCAGCATAGGGCTTCTCCCTTAAAACTAGCGTACTCTACGCTATCGCAGTAAATCTCCGGATTTTTCTGTGTAATGGCTGAGTGCGTTATGTATCATACTGCGTTACCTCGGGGGGTGGATTGCCCTCAGGTGTTACTTGTACCACCTGGCCACCCCATTGATGTTGGACTCGAGGGGGCAGTGGTTGAAGTCCACATGCTGGACTAGGGATGTATTTCATTTATCTGTTCGCAGACCCCCATGTTCGGTTTAACAGGACTTGGGTTTTGACCGGCCTTGTTCTGACCCCGGATCAATGTGTAACTTTTTAGGGTTTGTAGATCACGACGAAATAGCTTAGCCGTTAGTGCTTGATGCCAGGATCAATCAAATGACCTCATATGGGTTCGGTGGGTCAAGACGTACATGCCGTGTTGACGGTGCTCGTACCAGGATCAATAGAAGTCATCAATCTTGAGATTATCTTAGTTCATGGGACTGCGTTCTGGTGCTTGGATAAGAATTCCTTCCGGCGGGTGAGTTGCGTCACAAGCCAACTCGGGTATTGACCTGCAGAGCCAGTAGAGGTTAGATAGTGCTTCGCTGCTACCAGTCAGATGGTTCTGACTTTCGAGTCGGGGCCCAAACTGGAAGCTGGTGAGTTCATCTCTTCGGAGGGGTTCTCGCTTCGCGCGATGATATGGCGTACTCCTTATTACACTTTCTACCTCTAGGGGTGGACTGTGGAGACTGCTGAGTAATCACATGGTGAAAGGACTAGGCTCACTATGCCAATATGAAAACCTGGTAGAATTCATGTGTAGTAGCTCTAATACACTACATCCAGCTGATTCCACCAAATACACAGCGTGGTCTTCCCGCCATGAATATTCGACTTGACAGTTGATGATGAGGCATCTGTACGGTGCCCTACGTTTTGTATTATCGTAATGGATCCATTTTTCATCGTCAATCATAATTCGATGCAAAAACTTCTTTTATTTACCATTGGAGCAGTTCTTCACACGTGAAAAAACGGCGTTCAACGTTCCTATAATATTTCTGTAGGGTGCAAAAAACTCGTTGGAAGTGAATGGTGAAATACATTAAATGGTCGAGTTTCTGAACGAATTAAAATCAATAAGAGATTCGTATTGCCCACCATTAATTTGTAACTGTAATAGTGTCTTTGTTTAACATTTTCCCTTACATTCTGTAAAATTTCTGTCATTTTATTACATGGTAACACTATCCTCTGGTGAAGAACTTCTGGATAAGTAGGTATTGTCCTGAACACGACACTCTTTATATGAACGCACAAAAAATTCTAGGGATTTCAGATCAGGACTTCTTGGAGATCGTTCAATAGGACCTCTTGTTACAATCCAATTCCAGTGATAATGATGATTTAAAAAGTCATGTACTGGGGCTGCATGTGTAGACCCTGTACACTATTGAATGACCTTCAAGATCTCTTAATTTAACATCTCAAGACTTTTTTGTAGGGTCATTTGAAGAGTGTCTGGATTAAAATCTATTTTTCTTAAGATCTTCGTCAGAGAATATTATGAAAAAACACCTAAAATGATGAATCTTTAGATTGTATAAAATGAAGTCGCTTCCGCTGTCTGTTCGCTTAGATATTTTATATTATTCAACTGATTTTAATGCAATTTTCAGCAGAGTTTATATGTATAACAAACAGATTTTTGTGCGCTCAAATCTCAAACACTGGCTAAACCTTACGAGGTAGATCAAATGTACTACGTAATTGTATATCTTAAAAAGATCGATAAAACAGTCCGCGATGGTATATATTTATCTCCAAAGGATAATCCACAGTAACTATTTATATATTTAAAAAAAATTGCGTTATTTACCATGTAGATCAAATAAAATAGAAAAAGGCTTTTTACTTGATAGAAGAAATATAACAAAATTTGAATATCAAAACAGATTAAATCTGTTATTCTTCTACAATTTTAATTTTAAAAAAATCCTTTATTTCCAATGTATTGAATATCCCAAAGTTGATTCATTGAACCACTGTCACTTTTGAAAGAAACGTCAGATTGTCATCAAATTTTTATAGCTAAAGAGTTTTTCAATGGGAACGCCCCATTTTTAAATTGACATTACTCACGCAAGGTAGCCATTGTTTTTTTGTGACATTGACAGTTGTATTTGTCAATGTCTACCATTTAATCATGGAAAGGTAAACACTCCAACAACGTTTACAAATAATCCAAATTTATTATGAAAAATCGCGATCTGTTACTCTAACTTTACGTGCTTTAACTCCAATTTTTGGTCGTTATAATCGTCCAGATAAAAGGACAGTTGCACGTTTAGTGAAGAAGTTTGAAACAAATTTTACACTTCATGATGTTACAGTGCCAGTAAGACAAATAAATGCAAGAAATGAAGAGAATATTGCTGCCGTATGAAAAGTGTTCGTGAGGACCAAAATTTATCGACGTTCACAAGAACTAGACATCTCCCAGACGTCTTTGTGGCGAATTTTACGAAGAGTTTTACATCCATACAAAATTGTTTTAACCCAAGAACTCAAACCAACAGATCATTTAGAGCGTCGTGCATTTGGTGATTCGATTATTTCAAGAAATCTACCGATAAATTATCCGCCTCCTTCCTGCGATTTATCTTCATTGGACTTCTTTCTTTGGAGTTACATTAAGTCATTGGTTTACAGCAATCAAACAGCAAATTTAGACGATTTACAGATCATTATTGAACGAGTAATTGCTAACATACGACCTGATTTGTGTGAGTCATGGAAAATTGGGTTCAACGACTTCATTCCTGACAGCGTTGCCGTGGTGGACATTCGAATGATGTTTCGTTCCGTTTTGTCCTTTATAATGAAAAAAAAAATTCAATAATTTTCAAATAAATAATGTGTTTTATTTACAAAACAAAATGGGGCGCTGTTAAGGAAAGATCCTTTATCCTTTGAAGTTGGGCGACGCCAGACCTGAAGCTTATCACTAGTCATAATAATTATGATTAAGATAAAACTGTTTCAAGGTATCGACACCAAAGTAGCTTAACACGTTTAACTAATTTTGGTACGAACAGTAACTCAATTCCGAGCTTCTAATTCAATAACCGGAAACCTATAAAAATTTAGGCCTTAAACAGACCGGGAAGTGGAATGATAACATGAAAATTGTTATATGGATTCTTTTTTGGTGACAATATTACAAAATTTACATTATTCACTATTTTAATCTGAGAGCTTCCCGAGTTGAAATATTCTCATTATGCACTCATTAAAATACAAACTTCACAGTAAGGGTAAACCATTAAAGCCAAAAAACTAATATTTCTATATTTTTAGAAGACTGGCCATTGTGACGAGACTTCCTTATTCTATGGAATGCATCTGGTACATATTAATGCGTCTATGATCTCGTCTGACCTTTTCTTGTTTACGTCCCAAAATGTCCATATTGATACACAAAAATAAACGTGATCATATAATATTCTAGCTTACGTAAATTTCGCTCTATGCACCGATGTGCAATGTAATAATAAACTCGAGTAATTAGGAGATAACGGCAATAAACGGAAGAAATCCGCAGAGATGCATCAATTCAGAGTCCTTCTCAAAAAGACACAACAACTTGCGATCATCCCAATTGATAGTTTGAAAACAAATAAATCACCACACATCTAGGTGATAGGGTCATAGAGTTATCGGCACATAGTTTATATATACCGTGGTTCATTCATCACAAATCCATATAAACTGATGCGTTCGAGAGTAATGCATATTAATGTGTGAAGATTATATTATGGCTTCGATTTCGCTTAGTATCTCGGAAGTAAACAGTTTGGTTAGCGAGCATTTCATCAAGATTTTCGGGAATGTTGTAGAGCATTGTCCTGCAGCTGCCATTGGTATTTTGAAATACAGACCTTTTAATTCTAACATGGATATCTGCAAGGCCATCGTGAGTTACCTGGATGGTCTCAGTATAAATGGTAAGATTTGATAATTTGAATATATTTTTCCATGATCTTTATAGGATATGACTTCGAAGTTCATCTTTCTTCATTGAATATTTCGTTAAAATTTAAAGTAGGCATGATGAAAGTTAATGATATTCAAGATAACAGTTTCTCGCTTGTGATATGGTAAAATAAAAGTAAGATTTTTTTTACTCTTACAGTCAGAAAGTGCAGAAACAAATTTATAGTTTAAAATTTCTAGATCACCTAATTTTCTAGCAAAAATTCTGTAAATATAACTTCACAGAACTACAAGTCCTGTATATTAATCACTTGAACTTACAAACAGTTCCCATGGAACGGATATGATGGTTTACCACAGGCTAAATTACTATATACCACTATATATTACTGTTGAATAAGGGCCGTATTTTGAAACAAGTCCAAGTCTTTATATTTATATACATAAAGAATGTCGACGTTGGACGAACTTTGTTTGTTGAATTTTTTTGTAGCTTGACAAATTACTCATACTTACGATATATATCCATATAATGATAATAATACGTTTATTAAAAAGAATTGAAAGATAAAAAGCGAAATTGCGACTAATATATGTCTTTTTCTACAAGTCCAATAGACACTTAGTGTCTTAGCCAGATGTCTTTGCAGAATGCCTTTTTTAAACCCCCGATCTGTAGTTCGGAATTTATTGAAATTTATAATGAGTTTGTGGACACATATTTCTGTTCTTCCTAGAATTCTCCAAACTTTAATTGATAACAATCTAATATCACAATAATAATAATTCATTTTCTACTCCAAGACTGCTACGTTGACAGATTGAAATCATAGACGTGGAGTATATCATCAAAAATTCTACCCATTTGCTGTCATATTCAAGAATTTAATCATTACGCAAGTTTTTTTCATAGAAAATGCTGATAGCTTAGACCGAAGGCTTTCATATTTGGTGATATTTATATTCTTAAGTATTGATCTTACTTTACACTTTATGAAAGTTATTTGTTGAATGAGGATTTATACAGATTTGTCTGCCGAAATACCGAATTGTTAAAGAGTGTGAGTGTAAAATTTACGATTTTGCTCTACGGGAAAAGTGGAGGATAAGTTCTCTGTATACATATGTGGGTTTTTCCTTCTATTCTTTGCTTATAGGATCTAATGAACTACTTCTCTTCTACCAGAAAATTGTATAGAACGAATGTTTAAATATTGTTTAGTCGTATGGCACAGGCCGTTGACCATTTGATTACATTGTGATCCACCTTCTATTTTAAGTGAAACAATTAATTTTGTCTCATTATTTCATATGATCTCCGACCTCTCAGTACTTTATGCGGTTATCAGTTCTTCGAAACTGATAAATATTTGTATTGTCCGAGTGCACGGTTTAAACAAATGGCGATATGTCCATGATCCGGCAAGTCGCATGTATAAACAATGCTGTGCAATTAGCTTTCTCCTCAATTAGCGTTGTAATAGGGTTATCATTCGGGTGAAATTAATTATAGTTCCAGTTGTAAAGTTTCCAAGATGTTATTGGTAATTTCACTGATGAATAAAAATTGTGAAAGATAGATGTTTGTGGCGTCAGATTGTAGTTCACTAGATCACAAAAATTTCTAGGGAGTTTAATACCCTTCAACCTCAGTTATTTTCCTATGACAGATAGATTAAATAACTAAATGATAACACATATATACATATCAGAATATATATGAAAGGATTGACATGTTGTCAGGAGTTTTATTGTGCTCGTAAATTAATAAATATTACTTGTAAGAACTAAGATAATTGTATTCAAATGAACAAATTAAGTAAAAGAGTAATCTGATAGATTCGAAAATAAAATCTTTCGATGGAATAACGTCTGTCCTAATAAGTCCATCGAGTCTCTTTAAAATGATTGTATTGAAATAATTTTCATTTCCAACAAATTTCCATAAAATATTATTTTAACCAAATTCAAATCAACGCCTATATATACTGTGAAAAACGGACATTGACCTTTATATTTACTTTCTTTTTGTTCTCTCTCATAACCTGCCAATTTTTTGGGTTATTCGGACAACAAAATATCAAATGTACATATTTATTGATGCAACTGGTATATGTGGCCATTTACGAACTTCATCTTCTTTTTAAAACTTAAAATGGACTTTGCAAATTCAAACCTCAAGTAACTTTATCAGAAAATTATCGTCCGTGCCAGCATACGTACGGAAGGAAGAACATAATTGAATTTGAATAAATTTTGAATCTTTCGAAAAAATTCTGAGGTCAAAATTCACAAAATAAAGATCATGGGGGGAGGGAAGATTGGTAAATAATGTCTTGGTACTCTTTGAGTCCTAGTTGTCTATCCAAATTCACAGGGCAAAATAATGTTAATTAGATAACATTAGATAAGTTACCCTTTCCAAAATTACTCAATATTTCAAAAATTTTGAAGATTCTCAATAAACGATGGGACTCGAATATAGATTTAGGATCTGAAAAATAAAACAACGCTACCAAGAAGTAGGGATCTAAGTTATTCTCCAGGTTTCATCGAAAAGACTAATTCAATCATTTTTGTTTCAGAAAAACAAAACATATTATGTTTCCATCAAGATTTTGTGTCGCAACTCATACACTTGAGCAGATTGCAGTTGGAAAGTACCCCTAAGAAAAGAAATCTCGCAATATCCCTAGATATGTTGCCAATATCTGAGAAAAGAAGACTGACTCTACTCAATGACCGGTGAGTTCGGTGATGCCAATATTTACATTGTTATTCACATGCGTCAATGTTTTCTGATCAGAATATAATGATCTGATTTGTGTTCCACTTCCAGATACAAAGAAAAATTTGGATTTCCTTTCGTGATATTCGGAAAAAGAAACATCGATTTCATTTTTAATGAGATGGAGAAAAGAATGGAAAACAGTTCAGAAAAAGAAATTGAAGTGGCGATACAAGAAGTAAAAAAAATAAGCAGAGTTAGAGTTCATGAGCTGGTTAAGAACTAAAAATGTGTTACTTCAAATTGTAAAATTACATCTGCTTAGTCGTACGAAATGTTAATTTTGTATTTGACTGATATTCCTTTTTCTTTCTTTTTTATATTTCTCACAGAACTGATTTTTCTAATATTTAGAATTGATTTAAGTTTGTATATTTTGTAAATAATTAAATGACTTTTTATACATAATTTATATTTCATTGTGAGGCGGTTTATTCAAAAAAAGTGTTCAACAAAAACCGCTTCACTTCATATCTAGCTTGCATGTAATTCTATGCATCTTTATTCCTACATATAAATCGACAGATTCCTTAACTCTAAGGGGTGTGAGAGCGAATCTGTGATTCCTGTCAAATCTGCAACAATTTATATCGTGTCTCGGGACTGCGTTCGGAAATGCCATTGAACATTTGCTTAAATGGATCTGTGGACAATAAAGCGTGCCATCGAGGATGATGCCAATTGTCACCCCGACCCTCTGAATCATATTTTCGGAGATATAGACCTCAAATGTGTCCTCGGGGACAACTTACCATTTGATTCGGTTGTCAGTCTATGTTGTCGACTTTATTAAAATGCTTATTCCAGGGGGTTGGGATAGCACAACGGGAGCTGGATGCCTATACGAATAGAGCAATTACGAGTGAATAAATTGAGCTGTTGTGACGGAATGACAGTTTTGGATACGGTCGATTCGAAAAGTGAGAGATCTTAGAAATGAATGAGTGAAAGGTTTAATTTGGTAAAATCAATAACTGGACGACTGATATGGCCGATGCTTGCTAGAACTTGTTTTTAATTAACGTTTTAATGACACGTATATTTCTAATCGAATAAAAGGTTTTTCCAATAAGAGGTTCTAGAAATGAATAATAATAATAATGATATTTATTCACCATAAAACCACTTTTTTTTTCTTCTGTTTTTTTCCCATTCATCTTACACCCCTACCTCCGGTTAATGAAGTTATGCAGTCCTTTCCTTCCGTAGGAGAGAATCCATTTTTTACATTTCTCTCTGTATATACTGACATTCTTTATTCAAAAAAATGTATATGGGACAGTAATTTATTTCCACAAAAATGTTTGTACTACTACAACAATTGTTTCACCACGATGTGGCTTCTTCAGGTATTACATTGTACTGTCTGTAATACTGTAATACTGTCTGTAATACCTGAAGAAGCTACATCGTGGTGAAAAAATTGTTGTAGTAGTACAAACATTTTTGTGGAAATAAATTACTGTCCCATATACATTTTTTTAATTAAAATGAGATTCCACCAAGTAAAGACCAAATCTATCAAATAGACATTGTTTATCTTTAAGATGTTAGTAGGAAGCTGATTGATGAGTTTCGGCGCAAGATAATTACAGTGGCGCTGTCCTATAGTTTTTTCACATCTTGGTACGGTCAAGGAGCTCATTTTAGCTCTGCTGTTGTGAAGGTGTACAATGGGCTTAAAATTTATTATGGATTTTTTTATATTCATCAGCATACTCAAACAAAATAGTTGTTTCACATCGAATATTTCGGACTCCTCATGTGATCTATCATTCGAAAAAGTGAGTGGTTTATTATACCTCTGAACAACGCTCAATTCCTCTAGGTGAGTATCACCAACACCCCCCCAGCCCATAATTCCATACGTTGGCTGCGATTGGACCAACGCAAAGTACAGCAGTTTGAGGTGTTTCAAATCAAGATAATCCTCCAAATATTTTATCTTATATAGCAAACCTCTTAATTTATTAACTATATTTTTTATTTGTAGATCCCACCTCATATGTCGATCAATGATCACACCCAAATATTTGACTGATTCTCCTTTCAGGATACAAAAAACAGTTCCGGTTCCCCATAGACGGCAGTCCACTAGAGTATGAGGAAAAGGGCAAGTACCTCGTTTTTTCCAGGTTTAGGGTGAACATGTTGCAACTGAACCAGTTTACTAGAATTATAAGGTCGGCCTCAGTTTCTGCTTTCAATATTTCCCAAGAGTCAGATTCACAAAGTAGTGCAATATCGTCAGCAAAACTAAGAATTTTGCCCTTTCTTCTGAAATTCAACAAGCTGTTAATATATAGTGTAAATAATAGTGGTCCGAGTACAGTACCCTGTGGAATAACATAGGTCACATACATTCTGTCAAAAAAGTACCGGGAATTATCGATTTAAATCTGGCGGGGCAATGAGGCAGGTAAAATTTCCTAGGTTGGTACCACTGTCCTTAATTACTATGCCAAGCTTGAGCGGGATCTGTCAACTAGTGTGTTTGCAACAGCTGATTAAGTCAGTCGATGTCAGAGTGCATGCCGATTTTTACTATGGGTGATTACGTTGGGCAAAGAATTTGTTTAAAGTTTTGTGTTGCAAATGAATTTTCGTGTGCCGATGCATTGAAAATGTTGCAAAAGGCCTTTGGTGATAATGCTCTATCGAAAACTCGTGCATATCAGTGGTACAGAGCCTTCAAGGACGGTCGTGAAGGGGTCGCCCATCGACAGCTTCGATCGAAGATAACGTCGATAAAATTAAGGAAAGGGTGCTGGAAAACCGTCGTACCAGCTTGAGAGAGATAGCACATGATCTTAAGATATCCCACGAGTCCGCACGTACGATTTTGATTCATATTTTGGCCATGAGAAAGGTGGCTGCACGACTCGTACCGAAAGACCTGAATTTTCTTCAAAAACGTCATCGCGAACAGGTTGCTTCAGACATGCTGGATCGCTGTAATTCCGATTCTACATTCATGGAACGCATTATAACTGGTGATGAGACCTGGGTCTACGGGTAAGATATGCAAACAAGCCAGCAATCGTCGGAATGGGTGGCAAAAAATGAGCCGAAACCGAAAAATTTTTTATACGCGCTTTCCGGGATGGACTTTAGCTCTCGCGCCGAATTTTGTTTTATGGCTTCAATCGACTCAAAACGGGTGCCACGAAGGGGCAATTTTAGTTTTGGGAAGAGGAAAAATTCGCAGGGAGCCAAATCCTGCGAATACGGTGGTTGCTGAAGCACGTTTGTTGAGTTTTTGGCGAGAAAGTCAGTCACAATCGTAGCTCGGTGAGAAGGCGCGTTATCGTCATGTAAAATCCATGAGTTGTTCGCCCACAAATTTGGCCGCTTACGGATACGCTCACGCAAACGTTTCATAACGCCTAGGTAATACTCCTTGTTTACCGTCTGATCCTCTGGAAAGAAGTCGTAGTGCACCACGCCACGGATATCGAAGAAAACAATGAGCATCACCTTCATTTTCGAGCGGCTTTGGCGTGGTTTTTTCGGTTTCGGCTCATTGTTTGCCACCCATTCCGATGATTGCTGGCTTGTTTGCATATCGTACTCGTAGACCAAGGTCTGATCACCAGTTATAATGCGTTCCATGAATGTAGAATCGGAATTACAGCGATCCAGCATGTCTGAAGCAACCTGTTCGCGATGACGTTTTTGAAGAAAATACAGGTCTTTCGGTACGAGTCGTGCGGCCACCTTTCTCATGCCCAAAATATCAATCAAAATCGTACGTGCGGACTCGTGGGATATCTTAAGATCAAGTGCTATCTCTCTCAAGCTGGTACGACGGTTTTCCAGCACCCTTTCCTTAATTTTATCGACGTTATCTTCGATCGAAGCCGTCGATGGGCGACCACTTCACGACCGTCCTTGAAGGCTCTGTACCACTGATATGCACGAGTTTTCGATGGAGCATTATCACCAAAGGCCTTTTGCAACATTTTCAATGCATCGGCACACGAAAATTCATTTGCAACACAAAACTTTAAACAAATTCTTTGCTCAACGTAATCACCCATAGTAAAAATCGGCACGCACTCTGACATCGACTGACTTAATCAGCTGTTGCCAACACACTAATTGACAGATCCCGCTCAAGCTTCGCATAGTAATTAAGGACAGTGGTACCAACCTAGGAAAAGAAATTTTTACCTACCTCATTGCCCCGCCAGATTTAAATCGATAATTCCCGGTACTTTCTTGACAGAATGTATATCACGCTCAGTTTCAAAGTAGAATGATATACAGCATTATAATTTGGGATGCATCTCCAGAAGCAGAAAGAGTGTTCCTGAAACAAAAGAGGGATTTCATAACGGTGGGGCGGTTTACCAAGTTAAAAACTAGGTCAATAATTGTAGACCTCTTTTCAAGGAATATGATATACTTACCTTTACATACTATATTCTGAAATGTCTTGTTTATATTCACAGAAAACACAGTCCCAAGTCACAGGCTGACGAGAATACAAAATACACACATTTTTAATGAAATGAAAATATACAAGAAACTTCCACAGCACATAACGTTTCATAGCATAGTTTTGTAAATGGTACTCAATTAGTTGACCAAGTTTATTTAAGTTCGCTCTCAAACAGGGTATTTGGTGAGTGATGGAATGCAGATATATTTTATCGATTTTCTTTTTAGCATCCAAATAACTTCCAACTGAGAAATTATGAATAAGTATTTCAGATTCTTTTTCTGGAGAATGTGCTATACATTTTTCAGAAAGGGAAATAATAATCCTTTTAAATTATGTGTGGAGCATTTTTTGTGACGGAATTTGTTATTTCTGAATATCCAATCTAAACATTGGATGGAGTAGTCCGTTACTTTGTGTTAGTTCATTTTAATGGAATGAAATAAGAAATTACTTTGTTTTCTATCACTTTTTATTATAACTGATATACAGTAGAGTTTCGTAGTGTTCAAACTGAATGAACAAATTAGATCTCAACTATTATATATGCTGATTGAAGCCTTCGGCAGAGCTTCGAAGAGAGGGTTCCGTCTGTTCGTTTAGTAGTTTTATTATTGGTACGTGCCTCTTATATTTTTAATTTCTATGGATTCCAGGATGTCAAGTTTTTTCCCTTTCGCTTCCACGTGCAAGATAACAAGGTTGTTCAATTCTGGGAACGTGTGATCTGTATTGAAGAAATGGTTCGCAAAATTGGAATTATTCTTCCGGTTCCTAAAAGCAGATTGATGCTCTTTGTACCTTTTATGGAAAGGTCGGCCCGTTTGTCCTTTATACACACTATTACAGTCTTGACAACTCAATTTTTGGACTCCAGAATTATTCAGTCGGTTCTCTTTGTCTTTCGGATTAAAAAAGAGATTAGAAATTTTATGGGAGGGTGTGAAAGCTGTTACTATGTTAATTTTTGACAAAATTTGAGCTATTTTTTGTGAAATTGGTCCAAAATATGTTAGTTTTATGAATTTATTGTTATTATGATCTGATTTGGAGATGGGGTAAATTTGTTACGAATTAGTTGCATTTGTTTTTTGTTTATGATGGAATTTATAGTTTTGGTTTCGAACTGATTTTTTGTGGCTATTTGTCTGATTGTATTCAATTCCCTCTTTAACGTAATATTATCTAAAGGAATTGAAAATGCCCTATGTACCATTGATCTATAAGCAGCTAGTTTATGATTGATCGGATGGTTTGAAAAATTTGGTATTGTTGTATCAGTTGATGTGGGTTTTCTATATATATCAAAGGAAATTTCATTATTACTGTTGATTAAAGTTATGTCCAGAAAATTTATTTTATTATCAAATTGTGTTTCCATGGTGAATTTGACCTTACTGTGCAAACTATTAAGATATTCTAATGTTTCATTTAATTCTGAATGTGTTCCGCAGAAGCAAGCCAATATATCGTCTACATACCTGTACCAAAAAGTGATATGCTTTGCGTGTGTGGATTTTAGAATTTTTCTTTCAAAACAGGACATAAAGATTTCAGCGAGTAATGGGCTGAGAGGTGAACCCATGGCAAGTCCATCTTTCTGTTTGTAGAATTTACTATTGTATTGAAAGTAATTTTCTTCCACGCAAAGTTCGAAAAGGGTTAAAATTTCGTTTTTTATCACAGGATTGATGTTATTTTTTGTTAGGATATTTTCTATTATATTCTCTATATTTGGTATATTCGGGAACTACATTAAACGACTCTAGAATACTATTAAACGGAAGGATAACATTTTTTAGTTTTTTTGTGAGCTCGATTGAATTTTTTATTGAATAGGGTGAGTTGAATTGTGTTGTTTCTTTGAAAATTTGGTTTAATTTAAACCTGCTTTTAGGAACCGGAAGAATAATTCCAATTTTGCGAACCATTTCTTCAATACATATCACACGTTCCCAGAATTGAACAACCTTGTTATCTTGCACGTGAAAGCGAAAGGGAAAAAACTTGACATCCTGGAATCCATAGAAATTGAAAAATATAAGAGGCAAGTACCAATAATAAAACTACTAAACGAACAGACGGAACTTTGGAAAACCCCTCTCTTCGAAGCTCTGCCGAAGCCTACAATCAGCATATATAATAGTTGAGATCTAATTTGTTCATTCAGTTTGAAAATGTAGTAAACACTACGAAACTCGAGTCACTGTATATCAGTTATAATAAAAAGTGATAGAAAACAAAGTAATTTCTTATTTCATTCCAATCTAAACAGGCTACCTTGGATGATGTCTGCTAAATGATCACGATCAGTTTTTTATGTTTTATTTTGATTCTTGTGTTGATAATTCTAAATGTCTATGAAGTGAATCAGTTTCTAAAAAATATTATTCAATTTAATTTTTAAGAATTTTTTAGAATAAATTTGTAGAGGTTTCGGAGAATTGATGCATTTATTGTCTGTAATGTGTTTCTATATTATAGTTTATGTTTCTTACTCTATTACACCCTCCTTTATAATATTTTTAGAGGATTAGTATGAAAGTGACTCTAAGTGAAATACCTCTTAGTTACAACAATAACTGTATAGGTTCGAAAACTATATATTTAAGTAGCAAAAAAACTGAGCGCCTTGTACTCTTGTCCGTTATATACGGAGGAAACGTAGGTTTGTACCTATAAATACAATGTTGAAATAGAACAATATGTTCATTATATAAAATTGATAACTTATTCATTTTATGCAAATTCATTGTCTATTGGAGAATAAAACACCATGTTTCATAAAATTTTTACAATTTATTCTCTAAAAATAAGATAAACAACGCGTTTCGATCATAACATCATAATACAGTGAAGATGATGTCGCGTTATGTATTGGGGAGTATTTAAACTGAGGTATACAATGCAAAACATGACCTTAAATACACAGCTCTGGTACAAAAAATATAAGGGTGACAAGAAGTGGTTTACAATCATTAAAAAATGTGGGTTACAATCATTGAAAAATGTTAAGTAGGGGGATCTGTTTAAGTCTGTTTGATCACTTAATAAAATTTGTCTTTTATTATATCTATTGATCTCTAAAGTTTCTAACAAATTTAGTTTATGACTATTAGAAACTTTAGAGATCAATAGATATAATAGAAGACAAATTTTATTAAATGATCAAACAGACTTAAACAGATCCCCCTACTTAACATTTTTCAATGATTGTAAACCACTTCTTGTCAACCTTCTAATTTTTGTACCAGAGCTGTGTATTTAAGGTCATGTTTTGCATTGTATACCTCAGTTTAAATACTCACCTGATGAAGTCATGGTATGACTAAACAATTATTGTGAAAATCAATAAAATAGCGGAAGTTAATATTTGTTTTTATTATATCATCCAAAAACGATCGAGTTTTCACAAAGAAATTGATCCACAAATTGTTTTGAATTTTCCACGTAAATTTCTGAATCACTAATAATTTGGATAGAAGATTGGCCACTTTGGAAATAAGTTTTGAATATTTCCCAGTTTTGTTCTAGCGTAAATCGATTCATTTTGTTAATGTTAAATATTAAACTAGAGATTCTGAAAGTTTTCAGAGAAAGATACGCAGCGTTTTACAGAATGAGAATCAAGAACTCGACATTTTGCTTTTTTTTTTTGAAGGTAATGTTATTATAATATATGCTGAAACTTGAATATTATTGGATTTGATATCAACCGCACAACTTCATAAAAATTGTTTCAGAAAATCCGGAAAATGGATTAAAGGAAGCATCACGTGAACTTGGAATAAGCTGTTCGAAGATTCATAGAGTGTTAAAAAAGAACAATTATAGCCCTTTTTTTACAAAATATATCTGTTAATATTAAAATATTCAAAAAAAGTTATATACCTTCTATCAAGTATAAACCTCCATTTATTTTATTTTTTAATTATAGGCCATACAAGTTACTACCAGCACAACTCATCATAGAAGACCAAAAGCGGAAACGTTTAGAATACTGTCAATGTATGCTGCAAAGATTGGAGGAAGATCCTAATTAATTAAATTTTATGATGTGGACGGATGAATCATCGTTTTCCACAGCAGGCGTGTTCAACAGAAAAAAATAGGCATTCTTGGGAAAACAAAAGTCGGAGACAACGCAAAGTATTTCAAATTAGAAAATCTGGAAGAAAAACTGTTAACGTTTGATGTGGAATTTTTTATAATTATATTGTGGAGCCTATACTTTTTGACAACACATAAACACGTGAAGTATAAATAGAAAAGATACTGCCATAGGTAACTCAGCTTTTTGAGCAACTGTTTTTTGCTGAAGAATTGGAGCAAATAATTTGTCAACAGGACGGAGCACCCCCGCACAGAGTTTTGGAAGATCGAGAACATTTGAGTGGTCAATTTGATCCCTGAATCGGTTATGGTGCACCTATTTCATGGCCATCGAATAGTCCGGATTTAACACCGTTGGACACGTTTTTATGGCCGTTCCTGAAAGAAAAAATTTACTCTGATAATAGCGAAAGTGTTGAGATAATTAAAAATAAAATTAATTTATGAACTCAATCAGAACCATAAAAATGCCTAACTATCTCGAGAAAACGATTTGAACTATGTACATATATTAAATGATGGTGGCCATTTCGAGCAATTTCTTCAGTAGTAATTGTTCATTTCATACCACTATGAATACTCAACAATGTCGAGTTCTTGATTCTCATTCCCTAAGACGCCTCTTTCTCTTAAACCTTTTAGAATTTTTTACACGGTTGTAAGTATAAATAAATGTATTTTCACTTGGAATTGGATTATCTAGATGTAACGCCATATATTCTGCCCTTTTAGCTTTCTTGTTTTTATTGTTCTTCACATAAAATATAGAATAAATTTATTGTATTAGTAATGATATCTTTATATGTATTAATTTGTTGAAATATATTTGATTTGATTCAGATTTTTTCACTTCTGTGCAATGCATGCTTGAGACATAATTTTATTGAAAATGAACGTGTGTCATATTGTTACCAATGTCGTTTGTTGATTTATCACATCCTACCACTTGAAAACTGAGCCTGCCAGGTGATTCTTTGACTTTGAGACTCCGTAGTTCTCAAAATAAGAGAGATAGACCGACACATGCTATATACTAGTAATCAGGAGATAAAGAGCTAGCAAAAAATAAGAAAATATAAATTTGAAAAAATACACTCAATATCTTGTCCAGGCTGTATATTTTGTGAAATCATTTTGAAAAAATTCAGTTGATTTGGTACAACTGTTGTGGTGAATAAATTTTTTTTGTACCTCTATTTGTAACAAAGTTGAAGGGAGATCAAATTATAGTGAAAAACCCGGTATCAATAATTTTCGAATTAAATATATATATTACTATCGCTTTTACAATCAATATTTTACAGATATCCTGCACTTATATTTAACAATTTCTCTGGATACAAAGATTTAAAATTTTCAAGTAGAAATAGGACTCACTAGGTATGTGATGGAAATAATTAAATATTTGCCTTCGAAAATTGGAAGCTCTAAGACGTCAATATCTGCAATTTAATGATATTCAAGAAATTTTAATTTTCACCTGACGTTGAACTTCTAACACCAATTACTCCGGCACATAATTTATGTAAAAAACAATTGATAGATTCCCGAAAATTATCGAGGTAAAAAAATGGGATCCGTGAGATCCACGATTTCATTTAAAGCTGAGTACCCAAGTTGGGGAATTGTACACTTTACGAAAAAGAAGATAAGATATGAAGCATCAAGTTCTTAAAACTCTGAAAATATTTTTTAGAAATAATTTCACGACATGAATTATTCATGAATAATTTCGAATTCTGAAAATCAAATTTAGTTTTCACTGTTTTTACTTTCTATTGTAATTAACTACACATGTGGTGATATGTACAATTTCTGTTTGAGCTATATTCCAAAAGATAATCTTTTTGATCTTAGAACTTTTATCCTAGTCTCTTTCAATAAATGAAAGCTCAGGTTCATACAAGCTCTTCTATTCGATCTTCCACATAAAGAATAAAAAATTAATGAAAGCACTAGTTTTATGTCAGAAGTTACTGCGTTAGCATTTAGAATTTAATGAATTTCATTGATTTATAATCAGGCCCCTCTTCCCCACTGGGCACTATGGGCACGTGCCCAGGTCCCCGCGATCGAATGGGGCCCCCTAGTTCCTGCCAGATTACCAAATGATAACCGATATTTAGGTATTACCGAAAAACATTAATTTTGAAAAATCTGATGATAATGACTTACTACAATACCTGCGCTTATTATATTACCTTTAGTTTGCCGCATGCGGATAGCTATACCTTGTACAACATAGCTTGAACTTTTTGACAGATGGGTCAGTGATGGGAAACAGAAAATATCTATTGATGTAAAAAATGTGTTGGCTAAATATGTGGCTGTATGTATGTTTTAAACTATTCAAAATAAATAAATTCATTCGTCAATCAATTTTATTGCACTAGACATAAAAACATTGGGTAGGTAAGAGACCATTCGTTTCAGTTTTTCTATTTAAATTTTACTTCGAAGCAATAAAAACCACTTAAGACTTTCGGAAAATGTTTGAGTCCTTAACAGGTACTTTTATGTTGTGTGTCTATTCTTATGATTATTATCAATTTTTAATATTATTAAAATAAGAAAATATTGTTCGTCGTTGCAAAGTTATATCGATTTCAGATTTGACATCCGTCAAAAAGAAAGATCAAACTAATAAATAAACAGGGTATCCGTATAAGTACTCCACTCTCTCTTAAAAATGAGTTTTTCCGATATTAGTATGTTTAGGTTAATATAAATACCTATATGTAAGTATAAGAATACAATTAAAAGAAGAATTATTAAATTAAAAAAAGAAGAATTATTTGATGCGGTGTGGTTTATGTCTCAAAGAAACCTATTCGAACGTCATTTGTAATACCAAAGACAAAAAAGGGGAATTCCCGACTCCCGATCGTCGTTTGACTTGACGAACGGGGGAATTCCCTTCAATTATTTGTCTGCGATGTTGTGGCGTTTGTTTTGTTTGTAGTTGTTAGTTTGTTACTGACTGTGCTCGAGCTCTGATAAAAAAAATAGTATTGTTTGATTAAATCGTCGTTTGTCTGTTTTGTGTTAGCGAATATTTTCGTTATAAAATTAATTAAATACTGAATTATAATATAAAATGTCGAAACGGTCATATCCTAGTGGATCTGAAAAAAGGAAAAAAGCTCTACATCAGAAAGAAGTAATTGAAAAGTTACCAAAATTAACATCATATTTTACTACTACTACTGGAGAAACTTCTGTAAGTAACAATCAACTCATAAATGTTCCACATGATGACTCAGCTCAATTACAAATTGCGGGAATTTCTAAACCTTCATGTTCCAATTTTGAAAAAGAGATTGAATCAGAAAGCGACTATTCCTACGACGAAAGTGCAACGACTTCAGTGACTTCACTAAAACCGATAATTCCAACTGTGTCAATTGAACAGCAGTTTTCCAACACAGAAGAATTAATATCGCACGATCCCGCCGATTATTTTCACGAAAAGTTTGTTGAAATAAATCGCGAAATTTTAATTCGTAAGGGACCAGTATATTTTCAAAATAAACATTCTGACTTTTCCGAGGCATCCAGAACCTACAAAGATGGTAATAAATTAGTAACGAGATATTTCAACAAAGCATTATTTATTCGCAAATTAAAGAACAATGAAAGCGTCGAAAGAAAATGCTGTATTCGCCTTCCAAATGCTCTGTATTTTGTTTTTCATGCTGCTTATTTAACCCAACTGATGTTAATCTTTGCTCTCGGAATGGATGTAATGATTGGAAGCATATTAATCACATAATTTTAACACATGAAAATAGCCCAGCGCATAAGCAATCTATGATGACTTATCTGGCACGAAGTAAAGCGGTTGGTAGAGTAGATATAGACTTATTATCTCAACATCAAAAGGAAGTGGATTACTGGAGAAACGTACTTAAACGGATTGTAGCTGTTGTAAAATTTTTGGCATCCAGAGGGCTTCCATTTCGCGGCGACAATCAAATCCTATGATCTCCAAACAATGGAAATTATTTGGGTTGTGTGGAATTATTGAGTGAATTTGATCCATTTCTTGCAGATCACTTAAAAAAATTTGGGAATCCTGGAAAGGGTAACATTTCTTATTTATCAGCAAATATCTGTAATGAGTTCATTGAACTAATGGGAAAACAGGTTCTAAAAAAAAATATAAATGAAGTTAAATCAGCAAAATATTTTTCCATAAGCGTTGACAGTACGCCCGATCTGTCTCATATTGACCAGCTTACTTTCACCATTCGATACGTAAAAGACTGTGTTCCTGTTGAAAGGTTTTTGAAATTTATACCTATTAAAGAGCATAAATCTAGGTATTTAGCGGAGACCATCTTAAATTTTTTAGAGATACATGATATTCCCATGAAAGATTGCAGAGGCCTAAGCTACGACAATGCTTCAAATATGTCGGGAAAGTATAGTGGTCTACAAACAAGAATCAAGGAAAAATGTGAATTTGCCACCTTTATACCATGTGCAGGACATTCACTAAACTTGGTAGGTGTCCATGGTGCTGGGTGTGTACCGGAGGCATCACAGTTTTTTGAAATAGTTCAGAAAGTGTACAACTTTTTTTCGGGCTCTACCCACAGATGGAATATGTTAACAGAACATTTAGGTTCAAAAAAAGTTGTTAAGAGTCTTTCACAAACCAGATGGTCAGCACGAGCTGATGCAGTAAGTGCTTTGCATGGGGGTTATAAAAGAATATTAGAAGCTTTAATCACCATCGCAAACGATACTGAACAGGCACGAGAAACAAGAGACGCAGCCCTTAGTCTGTCTAGAAAAATGGTAAATCTAGAATTTATTATACTGACGGAAATCTGGAGCACTATATTGGAAAGAATAGACAAAACAAGTAATTATCTTCAGAAAGAAACAATAACACTGGACGTTGCAACCAATTTGTTGACTTCACTTTATGATTTTATTACTAACCTCAGGGATAAATTTGATAATTTCGAATAATCTGCCAAAGAAAATAACCCAGAATCTGACTACAAGGATCTATCTCAAAGAACAAGACATAGAAGCTCACGGCAGAGTTTTTTTGATGGCTCTGCGCCATCAGTCCAATTGAATGGAAAAGAGCGATTCAACGTAGAAACCTTTCTGCCAATAATCGATACCTTGAGTGTTCATCTAAAACAGTGACAAAGTTCATATGAGACCGTCAGTCAACGTTTTAGTTTATTTTTTCACTTAAAAACTCTGAATTCCGAAGAGATACGACAAGGATGCAAAGAATTTTCTCAAATCTATCACGAAGATGTAAATGAAAAAGAGTTAGAAATAGAATGTCAACATTTAAAAGAATACTTAAAAAATGTTCGGAGTGAAAATGAAGCATCTAACAGTGTACAGGAAGTATATAATCTATTAAAGCAAAACAAAATTGAAGACACATTTCCTAACGTAGAAATTGCATTGATAATATTTTTAAGCATGATGGTAACTAACTGCAGCGGAGAACGCTCCTTCTCCAAATTGAAACGAATAAAAAATGAATTAAGAAGTACAATGCTTCAAGAGAGATTAACTAGTTTGTCGCTGATGTCCATAGAATGTGATATTCTCAATACCATAGATTTTGAAGAAGTGATTAACGATTTTGCTCATCTTAAATCTAAAAGGCTACCTTTGCAATCAACATAGAATTAATCTAAGGATTTTAAGTTAAGCGAGACAGCGAGTTACTTTAGTAGATTATTTTTTATATTTCCTATTTTTTTATAGTTAGTAATTAAATAAAAATAAATTTAGAACCTTGTTTGTCTTTCTTTATCTATTGTAACTAAATAGTGTTTTCTCAAGGTCATAGGGGCCCCATGATCCTAATGTGCCCAGGGCCTCAAATAGTTTAAAGACGGCCCTGTTTATAATATATCTTGAAGTCCATTCGCCATCTTGATGTTTCGCTCGTCCACCATTTTTCCTCGTTTAATCTCGACCGCGGCACACTTCCCTAGCCCGAACGACATACCAATGTCTTCAGCGAACCTCCTTACTAGTTTCAGTTCACCCTATAGTTCTTTTCGTCCTCTGGCATATAGCTTCAGATCATCCATATAGAATAAGTAGCTAAGTTTCAGGAAGTCATTGATCGTGTAGCCATATGCTATTGGGGATCTTTTTGTGTATATTCAGGACCAGACAGAACCACCGCGGACTGAAACCGTCCGCCTGGAAGATGCTTCTTCTTATTTTACCTCTTCAATCTGGTATGGGATTGTTCATCTAGTCATTGTGATTGTTGTTCTCTAAGAGGACATTAGGAAGTCAAGCAGGTCTATGATTAGTCTGTTTACTTTGTAAATCTCCAGAACCTGTAGCAGTCGCAAGTGGAGAACTGGTCGTAGGCTTTTTGATAGTCAACGCAGGACATAGAGATGTTCTTTTTCCATACTTTGCCTGCTTGGTGATTGACTTATCGATTATTAAGATCTCCTTGCTTTCCCTACCTTTGTCCTTGCAACCATTTTGATCCCATTTTATTGATATTATTTTTCTTCAGGTCATTTTGTAATATATGGTGGAAGTAAGAATTTTGTGAAATGATAGGGTGGTAGTTTTCTGGCTTCAATGGGTCTCCTTTCTTGGGAATAATGTACGTATTACCTTGAGTGAAGTACTGGGTTAGGACGTATGGGTTCTTGAGCGCCCTCTGGATAAGCCATGACAATACTCCTTGCCTTGATTGCAAAGCCTTCCACCAATAATCATGGATTCCATCTATCCCAAGCGATGTCCAGTTTTTCAATATTTTGACTGTATCACGCACATTCTCCTCCGTGATGTGTACTACTTCTCCTTTGGATATTCTGTTTCCGTCTTGATCCATGAGGCACTCTTGTTGTGTGTCGAGTTCTGTGACCACACTCTGGACAAGTACTCCCTCATTTTTTCGTGTATCGGGGACTCCACTTTTTCTGCAGGTACTTCTTCCAGAATTCCCTCCGGTTGTTTGCGAGGGTGTTGTTTTAGCGGTATCTCAAGGTTTTCTTATGGTATCTCCGTACTCTATTCCCCAGTGCAGCCATCTTCTGTTTTAACTTCTCCGGGTGGGTTCTCGGGTTTGTGCGGTAGTTTCATCATTTTTCTTCAGTCAACTTTTTTGCTATGTGTTTGGTTGTTAAGATACGCGTGGAGAATTTTTATTGCTTCCCTGAGTTCTTTTATTTTACGATATGCAAACAAGCCAGCAATCATCGGAATGGGTGGCAAAAAATGAGCCGAAACCGAAAAAACCACGCCAAAGCCGCTCGAAAATGAAGGTGATGCTCATTGTTTTCTTCGATATCCGTGGCGTGGTGCACTACGAATTCGTTCCAGAGGGTCAGACGGTAAACAAGGAGTATTACCTAGGCGTTATGAAACGTTTGCGTGAGCGTATCCGTAAGAAGCGGCCAAATTTGTGGGCGAACAACTCATGGATTTTGCATAACGATAACGCGCCTTCTCACCGAACTACGATTGTGACTGACTTTCTCGCCAAAAACTCAACAAACGTGCTTCAGCAACCACCGTATTCGCCGGATTTGGCTCCCTGCGACTTTTTCCTCTTCCCAAAACTAAAATTGCCCCTTCGTGGCACCCGTTTTGAGTCGATTGAAGCCATAAAACAAAATTCGGCGCGAGAGCTAAAGTCCATCCCGGAAAGCGCCTATAAAAAATGTTTCGATAATTGGAAGTGCCGTTGGCATAGATGTATTGGAGCAAATGGAGCCTATTTTGAAGGCGACCCAATAAATTTTGACGATTAAATGTAAAAATGTTGTTTTAATTGAAAATTTCCGGTACTTTCTTGACAGAGTAGTATATGAGCAAAATCCCAAATGTTGAAATTCCCAGTATTTGAATAACAAAACAGATTTAATGTATTAGTCTTCTACAATTTTAATTTAAAAAAAAAAATTTATTCAAAAAACTTTTAGAATTAAATTAATGTCTAAAATAAAATTAAAATTGTAGAAGACTAACAGATTAAATCTGTTTTGATATTCAAATTTTGTTATATTTCTTCTGTCAAGTAAAAAGTCTTTTTCTATTTTATTCCCAGTATTATTTTATTGGGCATTTGCAACATTTTCAATGCATCGGCACACGAAAATTCATTTGCAACACGAAACTTTAAACAAATTCTTTGCTCAACGTAATCACCCATAGTAAAAATCGGCACACACTCTGACATCGACTGACTTAATCAGCTGTTGCAAACACACTAGTTGACAGATCCCGCTCAAGCTTAGCATAGTAATTAAGGACAGTGGTACCAACCTAGGAAAAAAATTTTTTACCTGCCTCATTGCCCCGCCAGACTTGAATCGATAATTCCCGGTATTTTCTTGACAGAATGTATAATATGGGGTATAATGGAATCTAAATTATTTTAGTTGGTAATTAATGAAATAAGAAACATCTTATAATAAGTTATCAATTACATTTAAATGATAAAGTAATAGTTTTGTAATTTCAAAAATTCTCCTCGTTTTGTTCAAATACTTGATAATATATCTATCTAATCAAGGTTATATTACATTATATTTGTTAATAATGAAAAAAATATTATTATAACTTAAAAAAAATAAAATTTTATTACAATTCCTTCACTAATTAATCGAAAGGAACTTCGTTCCATCCGGGTGTCCCTTGACACCTCTCAATTTTTTATAATATTTAAGTATGTACTAATATATATATATATATATATATATATATATATATATATATATATATATATATATATATATTCTTTCGCACCACAAAAGAAAACAAAAAATACAGTTTATGAGAAAGCATTAAATTGATTAACAGACTGTATCATAGCAGTGTGTGTCTGTCAATATCAAATTTAAACCTTATAAATAGCCAGTATTTCAAAAAAACTCCGTTTTGTAAGTAAGCAACATGATGTGTCGAAAATAATAATAAAACTTCATGCTTCATTCAAAAAATGATTTTTCATTAAATACGGATTCGTTTTGTTTGTTTTGAGATTATTTTACACAAAAGTTTAGGACTTTTATTGATCGATTGAGGCAGTACGAAGTCTGTCGGGTCAGCTAGTCAGAATTTATTTCTTTTTGTCTCACATTCCCAGTTTCTCGACAACGTCGTTCTATGGCTCTAAACGTATTTTTACTTGGTAAGTTTCTTCGAGGAAACTTTTCTGCATAACGCGTAACAGCTGCATATTCAACATTTGAATAAATTTTGATCAAAAATATCTAATTTTAAAAATAGCAAGGTTTCAGAAATCTAATTATTTTTGACTTATTGTCATAACTATCAATAAATGACAGTTTTCCATGGAAAACTTACAGAAAATCATGATATACTCAATTTGTAACACGTATCCGATATATGGATGAGGTCTCATTTATGCGAAAAAAAATTTTCAATTCACATAATGCATACTAATTTATAAAAATAATTAATAACCTAATCATTACTTTATATAAGCATCGCTTATTACTTTATAATTTTCATATCCAAATATTCCGAAAACGGTACACAGTATCGAGTTTTACTTAGAGTACCTTTTTGGTGTAAAATTGAACGATGTTTAAGTTCACTTGAAGTTTTGATTAATAAATCTAACCTTTAACAGGTTATGTTCAATACTACTTGGTACGAACCATGTAACAACTAGCGCCCTCGATGTGAGTCAGATATAAAAACAAATTCATGGGATGTATCAGCTTCCAAAACATATTGGTATAAAATTTGATTACAATGTTGCCAGTAGTTTCAGCAAAATCGTAAAAAATGTTTATAATGTTTTTTCTGCAACGCCCTTTATCTTGAACAGGGATGACGTTACGAAAATTTTTTACTGAGCAAACCCCAATAATTTTTTAGATTTCTACCTATCTTAGAGACTGGGTCACCTTTTTTTGAAACACCCTGTATGTCATTAGGAAGATTATAATTTGAAGGGATAATGTTTTTTCATATTTTTACCTCAATTGTTCAGGCCCCTCGGCTGGTATCCCCTAGTACAATAAGCCTTACCGTGTGTGACCCCTTTCAACCTATTCGTTCTTTTCTCGACAACAATGGCGGAACCATGGAGCGGCATTTTACGACTTCTAATCATTTTACAGCCCCCACGTAAAACAATTAGCATCTGTAATTTCGTGCACTAATGATCAGATGCGTTCGATTTTGAATTCGGTGCCTTCGGATTTTTCACACGTCGGATTTAGAAATTTTTCGAAAGCAACTCTTTTAATTGGCCGAGGAAGGATAGTAGCATTTTTCGTGGTTCTGGGCAAATGCCAAATTCTGTTAGATAACGGTGTAGTATTTCGTAGATAAGTCGTAAAATTGAAGTCAGATTGTGTCTCTTTTTTTCACATGCATTGTTTGAAGGAAGAGATTTAGAGAGCGAACACCTGGAGTTCAGCTTCATCTTCGAACACGTAAAATTCATGATACACGTAAACAGAATTTTGTGCAATCATACAGTATCTTACAGAAACATTTGTTCACTGAAAAAAAATTAACTTTCTTACGAATAATATATCAGCGTGGCAGATACCAAGTGTCAAATTCAAAGCGCTACAATTTTTTAAATTTTTGATTAACTTTGTTAAACAGGGACAAAAAAGGTTTATAAATATATTATTTATTTCAAATCGTATCGGTAGTTTTCGATTTGGGCATCTTTAACCTAGATTATAGCTTTGAAACGGCCAGTAATTGCGGTATTTTGGCTCATTGACAGTAAAACCCTTGCTTTAGATCAGATTTTCTCAACATTTTTTGCCCAGTACCCACTTCGAGGATATATTGTTTGCTAGCTCCTCCCATCTCAATTTTACTTATCATCTGGCATGAATTTAAAACATTATATAGTAAACAATAATGGCTTCTGCAAATTGGTTGAAAAAACCTTCAAAAGTATATCAAAAATTTACTGAATTAATGCAATTTACAAAAACTAGTGTCTTATTTATGTTGAAATTCAAAGTTTATTTTTCATAACAATTAATAAAGGTACCTCAGTTCCATGATTGTTGTCTAAAAGTCAGAAATAAAGATTCATCATTGTATTGTAAGATTTCACCTGTATCCTATTTCTGAGTTTAAAATGAAGAACGTTTGAATATCAAAACAGATTTAATCTGTAAGTCTTCTACAAAAAAAATTAAAAAAAATTTTATTCAAAAAACTTTTAGAATTAAATTAATGTCTCATAGACACCGCTTATATTCAATAGACGTATATAATCATAACGTATACAATATCAAATGGAATAAATAAATCAACAAATATAAGAAAGTCATTGAAATTAATAAATAAATATTTGAAGGAGACAAAATTTTGTTTCTGCTCTTATCTTTAAGAACACCAATTGCCATGAACACAACTTAAGGACTTCTCAAAGAATATAATTTATTTGAAATATTTAATATATTAATATATTCGAATAAGTTAATTCAGAAATCTCTCAAAACATGCACTATATATTCAAAAAACAAATATAATTCTAAGTAATCCCTTCTTCGGTCCTAGATAATATTCCAAATATCAAAATCAACAAACTACAACTATATCGTAACAAACACGTGTTAAGAATGGATTATTTTAGACATTAATTTAATTCTAAAAGCTTTTTGAATAAATTTTTTTTGAAATTTAAATTGTAGAAGAATAACAGATTTAATCTGTTTTGATATTCAAATTTTGTTATATTTCTTCTATCAAGTAAAAAGCCTTTTTCTATTTTATTTGATCTACATGGTAAATAACGCAATGTTTTTTAAATATATAAATAGTTACTGTGGATTATCCTTTGGAGATAAATATATACCATCGCGGACTGTTTTATCGATCTTTTTAAGATATACAATTACGTAGTACATTGATTTGATCTACCTCGTAAGGTTTAGCCAGTGTTTGAGATTTGAGCGCACAAAAATCTGTTTGTTATACATATAAACTCTGCTGAAAATTGCATTAAAATCAGTTGATTAATATAAAATATCTAAGGGAACAGACAGCGGAAGCGACTCTTTTTATACAATCTAAAGATTCATCATTTTAGGTGTTTTTTCATAATATTCTCTGGCGAAGATCTTAAGAAAAATAGAGTTTAATCAAGACACTCTTCAAATGACCCTACAAAAAAGTCTTGAGGTGTTAAATTAAAAGATCTTGAAGGTCATTCAATAGTGTACAGGGTCTACACATGCAGCCCCAGTACATGACTTTTTGAATCATCATTATCACTGGAATTGGATTGTTACGAGAGGTCCTATTGAATGATCTCCAAGAAGTCCTGATCTGAAACCTCTAGAATTTTTTGTGCGTTCATATAAAGAGTGTCGTGTTCAGGACAATACCTACTTATCCAGAAGTTCTTCACCAGAGGATAGTGTCACCATGTAATAAAATGACAGAAATATTACAGAATGTAAGGGAAAATGTTAAACCCTTGCTTTAGATCAGATTTTCTCAACATTTTTTGCCCAGTACCCATTTCGAGGATATATTGTTTGCTAGCTCCTCCTATCTCAATTTTACTTATCATCTGGCATGAATTTAAAACGTTATATAGTAAACAATAATGGCTTCTGCAAATTGGTTGAAAAAACCTTCAAAAATATATCAAAAATTTACTGAATTAATGCAATTTACAAAAACTAGTGTCTTATTTATGTTGAAATTCAAAGTTTATTTTTCATAACAATTAATAAAGGTACCTCAATTCCATGATTGTTGTCTAAAAGTCAGAAATAAAGATTCATCATTGTATTAAAGTCGTAAGATTTCACCTGTATCCTATTTCTGAGTTTAAAATGAAGGACGTTTGAATATCAAAATAGATTTAATCTGTCAGTCTTCTACAATTTTAATTTCAAAAAAATTTTATTCAAAAAACTTTTAGAATTAAATTAATGTCTCATAAGCACCTTTTATATTCAATAGACGTATATAATCAGAACGTATACAATATCAAATGGAATAAATAAATCAACAAATATAAATTATCAATTAAAATAAATAAATATTTGAAGGAAACAAAAGAAGATCAGAAACAATCTTACAATTATGAACACCAATTCCTTTTCAAAAACATAAGACACAATTTCAGGACTTCTCAAAACATTAATTTAAAAAAAGATCATTTAAGAAACGTGTCCAAGAACACCAAAGGGGTTATATATCCAATTCTGACATATGCTAATCATCTTAAGGAATTCAGGCATAATTTCAACAATAATTATGAAATTATCCACGTTGAAAGCAAAAGTTCTAGATTAACACTTTTAGAATTTCTTGAAATCAACAGGTATAATGCCCGTAAAATCCTTTTGAACGAACAAACAGATGTTGATCATTCTCCATTACTGAATATTTTTCCTTAATGGCATTTTTAGCGGCAAACTCCAATAAACACCTAGACTTTTTATGACTTGTGCTTCCATTATTTGGTCGCGTACCTAAAAATGTATTTAAACTCGGTTACACTGAATACCATCAGACAGTACAATGTAATACCTAGAGAAGCCATATCGTGGTGAAACGATTGTTGTAGTAGTACAAACATTTTTGTGGAAATAAATTACTGTCTCATATACATTTTTTTAACTGAATATAATTATATATTATGTATAAAATAAAATATTATAGAAAAAGGCTCTTTACCTGATTGAAGGGATATAACAAAATTTGAATATCAAAACAGATTTAATTTGTCAGTCTTCTACAATTTTAATTTAAAAAAAAAAGTTATTCAACAAACTTTTAGAATTAAATTAATGTCTCATAAGCACCGCTTATATTCAATAGACGTATACAATTAAAACTCAATATACAATATCAGATGGAATAAATAAACCAACAAATATAAATTGTTAATTAAAGTTAATAAATAAATATTTGAAGGAGACAAAATGTTTTGAGATATTTTTGAATTAACTTATTTGAATATTCAAATATATTGAATATTTCAAATAAATTATATTTTTTGATAAGTCCTTAAATCGTGTCTTATGTTTTTGAAAAGGAATTGGTGTTTATTTTTGGTTTATTTATTCCATTTGATATTGTATATTGACTTTTAATTGTATACGTCTATTGAATATAAGCGGTGCTTATGAGACATTAATTTAACTCTAAAAGTTTTTTGAATAACTTTTTTTTTTAATTAAAAATGTAGAAGACTGACAAATTAAATCTGTTTTGATATTCAAATTTTGTTATATCCCTTCAATCAGGTAAAAAGCCTTTTTCTATTTTATTTGAAATGAAGAATGAAAAAAGCATTTTTCTATTGTGATTGTAACTAAAGTAATTAAAATGCATACATAGTTTTGAGGAATATTTTTATTAACATTTAAAAGACACGAATATATGACAATAAGAAGATCGAATTTGATACTATTCAAAGATTTTGTGTACACAAGGCTCGATTTTAGTTAAAAAAAAAAACATAAGTTCAGTAACATGAAGCCGATTTTTCTTCAGTTATCAACGTTGCTATAGCACATTTAGCCTGACATGAAGATGGGAATGCTATTAGAAATCGTTGAACAATCGACCATAATCCTGGGTGAAATTGTGAATTTGGCTTCTGCAGTCAAATTTCGTGGTAGCCATTCTTGAATTCAATTTTTAATTCCTCATTTGTCGGAAGTTCTATCAGCTCTTCTTCCAACTGAGATGATGATTCGGCTGTGTTGACCTTAGAAATAGGATCCAAAACCCAGTCTTGTATGGTCATAATCAAAATATCCTGAAATCTTTCCTTGAAACCTGTGTGAAGGTTTTCCTAACGTTGACAGTAAACGAGCAAGTCGTCGTCATTCAATGATGCTGCTGATAAATTTGGAAAGCTATTTAATACCCGTCTGCCAATATTTCTTCTATATAAAACGAGTTTGGATACTGTCAAGTACGCAATATTGTTCTTTAATGAGAGGAGATTATCACTCAATTCTGGGTCTCTATTTCTAAGAACTCTATCACAAATCTAAACAGATTCTGAAATCGAGTCAAACAAGTACCTCTTAACAGTAGGTGCACCTCTGTGTGAACCAGCAACCGATTTAAATCTTAATGGAATGAAATAAGAAATTAATTTGTTTTCTATCACTTTTTATTATTACTGATATAAAGTGACTCGAGTTTCGTAGTGTTTACTACATTTTCAAACTGAATGAACAAATTAGATCTCAACTATTATATATGCTGATTGTAGGCTTCGGCAGAGCTTCGAAGAGAGGGTTCCGTCTGTTCGTTTAGTAGTTTTATTATTGGTACGTGCCTCTTATATTTTTCAATTTCTTGGGATTCCAGGATGTCAAGTTTTTTCCCTTTCGCTTCCACGTGTAAGATAACAAGGTTGTTCAATTCTGGGAACGTTTGATCTGTATTGAAGAAATGGTTCGCAAAATTGGAATTATTCTTCCGGTTCCTAAAAGCAGATTGATGCTTTGATGACCTTTTATGGAAAGGTCGGCCCGTTTGTCCTATATACTACTAAACGAACAGACGGAACTTTGGAAAGCCCCTCTCTTCTAAGCTCTGCCGAAGCCTACAATCAGCGTATATAAAATGTAGTAGATGTAGTAGAAAATGTAGTAAACACTACGAAACTCGAGTCACTGTATATCAGTATTAATAAAAAGTGATAGAAAACAAAGTAATTTCTTATTTCATTCCATTAAAATGAACTATCACAAAGTAACGGACTACTCCATCCAAGATTTAAATCTTCATTATTGGCAAAACAAAGCTGATCTAATAATCTGTCATTCAAGTGACAAAATATTCTCTTAAGGAATTTCCATTTCGGTAAAACACTTTTGCAGAGTATTGAATATAGTTTCTATCTTTTCTCCGTTTCTGAATTTGTAGCAAACAATTTACTGACATATTTTCTCATCTCTATTAAACCTAAGACAATATTAATGCTTCATTGGTGGCTAAAGCGGACTCATCCACCTGAATTGAAAATTGATAACTCTGTAGATTATTGCATAAGGATTCTTCAATGTTTTAAACCATCTCATCAATTCGCCTTTGCACAGAACTATTGCTCAAAGGAATTTTTCGGATAACATCTGCAGCTGATTATGGAGCATAGTGGTTGTAACTTCTTTTATTGCTGGTAAAATTTAATCTTCCCAATAGTGTATGGTTTCCCTGTGTTCGCTATCAATAGTGATATATTGTGAGAAGCTCGAAGTCCGTCATTTTCTTGCTCAGAAGCTGATGTGAAAAGTTGGCTCCATTTCGTATTTCTCCTTTATGTCTTGAAAATAGGTCACATCTTTGCCGTTTTATCCGACACTTAATTAAAACGATTTTGAAGGCTAGAAGGCTTCGTTGTTTCATTTGAAAATATTTTTTCACGAATGAGTTACAATGGCGAGATGGACTTGTGGGATTTTCGATAAATTCGTATTTAATATCTTTAACACAATACTACCACCTCTTCTCTTTGTTTCCAACATTGTTTACACTTTACAAATATGCGAGTAAAAGATCAACTCCTACAACACTTTTATATAGGTTGCAGACATTAAACACGTAACGACAGCAATAACGTTCATAACCGGCGCCAACGGTAAGGGTGAAAAGTGATTAAGGGCAAGGGCTGCGCGGTAGCAAAGCCGATTGCCGTTTGCCGATTCTTGAATACTCCAAAGACATTGCCGTTTTGAAAATGAATATAATTAGTCCTATTTCATTTCTAGATAATAAATAATTCAAGAAAAACACTGACGAAAATGAAAACATGAATTTCTGTAATATTTACATATTAAATTAGAAAAAATGCCTTAGAAAACCATTAGTATTTCAATAACAATAGAATCCTACAAAATAGCACAAAGTTCTAACAAACATAAAGGAAATCTATAGAATAAAGAAATCATAACTCACATTTCTTTGCTTAAGACAATTGTTTCACTGGGAAATATTTTTAACCAACAAATTTTTTGATTTTTGATGTTAGTATTAAATTTTTTCAATGTTGACTGAGGAGCATAGGAAATATTGAATTGAATCAGTCCTCACTTGGTGAAAATCCATATTAAATAATAATTAAATAAGTTTATTCTGATTTTCACAAATTTTTATTGTTATGTTTACAACAATCGTTTCGCTATCACGGTAGCATCATCAGGCAAGATCACATTTTGAATAACTAAGCTTGTTTCCGAAATCCGTTGCTATTTATATTACAGTAGGTACAATAAATTTTTATTGAGCACTAAAACCCAAAAAAGGGTCTCTGTAAATTTCAGCTTATCTGAATATATTTAACAGAGATGAGTTATTTAAATCTATTTGTTCGTAATATTCCAATTTTATTATGTTTATTTATCTCTAGGAATTCTAACAGATTTAAGGCATAACTTTTACTTTCTATATATAGAATTTCAAAATTATGGTTGAAAGTATGTCCTGTTTCCAACAAATGGTTGGAATATGTAGAATTACTCTTATTATTGAGGAAACTCTTCAAATGTTCACAAATTCTATGTCGGAAAGTTCTTCCAGTCTGACCTATGTAAACTTTAGCGCAATCACCGCAGGTTAACTTATAAACCCCCGATTTATCATCTTTATGTGTAGAGTCTTTATTATTTTTAATAAATTTACTCAAGTTTGAATTGGTTTCAAATGAAGTTCTCAAATTATATTTATTTTTGAGGTATGTAGCAATTTTCTCAGAAATACCTTTAGTTTATTTTAAGGAAATGTATTAAAAATTTTCTTTTATATTAGGATACACCATATTTTAAGCTATTTTATTATTTTTATTCATCAAGAATTTGTCTATCAACTTAGGATCATAGTCATTATTAATAGCTGTTTGTTTAATTATGTTAAGTTCTGAAATATAATTTTCTCGATTCATAGGACTATTAACTAATCTATGAATCATACAATTGAATGCTGATAATTTTTGATCTCAAGGATGATTTGGTTTATTGTGTATAATAGAATCCGTATAGGTTGGTTTGTGAAATATTGAAAAATCATGTGAAATATTTATTCGACTAACAGTTAAATCAAGAAAATTAATAGAATTATTTTGTTGGGTTTCCATAGTGAATTTTATTGAAGGATGTATTTCATTGATGAATTAAAAGAATTTTTTTAAAAGTCTGTCTGTACCTGGGAAGCAACAGAGAATATCGTCTACATATCTATACCAATATAAAAAGTATTTATTTTTGTGAATTTTAGTTTCAATAATGTCCATGAATATTTCTGCTAATAAAGGTCTTAAGGGATTTCCCATAATTAAACCGTTTTCAGATTTATAAATTTTATTTTTGAATTGAAAATAATTTTGTTTAGTGCAAATATTCTAAAATATCTTCTTTGATAATTGTATTACATCTGTTGTTGATTAATAGATTATCTACTAGTTCAATTGTTTTGTTTGGTGGTATACTTGGAAATAAATTTAGCATTATGTGGCGTCAAATGAAATGAATTTAGCATTATGTGGTAAGTAGATATTCTTTATTTTATTTATTAGCTAGTGAATTTTTTATCGAATATTTAGCTTGGAATTTAGTTTCCTTTAAAATAGTCTGAATAAGTTCTTTCGAAAGTTTTAATGAAGGTGCACTAACGAACGAAACAACCGGTCTAATAGGATAATCTTCCTTGTGTAATTTAATTAAAGAATACATTTTTGGAGGTTGTGGATTCATAAAAATTCATTTAGTTTTTGGGGTGTCCCGAAAGAGGCTGGATTCCGGGGTTATTAGGGATTTAATTTGATTTTGGAAAATTGTCGTTGGATTATGTTTGATTAATTGAAAATTATTTAGTTCTAGGAAAGTAACTGATTTGCTAATATAATCACTTTCCGGTAAAGCAATAATAGTGTTACCTTTATCGGCTCGGGTGAAAATTAAATTATTTTCAAAGATTTTCTGATTTATAGGATTTATAGCATAGGAAATAGATCGTTGTCATGAAAAATGTGTAATATTTCAATTTGTATTTTACATTTTTTGGTCCACAATCTATTAGTCCAAAATTTTTATAAGTAATTATAAATAATTTTCTCGACAAGAAAAATAGGAGTAATAGTTTATAAGAATTTTTTACTGTATATATTTTGTGCAGTTTTGAAGAATTCCATTGACCATGGAAATTAAACCTTAGTTCCTTAATTCCTACAATTTAATGGTCAAATAATCCAATTTGTAAAGATTACAAGAATTTCTGTTTTTGTGCGCTTGATCAAGGAAACACAGCATGTTATCGTTTTGTCTAATTATCTGTAATTATCGAATTAGGACCGAAAATGATCTTAAAGGATTCACTGATAAAGAATAAGAGTTTAAAAGTAAAATAAGAGAAAATATCGAATGTTAATAACTGCGAAACCATTGGAATGAGTGTGTGTAATAACAAACTCATCTGAGATATTCAGGACTCAAACCTACCCTGAATGTTTCAAGTATGTATCTCTTACCGTTCGAAAGTTATAGTGTTCAAGGTAGAGGTCATTGCGCTACTACCGGTTGGACGTCCGTTAACACGTTAACTCTCGAAAAGAAAAAAATAAACTTTGAAATTTTTGAAGGAGGTTATAATATCTCAGCTAAATCTTTAATGAGCAAAATTGGTTCAATAGCTTTACAGATATTCAAGTATGAAAATTTTTCATATATTTCCCAATATTTTCGAAACGACAAATTCGATGGATTTGAAATTCGTTATTTGGGTGTAGAATAATAACGTGCATGTTTCTGCAAAATTTCGTGAAAATCATTTAATTAGAATTAAAACAAATTGTAGAAATTACAATGTTTTACTACCAATAGAAAGATATATTACACATTTTCTTGTGACTCGAGTTTCGGGAAGTGAACTATCCCATCATCAGACATGGAATAGTTCACTTTCCGAAACTCGAGTCAAAAGAAAATGTGTAATATATCTTTTTATTGGTAGTAAAACATAGTAATTTCTACAATTTGTCTTAATTATGATCAACTACCAAATAGTAACGGCTGAAACAATTCAGTATATAATTAGAAGTAAAAAAAAATGTGTGAGCGGATCAGCACTTTCGAAACACTTTCGAAACATTCTAACAGAAAGAGATACAAACTATCGGGATAGGTTTGGGGCTTGAAAATCTCGGTTGAGTTCGTTGTTACGTAAAATGAGTCCAATGATTTCATAGTTATATATATATATTTGCAATTTTGTCTTATTTTTCTTGATATTTTCTAAACTACAAATCCCATTAATCTGAAATTTGAGTTTTAGAAAGATAATGATAACGAACATGTTTTTGCGAAATTTTATGAGGATAGTATGATAAAGTCAAAAACAAAAAATAATAGGTATTCAGATGTAAAATAACGACACAAAGACTAATGCAATATTCGTGAGGATCATATAATCAAAAAATCTGAAAAAATTTGAATAGAGCAGCGTTCAGCGTTACCGAAGCAATAGCAACAGTTGTAAACGTGTTAAATTTAGAATTTAGATTTAAAATAACGACAATGTTTTTCACGAAATTTTATGTTTTAATTAAATATTTTCATTATTGGATTATTCATTGCCGTAAGTGTAGGTATTATTTCGAAAGCGACGTATTTTGATAGTGATGTAATAAATGTGGATAAATAATACATATTTTGGTTGATTTCAGGGTTTTTTTGAGACTGTAGCATATTTGCCCTTAAATATCGCATTCAGATATATTTCATTTTGTACCCGACCGTAATGTATTATAATTTTCAAACTATATTTATATTATAAAATATTTTGTTATTTTGAAACTCCTCTAATCACTCAATCGGTTCATTTCTAAACTTTATAACAGGTTCAGTTTCCGACCCTTATATTCTGTATGCAAAATCTTGAAATGCTCATCAAAATTATTATGTTTTTCTTTTATTAGATGTTCCGATACGTAGAATCTAGCTTATTATTGAGGAAAGACTTCTTTAATTCTTGTTTCAAAGGACCTTACTATTTGGCCATTATAAGTTTTTGGGCAGGCACCAATTTTCGGTTTTAAGCTTAGGGTATATTTCGTAAATAGCCTTTTTATATTATTTTCTGGTTATCATCTTGTCTTATTATTGATGATTGCTAATTGATTAATTGAATTAATTTCTTGATTAAAATTATTGGTAGATAAAGAAATTGTTAATAATCTATGTGTCACGCTGTGATATGCTAATAATTTATGTTGGATTGGATGAAACGAGTTTTTCAGAATTTTATAAGAAGGTTTATTTAGAATAGAAAAATTATGTTTGTTATTGATTCTAATTATTGTTGAATCCAAATAATTTAATGAGTTTCCACTTTCTACTTCCGTTATAAACTAAATACTTTTATGTAATCAATTTAAATAATGGAGAAAATCTTCAAATTGTCTATTGGTACCGTCAAATCATACGATGATGTCATCTACATATTTGTACCAATAAACTATCTTATTAGCGATTCTATTTTAATTTTCGTGAATAGATTTGTCCAAACTATCCACGAAAATATCAGCTTAATGTGGGCTCAAGGAACGCCTCATAATTAAGCATTCTGTACTGCTGTAGATTTCACCATTAAAACTGAAATAATTTTTATTTAAACAAATTTTTAGTAAATGGACGATATCGGATTTTATTACCCAATTCTCTTTATTTTCGAATAGTATTTCTGCAATAAGGGATATTACATCTTCAAGTGCTATATTAGGAAACAAATTACAACATCAAATGAGATTAATTTTGTAATGAGTGGTATGTCGATTCTTTTAATTTTGTCAACGAGTGTTAATTAATTTTTAATTGAAATAATTGAAGTGGAAATTCATAAATAGTGATAGTGCTATTTAAAAGAAATTAGGGAAGTTTTAATGCTGGTGCTTAATAACTCAATTAAACGTAAAGACAAAAATAATGAAGAATTAATAAAAACAAATTTTCAGGTAACAAATACTTCGATAGATTCATATATCTTTCCAAAACAGGTTTTTCGGATAATGAATAGAATATTGTGAAGAAAAGTATAAACATAATATCAAAAATAGTTTTCAAGTTAAAGAAGCTGAAATATTCGGTTTAGAAACAGAAATGGCATTAATAAACTACCATAATAGCGGTTATAATAAATTAAGTTCAGAAATTACTAAAAAGGAATTTTATGTAAGCAAACATAAGTGAAAAGAAAATAGCAAAAGATTTGAAGAAAAAAGCAGATCAAAACAACATTATTTTCACAAAATCAATTGAAGGTAATACGACAGTGCCAATAAATAAAATATTTTATACCGATAAAACAATAGATTTAATCGGAAAAGGAGAATTTAAAACACTGAGAAAATTCCCAATCGGAGGATTCAATAGGAAAATAAAATCAATATTAAAACGAATTAATAGTATAATATAATGGTGTATGATTGTTTCGGTCTTTACTTGACGGAAATTCATCTTGAAAATATGAATAAAAACAATATTCTAATTTCCGCTAATATTTTATTAACACTACGATCGTTACGTCATACTATGACTTCTTCAGGTGAGTATTACAAGATACTGAGTATACCATGAACAAGAATTTCATTATGTAGTACATGAATATAACAAAAATAGAGGGGGTAAAGAGAGTTTTACAATTGTTTTGGAATTCTGAAAAATGATTCAAAAAAGATTCAACAAAGGGAAGCTACTTAATTCTGTTTGGTTATTCAATAATATTTTTCTTTTATGATATCTATTAATTTCTAAAGTTTCTAACAAGTATAATCTGAAACTTTTGTTTTCTGTGTGTAAAATTTCAAAGTTACTATTAAAACTATGTCCTGTGTCTAGAAGGTGCTCGCGTAGGTTGAATTTCCCTTTTTATTACAATAACATTTTTTCATGTTCCCTAAGTCTCGTCTGGAACGGTCTTCCTGTCTGACCAACATATACAAAATGGCAAGTACCGCAAGTTAACTTATAAACACCTGATTTCTTGTTCTTAGATGTTTTGTCTTTATTATTTTTTATTAGTTTTCCTAGGGAGTTATTTTTAATATAATGGTGGCCTTTACTTGATAGAAATCCTGAATTGAATCAGTCCTTACTTGGTGAAAATCCATATTAAATAATATTTAAATGAGGTTATTCTGATTTTCATAATTTTTTATTGTTATGTTTACAACAATCGTTTCGCTATCACAGTAGCATCATCAGGCAAGATTACATTCTGAATAACTTGTTAATAATATTTAAATATTATTTGATAGAAATAGATATAAACTTTTTCAGAGTACTGAGCTATGGTTAAATCAGAACATACTCATACTAAACGAGAAGAAAGCTAAACAAGTTTTTTTTATACGGAAATTTCGCTAAAGTTAAGACCGAAAATCTAAGTTTTAAGGCTGAAAGTTATTGAAGTTTCTAAGTGTATTAAATTTCTTGGTGTGTATATTGATGAGTTTCTGAACAGGCAAGAAATTAAGGCCAGATTTGTTATGTGATTATATTAGTTCAGAATAAATGAATGTGAATACTCCCAGAATAGTGTATTTAGCAAAGTTCAAGTCTATCATGATATAGATATAGAATAATATAAATATTTTAAAAAATTTTAAACAATTTTAAAAAAATTAGCCTTCTACATATTTAATTCCAAAAGATTATATTCAATGATTATAACTTCTGAAAATAAATTAAAATAATGTCGTATAAGTACCACTTATATCATGACATAAAATAAATATTCATTATAAGACATCCAAATGGTATAACAAAATCCAATAAATAAAAATTATTTAGTTAATAATTTTTATTTATTGGATTTTGTTATACCATTTGGATGTCTTATAATGAATGTTTATTTTATGTCATGATATAAGTGGTACTTATACGACATTATTTTAATTTATTTTCAGAAGTTATAATCATTGAATATAATCTTTTGGAATTAAATATGTAGAAGGCTAATTTTTTTAAAATTGTTTAAAATTTTTTAAAATATTTATATTATTTTATATACCTTCTATCAAGAATGACCTCTATTTACGTTATATAGATATAGTGTTATGTTCTGGGGAACAAATAAAAAACTAAAAAAGAGTTTCTTACACAAGAACAGTTGATTCGTATTATATTCGAAATGGGTTCAGAGAATCTTGTACAGGTATGTTCAAAAGAAATAATATATTTTCAGTTTGTGGCATACATTTGAACGAATGTTCAATATACCTACGTAAGAAAAGAATCTTTTATAGATGATAACGTAAATGTAATATATATTTTAGTTCATATGTGCATCAAAACATTCGATAAGTTACCTGATGAAATAAAAAAAATTTAAAATTTTGGTTTTGTAAAAGAAAGATGAAAAACTTTTTATTAACCTTTTAACAATAGAGTTTGCATGAATACTTGGTAATGGTAAATTCTAAAACTTTTGATTTCTTTTTAAGTTGACATCATTTCATTTAAATAGGAAAAGGCTTTTTACTTAATAGAAGGAATATAACAAAATTTGAATATCAAAACAGATTTAATCTGTCAGTCTTCCACAATTTTAATTAAAAAAAAAAAAAACTTTTGGAATTAAATTAATGACTTATAAGCACGGTTTATATTAAATAGACGTATAAAATCGAAACTCAATATACAATATCAAATGGAATAAATAAACCAACAAATATGAATTCTCAATTAAAATTAATAAATAAATATTTAAAGGAGAAAAAATTTTGTTTCTGATCTTACCATTATGAAAACTAATTCCTTTTCAAAAATACGAACATAATTTAAGGACTTCTCAGAAAATATAATTCATTTTAAACATTCAATATATTCAAATATTCAAATATGTTAAATCAAAAATCTCTCAAAACATGCATTATATCTTCAAAAAACAATAAGAATTCCTATAATCTCTTCATCGGCCCTAAATCATATTTAAAAATCATCATCAACCAACAATAAATATAACTTACCAAAAAGTTGTCGTGGAATTGTCTTTTAAGCAACTAACTTTAAAATCAGGTTATTCTATGTTCGTCACAAAAATCACAGAAAGCTATAAGGTATTATAAGGTTTTCTTTAAACCATTGATATTCCATAATGAGATTCTGTTGAAGCTTCAAAATAATTATATATTATGTATAAAATAAAACAGAAAAAGGCTCTTTACTTGATAGAAGGAATATAACAAAATTTGAATATCAAAACAGATTTAATCTGTCAGTCTTCTACAATTTCAATTTGAAAAAAATTTTTCATTCAAAATCTTTTAGAATTAAATTAATGTCTTATAATCAGGCCTTATATTCAATAGACGTATAAAATCAAAACTCAATAAACCAAAATATATAAATTGTTTATTAAAATTAATAAATAAATATTGATTTATTTATTTAAATATAAATTGTTAATTAAAATCAATAAATAAATATTTCTTTATATTTGTTGGTTTATTTATTCCATTTGATATTGTATATTGAATTTTGATTTTATACGCCTATTAAATATAAGTCGTGATTATAAGACATTCATTTAATTCTGAAAGTTTTTGAATAAAATTTTTTTTGAAATTAAAATTGTAGAAGACTGGCAGATTAAATCTATTTTGATATTCAAATTTTATCATTTCATTTAATTCGTATCTTCATTGCTGTCAAATTATCTGAAAATAATTGTTATTATTAGTTTTGAATCATAACTATCGGAATATAGGCTAAGAACAGACCATAGAACCTAGACCAAAATATGACGATTATAACAAATATGTCTTAATTATTTCCGAGGAAAAGAATAAAGGGTTGTCGATATTTTTTTTAGTGCCTGAACTGGTTTGCAAAATTTCGATCCGGCAATTTTGATGTCGAAGATGCACTACGTTCCGGAAGACCGGTTGAAGCTGATAAAGAGATGATAAAGGCATAAGTTGTTGCAAATCAGCGAATAACAACACGTGAGAGGTTAAATTTATCGAATTCCACTGCTTGTGATCACTTGAAAGGCCTGGGTTTAATCTCGAAGCTCGATTTATGAGTTCCACATGTTCTCACAGAGAGAAAATTTATGTCGTCGCGTTGAAGTTTGTAATTCGCTTCTCAAACGTCACGAAAATGATCTCCATTTTTTGAAGCCCATCATTACTGGGGACGAAAAATGGGTTGTATATAGCAATGTCAAACGCAAGAGATCATGGAGCAAAAAAGATGATCCGGCTCAAAGCATTTCGAAAGCCATTAACCATCTTAAAAAGGTGATGTCTGTTTGGTGGGATTTGAACGGAATCGTTTTCTTTTGAGCTTTTACCGAATAACACAATAATTAATTCTACTGTCATCAAACTGAATGAAACACTTCAACAGAAAATGCCATAATTAATCAACAGAAAAGGTGTAGTGTTCCACCAAGAGAATTCGAGGCCTCATATACGTTTGGTCACTCGCCAAAAGCTTTTACAGCTCGAATAGGATACTGCCTCGTCCATGATATTCTTCAGATCTGGCGCCTTCGGATTAGTATTTGTTCCGGTCATTGCAAACATTTTTGGACGGTAAAACCTTTAGTTCAAATGAAGAGGTGAAAAATCATCTGGTTCAGTTTTTTGCCAGCAGAAACCAAAAATTTTATGAGCGAGGAATCATTCTACTACCAGAAAGATGGCAAAAGGTGTCGGACCAAAATGTCCAATATAAAATTTAATGAAATATTCATTCATTATACGAAAATTTTCTTTAATTTTCTCAAAACGAAATTACTTTTCGAACAACCCTATAATATTCCTCGTCCAAAGTTATGCTGCTTTGCCAATTTTGATAACAATTGAGAACTAAACAGTGAAATTATTATCGTAACACCAAAAAAAATTCAATTTTAATGCCCTGTATTTATTTACAACAATATTTTATTAAGGTATAATTGGATCAATCATCATATTTCGGTCCAAATAACCTATGTCCAAATAGTTATGATTCAGCCTATACCATCGCTGCAGATCGAAGGGAAAAGGATGGAGCCTTCTGCCCATGTATTTTTTATGTTCATAGGATTTTCCGTTTCTTCAGGAAAACAGTTCTGAAACTGGAAAATATGAATATTTTTTTGACTTCCGGATGACGGAACACAGAATTCTGTGTTTTCATCCATCATATGTAACTTCTTCAATGTTTTTCAAAATTTCTAATTTTTTGTGCTATTTTTTATTCTTCTAATTCATATTGTCCTTATATCTATATCAATTGAAATAAATTAACCAACATACGTTCGAATGCAGATTAAAGGAGCTGAAACATATAAAGAAGTCATCCTCTAAGCTTCTAATACATTTTTCAACGCAATTAAGTCATTTATCAAGGTTTTTACTTTCCTATTTACCTAACAATTGACGTCTTCACCCAAACAAATCGTTCTCAACAGTAGCCAAACCTCCTCCAACGACATCCCTAATGAATCTTACACACGTCAACGTACATTTGTACTACAACCAGCAGAAATGTTAAATATTGACATCAGCGTGTCCAAACGGATGACAGGCGAGGACAAATTCATACAGAGCGGGGCAATAAACTACAAAATCAGCCGTGACGCCTCCACAATGGATTTCGTAGAGATCCAATGACCGGCGGTAGCACTAAAGACCACTTTTCTCCGCTCGATCGTGCTGACATGGCTACGTTTTGCGATAAATGGTTGCGGCTCCTTTGAGCGTCTTCAGCGTCATGGGTAGGTCCTTAGTAAAATATGGCGCAGAGAGTGATGAATCAATGGGGAACATTATTTTTTTGGTGAACAATGGCTGGTACAGTGGAGGACGTAAGATTTTGGAGTTTGCACTATAAATCATTTTCGGATTTTTCTGTTTCGTTTTATGAAAATTGCTAAAGGAAAGAAGAAGGATATGGAGCGGAAATGTGTTCCGAGAAAATTATTTTTGAGTGAACTTTACTAAATGATTATTTGTCGTTTATAGATTTTGACAATTTCAACATGATTTCGTGAAGCGTAACATAACCTTACATCTAATCAATATTGAACTAGACAAAGTTATCTGCACTTTAAGTGGCTGTAATTTAATCTTTGTCCGAGGAGATAAAACATTTTTTTAATGCATGACCTTCGAACAGCAAAATCTGCTAGTGTCAGATCAGGTTTTTAAATCACAATGATCCTCGAATACAATTCATCAAACTTTACAACAAAAAATTAAATATTTATTTTAAATACATGAAGAAATTACTGAAGTTCAAGAAAGGTTTTGAGGTCATGATATTTTCATTACAGACTATTTCGACTGGTAATTTATACCCAGTTTAAATTGACTGCACTGAAAAAAATTGTACCGCGCGAGTTTGGCAAGTGACGTGAAAATTTGGCGCATTTAGTAAGGATTCCAAAGTGGTGTAACACTTGGTAAATTCTTGCTGAAATTGTAGACAATTTTTTCTTTGGAAATATTCCTGTTTTTAAAAGATTTATTTACCCTATTTGATTGATTCGGTCTTTACTTTGTGGAAACTCATTTTATTTAAAAAATATATAGGAGACAGTATTTTACTTCTTTTAATATCTTAAGGAATTCAGGCATAATTTTAACAATAATTATAAAATTATCCACGTTGAAAGCAAAAGTTCTAGATTAACTCTTTGAGAATTTCTTGAAATCAACAGGTACAATGCACGTAAAAAGCTTTTGAACGAACAAACAGATGTTGATAAGTCTCCATTACTGAATATCTTTCCTTAATGGCAATTTTAGCGGCAAACTCCAATAAAGACCTTGAATTTTTATGACTTCTGCTTCCATTATTTATAACGTACCTAACAATTTATTAAAACTCGGTTACACTGAATACCATCAGCCAGTACAATGTAATACCTGAAGAAGCAATTGTTTCACCACGATGTCGTGGTGAAACAATTGCTGTAGTAGTACAAACATTTTGTGGAAATAAAATACTGTCTCCTTTGTATTTTTTATTTACCTTTGTTAATATTTATTCTAATGTGCCATTTACAGTTGCGTTTGAAATAAAATCAATGGATTCTTTAAGTTTTTAATTAAATTAAGATTCACAAGGTTGTTCCACTGAACATTTATGGCAACATGTGGTACCAACAAGATGGCTGCCCAGAGCATTATGCTGCCACAGTAAGAGAATTCTCACAGCAAATGTTCGAAATATTTACCATCAGCTACAATACAAACTCTACAGCTCGTTAAAAATGATCTCGTAATAAGACGAGCGTATCTTCTTGATACAATGTCTTCGGCGACTTCTGCAAATCTTCGGCGCAGCTTGTCCAAATCTTGGATACTTGGATCTCCTTTATCGTACCCTATGTAAAAGAAGTCTATTGGATCCAAATCAGGTTAACGGGCAGGCCACGAAATCGTACCACCCCAGAGAAAGAACCTGATAAATTCGGACCCAAAATCTCTTCAGCAACGAGTATATTTATTTCCGAGCGTACCACCTGACTCAAAATTAGTCTCTTTCAAGGTAGTATATTTATTTCCGAGCGTACTATCAGGTGTTGTAATAGTTCTTATAGAAGAAATGCTATTCGAAAATGAAGAGAATTGTGTAATAAAATCAGATATCATTCATTTATTAAAAGTTTCTCTAAATAAAATTTATTTCAATTTTAATGCTGAATTCTACAGCGTAGAAAGCTCAATTTTGGGGATTCCCTTGAAACCACTTTTAGCTGAAATTTTCATGGAAAGTTTGGAAAAACCATTTATGAAAATGTAAATAAATCACTAACAATATTGTTTATTGGTACAGATATGTAGATGATTTAATTTTATGTTTTTAAGGTACCAGTAGACAGCTTGATGGTTTCTCCATTAACTAAATTCACTATAAAAGTTATTCAAATATTTTAAGTAATTTCCCATTTCATTCCAATTAAAATGGACTATCACAAAGAATTATTTTCACAAAGAAACGGACTAGTCCATCCAATATTTGGAAAAAAAAATATGTTATTGACTCTAATTATTGTTAAATCCAAATAATTAAAGTAGTCTTCGGATTCTACTTCCATTGTGAACTCACTACTTTTATAGTGAAATAAATGGAGGTTTATACTTGATATAAGGTATATAAAATTATTTAAATATTTACAGATATATTCTGTTAGCCTTCTACATATTTAATTTCAAAAAATTATATTTAATATTATAATTTCTGGAATTAAATTAATGTCATATAAGTACTACTTATATCAAACGACATATAAAATTGTCGTTAGAATATTCAATATTATTGGATATCTAACTAAGTTACTTTTTAGAAAATCTCAAGATATGTAAAAACAATATAAATATTTTAAAAAATTTAAACAATTTTAAAAAATTAGCCTTCTACATATTTAACTCCAAAAGATTATATTCAATGATTATAACTTCTGAAAATAAATTAAACTAATGTCGTATAAGTACCACTTATATCATGACATAAAATAAACATTCATTATAAGATATCCAAATGGTATAACAAAATCCAATAAATAAAAATTATTAACTAAAATCCTATAAATTAAACATTTTGAATAGACAAAATTTGTTTCTGCTTATCAATCCTATGAAAACCAATATCTTTCAAGAATATCCAACATAATCCTGGGAATTTTATCACAAAACTATCTTACTTAGACTATTCAATATTATTGGATATCTAACCAAGGTACTTTATACAAAAACTCAAGATATGCAAAACATTACAGAAAAACAAGTTTTAAAATCGACTTTGCTCATCAGTATTCAAATATTCATATTCAATAAATATAAAATCAATTAATAACACATATTTAAACTCACCCTTCGTCTTCGAGAAAAAGTTCTATTTAAAAAATGAAAACCTTAAATAGGTATCCAATACAGACAGAAATATCTCTGTGGTTTAACCTGATCTAGAAGATTGAAAGATAAATTTAATGGCCTTTGCTATAACACAAGGACTCTCTTTATGAATGTTTGGGTAAACCATATAATTATATATTATAAATAAAATAACGTAAATAGAGGTCATTCTTGATAGAAGGTATATAAAATAATATAAATATTTTAAAAAATTTAAACAATTTTAAAAAATTAGCCTTCTACATATTTAACTCCAAAAGATTATATTCAATGATTATAACTTCTGAAAATAAATTAAACTAATGTCGTATAAGTACCACTTATATCATGACATAAAATAAACATTCATTATAAGATATCCAAATGGTATAACAAAATCCAATAAATAAAAATTATTAACTAAAATCCTATAAATTAAACATTTTGAATAGACAAAATTTTGTTTCTGCTTATCAATCCTATGAAAACCAATATCTTTCAAGAATATCCAACATAATCCTGGGAATTTTATCACAAAACTATCTTACTTAGACTATTCAATATTATTGGATATCTAACCAAGGTACTTTATACAAAAACTCAAGATATGCAAAACATTACAGAAAAACAAGTTTTAAAATCGACTTTGCTCATCAGTATTCAAATATTCATATTCAATAAATATAAAATCAATTAATAACACATATTTAAACTCACCCTTCGTCTTCGAGAAAAAGTTCTATTTAAAAAATGAAAACCTTAAATAGGTATCCAATACAGACAGAAATATCTCTGTGGTTTAACCTGATCTAGAAGATTGAAAGATAAATTTAATGGCCTTTGCTATAACACAAGGACTCTCTTTATGAATGTTTGGGTAAACCATATAATTATATATTATAAATAAAATAACGTAAATAGAGGTCATTCTTGATAGAAGGTATATAAAATAATATAAATATTTTAAAAAATTTAAACAATTTTAAAAAATTAGCCTTCTACATATTTAACTCCAAAAGATTATATTCAATGATTATAACTTCTGAAAATAAATTAAACTAATGTCGTATAAGTACCACTTATATCATGACATAAAATAAACATTCATTATAAGATATCCAAATGGTATAACAA